>OX031063.1:47154671-49624671 GCA_943736015.1 Tridacna crocea
AATCAAGCGGCAGACGGGTGGCAGCGCGATTTTTACTCGGTCGTCACGGGGTTCGAGGGCCTTCAATCTTCGGCCGGTGTAACGCAGAAAAATGACCCCCATTACAAAATGACCCCCGGGTCATTTCTCGACGTAGAATAATGACCCATGGGTCATTTCTCGACGTAGAATAATGACCCGGGTCATTCCCCTACGTCGAGAAATGACCCGGGGGTCATTTTGTAATAGGGGTCATTTTTCTGCGTTACACCGGCGATCGGTAGGAACTAACTGCCACTCTCCAGCATCCGGCCTGCTACCGTTATGCTACCGACATGCCACCGTGCGATTTCAAAATACCTGCCGGCGGCAGGGCGGAGATTGAAAAACAGATGGAAGGCAGCTGTCAGTGTTGGTAGGTGGCACGATAGCGATCTGCCTAGTTCAGACTCCCGGGCCCCTGAATATAAATCCGAGGCTATTCACAATAAGAAATTGTCGTCATGGCGTTTCTAACAGCACCAGAGCGACTCAGAGACTTGCGTATTGCTGGGTTGGGCTCTGGTCTCTTGTGCTTCGGTGCTGGCGCTTTGTCTTGCCCCTGCCTTTAGGGGGCAACTTAAATTGTTGGAAGGAAAAAAATTCTTAAAAATTAGATCTATTTATCTTGTGGTTGATAATAATGATGAACACTTTGTAGTGATACGAGAGCAATCTAGCTATATACAGTATATCCCCCGTAAACCAGCCTGCCGCCGTCAGATTACCGGGCGGGCGCCTGTCGGTGGCAGTTCGAACGCCCGATCGCCGGCCGGTGTCAGTTGTAAATGGTCGGCGTCCGCCAGGTCGCCGGGCGGTGGCAGGTAAAATCTGACGGCTGCCGGACTGTCGCCTAACTGCCACCGGCCGACACCCTGATGACGCCCCACTCCCCTCGAACTTAAGAAACTGCCTGCCGCCGCCCAGAACCCGCCAGGCGGCCTTTTATTGGCAGTTATTTATGACCACTCTCACCGATTTGTAAAAAATCGGCCGGCGGCATCTAATTTTAAGAATCCACCGATGTCTAAAAATCGGCAGGCGGCAGTTTCACATTGTGACCATAGTGTTAGTGATAAAAAAAAGGTTGTTTGTCAAAACTTACAGCTTGAGAAAATACAACATCTCTTCGACATTTGATTGTATGCATCATCTTCAAAGATTCTCTGTGTTCCTGAAAATAACAAAGTCATTCATTTTAATCCTTTACCAGTTTTTACAACCCAGGCCAAAAAAAGCTTTTGAAAACATTGTTGGCGAAGGATAAAATGCTGCTTACCAGCGATTCCTCTTTTTCCAGCAATGTTTTCTTCCCTATTAAAGAAATTAAAATAATCTGTCATCAGCAGACAATTTCAAGTTCAGAGCGTCTAAAATTTGTTTTGACTTTACCTCTCCAAAAGATTTTGCTGCAGACAACTTGAAAAGCATCTTGGGTAAAATTAAACTGTTCTTGTACATTGCATTTCAAAAACATTCAACGTGACATTTTCCAGTCTAGTAACTAAAGAAAAACTTTCTGCTTGTCCAAATTGAAAGCATCAGCACACCACAATTCAATGAGGTTAATATGATGGGAAGAGGCATAAATACTACAAAGAACATGGTCCAAACTTGGCCTCATACACTAAATTTTGACACCATGGCTTTGCCACATTTTCCCATCATTAACTCTTTCCAATATGACAAAAATTTAGACTTGTTTAAATTGAATGCATTTGCAAACAACTAAATAATCATGGCTAAACAGACAGGCTATTTCTTATAAAGGATAGAAAACATTCCCCAAAATGGCCTCTTCCACTACTTTTGAAAAACAACAATTTACTAGAGTTTCCTATAAAATAACTTTTTACAAAGTCACAAAGTTTTAGACCTTTTCAAAATGCAAGCATATATAAACAAGAAATAACATGTGACTAGAATGATGGCATAAATCTTTGAAAAGAGTAGAAAATGTTGTGGGAGCTGGCACCACCATCTGAAATTTTATGGGAAAAGCAATAACAGTCAAAAAGTGGAACCAACACACAAATAAATATTTAGAATCGTCCTGTTCAAAAACATATGCAGACGCCAAAATTAAGGTTGCTTAAATCATGTAACTTTTCTTTAATAGGTTGCCAGCATTTTCTCCTTTTCCAACAATTTTTTTAAAGTTTCATCACCAAAGTTATTAAAATTACAGATCCCTTGGTTAAGTGTTATTAATCAAACATCAACCTGCGTGCTTCTCAGAACTCACCATTAAGTCTAAGAAGGACATGAAATGAGATGCCCTCTGACATATAATCTCTACAAAGCTCTTCAGTTTGATGACAGCGGGACTGATCTCACCCAGCCATTTCGGGCGATCCATTGCTCCTGACTTGTTCTCGATCAAATCATCGACCATCGATGTTAAACAAACCAAAGCAGCTTCTGTATTCACTCTTGTCATATCCTGAAATTAAGTAACACAGTCAAACCTCTTTTTGTGGCCACCTTTACACAACAACTAACTTGCATTAACCCTTTACCAAATAAACATTTATTTTGGCTTAGCATAAAACTTTTGAAATCATAATGGGAAAAGGAGAAAATGCTCGTAGCTAGCATTTTCTCCTTTTCCTAAACTGTTTTCTACCCTTCTAGGATCAGTCTTATATCTGAGCAATATTTCATTTTTAAATGCTTTCAATTTGGCATTTCAATTTGTTTAACATTTTTTTATGAGGTAAAGTGTTAACTGTCTACCACACGACAAAATTTTGGACTGGTTCAAATTGAAAGCATTTGCAGACGACAAAATAAAGGTGACTGAAAAATTGAAATTTGTTCTGGGAAGGGTAGAAAACACTGTTGGAAAAGAAGAAAATGCTGGTTACCAGCATTTTCTCCTTTTCTTGCAGTGTTTTCAAAAGGCTTCTTTCTCAGGGGTGTCAAAAGTAGGGATTGTGTGGTAATGGGTTAAATAACTTCATCCTAAGACTAAATATCATAGAATAATTTTTTTTTTCCTTTGAATATTCTACTGTTTATAAAAAGGTCACAATCACCGAGAGAAGTGTTCTGAAATTACCAGTATCATATTATCAAGACTTGAAATAACCAAAGTATTTTTGGATTCATAAAGCAGTGTTTGCTGGGATTGTGGAATTTTCTGAATAAATTAACTCATTACCAAACAACAATATTTTAGGCTTGTCCAAATCGACAGCATTTGCAGACAATGAAATAAAAGTGACTGAAAATTTGAAATTTGTCTTGTGAAGAGTAGAAAACATTGTGGGAAAAGGAGAAAATGCTGGTTACCAGCATTTTCTCCTTTTGCCACAATGTTTTCTAAAAGCTTCTTTCTCAGGGTCAACAAAAGTAGGGATTGTGTGGTAATGGGTTAAAGTGCTCAGATCATTGAGTTGTTACTGTATTACCCATGGTTCCACAGTGGGACTCTTCACAAAACAACTTCCTGTCCACCTCCATGGCTTATCTGGTGACTTGTCTGCAACTGACAGGTTTGACTCCTTCTTCCTCACGGCTTCTTCTTCAGCCTGGGCCTCAAACTCCTCATGAATGTCTGCAAGTTTTGTGGCAGTCTCTTGGAGTATGGGATTCTCACAGTCAAGGACAAGTTGCTTCACCTAGTGATTTAAAGTAGAATTTATACTTTATTCCATGCTTTTATAATTCTGGAGACGTTACTCAAAAACACTCTGGGAAACGGCAAATTTGCTGGTTACCACACAAAGTGTTTGGTAAAATTTGTACCCATGACAAATTCTTTTTATGTGAAGTGAACCAATTTTAAGTTTGTCCATATCATCAAGACAAACACTTCGCCAAACACTTATGAATATTGGTCATACTGAACTACTTTTTTAACTGTTGCAACTTGGTTTGGAACTTGCTGAGATATCATCAAGAAAAATATTTGACCAGCTGTCCTGAGTAACAAACTGTAAGGTGGCCTCTTAAGAGTAGTGATTTGCTCAAGTGACCTATTTTTCACCCAATGTGACCCATTTTATAACTTAAACCTTTACCACACAATGACGACTTTTGACGACCCTGAGGTAGGCACCTTTTGAAAACATTGTGGTAAAAGGAGAAAATGCTGGTAACCAGCATTTTCTCCTTTTCCCACAATGTTTTCTACACATCACAAAACAAATATCAAACTGTCAGTCACTCTTATTTTGTTGTCTGCAAAGGCTTTCAATTTGGACAAGGCTGAAATTTTGTCGTATGGTAAAGGGTTGACTGATCATGAGATGTTAACAAGACAAACATTCTCTAAACTTTCATGAGTATTGTACTGAAAATGTGGCCTTAACCCTTTCTGAAACAAGCCCTGGTTTTCACGTGTCTGCAGTAAAAGTCTTTTGAAAACACTGTGGGAAAAGGAGAAATTGCTCGTAACAAGCAATTTCTCCTTTTCCCACAGTGTTTTCTACCCTTTTTGAGAACTTTGTGGCATTTTCTCCAAATCTAAAACTGTCGTCTGCAAACTCTTTTGGTTTAGATGAGTCCAAAATTTGTCGTTTGGGAAAGGGTTAACTCTTTACCACACAAGAAAATTTTAGACTGGTTCAAATTCAAAGCATTTGCAGAAGACAAAATAAAGGTGACTGAAAAATAGAAATTTGTTCTGGGAAGGGTAGAAAACACTGTGGGAAAAGGAGAAAATGCTGGTTACCAGCATTTTCTCCTTTTCTCACTGTGTTTTCAAAAGTCTTCTTTCTCAGGGGTGTCAAAAGTAGGGATTGTGTGGTAAAGACTTTACCCTTTACCACATGGCAAATTTTTAGACCTATCCAAATTGAAAGGAATTGCAGACAACAATCTCATAGTGGCTAAAATAATGTAATTTTTGTTTGATGGGATAGAAAACTTTGTGGGAATAGGAGAAAATGTGGTTACCAGCATTTTCTTCTTTTCCAGCAATGTTTTCCAAAGTCTTCATTGTGTGATAAAGGGTTAAGAGTACAACAGGTATATAATAGTTATGCCTGAGACCAGCTTTTATACCATGAGTAACTTGTTCCAAGACTAGTCTAAGATATCATTGTGACAAACACTCTAGCTTGCATAGGGTCTGGGCTGAAAATGTAGCCTCTTTTGGGTACGAGAGATTTTTCTAAGATTTGTCCACCTTCATGTGATCCATTTTCAATGTAGTTTGGGATGTTGTTATGGCATTCATTCTGACCAACATTCACACATTAGAGACAACAGCCATTTTTGACCGTCAGGAAGATTGGTATTAAAAACATAGCGGGTAAAGAAGAAAACACTGGTAAAAACCGTTTTCTCCTTTAACCACATTATTTTTCATCCTTAAAAAGAGAAATTATATCATTTGAGCCACACTTGTTGTCTACAAATTGCTTTCAGGTTGGACAAGTCTAATATTTTGTCATTTGGTACAGAGTTACATAGAGGATAATCAACTGGTTGTTATTGATATGAAAAATATCTCACGAGGATGCGCTGTTAGGCGTTGAAAAAATGAGTGCGCAGCACGAGTTTTTTTAACGCCTTACGACGCCTCCGAGTGAGATATTTTTCATATCAAAAATAACCAGTTGATTATTCTATTTATTATATACCTTATTAACATCATTATTTGTAATTTGAAAGCGTTTGAAAGTCGAAAAAAATGTAGTCGAAAAAAAAAGTAGTTCCCAAATTACGGCAGGAAGTGAAAGTGAAAGTTGATAACGCCACTAGTGATCAAAATTTATTACACTGGGAAATTCCAGGATTTCACTGCTAGGTATATAATAAAAGTAGATAACAATGAAATCATATCAGGTCTAATTAACCCTTAACCACATAATCGCTACTTTTAACAACCTCTGACGAAGAAAGCTTTTGAAACATTTTGGTAACGTTTGCCAAGAAAAAAATCATTCAGCAGTAATTAACGGTGTTTAACAATCAACAAGAAACTGTCATAAAAACCCTAATAGGCCCCTTTAACCTTTTACCACATGGGAAAATTTTAGACTTATCCAAACTGGAAGCATTTCCAGTGGATAAATTGCATGTGGTAAAAGTATTAAGATTGGTCTTTAATAGTGTAGAAAATTTTGTGGGAAAAGGAGAAAATGCTGGTCACCCAGCATTTTCTCCTTTTCCCACAATGTTTTCAAAAGCCTTACTCGTCAGGATCATTAAATTTGGGGTTGTGTTGTAACAGTTTAAGGATTAGAAACTGTCGTTTTAGATACATGTCGTACAATTGTAAAGCAGAAAAAAACTATGCTTTTTACCTGTTCAGCTAATTCGTCCTTAGCCTTGAGAAGACTATTGCAATCCCCTTGAAGGGCCTCATGACAAACATTATCACACAATCTTACGATCTCTATCTGCAGCTCATACAACCCATTCACAAGGTCACATGCTTTTTTGACCTTTGACACTTTACTCAGGGTGCCCTCTGGGGTGTAAGATTCTTGCTGTTGTTGTAGAAGTTTCATCAGGCCCCCCGATCTGAACTTCCTCGCATGAGCAACGAAACCACCGCAAGTTATAGTATCATAGCAGCCAGCTGAAACAGAAACGAGAAAACCAGATGCTGGTGCCAGCAATCAGCTGCAATTGCTTTTTTTAGTAAAAAATCTTGAAAAAGGGATATAACTGTATCAAGAATAGTTCATGAATTACCTGACCTAGTTGTACTGGTTCCCCTTTTGTAATTTCAAGTGAATATCTGAAGTACAGGTAGACCTGGGCAACAGCATGATTTTTACAATACCTTGTGCTTTCTTAGAAGACACTCAGGCTTAAAAAGAAGGCCAAAGATGAGGTATGATTCAAAATACTATTATCAACACAACTTTAGTGAGTTCCTGAAAGCCAGTTTTTGATGAAGGAGCAAAGGTTTTAAAAACATTATTTGCACAGAAGTAATTTATTGATTGATTGTATGGGGTGTAATGATGTTTTCAACAGTTATATCGTGGCTTCCAGTGAACCTATCCATGCTTTCCTCGAGTCTCTTTTACCAGTACTCTGCACAATATTCTTTTCCAAGCCACTGGCTGCTTTTCCACAAAAATATTGTTGAAACAACTGTCAGCAGTGGGAAAGAAATGAATCCTGTCGCAATGACTATTAATCCTTGGAAAGATATTGGCCAAGCCAGGAATTGAACCCTTGATCCTCTATTCTAAAGTCCTGCATGCTACCAACTGAGCTACCGGGGCTTAGCACAAAACAGTAAAATATGCTGGTAATTTGCAATGTCTCCTTGGTCAATGTTTCTAAAAGGTTTCTAACTCTGTGTCACTAAAACATGGGGGTTGTTTAGACAAGGAAAAGACCATCCAGGTTTGTGCTTCCTTTAATATATTTGGTCTCATGTGTCTTAGTTGTTCAGCTGTTAGATCAGCACTCAAGAGATCATGGGCTAAATGCAGGAAGCACATGAGCGGTGAGTTGCCGAAATGGCTAAAGAATTTTGAAAGCGGTGTGAAACATCCTTCAATTTGTTTGTACAGTGTTTATGCTGTTTTCAAAACTAGTTCAATTTCATTATAGCGGCCAGTGCACTAATTCATGCTTTTCTGAAGTCTCTTTTACTTCTTGCAATATTCTTCCCAAGCCACTGGGAAGCTATCACAAATATCCATTATTAAAAAAATGATAATCCATGAGAGGAATTAATCCTGTTGCAAAGACTATCACCAATCTTATATGAGGAAAAAAGCAAATTGGGGATTCATATCTGCATCGATCAGCTTGCACATCTCAGTTGGTAGAGAGTACGACTCACAATCACAAGGGTATCTATCAAAGACTGAACTATTAGCCTTCACAAAACTCTTCAAACAAACTCACAAGTCTCTGTGGATTCATTTAGAACAGTCATTCGCTGAAGATGAAGATTGGTCGGGACAAATTCTAGCTCTCTTTCACTTTTCTTTGTACTAGGTTTAAAACTGCTCCCTATAAAAAAAAGAAAAATAATCACACTGAAGTCTTGACCTAATGACAATATTTCAATAAAGCGATAACCCTTTACTCCATAGCTACTCATTTCTACGCATTGCTTGTAGGAGCCTTTGGAAAACATTGTGGCAAAAGGTGAAATTGCTCGTGACGAGCAATTTCGCCTTTTGTCACAATGTTTTCTATGCTATCAACAGTTGTAATATACACATAAGAAATGACTTCGTCCTTGCTGTTATTTAGGGCCAATTAGAGATGCCATGGGAATGCTTTATGTGATAAAGAATTAATATGGGCCCAAAAGTGGCCAAATGTAAACAACTACAGTCACAGTGCAATCAAAAATTTAATTTATACCATTAAAAGTATTGAAAGTTGTACAAGTCTGACAATGTGTCACAGCACACCCTACCAAAGTTCAAGTTACTGGCAAAAATGTGAAGATATTTAATCATATCACTGGAATTTAAGCAAACAAACTTTAATTCTAGGTACATTGTACATGTACCTCTTTACCAAATGACAAAATTTTAGATTCAACCAAATGGAAAACATAATTTATGCAGACAAAAAATGAAGTGTAGTTCAAATGATGACTGCTGTCTCTTACGGGGTAGGAAACAACGCAGTGAAAAGATAAAATACTGGTTTTTGTCACCTCACCCCTTTATTCTACAATCCTTTTTTGTAAAGTTCTCTACATATTCAAAGACAAATATCATCCTATTAGTATACCAGTTATGTCACTGAAAATGCTTCAAATCTGCAAAAAGTCTAAAAAATTGTTATGTGGTCAAGAGACACTGATTTTTACACAAAACACAATGGTGATTAATACTGATCTGAAAATTACCAAAATTGATACCAAAAATACCAAAATGTCAATACCAGTAAGAAATATGACAACAATTAAAACTTTGGGAATAAAAAATATGAAAGCAGAGATAGCCAAGTAATCTTTCTCAATATAATGAGTATATAATGTGCTTTGAGAATATAATGTGCTTCTGAGTGGAAAAGCAGAATACTTAAGCCTTTACTGAATAACACTGTGTTTTTACGACTTTTATGCACAAATCTTCGAAAAAAAAAACAGAGAAAAACTAAAATACTTGAAATTGTCAGCTTATCCTATTACCACATTATGTTCCACTAGGGCAAACGATATATTGTCATTTGTAGCACATTAAGATTTTAAACTAATGCTCTGCGCATGTTCATATTTCATGTAAGCACATTTGCCCGATTCTACTGTATTCACATTAATGACTCTTGCGGGCACTCTTGCATGATATTACCAGATGCATGTTTATGTCTAAAGTAGACACATTTGCCTGGTAATACCATGATGTTCCTGTCTCACGTAGGCACATTGGCCTGATCATACTATGTGCATTGGTAATGTCTCATGTAGGCACATTAACATGATCATACCATGTGCATGTTCATGTCTCATGTAAGCTTGTTTGCCTGATCACTATGTATGCACATATGTGTCTCATCTAGGCACATTCGTCTAATAACATCATGATGTTCATATCTCATATAGACACATTTGCCTTATATTTTGTGCAAGTTCATGTCTCAGATAGCCATATTTGCCTCATCATACCATGTGTATGTTCATGTCTCATGTAGGCACATTTGCCTGATCACACTGTGTGCACGTACATGTCTCATCTGTTGTCTTTGTCTTATAATATAATGATGTTCATATCTCATGTAGGCATTGCCTTATCATATTTTGCACAAGTTCATGTCTCAGGCAGCCATATTCGCCTCATCATACCATGTGTATGTTCATGTCTCATGTAGGCACATTTGCCTGATTACACTATGTAGTGCATGTTCATGTCTCATTTAGGAACATTTGTTTGATTATGCCAGAGTATATACTGATAAACTGTTCTGCATGTTTAT
Source organism: Tridacna crocea (assembly GCA_943736015.1). NCBI lineage: Eukaryota > Metazoa > Mollusca > Bivalvia > Cardiida > Cardiidae > Tridacna > Tridacna crocea. The sequence continues at coordinate 47,164,548 of OX031063.1, forward strand.
TTGTATACTTTAGTTGCTAAAATGGCAAAACCTGAAAATCAGAAATCTTACTTTAAAGGGTGGGATGCTATTGAAAGAAAATAAGAGAACCATCAAAATTTAACATGCAAATACAATTCAAAAATGCAAAGATTGTGGAAAAACTACACAGAAATAAACTAGAGCTATCACTAAAGGTGGCTCCATGTCAGGAAATAACAGTTATTGTGAAATGCACATTGCATACCAAAGTCCAATGCATTAGGAGGTTATTACACTATTGAAAAATACCAAAACAAAATAAAGAAACTTTGAAAGGGAACCTGATATGGGCTCCTTTTTCATTCCACTCATGACATAGTGCACTCTGCTCACCACGAATTCTACAGATAACTGCTTAATTTTTAAAAAAAAAAATATATCACTTTGGTACCAGTACAATAGTATAATTACTGAAGAAATAGAGTGGCCAATAAAATTCATCAACAGCCACAACACATTGCAAAGTCAATCAATCACAACCAAAATGAAATACATGTATGCATATCTTGGCTTTGTAATAAAAATTTCTGTTAAGTTTAATTGAAATCTGCCTTGTATATATTGAGAAAAAGCCGAAACATAAACCTTCACCAAAGGGTCATAACCAATCCGAAAAATCATTTAACGATTATTTAATTACTATAATAGGCATATGTTCACTTTGCATTGAAACTTCCAATAACATTTTACAGAGACCTGTCCCTTTGTTATGGAGAAATAGTTGGGGATAAAGAAATACCATTAAATAAGCAAAAATTCATTAGAAAATCATTCAACCATGATCAGATTACAACATGCACATCTTGGTCTTATTCTGCTACTTCCTATGCAGTTTGACAGAAATCTATCATGTAATTATTGAACAAGAGGGCCATGATGGCTCTGTATCGTTCACTGGCTAATAGGTCAAAACACTAAAACAAGCAAAACATTACAATACTTGGCCAACTGGTTTTAAACTACATGACATACAAAATTTTCTTCTATAAAATCCTACGAGAAAGATATGACCCCAGGGCAAAGCCATTTTTGGCCACAAAGCTTCATTTACTTGAATCTTGGTGGAAATCCACAAGATACAGCCCTATACCAAATAAATCAGGTCTAGGATGTGTGGTTATAAACAGGAGATTTTCGAGTTTGCTCGATAAAAGGCCCTGTAAAACAAGTTTACTCAATAAAAGACCCTATAAAACATGAGACCTATGAGACAGGTTAGCCCTAGGTCTTATGGTTAGACACAAAAAAAAATATCAAGTTTTCACTACAAAACCCATGTAAAACTTGTGACCCCTGGGGTGGGGTCAAACTTGACCCTAAATGTTATAATTTGGGCCCTCTTGGTAGAGGCACACCAGATAAAGCTACAACATGTAAAATTTAGTAGCCCTATGCCACTAGATTTTTAATTTTCCGTACATAAGCCTAGGTAAAACTTGTGACCCCAGGATGTGGAGAAATTTGACCCCAGGGCTATAATTTGGGCACCCTTGGAAGAGACCCACTAGATTAATGTACATGCAAAATTTGGTAGCTCTAGGCCCTATGGCTAGGTAGAAGAAGAATGTAAAAGTTCTCCCTATATAAGCCCATATAAAAATTGTGACCCCCGGCGCTGGGCCAATTTTGATCACAGGACGATGATTTGAAAAAAAACTTGATATCCAGTATATAAAGGTTCATGTCAAATTTGGTGGCCCTTAGCCCTATGGTTTCAGACAAGAAGATTTTCAAAATTTTTCAGTTTTGTTGCCATGGCAACCAGAGTTTTTGTAGGAATCAAATTCTTTCAAAGAATTCTGAAAAGGACCTTGGCGGGATCATTTCTGTGAAGTTTCATCAAAATTGGATAGGTATTTTCAGAGAAGAAGATATTTGAAATAAAAGTTAACACACGCGCAGATGGAGACGGACGGACGGGTGCACTGACGGCCATGACATAGCCTGCTGGCATTTTTCTCCTTTTCCCTTAATGTTTTCAAAAGGTATCTTCCTCATGGTCATCAAAAGTCATCATTGTGTGGTAAAGGGTTAATTGAAACTAATCTTAAACAAAAGCTAAGACAAAAATTATATATTTCACAACAAAAATGACAGTTTTCATAAAATATTTTCGAAACAAGGGAAAAAAAAAACCTGATCAGTGTTCATTGCTATCACAAGTTTGACATCTCAAGATTCTACACTAATGTGTACCTTTAAAGGAAACCAAGAACTTCATATGCTGTGTATAAGTAGATTCTGTACTCAAACATATATCCATGTATTCGCGACATGCATTCCTCCATACTTCCGGCAGCTACGGACAAAAACAAAACCACAAAAAAAAAAATCATAATATGTCTTCTATACATATATTAGCACTATGCTTATCCAACTCTACTGGTTAGCACCACTAGCAGACCCACTTCTGAAATATTGCAAGATCTCTAATAAAACTCATTATTGTGTGAGGTATTTTTACCAGTTTACAAAATAAGGGTTTTTGATTTGTTCAAATCAAAACATTTGCAAAAGAAAAACTATATGCTGCTCTAATGATAGAATTTGTCTTTGAAAGGGCAGATAACACTGAGGAAAAGGAACATTAACTCTTCACTAAATGACAAAATTGTAGACTGGTCCAAATTCAAAGCACTGGCAGACAACAAATTAAATGTAACTTAAAAATCCAAATTTGCTTCTGGCAGGGTAGAAAACATTGTGGAAAAAGGAGAAAATGCTGGTTACCAATTAAACATAACTTAAAAATCGAAATTTGCTTCTGGCAGAGCAGAATTAAATGAATGGTGTTTTACACCGCATTGAAAACTATTTCATGGATATATCAATATCACACAAACTCATATATGTCCTGGATTTCACCAGTACTAGGGTACAATGAAGGTCCTGTCTTTTGAGAAAGGATTAAACCTTGAGCTTTCTGGTTACAGATTTGATGCTTTACCACTAAGTCATAAGGACTGGTAGGTGTGTTACAGTGGAAAACCATTTTGAAGAAAGCAAGGTATACCAAAGGTTGGAAAAAAGAGCAATAATCTTAACTCTTTACCACACGAGAAAATTTTAGACTGGTCCAAATTGAAAGCATTTGCAGACGACAAAATAAAGGTGACTGAAAAATTGAAATTTGTTCTGGGAAGGGTAGAAAACACTGTGGGAAAAGGAGAAAATGCTGGTTAGCAGCATTTTCTCCTTTTCCCACAGTGTTTTCAAATGGCTTCTTTCTCAGGGGGGGTCAAAAGTAGGGATTGTGTGGTAATGGGTCAACAGTTTTTGGAAACATTGCATAAATATTTCCTGATGATCTGTTTCTCTGCTTGCCATTTTTTCACACAAGATTACAGTCTATATTCTTCTTTTTTCCCTTTTTTTTTTCATTATATGTTCTTTTGTAGATATGGCCAAGAGCATTTTCTCTTTTTTAATACAATATTTTCAATAGCTTTTTTACTCTGGGTTGATATAATTCTGATAAAGATTCAATCCTATTTCTAGTGCTAGTGAGCTGCTTGTTAGTAAAAATTCAACCTGAGAAACATCACTCTTCTTCATCTCAATTTCTAGATAAACTGTCTTACAACAAAACCAAATTTCACCAAAGTTTACATTCTAATGCTTGCTGTACAATGAAATTCCAAGTACATGTCAGTCTAGAACATTGAATCGGATGACTAGCAGGGGCAGGAGGTGCGAATGGTTGGGGAATACTCACTCCAAAACTGTCCTGAACGGAATAATTACAATGCTGTAAATAAGTATGGCCTGTTTTTGCAGCCCTTCCAAATATGGCTTGCATGGAGTGTGCAGGCTGATCTGAGATGACACTTTACACAAATGTCAAAATGCCCCTTTTTGCATGTTGCAGGCCATTTAGAACTACACTCACAAAGTGTACCAAACTAGTTATTTCAGTCTCAAAAGTTAATAATGATAACTTCTCAGCATGTTTGGCAAATACTAGTAACTGCTTAAATGCTGTTTTGTGCCACATTCAACATTAACCCTTTACCAAATGACAAAATGTTTGGAGAGGTCCAAATTGAAAGCATTTGCAGACGACAAAAAATATGTGACTGAAAAATCAAAAATTGATTTGGGAAGGGTAGAAAACATTTTGAGAAAAGGAGAAAATGCTGGTTACCAGCATTTTCTCCTTTTCCCACAATGTTTTCATGAGGCTTCTAACTCAGGAGTCTCAAAAGTCTTCATTGTGTGGTAAAGGATTAATCTATTCCTAGCACAAAAACAGTTCACATATTCATTATTTGTTTTCAGGTTTTTATCTTTTCAAAGTCAAGGTTCCAGTGAACAATGGAAGGCAAAACATTACGGGTTTTTGCAAACAGTGCATATCAAGATCAGAATGAGCATACAATGCTTCCGCCTAATCTGGGCTATACCTTGTGATCTGTTTTTACCAGAACAGCCACAATTTTGCTATGAACTCTATCTTCTCAACTGAAAAGGAAACATTTCTATTCCTTATAGCCCAATCTGAAGGTTTTAGGAAAATTTAAAAGCTACTCTTCCAAATAGAGAAAAAAAAGTCATGCATATAAAAAAAATACTAGAAGGAAAGATGCTAAACATTTTGATCATTGTTCTAATTAAATCTTTACTTAATCGCAGTTTGACATGTTCAAACCCAAACCATTTGCTGACAACATGACGGAATTTGTCATGAAAAGTTTAGAAAATATTATATGAAGAAAAAATAATCCATGTTACCAGCATTTTCTCCTTTTCCCATATGCTTTAAGAAGTCTTTTTTTCCCCTTACCACTGTTTAAACACAAAGTCATGGTTGTTTGATTAAGAGGTAAGGATCTTTGTGATTAGGTTTTGTTTAGAAACATCGGCAATGTTCAAATTAATTCCATTCAGTAATTGACTGTAACTAGAATGAAAATTTGCAATGATGCAATGATAATACATGATGCATTGAAACAATGCCAAACATTCAAGTTAAAAAGTATAAGAACAAGATGCAAAGATTATATACTAAATGTACTGGAGACAATGCCTGATATCTTCATTCATAGTTGCATGTACTGAACTCGTAACCACAAAATCCCTAGTTGTTTTTGAGGGTGAGGTCTTTTGTAGGGAAGAAGAAAATGCTGGTAATCAGAATTTTCTCCTTTTCTGGCAATTTTTTCAGAAGACAACTTCATACTTTGTGGTAAAGGTTCATGAAGAATTTTCTGACATAAAGACAAATTAATGCAGCAAACCAAGGATTGTTTGGAACACTCTCTATCCATGAAAAAATTATAGACTGGTTCAAATTGAAAGCATTTGCAGACGACAGTTTATATTTGACTGAAAAATTGAAATTTTGTTTGGAAATGGTAGCAGACAACAGTGGTAAAAGGAGAAAAAGCTGGTTACCACGATGTTTTCAATCGGCGTCTCTATCAGGGTCGTTAAAAGTTGGGATTGTGTGGTAAAAAGTTAAAAGATTTACACAGCAAAGAAGAGTAAGAGTGATGTATCTCAGTATGTTAGTGAGCATATCAACAACCCAGCACTACAAAATGGGAATACATTGTTTGCTACTCCTAGCTACGCTTGGAGGACCTCTGTAACAGGAAAGCACATTGATCATGTCCGTGTATTCCATCGCAATGGTTGCACGATAATTTATGTCATCTGCTACAAAACTTTCAAGGACTGATGGTAGCTGCAAATAGTGAATTAAGAGGGACTTTACACCATTTTTTTTTTCTTTTTAAATCTGAACAATGAATGCAAATTTTCAACATTCACTGTATGCAACAGTGGATTTCAAATGGCAACATGGAGAGAAATACATGTACTTGTTGAAAATCTAAGGAATTACCAAGTTTATTGTACTTTTAACTCATTACCAAACAACAAAATTTTAGGCTTGTCCAAATAGAAAGCATCTGCAGACGACAAAATAAAAGTGACCGAAAATTTGAAATTTCTTTTATGAAGGGTAGAAAACATTGTGGGAAAAGGAGAAAATGCTGGTAACCAGCATTTTCTCCTTTTCCCACATTGTTTTCTAAAGGCTTCTTTCTCAGGGGTGTCAAAAGTAAGGATTGTGTGGTAATGGGTTAAAGTCAAATTTTCTATTCTCTTAGTACAAGAAAAGCTGTTGCTGTACACCAAAAGATACAGACATTTTAACTGTTTACCAAACAACAAAATTTTAGACTGGCCCAAATTGAGAGCAATTGCAGACGACAAAATGAATGTGACAAAAAAAAAATGAAATTTGTTTTCAGCAGGGTAGAAAACATGTGGGCAAAGAAGAAAATGCTTCTGACCAGTTTTTTCTCCTTCTCCCCTAATGTTTTCTACCCTTTTGGAAACAAATTTCAATTTTGAGTTACATTTATTTTGTTGTCTGCAAGTGCTTTGAATTTGGACCAGTCTAAAATTCAGTCATATTTGATAAAGTGTTAGAAATATTTATTTTACATTGATTGAGAAACAAATGCTTGCAACTTATACTAATCTCTAGATTCTGCTTCCTGGAAACTACACCAGTACTCGCTCCTAGTGTCTGAGACAATGAACAGCCCCAATTGTGTGGCACCTGCTTCCCAGGTATCAAGTTCAGGACCTTCTGTTCATGGAACTCACACTTGATCTCACAACCACAAACACCACAAACTGAAAGCTAGCATTGCCAAACATAACTCATTACCACATGACAAAATTTTAGGTTTGTCCAAATCGAAAGTATTTGCAGACAACAAAATAAAAGAGACTGAAAATTTGAAACTTGTATTGTGAAGGGTAGAAAACATTGTGGGAAAAAGAGAAAATGCTGGTTACCAGCATTTTCTCCTTTTCCCAAAATGTTTTCTAAAGGCTTCTTTTTCAGGGTCGTCAAAACAAGGGATTGTGTGGTAATGGGTTAATAATGTCAATAAAGCATTTGAACTGTCATCTGTAAATTCTTTAACCCATTACCACACAATCCCTACTTTTGATGCCCCTGAGAAAGAAGCCTTTAGAAAACATTGTGGGAAAAGGAGAAAATGCTGGTAACCAGCATTTTCTCCTTTTCCCACAACGTTTTCTACCCTTCACAAAACAAATTTCAAATTTTCAGTCACTTTTATGTTGTTGTCTGCAGATGCTTTCTATCTAGACCAGTCTAAAATATTGTCGTTTGGTAATGAGTTAAATATAGACTACACAAAACTTCTGTCATGTGGAAAAGGGTGCATGCTTTACCAAATGACAAAATTTCTGTCTCCACCAACTTGTTTGAATATGCAGAGGACATGTGCATTGTAACTAAAAAGATCAGATCTGTCCATAAAATGGTAGACAAGAAGATAAGAATATACTAGTTACCAGCATTTTCTGCTTTCCCGGAAAATTTCCCAGAATCTTCTTGTACAAGGCCATAAAAACTTAGGATAGTGTGGTAAAAAATTCACTCTTTGCTAAACAACAAATTTTTTCCACATTGACACCATTTGCAGACATCAAAACAAATGCTACTCATATTGAAATTTGTCTTCTTTAATGGTACAAAATATTATGGGAAAAGGAGAAAAGCTGCTTACCAGCATTTTTTCCCTTTCCCACTGTTTTCAGAAGCCGTCATTCTCATTGTCATTAAAACTTAGGATTTTTTGGTACAGGATTAAAGACTTAAATTATCAGTAGACGGCAAGTTAACCCTTCAACACACAATCCTAACATTTAGCAATTCTGAAAATGAAAGCTTTTGAACACATTGTGGGAAAAGTTAAATAGCTTTTGTCCTTTTCCAACAAAGCTTTCCACTACTGCCGAAACAAATTTCGTCTTTGAGTCACATTTATAAAAGTAATTGCCCGCAAATGCTTTTGATTTGGGACTAGTCTAAAACTTTGTCACTTGGTAAAGAGTTAAACGTCCCATCTAATTCATGACACAGGTATTGAACAGGATGGAAAGCAGGGTCAGAAAATGAAAAATTGCTAAATACCAGCATTTTTCATTTTTCCAACAATGTTTTCAAAAGCCATCTTTTTCATGGTCCTTAAAACGTGCTTGTTCAGTAAAAGATTTACAAAAGAAATAATTCAAAACAAATAAGATTTTACCTGGCCCAAATCTTGCAGCTGACTTATCCTCTTCTTTTCTTCTTCAATAAATAGCTTTCTAGAGAGGGAGAAAACAAAAAATTTACTTGTAACTTCACGTGCCTGTTTTTTATCTTCAAAGAATTTTTATCAATTTTACAAAGATGAAGGTACAGCAAGGTAACAACTGTTTGTAATATCGGGGAACAGACAGTTTTGTCCAGTGGGCACACTTGATGTTGCAATTTATCTATCCCTTTACCATACAATCCCGGAGATAAATGGCTTTTGAAAACACTGTGGGAAAAAGAGAAAATGCTGGTAACCAGCATTTTCTCCTTTTCCCACAATGTTTTCTACCCTGCTCGAAACAAATTTCAGTTTTTGAGTTATGTTTATTTTGTTGTCTGCAAATGCTTTCAATTTGGACCAGTCTAAAATTTTGTTGTTTGGTAAAGAGCTATCTCAGTGACTGACTGTAGCACCAGGGGGTTGAAGCATTCTATCAAGCAAAACATCATACAATACACTTCATCATATAGTAATAGTTCCATGGAATCCTTGGCAACAAACTTAATCATGAGGTAGACTTCTCCTTTAACATGCAGAAAATTTACCAATACCAAAAACTTTAGACACAGGTCAGCCTAAGCAGCCCATGCCATCTGATCTGACTAAGTACTTTTTGAAAAACCCTGATAAATTATGACTTACATGTATGTAGCCCTTTAACCCATTACCACTCAATCTCTACTTTTGACGCCCCTGAGAAAGAAGCCTTTAGAAAACATTGTGGGAAAAGGAGAAAATGCTGGTAACCAGCATTTTCTCCTTTTCTCACAATGTTTTCTACCCTTCACAAAACAAATTTCAAATTTTCAGTCACTTTTATTTTGTCGTCTGCAAATGCTTTCAATTTGGACCAGTCTAAAATATTGTCATTTGGTAATGGGTTTAGTGTAAATATAGATTGCAAGCGAAACAAAATATTTAATTACAAGATTTTGATAGGAAGCTCGTAAGTGAATTTACTCTCTGCCATGTACTCATACACCAGTAGTTTGACACCCTCGTTGGTTTCAAATCGGAATGTTCTGGTGGTGATATTTTCGCACATGGGACGCAGTGTGTCTAGCCTTTTTGATCTTCTCTTCGGTACATTCACCTGTGTTGGCCTTAGAGGTGCATATTCTTGAAATACATCCTGTTTCAGAGATTAAGAACAAAGGAGAATAAGGATCTGACATAAGTTGGCGTATGACATAAAATCTTGTGAAATGAGTTTTTGAAAAAAACTGGACCAGCTTAGTAAAATCTCATCTCAAAAAAGCTACAGTATGTCAAATTTTCTTTCTTTTTCAACTAACTAAATATCCATGCACTAACAGCTATGCCATATTTAATTTTAATATACCATAGATATTTATAGAACATCAAATGTATTTTCTGCAGGTAAATGTCTCATTTTATAACATAGCACCATTCCTGACTTCATTATCAAAGCTAACCCATATCCATTTCATCTACAGATACCGCTAAATTCAAATTTTTCATTGTTAGAAATAATACAAGGTGACGAATCAGATATTAATCCTATTCGTACAAGATAACTTCAGATAAAACTTTCAAGCTGACAGTAAAAACTTAAGTTTTGCTATTTCAGTAGTACCTTTTTGGTAGGACATTTCCTTACTTGACAGTGCAGATCCAAGATCAGACTCTTGATCTACACTGTCCGCAAAAGGCCAGTGAGTTGCTCTTAGGTTAAAGGTGGGTATTTAGGTTTTTCACATCACACCAAATTATAAAATATACATATCACTGAAATTTATATGAAAAAAAAATAATTAAGAATCATGATATTACAAAAAAATTTGGGGGGTGGTAGCCTCTTAAGCTATTTTTAGATTTCATGCCAAATATCAAAAAGAGCATTGTGGGAATGTTAAGTGACTGGCATGTAACTAATGATGCTTAAATTCCATAACATAACACACATGTAAATATTTTCCATAATGTCTTCTTCAGACACTATGTTTGAAGCTTCATCTGTGTATTTCCAGTATGTAAATCAGCAACTTGCTCATGTAAAAATAGACCATGTTTCCCGTTGGTGTGGACCTGGGCTGTAGTAAATCTTTAATTTCTCTTGTTGTCTGATGGATTTTGACTACTTGGGTTTTATGAATGAAAATCATAAGGCTTTGGGAGTATAAATATCATTTTTTTGTATTTCTGTAAAAAATTTGTCCCAAAATCTGAAGGGCCACCTTTAAGGCCTAAAAACATGATTATATTATATACATAGTGTTGTTGTGAATCAAAAATGCATGTATCTAACTCAGAATTGATAATTGTCTCACGAGGGCCTACATATTCCATTACTCACTGGTTTAACAGTCTACATTTGGGATGAAGATATTATGTTGTTCAATAGCTAAAATACAATTACCTTATTATGAAAGATGGCTTTAAAAAATGTTGGAAAAGAAGAAAATGCTTGTAACTACCATTTTCTCTTTTTCCCACTGTTTTCCATCCTATCAATAGACAAAATGTAAAATTTTAGGCCACAATTAACTTTTTGAATTATAATGCTTTTACTTCGGACAAGGTTAACTATTTTTGATGCAGTACAGAGTTAACCCTTTCCCAAACAATCCCTGGTTTTTTATGGGTCTGCAGTAAAAGTCTTTTGAAAACACTGTGGGAAAAGGAGAAATTGCTCGTAACGAGCAATTTCTCCTTTTCCCACAGTGTTTTCTAGCCTTTTTGAGAACTTTCTATCATTTTCTCCAAATCAAAAATTGTTGTCTGCAAACTCTTTGAGTTTGGAAGGGTCCAAAATCTGTCATTTGGGAAAGGGTTAATCTTTATGCTCTGCTAATCTTTTTAAATCACTCACTCTGTCACTTTGCATATCCACAACAGGCCCTGTAGCCTCATTTAACCATGCCACTAAGTTGATGTCTCCAACTTTGGTCTGATCTGTCCCACTGAAATATACAAATATCAATATACAATTTGAAAATAAACACACACAAATATGACAACACAGATTAAATTCATACAGATCTAACTAGAGCTGTCACTGAATGTGACTTTAAACCCCCGCCAGCGTTTTGACTGTATTTTGTATGCAGATGGACACATGGACCGACACAAGGACAGATGCACAGACGGATAAACAGACAGGCTGTTTCCAGTATACACCCAAAAACATTCATTTTGCGCAGGTATAAATATATGAAAACAGGGTTTACAAATTAAAATATACAAATATAGATCAAGAGATAGAATTATATACATGTATTTAAGATAAACAGACAAGATAGATAAACAAATACATGTATTGATTGGGTAATTACAAACAGAGCTCCATATAGAGGGTGTGATTTCAATTTCAAAATTGAAAATATTGATTATTCTCCACTAAACCCTATGTTGTGGGTACTCATTAGAACCGTCTTGTCGAGATGATTCTAATGAGTACCAACAACATAGGGTTTGTAAGAGAAACAATGGGATTTAGAATACCATAACTCCCTCTTATCTGGAGCTCTGCACAAAACATTTCTATCCTTTCATATAAGTCACATATAACTCATTAGATTTCAAGTAGTTAATCGATCTATGCATAAATAATGCTATAAAGTGTTTGGTTGGAGACATCCACAAGTTTGGCAATATCCGACCTAACTCTCCTCAGATTTTGACGTGCTATAAAACATGACAAAGTTTATAACATTTTGTTGAGTAGAAAACGGTTTCACATTGTACAAATCTTCTGTAAAATTACAGTAAAACCAAGGAAAAGGACCACAATGCAATGATACCTTCATGCAAGCCCACAGTCTATAACCAATGATTTCCGGAATATAACAAAACCACAAAGTTTGCAATACACATCAACTGGTAGTTCACTCTTTACCATACAATCCCGACTTTTAACGACTCTGAGAAAGTTGTCTTTTGAAAACATTGTAGGAAAAGGAGAAAATGCTGGTAACCAGCATTTTCTCCTTTTCCCACAATATTTTCTTCCCTTCACAAAACAAATTTCAAATTTTCAGTCACTTTTATTTTGTCGTCTGCAAATGCTTTCGATTTGGACAAGCCTAAAATTTTGTCATTTGGAAAAGAGTTAATTAACCCTTTACTCCATAGATACTCATTTCTATGCATTGCTTGAAGGAGCCTTTGGAAAACATTGTGGCAAATGGTGAAATTGCTCGTGACGAGCAATTTCACCTTTTGCCACAATGTTTTCCATGTTATACACATAAGAAACAGCTTCATCCTTGCTGTTATTTAGGGTCAATTAGAGAGGCTATACAAATGCCTTATGGGGTAAAGGGTTAAACAAGCTGATTCCCATATACTTAGGTTTTGCCAAGGTATAAAACATTACTATACCTGAGAGATAAGGTTAGGGACATGTCCTCACTCAGTAAAATGTCATTTAGAGTAAATATAACTTGACCAATCTGCGTCATCTGTAAACAGAAAAATGTGACTAAAGGTATCAGCTTTTTTTCCCTTTTCCCTTTTTCCTTTCACAAGCCTGCTACCCAAGATCTTAACCCATTACCACATAATCCCTGCTTTTGATGACCGTGAGAAAGAAGTCTTTGGAAAACATTGTGGGAAAAGGAGAAAATGCTGGTAACCAGCATTTTCTACTTTTCCCACAATGTTTTCTGCCCTTCACAAAACAAATTCCAGATTTTAAGTCCCTTTTACTTTGTTGTCTGCAAATGCTTTCAATTTGGACAAACCTAAAATTTTGTTGTTTGGTAATGAGTTAAAACTAGGGGATCTTAGGATAAGGAACTACCTCTATACCAATCCATTAAACAAAATTTTACACTGGTCTAAACTGAAAGCATTTGTAGTCAACAATTGAGTCTTGTCTCAAAAGATTCAACTTGTTTCCAAAAGCTTGTTTCTTTCAGTATCTAAAAACTTGGAATTGCTTGGAGAAGGTTTAATTTAGTACCTCTGCAACTAAACCAGAAATTTTATGAAAAAATCTTACCGTCCCAGTCATTCTCTCTTTCACATGGTATACAGTAACCTTGACCCTAGTGCTTGTTTCAAGGCCATTCGGGTCTCCGAAACCTATAGTCTTCAGAAAGTGGGGATTATTATTTTTCTGAAAGAAAGAAAAAAAAGAAATATGACCCATGCACTGCAAAAAGAGGGCTAAATGCATCTTAGCAATGTGTTATCCCATTACCATACAATCCCTACTTTTGACACCCCTGAGAAAGAAGCCTTTTGAAAACACTGTGGGAAAAGGAGAAAATGCTGGTAACCAGCATTTTCTCCTTTTCCCACAGTGTTTTCTACCCTTCCCAGAACAAATTTTAATTTTTCAGTCACCTTTATTTTGTCGTCTGCAAATGCTTTCAATTTGGACCAGTCTAAAATTTTTCTTGTGTGGTAATGAGTTATACAAAGCAGATCATCACATTATCATACATTCATTAACCCATTACCAAACGACAATATTCTAGACTGGTCCATAGTGAAAGCATTTTGCAGACGACAAAATAAAAGTGACTTAAAATTTGAAATTTATTTTGTGAAGGATAGAAAACATGGTGGGAAAAGGAGAAAATGCTTGTTGCCAGCATTTTCTCCTTTTCCCACAATTTTTTCTAAAGGCTTCTTTTTCAGGGGCGTCAAAAGTAGAGATCATGTGGTAATGGGTTAAATCGATTTTATGGATTCATTAAATCCGTTTTATCCAATAACCATATGGATCAAGAGGTAGGCTGGTCCTTGGCCATGCAGAAAAATCACCTATAGCAAAAAGTTTTGACTTATATCAGCCTGCATCAAGCCCACTTTTCATAGAGCTTGATTCATTATTTCATTATACAATTGTGAAACTTTCCCATATTTTTGCAAATTACTGAGCAGACCTATTTTAAACCAACAGAAAACTAGTATGGTGGATGAACATGAATTGCTTATAAAATATATAGCAAAAAACAAACATCCCGTTTATCTTTGCATGGCCTAAGCTCCAGCATTTAGAGAAACAATCCTGACAGAACTTTACCTCCACCATCTCAGTGTGGTTATGTTGTAACCATGTTTGTTGCTGTGGTGGAACAATGATGTAAACGACTACAAATGGGTTAGGAGGTAGGCCATTACTGTCATCTGGTAAACCATCAATGGCTGAAACAGAAATTATTACAAAGTAGAAATTTGCCTATAGGGCAAGAAAGCTCCTATGATTAAGGCTGTACCTTGACTATTCCTTTACCACACAACCTCAAGTTTTAACGATCCAGATAAAGAAGCCTTTTGAAAACATTGTGGAAAAAGGAGAAAATGCTAATAACCAGCATTTTCTCCTTTTTCCAACAGTATTAGTTGTACGGTCAGGTGGCAGGGGACTTGGAACCTTGTTCACGGCTGTGGTGAATCATGTCGCCACCTCGCCGAGGTGGCGACATGATTCACCACAGCCGTGAATAAGTTTCCAAGTCCCCTGCCACCTGACCGTACAACGAATTCATTATACTTCAAAGTTTTACCCTTTCAAAGCGGGTTAAGTGAAATGTTCCTGTTTTATAATTTTAGGAATCGAGTTTGCTGACGAACTAGAAATTCCCTTCTGTGTGCCCCAATTCAATAAAAACTGACATCACTGGAAAATAATGTCACTAAAACGTGCAGTTTGGTGCATAAATGTGCAGTCTGGTGATCGATCGACACTGCCATTTTGGATGTCGTGTTGCACGTGTAGTGATGTTTATGGGGCACTCAAAAGGGAAACTGGTTTTACGTAGTTTTTGCCAGGGAACATGATATATGTTCCCGGCATGTTAACCAATCAGATCACAAGAAATTTCTTTGCAGTATAATAATGTTTTCTACCCTTGCAGACTTCATGATTTCTGCAACACTTTATTTGTCGTCTGCAAATGCTTCAAATTTGGACAAGTGTAAAATTTTTTTGTTTAGTAAAAATTTAAGAAAGGTACTGGCTATTACATGATATCTAGGTTCAAAGTGATAAACTTGTATAATACAGTGGGGAAATTAAGGTACCAGAGCCATACAAATTTATCATGGAGTTTATCAATTCTAACAACAAAATACTTTTGGGCTGGAAATGGTATTCTTTCATATGACATCCTTTAGTCATAATCATGTGTCCCATATAATTTTGAAATCTAACCATGCAGAAAATAGTTATGGATGAACGACCTGTAGCCCACGTTTCCATATTTACTAATTCACATGGTATTCACATCAATTCCTTTTTTTAAACAAATCTAAGGAAAATGGCCCTTAAAAAAAAATGTTCGAAAAATAAAAGGAACTGTCTGTATACAATTTTTCATCTAGTAAAAAAAAATGATAGAAATCAAATACAAGTAGGACATCATAAATTTACCAATGCTAATCTCCATTGCAGGATCATCCGCTGAGCCACCAGCTCTGGTTTCAAACTCCATACCGGTGTCACCAGGCATAATTGGCACCATAGGGTCTGCGCCGGTCTTTGCTTGGACTTGCTCTCGGAGACTCTGTAACTGCATCTTCAAACACTCATAGCTGGCAATGTGAAGGGCCTGTATCCACGCATCTCTGTCTTCCTCTGTCGGGCTAGAGAATGTGTATGTTGGTTCCTCGCCCTCAAATACTGAAAATAAGTCAAACCTAGGTCAACAGCCATTTTTACATAGCAACTACTTGTATTAACTCTTTCCCAAACAAGCCCTGGTTTTTTCGTGTGTGCAGTAAAAGTCTTTTGAAAACACTGTGGGAAAAGGAGAAATTGCTCGTAACGAGCAATTTCTCATTTTCCCACAGTGTTTTCTACCTTTTTTGAGAACTTTCTGCCATTTTCTCCAAATCTAAAATTGTCGTCTGCAAACCTTTTTGGTTTGGAAGAGTCCAAAATTTGTCATTTGGGAAAGGGTTAAGGCAGTGGACCTGTAATACTTCTAGTGCAGCATGGTAAAAAAATTTTTGACAGTTGATAAAGACAGATTTATACAGATAAAATACTTTTGCACATTTTTAATTGACCAGAAATTCCTTTGATGTCCATCTTGAAATAATCGATACTTTTGTCAGTTTCCAGAAAAGGAAGGTAATTATCATATGTTTGGATTGAGAATATAGTGGTTTTAGATTTATAAATGATAGTTCTAGGACGGACAAAAAAGAAAAAATGGCTCGGTGAAAGTAGTACAATAATCTCGTTTCTAATCTTAGCAAATTTTGTAGGATAATATTTTAGTGGAAATAGTTGTTTTCTATTACGGGTACACTATGCTAAGGAAATATCACTGTAAAACAGTTTTTTTAACATTTGTCTATCTTTGTTACCAATGATTTGCCAGCTGTTGCTTAATTACTCATAATTTAGTGATAAATATATTTTTCTTTTTCCAAATTTGCTGAGACTGTAAAGATCTGAATTGCTCTCTTCACATACCTTATGCCTTTATCCTACACGAAACAAAGAAACCTTACAGTCATCCACACTGAACCAAATTAACCCATTACCACATAATCCCTACTTTTGACGACCCTGAGAAAGAAGCCTTTTGAAAACACTGTAGGAAAAGGAGAAAATGCTGGCGACCAGCATCTTCTCCTTTTCCCACAGTGTTTTCTACCCTTCCCAGAACAAATTTAAATTTTTCAGTCACCTTTATTTTGTCGTCTGCAAATGCTTTCAATTTGGACCAGTCTAAAATTTTGTCGTGTGGTAAAGAGTTAAGTACATTTGAAACAAAAGGAAAAATTGTCTTTCAAAGAGTAAAACATACACCTATTGCAGGAAAAGGAGACCATGTTGGCAACAAGCGCAATACTTTCACAAATTTACTTCCATCAGATTATCAAAACAAAGACTTGTTTGACAACATTGTTTGGCAACATACAGGTACAAATTTCATAACCCTAAGTTACCTGTTACCACACAGCAAAATTTTAGACCTATTCAAATTGAAAGCATTTGCAGACGACAATTTCAAAGTGGCTCAAATGGTGCAATTTTGCTTTGATAGGGTAGAAAACTGGGGGAAAAGGAGAAAATAAGTATAACAAGCATTTTCTCCCTTTTCCGTTAAAAGTAATTTTTGTATGCCACAATTTGAAGCCTCATTTAACATGTTGTCTGCAACTGCTTTAAATACAGCTTAACCCTTTCCCAAACAATCCCTGGTATTCACGACCCTGAGAAAGAAGCCTTTTGAAAAACATTGTGGGAAAAGGAGAAAGCTGGTAACCAGCATTTTCTCCTTTTCCCACAATGTTTTATGCCGTGCTGCAAACAAAGTTCAATTATTGAGTTATGTTTGTTTTGTCGTCTGCAAGTGCTTTCAATTTGGACCAGTGTAAAATGTTGTCATTTGGTAAAGGGTTAAGTTAAACTTTGCCTCTCTGATAAAGAATTTACAAGTTATATACCATAAATCAACATTTCTTGGCAGTACTTACCCAGTAAAAAGCAAAAGTTTGTATTTTCAAATATATCTAGCTCTACTGTACATCTCTCTAGCACAAACACGCCTAAAGGATCAGATTTCTGTAAAAGTATAATGAAAATGATAATACAAAATTATAATAATAATAGAAATAATAATAAAAATTTTTAAAAAAAGAATTATGATGATACTGCAATTTATTATAATCTCCATCATCATAAACTAAAGGTTTATTTTTGGCAAAAACATGTACTTTTGAACTTCTACACAGAGTTCCAGACAGAGAGAGTGATTTTGACATCAAAATTGAAAATATCACTTGTTCTCCACAACAGACAATTCTAATGAGTACCTACAACATAGAGTTTAGATGAGAAATAATAGATTTAGATTACTATCAGTTCCTCTTATCTGGAACCCTGTCTACAGTGACCTTGACCTTGTAAACTGGAAGGTGAAACCTCTGCTTTGCAAGTTGTCTCATTAAGGTAGACACATGAAGGAATTCTTTCTTTGTTTGGTTTATACAAGCAATTTCTTCTTTTCTCAAAAATGTTTTCAACCCTTTACCAGACTATAAAATTTCAGGCTAGTTCAAATTCAAAACTTTTGCAGTTTACAATTTCAGTGTTTCAGTTTCTTCTTTTCCCACAATGTTTCAAAAGGCTTCTTTTCCAGGAGTGTCAAAAGATTGGCATTGTGTGGTAAAAAGTTAAAAGGCCTATGGCAATTAACCCGTTACCACATGGCAAAATTTTAGACCTAACCAAATTGAAAACATTTGTAGACGACAATTCAAACTGACTGAAATGGTGCAATTTCGCTTTGATAGGGTAGAAAATTTTGTGGGAAAAGGAAAAATGCTGGTTACCAGCATTTTCTCCTTTTCCCACAATGTTTTCAAAAGGCTTCTTCCTCAGGGTCGTTAAAAGTCGTCATTGTGTGGTAAAGGCCTGCACACTGTGCAACTGCTTTCAATACTAATATGTAAAAAGATTTGCCATCTATTTTAAAATAATTAAAATATCAATAGCAATTGTGAATAATCACTGACACATAAATACAGGTATAAAGTAGTAAACTTACAAAATCTCTTTTCTTGAAGTAGAAGAGTAAATTTCCCCGCAGACGGAAAAACCTTTCGGTGAATACTGCAGATAAAACAAAACAAGAAATGTGGGATGGTTATTACTTTCAGCTATAACGCATAATACATCTAAACAAGCATCTTCGCAAGCCAAGATTAAGATCACTACATGGATCTTACCCTGGCGGATCGTGCCCAATTTCAAGATTCCCGAGATATGCCCCATTCTGAATGATGGTTATTATCTCCCTTTAGATCATATTTCTTATAGCCAATGAAATATCGTTTTACAATCTGCTTACGTATATAATAATTCAGCATGAAACAATAATCACTTACATACTTCGACATTCCATTGTCAGGTGTTGGGATATAACCTAAAACCTCTGATAATTAATTGGTCACACTGAAACTTTCTGTAAATATTGTTCATCTATGTTTTTTTTTGTAATAAATCATTACAGATCCTGCACATATCCACAAAGGTATTCATGTTTACCTTCTACTTTTATCAAAAAGGTCGCGACCTTGTTCTATTTTTATCAAAGATGAAATGCTACTAGCAATTTGGTTCATGCAGTTAGAGCTGGCTGCATCCAATGAAAATGGAGGGAATGTCGAAATCAAGCTCTATCTGCAAAGGGTAGAGCAGCATAGTGGACTGTCACCCTTGGCTTGCAAAGAAAAAAAAGAAAGAAAGAAAGAAGGAAAGAAAGGAAAGAAAAGAAAAGAAAAGAAAGGAAAGGAAAGGAAAGGAAAGGAAAGGAAGGAAAGGAAAGGACAGAAAGAAAGAAAGAAAGAAAGAAAGAAAGAAAGAAAATACTGTGGTATGAGGAAAAATGCTCATAAGAAAAGTCAATCAGCATTAACTTTTCTTGTTTTCCAGAGGCACAAAAGCATCATGAGAAAAAGACAAAATGCTGGTTACCAGTATTTTCTGCTTCTTGCGCTATGTTAACCCTTTCCCAAACAATCCCTGGTGTTTATGGGTCTGGAATAGTAGCCTTTTGAAAACACTGTGGGAAAAGGAGAAAATGCTGGTAACTAGCATTTTCTCCTTTTCCCACAATGTTTTTTACCATATCATAGACAAAAATAATCTTTTCAGCAATAGCTGTATTGTCGTCTGCAAATGCTTTCAATTTGGGCATTCAGGCATTTGCGTAAATTGTCATTTCGGATCAGCCTGCACAGTTCACACAGGGTAATCCGAAACGACTCTTTCTGTTTTTATGTAATTTTGTGTTTTGCGAAAGTCTGCTGTAGCACCGAATCTAATGTAGCCATAAAGTGCCGTTTCAGATTAGCCTGCCCAGACTGCACAGGCTGATCCAAGACGACACTCTCCATATATGTCCGAATGCCCCTTTTCGTGTGCTGCAAGCCAGGAATAACAAAGGGACTCCCATGACCACATACCATCGCCTCTCCTGAAACGTTTGTCATTTTTCTGTTTCATACATAGGAAGCCTTCTTTTTCAAACTTGCTTGAACTTTCTTTGGCAATGCTTGCCAGTTCTTTGATGTTGAAGCGCATAGCTCAAGACCTTTGCAGATAAAAACAAATACAAAATTCAAACAGTGATGTTAATACTAGTATATCTACCCTTTCCCAAACAATCCTTGTATGCTGGTAAAATCGTATTAATTCCAGATGTGTTTAGAGGGCGGATTTGAAGGTTTGTGGAGACAAATAACAAAAATACCATCTAACCAAACTTTCAGACTGAAGGTAGAATATAGCCGTAATTCGCTTATTCAAAAATGAAATGGTTGTTTTGCCCCCTCAGTCCTTTAATTTAACCCTTTCCCAAACAAGCCCTGGTTTTTATGTGTCTGCAGTAAAAGTCCTTTGAAAACACTGTGGGCAAAGGAGAAATTGCTCGTAACAAGCAATTTCTCCTTTTCCCACAGTGTTTTCTTCCCTTGTTGAGAACTTTCTGCCATTTTCTCCAAATCTAAAATTGTCATCTGCAAACTTTCCGATTGGAAGGGTCCAAAATTTATTGTTTGGTAAAGGGTTAAATGTTTATCTGAAAAATCTGTTTGTCTGGATTACAATGATTTTACCCACATCTTTTCAAACTGCTCTATGGGACAAAATTTCCAATAACAGCTGATAAAATGGGCATGAATCATTAGATAAATGTTAATTTGTCTAATGATTCATGCCAACTTTATCAGCCATCATTGGAAATTTTGTCACATAGAGCACAGGAATTTGACATTCTATAACCAAAATAAATGATAAAACATGAAAAAAAAAATCTCCTCTATATAATATAAACACAAGGAACGCAATGTCTCGATTTATCCGGGTAGCCATTCGCTGACGTCACAAGAAGTGCAAGGAAGCGTATTTTCGTATTACTTATTACTACTGTATTATTTTTTTCGTTTTTAAGATATTTATGGACTCTAAATGATACTAAAGATTCTAGAAAAATCTTAAGTATCAAGTGATGTCCATAAGTATCTTAAAAACGAAAAAAATAATAGTAATAAGTAATACGAAAATACGCTACCTGCTACTTTCTGTGGCGTCAGCAAATGGCTACCCGGATAAATCAAAATGTCCTGATAGAGCTGTAAAACATGACGGATATCTCTGGTTGAAAGGTGTCTACTGAGGTATCGCCGGATGACGCAGGTACATTATTGTCTTGTCTATCGCTAGGCTAAATGAGATTATGATCAATGTATGTTTCGTGGGTGATTTTGGTTGGGAAAGGCCGTCGGGTGCTAGCGCCAGCAATCGAGACGTTGCGTTCCTTGTGTTTATATTATACAGGGGAGATTTTTTTTTTTCATGTTTTATCATTTATTTTGGTTATAGAATGTCAAATTTCTGTGCATAGAGCCATTTGAAAAGATGAAAAAATCCAAACGTCTCTAAAAGGGGTTGCTCTGAAGGTCTGCAGAGACCAAAACAAAAATAGCATTGGAACAAACTTTCAGACTGAAGGCACCCTCAACATTGAAATTTGGTTAAATATCAGTGTATAACTATGAATGACAACAATATCTGAGTATTCACGAATGTGTGAGAATCAAAGTTCTATAAATGTCAAGGATCTCTGAAAGAAAACGAAATGCATGAAAAATACAGGGTCAAACAAATATTTAGAATACAGGGACGTTTTAACTAATTCGGAATGGAAATTTGTGACGTTTAACCAGAATTTCAATAGTTTTACATCGCATATTACCGTGACTTAGATTTTAAGTAATATCCCGACGATACGATTATAATTTTCTTCCTGTAGGCCAATGTGTTTCGTACAATTTACTTTCGACACTTAGAGTTACGCCCCTTCGTTTGTCAAAGTTTACGGTATCACACCGGTACACCGGTATGACTAGATACCGAAAATATCCTATTTTCGCGAAAATAGCTTTCCCTGTACGAAAATAGCTTCCAACAATTGCTGTCTGGATGTATGATTGAATATATTGCTTTTATTTGTTATTTTTATATACTACCTTTCATAATAGATATTGCTGACGGGTT
The DNA here is from genome assembly GCA_943736015.1 of Tridacna crocea. NCBI lineage: Eukaryota > Metazoa > Mollusca > Bivalvia > Cardiida > Cardiidae > Tridacna > Tridacna crocea. The sequence goes on from OX031063.1 coordinate 47,186,694, forward strand.
GAAAAAAGTGTGAATTGAAATTAATTGATCTTAATAGAGGTTTTAGACAACTGGACTTTATGCATATGCACAGCCCATTTTCGCAAACATATAATTTAACTTTCCCTCTACGACAATAGAATACATTAAATGATGCATAAATATAATGTTGAATACATTGTTTTTATTTCTCTTTTTATACATTATCTTTCATTATCAGAACCTATTTGAAGCAAAGCATCAAGTAGAAGACCGAAAACGATTATTTCAAGTGTGAAATTGTTAACACATCATTAACAGAGGTGTTTTAATCCAATCGTCTTACAGAACTATTTTCGTTAGGTTCCTGTTTTTGTATCGAAAGGGGAGAGTTATTTTCGTACAATAAATGATATATAAATATATGGTTGAATACATTGCTTTTATTTCTCTTTTTCTTATACATTATCTTCCATTACATACCAGAAACGTATAATTTAAAAAGCGTGAATTGTAGAACAATAGGTCTCAAAAGAGTTGTTATATGACTGGAATGTACATGAATAGATATGTCTCTTTCTTTTTTTAATACCTTCAAAAACAATTGATTAACGTGTCTTTCTACCTATTTTTTATACAATATATTTTCACCCTAAGTTCTTTGTATTTATTCAGATAGAAGCCCGAAAACGATTATCGCAAGTGTGATATTGACAACACATAATTAACAGAGGTGTTTTAATCCAATCAAACTATTATCGTAGGTTCATCTTGCAAAACTATTTTCGTTGTAACTCCCGGACGAAGCTTTTTTCGTCAGGTTCCTATTTTTGTATCAAAAAGGAAGAGTTAAATTTCGAACAGTAGGTCTCAAAAGAGTTGTTATTTGACTGGAATGTACATGAATACATGCAAATATGTATCAAATGTTCTCTTTTTTTTTTTTTAATATTTTCGAAAACAGTTGATTAACGCCTTTTTTTTCCCAATATACAATATATTTTCATCTTACAAGGCCGTCGGAAGCGGTCCGGCCGGTCCGGCCATGGCCGGACCAAATTTTCGGCCGAAAATGAAAAAAATGGCCAGACCAATTTTCGAAAAAATTGCATAATATAAACCTACAAAAATGCGCCAGAATGCACCAGAGAGCGTCTTATTTTCAAAAATTTTCCGGAGGAGCATGCCCCCGGACCCCCCCCCCCCCCCCCGCATGGCTTAAATGCGTAATATAAAAAACAAAAAATGCGCCAGAATGCACCAGAGAGCATCTTATTCTCAATTTTTTTCTAGGGGAGCATGCCCCCCCCCGACCCCCCTAGCATGGCTTCGCTCGCCACCCTGGCCGGACCAAATGAAATTTCCTTCCGACGGGCCTGTCTTACGTTCTTTGTATTTGTTCAAATAGAAGACTAAAAATGATTATCGCAAGTGTGACATTGATAACACTTCATTAACAGAGGTGTGAATTTAATCTAATCAAACTATTTTCGTTGTAACTCCCTGACGAAGCTATTTTCGCCAGGTTCCTAATTTTGTATCGAAAGGGAAGAGTTATTTTCGTACATTACATGATATATTTATAATTATGTGGTTGAATACATTGCTTTTATTTCTCTTTTTCTTATGCATTATCTTTTATTGCATACCAGAAACGTATTTAAAAACGTGAATTGTAGAACAATAGTTCTCAAAACAGTTGTTATATGACTGGAATGTACATGAATACATGTAGATATATGTATCAATTAAATGTTTTCTTTTCTTTTTTCTTTTTTTTTTTTTTTTTTTTTTTTGATATCTTCCAAAACAATTGATTAACGCCTCTTTTTTTCCTACTATACACTATAAATTTTCATCTTACGTTCTTTATATTTGTTCAAATAGAAGACCGAAAACGATTATCACAAGTGTGACATTGAAAACACATCATAAATAGAGGTGTTTTAATCCAGTCAAACTATTTTCGTACGTTCGTCTTTTAAAACTATTTACATTGTAACTCCCTGACGAAGCTATTTTCGTCAGGTTCCTATTTTTGTATCGAAAGGGAGAGTTATTTTCGTAGCTTACCTATTCGATACCGAAATAGCAATCTTTGAAAGAAAATATATAGATTGATGAAAACAATATATTTAGACATTGATTTGTATTTGAACGAGAAATATTTTCGTACAGGCACTAGCTTAAGGTTCTGAAGAGTGTTGTCCACGAACACCCTCATGACAAACCAAATGGATTTATTGCATCTTTTTGTTTCTATTCTTGTATCGAATGGGATAAGTTAATTTTTTTAAGAGAAGGAAATAAACTTGTGGAAAGTAGCTGCAAGCACGTTATTTTGGATTACAGAGCAATGTTTTACAGAGGCTCAGCTAGGTGAAAAGACGAACGTACGAAAATAGTTTGGTTTGATTAAAACACATCTCTTTGTGATGTGTTACCAATGTCACACTTGCGATAATCGTTTTCGGTCTTCTATTTGAACAAACATAAAGAACGTAAGATAATAACTTATAGTATATATTAGGAAAAAAGAGGCGTTAATCAATTGTTTTCGAAGATATTAAAAAAAAGAAAGAAAGAAAAAATTTGAGACATATCTACATGTATTCATGTACATTCCAGTCCTATAACAACTCTTTTGAGAACTATGTTGTTCTAGAATTCACGTTTTTAAATACGTTTCTAGTATGCAATAAAAGATAATGTATAAGAAATATAGAGAAATGAAAGCAATGCATTATAGCATATATTTATAAATATATCATATAACGTACGAATTTAACTCTTCCTTTTCGATACAAAAATGGGAACCTGACGAAAATAGCTTCGTCAGGGAGTTACAAAGAAAATAGTTTTGTAAGACGAACGTACGAAAATAGTTTGATTGGATTACAACACCTCTTTTAATTATGTGTTGTCAATATCACACTTGCGATAATCGTTTTCGGGCTTCTATCTGAAAAAATACAAAGAACTTAGGGTGAAAATATACTGTATAAAAAATAGGAAGAAAGACACACTAATCAATTGTTTTTGAAGATATTAAAAAAAAAAAAAAAAAAAAACTATTCATGTACATTCCGGTCATATAACAACTCTTTTGAGACCTATTGTTCTACAATTCACGCTTTTTTTATTTATACGTTTCTGGTACGTAATGAAAGATAATGTATAAGAAAAAGAGAAATAAAAGCAATAAACTCAACCATATATTTATATATCATTTAATGTACGAAAATAACTCTTCCCTTTTGATACAAATATAGGAACCTAACGAAAATAGCTTCTGTTTAAAGGGAGTTACCACGAAACTAGTTCTGTAAGACGAAAGTACGAAAATAGTTTGATTGGATTAAAACACCTCTGTTAATGATGTGTTAACAATGTCACACTTGCGATAATCGTTTTCGGTCTTCTATTTGATGCTTTGCTTCAAATAGGTTTCTGATAATGAAAGATAATGTATAAAAAGAGAAATAAAAACGATGTATTCAACAATATATTTATGCATCATGTAATGTTTTCTATTTTCGTAGAGGGAAAGTTATGTTTGCGAAAATGGGCTGTGCATATGCATAAAGTCCAGTTGTCTAAAACCTCTATTAAGATCAATTAATTTCAATTCACACTTTTTTCAACACGTCAGCAATATCTATTATGAAAGATAGTATATAAAAATAACAAATAAAAGCAATATATTCAAACATACATCTAGACAGCAGTTGTTGGAAGCTATTTTCGTACAGGGAAAGCTATTTTCGCGAAAATAGGCTATTTTCGGTATCTAGTCATACCCCCGGTACACTTCAGTTCGTAAAATATAATAGCAGGTTTTGCCACGAGTTGCGAGATAACTTTCAGGATAATTTTAGAATGAAAATTACATGAAAATGTTATCAAACAAAAAAGTTTTCTGAAAAAAAATCTATTCGAATAAAATTTTTTACCTGGAACATCTTTAAATGACTAGAAAACTCTTCAACAGTGGTCAAAGTTCTCATTTGTGCACAAGATGAAATAAATTTCGATCTTTCACCGAAAAAAACAAATATTCTATTTATTTCATGCTTTTAACCCTTTCTGGGAGGAGCTTAATCAAAATTCAGCACAGTTCTTTTCCCTTATTCCCCGTGGCGTACCCCTCCCGCATAGCAACGTTACGTCAAGCGCGAGAAATGTAAGGTATATGACGTCATATTTCCCATCTGGTTGTTAGGCACGTGCAATTTACCTAGGCAACAAGAACGTGAAAATGAGTATTTTCACTGGTGGTACCAGTGTAAGATCGAAAAATATTTTCACTGCTATTTCTCGATATCCTACTGGAAAGCATGAAATAAAATGGCAGGTTTGCATTTTGAACTGCCAATCATATGATAATTAATAATGGCGGCGCCCATGCTTGTCGATTAGCACGGACGACTACCGTAAGTTTTATAACGTCAACCAATCGGTCGGTGAAAATTCAAACGGAATAGATAAACTACGTTAGAAATTCAATAATACATTTTTTTTAAACGGATATATAAAGAAAGATTTCGACAGAAAGGTGTGCCTCAAGTTTTCTTTTTAAAGAGGAGACTTGCAATTTTAAGAATGGAAAAACGGTGTATTTTAGGCGAAGAAATGTAGGCCTATCGTATCGGTGCAATCAAACTTCGCGATGCACTTAAGGGACTTGAATAATGGATTTTTTATGTTTGCCGATTAATACTTATCTATAGGCGGACCAAGCCGTTTTTTTCTCCTGTATAATAATTAATTTTTTATGTTTCAGTATTTATTTGTAACACCACACTCAGGAATGTTGAGAAAAAAAAATGTTGAATAGATCTAGACTAGATATAGTCTAATTAGGTCTAGATTTACATGTAATTATATCTAACCCTGTACAGAAATAAGAAATATATATTGACATAAATGTTACAATCAAAGCATATTCTAGTTTACATCGCGAGAAGGTCATGCATCAAGAGGGAGTACCACGATGCAAGTCTGGAGAGTTACCCGACGAAAACAACAGGGGTAAAAATAAACAACACCTGGCTTCTTAACCAGTATTTATCGGCTTGGCACACACGTAAGCTTTCACTCTTTGACACACAATCCCGACTTTCAACGACCCTGAGAACGAAAGATTTCGAAAACCGTTGCAGGAAAATGATGGTTACGGTCATTTTCTCCTTTTCACACAATGTTTTCTAATTTTCCAAAATCAAGTTTCAAATTTTGAGTCACCTTTATTTTGTCGTCTGCATTCAATTTGGACTAGTCTAAAATTTTGTCGTTCCGTCTGTAAACTCTTTACTGGATAATATTATGTTCAAAGCCCCAAGGAAAAAGGAATTTGAAAATAAAATTGAAAAGAAGAAAATGCTTATATACAGCATCGTCTCCTTTTCCTATGTGTTTTTCTACATCCTACCAATCTGTTGTCTGTAAACATTTTCAATTTGAACCAGTCTTAAGTTTTCTCCTTTAGTAAAGAGTTTAATGTTTCATTCATAAATACGCAACGGAAACTTGAAAGTCTGAGCGGAAAGATTAGCTGGCAGCGGAAGTGATTTCCGGTATCTATGGTGAAACACCTGAACTTCCGGTAGAGTACTTTGTAGTAAGGTAAAATTTGATGAGGTCTAAGAAATAAATCTCGTTCTTGCTGATTTTATGATTATGAAATAAACTGAGCCTGCAAAGAATACAAGAAACATGGTCCACAAACAGCAAGGGTCTCATTTCACTGAGGGTAGATGAATGTGAAGAGAAATAAGAAGGAAAGATCAACGGACTGGCAAAAGATGTGTTAATGCATCTCCGTAACACATTATATCGGGTAAATTTTCACAAAAATCTGGATCTATATTATCCATTAATCCTTATCATGCTAAATGATTAAAAGAAAATTTTCAATTCGATGAGATAAAAATTGAATATTGCTATTTCAAAGTTATGTTTTGGGAATGATATCTTCTTATCGGACAGTGCAGATCAATGATCAGACTGCACGTTTTGTGCAGTCTGATCTTGATCTACACTGTCCGCAAAGGTCAGTGAGTCGCGAATAACAGCCCAAGGATTAATCTGGAGGTAGAATGGTCCCAGTACACTTTAAAATGGACCGATAGCAAAAGGTTTTGATTCACGTCAGACTGCACAGGCTTCGTAAGTGGGTCGATATCGTCTGCAGATGCATTAAACTCACTTTTCACAGACCATTACAATATTAATAAACTAATAAGAAAATAACTATCCTCTATCAAATTCAGCTACTATTTGTTTTTAGTAAGCGCCGATTGGCGACTTATTTAAGGTACCAACTCCTGAATACCGATGTTTAATCAAAGCGTTGAGAACACTGAAGTGGTATTTGTCAAAAAAGCCATTATTATATTAATAATTGATAAACTTGCTTAATGATTTGAGGTACCAACGCTTGTATTGAAAGTGAACGCAACAGCAACTGACAAAATTAAAGTGTCTCAAAATTCAAAGGGTAGAAAGAATTGTTGGAAAAAGAGAAAATGCAGATTACCAACATTTTCTTTTTCCGCGATGTTTTCAAAAGGCTTCTTTCACTTTCTTTCATGAAAACCAGAGATCGTTTGGTACATAATTAAAGTGCCGAGGACAACCGTTATCACTATAATGGGCATCACCCTGCAATGAACATGAATTTTGACCCATGGTCAACACTGATCCTGTTTTAACAGTTGCTGTGACCACTGGGTAACGCCGGCGTGTCACAGAGGCCATTATCTCCCGCTAGATGACATTCTATGAATCTTCGAAGAATATGACATACGCAGGCAACTTCACAGATCCCATTTATTGTAAAACCTTCCCAAGTACCTTCTCAGTCCGAGAGAAGACGGGAAATAGCCGATTTATCGATGGCACATATGGTTACCATATGAACCAATCAAACACAACGTAATACAATACCATTTTCACGTAATTTAATCCTTTACCAAACAAACCCTGGTTTTTACGGCCCTAGGATAGAAGCCTTTTGAAAACATTGTGGGAAAAACTAGCGTTTTCTCCTTTTCTAACACTGTTTTCTATCCTGCTGGAAACAAATTTCAAGTTTGAGTTACGTTCATTTTTTCGTCTGCAAGTGCTTTCAATTTAGAACTGTCTAAAATGTTGTCGTTTGGTACAGAGTTAACTATCGAAGCAATTCTTGACAGATTTCATAACAGACAAAATTATTCTGACATGGAACAATTTATACAACGCGCTGAAGATTTTTATCATTAAATTTTGTGAGAAGAGCGTGATTTTCTTTGTTCATAACTCTTCGAGCGCCTAATAATTAAACTCGATCTCTTTCGATGGCTCCTTACTTTCGATTTTGATTTCATAATTGAAAATATTAGTTTTTCTCCATAAAACCCTATGTTATGGGTACTCATTAGAATCGTCTCATCGAGACGATTCTAATGAGTACCCACATACATAGGGTTTGGAAGAAAAATAAAAGATTTAGAATACCACCACTCCCTCCTATCTGGAGCTCTGTACATGTATTAAGGGCTAGGAACATCCCATTTGGTTTTGCCTATGCAACAACTGCTGATACGTCATATAGGAAATACTCAAGAAGATGTGCTCACCTTAGGAAGGAAACATTTGAGATATACTTGTACATGTAATCAATCAGAAGGTCAAAACTTACGACAATCGATTCAAATACCTTCTTGTTGTAAATTGCTAATGTGACCGTATAAGATCATTATAGGAAACTACAGTGTCATGGACGAAGAAATTAGTACCGACGGTCGTTACCACGGACTTTATATTTATTACACCATTTGGGCAATATTTATTGTAATCAGCACCGTTTTAACAGTTCTAAATGTCAGATGGGATGAAACAAACATAGTTCTTGGCGTTATATATGTTCTTACCGTAATTCTATTGCAATCATCGGCTCTCGAGTTCCTGATGCAAACGGCCATAACGTTACGTTACAGCGGAAGGAGCAGAGATATACCGAAGAGAGCTGCATCTACCGGTTTGACGGTTCTCTTAAATTACAACCTGCTTGCCACAACAACAGATGATATTGACGAATGTATGAAGAATATGTATGAGGCTTATATGGGTAAGCTTGGTATTAGTGATGTTCTTAAATATGGCCCCCGCAATACAAACAAAGGGACATTCAGACATTTTCGGAAAGTGTCGTCTTAGATCAGCCTGCGTACTCCGCCTTTTGGCGCCATATGCGAAAACAGTGGGGTTTGCAGACAGATTAGATCAAGATCAGACTGCACGTTCTGTTTATTTAAACCTTTCGTATGTGTGGCCAAACCTATACAAAAAAATCTTTGTAAATTTTGCTGTAACCCTAACCTTTTACCTACAGACATGACTTGTGCGTATGACACATAAACTTCATAAGATCTTGATGCCCTCATTTTTTTTGTGTGTGTGGTGCGGGGCATAAAAAGACTTACGAAGCTACGTATCTTTTAGCAGAAATATCAATAATATCTTTAACCATTATTCACAGGAAATCTAAGTTCGACTGTTGTTGCCGTTCTGGTAAGTGCAACGAAGACAGAAGAACTCCGACTTTATGAGACGAAAACAAGGGACCTTTACAGAAACAAAATATTCGCCGACCTCTATACTGAAGGTATTTATTACATAAAAAATGCAACAAATTCAATCAACCCAACCAGGCTCCGTCACGTTTGGAATTCATTTACTGACGTCAACACAAACGACTTTTCCCCGTACTATTTAGCAGAAATATGTGAACGATATTCTCAAAATTTTCTGGTGATTCATCGAAACAGTACGGTGTTACGAAAGTGTGGACAGTATCAGGACTTGATGCTACTATCGGCTGGAGAAAAGCTATCGTTTTCTTATTGTGACGGGGCTCTTTATGGTAAATGCGCAAGGCATTATGGGCAATTTATGTTCAAAGAATCCGACGATGTGGACAACATCGCTGGACGCCATTTTGATTATACTTTAGTGTTAGACTCAGATACAGTGGTCGATGAGGGTGTCTTAATACAGTTACTAGAAATAGCAGCTGCCTACCCAAACAAGGCAATTATTCAACCGGCCATCAAGTTTGCAAGATCGCCCACTGATTCTGTCTTTATGTGGTTGGAATCTACTCGACAAAACCTGTACGAGCCGACAACGAATGCCATGGCCAAACTTCTACGCCAAAGTGGTTATTTTGGAAAAGCGCTTTTGAAAAACGACATTTATATTAGAAATGTTATTGGTACAAGACAGCATCTCATTGAAAGAATTCCAATAGATGTTCTAAGTCATGATACGTTTGAAGCCGCAATTCTGAAACCAATGTATGTTAGTGATATTTACTTAATAGAATCGCCATGTTTCAACTACGTATCATGGTATTTGAGAGAAACTCGTTGGAATAAAGGCGAGCTTATTCTTGCCACTTACTTTTGGAGAAGGATATTTGGAAAAGGTGTACGACGTCTACAGAAGTTTTGCCAAGGTGAGCAATATGAAGAAACTGTCCTCAGAACAGAAACCATGTTAGATATTACCTCATCCTATATTGCCCATGCGGCTCTAAGACAGATCGCGATGAAACCATTGCTTCTTATATCCTTATTTGTACAGATTGGAATCTACTCTTATCTTCCGCATCTGTCCCTCATTTGGGTGATTGTGCTTGTCCTTCTTATACCTAAAATAGGTATAATTCGCCCTCAAAATGTCGGAATACTTTTAATTGAAACATTTCTATCCGTGTTACAATTTACTCCCGAGGCTGTGACAGGGACATTTAGAATTATAAAAGCCTTGCACGGAATGCTTGTTCTCGATGCAAAATGGATACCCCAAAGAGCCGTTGAAGAAGAATTCAGAACCTCGAATTCGCTCTTATCTAGCTTCAAACATTTATGGATACATTGTGGTTTTGCAGCTTCTACCTCTGTAGTTGTATATATGTTTAGAGATGACTATTTTTTCTTCGCCATGATGGCTACTGTGATTGCATTGCCATTCTTTAACTATGCTACATCTCTGAAAGTGAAGTCAGTGCAACAGGTTTTGTCATGCAGTTCAGTTAGGTTTCTGTGTTCCAAGGCTGGTTTTTGCCGCCCGTTTATTCGTCCGAAGTTTGATAGCCGTCTAGCCCGTGACAGCGGCGCTGCCCTCAATGGTACAGTGGCTTCTGTCGAAGAAGTGTGACACAAGAAAATACCGACGTTTAGCTACTACTAATTAACCCATTACCACACAATCCCTACTTTTGAGTACGCTGAGAAAGAAGCCTTTAGAAAACATTGTGGGAAAAGGAGAAAATCCTGGTAACCAGCATAGTCTCCTTTTCCTACAATGTTTTCTACCCTTCACAAAACAAATTTCGAATTTTAGTCACTTTTATTTCGTCGTCTGCAATTTGGACAAACCTAAAATTTTGTCGTTTGGTAATGAGTTAAACAAGAAATATCTCTAAAAAGATTGACTGTGTAAATTTGTCCGCCAATAGTCAGGGGTCCTTGAAATAAATATGTCGAGTACAATTTTGACCAATCAAAATTTCTGTTTTTTTTTTTCATTTTATAACCGACACCAAAAAGAGAAAACTTGTCTGTGAAAAGACAGAGAACATTAAGATGGAAATGAGAAATTACTGCTTACAACGTCTTGAGCATCTTTTCTTTTTCCAAAAAATGTTTTTTTTTTTCAATTCCATTTTTCAGACCGGTTGTTAAAGGTGGTTATTTAGATTTTTCACATCACACCAAATTAGAAAATATTTGTATCACTAAAATTTATATGAAAAACAATACAAATCATCAATAATTAAGAATCATAATATTACAAAAAAAGGGTTTTTTAATGGTATTCCCTTAAAAGGCTACGTTGCCTCTTAAGCTATTTTTAGAATTCGCGCCAAAAATCAAAAATAGCATTGTGGGAATGTTAAGTGACTGGAACGTGACTAATGGCGCTTAAATTCCATAACATAACAAAAATGTAATTATTTTCCAAAATTTCCTCTTCGACGCTATGTTTGAAGCTTCGTCTGTGTATTTCCCGTATGTAAATGAGCGAGTTGCTCATGTAAAAATAAACCGTGTGTCCCGTCGGTATAGACCTGGGCTGTAGTAAATCTCTAATTTCTCTAGTTGTCGGATGGTTTTCGACTACTGGGGTTTTATGAATGAAAATTATAAGGCTTTGGACGTATAACGATAAATTTTTGGCTTTTTGTCAAACTTTCGGCCCAGAATCTGAAGGGCCACCTTTAAAGGGAGTTCCTCATTAGGAAAGATTTAGACTCACTCTCACTTCAGTCTGATCTTTAATCTACAGTCCGATACGGATATTTCCCCTAAAAACATTGCCTTTGAAATACATGTAGCAAAATTTGGGATTTTACTAACGGTTTAACCTTTACCAAACGACGAAGTTTTAGACTTGTCCAAATTAAAAGCATGAGCAGACGAGAAAATAAACGTAACTCAAAACTTGAAATTTGTTTCCAGGAGGGTAGAAATATTCTAGGAAACGGAGAAAATGATGGTTACCAGCATTTTCCCCTTTTCCCACAAGATTTCAAAAGGCTTCTATCTCAGGGTCGTACAACCCAAGGATCGTTTGGTAAAGGGTTAAAGAGGTTCATTTCACTTCTGTAGTCATAAGAATTAATTAAGCGTTATAATGGCGTTATAAAGGCGTTAAGTAGGATTTCAGTGTAATTAGGTCTTTCGATGCTTATGCAGAGCGACCTCTTTTTCGGTCTCAGCCAGTGTGGCGCTACTGTGGCAAATGGCGAAAGTGGTCAGAGAAAGTAATACATGTAGGCATCCGTGTGATACCACGCGATTGTTTTATTTCACTTACATGAATAGTGATTGTTTTATTTCACTTACATGTACATACTTATTATCAGTTAATTTAGTCGGTCTTTTTGAAATGGCTATCATCAAGCCATTGTGTGGCTTGCAATACGCGAAAAGGGACATTTGGACAATTGCGTAAAGTGTCGTACGAAAAAGATCAGGCGAGATGAGGATGAGGTCAGACCCTTTTGCCTTGTCCTTTGATTGTGTATATTATTCTGTGTTGTAAATTATATTCTTGTAAAATACTTGGCAATAAAATATGTTTAAACTAAACATAAACTAAAACTAAATGAGGATGAGGCCTTATTACGTATCAGTTTTGTCTTACAGGAGTTTTACCTTATTTTCAGTAAAATAAATGAACACAAAGATCAGATACAATAAAAGTACAGACCAATACATCGTTTGTTTGTGTGTTTAACTGAAGTTTTACGCCGTTTTTAATGTACAGTTCACCAATCAAGTACTTTTCCTGGGTTTCATCGGTTCTAGCACAGGCCTTTGAGGCTCTTTTGGTTCATCGCGGAACACTAACATTGTCCTTGGTCGATTATCGAACACTTAATTATAGCACATCAGTTGGTGTATCGCTTGTATATCACTGCATATAGACCTACAGCTGTATATTCAAATTTTTCATTCATTCTGTTTCTATAAATAGCACATTGGCAACTCCCTCTATATGCATATAGTAAAAAATATTGTCTTAACCCTTTAACAAACAACAAAGTTTGGACTCTTCCAAACCGATAGAGTTTGCAGAAGAAAACATTAGATTTGGAGAAAATTGCAGAAAGTCAGTCTCAAAAAAGGGCAGAAAACACTGTGGGAAAAGGAGAAATTGCTCGTTACGAGCAATTTCTCCTTTTTCCCACAGTGTTTTCAAAAGACTTTTACTGTAGAAACGTAAAAACCAGGGCTTGTTTGGGAAAGGGTTAATGTATACGATACAGAGGGAATCCCGATGCGCTATCTATGGTAACAGTGTCCAACGATGAAACTTTCGTTATTCCTTGATGGAACAATGGAGTTCCAGATGCCTATGGTTCTAGCCTAGAGCTCAGGAGTGTCTTGCCTGAGGACTATCAGGTGACGAGCTACGATGTTGGGTTTCGAATCAACGTTTTCCGATAAAACATGGATCTCCTGTACCCTCATCAAACCATCTCATAATAACGACACTTAGGAAGCATTTTCTCCTTTTCCCACAATATTTTTTACCCTTCACCAAAAAAAATCTAATTTTCAGTCACTTTTATTTTGTCGTCTGCAAATGCTTTCAATTTGGACCAGTCCAAAATATTGTCGTCTGGTAATTGGTTAAACAGCAATCTTTGGAGTTTTACTATTTGCTTGATAGTCTTATTTCTTCTATTTATCAGATTCAGGATTAAGTAGGATTTCCTTTACGTAAGGTCTAATGGCCTTGGAACGTACTCAAGTGTTTTTCTTTGTTAACTGGTACTTAACTCTTAGGATGATAAGCGTGGCTCACTGACCATTTGCGGACAGTGTAGATCAAGATCAGACTGCACAGAACGTGCAGTCTGATCTTGGATCTACACTGTCCGATAAGGAGATATTGTTTCCCCAAAATAACTTTAAATAGGCATTTTTTTTTTAATTTCCACTCTCTACATAATATAGACTATAAAACATCATTTTCTACATATACATATACATGTATAACAATTGTTTATAATTGTTTACCATTGTTTACATTCAGTAAGTTATATTAACCCTTTCCCAAACAACAAACTTTTGGACTAGACCGAATTGAAGGCATTTGCAGATGACAATTCAACTCTTGCTGAAAAGACGATTTCTGTCTATGATAGGGTAGAAAACATTGTGGGAAAAGAAGAAAATGCTGGTTACCAGCATTTTCTCCTTTTCCCACAATGTTTTCAAAAGGCTACTATTCCAGACCCGTAAAAACCAGGGATTGTTTGGGAAAGGGTTAAAACCTAGTAGACATAAAGTTGAAATAAAATTGAAAGTATAGAGACAGTTCACACGTACCTTTGCATTTTTTTTGTGTGTGTGTAATTAAGTTTATCTTTTTGTCAGATTACGGACTTTAGATCTTTTTTTTAATATTTTTTTTTTGTTTTTACTATCGAATTGAATACTCCGTATAAGATCTTTAGCAGGATAAGAGTTACCACAAGAGTTTTGTTTGTCACTTTGTATTGTGTTCCTAATGCCATGTTTAACGCTATTTCAGTTACACACCGCTACGGCAAGTGCATCCATCTATACTTTCTTGCAGTTTATGTTCCCAGTAATTCATATACTGCTCTTCTTTAAGCGCTGGCTACTTTCCCATAATTTAGACTATGTTTAACGGGGACTAGTACACCTATCCAAGATCTTAATTAGCTTCTTTTTTCAGTACCTTGCACAGCAGTCTTCCCAAGGGCGCTGATCTGATTGCGGCCAGTGCACCTACCCATATTTTCCTAGAGTTTCTTTAACCCTTTACTCCATAGATACTCATTTCTACGCATTGCTTGTTGGAGCCTTTGGAAAACATTGTGGTAAAAGGTGAAATTGCTCGTGACGAGCAATTTCACCTTTTGCCACAATGTTTTCTACCCTATCAAAAGGTGTCATATACACATAAGAAACGGCTTGATCCCTGCTGTTATTTAGTGTCAATTAGAGATACCATAGAAATGCCTTATGGGGTAAACGGTTAACCAGTATCTGAGCATTCTTCAAAGGCACCGGGCTGCTTTCTTACAAACCTTGATTGAAATAATAATCAGAGGTGTGAGAAAAAAAGTGTGGCAAGAACTATCATCTATCCTCTGGAAGAAATTAGCTTAGCTCGGTATTCGAATAGGCGATTCCTTCCGGTGTCAAGTAATAGTAATAAACTACTAATAGTAATACTTTATTAAGTAATACAAGGCCACCGGCCCATAATACAATGCATACAATACAAACATACACAAATATGAATCTATCGTAATCTGTATTAAAAAAATTATTTTATGATATACCAAAATTTCTTTTATTTTTTTTATCTTACAATGATTTTACATTAACAATAGTTGTAGAACTACATTGAAATTGTTCACCACAATCAGCGTATGAGAAGGAGTAGTAGCTCACACCGAGCAACAACTCCTTCCCACACAGAAGAATCCTTATACCAAAAAGCATCACTTTCATATGGACAATCTAAAATGAATTACATAAAACAGCATGATCACCTATGTCAAACCACCCTTCACGTACTTTAAACAAAAATATCAGTGCCAATAACACATTTTATACAATACCAAGATAAACAAAAAGAAAACCCCTATACCAAAATCTTAAAATTTATTTTTATATTAGGATATACGGTCTTTGTATTATTCTACAGAATTTTCTACATTTGTAAGTAACGCAACTTCTGATTGGCTAAACCATGCGGTTTAGCCAATCAAAAGTTGTGTTACTTACAAATTTAGAAAACCTTGGAGAATAAGACTACGGATATTCTCAAGAACGGTTGGTGAATAGGGGCCCTGGTAATTATTTTATCTTTGTACTTTTTTGTATGTCAAGTCCTGCTAGATCTACATGTATAATGTACATACGATAACGACCAAGCTACCGGGCTCGGCTTATACTTACACAGGAGTACTACGACACTTAGGCTGCCTCAAAATTTAAAAAAATGATTTACTAACTGGCAAACTTATTCAGAGAAAGTACAACATGTTTTGTTTTTTAATACATGAGCCATACTCTGTCAAAATGTGACTTGATGCATTTTTCATGTATCAATCCAAGCAAGTCATCACATAATTATTGATTTACAACATCTCTTATGACCAACAAGCGAGTGGAATCAGATGTAGTATGGTCCTTTGACAAGCAGAAAATTGGCCGAAAGTAAAATGTTTTGACCCATGTCCGCCTGCGCGGAATGGTAGCTTACGTGGATGTATACTTTTCGGAAATACATCTTATCGATTTCTTGTGATCTTATTGGATTATATGCCCCGAACATAATATCATGTACACTGACAAAATCAACGTAAAAGCAGTTTCCCTTTCGTGCGGCTTGGATCAAGATTAACACCAAGATTATGCGGCACACGTTTTGGCACGTACTACCAAGGTTTCAGTGACGTCAAAATATGACTCTGCTAACATCGAAAATCTTCGACTCAACCCGAACATTCAAAGAAAAACAGAAGAATAGGATTGAATCAAAGCGTTGAAAGGACTTGTGTGGTATTTTTCAAGGTAACTATTTCGTGCAATGAACGATTCAATAAAAAAAAAGGCGGGGATGTCCTTTGCGATAAGTGAAGACAAAAGTGGGGTCTTTTCTTTTTTCAGCACGGTTTGCTTATGATTTATAACACCAAGTCAACAACACTGTAAATATAAGTAAACTTGGGGAAATAGGAATAAAAGAGACCACAGTATGTATGTAAAAGAATAAGGATTAGTTTAGTTTAAACATACATATCGGTCGAGAAAATAGTTGTTTCAACTTACAGTAAATTCTCTCGATTCTACTTCCTTGGAACTACGCCAGTGCTCAATGCGAATGTTTGGGCCAAACAAAAATCCCAAAGTTGATACTCTCTCCCGGGTCTCGAATTCAGGACCTTTTGTCTACGCTCTACCTCACATCAAAGGGCATCACACAAAACAATAAGGCTTGAAAAACACTTGTTGCATTACAGTTAGTAACAGTTATATTTGATTTATTCTTGCTTAGCCTCTGTAAAACAGTCAGTGGTGACATAGGCTTGTAACCAATGGGACCCTAGTATGTACTGGTTTAAACATTGGCTTTACCACTACCTTTTAACAATCGAGGAAAGTCGATGCAACCAAATTCGATCTGCTCTCACCACTTTACTTATAAGACTGATGAGCGGAAGCAGTTAGTGACTGAAGAATATTGTGTACTGGTGACGAAATGGTAGGCGTACTGACCGTCGCAAAATACTTAAATAATATTGCATTTAATCCCTATTGATAAATCGTTTTATATCAAGGTACACCAAATGAAATTTTTTATATCAAGGTACATCAGATAAAATTTAAAACATTGTATTGTATCAACACACCCACATGTACGTTGGTATGTAGCTTCTATGAGTTAAAAAATATTATGAAAACATATTATTATTGAAACAAATAAGTATATTGTGATATATAAACCAGAACTGAAATATTTATTGTAAGTCAACAAGAGAATCATCAGAATACATTGGTTTTTGTGTGCACAAGAAGCAAGTGAAACAGATTTCAGTCCTCTATCAAATATGACAACTTCGAAGATTTTTCATAAAGGTTTTCTCTTGTTATGTAATAACGTTTTATAATACTGCTAGTCGTTTAAGTTAATTCCTGTGTAGACTTCTTTAGGAAATACAAATTCGTCGAGACAAATCAGCCTGAAGCAAACAAACGCTATTTCTTCGGCCGCTTCGCTCACACAGATGTTTTTAGCATGCATGCTGCAGCAAAAAACTGCAAAGATTGCAAGCTGGGTTACTGTAATTCACAATCAGTTATTTCGATCTGTAAATGTGCATGCACAATCCAATGGAGTAGCGTGCAATCATTTAGGACGTTTAAGCCTAGCTGAGGAAGCCCAGGGACGCCGTGACTGGTTTCCGAAGAATGAGCCCGGAACCGAGCGGTCAGGAGAAGACTGTGTGTATTTATGCGCCAATGGAAGAGCAGGAAAAGATATTTTCAATGAAGCCGAAGTGTTTCCACAATCGAAGACTTGATCCTTATATTTCAATACTCCATTTTCATTTACATTATCTGAGTGCTAATGAACAACTCATTTGTCTGAGAAATATTAAGTTTAATTAAGTTAATTTCCTTCGCTTTTGCACAAACTACGATACATGGTTTTCAAAACTCTTAATAATTTGAACTCATGATGGCATTGTCAGTGAAAATTTATTATTATTATTATTATTATTATTGTCTTTAATCAATCAAACTTTGTTCCTTTTAAAGATTACAGATTTAATTTTGTGATCCCACTTGCAATAATTTTAAATAATAAAGGTTGACGAAGTGAGAAGCATTTATCTACAAGTGCTCTTCATGATTCCATGTGATTGAGTATCGGTAAATTGGGCAAATATCGTTTTTTAAATGTCCATGAACGTTAGCTATGCACCCGCTTTCTCTTTCGGAATCGTGCCCAAAACTCCCATGTGTATTACAATATGATTCGTCTATGCGAGCTTTACTTTTAAGTAAGCTACGTGACTCTGTGGATAAATAATTAGGAAATCCTAGTTCGATCCATATAAAGCGGCGCAGAACTGTTCTTTGATAAGTGTTAAGGAGCAGCAAGGTGTCTGTCCACTGAATGTGGAAGGCTTGAAATAGGCCTACATGCACACAAATAAGTAAGTTGTAGCGTTGATATAGCTGAAATACTACTGAAGGGGAAATAAAGCCCTATTATACACCCGCAAAACGAATGTTTCCGGGGAAAACTGGAATCAGCCTGCCTGTCCGTGTGTCCGCCTGTGTATAAAGTGAAAGCGCTGGCGGGGGTAGTAAGTCACATTCAGCGACAGCTGTAGTTCAAACAGAAATAAACCATTCATTCTTCATACGTCTTCCACCAGCCTTAAAAATGAACCAATCATTTATACACCGTTCAACATTACGTAATTGGATAAAGTCAGGTGCGCGTGACTCTTGTTGCAGTGCTCTCTATTAATTTCACAAAAGACTACTTGACGCTGCAGAATTTAATCTGACCTTGTACAGAGCAGAGGATATTCATACACGTTCTTCTTCTTTACGGAAATCGAGAAGTGGCGATTTGCTTGTTTCATGATAGTTGTATCATTCATGTGTTGTAAAAAAGCTGTATAATAATGCGAGTCGAATCCGATCACATCTCCAAACCCTGGAGGACGGTATATATCTTATAAGATAGGATATTAAGAACACTGTTTAAAATGACTGACAAACTCAACATATCGGCGGTCGAAGACGGTGGTTCATGTTTATCCGGTAATAACAAGCTGCTCACCAATAACGAACCATGACGGAAGGCAGGACGTGGTAAAGGTAAACAGTAACAACGTGTTGGTAAATTACCAAAGCTTGATGAAAGCGTTTGCTCCTGAAAAAAAGATAAATCGAGAGGTACAAGACCAAATAGTCTATATTTCACTGAGGACTTAGTTTCGGCGTGCGATCGGGAAGTATAAGTTCGCCTGAAATCAATCGATGATATTTTCTCTGAAATTCGAAAAAAAAAAAGACTTTAGAGAATACAGCCAGAGAACTAATGGACAACGACAGAGATAGAAAGCTACAGGGTCAACTGCAATCTATTGTGGACACTCTTTAGCCAAACAAAAAGGTGACTAACGAGACGGACAGAGATCTGCAACGTCGACTAAAATCAATGGTAGAAACCATTTAGGCAGCCGACAAGATGGCTAGTGGGAGGGATACAAAACTCCAGGATCAAGTGCGATTTATGAGGAAATGGATAGGGGACGGAATTCCTGGCATTTACCAAGATCTTCGCAACAAATTGACATCATTAAATTTTATAAATATGATTAGCGTTAAAAGGAATGAAACAACTTCAGTACAGGTTATACCCGACATAACAACTGATCCGATTTTAACACGAATTGTTCAACAGTGCCAGAGAGTGGGGTCTATACTCTCCATTTAGAGTTAATCATGTCACCTGTTTTTGTTTACTGCGACCAGAACACAGATGGGGATGAACGAATTGTGTTTATGAGACGTCAAGACGGTTCGGTGGACTTTAACCGTTTACGGTCAAAGTATAAACACGGATTTTGGAGTTCTGAAGGCGAATTTAATTTTGGGTTGGAAACGAGTTAATACACAAGTTGACAAAGGAGAGACCATTCCAGTTTAGAACGGATATGGATGACTTTGACGGAAATAGTGCATTTGCCATGTACGAGAAATTTCAAGTTGGGGCCGAGAAAGACTGCATTACGATGCGCGGGTATACTGGAACTGCTGAGGACAGATGTGGATTATGCATACAACATGCACGTGGGGATACAGTTTAGTACGTTTGATTCAAACAATGACACTGCACCTCCTTATCATTGTGCAGCAGAAAGATGCTTGGTGGCACAGTATTAGTTGTACGGTTAGGTGGTGGGGGACTTTGAAACTTGTTCACGGCTGTGGTGATTCATGTCGCCCAAGGCGTTAGTTTAACAAGTTTCCAAGTCCACTGCCACCCTACCGTGCGAATTCATTTTACTGCAAAGTTTTAGCATTCCAACGTTTGTTAAGAGTATTTTACCTGTTTTGTTGTTGTTGTTTAAAAATTGAGTCTGCTGACGAAGTAGAATCAAGTTCCCTTCAGAGTGCCCTAATTCAATGAAAACTGACGTCACCGGGAGCTGACGTCTCTGAAAACTTGGTAATTACGTGCTAAAACGAGCGGTTTGGCGCATATTTTGATGTCTATCTTGATCGACGCTGCCAATTTGGATGGCGTGTTGAAAGTGCAGTCATGTATACGGGGCTCCCGAAAGGGGAACTGCTTTTAAGTTGGTTTTGTCAGTGCACATGATATATATGTTTAAACCTATTAGGCCTAATCGCAGAAATCTGACACAAAAATTCATGCGTACACAAGTCTTTATACTATTCCTGCATTAAGAAAAAAAAAAAACATTTTCGACTTTTATATTATTTTATATATTTTATATTATTTCAGAATTCATACAAGACAAAAGCTCTTAAAACATCGTGGAGAAGGGAGCAGTGCGGGTAATATGATTTTCACCTTTTTCCGCCACATTATCTTGTACTCCTCAAAACCAAGTACCATCACTCAAGTCGGTGAGGCTTTAGTACATCTACGACGGGTGTTCAAAAAGTTTCGGGACGATTGGCGTCATTCTCTTACTTAAAAAGATTTTTCAATGATTTTTTCGTTAGTAATAGCTAAAACCGTATTCTATAGATTAATCGAGACAAATAGACGAAGATGTAGGCCACACGTGATGAATGGTCACTAAAGCAACGTTAAGTCGACGTGAGCGGGGCACCTTGACGTCACCTCACGAAATAACTTCTTTTTAATTGCAAGTATATATCACAATAAGCACTCCTGTATGTTTTTGAATTGTGTGTGACAAAAGTATTCTCCTGCAGGGTACCCGTCTACTACCTGCCATCAAAAGCTACAGTGAGTCGCCGGCAGTATATGTAGCACGACAAAAAGGAGATATTGGTAGCCAGCATTTTTTCTTTTTTCTGCAATCATGCTGACCTTTTCAAAAACAAATCCAACCACATTTAATTTGTTTCAATTAATTAATTTCAGTTATTTCGCACCGGCCAGTGCACCTATCCACGCTTTCCTGGACTTTCTTTTGCCAGTACTCCGCATAACATTCTTTCGAAGCCACTGCCACTTCTCCTACATTGTCGAAACAAGGGCCGGTGTAGTGCAGACAAATGACACTCCCCTACAAAATGACCTATGTGTCATTTCTCTTTGTAGAGGAATGGCCCATGGGTCATTTCTCTACGCAGAGGAATGACCCGGGTCATTATTCTACGTAGAGAAATGACCCCAGAGAGTCATTTCTCTACGTAGAATAATAACCCAGGTCATTCCTCTATGTAGTGAAATGCCTTCTGGCGTCATTTCTCTACGCGGAAAAATGACCTGGGTCATTTTGTAGGCGAGGGTCATTTCTCTGCGTTACACCGGCAGTGAGATATTAATGAATACTGCCTCAAAGACTATCATCAGTCCTCGCAAAGAAATAGGCTGTGACGGGGATCGAACTACCGAACCCTATTCTCAAGTCCTGTATACAACCGAGTTACCGGGGATCGGCTAGCAAGTTCAGCTGTGGGGTGTATTTCCTTGATTGTTTAATTTTGAATTTATAGAATACATTAATAATCGAATTAAACGGTTTTGTCATCATAGAAAATGTAAACCTTATGAAAAGGGAAAATGTATCCAGTGATCAGTTAAAAGTGTCAAAGAAAGAGATTTAAAACGCTCTGAGCAAAGAGCTTTCATAAAAATGATACATTTACATGTATGTACAATCCTACATCGTGCATTTTGCTTTAAAATGTTATAGGGGAGTTAACTCTTACGTGCTTGACATACAACCTCTTGCTTTACGACCCTTAGAGTTGCCTTTCGGAAACATGGCGAGAAAAGGAAAACGATGTTGAAAACCAATT
This sequence comes from Tridacna crocea, assembly GCA_943736015.1. Classification (NCBI taxonomy): domain Eukaryota; kingdom Metazoa; phylum Mollusca; class Bivalvia; order Cardiida; family Cardiidae; genus Tridacna; species Tridacna crocea. The sequence continues at coordinate 47,208,749 of OX031063.1, forward strand.
AATGTCTTTTGCTGTTTCAAAGATGGCTCCCATTATTTAGCCCCAATCAATAACTCCTCTGAAAATACTTTAGATCTGAACAAGTCTTAAAATTCTGTCAAGAAAAAAGAGTTGACTCATAAATGGGTCAAAATGAGACATGTGTGCTCAACAAAAAAAGTTAAGGAAATTTTAGAAAACAATGGATCTAAAGGTTACCAAAACAAACAATTATTTGATTTAATAACACGGCAGACGAGCTATTACTGGCAAAACCTTTTCCGTATTTGAGACAAAGTTATGTGGTTACTCCAGACTATCTGTTAATCCTTAGTTTATATTGTAGCAAGCATTTTGTATTCTTTTTAATAAGTAAATGTGTAGATTACTGTTTCATTCATTTTTCTCTGACAAAAAAAGCATTTGCAGATGACAAATCAAATGGCGCTCAATGGAATTCGAATGAAATGGGTTGGGAGAAAAATTGCATAAAAAAAAAAGAGAAAATGCTGGTTACTGGTGGGCCTTTTTTTCTACACCTTCGTTTTCAGATATCTTTTCTATTGGGTGGTCAAAAGGCGGGATATTTTGATTAAAAGAAAGGTTTTATATGAGTCAAGCTTAAAACGGGACATAATGCATGTTCACAAAGTATCAACCCATGTCAGTCTGCGCAGATCGATCAGACTGACCTGGGCCGATACGTTTTGCTTATGATCAATTTTCAGCAACTGAAAGGATCAGTGTACCTGCTAATTCAGTTCGTTGTTATACAATAAGGATTTCGTGTAGTCATAATATTGTAGTAGCACTTTTTCTGTCTGAAGTCACCAATCCACGCGAGATGCATCCTTCTGCCCCAAAGCATGAATCCACGTGTACGGGTACACATTTCGGGATAGACCTCGTCTGTGTCAAGTCATCAATCCGCGTGTAGAAGCACCTTTCTGTCTCAAAGCATATCAATCCACCTGTAGAAGCACCTTTCTGTCTCAAATCATCAATCCACGTCCACGGATGCACCTTTCTGGATGGACCTCTTCTGTGTCAAGTCGTCAATCCACGTGTAGAAGCACCTTTCTGTCTAAAAGCATCAATCCACGTGTAGAAGCGCCTTTCTGTCTGAAAGCATCAATCCACGTGTAGAAGCACCTTTCTGTCTAAAAGCATCAATCCACGTGTAGAAGCGCCTTTCTGTCTGAAAGCATCAATCCACGTGTAGAAGCGCCTTTCTGTCTAAAAGCATCAATTCACGTGTAGAAGCGCCTTTCTGTCTAAAAGCATCAATTCACGTGTAGAAGCGCCTTTCTGTCTGAAAGCATCAATCCACGTGTAGAAGCGCCTTTCTGTCTAAAAGCATCAATCCACGTGTAGAAGCGCCTTTCTGTCTAAAAGCATCAATCCACGTGTAGAAGCGCCATTCTGTCTAAAAGCCTCAGTCCGCGTGTAGAAGCACCTTTCTGTCTCAAAGCATATCAATCCACCTGTAGAAGCGCCTTTCTGTCGCAAAGCATCAATCCACGTCCACGGATGCACCTTTCTGGGTTGACCTCTTCTGCGCCAAGTCATCAAACCACGTGTTGAGGAAAACATTTTTGCGTCAAGTCATCAATCCACGCGTTGTCAAAGCACTTTATTTCTGTATAAAGTTATGAATCCTCAAGTAGAAGCACATTTTCTGTCTAAAGTTATCAATCCACGTGTTCAAGCACTTTATTTCTGTATAAATTATCAACCCTCATAAACATGTAGAAGCACATTTTCTGTCTCAAGTTATTAATCCTCGTGTAGAAGCACCTTTCTGTCTGAAAGCATCAATCTAACTGTAGAAGCACCTTTCTGTCTCAAAGCATCAATCCACATGTACGGATGCACCTTTCTGTCTCAAGTCATTAATCCATGTGCAGATCTACCTTTCTGTCTCAAGCCATCAATCCACGTGTAACCCCGATTTATTATATGCTTAAGATCTGAGAAAATACAACTCGCTAACTAGTACTCTGTGTAGAACATAATTGTTTACGTGTTCGGACTACATGTATGTACTACTGTTTATTAACTTTAAGGTCTTTTCGCTAAATTCCCAACACGTTCGGTCGGCATGACAAAGCACGATAAATCCATTTTAGTGTATTTACAGCCATTTCATCTGTTATGTTTCACTTAGTTTTTTTTTTCAAAAATTCTTACCGGAACTTGATTTTGTCCGATATCAGTGCCTATTAAATAAACACTTGATGTTTCGAGAGGGTATTTCCATAATACGCTACTGTACGATAAACTCTTGAACTTCAGAATCGCGATTAGTCATAACCTTGACTTGCCTCCTGTGCTATTCAATCCTTTCCGAAACAAGCCCTGGCTTTTACGTTTCTGCTGGAAAAATCTTTTGAAAACAGTGTGGGAAAAAGAGAACTTGCTCGTAACGAGCAATTTCTCTTTTTCCCACAGTGTTTTTTTTACCCTTTTTACGGACTTTCTGCCATTTTCTCCAAATCTAAAATTGTCGTCTGCAAACTCTTTCGGTTTAGAAGAGTCCAAAATTTGTCGTTTGGGCAAGGATTAAATGAAAGAAAATGTACTGTTTTTGACAGTGACCGTCAATAACAACCACTGAATACCTTTTCAGCGCTTAAGAAATCATTCTTAAGCAACTGTTGTTGTCTTTTTTCCGGAGCCGGTGTAATGCAGAGAAATGACCCTCCCCTAGAAAATGACCCATGGGTCACACTGCTCTAGGCATATTTAACATTATCTACATATATTCATCCGTCATTCATAAATATTGTACATGTATGTATATGTATGTACAATGAATTGTGGTTCTACGTAGTTTTGGTTATTGCGTATCAATTGACTATTCTTATGTTTCTTTGCAGTCATTGTGGTGATGTATATAATAAAGGGATATTATAACAGTCAGCATTTCTGCGTGGTGTTCCGTCTCATCCGACATGTCATTCCTTACACACGTAACTCGACATGTGATCCGACATATATGTTACAACAGTCTGCATTTCTGGTGTATCTTTAAATGTAACACAAATTATGTCCTTTATCATTGAAAGAGTAGAAGACAGAATGTTTTCGAAAGTTCTCCTCTTTCCGGTCGTTAAAACTCGGGATTGTTTTGACTTTCTTTTCCTTTGGTGTGGTCAAAACTTAAAAGTTGTTTGGAAAAGTAATGAAATGGCCCATCACGTTGTTGTTTTATTATTGATGTTCATGTACACCGTATTCTCTACAATATCTTCCCACAGCACTCAGGCGAGCTACAATATTACTGATGGTGTCCGTGATTTTGTTTATTTCATCCTTCCAACCCGCCGCCCTATTCTATTTTTTACTTTGGCCTACATCAAGGTCCAGTAAGGTTCTTTTCGGCAATTCCGTGGCATTTCCCGCTTTCCCCCCCCCCCCCCCATAACAACGCACTGCAGTGTTACGTAAGGCGCGAGAAATGCAGAGTACATGTATGTAAATTGCGTCATATTTCCGTCTGGCTGAATGTCATGCGTGTTTTACGTATGCGCTTGAATTATACAGCAAAGAACTTTCTCGTGATCCGATTAGATAATATGCCCTGAACACTGGCAAAACCCACGTAGAAACACTTTCCCTTTCGGAAGCCTTGTATTCATGATTACACCTTCAACCCAACTTCCAAAATGTGTCCGTCGATCGGTCGATACGAGCCGCCCTCAAGACAAATATACTAGGCGTATTCCTTTCACCTGCTCTGGCACAATGTTCTGTGTTCTGGAATGCGCGAAAGGAATATTTCAGAACACAATACACTGTTCTCTGTAGTATAATGTTCTGAAGTATGCTCTGAATGGAGCATGTTCATAACATTATTCTAAACCATATCGAAATGAAAGTACATTGGCATGTTGGCTGTTGCAAGAGCTGCTGTGTTAGTTGAGGATACAATTAGATGCACAGAGAGAGTAGAGACGAGTCTACTATGCCCCTATTTATGGCATTCATATCGTAAAAAAAATGCAAATTTTGCCACGAAGAATTGTCCGTCTTTCAGCCATCTTGTATCACTTAGCAACCATACAGCAGGTGCGCTACACCTCGATTGGATTAGAAGTCAGAACATGTTCTGAAGAACACGGCACAGTGTTCCGAAATACTCTATTGACCTAGGACATGTTCGGAGTGTTCGGAGTAGCGAAAGGAATCCGCCCACTGATCCTGCACCATACTACTACTAGTTCCATTGACGGTAATCATTAAAACGAAAAATAAAAAAAAAAAATAAATGAATACAGAACTTTACATGTATTAATCATCGTTTGATACAAGTACACGAAGGGTTAATTTTAAACAAGCCATCCCATCATCAGCGAATTGTGAAGTGTTGAAACTCATACATTGTGCATAACGTTGTTTAAAAGTATGACCTAATGGTCGTTTCAGGCAACTAATGTTCTTTTTCTTTTGCAATGAAAATACATAATAACTTACCTTAAAGTTTTTAATTCAAGTCCATCTTTGAATAAGAATACGACGAATGTAGGCCTACCTATCGCCATGAGCTCATCAAGATTATGCACCAAACTGCACATTTTACCAAGGTTTCAGTGACGTTATTTCCTCGACCAGAGGCGTCATTTTTCATTGAATTGGGCACTCAGAAGGAAAATTTTATTTATTCAATTTTTCAGACCATGAAACAGAGAAATTTTGCTTAACATTCGTTGGAATGGTAAAACTTTGCAGTATAATAAATTCATTGTTCGGTCAGATAGCAGGGGACTTGGTAACTTGTTCACGGCTGTGGCAAATAATGCCACCACATCGCCTTCGGTTAGGAGCAACATGATTCGCCACAGCCGTGAACAAGTTTTCAAGACTCCTACTCTTAACTGCCTACAAGTAATAATGTAACAAGTGAGCATGAACTACTTTCCCCCTGCAATTGAACAGTTAGAGAATAAAATCCGTATTTTTCATAGGTTGTAACCACAAAATCTCGAAAAATATTCTAACTTTATTTCTCAATAAAATATCGGAAGGTATGAAACAAAATGACCTACTGGATACATTAGTTTTGTTCAGACAGTAAGTTTGCTAGTGCAAGTCATTATCAATATTATCAATCTAAAATACAGTTATGACAGAAATACAGGAAACTTTCTTTAAATCTTGACCAAATGACAGAATTTGACTCAAAGTTTAAAAAATGCCTAATGGCAAGCAGTTCAGAATAAATCATTATTCATGGTCCATGACAGACATTCTATTGCCAACAGTAGCATCTCGCCCTCCTTACCTTAGCACTTTGCCGTCAGGTGAACTAAAACTAATCTGCATAAAAAAATGACAAACTATGTCTTTACTTGCAATGTTTATATTTACAGAATTATAATATAGTGATTTACTACGTAATTTCTGTGCAGACAGTAAGTTCGCTAGAGTTTATCATTAACATTGTCAATTTTGAAAATAGTTATGACAGAAATTTTAGAAACACTGCTACAAAAGTAACCAAGTTTCATGTTATCTCAGAGCTCCAAATAAAAGGGAGTGATGGTATTCTAAATCCCTAACTCCTCTTCAAAATCCTATGTCGTGGGTACTCATTAGAATCGTCTCAATGAGACGATTCTAATGAGTACCCGTAACATAGGGTTTCGGGCAGAATAATAAATATTTTCAATTTTGAAATCAAAATCACTCAATATAGAGCTCTGTCATCTACATACTAATTGTGTTCTACACAATCTCACGTTTCAATTACCCATGAGATTTCAACTTATGAAAACTTTGTAGAAAGGGAAAAGAAATGCTCTGTAAACCAGCAACATAAGAAAATACCTAAAGCAAGCATTTGAGCAAGTGCTGGAAATCAACAATGCTTTCTACCAAAACATTGAAAAATCTTATCATTTAACTCTTCCATTACTGAACTAATATACTTCACTTATTAATGGCTATGATATTATTCCACTTCAAGTTGAAGACACTGTTTTTTCATAATCTAAAAAAGGTAATGGACAGTATAGATCAAAGATCAGACTGCATTTTCTATCCAGTCTCATCTTGATCTATGCTGTCTACAAAAAATTCTACTGTTGTCTGCAGTAAGTAAAGAGAAAAGGAGAATTTAAATTGTAATCTTCAAGTAGTTCAAATTTAGGCAGGTTCAACATTTTACTTCCTGCAGGCAAAAGACTCAGTATGCCTTTTTTTGTATACGATCATTTTAGTGGAACTGGTCATAGAAAAGAAAACAAAAGAGGAAAAGGATGAAAAAAACAGATAGTTGGCCAAAAGCAAAAAGTCCCTTCAGTTTTGACAAGTCTAACATTTTGATGTCTAGTATTAACCCTTTCCCAAACGACAAATTTTAGCCTCTTCCAAACTCAAACAGTTTGCAGATGACAATTTCAATTTGATGAAAATGGCAGAAATTTCTCAAAATGGGTAGAAAACACTGTGGGAAAAGAAGAAATTGCTCGTTACGAGCAATTTCTCCTTTTTCCCATAGTGTTTTCAAAAGACTTGTTCTGCAGACACATAAAAACAAGGGCTTGTCTGGGAAAGGGTTAATTAAATAATTCAAATGACATGGTTTACTTGAAGTATCTGTGCCTTTTAATGAAAAATTGAAGAAAGAGAAGATTAGACCTGTGACCAAACTTGCTGCTTGGATTCTTTTCAAAAACTATCACACCAAATACCAAGATAAAAGTTAGATTTGAGGTATGTTCTGTGAAAAAGGGGTTTAATCCATCTGCACAATGCATCAGCACAGGCTGACATTAATAAAAACTGTCTGCTATTTGTAAATGTTCTGTACTGCATATCAAATGACCAGTATATCTCATGATTTAGTCAATTGTAAGACAAAAATGGATTACATGGTTTCATAATCATGTGATGATGATGCATTAACCCATTCCCAAACGACAAACTTTTGGACTAGACCAAATTGAAAGCATTTGCAGACGACAATTCAACTCTTGCTGAAAGGAGATTTTTCTCAATGATAGTGAAGAAAACCTTGTGGGTAAAGGAGAAAATGCTGGTTAGCAGCATTTTCTCCTTTTCCCACAATGTTTTCAAAAGGCTACTATTCAAGACCCGTAAAAACCAGGGATTGTTTGGGAAAGGGTTAAACCCTTTGTACCAAGATCATGGCTCATTTATGTATTCACTTTAACCCTTTACAAACAATCCCTGGTTTTTACGACTCTGAGATAGAAGCCTTTTGAAAACATTGTGGGAAAAGTGGAAAATGCTGGTAACCAGCATTTTCTCCTTTTCCCACAATGTTTTCTACCCAGCTGGAAACAAATTTCAATTATTAAGTTATGTTTATTTTGTAACTTGCAAGTGCTTTCAACTTGGGCCAGTCTAAAATCTTGTCGTTTGGGAAAGGGTTAAATGTTTTTAGGCTGATCCAAATTAAAAGCATTTGCAGACGGCAAAATAAAGGTGACTGAAAAATTAAAATTTGGTATGGTGAGGGTAGAAAACATTGTGGGAAAAGGAGAAAATGCTGGTTACTAGCATTTTTTCCTTTTCCAACATTTTTTCAGAAGGCTGCTTTCTCAGGGTCATTAAAAGTCGGGATTGTGTGGTAGAGAGTTAACTATGGACTAAGTATCAAGCTTTGGTTTTCACCAATCATTTAACTCTTTACCAAACTACAAATTTTTTGACTCATCCAGTTTGAAGTTATTTGCAGACAACAAAATTAACATGACTCAAAAATTGAAGTAAGTTTAAGGAAAGACAGAAAACATTGTGGGACAAGAAGAAAATCCTGGTTACCAACATTTTCTCCTTTTCTCACAAAGTTTTCAAAAGGCTTCTCCATAAGAGTTGTGAAAACCAGGGATTGTTTGTTCAAAGGTTGAATTTGTCGGACATGCCTCATAGATGCTGTATGTTGACATCACAACTAATTCCAACAATGACACAAGTCCATGTCTTCTAACTAGAAATTATAACGATATAGTTGGCTCTTGAAGGCCATCTAAGGTCAACCCTGTAGGATCAGAACATAAAAATCATGCCACTGTACAATTTTTTACTTTATTGGGTTCTTGAGATAAAAAAAAAATTCAAATGCTGAACTCTTTACCAAACAACAAAATTTTATTTAGCCTAATCTAAATTTAAAGAATTTGCAGACAACAATTTTGTTGTTGCTTAAATGGTGCATTTTTTCTTAAATAGGGAAGAAAACATTGTGGAAAAAGGAGAAAATGCTTGTTACTAGCATTTTCTCCTTCTTCCACAATGTTTATAAAAGGTTTCTCTTGTAGAGCTTTTAAAAGTTGGCAGTGGGCTGTACAGGATTAAATCTACATGAATACCAGGCAACCTGAGGACAAATCAAATGCAGCTAAAATAAAGGAATTTCTCTCTAAAATGGGAACAAATACTGTTCCACTACTCCAACAGAAGAAAATACTGGTTACCCATACTTTCTCTTTCTGCAACACTGTTTTTAGAGGTATGATTCCTTATGGTTGTAAATACAAGGAGCTATGATTCCTGAACACTTTAAATACAGACAACAATTTGAGGTACTTTTGCAAATACTATAGATTAAGATCAGATTGTACAGAAAATCATACATGCAGTTTGATTTCTAATCTGATCAATGTTTTATGTGATATCAGAGCTCTAACTAGAAGGAGTGATTTTCATTACGAAATTGAAAATATAAAACATTCTCCACTAAACCCTATGTTATTGGTACTCATTGGAGTCCTCTCATCAAGACAATTCTACTGAGTACCCACAACAGAGACCTAGGAAAAGCATTAACCCTTTACCACACAATCCCGGCCTTTAACGACCCCGAGGAAGAAAGCCTTTGAAAACATTGTGGGAAAAGGAGAAAATGCTGGAAACCAGCATTTTCTCCTTTTCCCACAATCTTTTCTACCCTTTCAAAATGAAATTTCAATTTCTGATTCACATTCATTTTGTCGTCTGCAAATGCTTTCAATTTGGACTGGTCCAAAATTTTGGTGTTTGGTAAAGAATTAATGCATTTAGAACACCATCAATCCTTCTTACCTGAAGCTCTGGATGCTGGATGTTACTGCTAAACATATTTCCTACTGAACACACTTGGCCTTTCTCATACCACTGAAAATATCTTTCAAGCATAATGATCAAATGGCTTACAACACATGAAAAGAAGCTAATCCAAGACAGCACTGTATGACTATATTAGATTTTGATTTTCAGTAGGCTTGCGCAAAACGGAAAATTGCATATAAACAGAAAGTGTCACTTCGGATTAACCCGCGTAGACTGCGCAGGCTAATCAAAGATGACACTTTATGCAAATGTTCGAATGCCCCTTTCCGCATGTTGCAAGACATATTTAACCCTTTCCCAAACGACAAATTTTGGACTCTTCAAAACTGAAAGAGTTTGCAGATGACAATTTTAGATTTTGAGAAAATGGCAGAAAGTTCACAAAAAGGGTAGAAAACACTGTGGGAAAAGGAGAAATTGCTCGTAACAGCAATTTCTCCTTTTCCCACAATGTTTTCAAAAGACTTTCACTGCAGACACGTAAAAACCAGGGCTTATTTGGGAAAGGGTTAAAGATAATTTAGCTGGTTTAGCCATGGAACCCTTACGGTGCTAAGTCAATGAGATAGACATTCTCATAGCAAACATTATAGCTCAAAGATCAGACTATATAATAGTAGCTCTATCTGATCTTTATCTATACTTTCTTCAAGAGCATTTAAAGCTTGGTTCAGCTTTGTAATAGGTATTATCTTACATTAAAGGACAACTGAAGTCTGCGTAAGAAGGAGCCTCGAAAAATGCAGTTGACTATAACAAGGAGACATTAATATAAATTGAGAAAAGCCTAGGAGAAATAACATTCAGTATCAGGGAACACCAAACGGTACCACAAGGTCTTCTTTATGTTCCACCTTTACTTCTTTTAATGCCTGGGCAGCTTTAATGGCTGCAGAGTTTACCTGAAACAGACAAGTAAACCACATGTGCAACTCTTCACCACGTGAAAAAAATGTAGGGTTTTCTAAAGCATTTGCTGATAAAAATTAAAACAAAGCTAAAAATGATACAAAACATTGTGGGCATAGGAGAAAATCCTGCCTAGAAACATACCAAACAGTCAATCAAAGCTAAAAAGCTACCTTTCAAGAAAAAAATGGAAATTATCAAAATTTGCAAAGACAAAATAAATGTAGCCCAAATGATTTTTGTCTTTGATGCGGAAGAAAACACTGTGGTAAAAGAAGAAAATGCTGGTTACCAACATTTTTAACAGCATTTCCTTTTTTCCTACAATGCTTTCAACAGCTTTCTTCTTCAGGCATTAGAAGCTTGCTACAGTGTACTATGGTGTTAGAATTACTACAATAAGAATACAGACCATTTTCAAAAGCCCCTTCAGTTACAGATACAAATCTCAAGAATATCAACTTACCAAGTCTATGTCGGCCAGTGATATTGGTTGTGCAGTGAGTATTACTTGAGGTGCTGCTACACCATTTGGAAGTGAAGGTCTGTATTGTCTGTGCCGTCCGGAACTTGATAAAACCATATTGGCTTTGTTACTGAAAATAATGTAACACCTCAAATGTGATTTTTTTTTTTTCATTTTTCAGGAAAAATGAAAAAGCTCTTATGTACATTTCAACGATATTTCATAATTCAGCAACTATAACCAAATTTCCATTCCTGGTATCAATGGTAACCAGTATTTTCTCCATCTAACATAATGTTTACAAATCTATTAACCCTTTACCAAACATCCCTGAGAAAGAAGCCTTTTGAAAACATTGTGGGAAAAGCAGAAAATGCTGCCAACCAGCATTTTCTCCTTTTCCCACTGTGTTTTCTACCCTGCTGGAAACAAATTTCAATGTTTGATTTACGTTTAATTTGTTGTCTGCAAGTGCATTCAGACTGGACCAGTCTAAAATTCGGTCGTTTGGTAATGAGTTAACACTTTCACTTCTGTGTACCTTTCCCACACAATCTCAAATTTCAATGGCCCTTAGATTGAAGGCCTTTAACCCTTTACCACATAAGGCATTCCTAAGGTATCTCAAATTGAACCTAAATAACAGCAAGGATGAAGCTGTTTCTTATGTGCATATGACACCTTTTGATAGCATAGAAAACATTGTGACAAAAAGGTGAAATTGCTCTTCACAAGCAATTTCACCTTTTGCCACAATGTTTTCAAGAGGCTCCTACAAGCAATATGTAGAAATGAGTATCTATGGAGTAAAGGGTTAAAACACTGTGGGTAATAGAGGAAATGCTGGTAGTCAGTGTCCTACCCTAGCCAAGACAAAAATCATCATTCGAGCTACATAAAACTTGACATCTGCAACTTCTCTCAATTTGGACCAGTCTAAAACTGCTGTTTGGTAAATACTGAAGAACTAGCCAATGCTAGGAACAAATATCGGCAAAAATGCTAGATAGAGTGAATCAGTCAGCAACAAAGACGACTCTCTACATGACTATCACAAAAATTTGCCTTTTTTCCAGTCATCATTAACCCTTTCCCAAACGACAAATTTTAAACTCTTCCAAACTGAAAGAGTTTGCAGACAATAATTTCAAATTTGATGAAAATGGTAGAAAGTTCTGATAAAGGGTTGAAAACACTGTGGGAAAAGGAGAAATTGCTCGTTACGAGCAATTTCTCCTTTTCTCACGGTGTTTTCAAAAGACTTGTAGTGCAGACACATAAAAACCAGGGCTTGTTTCGGAAAGGGTTAAGCCAGATTAATATATCAGGTCCCCATTTCACCAAGGTAGTTTAAGTTACGAACAAAATTTGCGTAAGTTTTACGTAACTATAGCATAGTGGCATTAAACTGCTACAAGATATGACATAACTATCACGATTATTTTAGAAAACTATTGTGATAAATCAAAGTGTCTTGGAACTTTTAACTTTTCAATATAATTATCTAGATAAAATTTTGCAGGAAAATTTTGATTTTACCCTATAGTTTTCAAAAATATTCAATGATAGTTATCACGTACCTCGCAGCAGATTAACTCATTACTAAACGACAAAATCATTGGTTTGTCCAAATCGAGAGCATTTGCAGACGACAAAATAAAAGTGACTGAAAATTTGAAATTTGTTTTGTAAAGGGTAGAAAACACTGTAGGAAAAGGAGAAAATGGTTACCAGCATTTTCTCCTTTTCCCACAATGGTTTCTAAAGGCTTCTTTCACAGGGTCGTCAAAAGTAGGGATTATGTGGTAATGGGTTAACGGTGGCCCTTCAGAATTTGGGACGAAAATTTTACAAAAATACAAAAATATCATCCTTATACTCCCAAAGCCTTATAATCGTCATTCATAAAACCCCAGTAGTCAAAAACCATCCGACAACATGAGAAATTAGAGATTTACAACAGCAAAGGTTGACATCGACGGGAAACACATTCTATTTTTATATGAACACCTCACTCTTTTACATACTGGAAAAACAAAGACGAAGTTTTAAACATAGCGTCCGAAGAAGATATTATGAAAAATAATTACTTATGTTTGTTATGTAATGGAATTTAAGCGTCATTAGTCACGTGCCAGTCACTCAACATTCCCACAATGCATTCTTTTTGTTTTTGACATGAAATCTAAAAATAGCTTTAAAGGCTATGTAGTCTTTTAAGGGAATACCGTCAAAAGAATTTTTTGGGGTAATTTTATAATTCTTAATTATTGATGATTTGCACTGTTTTTTCATATAAATTTTAGTGATATATACATTTTTTGATTTGGTGTGATGTGAAATTTCTATGTACCCACCTTTAATGCCACTATACTGTAGTATTGTTATGTAAAATTTTCGCAAATTTTGTTCATAACTGCCTTGGTGAAACTGGGCCCAGGTGTATAACTTTGCTTCATTTCACATCACAATCTTTTCATAGTTTTCCTTTTCTTTGTGTAAACATTTTTGAGTGGACCACACAAGGCTATCAAAAATTGAAATTCACAACTCCTTTTTCACCAACATTTTACTGGCCTAACATGGCAGTTTTGCTCATTAGTATGTGTACAGGTATCAACCCAGAATCTTCATAATTATATCAAGACTTTCTGATTGAAAGAATCCAGAATTTCTTCCATGCAAAATATTTAAATCAACAGGAAAAAGTATGTACATGTATATAATTTACTAGGTACATGTATTCATATTGAACATAATTATTTAACTCTTTCCCAAACAAGCTCTGGTTTTTATGTGTCTGCAGTACAGGTCTTTAGAAAACACTGTGGGAAAAGGAGAAAATGCTCATAACAAGCAATTTCTCCTTTTCCCACTGTTTTCTAGCCTATCGGAAAACTTTCTGCCATTTTCATCAAGTTCAAAATTGTCATCTGCAAACACTTAGAGTTTGGGACAGTCTAAAATTTGTCATTTGGGAAAGGGTTAAACACCAATATTAAAACTTAAAAACAGCAAAATTTAATTGGCACCAAATGATGTGGAAAACAATAGTGAAAAAATAGGGATGTAGAAATATGTACAGCAGATTAAAACAATAATGTCACCTGATGACCTGATTACAGATAAAAGCATAAGACAAGAAAATTCATAATGAATATGAGTTTACTACCAAACGAAATTCTAATCTAGTTGATTGAATTTGTGTTTATTTATCACCCACATTAGTTGCTCATATGGGCGACACCCCCTGAAGGCTGTTAGTATAATACTATTGTTATCAAGAATAGTGCAAACACAGAACAAAACCTATCATCAGTCATGCCTGGTTCTTAAAACTGCACAGCATATAGCACCATCACACAGTAACTTGGTTTAACCCTTTACCAAACGACAAAATCTTAGGCTGGTCCAAATTAAAAGCACTTGCAGACGACAAAATAAACGTAACTCAAAAACTGAAATTTGTTTCCAGCAGAGTAGATAACATTGTGGGAAAAGGAGAAAATGCTGGTTACCAGCATTTTCTCCTTTACCCACAATGTTTTCAAAAGGCTTCTATCTTAGGGTCGTAAAAACCAGGGACTGTTTGGTAAAGGATTAACATCTCATCCAAAAGACTGTAAGTAATTTTAGATAGCCTGCCCTGGAAATCAAGCCACATCCTCAAGTCACCAAAACATCGCATTCATATGAGTGCTACACTCTATCAAGTGACCTATGCTGACTAGTCAATTTAAATCTGGTCCAAATTGAAAGTGTTTGCAGATGACATATGTTATTCAATATGTAAAACATGTCGGTAACGGAGAAGAAAACATTGTGGAAATAGAAGAAAATGCTGGTAACCAGCATTTTCTTCTTTTTCCATAATGTTTTCAAAAAGCCTCTATGTCAGTCATCAAAACTTGAGAATGTGAAATAAAGAATTTAGTCAATTTAAATTTGGTCCAAATTGAAAGTGTTTGTAGATGGCATATGTTATTCAATATGTAAAACATGTCGTTAACAGAGAAGAAAACATTGTGGAAATAGAAAAAAATGCTGGTAACCAGCATTTTCTTCTTTTTCCATAATGTTTTCAAAAAGCCTCTATGTCAGTCATCAAAACTTGAGACTGTGAAGTAAAGAATCATTTTTACGCCAAAAAAAAGGGAGGCAACACAATAAAAATATTACCTATATTGTCTTGCTTTATCATGGAACTCCTGTTGTTCTATTCTACCTCTACCCTCCACTGATGCAACATCTATCACATTACTACAGAAAAACAAACATCTTTAAGCTTAATCTTTCATAGGGTGTACAATGTTTCAGTTTTCTAAATATATTTCACAATCATTTCTGATAAGTTTGAGGTATCACTTGCCTTCGATACCAATTACATAAAATCAGTGTTTTTTCTCGTAAAGAATTTTATTTGCAGAGCTTGTTTGTTTGTAGTTTGGTTTAAAGCTCTTTCAATAGGTTATAGGTCATATCACTGTGGTCAGTTCACCTTGGCAAGTGTTTCCTGGCTTTCTCACACCAGCACTGACACAATTTTCTTTCAAAGCCATTGAGTGCCTTTCTCACGTGCATCAGAGGTGAGAGGTAACCACTAAGCTACCTGGCCAGGATGTATAGCTTGTACATGACCTGTAAGTTCAATAACGAAAATGCAAAAAACACATGTCTATAAAATATACATGTATGTACAGTTACAAAAGAGAGGTTTCGTAGAACTGTAACTTTAAATGTCTCTATGAAATTAAAGAATGAGTGGAGAGATCATGAGACCAAAAATAATGAATGCATCAATGCAAGGGAACTAGAGTCTGATTGCAACCTGTGCTTGCTGCAAAATCAAATATTACTGTGACACATTCTTTAACTCTTTTTGCTGCTAAAGGCGACTAAGACCTTATGTAGACAGTGTAGATTAACATAAAATGTTCGATCTGATCTTGGATCTTCACTGTCTGTTAACCCTTTCCCAAATGACAAATTTTAGACCGTCCCAAACACAGAGTGTTTGCAGATGACAATTTTGAATTTGATGAGAAATGGCAGAAAGTTTTCCGATAGGCTAGAAAACACTGTGGGAAAAGGAGAAATTGCTCATTACGAGCAATTTCTCCTTTTTCCACAGTGTTATCTAAAGAATTGTACTGCAGACACGTAAAATCCTGGGCTTGTTTGGAAAAGAGTTAAGGGGATTTCTTTCTCCAAAAGGTATTTCTTGAATAACAAAAAGCTTGGTTCATACTACTGATTTTAAATTTTTATTCCACTTATTTGGCATATGTTGGATAAGGGTAAATGGTAATGTACCTGGCTGTTTGATGAAGAATTCTAGACAAGGCTGACTGTTCATCTCCCCTAGAATCTGTTAACGATGACGGCTGGGCCTGCGTTTGGGTTTCCCTGCAGAAAACATTGTTTTATTCTTTACAAAACAACATTTCAGACAAATGTGACTGTAAAAATTTAAATATGACTTTGCTATGGAAAAAGTAGAAAACGTTGTGGGAGAAGGAGAAAATGCTGGTTGCCAGCATTTTCTCCTTTTTCCACAATGTTTTTTAACAGGCTTTTTTCCTGGGTCGTTTAAAGTTGGCATTGTGCAGTACACTGTTAAAACTAAAGCAACTAGAGCTATCACTCAACGTGATCATACCCCCCACCAGCTCCTTGCCACCAAACAGGTCTTTGTCTCAGAATGCAGAATGGTTGAGTACAAAAGTAAGAGTTGAACATGAACGGCAAATTGTCACAAGATACGCCTGTCTTACCCCAAGTTGTTAAGCTGGGGCATACACCAGGCCAAATTCAAGTATGAAAAACGACAAAGGGCAATAACTCAAAAATTAAGCGAGCAAAAGTTATGATTCCTGTGCACTGCACTCCCCCTTGATGAGATCTATCCATCCATGAAATTTCATAACCCTAGCTAGTATAGATTTGGAGATACGCTCTGGACAAAATTCAAGTATGAAAAACAACAAAGGGCAATAACTCAAAAATTAAGGGAGCAGAGCTATGATTCCTATGCAGTGCACCCCCCCTTGATGAGATCTATCCACCCATGATATTTCATAACCCTAGCTAGTATAGTTTTGGAGATATTCACCGGACCAAATTCAAGTATTAGAAATGACAAAGGGCAATAACTCAAAAATTAAGTGAGCAGGAGTTATGATTCCTGTGCACTGCACTCCCCCTTGGTGAGATGTATCCAGTCATGAAATTCAAAACCCTAGCTAGTATAGTTTTGGAGATACGCTCCGGACCAAATTCAAGTATTAAAAATGACCAAGGGCAATAACTCAAAAATTCAGCGAGCAGGAGTTATGATTCCTGTGCACTGCTATCCCCCTTGGTGAGATGTATCCAGCCATGAAATTTCATAACCCTAGCTAGTATGGTTTTGGAGATATGCTCCAGACCAAATTCAAGTATTAAAATCGACAAAGGGCAATAACTCAAAAATTAAGCGAGCAAGAGTTATAATTCCTGTGCACTGCACTCCCCCTTGGTGAGATCTATCCACCCATGAAATTTCATAACCGTAGCTAGTATAGTTTTGGAGATACGCCCCGGACAAAATTCAAGTATAAAAAAAACAACAAAGGGCAATAACTCAAAAATTAAGCTAGCAAGAGTTATGATTCCTGTGCAATGCACTCCCCCTTGATGAGATCTATCCACCCATGAAATTTCATAACCCTAGCTAGTATAGTTTTGGAGATGTGCTGCGGAAAAAATTCAAGTATGAAAAAGAAATTTGTCCAGAATCATCAAAGGGCCATAACTCCATGAAACCTAAATAAACCATAACCAAAATATGATATGCACATCTCTGCTTTATACTGAGTCTATCTGTGTAGTTTGAACCAAATCTGTCCAATAGTTGATGAGAAAAAGAGCGGACAAGAAATTTCATGAAAGGGCCATAACTCAGTGAAAAATCAATGAACCGTAACCAACATTTCATATGCACATCTCTGCTTGATACTGAGTTTACCTGTGAAGTTTGAATAAAATTCGTCCAGTAGTTTATGAGAAATAGAGCGGACAAAAAGCTACAGACCGACCGACGGACGGACGGACGGACCGACAAGCTGACTCCTATATACCCCCCAAACAGAGTTTTGGGGGGGTATAATAAAATATGAAGTGGATGCTTTTACTGTTAGGTATTTACAACCTTACTGACATACCTGACAATATTTTTGATGAGCAGATCCAGGCATTTTACTTTGATGCAAAATGTTTACCAAAACAAGCCACTTATGCTGCTCAGTGTAACACATGGCCCTTCTGCAGATAGTGAGGATCAAGATCAGATTGCAATAGCACATGAATCTTCAATGTCCAATACATTAAAAAAAAATTCCACCAAAAGCATCAAATGAATTTCAATTAAATTGTTTCTACATTATCTAATGCAAGCTTTCATTTAACTCTTAGCAAACAAAACAAAAGGTGGACTTGTCAAAATCAAAAGCATTTGTAGATATGATAGAATGTGACTTTTAATAACTCTCAATATGAATAGAAGTAAAGTTTAATCTTCTAGTACAGAGTAAAGAAGTTAATATTCACCCAAATGAGTCTGCTTGTGAAGGTCCATTTGCAGGATTTATCAGCCGATCTGTTTCTCTTGGTCCATCATTCTGGAAATATGCAAATAAAAAACAAAATGAGATGTGCAGTGAGAAGCTTAGAAAACCAGTTATACCGGTATGTGATAAATTGCAAGCTTTGGTGAAGTGTATCTGCATTGCTTATGCCACATTTACTGAAGCCATGATGTCCAAGATTTGCCAGTTCTAAGCCCTGTCTGAGTGGTAGTGGGAATTTGATCTTAGGAAGTTAGCACATTTAACTCATTACCACATGAGAATATTTTAGACTGGTCCAAATTAAAAGCATTTGCAGACGACAAAATAAAGGTGACTAAAAAATTGAAATTTGTTCTGGAAAGGGTAGAAAACACTGTGGGAAAAGGAGAAAATGCTGGTTACCAGCATTTTCTCCTTTTCCCACAGTGTTTTCCAAAGGCTTCTTTCTCAGGGGCGTCAAAAGTAGGGATTGAGTGGTAATGGGTTAAGATGATTATAAGGATTGTGACTAAATGTTTTACTGTTAAATTTTTCATAATTGCCCCCATCAATTTTAATATTAACCTTGAGATCATAAAAGAAGGTATCAATACAGCTCGTCAGATCTTAATGCGGCTCATCAGACCTTGATAGTCCATCGTACATGAAGATGATCTTGTCAAACTTGGAAATATATTTCATTCAGTTAAATTGCTACTTCATGCCTCATTTAGAATCCCGTAACAGGCTGAGAATATTGCTCTGATAGTTTACTTCCATTAACACTTCACCATAAACTCTTGTTCAACTACAGCACACCCTACATTTTTTCCTCTCCTATCTTCTATCCAACCCTTTTCTATACCTTGATATTCCTGACAACGAGCATTTATAAAAGTATACAGCATCCTCTTCACCTTTCGGCTGTGAAGCTTGGTTCTCCTTTGAATTTTCATGAGAGGATGATGATGGGCGTCATGAATGTGATCAAGTTGTTGACATCAGTCATAGAGCTAGCTAAACCCTTTCCCAAACAGCAAATTTTGGACCAGACCAAATTGATAGTATTTTGCAGATGACAAATGAACGTTGCTAAAAAGATCATTTTTCTTTATGACAGGATAGAAAACATTGTGGGAAAAGGAGAAAATGCTGGTTACCAGCATTTTCTCCTTTTCCCACAATGTTTTCAAAAGGCTTCTACTCCCGACCCATAAAAACCTGGGATTGTTTGGGAAAGGGTTAAAAGAATTTACAGCTTATTGTAGTGATCACACGAGAACTTCAATCCGCTTACAAAAATGTGTGCACTGAAACAAAGCCTTACTGATACTGGATGTGAGAGACAGGACAAGTATCAGAGCTCCTGATAAGTGGGAGTGGTGGAAATCTAGATCTATTATTTCTCGTCCAAACCCTATGTTGTGGGTACTCATTAAAATCGTCTCATTGGGACCATTTTAATGAGTACCCTAAACATAGAGTTTAGCGGAGAATTATTAATATTTTCAATTTTGAAATCAAACTCACTCCCTCTATCTAGAGCTCTATTGTTGGCAAATTTAACACGAGCATCATCATCAATACACAGTGACAAGATTTCTGGTTTGCATCTCAAGTATTAGTATGTTTATTTTTGATGAAATCCTTCAGCTAGTCTTTACTATCGTGGATAAACCCGTTAAGTAACAACCCATCACTTCCGACTTGAATTCTTGATCATGGATCTTGCCTAAGAGTAAGATTCTTAGAAACCTCGACACAAGTCGGGAAATTTCTTCGAAATCTTTCGCACGAGCAATATGTCATCCAATAAAAATAGTAAAAATAGAGCTGATAAATAAAAACAATCACTCACATTATAGTTTTTATTTTCACCACCAAAGCAACTTTCACAGCATCCCATCGTTAAAGTTGTCTATGTTTTCATTTTTCAAAGCCGACATAGAAGTTTGTGTTAGTTATCTCCCTTACCTCATATGACCTTTAGTTATTGTGGTAAATGCTATTAATTTCTTTAACCTTTGAAATTTGTTCAAGCATCAGCCTCACACTTGAAAAATAACTATTTGTAGCTCTATACATTTTTTTTACGTTAAAGAGAAGATTTAGTTTGCATTTTCCGTCACTGCTACACTTCAACATGGCTGCGCCCATGATGTGGAGCCGAAGGTTTTTCTTGAGATATTGCTGCAAAGTTTTAAAAGCAAACAAGATCTCCTTTCGGAAATATCATGGAACCAGAAAAACGATTAGAGAAGTATTCGAGCATGACATTACAGCAGGCAAAAATTCAGTTTTCTCTGAGGTAATTACATTTCTGTATACATGTATGTAAGCCGAGCTTGTTCGCCCCGCCTCCATTTCGTCCATAGGGTTATTCATCCCTTGGCTTCGTCGTCTCAGAGCTTTTTCGCCGGGTTTCGTTCGTCCCACCTTATTGCATGCTATCTTGTCGACTCACATGAATGTTAAGGATAGGGTGAATCTTGCATTCAGTCTGAAAGTCAGCTCCGATGTTATTTTTGTACTGATCTTCGCAGACACCTTTTTCGTAAGTTTTTTTCCCATTTTTCTTTTATTCAACTGTACAAATACCACCTTCAGCATCCTTATTGGAACTAATTTTTTAAGCCAGCACCAAGAGCCCTATAGAGTCACTTGACCATACTGGTGTCATGTGATACGCATACAACTTGGTTGAACTAATTTTTCATCTATATTTTCTTTTACATAGGACTGACATTAGTTTAGACAACATAGAGTAACAGAAAAAGTTAATAATAAGCTAGCCCTTTACAGAACAATCCTGTGATTTTTTTATAGACTGCATGTCGGTTATAGGTGTTATGCTGCATCCCAATAAGGCAAGAAAATGCTGTTGGAAAAGCAGGAAATTCTAATTAACAGCATTTTCTTCTATCTCCATAATATTTTTACAAGGCTTCTTCCTCAGGGTATATAAAATTCTTGGTTGTGTGTTTAACTCTTTACCACACAATCCCAACTTTGAACAACCCTGAGAAAGAAAGCTTTTGAAAACATTGTAGGAAAAGAAGAAAATGCTGGAATCCAGCATTTTCTCCTTTTCCCACAATGTTTTCTACCCTTTCTAAATCAAATTTCAATTTTTGAGTGACATTTATTTTGTCGATTGCAAATGCTTTTAATTTCGACTAGTCGAAATTTTGTCATTTGGTTAAGAATTAATCATTAACAGGTTTATTTGTTGTTTTTTTCCAGGGTTGGGTGAAATCTTTAAAGAAGCAGAAGCATTGTACATTTTTACACATAAATGATGGAACAAGTGGCCAACATCTTCAAGTTATTGCAGATCCATGTTTATGCAGCAGGTGATTCTTTTTTAGTTTGCTGACCTGTCACTTTACAATCCCAAGTTTTAATGAACTCGAGGAAGAAGTCCTCTTTGAGAACATTGTGGACCAAGGAAATAATGCTGGTCGCTGTGATATAACTGAAATAATCTTATCCGTATTCTACACAATCACAAATTTTTGAGATTCTCAGAAAGAAACCTTTCCAAAACATTGTTGGAAATGGAGAAAATGCTGGTTGAATCCTTTTTCCACAATGGTTTCTACTCTATCCAGAGTTCCCGATCACGCAAAATCGTGCGTGAAACACGTATAAATGAAATAAAACACGTACAAAATTGCAAACCTATACGTGAAATCACGCACAAAAAATACAGAAGAAGATCGAACAAAAATCAAGCAGGAAACGCTTGCATAGAACGGCTCACGTAAGTGCGATTTTCAGAAAATATAGATCATCAGAAAAATTTTGGATTTCCAGCTTTCTATTTTTAGAACATTTACATGTTCGGCGTACTCGGTCTTTATCATCGCGATCAATTATATTGCAGACTGGGACCCGTTTGTTTCCAAAAAAGTCCTTAATTCAGCTCCCCTCTGTTTAACGCAGTCGGTAAAAAGCCTTTTGTCGACGTCAACGTCTTTCGTCTGTAAAACCACATATTGGGAATAGCTCGGAAATATACTGTAGACGCTTTCAGGTTTCAGAATTCGGGTTCCCGTAAGCAAGCAAGGTACACTAGTACCATTCAAAATTTAGTAAAGGGAGTTCATTTATTGCAGAAATACTTATCCATAGTTAAACGGACACGAAAAAATGATCGGTCCAAAAAACGCAGAAACCCATGACACAACAAAATGCTCTTTTTTTACCTTGTCCGATCACAGTCACTTCATACTGTTTTTTCAGCTTTAAATGGGTGTAGGCTGTAAATTTCCACAAATATCTGGATATAACAAACTTTTTTGGTGCAAATCATCAGTATGGATTGCTTTGAGAATCATTATTGTCATACCCTCAAATATGAAATCTAGCTGCCCCCCCTCCGGGTTTACAACTCAAGGGGTAAGTGTACCCCAGAAATAAAAAGCTAGTAGGAACACTGCATATTGAATACAGCAGCTTTCAGTCAGAATTCGACAATGATTAATGTAGATAAGGCATGTGGAAAGATGAGCATGTAAACTACTAGTTTGCCAAACAATTCTATAAGTATCAATTACATTTAAAAATGTTCATTTACATACTAGATCTATATGATTGTTCTGCAATGGATCGAAAATGAGGCATTAAGTAAACAATTTAGAATTGAGGGGATACTAGTTTCACTCTGAATTTGTACCCCCATTTTTTTCCTTATACCCCCATTTTTCAATTGTAGGGGGTACAAAAAACCCCCAAACAAAATTTTCAGTGGGAACACTGTCTATCAAAATCAAATTCTATCTTTTACTGTAGGCCATATTTCAATTGTTGTCTGCAAATGCTTTCTATTTGAGCCAGTCACTTGGTATAGGGTTGCCTCATTTATTTTTTCAACGTTTCAGAATATTGAATTTGAAATATGTGTGGGTATAATATTGTTAATTAAGAGGGCCCTGCTTACCCAGGCTAATGGGTTTTTATCAGAGTGTCCTTGTGTAAGGCTTCTCAGAGTATGACCGTAGTAATGGAGAAATCGAGGAAATTCATTGTTAAGTTAACAATTACCATAATAGGACTTATCTAGAAAGCAAGGTAAAAAACTAATTAATTATTCAATCAATTATTCATTCAATCAATCAATCAACCACATGTTCATGATAATTGCAATTAAAGATATAACCCTTTACATAAAATAACAGGTCATATAAGATCTGTACCTCCCAAACTCTCATATTAAAAGATGAAAGCTGCTTAGATTAGCAGAACAGCCTTTATGAAAACTTCACTGTTACACAATGTTTACAGATGTGTTAAATGTTGTAATCCTTAACCCTTTACCACACAATGCCAACTTTTATCGTCCCTCAGAAAGAAGCCTATTGAAAACACTGTGGGAAAAGGAGAAAGTGCCAGCATTTTTCTTTCTTTCCCACAATATTTTCTACCCTGCTGGAAGTTATATTTATTTTGTCATCTGCAAGTGCTTTCAATTTTGACCAGTCTAAAATATTGTCATTTGGTTTAGAGTTAAACTGTATCATGAATGACTTATAAAAGGTTTCACCTCATTATTTTCTCCCCAGTGATCTGGGCTATGGCTGCAGCGTAAGGGTAGAAGGAGAGATAGTGGAGAGTCCAGCCAGAGGCCAGTCTATAGAGCTGCGAGCAACAAATGTCCAAGTTATTGGAACCTGTGATGCTGGGGTAACACTTGCTGTCATATTTAACTCTAGCCAGCTAGATATTTAACATGATCAGAACTCCAGATAAGAAGGAGTGATGGTATTCTTACTTTTCTAAGTCCATTATCTCTATCTGAAACCCTATGTTGTGGGTACTCATTAGAATCGTCTCCATGAGACGATTCTAATGAGTACCCATAACATAGGGTTTTGTAGGAATAATTAATAATTTTGACTTTGAAATCAAAATCACTCCCTCTATCTGGAGCTCTTATGACACTTTCATTCCATAAACTCAGATTTTGCTATTTGAAAGGTATCTTTGGGAGAGAGATATCTCCTTATCGGACAGTGTAGATCAAAGATCAGACTGCACATTCTGTGCAGTCTGATCTTGATCTACACTGTCCATCATAGTTCCTTGAGTCGTGCTTATCTGCATAATCATGAACCCTATACAAGACAATAAAAGTTTTGCCTTGTCCAAATTTTAACCCATTACCACACAATCCGTACTTTTGACGACCCTGAGAAAGAAGCCTTTAGAAAACATTGTTGGAAAAGGAGAAAATGCTGGTAACCATCATTTTCTCCTTCTCCCACAATGTTTTCTACCCTTCACAAAACAATTTCAAATTTTCAGTCAATTTTATTTTGACGTCTGCAAGTGCTTTCGATTTGGACAAATCTAAAATTCTGTCGTTTGGCAATGGGTTAAAGCATTTGCAGATGACAATTTCAAAGTGGCTGAAAATGATGCAATTTTTCTTTGTTTGGATAGAAAGCTTTAATGGGAACAGAGTTACTGTAGAAAATGCTATTTACTAGTCTAAAATTTTGTCATTTGGCACAGAAGTGATACAGTTTCAGTCTTGACCATATTGAAAGCATTTGAAGATTAGAACTTCATTGTGGCTCATCTGACGGAATTTGCTACCTGAAAGGTAGAAAAGACATTGTGGGAAGCTGTGTTTTATCTTTTCTGTCAGGGTTTTAAAAGCACAGAATTCTTTTATTTGCTTTGTGGAGGAAGAGGGGAAATGAAGGGTTATAGAGTTATAGAGTTTAATGTCTGTTTAACTCTTTCGCTACCCCGCAAAAAATGCATTTTTCTGTAAGGCTAAAAATATATTTCCTCTGCAAGATTAAGAGACAGTGCGGTCATAATCTAGAATATAGCAGTGGACAGTGCAGATCAGAGATCAGACTGCATTTTCTGATCTTGGTCTACACTGTCCACAAAAGCTTCTGGTGTCATCAATGGTAAGGACATAGTTAAAACTGTTTTCCTTCTTTATTATTTTCAGGCATACCCACTACATTTTAAGCAGAAGCCCAATATTAACTTTGTTAGAACTGTTCCACACTTAAGACCAAGGACAGAGCACAACTATAAGATGCTCAGAGTCCGAAATACAGCTTCAATGGCAGTCCATAATTTCTTTCAGGTTATTTTCTATACAAATTTCTATTCAAATTTCTATTCAAATTTAAGTTAATCAAGTCAACATTTGTGAGTAAATTTAATGTACAATTAGGTTATCATTTCCTAGATTAAACTCTGAACGTAACTGAGCTATGCTCTGTCAAAAAGGGACTTTATTATACCCGCCACAACATAGTGGGGTATACTGAAATCGCAATGGCTGTCTGTCCTTTCCGTCCTTCTGTCCGTAGACACAAATTTGTCCGGCGCATTATTCCTACAGTATTTCCACATACTGAACTCAAATTTACACACAGGGTTCCTATATATATGAAGTTGTGCATGACCCTGCTGCAATTTGTTATGGAATTATCTCCCCTGAACTTTTTTCAACTCTCACTATTTTACTAAACCATTCTGCATTCTGTTTTTGTGACAAGGAGCTGGTGGGGGATGTAATCACATTTAGTGATAGCTCTAGTTTATATACAAAAAGTATTGACCTGGGTCAGTTTGCACATTCCATGCAGGCTAAGCTGGGCAAAAAGCTTTTGCTTTTGCTAAATTTTTTGCATGTCAAAGGACCATTTGTACATCATGAATCACTCAATTGTGACACAAAATGGATTTTGTGGATCCATGGTAATTATATTATGACTGGCTTCAGTGGCTTGGTATCATGGATTACAAATATGGCCTTTTCTCATTTCTCCATTTATTCTTGCTTCTCCGCTCATGTACTTAAGTGGAAGGAATAACCGCTCATGACGTTTTGTACCACATGGGTTCTATTCTGCTTTGTCAGATATTATGCATAAGATCCTACCCTGCATCTATAGTATTTTTCTATAGAATAAGATGAAAGATGCAACAAGAACAATAACAAGAATGTTATTATCACAGTCTGAAGGAAAATATTTCATAAGATACATTTAAAACTAAATTTTCAATGTTCTTCAACATTAAATATGCTTAAATGGGTTGTATTCAACCAATAGTATGAATAAGCTAGTCCATCTGAACTGGAGTGTAGAATATTCTTCAGTCTTTAGCGGCCAGCCTTGACATTCAATCAAATGAATGGAAAAATGAGAAAGTGGCCATACTACCCAGATTGGGGAGGTAGATTTGAAAACATCCTCGGATCAAACCTTTTGATGCAAGTTGTCCTGACTTTTTTCTGTTACAAGTTTGAACCAGATTTTATACTTTACCATTACATGAAAATTTTGATTCTTTGACCGAAATGTGCATTTTGTGAGCTTGTTTACCCTTAGGTATATGGAGAAAGGAGAAATCAGTAAACAGATTTTTTTCTGTATTTCGTGATATTTTATATTCGTGCAACACAGTCCAAAATTTTGTCGTTTGGTAAAGAATCAACCCTTTACCACACAATACATGTACCAACTTTTAAAGGAAGCCTTTTGGAAGCATCGTGGGAAAAGGAGAAAATGCTGGTAACCAACATTTTCTTCTTTTCCCTCAATACTTTCTACCCAATCAAGAGAGATTGCACTATTTGAGCTACATCGAAATTGTTTTCAGAGAATGCTTTTAATTCGGACCAATCCAAAAAGTTATTGTCTTGTAAAGAGTAATTTGATATTTTTTTTTTAAATGTTTCAGAATAATGACTTCATGTTTGTACATACACCTATAATAACATCTAGTAACTGTGAGGGGGCTGTGGAAATGTTTAGTTTACAGGTGAGACTGGTCTAGGTTAGTGAACAGGTGAGACTGGTCTAGGTTAGTGATGCTTTTTGTCAAATGTTGTTCTTTGATTTTTTTTATAAGAATTTGATGCTGATTAACCCTTTACCACACAATCCCTACTTTTGATGACCCTGAGAAAGAAGCCTTTGAAAAACATTGTGGGAAAAGGAGAAAATGCCGGCAACCAGCATTTTCTCCTTTTCCCGCTATGTTTACTACCCTTCCCAAATTGATTTTCAATTTTTTATTCACATTTATTTTGTTGTCTGCAAATGCTTAACCGTTTTCCAAACAACCCCTGGTTTTTACAAACCAGAGATAGAAGCCTTTTGAAAACCTTATGGGAAAAGTAGAAAATGCTGGTAACCATTATTTTCTCTTTTTCCCACGATGTTTTCTACCCTTCCTTCCCAAAACAAATTTCAATGTTTGAGTTATGTTAATTTTGTTGTCTACAAGTCCAAAATTTTGTCGTTTGGTAAAGAGTTAAATAGCTTAAATCATAATGTGGAATTTCACTGTCTGTTAAGGAGATTTCTTTCTCCATAAAGTACTTCTTGAATAACAAAAAGCTTGGTTCATACTACTGTCTGATTTTAAATTTTTGTTTATCTCCCCTAGAGCATTTTCTCCTTTTCCCACAATGTTTTCAATCCTGCTGGAAACAAATTTCAATTTTTGATTTCTGTTTATATTGTCGTTTGCAAGTGTTTCAATTTTGACCAGTCTTAAATTTTGTTGTTGCGTAAAGGGTTAATGCATCACCACGATGCAGCACAGTGAGCAAGCTGTCACATAATTATCAATCCATACTATCCGACATGCAGGGTGATCAGTGGTGGTGCTTTTTAGTGGATACATTAATGCCCTTTTTTCAAAGAGCATAGCTCAAATTGTCCTGTGGTGTCTGATCTAGATCTACTTTGTCCCCTATAATTATGTTTAACTCTTTACCAAATTTATAGACTGGTCCAAGTCGACAACATTTGCAGATGACAAAATAAAAGTGACTGAATATTTGGAATTTGTTTTGTGAAGGGTAGAAAACATTTTGGGAAAAAGAGAAAATGCTGGTTGTCAGCATTTTCTCCTTTTCCCACAATGTTTTCAAAAGACTTCTTTTCCAAGTGCGTCAAAAGTTGGCATTGTATGGCTGGGTGTCAGCATTTTCTCCTTTACCCACAATATTTTCTAAAGGTTTATTTCTCAGGATCGTCAAAAGTAGGGATTGTGTGGTAATGGGTTAATATAGCCTACGGCAAGCAAATAATCAACAAAAAAAAAAATCTCTTCCATTTAAGACAAATCCAGAGGCAAACATCACAGAACATGATACGGACGAAGGTGATAAAAGAATGGAAGTTCCAGTTTCAGAGGAGCATGCCAATTCATTCTTTCACCGCCCTGTTTATATGACTGTGTCGGGGCAGTTACATCTGGAAATAATGACAGGGTAATAAATAGAGGATATTTGTTTTTACTGTGAAAGACCGAAATTTATTTCATTGAGTGAACATCATAGGCAGTATTTTCACTTGTGGCTCTGCCACTTTTAAAAATATTACCGATAATGATCACTCGATGAAATGAATTTCAATAGAAATACTCTATTTATTTCATGCTTTTAACCCTTTATTGGGGGAACTTAAAGATGTTTATGACAAATTCTTCCAACGGACAGTTTTTTTAAAACTTTGCACATACAAAGCTCATCATGTCTCTTGTAGATTATAATGATAGAAAATGGGGGTCCCCATGCTCGTTTCTGAGAAATTCGCTTTTGAAAAAGGTATATACAGTTCCAAAATTCAGTATATACTAGATTTAACACACTTTCCTTTAATAGTCCATTAAACAGGAAAATTGCCAGAAGAATATACAAATATACATCACTTTAAAGAAAAATAATTCAGTTTTGCACAAAAAACATATGAAAGCCTAGTTCTGAGCATGGTAAATGTACCAATATGCATTTTATATATAGGCATTGAGGTAAAAAGGGAGATAATTTGACCGGGTTAAGGGTTAATTTTCAATAAAAACATACTTTCTAACGGAAAGATTTTTTTAAAAATTTCCACAATCATAGTACTTATAAATCTTGACAATAAGAAAAAATAAAAATGGCACCTACCCGTGCTTCTTTCCCCAGGAAACAGGGATGAAGGTCATGTTGGACGTTAATTTTTTCCAAGGAAAACTATATAATAGAAACACAGCAGACATAGTGGGAAAGAAGAAATTGCTCATGCTCATTAAAAGCGATTTCTCCTTTTCCCACTTTAAGTTTGGATCGTATACTCCTTCATAAAATAAACATAGCCTATTTACCTCAAATTCATATCAAACCCTTCATTATCTACATGTTTTTTTTTTATATATAAATTTGCATACATGATTACGGCTCATAGAAATGCAAAAAAAGAGAAATGTCTCTGGAAAAAAATGGGATAAAAGCTCGGCAGACATGATGGAAAAAAGAAAAATTATTCAGTAGAAGAAATTTCTCCTTTTCCCACAGTATTTTTCAAAGAGGAAATAGCCATACTTCCAGACTTCAACAGCTTCAATTTTCTGCCTGTTTCATTGTTTGCTGTGTAACTGGACTTTTTAGCTCACCTGAGCACAACGTGCTCAAGGGGAGCTTTTAGGGTCACTGGGTGTCCGTCGTCCGTCGTGCGTCGTCAACAATTTTTTAAACAACAACTCCTCCTAAACCGCTGGGCCAATTTGGACCAAACTTGGCAGGAATGTTCCTTGGGAGGTCCTCTTTAAAAAGTGTTCACAGAATTTGACTCCGTCAAAAACTGTGGTTGCCATGGCAACCAAATTGAATTTTTTAGCAAACTCTTTAAAAATTTTCTCCTCTGAAACCGCTGGCCAGATTTTGAAATTATTTCACAGATATGTTCCTTGGGTGACCCTTTCCAAAAACTGTTCGTGAAATTTTGATCCGTCAAAAATTGTGGCTCTGGTGAATGGGGGCTTCTTGCACTATACAGAAATCAAGGAATTCTTTAAAAATCTTCTCCTCTGAAACCGCTGGTCGGATTTTGAAATAATTTCACAGATATGTTCCTTGGGTGACTCTTTTCAAAAATTGTTCGCGAAATTTTGATTGGTCAAGAAACATGGCTCTAGTGAATGGGGGCTACTTGCACTATAGGGAAATGAGGAAATTCTTAAAAAATTTTCTTCTCTGAAACGGCTGGTCAGATTTTGAAATAATTTCACAGATTTGTTCCTTGGGTGACCCTTTTCAAAAATTGTTCGTGAAATTTTGATTGGTCAAGAAACATGGCTCTGGTGAATGGAGGCTACTTGCACTATAGGGAAATCAGGAAATTCTTAAAAAATTTTTCTTCTCTGAAACCGCTGGTCAGATTTTGAAATAATTTCTCAGGGATGTTCCTTGGGTGACCCTTTTCAAAAAGTGTGTGCGAAATTTAGATTGGTCAAGAAACATGGCTGAATGGGGACCCTTTTCAAAAATTGTTCATGAAATTTTGATTGGTCAAGAAACATGGCTCTGGTGAATGGGGGCTACTTGCACTATATGGAAATGAAGAAATTCTTGAAAATTCTTCTTCTCTGAAACCCCTAGTCAGATTTTAAAATAATTTGACAGAGATGTTCCTTGGGTGATCCTTGCTCTTGTGAATGGGGGCTACTTGCGCTATATGGACATGATGAAATTCTTGAAAATTCTCTTTCTCTGAAACCCCTGGTCAGATTTTAAAAGAAATTTTCCGAAATCTTCCTCGGGTGACCCTTTTCAAAACTTGTTCGTAAATTTTGATCCATCAAGAAACATGGCTCTCGTGGATGGGGGATACTTGCTCTTATACAGAAATAAAGAATTCTTAAAAATTCTTCTTTTTGAAACTGATGGTCAGATTTCGAAATTAATTTTACAGGTGACCTTTTGAAAATTGCTTAGCAAAATTATAAATTTGGTTCCAATGTTTCAATACCTCAAAGAAAAATAGGTTATGGTCATCTCAAAAATTCAGGTGAGCGATCCAGGGCCATCTTGGCCCTCTTGTTTCCAGCTAGTTCTTTACCAGTCATATCATCCTTACACTGGCAGGCCAGTTTTGATGCTATCACCTTCATCTTGAAAGGATAGCATGAAAACTGGCCTGCCAGTGTCAGGAAAACGTCAGAAGCTGTATCATTTTCAGCTTTGGATGGCTGACATTGCGTAAAAAATTTTCTTTTTCCACAACAAATAAGCATTCGTTTTGATGAAAACTTCCCCTTATTATTTTCGACCATGGCTAGTGCAACCGTGCTAGTACTAACCGTAGAATGTTTGGTCTGCTGTTACTATTGCTATATGTGCGAAAAATTCACAACAGCGCTGATAGTTTTACTTTCTGTGAGAAATACACATGCGCAGTATGGATGCGCATAAACATTTATACCAAACGTCATTAATCAAAATCCAGTACAGTTTTTTTTTTTTTGTTTTTCCCTTTGGTGTTATTATTTTTATTTAATTGTTTATCGGCCAAATTGGTGAGCATCATAACAACAATGAAAATACAAAATATAGAAAAAGGAAAAAAAAGGAGTCATTATGTTGTCTATGTTTTCACAGGTACTGAACTTTCACGATATCAGGATTTATCACTTGGTTAATTTTTTTTTACTCCCATTTGTTGCTCATTATTGAAAGGGCAACACTTAAAAAAGAGTGCCATTTTACATTATCTGTAAGATATTGAAGTATGCAGAAAAACATATACATGTATAGAAATTTTCAGGAGCTGTCGAAAAGTGTATAACTTTGGACCAACATTTCGAGCAGAGCCCTCCACAGGCATGCATCACTTGGCTGAATTTTATATGATAGAGGCAGAGCTTGCATTCACTGAAAATTTGGAATCTATTTTACAGGTTGGTGTATAACTCTGTCTTTCATCCCCTATTCTTATGAACAAAGTTGATAACAAAGAAACAATTGCATAGCTGAAATACAAACTGCCTCTGGTGGGATTCAAACCCATTACAGGCAAATATCCTCGTTTTTGGAGGTTTTAAAAGACCAATACCATAACCACTGAGGCAAAGAGATAGCTCCCCAATGCAGTTGTTAGGTATTGTATTTAAATCGGGAAGAAGCTATGCATGAAGGAATGGACTCCCGCAACACACCCCCTCTTAACCCTTTCCCAAACAAGCCCTGGTTTTTACGTGTCTGCAGTAAAAGTCTTTTGAAAACACTGTGGGAAAAGGAGAAATCGCTCGTAACGAGCAATTTCTCCTTTTCCCACAGTGTTTTCTACCTTTTTTGAGAACTTGCTGCCATTTTCTCAAAATCAAAAATTGTCATCTGCAAACTCTTTCAGTTTGGAAGAGCCCAAAATTTGTCGTTTGGGAAAGGGTTAAGTCATCATTTATTAATGACTCAAAGCCTTATTAGGCATAAAGTCTGCTTTTGGACAACAAATGGGATTAATGGCTATGCATGAAGGAGTGGTCTCCCATAACACTATTGACAAACCATCTTGTATATTAACTCTACCAGACAATCCTGAGTTTTAACAAACCAGAACAAGAAGGGTTTTGAAAACATTGTGGGAAGTGGAGAAATTGCTGGCAATCAACATTTTCCCTTTATTCACAATGTTTTCTGCCCAATTAGAAACAGAAATCATTTGATTTGTCATCTGTAAATGCTTCTTATTTGGCAGTATCCACATTCATATCGCTTGGTAGAGGGATAACAAACCAAAGGGAGAGAATTTTAGTAATTATGAATAAAAGAAGATTTTTTTTCTTTTCTCACAATATCTTCTATGCTATGAAAATAGGTCTACAATTACCAAATAACATAATTATAGACTGGTCCAAATTGAAAGCATTTGCAGACAACAAAATAAATGTGACTGAAAAATTTTTTAAATATTTATTTGGAAGGGTAGAAAACATTGTGGGAAAAGGAAAAAATGCTGGTTACCAGCATTTTCTCCTTTTCCCACAATGTTTTCCATAGACTTTACTCTCTGGGTCGTTAACACATAATTACCACACAATCCCTACTTTTGACGCCCCTGAGAAAGAAGCCTTTTGAAAACACTGTGGGAAAAGGAGAAAATGCTGGTAACCAGCATTTTCTCCTTTTCCCACAGTGTTTTCCACCCTTCCCAGAACAAATTTCAATTTTTCAGTCACCTTTATTTTGTCGTCTGCAAATGCTTTCAATTTGGACGAGTCAAAAATTTTCTCATGTGGTAAAGAGTTTAAAGACAGGATTGTATGGTAAAGACTTATGGATTACGAGATTTAATTCATTGATTAATATCATGCAACATTGATGTTTATGTAAAGGCTATTCCGCCAATCTCAGCATCTTCCGACTTGTAATATGAGAGTTAAGGACCATATACCTTAATTTTGTGTCCAACAATGCTTACAGCTTTGACAAGTCTTAAATTCTATTTCCAGGTATCTCTTGCCTTAACTATTAGTTCTAGATGTCAAAATATCTGCAGATGTCTCATTCAAAATTGGTACAGAAGAGCTTTAGCTTTCTGATACAGTTGAAAACATTGTGGGAAAAGGTAAAAATGCTAGTACTTGAGCTTTCTGAAAGGGTAGAAAATATTGTGAGAAAAGGTAAAAATGCTGCTAACCATGAGGAAAAAGAATTATGAAAATATTCATGTTTTTTCCCCTATTCAATAGGAATATGGTAAACTCTATTTGTAACGATATTGGTCACTGTGATATATAACCTGTAACAAACCAGATCAGCTGGACTCTGTTTTATACTAAGGTAGTACTGAACAAAATTTGCACAAGTTTTATGTAACTATAGTATGGTGGCATATTTGTGCCACAAGGTATGAGATAACTATTATTATTATTTTAGAAAACTATTGCAATATATCAAAGTTTCCTGGAAATTCTATCTACACAAAATGATGAGATAAAATGTCTTGGAAACTTTTATTTATGGTGAAGACAAAATTTTTGTTGATTGCAATGGGATTTTGTGATATCTGAATCATATCAAATTGAAAAAAACACTTTATCAACATGAAGAAACCAAAGAACAATTAAAATTGGGTTTCAGCTGTTATTTTTATGTTGGTTTTTAACCCTTTACCAGATGACAAAATTCTAGCCTTGTCCAAATTGAAAGCATTTGCAGATGTATATTTCAATGTGGTTCAAATGGTGCAACTTTCCTTTGGTTACCAGCATTTTCTCCTTTTCCCAAAATGTTTTCAAAAGGCTTCTTTCCCAGGGGCATCAAAGGCGGTATTGTGTGGTAAAGGGTTAAAGTATGATATGAATTTATTTTTATTTCTACAGGTTATGGAACACCTTGTCAAAGAGGTAACAAGAGATGTTTTATCCAAGCGTCCAGAAGAATATGAATATTTTAAAAAGCAAGCTTCTGTTGATCATGAATCTGTTTTACAAAATCTCGTGGACAAGGAGTTCATAAGGTATTTAAATGAATTGGTGTAAATTTTCATGATCAAGGTGATGGCATCATAGCCAGTAGCAATCTTTGCAGGAATTGTTGAACATCTGACATTAACCCATTACCAAACAATCCCTGATTTTTACAGCCCAGAGGAAAAAGCCTTCTGAAAACATTGTAGGAAAAAGGAGAAAATTCAGGTAACCAGCATTTTCTCCTTTTTCCACAATGTTTTTTACTCTTCTAAAGTCAAGATTCAATTTTTGAGTCACATTAATATTCTGTCATCTGCAAATGCTTCCAGTTTGGACAAGTCTAAAATTTTGTTGTTTGGTAAAGAGTTAAACCTCCCTGAGAAATACAGCTTTTGAATGTATATTCAGAATTGGAGAAAATGCAGGTCCAGTGTTTCCAATCAATATTTTCTGCAATCTATTTCATCTTGTACAAGTCTAAACGTTAGTTGTTAGTTTTCATGACAATTTTTATTCATTTGTAATGAGCCATAGTCACAAGCCATGTAATTGACTTTTTGGATGTGACAGTACTTTTGACAGATTCTTAACTTATTAAAGCCCAGTTTCATTTTAACCCTTTACCACACAATGACGACTTTTAACGACCCTGAAGAAGAGGCTTTTTGAAAACTTTGTGGAAAAAGGAGAAAATGCTGGTAACCAGCATTTTCTCCTTTTCCCACAAAGTTTTCTACTCTATCAAAGAAAAACTGCATCATTTGAGCTTCTGTGAAATTATCACCTACAAATGCTTTCAATTTGGATAGGTCTAAAATTCTGCTGTGTGGTAAAGGGTTCACAAATGCATATACATGCACATTATGATAGACTGCAAGATATTGTTGTAATTTTTAGCGATGTAATTACATTTTTTCAGTGTACCACTATACTTATATGTTTATGCCAAACACATTTACAAGTTTCCCAGTTTTTGAAAATACTGCAAGTAAGGTAAATTACATCTAAATCAATATATTTGGTTGATGGCTTGGTGACAGGAGTGTTTGATTGCTACAATTACATACAAAAATAAAAGATTTAAGAAAATCCAGAACTTATCCATTTTGCACAACCAGCCAGTTTACACACTTGGTGGGGTTTTTTTTCTGTATATTAAGCTGTCTTGTGAAGCTGGATTTTCTCTTTTCTTCTAGAATGACATATACAGACGCTATCAAATTGTTGCAGAAAGAAAATGGGGAATACCAAAAGCAGTTGAAAGTAAGTCTTAACTCTTTATAACATGAACACATTTTTGGCTTGACTGTTTTTGAAGTTAAGATTGAAGTATTTTCATAACTTCTCATCAATGTCATCATGCTAAAATTCTTATGTTTTATCATATCTCTATCACCACTGAAAGTTTTTACTTCAAACTGGGATTAATTGTTAACTATCAAAAGGGGAATCTAAAATAGTACTGCAGGTAAGCATCAGAAAAAATTACACATTTATTCCCCTTTTTTTTGAACTAAGAATGTCTTCTGAAGACCAAATATAAGGAGAAAATCATTGTTTGACATGGTAGGGAAAAGAACAACGGTTACTGTTGTTACAAGCAGTTTCTCCATTTCCCACAAAGTCATCCAATGTCTCCAAATGTTGAGGCACTTAGAATTTACAAAATATGATTGAAAGAAGTAAGAATATGAACAAATCAAATAAGATAAATGTAAACAATTTACATACAGATTTGGATGTGAAAAGCTGAATGAATTACTCAAAGTGAGTCTGTAGTTCATATCTGGCCATCATTGTTGAATGGTTCATTGTATTATCCCTGAACCAAACAAGTCCTGGTTTTTATGTATCTTTATTAATGAAAACCAGAAGGTCATAGACCTATGAGGTGTATGAAAAACATATAAATGTATAATACAATATGGCGAACCTATTCCAATATTATGAAAGGTAATTTAGCTTTATCCTTTTTTGACATAAATCCCCTTCATTCCATTAGTGTCTTCCTTGTTCGAAATGAAAAAGCAAGGTAGACAAATGGATTGCTGGGGAATAAATCGAAAAACATCGTCTGCAAACAATTGCGTAATTATTCTTTAATGATAACTTACTATCACTCCATCTGCGTTCAAAATTGAGAATAAACAAAGGGAGCGATAGAAAATCGTCATGTTCAGAAACATTTGTAATAGCTATAATGTTACTTGATCAATCAAATTTGAAAACATAAAAAACAAGTTAAATATAGAAAATAGCGATTATTCAAAACGATCAGACTATAATTACTTGCAAGCCACCAAATTTTAGAATTACCCAAATCGAAAGCATTTGCAGACGACAAAATAAAAGTGACTGCAAATTTGAAATTTGTTTTGTGAAGGGTAGAAAACATTGAAAACATTGTGGGAAAAGGAAAAATGCTGGTTACCAGCATTTTCTCCCTTTTCACAATGCCCTTTACAGGCATCTTTCTCAGGGCTGTCAAAAGTAGGGATTGTGTGGTAATGGGTTAAACGTTAAATACCGAAAATGACGAAAAGAACAAAATAAGATCAGACTGTACACATGTGCAGGCTGTTAGCCGCTAGCAGTTTCACCTAAAGCGTAAAAAGATAAACAATGGAAATAGGAAATAACCACTGGCATAGGATTAGATCAGACTGTGCAAATGTGCAAAAATAAGAACTTAATGCCGAAAGTAGCAAAAATTGCAGAAAGTGTGAAACAAGATCAGACTGAAAAAACCACTGGCATAGGATTAGATCAGACTTTGCAAATGTGCAAAAATAAGAACTTAATGCCGAAAGTAGCGAAAATTGTGGAAAGTGTGAAACAAGATCAGACTGTACACAAATGCAGGCCTATTCATGTCAACACCTTCTTTATAAAAGAAAGTATACAAAAAAACCTTTAGTGTAAGACAGGATCATATACTGAGGACATGTGCAAACAAAGGTTGCAAACTGAAAAACCCGAAAAACAACAAAAATATCTATAATAAAGAAGTGCGTGGATTAAGGTCAGACTGTACTTGCAGATCAGACCGATCTCATTCCACTCCTTCCTTCAAAGCACAAAAGTTAAAATAGCGAAAGTAACGAAAAGTAAGACAATATTAGACTGCATATTACATATGACATGATAATAAACATGATACAAAAATATGTATAAAAAATGTAGTCAGGAGCTACGAATCTGCTGTTCTTTTATACAGAATACTATTTCTTAGCATGAATGCTTTGTTTACATAATTACCAAGCCCTCTTATCAAATCAGTATTATCGGAATTCATAAGTTCTAAAAATTTGTACATGCTAGGATGTTCCCGGAAATGTTTTGGTATTAACTGCTGTCTCAAATCTGAAAAAACTTGACATTGAATGACAAAGTGATATTCATCTTCCAAAACATTACAAAAAGAGCATTTGCAATCATTAAATGGAATACTAACAGGTTTATTCCATCTTCCAGTCTCGACACACAGTCTATGTGATGAGACACGTAGCTGGGACAAACTTGTTCTAACCTTTTCAATATTCAGTACTTCTAAGTATGGCTGGAATTTAAGCTCAGTGATATTTTTATAGAAAATAGCATGGGTTGAATTATTTAAACGAGCTGTCCAATTTTGATAAAACTGATCATGAATCTGTTGTTTTGCTAACAATAGGAAAATCTTAACATCTCCTATTGTTTGATAATACCAAGCATCGGAAAATCCTAATGCATTAAATAAATCCGTGCAAAGAGAACACTAATTTTTACAGTTTGGTTTTTCTAATAAATCCTAATAAAGTGTTTTGTATGTTACCTTAATTAACTTCTTATCTTCTGTTAGAGTAATTTTGGTCAAAAATTTAATTATGTTGTAAAATCTGTAATTTTGTAGAGGCACCCTGCCTAACTCTCCGTATATAAAGTCATTTTGACAATTTTTCTTTACGCCTAATGCTCGTTTACAATATTGTAAATGTACTCTTTCTAACGATGGTCCACTGTGAAATCCCCAAACTTCGCTTCCATAGTTAAGTATTGGTAAAACTAGTTTATCAAAAAGTTCCAGCTTGTGTCTTACAGTAATGTTTGTAAATTTATGTATGTATTTATTTAATTTAAAAATTGCTTTTAATGACTGTCCCGATAAAGTATTTTGGGCACTAGAAAATGAACCACCTGAAGAAAATTATTTTATGACCCGAAGATAGAAACCTTTTGAAAACATTGTGGGAAAAGGAGAAAATGCTGGTAAGCAGCATTTTCTCCTTTTCCCACAATGTTTGCTCCCCAGCTGGAGACAAATTTCAATTTTTGAGTTATGCTTATTTTGTCTTCTGCAAATGCTTTCAATTTGAACAAGTCTAACATTTTGTCATATGGTAAAGAGTTATGCCATTTTTTCCCACTAAAGTTAATATGCTTTTATTTTTGTAACTTGTTTATAACAGTGGGGTGATGACCTGAAAAAAGAGCATGAGAAGTTTTTAGTCAATGTTCTGGGAAACACACCTGTCTTTGTGACTGATTTTCCAAAAGAAATGAAGCCATTTTACTGCAGACAGAATGAAGACAACAGAACGGTAAAGTACATCTGTTTTGTGCTGGCTTTCGCTTATAAAGCTTTACTCATTTGTACACCAATCTGAATCAATGCTTTACCAAACAAGAGAACTTTAGACTTGTCCAAATTAAGAACATTTACAAACGAAAAATTCATTTGTAGTCAAATAATGTGATTTGTCTTTTTAGAGGTAGAAAATGTTGTGAAGAGGAGAAAATGCTGGTCACTAGTATTTTCTCCTTTTCTCAAAATGTTTTCAAAAGACGTCTTTCTAATGGCCTTTAAAAGTCAGGATTGTGAGGTATGGAGTTAAATGGTTTTCTTTCTATACATACTTTTGGAGTCAGAGAAAGCAGCTGCCATAGCTCACATTCGAGGTGGGCAAAATATACTACAAAGTTGATGAGAGTTGAAAATTTAAAACTTGTCAAGGTTTTACTAAATTAATGTTTGTGTTGTTACTAATTTATCTTATCAGATTTTTCTGCTTTACTTAGAAGTTGCAAAATTTGCATACAAATTATAAAATTAACCCATTACCATACAATCCCTACATTTGATGCCTCTGAGAAAGAAGCCTTTTGAAAACACTGTAGGAAAAGGAGAAAATGCTGGTAAACAGCATTTTGTCCTTTTCCTACAGTGTTTTCTGCCCTTCCCAGAACAAATTTCAATTTTTCAGTCACCTTTGTTGTCTGCAAATGCTTTCAATTTGAACCAGTCTAAAATTTTGTCGTGTGGTAAAGAGTTAATATTTGTAAATTTTACATTTGTACAGGTTGCAGCTGTGGATCTACTTGTCCCTGGTGTAGGAGAACTATTTGGTGGGAGTTTGAGAGAGGAGAGATTTGATGTTCTAAAACCAGTGCTGGATAAACTCAATTTTACTCATGATTATGATTGGTAAGTAACTCTTTTTTTATCCGGTTACCTCTCTTTTTTTTTTCCAGTTAAACCCATCACCAAACAACAATATTTTAGACTGGTCCAAATTGAAAGCATTTGCAGACGACAAAATAAAAGTAACTGAAAATTTGAAATTTGCTATGTGAAGGGTAGAAAACATTGTGGGAAAAGGTTACGAGCTGGTTACGAGCATTTTCTCCTTTTCCAACAATGTTTTCTAAAGGCTTCTTTCTCAGGGGCGTCAAAAGTAGGGATTGTGTGGTAATGGGTTAATAAACCCAATAAGAATTTCTTATTACATGGTATGGTCAGGTGGCATGGGACTTGGAAACTTGTTCATGGCTGTGGTGAATCATGTCACCCCGAGCTGAAGGCTGCCACCTAACCATACAATAAATTTATTATACTGCAAAGTTTTACCCTTTCAAAGCACGTTCAGCGAAATTTTCAAGTATCATACTCTCACTAGTCGAATATGCTGATGAAATAAAAATTCCCGTCTGAATGCCCCAATTCAGTGAAAACCGACGTCACTGGAAACTTACATCACAAAAACGGGCTGTTTGGTGCATATAATGTGCAGTCTGGTGATCGATAGACTTCACCATTTTGAATGTTGTGTTGCATCTGTAGTGATGTTTATGAGGCCATGAAAAGGAAAACTGGCTTTACGTGGTTTTTGCCAGGGAACATGATATATGCTGTATGTTACAGGCTCGTTAAGAGCAATTTCTCCTTTTCCCACAGTGTTTTCAAAAGACTTTTACTGCAGACACGTTAAAACCAGGGCTTGTTTGGAAAAGGGTTAAACCCTTTTAGCCATTTCCTAGATAAAGCAAGCAATGGTTTTAATTTACATTGAATTGTCTTGGTCAGTACAGAAAATAATGATGAAAATGTCTGAGGCCTTTAAATCATTACCAAACAACAATATTTTAAGCTTGTCCAAATAGAAAGCATTTGCAGACGACAAAAGAAAAGTGACTGAAAATTTGAAATTTGTTTTGTGTAGGGTAGAAAACATTGTGGGAAAAGGACAAAATGCTGGTTACCAGCATTTTCTTCTTTTCCCACAATGTTTTCTAAAGGCTTCTTTCTCAGGGTCGTCAAAAGTAGGGATTGTGTTGTAATGGGTTAATTCATGGTATTGCAAAATGTATCTGCCCAGTGTGGCTCATAACATTTGTTATTAACCCTTTAACCCATAAGGCATTTCTATGGTATCTCTAATTGACCCTAAATAACAGCAAGGATGAAGCTGTTTTTTATGTGTATATGACACCTTTTGATAGCATAGAAAACATTGTGGCAAAAGGTGAAACTGCTCGTCAAAATGAGTATCTATGGAGTAAAGGGTTAATACCTTGTAGTTGCTTTGATAAAGATTGTGATATGTTTCTGTTTTAGGTACCTAGACCTGAGAAGATATGGCTCAGTGCCGCATGGCGGGTTTGGAATGGGATTTGAACGTTACCTGCAATGTTTATTGGGAATCCAGAATATAAAAGACACAATTCCATTTCCTAGATGGCTTCACAACTGTTTATTATGAAGGAGATTAATAGTATATTATCAAAAGAAATTAAAAAGATTGTATTCAATATTTGACTACACTTTCATTCATTTTTTCACTGTATTAAATTCTTTCTCAACACCCAGCTTCTTACCCAAGCTGATTCAAAGAACATGTCAAGATATTGCCTTGGCGCTGTCACCTGTATTGTCGTGCCAAAACCTGACATTATTACTATTAGTTGTACGGTTAGATGGCAGGGGACTTGTAAACTTGTTCACGTCTGTAGTGAATCATGTCGCCACCTCGCCTTCGGCCACCTGACCGTACAACGAATTTATTATACTGCAAAGTTCATTTCAGTGTTTGTTAAGTGAATTTTACCTATTTTTTTGTTTAAATAAATGAGTACGCTGACTAATTGACGTGAGGAAATGCAGAAGAACGGGACAAGAAAACGTGAAGGACTTCGATTGCCGTGACTGCTGACGCCAGATTTTTCAACTGTCAAAAAAAAAAAAAATGCCTCGACAGTTATGTTGCAAAGGAGAAATCGAACAGACCGTAGAAAAACGAGTTGGTCGCAACGTAACTTATCAGCACGTAATAGGCCCTAATAAGACCTACAGCCGATTTTACATACATACAGAGAGATAGAGAGAGAGAGATATGTGTCAAATATGTACAAGATACAGTACAAAACAAATCCACATAAAACAAGTACATGTATATATCAATAATATTGCTCCAACCTCTCTTTTTTATCTCTCCGAACAAACCGTAGAAGAACGAGTTGTTCGCAACAGAGCGTATCAGTACGCAGTCAGACCTTACTGGCGAATCTACATATTAATGAGAGAGAGAAAGGGAGACAAAGACAGAGAGAGAGAGAAAGAGAGAGAGAGGAAAAGACGTCACAAGTATGTACAAGTCGGTACAAAAACAACTCTAATACATGACAAATATATGCCAATAATATTGCTCCAACCTCTCTCTTTCATCTTGTCTATTTCTAGAACTGTTCAATACTTGACATCAATTAACCCATATTGGATTGAGATATCATATCAATATATATCTTATCAGTGATATTAAACTGAGCGTCTACTGCCAGATTAACTCTTCTCCTCTTAAATGAAATGAAACCTTCAGAACCATATTGAAAACCCCAAATTTCGCTATTTCGAAGGGGTTTTTCGGAGAAAACACATCTCCTTATCGGACAGTGTAGATCCAAGATCAGACTGCACGTTCTGTAGAAGGTCTTTGAATCAAGCTTAGTGGCCTAAGAATTAATTCTAGGTTGTTTAGTAATTTTGGCATAATAGTCATTCAAAGTACTTTCGATACAATTTCTGAAGGGAGGTTTGAAAATA
Organism: Tridacna crocea; assembly: GCA_943736015.1. Taxonomy (NCBI): domain Eukaryota; kingdom Metazoa; phylum Mollusca; class Bivalvia; order Cardiida; family Cardiidae; genus Tridacna; species Tridacna crocea. The sequence continues at coordinate 47,251,347 of OX031063.1, forward strand.
TAAAACTGAAAAATAAGAAAAGAGTAGCCTGATTTTACCAATGCCAAAAAAACATGCTTTTGTCTAGCGTTCATCTAAATCATTACAAAGTAATTTATATCAAAAACTTTTGGATAGTACATGGGTAGAGCGTCTGGGTCTAATATCAGAGACTCTTGGGTTCAAATCTCGATACATTTTATTTGGGCTATGTTCAGACAGATTGCAGGGAGCACAGGACCGGCCGTAGACGATAACTCTTACAAGACGGGAAAGGTGATCACAAATTGGATTGATTGATTGAACATTGCTCTACGCTGCTTTCAATATTATTTCGGTTACGAACTTGTATCATGGCGACAGCTCACATATTCATGCATTTCCTGGGGTTTTACCAGTACAAGGGGCATATGTGAAGATACAATGGACGATGATTTTTTTTGTCGGACGTCGATTGGCTCTTGAGATAAGAATTCATTAAACAAGCCCAGAAAAATGTGTGTGGGAAACGTAGAAAAAAAATGCTCGTACAAGTATTTTCTCATTTTCTACTGTGTTTGTTTATGGGGTCTTGCTTACTGATTACAACAATGCTAAAGCCTATGCAAGCAACAATGTATAAATCGTTAGCGTACTTCAAAAATCTAGTAACTACAGCGTGAAACAAGCTGCAGTTACGAGGTTTTTAAAATAAACCGACGAAATATACAAATGGTGTCTTGGCTCTTATTACGAACTTAAGGTACAGGGTGACCAAAAAAAAATGAGACCCATGAACATATTAATTAATAAAAACTTTAATTTTCAGGCTACAGAAACCAAACATCACACATGTTATCCTCAACTTAACGTAAGGCCTGCACACCAAGTTTCATTAGTCAGGGCTTATCACTTTCTGTTTAATGACGTCTTTCCGTAATGTGCTCAAAATGAGCCCCTCGGCGCTGGCGGCACACTTGAACACGACGCGCCAAATTCTCAATGACTCGAACGCACTCCTCCTTTGGAATCTCACGAATCTTAGCAGTGATGGCCTCCTTCAACTCGTGAATGTTTTGGGGATTATTCCTATAGACATTGAGTCATTGAGAATTTCGCGCGTCATGTTCAAGTGTGCCGCCAGCGCCGAGGGGCTCATTTTGAGCACATTATGGAAAGACGTCATTAAACAGAAAGTGATAAGCCCGAACTAATGAAACTTGGTGTGCAGGCCTTGCGTTAAGTTGAGATATCATGTGTGATATTTTGTTTCTGTAGCCTGAAAATTAAAGTTTTTAAGAACATGTTCATGGGTCTCATTTTTTTTTGGGTCACCCTGTAGTAGACCCCGCTAGTGCTGCATTGCATAAAGTTTTCTTAGAAGTTGTTAAATACGGATTTATACAGGTGTGATACTTTTGCACATTTTTAACCGACCAGAAATTTCTGTATGCCTATCTTGAAATTATTTGTAGATACTTTTGTTAGTTTTCAGAAAAGGGAGGTAATTACTATCTCTCTTTTTAATGAAAATGTAGTGGTTTTAGATTTATAAATGACAATTCTAGAAAAGACAAAAAAGGGAAATGTAGCTTGGTTAAAGCAGTACAATAATACTCTTTTTTAATCATAGCAAATTTTGTAGGATAGTATTATTTTGGAAATAGCTGTTTTCTATCAGGGGTCTACTACGTTTAGGTTTTACCATCCTAACGCTCGTAGTGCAAAATGGAATGAAATTTCTTATAACTTGATAAATAAGGATTTATACTGATGTACTATTTGTGAACCTTTCTAACCGACCAGAAATTCCTTTGGTGTCTGTCTTGAAATAATTTCTTGATACTTTTGTTAGTTTTCAGATAAGGGAGGTAATTATTGTCTCCTTTAGTAATGAGAAAAGAGTGGCCCTAGATTTATAAATGATAATTCTAAGAAGGAAAAAATGGAAAAAGTGGGTCGGTAAAAGTAGTACAACAATACTCATTTTTAATCATAGCAACTCTTTTAGCATAATAGTAGAGTGAAAATAGCTGTTTTCTATTGGAATGCTACTACCCTAAGATTTTTTTCTACTGCACATTCAACACCCCCCCCCCCCCGCCCAACCGACGAAATGTACAAATGGTGTCTTGGCACTAATTACGAACTGAGGAATTTTTACTGCACATTCAACTCCCCACCCACCCGTCCCAAATACAACAATTGCAATCGATCCGTTGCATTTTTTCTTGATTGTCTGTCAATTTGTTATAATGGAAATGCCAATAGTATCCTCCACTTTGTTCTGGGGTCAATTTCATTGACATTCTATCAGTCTGGCCACCAGGATTGATATATCCCTGTGTATTAGCAAGTTTAGATTGCTTTTGATTTATAAATCATCTGACAGTTAACTATTTAACTCTTCGCCAGACGAAATGTTTTCAGACTTGTCCGTATTATGACCATTTACATAATGACATGTGTGCCTGAAATAATATTATTTTTTAACTGGAGGGGGTGAGAAAAAGGAGAAATTGCTGGTAGCCAACATTTTCTCTTCCCCCACACACCCCAAGGTTTCAAAAGCATTCTCAAAGAGTTGTAATAATAAACCATGGAAAAGTTTTTTTTACCGACAAACCACATCTGAAAATGTGGAAAAACTACCCATAACGAGCATTTTCTCTTTTAAGAAGTGGTGCAAATAGAGTTCATTTCATCAGCTTGTGGTTGATATGAGGAAATATTTGCTGAAAAAGGGAAAGGTATGCGAAAATAACGAATATTTTCGCGGACCTTTCCCTTTTGAGGCAAATATTTCCCCATATTAACCACAAGCTGATGAAATAAATTATATAGATCTATTATATTTCCTCTGATTATTTTGTCAACGAAATGCCACTTTTAAAACTAGAAAAAAAGGGGGTTCCTGATTTTCGGCAGGAGGAAAATATTCACAGTGACGGGAAAATAATTCCCCCCCCCCCCAGCTTAAATTATGACATTTCTTTACCCATAACATTTCTAAAAATAGACACATGAAATATAATATATGAGTTTATTATACTGCAAAGAAATTTCTGGCGATCTGATTGGATAATATGCCCCGAACATACAGGAATGTACCCTAGCAAAATCCACGTAAAAGCATTTTCCCTATGAGAGCCCTGTATGTTTGACTACACTTGCACCGTGCAACATCCAAAATGGTGGCGTTGACCGATACCAGCCGCCTACGAGACAAACATACTGAGTAGCCTGCACTATGAATTTCTAGTTTCCCTTGATGGTTGTCATTTGAACGTAGTGAAATGGATTGCCTTTTTCAAAGTTAATAAGTAGATCTATAGTTTCATACATACTTGAAACAAATATGCGGGGTTGAAACGAATTCTTTCCTCGTCAGGTAAGCAAATTGTGAAGAGTGGAAACTCATTCCTGGTTACGTTTCAGGAATAACCTGATTTTAATGGTCGTTTGAAGTACCTACTGTTCGGTTACCTTTTGACAACAAATCATCACAATGTATAGAACTTTACTTATCTTGAAGTTGTTTAAATCCGTGTTTAGATAAAAGTATGACGAAAGTCTATCGCAGTGACATCATCAAGTTTATCCAACAAACTGCACGTTTTACCCGTAAGGTGACGTCAGTTCTCAGTGTCATCAGTTTTTATTGATTTGGGGCACTCAGAAGGCAAACTCTTTGTCGTCAGTTCGTGATAACATAAAATGAGAAAATTTGGCTGAATACACATTGGAATGGTTTAACTTGCAGTATAATAGACTTGTTGTACGGTCTCGGACTGAAGGTGGCAGGGGATTTGGAAACTTGTTCATGGCTGAGACGAATCATGTCGCCACCGCGTCTTTGGCTTGGGCGACATGATTCGCCACATCCGCGAACAAGTTTTCAAGTCTCCTGCCACCTGACCGTACAACTAATAAAGTTAATATTTACTTACTTACCTATGTAAATAAAAGACAGTCCATACAAAAACATTCTAACTCTATCAGCATAACCTGTCCTGTTTGATCAAATCCCTCTCTCTCACTCTCTCTCTCTCTCTCTTCACGTGTCTGTCTGTCTGCTTCTATATGTCTGCTTCCGTGTGTTTGTCTATCTACATGTATGTGTCTGCCTGTCTTCTTTTTTCCTGTCTCTTTTTCGAAATGTGGGATTATAGATGTGAATGTTTTCATTCGTTCTCCAAATGTTGCTTGAAAAAAAAAGTACATGTATATTGAACAAGGTTAAATTGGAATCTAGTCCAAAGTGACTGTCGTGTAGGTTCCGAACAGTTAACAAGAAAGTGAAGAAAATAGTTTGTTATCGTTACAGAGTTTAAAACCTAATTACCGTCATTTTGTCTCGTATATCTACATCCGCGTAATCGGATTATAGTTCCCCCACACGCGACGAGGCGCTTTTATCAGATGGTAAAGATTCTGACGAAGCATAAATGACTTGTTCTGTCAGTTAAATTAAATCTTAATTCCTCACGCTTGAAGAACTTAGAATCAAAAGTTTGCTTCGATCCTTCCTTGTATCTGACATTAAATAGGATGCTACCTAGCGTAGAAACAGAATTTTGGTGAAATGGACTTGATGATTTTACTGGTTTCTACAAAAGCAATTAAAAACAGTTGGGCAAAAAAAACGTAAATAGAATGATGATGGTAATGGAATAATAAAATCATCATCATCATCATCATGCTCAATGTCATAAAAGTCCGGCTACACGCGAAAAGAGGCATTCGGACATTTGCGTAAAGTGTCATCTCGGATCAGCCTGCGCAATCCGTAATTGTAATTTTCTGTTTTGCACAAGCCTACTGTAGCACAAAATCTTATGTAGTCGTAAAGTGTAATCTTGGAATAGCCATGCTGAGCCTACTGCGCAGGCTGATCCGAGACGGGACTTTACGCAAATGTCCGAATGCCCCGTCTTACCATCTTCGCGAGCCAAGTTTACGATCATTACGTGGATCTTACCTTGGCTGATTGAGCCTGATTTCTAGATTCCTACGATGCGCCCTCAATTGGATGTTGGTTATTGCCCCCCTTTACACCGTATTTCTAAAAGCGAATGAAATACCGTTTTACAAACTGCTTACGAATACACATGAACCGATAAGCAGACATCCAAGTGGGTTTCCATGTTTACCTTCTGTTCGAAAGGTAGCGACCTTGTTCTATTTTTATCAAAGATGAAATGCTACGAGCGATTTCATTCGTTACAGCTAGAGCTGGCTGCATCCAATGAAAAAGCGTATAAAGTGAATGTAAAAATCAAGCTCGATCCGCCAAGGGTAGAGTAGCGTAGTGAATCGTCAGCCTTGGCATGCGAAGATGCGTCTTGCATGTTGCAAGCCATTTATCAGTATACATCAGTGTGCGTGTACATCAAAAATTAAATCAACACGGTACCTTTCATCTAGAAACTCTGAAAAAAGGAAAGAGCTGAATTTGGAAGTGATTTGACATGCACTGAAAAAAAAGGCTAAAGTGCGGGGTAAACATGATGTCGACTTGCAGATGATTTCATTTTATGGTGTACTTATGTAGTTTTCATACGTTTTCATGTTTTCAATATGATGACATAAATATTTATATTATATTTCACGTGTCTATCTTTAGAAATGTTATGGATAAAGAAATGTCGTAATTCAAGCTGGGGGGGGGGGATTATTACCCCGTCACAGCGAATATTTTCCTCCTGCCGAAAATCTGGAACTGCTTTTTTTATACGATGCAATGAGTAGTTTTAAAAGTGGCATTCGTTGACAAAATAATCAGAGGAAATATATAATTCATTTCATCAGCTTGTGGTTAATTTGGGGATATATTAGCTGATGAAATAAGCTCTATATAAATATGTTACACCCACTGGCGGATCCAGGGGGTTCGCGGGGTTCGGACGAAACCCCCCCCCCCCCCTAAATTTCCAGATTTTTTTCTTTATAGACTTCCAATCCATTTGCGACTGATTTGTGCTTTGGGTCCATGTCTGCATATCTGAGATTGACCAAGTTGAACCCCACCTGAAGAAATCCTGGATCCGCCCTGTACACCGGCAGCTTATTACATATTCTTTGCATTTTCCCTGTCATTGGACTTTTTGCAATGGGAGTGGAACAAAATTCGGAGACAGCTTATACAAGATTTTCCTTTTTTTTCCACAAAGAAAGCCTGTTTGGGCCCTGCGACTTGAACAAGCTGGGTTTTGTTTCCTTTCATTTCTTGAGAAGGCTTTCTGAACTTCAAGTGTATTGTAATTCTCGCTTTGTACTAACCCTGTACTGTATATGGGCTATGCTTTGGGAAAAAGTGGACTTAACGCATGTCTGCAATGCATGGTGCCAAAGAAAGCAGTCATATACTTAGGCATAAATTATAGCCGTTCGGTTAAGCAGTCGACTTAATCATAAGATTGACTGGGCTTTGGCCATACTGAAAGTTGGTCAATAGCGAAAAGTTTCGACCCAGGTCAGCCTGCGCGGACTGCGCAGGCTGACCTGGGTCGATACATTTCGCAGATGCATTAAGATGCCATCCTAACGCTTCTAGTGCAAAGTGGAATGAACTTTCTTATTAGTTGATAAATAAGGATTTTTATACTTTACTCTTTTTTGCACGTTTCTAACCGACTAGAAATTCCTTGGATGTCCATCTTGCAATTATTTGTTGATGTTTTTGTTAGTTTTCGGAAAAAGGAGGTAATTATTATATCCCTTTGTAATGAGAATAGAGTGGCCTTAGATTTATAAATGATAATTCTATGAAGGAAAAAATGGGAAAAGTGGCTCGGTCAAAGTAGTACAACAATACTCATTTTCAATCATAGCAACTTTTTCATGATAAAATTATGGAAATAGCTGTTTTCCATTAGAATGGTACTGCCTTAAGCCCCCTTTTCACACAGTGTAGCTCATCCATAAATGTACTTTGTACCTTGTAACTAGGCTAAGTTTGTAGCATCTGAGAATAAATATCTTGGTTACATCTTCAACGTCTGAAATATTTTCGTGCGAGTTGATAGCTTACACGAAACTTCAAAAGCTAGTTTAATGTAAAAACAGCTTTTAAGCTATTTTCTGCGATGCGATTTTTGTCGTTCTCTGCGCATGTCATATTCTTGGAAGATTCGATCTCTCTGCTATGACACATCACCCATCCCCCGCATACCTGGGAAAAGTAGGGCTTATATCGAAGCTATTAGCCTTTTTACCCAGGCATGTAGGGTCTGTTTTAATAAATGGTCAGTGCAAAGATTACATTCTAGCCGATAATTGTTGAATGTATGCCATCAAGTAGCGTTTTATTGAGTAAATGTTTATTTTATTTGAATTTTAAAGTAACGGTTGTTGTTTTGAAAAATTACTCCGTTTCAGTACTCAGAATACTCAAATTAGATGTCTATTTATAGAATGCCATCTAGCGGGAGATAATGGATATTTCGTGAACAATTTCGATGGATACCCGTTAACCCTTTACTCCATAGATACTCGTTTCTACACATTGCTTGTAGGAGCCTTTGGAAATCATTGTGGCAAAAGGTGAAATTGCTCGTGATGAGCAATTTCACCTTTTGTCACAATGTTTTCTATGTTATCAAAAGGTGTCATATACACATAAGAAAAAGCTTCATCCTTGCTGTTATTTAGGGTCAATTAGAGATGCCATAGAAATGCCCTATGGGGTAAAGGGTTAACACATACAAATATGGATCCAGACTTTTTTGCATTTGGTAAGTTTTCTTAATGGCCAAGGACCTTTCTACCTCATGATTCAGTTAGATGCTAGACAAAATGTATTTTATGTATTCATGGTTTTGTGATGACGTGTTCGGTAATGTATAATGAATCACGAAGAGATATCTTCCGCTAGATGGCTTTCTTCAAATACACATTTATCTCATTTAGGCAAACTTAGTACAGAACTGGACTACTTTTTTAAAATGACAGCCTTTACTCTGAATTTCAAAATAAGATAAAAGTTTACTCAATAAAAACGCTACCTTATACGATTAATTCAGCTATACTCAGTGGGAATCTAACCTATGCACCGGTCATTTATTTAACCCATTACCACACAATCCCTACTTTTGACGCCCCTCAGAAAGAAGCCTTTTGAAAACACTGTAGGAAAAGGAGAAAATGCTGGTAACCAGCATTTTCTCCTTTTTCCACAGTGTTTTCTACCCTTCCCAGAACAAATTTCAATTTTTCAGTCACCTTTATTTTGTCGTCTGCAAATGCTTTGAATTTGAACCAGTCTAAAATTTTGTCGTGTGGTAAAGAGTTAAACAGCACTTAAAGGCTTGGGTAAAAGCCTCGGCATAAGCCAAACTTTCTCCTGTATATGAAATGGGAAATGCGTCAAAGCAGACAGGTCGAATCTTCGACGAAAATGACATGCGTAGACAACGATCACGAAGATGCATTAAACCATAGAACATGGCTCATATAAGATTTGGACTTAATGATAATTTTGACGGTAAACTGAAGATATTATCATCTCGATTAGGGAAAAATGAACGGTTAAGCTCACTAAACCTTAAAGGTGGGTATTTAGATTTTTCACATCTCACCAAATTCGCGACAAAATTCGAAAAAGTATTGTGGGAATATTAAGTGACTGGCAAGTGACTAATGACGTTTAAATTCCATAACATAGCAAATATGTAATTATTCTCCATAATATCTTCTTCGGACGCTGTGTTTCAAGCTTCGTTTGTGTATTTCCGGTATGTAAATGAGCAAGTTGCTCATGTAAAAATAGACCATGTGTCCCGTCGGTGTCGACCTGGGCCGTAGTTAATCTATAATATCTGTTGTTGTCGGATAGTTTTCGACTACTGTAGTTTTATGAATGAAAATTAAAAGGCTTTGAGAGTATATGGATGATTTTCTAGTAATTTTGTAAAATTTTCGTCCCAAAATCTGAAGGACCACCTTTAAACTATATCCAGCCAAATTGGTGAAATGAAACTTTCAGTCCGGTGGGAAAGAAATCCGAATAATGCTATTACAAACTTATTTCCTAGAGAAAGATGTCTTCTTATCGCACAGTATAGATCAAAGATCAGACTGCACGTTTCAGTGCAGTCTGATCTTTGATCTATACTGTCTGCAAATGGTCTTTGAGTCAACTTTGGAAGCCTAAGGGTTAACCAATCTGACAGAAGATAGTCTCTTCAATATGAAACTGATAAAATATTTATTGATAGTGCGTCTCGTTATGGCGAGGTTAACTTGTGTCCTGAATGAATCCATTTACAGGGGAAATGAGGTTTAATTAGAGGGTAAGAAACCCGGAAATTAGTTTTTGTCCTCGAGCACTCGTTGTTATTGAGGGATAAGGGAGCAAGCACGGCTGTATTGCAAACTCAACAGCTCGACAGTGAAAAATACTGGTAAATTTCCGGCCGGGTAGCTCAGTTGTTGGCGTATCTGACTTACGACCTCGTGGTTGCAAGTTCGATATCCGGTTGCGGCAAACTCTCTTTCGGGAAATTTTGGGCCTCTTATCTCTGCGTTATCTCCTGTAGATGGCATTTTACTAATACTCATCTATCCAATTCGGGCATCCTGGGTACAGAACTGGACTACTTTTCTACGCGACAATTGTTTCTTTGAATTAAAATAAACTTTTACTCAATGAAACGCTTCCTGATGCGATTCATTCAGCTATGATCAGCATTTTAGAAAATTCTGGAGCTAAAACAGGCCTTATTTTTCCTCAAACGTATTGATAAAGCCATTTTCTCCGTTGTTAGCGCGTATTACTACAATCTCCCCAATATCGGGGAGAGCGATGCGTCATATAAGACAGGTCGAATCTTCGAAGAATATGACATGCGCAGTCAACGCTCATCTCTGATCAATGCATGTGAAAAAAGTAGTCAGTGCCTTGAAATCAAAAGTTGTGTCTGGACTAATGTGAGAAAAGCAGCGCCAGAAAATACATTAATTTGTTAAGAAAGGAGATTATACGCCTATTTATCCGCTAAAGAATATGTCTGCGGCTGTGATACGACCTTAGCTGTTAAAACGGCTTAAACTTCGATTAAAACGAACAAAACAAAATAGAACATGAAAAAGATGAATATAATAGATAAATAGATAAGATAAAGACTTTCTTGAAATATTAGATGAATCTGGATGTACAATTTTTCCAGTTTCCCGTTATTTGTTAAAAAAATCACTATCAAGATACATGTACTTCATTCAAAAACTCCAAGCAGATTATATGAAAATATTATTGATTTATTTAGCCCGCTACAAGCGAAAAGGGACATTCGGATTTTTGCGTAAAAGGTCGTCAAGGATCAGCCAGCGGAGTCCGCTCAGGCTAATCCGAGACGACACTTCCCGATAGTGTGTGTTTTTCTGTTTCACGCAAGCCTACTGTGGGACAAATATCTAATCTTGACGTAAGGTGTCGTCTGGGATCAGCCTGCGCGGACTGCGCAGGCTGATCCCAGACGACACTTTACTCAGTCGTCCGAAAGCCCCTTCTCGTACGTTGAAGGCCATTTGGTATATACTCTGTTAACCCTTTCTCTAACCACAAAGTCTACGTATCTGAGGCATGTTTTGTCAAAAAGGAAACATCTTTTTACACTGTATTAAACTCCTTTTGCATAGAGCGTGACTTATATACATGTATCTTGCGGATGAAAACAATTCTATAACAGTCAAATAACAGAGGCAAGATCCCATTTACAATCCAATGCCAATAGCTGCCAATATCGTATTAAGTTATATTCAGTTATCTAAATTCCCTTGCAGTACGAGCCAGTGATATATTTGATGTGAATCATTTCACTCTGTTTGACCTTCATTGATGTCTTCCTCAAGAGTGGCAGGACCGATTTATTAAGAAAAGAGATTACACGCTTATTTATCCGCTGAAAAATATGTCTCGTCTTTCAAAGATTAACAAGTTTTTAAGTTTTACCTTTGCGAAAAAGACAGCAGAACCCATATTGCAACCATGGTACACAATTATTAGATTTTCTTATTATACACAATCAAACTCCCAATGAAATCGCTTAAATATTATCACGTGATTACAAGATATCTGAATACATATTTGACTCCTTAGAATACGAAATATGAGTGGGTTTTTTTTTTTCAGAAAAACATAAGAGACCGGAAATATACATATTTTTTTTTTTTCAAAATCATTCGAAATTCGATGTGTTCTCGGAGGAGTGTACCGAAATTCGTTGTTATAAAACATCATTACTTGCTTAAAAAAGATTTTGTTTTGTTTTGTTTCAAACTTTTTTCAATAAGATGGCCGAAATATTTGCAGTTTGTTTTAAGGTCAATACGTAAATATGAAATAAGGGGACCATTTAACATGCTCATATACATTACAACACCGAATTGAATTGAGTTCATACACTGCAGACCCAGTAACTATGTTCTGAAGTATTCTCATTCAATAAACGCATGTCAAATACCTTGAAGAAAGTAATCGAATTGAAGACGGTTCTCTGTAAGCCGTTGTCTGCGCATTTTATATTCTTCAAGGATTCGACCTGTCTTATATGACGCATCATCCCCCCAATATTGGAGGTGGGGGGATTGTAGTAATATATGCACTATAAAGTAGCAATGGAGAAAGTGGCCTTTTTGATCAATACGTTTAAGGAGAAATCAGGCCTGTTTTAGCTCCAAAATTCTCTAAACTGCTGATCATAGATGAATGAATTGCACAAGGTAGCGTTTCATTGAGAAAACGTTTATTTTCGTTTGACATTCAAAGTAACGGTTGTCGCGTAGGAAAGTAGTCCGCTTCTGTACCCAGAATGCCCAAATTAGATAGGTCTATGTGTATTTGTCTCTGTAAGCTAACGACCGAATGCCAGCAAATACGGACATCTACATCCACAAGTTATGCCATACGCTATAATATACAGTAATTAAACCTGGGTTCCAAATCAAGGACCTGTCTACTTTTTATTTGACATCCAAGGACATTTTTTGGTATAGCTAATATCCATCACAGATTTTATGACGCTTTATGTGTTAGTCTGTGGGAATATAGATGGGAAGCAATGAATAGATCTCTTATTAAAAAGGTTTCTTTTTCGATTACTTGCAATATCCTGTCAAATAATTATTTTGATTGATGGGCGGTTTTCGTCCAAAATTTTTATAGCTAACAAAAATATATCCTTTCTCGGAACGTTTTCTCTGTTCTGTCGATTTAATTACTACTCAGCGATGAATACTACCAGCATCAAAATTCTTTTTTTTTTGAAATACGATATTAACTATTTTTGTTTTATGTTGTACGACTCGGTCAGGAGGCCCAGTCCAAAACCATAAAACGAAAGGGTGGAGGTACTTTTATTTTGGTAATTTTATTTTTAGTGGTAGTTTTTCTTTTTATGAATGCCAGCAAATACATAGAATATATTTTTTTCGGTGCAGCCACGAGTGAAAACATTACCGATGATGTTCACTCTATAAAATAAGTTTCGATATTTCACCGAAAAAAATCTATGTATTTTATGCTTCCTTCTAACCTTTGTTGAGGGGGACTTTCATCAATCCAGTACAACTTTTATTGGTATTTCCCCTTGGCGTACCCACTTCCGCATAACGACGTATTACAACATTACGTAAAGTACGAGAAATGTAGGGTGAATTACATGTACGTCCGTGTGGTTGAGCGGCACGCGTATTTTACCTAAGAGTTTTAATATTAATAATTCATGGTTAGAACCAGTGAAATTTACAACAAATTTTCTGGAACTCACCAATTGAATGCGGCAACAGCAATTCACGCACACATGTTACCTTGGTAAAGAAATAGTGCGTGCAATTCATGCAGGTGGAAAAATGACTTTATATTTCAAATGTGAATTTTATTTCAAAAATTGTTCTAACAATGCGTTCTTACGTGGGTGGTACACCACGGGAATGCCCGAAAACAACTGTACTTGATTTGGAGGAAAATCCCTGCACAAAAAGGATGTCATGGCATTAAGAGATTTTTTTTTTTTCAGTTAGAGATCGAAATTCATTCCATCCCACGAATATAATCGCCAGTCGTGAAAATACTACCTAAGATGTTTATTTGACGAAATAAATTTCGATTTTTCACCGAAAAAAATATAAATATATTTTATATATAATTTTCGGGAATAGTGATTTGTGATTCTAATTGTAGCACTCTGTAAAACATTGGAACATGTGAACTAGCACATGCTTTGCAAAGGCCACAAACATTTTAAACTACCACTTAGTTAGCTCCCGTCTACCTAAGATTGTCAAGTAATTGAAATCAAGTCTAGGCGAGGGTTAGCGATCTCATACAAACAATTGGAATCAATTACATCAAGCTTGAGGGATTAAGATTTAATTTATCTGACAGAGAAAGTCATTTATGTGCTCGTTAAAAGCTTATAAGACTACCATACGATTTGTAGAGGGGCAATAATTCGATAATACGAGTGTATATAATACTACATATGTCGGTAATTAAGTTTTAACCAAGTTCTTCAGTAGTTTAATGACGAATCTTTATTCTTGAATAACTACCTTGTCTAACACATTTTATCCCTCATTTTCAACGGGAACCCGTTCCTGTCACATTAATAGCCGCCTTTGCATATAATGCAGCAAAAATTATCATGGCTGTGTCGACCTGGTAGAAGACATAAGAGTACATGGCGCACCCGAGATTCAACGATTCGACAAACTCTCTGCATTATACACTTGGCAAAACTTCTAACTGGCCACTTTTGTTTTTCTTGTAAATATGGCCAAGTAACAGAAAGGTAAATAAAAACAACTTATAATACATGTCTGGACGATAGACATGGTATTGTTATGAAAAGATTTTTTCGATTTTGTCGATGAAAGGCATCTCTTTTTTCAAAAACAATAGAAAACACACGGCTTGTGCATGCGTCGTGCCTAACGGACAAACCAGGTTAAAATGAGAAGGATACATTTCTGAAATTTTGTCACTAATAAGAAAAAAATTCTGCACAAAATTATAGCCCGAGAGAAGGAGCGTGAAGTTTTCTTTTTTAAAAAGACTTTTCAATTTTCAGTGTGAAGTGATTGAATGTTCAATAACTTCATTTCCATAGAGCAAATCATCGGAGTATGCTTTTACACTGGTCAGTTATTCTCAAAAACACCACACTATATGAACTACCTCTTTTCTGGACAGCAGATTCCAAAAAAAAAAAAGGCCTACAGTGGAATTCCGATTTTAAAGTGGCCGTTTGTGGGGTTTGTTTAGTGTATAGCATTTGCCATTTGTTTTTTTACAAATATCTGACAAATACACTTGACTTCAAGATAATGTTTAATGTCCATAGAAGGTCAAGTACCTATGATCGTTATCATTTGGAATAATGATTTCGTCGTCTTACTTCGAAAACCTCGTAACTAAAGCCTGTAACAAGCTGAGATTACGAGGTTTTTGAAGTAAACCGATGATAAAGAGATGAAATGAAGATGTGAAACTACGATATCCGCAACACTAGGGACAGACAAGAGTCTACAACAAGCTCTCATTGTTGTCAGGAATCTAACACCGCTTATATTGTATTTAAACCCAGGACATGTATCCGATAACTATTCTTGGTTTCATTCGTAGTTTTATCCTAAATCTAGAAAGTTGATTTTGCAAATAAGACGTGGTGTTACATTTATATTTGTGACCCATTACGCCAAAAGGGACCTTCTGAGAACTGCGAAAAGTGTCAATTCGCGTAGGCTGACCAGGGTTGACACTTTTCGCTTTAATGAGATTTTCTGTATGTAAAATGGTCATTGTACCTTGTTAAACAATCATTTTTTAATTACCAACTTAAACTGACCTTCACTATCGTTGATGTTTTCATCCAATTGATATACAGAATTCCCAGATGGTCCCTTTTTGCGTGATGGGTCACATTTAGAAAATTCATGAGAATAAGACTTAGAACGTTCTTAAGATTGGTTGGTGGGTATTGACTCGTTATATTATAGAGGTATCAAAAGTGCAGTGAAAGGTATGGAAACCTGCAGGCTGAATCAGATTTTTAGCCCTCTGCCTTGTACCAGTAAAGCCATGACATCAAATCCAGTTTCATTGGTTGTTCTGTAGATAATCCGATATCATTGCTATACACACATTGACAAATTTCAGACGTTCTATTCATTTTGATATCAACTACTGCATTAAGTACCGTTTTGATCAGTGTTTGTCGAGACGACACGGAACATACAACGTTAACATGCACCGCAAAATTTGCATTTGTGTTGTCAATATTTTACAAAATTTGCGTAAAATGGCCCATAACCCGAATTACGTAATAAAAAACCAAGTTTCCCGTTTTTAATGAAAAAAGCCAGAGATACCAAAACTATTTGAGCCGTGCTCTGACAAAAGAAAGCTTGATGGATGTATCGCCGTGAAGTTTTATACCAAGCAAGCGATCAGTTGCACTGGGATCAATAATAGCCACTTTCTTTAACAACCGAGTTAATTATGAGGTAGATTGGGTCCTGGACATACAATAAACTGGCCGATAGCGAAAAGTTTCGGCTCAGGTCAGCCTGCGCGGATTGCGCAGGCTGACCTGAGTCGATACTTTTCGCAGATGCATTAAGCCCCCTTTACATACAGCATGGCTCAGATTTAATTTTTCTCATCACAAAATTTGCCCTGACGGCCAATAAAAGTTCAAATCACCAAGGGTCATTTTGTCGATGGCAAATCAATCCAGTGTACTGATGTCCTTTTTTTTTCCACTAGTATCTCTACAAAGTTCATTTCAGTGATTGCTTTCCAATGTCCCAAGGACCTTTCCGATACTGTAGAACTCCGATAGAGGAAACATTGAGAGGTCCCTACAGGATATCGGAATCTACAATTGTTACAGATTATCTAGGGAAACATGCGTTTGTAAGACACACACATTCAATAATAGCACGTGATGCGGTGTGATTGTCTTTTTTCGTCGGGCTAATTACTTTGATTACAATTCGTGCTTTCTCTAAATGGAGTTTGTTTATATATTAGGTATACTCTGTGAGAATGGGGTCCGAATACATTTGGAATACGTATCAACTTAGGTCAGCATACTCAGGCTAACTTGGATAAAACTTTTCTGCTATCTAAGGATAATTCCACCGAATAATTTGTGGAAGTGTATTGAACTCCATTTTGCCAGCGTGCTACGTGTATCAATGACTTGTGAACAATTGCAAGGGAAAAAAAATACACTGATTACTTTGTCAGAAAATAAGTAAATAAATTGATATATAAATAAATAAATAAATAAATAAATAAATAAGTGTATGAATAAATAAGTAAATAAATAAATAAATAAGTGTATGAATAAATAAATATATAAATAAATAAATAAGTGTATGGATAAATAAATAAATAAATAATTAAATAAATAAATAAGTGAACGAATAAATAAATAAATAAGTGAATGAATGAATAAATAGATAAATAATAGATAAATAAATCATGCATTTGTGCCATTTCTTTTTTCTTTATTACCAAGACTATCAATCTTATAACAGTTGAAGTATCTGTATAAAACGCCCGGATGAAAAGAATTAATTCGATGCTATGACATGCTATGATATTCGGTTTATTTTGTGAGAACTGACACCTGTTAGTGGAACTATATTAACTCATTACCAAACGACCATATTTCAGGCTTGTCCAAATCGAAAGCATTTGCAGACGACAAAATAAAAGTGACTGAAAATTTGAAATTTGTTTTGTAAAGGGTAGAAAACATTGTGGAGAAAGGAGAAAATGCTGGTAACCAGCATTTTCTCCTTTTTCCACAATGTTCTCTAAAGGCTTCTTTCTCAGTGTCGTCAAAAGTAGGGATTGTGAGGTAATGGATTAACACCTTTGTCGATGCAATCTCACTAGAATCTTGTGTGTACACATTCATAAAAACTGTAACGAATCTTTTTCCACAATATTTCTTTTTTTTTTTTCGCTGTTGATTCCAACCAACCATATTTTTTTTATAAGTTTATAAGCAGAATTTAACTATAATTAAGAGACAATTCTGATCATTGCATTGTTTATTAATCTTATACTTGTTTTATTATTATTGTTTCTGGTCATTGTTTGTTAATCTGAAATTTTTCTTATTAATATCATTTCTGAATTTTGTTAATTAATCGTATAGTTGTTTTATTATTGTTATTTCTCAGTAATAAGCATCAGTGCCCCTCAAATTTCAATTATGATTTACCATATACGTCTATAATAATAATAATTATAAATGTGATGTTGATGATTAACTATCTAAAGGACTGACATAGTCATTCTTAAGGTATTCTTACCCTAAAGCAGAACATATATTTCCACTAATTTTACTCTGGAAAATATACTATAAGTAAAATCGTCACTATGGTAGAATATTAATGAAGCCAATTTTGGAGGTTTTGCCCTTATAGAATTATCATTTTCAATTCTAAAATCACTAACTCCTCAATTTAAAGGGAGATTATTATTACCTCCCTTTACAAAAAATGTAATAGAGGTATTAACAGAAACTTTTCAAATAGACATTTAAAGAAATTCTGGGTGGTTAAAGGCGTTAAGAATTATTGAATCACTATAGATTCTAAAAAAACTAACTAACAACAAAAAAATATATGCTATGTTGACCAGAAGCTTCATGGAAGGAAATCCATAAAGGCACAGGCTTTGAAGGTGGTATACTGAAAGAAAGCGAGAATGCAAATTACAGTCTAAGATTACCTAAACTAATGAGTGGTTTTGTCAAAAGACTAATTAAAGCTATTGATTTTATTCTCGAAGCAAGAAAATTGATTGGCAGCAAAAATGATAGGTAGTTTTGGTTTCGTATATTTTAACTGTAAAGTTTCGAATATACATGGGCTATATGATTAGAAATTCTAAATCAATATCTTTCCAGGATTTTTTTAATCTCAAAGTAACTGGATTTCTAATTGATCAGTTTAGCAAAGGCAAATCAGAAATTGTGTTATGTTCTTGATTGGGGACCAGACTTGAATATCATTTTGATTTGTTTGTGAATGGGGGAATTTAAAAGACGAGCCATGCTCTGTAAAAAGGGGGCTTAACTCTTTACCACACAAGAAAATTTTAGACTGGTCCAAATTTAAAGCAGTTGCAGACCACAAAATAAAGGTGACTGAAAAATTGAAATTGGTTCTGAGAAGGGTAGAAAATACTGTGGGAAAAGGAGAAAATGCTGGTTACCAGCGTTTTCTCCTTTTCCCATAGTGTTTTCAAAAGGTGTCTTTCTTAGGGGTGTCAAAAGTAGGGATTGTGTGGTAATGGGTTAATGCATCTGCAAAAACTTTTGACACAGGTCAGACTGCGCAATCCGCGCAGTCTGACCTGTGTCAAAAGTTTTTGCTTTTGGCCAATTTTCTGCATGTCTCTGGACCATTCTACCACGATGTTGAGCAGGTTGTAAGATAAAATGTTTTTGAGCCACGCTCTGTCAAAAGGAAGCTTAATGCATTTGCGAAAAGTATTGGCCCAGGTCAGCCTGCGCAGTCCGCCCAGGCTGACCTGGGCCGAATCTTTTCACTATAGTTCAGTTATCTGTATAACCAAGGATCAGTGTACCTCAGTGTTGAGTCGGTTATTAAAAGAGGGGCTATTACGGACACATAAGCATGAAATGTCTTGCCTGGTACCATGGGTCTCGGAGATGCAAGAAGGTGCATGATCCCTTTTCACAGTGCACGGCTCATTTTTAAAATCCATGATTATGTGGTGATCTGCGTGGCACAATGCCTTACGGACATTTGTTTCATCCCCTTTTTGCAAAAACATGTCTAAGATCATTTGTACGATAATCAAAAACGCTCATATTCCGAGAACGATTCTATTTCTGTTTAAGTGCGTGACTCGGAGCGATTCGTTTCAGAAAGAGTTCCGAAAATGTAAATGACTGACAAAACGGGAGTTAAATTAAACAGCATTATTGAGTGAGGTGAGTGTTTGTAATCCAATTGTGTGGTTAACGGAGATAAACGAAGGTGAGCTGACGGACATATAAAATATTCAGAAGCAATTTTACGGCATTCCTTCATGTGCATGAACTTACTTGATCTTTTATGTAGCGAAAAGAGAAGGACGAGGTCTGCTTGTAACTTTGTCAAGATCTCTTATGTTGCTTATACAATAGAATTGGAAAATGTCAAAATGTGACTCTTTCGCAAATAGTAAACGTGGTATGCTCTGCCAAAAAGAGGGAGGGGGGGGAAGAGCTAATGTATCTTTGTAATATCTTATACCAAATAAGTCATCAAATACTTAAAGATCCATAAAATTCATTATCTCTATAATCTGGTTGATAATGGGGTAGAATGGTCTTTGGAAATACATGAAATTTACCAAAGCAAAAAGTTTCGACTCAGGTCAGCCTGCGCGCATTGCGCAGGCTGACCTGAGTCGAAACTTTTTGCAGATGCATCCCAAACCATTTTGATAAAGACTGGCTAAAATACTCATTACTTTTTCGACGTTTAAATGAGATATTTTTTTCGATCATGGATCGGCTTTGGTTTGCCCAAGATCGAATTCTACCTTTGTTTTGTTTCTTTCTAAATCTATAATCAGTAAGCATGAAAATAAGGTAGTACCACTCTAACGTTTATAGTTCAACATGGAGTGAGATTTCTTGTTAGTTTATAAATAAGGATTTATACTGATATAATATTTTAATATTTTGTTGAAATTATCCTATAAAGAAAGTATGTTGCTGAAAAATGTGTCATACATACAACCCAATCCGGTTGCATCAAAATCGAGCTGCCAATAACTTAATAACGCCGCCTTGTAATTCTTGAATACCATTGTATTTAGATAACTCTCTGAACCAAACCATGTAGATATATATATATAGAACGGCTTGGACATTATTTCGGTTTTTTTGGTTGGTTGGTTGTATTGGGGTTTAACGCCACTTTAACAGCTGAGGCTATATCATGGCGGTCGTTGACGCACATATGTTTCCTAGCTTTCTAACACCGGTACTAACACAACTGTCTTTCCAAAGCCACTGACTACTTTTCTCACATACTTCAGCAGATGTGAGAGTCGGAAATACACCGAAAAGAAAGTTCGCCTCAACCGGGTATCGAACTCACAACCACCAGGTCATGAGTCCGACACACTCACCACTGAGCCACCCGGGGGTGCTATTTTGGTCTGGACGAAAAAAATGCAAAATTAAAGTAAGCGACTGTGTCAGCACCGTTGCTTTCCTCGCAAAAGACATCAGAAATTCAGAATATTTCAGGGCAAAAGTATTTCTAGTGTGCTTGAACTTTCCTGATACAAGACATGTAAACTTTAGTTAGGTAAGAGAAATACCCTTAAGGTATTACCGACCTAACCCTTCTAGTGCTACATGGAATAAAATTTCTTATTTGTTAATGAATAAGGATTTATACAGATATAATACTCTTATGCTTTTCTAACTTGAAATTCCTTTGATGTCTATCTTGAGATTATTTTGTTGATATTTTTGCTAGTTTCCTGTAAAAGGGAGGTAATTATTATCTCCTTTTGTAATGAGAATATGTTGGTTTTAAATTTATAAATGATAATTCTAAAAAGGATAAAAAAAAGAAAAACTGGCTATGTTAAAGTAGTACAAAATACTCATTTTTTATCATAGGAGATTTTGTAAGATAACAATATTAGTTGAAATAGTTGTCTTCCTTTAGGAGGGCAGCGCCTTGAAGAAAAGACGAAAGCATACCTGGTAAAAACAGTAAATGACGGTTTTCTTTTAATCTTAGTGTTAGTGCTTATGTATAGACTATCATCTGTTTAACAAACCACTAAATTTTAGACATGTCCAAATTGAAATGCAGACAACAAGATAACTGTGATTCAAAAATTGAATCCTGAATTTAGAAAAGTAAAAAGCCTTGTGGGAAAAGGAGAAAATGCTGGTTACCAGCATTTTCTCCTTTTTTCCACAATGTTTGCAGAAGGTTTCTTTCTTTGGGTCGTAAAAAACCACGAATTGTTTGGTAAAAGGTTAAAAGTTTCTTCAGGTATACCAGTTACTCTTTTGTTTTGTGACGACTTGCAGACTGTTTGTCATAATAATAGCTGCGAAATAAACTTTGGAATGAAATTGGAAAAGGAATTAACGTGTAACTTATAATTAGGATTTGACATAAAACGATGTTCATTTACGTTTCGTGAGACATCTTCGGTAGGAACAAACTATTATATACGGTGTGATAAAAATTGTCTGTGAACAATTCTGACGATACAGTATTTGTGAAAGCATGAGGAGGAAACTTGGTATCACCGAAAGTATTTTTACGGTTTACTTCATCTGTTGGCGACTTGTAGCAGGTAGGTCTTTTACAATTAATAGTTCGAATTGGGGTTTTGCTTGTAAAATGGGGATCTAATACATCTGCAAAAAGTTTCGAGGCAGGTCAGCCTGCGCTGTCCGGGCAGGCTGACCTGCCTCGAAACTTTTTGCTCTTTGTCAATTTTCAGCAGCTCAAAGTCTACGGATTCAGTTGGCTGTTACACAACAAATCATATTATATTTCATTTTTTTTATTTTTAGAAATGTTATGGGTAAAGAAATGTCATAATTTAAGCTGGGGGTAATTATTTCCCCGTCACAGTGAATATTTTCCTGCTGCCGAAAATCTGGAACTACTTTTTTTGTTCTACTTTGCTAAAACTCGAGATCACACATGCACTAAACCCCCCTTCCACGGAGCATAGCTCTCTTTAATTGTTATCTGTTCAGCTGTATTCAGTGTTTTTATAACCCATGGACAATTAGCATTTCCTTCCTTCTCCACGCTGTTTTTTTTCCCTTTCAATCCCCGTTATTCGAGACACATTTAATTTATTGTCTACAAATGCTTTCATCAGAAACTAGTCGAGACTGCCAAAGAATCACATATATCTTATTATGTACTGGTGTCTCTGCTTGTGCTTGTAAAAAGACATATTAATTTCATCACGTCTTTTTATCTTCTAACTTGTGCTTCCAAATTTTTCAGTTGAGTTGCAGTTTTAGCCATTGCCTCAAAACTAATATATGGGTAGGTACAAATTAAGAGCTTTAGTAGTCTACTCCGTATTTAGAGTTATTGCCAACACAATACAAGACCACTGTACTGCAAAAGATAAGTGATTCGACAGAGCCATTTCGACTTAATACGTCAGGGACTCTCGGTCGAACCGACTGAACGATCTGAAACGCTCCCAACATCTTTTATCTTGCAAACAAGGCACATTCGTCTAGAAATGGTTTGAGGAGCTTTACACTATATCGGTTTGTGGTATTCTAGCTTCACGCGATCCTGAAATTCAATTTCGCAACCAAATCGAGGCATTCTAGCAAAATAAAGCAATTGGATTACTTTTTCCTTAAATGATATGGCTATTGACTTTCTGACTATCTTTTGTACTAAATCCCCATGAATGTAAATTTATTAGCTTACAGCAGCGAGTCAACTTTGGCTTTGATGCTGAAAGGTACTTGTGTAACCCCCACAAATTGACAAACAAATTTGTCAATTCAAACTTGTCCCATAGTAACAAGGACATTTTGAAGAAGTTGATCCATTCACATGCCTTTGATCACTACGTCAGTTTTTATACAACTACATGGTTTACATGATGTTGGATGCCTTCAGTGAAGAGAAGACCTAGAAAATATGTTCTTTGAATAAACCTATATGGCTTACAACATGCGAAAAGGGGCATTCGGACATTTGCGTAAAGTGTCGGCTCGAATCAACCTGCGCAATCTGCACAGGCTAAAATGGAGAAAGTGTTATTCTGTTCTCTCAGCATTTCCTCCTTTTTCCCCTTGACGATTTCAAAAGCTGTCTATCCCATGGTGGATAAAACTCGGGATTTTCTGTTAAAGGGTTAATGTTGATGTAAACCTTAATAGCCCTGCTGACTATTAAAAAGAAAACCTGCACCAGAGAGCAATTAACCCTTTACCACACAATCCCGACTTATAATAACCCTTAGAAAGAGTCCTTCTGAAAACATTGTGGGAAAAGGAGAAAATGCTGGTAACCAGCATTTTCTCCTTTTCCCACAATGTTTTCTTCCAGTCCCACTAAAAATTTCAAATTTTCATTCACTTTTATTTTGTAGTCTGCAAATGCTGTCAATTTGGACCGGTCTAAAATTTCGTTATTTGGTAAAGGGTTAAACGTATTTTAACACGATTATGTCCCCTACTTTCCCCGGTGTAATGCAGAGAAATGGCTCTCCCCTACAAAATGACCATGGGTCATTTCTCTTCGTAGAAAAATGACCCGGGTCATTCCCCCTACGTAGTGACATGACTTCTG
This sequence comes from Tridacna crocea, assembly GCA_943736015.1. NCBI lineage: Eukaryota > Metazoa > Mollusca > Bivalvia > Cardiida > Cardiidae > Tridacna > Tridacna crocea. The sequence continues at coordinate 47,274,660 of OX031063.1, forward strand.
GGGTCATTTCTCTACCCGGGTCTACGTAGAATTATGACCCGGGTCTACGTCTACCCGGGTCTACGTAGAATAATGACCCGGGTCATTCCCCCTACGTAGTGAAATGACTTCTGGGGTCATTTCTCTACGTAGAATAATGACCCGGGTCATTCCCCCTACGTAGTGAAATAACTTCTGGGGTCATTTCTCTACGTAGAATAATGACCCGGGTCATTTTGTAGGGGAGGGTCATTTTTCTGCATTACACCAGCAAGCTGCTGCGGCATTTTGTAGAGGAGGGTCATTTTTCTGTATTACACCGGCAAGCTGCTGTGGCGTTATCTTGTTTTATAAATTAGAGGAGGTCCAAGGGGTTTGCAAATCAAGTCTGATAGTGGAAAATAATCCGGCAGCAAAGTTTATTTTCTCTTTGATAGGAATGTTATCTTTTATATACTTTCAAATTATCAGAAATTGAAAAGAATCCTAGACAAAGGATGACTTATGTGTTCAGACAGTTCTATAATGAATACAAACAGATTCGGTGTAAATTGATTTGAAAGACATCGTTATCGCAATCGTCTCTACAAAAATAAGGAAAAAATTGAATTATTCCGAAAATTCTAAAAAGAAAATATTTCAGGTCGTTCCAAACTGTCAATTTTGTTTTCCACTCGGGAATTTAATCATCAGTTCTCAGGAACAACATGAAACGGGCTATCGAGCGCATTGTTCTTCAATATTTCAACCAACAATATCAAATTGGGGCTTGGTAAATTCAATACAAGTGCTCCTTGCGAAATTTCATGTTACCCATTGCTTACCGTTGTCCCAAAGATACGCAATTGTTGATGACGTACTGATCTAACACTTTACCGCACAATGCCGACTGGGAAAGAAGCCTTTTAAAAACATTGTAGGAGAAAGGAGAAAATGCTCCTTTTTGTACAGTGTTTTCAAAAAATTGCAACATTTGAGCTACATTGAAGTTGTCGTCTGTAAATGCTTTCAATTTGGACAACGCTAACATTTTAGTGTCCTATAGCTATATAGCTTGTTCGTCTGGTACAGGGTTAATCATATTCATTGAGAGGGTCGTTCAACCTTTGAGACTCAATTGATAATTCGAGCTCTCAATTTTGAAAAGCTGCCAATACATCGAATCATTAGGGTTATTTTGGTCAAAATCTGTCATAGAAGAGCGGAGAGTGAAGATGCTTGTTCCCGTGGAAGCTTCGTAATCTCATGGTATCGGGTTTGATTCCCACAGGGGTTGCTGGAATTTTGACCATGGGCAAGACATTTTAGAGCCCTGGTTATGATGAAACCCACGACTCTCATGAATAATGGGTTGTCATGGTTATAAGAATGAACTAATGTTCAAAGGGCGTTAAACACAATTTCATCAACTGTGTTGTATACAAGACAAGGGATGTTTAACCCTTTACATGATATGCCGATTTGAGGCTCTTCCATTTCAGCAGCAAATAAAGATATGATGTCAAAAATATAGACAAATGAGAACACATATATCTTATTGAGTGGAAAACATTGTGGGAAAAGGAGAAATTGCTCGTTACGAGCAATTTCTCCTTTTCCCACAATGTTTTCAAAAGCTGTCTGTTGTTGATACGTCAAAATGAGTATCTATGGAGTAAAGGGTTAACGCTTTGGGGATATACGTATATTTTACTCGAGATTTAACTCTGAAACAACTTCATCTCTATCTTAAAAGTCGTTCTGTCTCCCAGACATTTTGGAACCAGTATCCTACAACAATATTATGGACGAACGATTACCTAATCCTTTACCACACGACAATATTTTTGACTCATCCATGTTGGAAGCATTTGTGGTGTCCGTGGTTGTGTGGTAGAGCATCGACATCGTAACAATAAGGTCCCGAGTTCGATACCCGAGAGAGGGTGTCAACTTTGGAATTGTTCATAGGCCCACATTCTTAGCACGAGAACTGGCGAAGTTTCAAGGAAGCAAAATCGAGAGATATTAGTATAAGTTGTAAGAACTTGTTCCTCAGTCCATCTATATAATAAATGTTTATTTGAAAAAGTAATGTATAAACAAGAGGACCATGATGATCCTATATCGCGCACCTGAGTACTAAGCAGTAAAGGTCTACAATGAAGATAAATACCAAATATTGAGGTTCAAGGCCAAATGATAATGAAACAAGAGTGGCAAATTGTCGCAACATATGCCCATCCCACCAGCAATTGTCGAGGAGGTATAATAGCTGCAAAGGGCAGGCAATACAACAAACATGTTCACCAAGTCTCAAGTCAATTTGACATACCAAATATCAAAGCTTTCCAAAGAATTTCATAGTTTTCCTTTTTTGTTCCTATGTTTAGAACATGTGACCCCTTGGGCGGGGGCCAGTTTTGACCCCTGGAGCATCTTATGCACAAACTTGGTAGAGGTCCACTTGTAGATGCTCCATACCAATATCAAAGCTCTACACTTCCTAGTTTTAGAGAAGAAGAATTTCAAATTTTTCCTTTTTAGTTCCCATGTTTAAACTTGTGACCCCTGGGGCTGGGCAAATTATGACCCAATATGAATAAACTTGGCAGAGGTCCACTAGGAGATGCTTTTTACCAAATATCAAAGCCCAACAACTTCTGGTTTCAAAGAAGAAGAATTTTAAAGTTTTCCTTTTTTTCCCTCTGTTCAAACTTGTGACCCACGGGGCGGGGCCAGTTTGGACCCCAGGGGCATCGTATGAACAAAATTGGAGGAGGTTTACAAAGAGATGCTTCATACAAAATATCAAAGCTCTAAGCCTTCCAGTTTCAGAGAAGAAGAATTTTAAAGTTTTCCTTCTTTGTTCCTATGTTCAAACTTGTGACCCCCGGGGCGGGACCAGTTTTGACCCCTGGGGCATCATATGAACAAACTTGGTAGATGTCTACTAGGAGATGCTACATACCAAATATTAACGCTCTACTCCTTCCAGTTCCAGTAAAGAAGATTTTTAAAGTTTTCCTTCTTTGTTCCTATGTTTCGAACTTGTGACCCACGGGACAGGGCAAGTTTTGAGCCCAGGGACATTACATGAACAAACATTGTAGAGGTCCACTAGGAGATCCTTTATAGCAAATATTAAAGCCCTACATCTTCTAGTTTCAGAGAAGAAGAATTTTGAAGTTTTCCTTCTTTATTTCTATGTTTCAAACTTGTAATCCCCGGGGCGGGGCCACTTTTGACCCCAGAAACATCATATGAACATTCTTGGTAGAGATCCACTAGGCGATGCTACATACCAAATATCAAAGCCCTGCATCTTCTAGTTTCAGAGAAGAAGAATTTTAAAGTTTTCCTCCTTTGTTTCCATGTTTCAAAATTGTGACCCCCGGGGCGGGTCCAGTTGTGATCCCAGGGGCATTATATGAACAATCTTGGCAGAGGTCCACTAGGAGATGCTATATACCAAATATCAAAGCTCTATGCCTTCTAGTTTCAAAGAAGAAGATTTTCAAATATTTTGCTATTTTTTCCTTTTGGTTGCCATGGCAACCAGAATTATGGGTGGAATTCAATCTTTTGAACAACTTTGGTAGAGCTTCACCCAAGGAACATCACTGCCAAGTTTCATCAAGATTGGCCAAGTGGTTTAGGAGTAGAAGATGTTTAAAGAAATTGTGGACCACGGACGACGCACGACGGACGACGGACGCCGGACATTGGGCGATCACAAAAGCTCACCATGAGTACTTCGTGCTCAGGTGAGCTAAAAAGCCGCCTTTCTCGTTTACACTCGGAATGATGTCATCAGATTATCTAATCAATACTGGATGGTAGGGAGGGAGCAATGAAACCACCTCTTTTGTAATATTTCAAATTTTCTAGTTGAGTGATCGAACCCACCTTCTTTCGCCCCAGCACTCGTCATAGATGCCAAATTGACTGCGTTACGTTTGATCAAAAGAGAACTGAGATGAACAGATTTCCAAATAAAGGCATCTGTGAAGACCTACCATCGCCAGCTTGTTTGTTAATACCTTGTCAAACGAACGAATATCATCTAACATCTTTATTTTATTTACCTGGTTGGACCGCGGTTCACTCATAATTATCCCAAAGGTGCAATTAGTGTAAAATGATAATGCTTATATGCTGATTCCTTTTACAGACTGGCTATGGAACAAATACCAATTTATGTCTTGTTACTATAGGTAGTCTTATTACTATAGGTTTCATAGGTAATCTTATTACTAGAGGGCTAAGTTTCTTATCAAATTACTTGACGGTGAAGCTAGTTCAAGACAGTAAACTTGTTTGGTGATTTCGTTGTCCTCGAACGAATACCATTCGTTACCGAATCTTAGTGTCCTATAGCTATATAGCTTGTTGGGCTGACTTTCATACCAAAGTTATCAAATTACGGAGCAGCCAGCTGAAGATAATTTGCCAACAATATTGAACACAAAAGGGGATAGGTAGTTTCGGTGTGTTGCTAGAATCGAAGGTCACAGCGACAGCCTATCAAGCACACGTTATTTCCGAAAAAAAAAACTTTTAAAACAGAGAATTTTTCAGAACCCTTTACCACCCAGTCTCGACTTTTATTGAACTGTGGCAAAAAGTTTTAGCATCCTTCCCTTTTACCACAATGTCTTCTATCCTTTCAAGGACAGTTCCTATCATTATAGAGCTCTACATTTATTCATCGTCTGGGAAGGGACCGTTCTTTAATTTTGTCGTGTAATACAGAGTTACCCGCTTCCTTTCTACGTCTGCGGTAGCCAGAGATAGAAACTACTAAAAGGAAAGAATTGAGTAAGAGAGAGACGGGGAGAGAGAAAGAGAGAGAGAGAGAGAGAGAGTGAGACTAAAGTCATCACTACAAGATGCAAAATACTGATATCTTCTGTCATAGTTTGACTGCATTATGTTTCTTTTAATGGACCCCGACTGAAGAAAGGGATGTTGTTTTGACATAAGATACTTTAAACGTCTAGCAGAATGTCGACAGCTAAATGAACGTTATCATGTATCGGACATGTTTTATTACGGTTATATATTGTTCTAGACATTTCATCCTGGAAACTGGCGAAATGTATGTTGTCTACAGTCAACTCTGCATTCCAAGCGTTTAATCTTTTTTTTTTTTTCTGAGAAATAAAATTCAAAGTGAATTTCACCTGCCCTTTCCCTGACAAAATAAATTAACACAGCTAATTTATAGTTTTTGTTACATCATAGAATATCGTGGAATATCCCACAGATAGATATAAATGTACAGCTTGTGTTTGTGTGTAAGGGGACCCTTAAACAGCCTTGCTACAGCGCTAGCTTTGGTAGCAACGTGGAGCGTTCGCTCTGGGACTCAGAGGTCTTAGGTTTATTCCCCGTACTGGGAGGTTATTTATCAGAATTGTTAAAATATCACATTTACATTATAAGTTGTATGGTCAGGTGGCAGGGGATTTGGAAATTCGTTCACGACTGTTGTGAATCATGTCGCCATGAGCCAAAGGCCAGGTGGCCACATGATTCACCACAGCCATGAACACGTTTCCAAGTTCCCCGCCACCTGACTGTACAACAAATTTATTATACTGCAAAGTTTTACCATTCCGACGTTCGTTAAGCGAATTTTACCTGTTTTTGGTTTAAAAAAACTGAGTGCGCTGACGAAGTAGAATTTCCCTTCTGAGTGCCCCAACTAAATGACAACTGACCTCACTGGGGAACTGACACCACTGAAACATTGATAATACGAGCCAAAACGAACAGCTTGGCGCATAATCTTGATGTTAACCTTGATCGAAGCTGTCATTTTGAATGTTGTGTTGAAAGTGTAGCCATGTATACGGGGCTCCTGAAAGGGAACTTTCTGCTTTAACGTTGGTTTTGCCAGTTTACATGCTATATATATTTGGGGCATATCCTATCAGATCACGAGAAATTTCTTTGAGTATAATAATGTTTTTTCAAGAATATGGAATATTTGCATCCTGGCATACTTTTCTTTATGACCATTTAGTTTCGAACTACCACCACAACAACTGAAAAACAATCTTTGGAAGTGCTTTAACACAGAAACAAAGTACCAAGGATGTCCAATTTAGATATAGACGATATTTGTTTTTTTCGGCGAAAGATCGAAATTTATTTCATCGAGTGGACACCATCGGTAATATTTTCACGAGTGGCGCAGCCACGAGTGAAAATATTACCGATGGTGTTCACGAGATGAAATAAATTTCGATCTTTTACCGAAAAAAACAAATATTCTATTTATTTCATTCTTTTTACCCTTTCTGGGAGGAGCTTTATCAACATTCAATACAGTGTTTTTCCCTTATTCCCCGTGGCGTACCCCTCCCGCATAGCAACGTTACGTCAAGCGCGAGAAATGTAAGGTATATGACGTCATATTTCCCATCTGGTTGTTAGGCACGCGCAATTTACCTAGGCAACAAGAACGTGAAAATTGGTATTTTCACTGGTGGTACCAGTGTAAGATCGAAAAATATTTTCACTGCTATTTCTCGATATCCTACCGGAAGGCATGAAATAAAGATGTGTATTTTTAGAACGCCGTCTAGCGGGAGATAATGCTTACTTGGGAGGCCAGGGAATTACAGAATATAACCATGTGGGTTTGTTTTCATGTTTAACTATCGTTTACAAGTATTTATTCTATTTTCTGTTTACTATCGTTGACCGCAAAAAGTTACCACTTGGGTGTTATAACGAACGTTCATGATAGTAATAGTTTCCTACGTTCATTAAACATTTACCGTACAGAATTGATTTATTTTCTCGAGTCATATTCTGACTCTTTCAAAGATGTTCATGTTAACCCTTGGGCTGCAAAGCGCGACTCAAGGACCTTTTGCAGATAGTGTAGATCAAGATCAGACTGCACAGAACGTGCAGTCTGATCTTGGATCTACACTGTCCGCTGATGAAATGTTCCCTTCCCCCCCCCCCCCCCCAAAAAAAATATATATATTTTAAATTATAGTGTAGCAAAAGATCTAGCTCTTTTCGAGTATTTTTATTATCGGCTGGGAAGTTTCGTTCAATTTTTTATTTCTGTTGTAGGTTAAGGATTAATTTACAAGGGAAATAAGATAACTTACAACGTTTTAATTTGGTTTTTTTTTTGCAGTTTTTCCTATTGCAGCAAGGCTGAAAATACATTATCAGACAGTGTGAAAACAAAAAACTTGTGTTTTAAAAGGAATTAGCGTAAATCCGTATTGTGGCAAATTTTCCTCACTATCGGAAGGAAAAAAAGGGGACTGTGGGTGAGGAAACAACACGAAATTTAGTTAACGAGGCCCTATGGGGAATTTGTAAGCGCTATGAGTTCCTATAATTAGTCGTCATTTGACGATAGTCCTGGGCAGGGGAAAGAATGAGATGCTGTATTTCCGTTATGAAAGAGGCGGTCTAGTTTAAACCTATTTTATTGTCATTATTTACAAATTCTTACATAGAATACGTTTTTACATACAAAACAAATAAGACAAAAGAGTTTGGCCTCAGGTTCTTACAACTTAGATTCGGCCATCCCCTTATTGAATTTACATGGTATAGCAGTCTTTAAGAAAGAATAAAAAAAAGAGGAGAATATTCTAAATACAAGTTTTTTTTACAGAGTCGGATTGAAGACATTTTGTTCCAGATATAGGGAACTTTTTGAATGACAATAAGGAAACTGCATGACATATTGGGAATATGAATAGTAACATTAAAAAAAAATGACAGATAGGTACTATCTATACCAGTAGAGGCGATCTTCTCGACATGTTGTTATAAAAGCCATTTACTCCTGTAAATCTCACATGTGAGTATGCTAACATCAGAAAACATACCGATATTGGTATTCGCAATACTTTTAAATGGGATAATTTAAGTTTTCACTGCCGATGAAGACTCGTGTTGCTTTCGCGGACGCTGACTATCGGGATTTGACTGCAAAGAACGTGTAGTTTGGACTTGGATCTTCATTGCCATTTACATGGTTCTAACCGTTGACGAAGTCGTTTTCATTTTCAGTTGCATTGCCATTTACATGGTTCTAGCCGTGGACGAAGTCGTTTTCATTTTCAGTTGCATTGCCATTTACATGGTTCTAGCCGTGGACGAAGTCGTTTTCATTTTCAGTTGCATTGCCATTTACATGGTTCTAGCCGTGGACAAAGTCGTTTTCATTTTCAGTTGCATTGCCATTTACATGGTTCTAGCCGTGGACAAAGTCGTTTTCATTTTCAGTTGCATTGCCATTTACATGGTTCTAGCCGTGGACAAAGTCGTTTTCATTTTCAGTAATACTTCTTAAAACTATCCAACTGACGTCGACTAGATTTGATTACTTCTTATAGTTTTATGACCGTTTGTATTAGCTGTAGGTTTTATTGGTTGCAAATGCATCCATATATGGCCTGCAACAAGCGAATATTGGCATTCAAATGTTTGCGTAAAGTGTCGTCTCGGATCAGGCCGTGTAGTCCGCGCACACTGATCCGAAACGGTTCTTTCCTTTTTTTTTTTTTTTTTTGTAATTTTCTGTTTTGCGCAAGTCTAGTAAAGAACACAATCTAGTGTAGACGTAAAGTGCCGTCTCGGATTAGCCTGCGCGGACTGCGCAGGCTTATCCGAGACGGCACTTTACGCAAATGTCTAAATGCCACCCTTTCGCTTGTTGTAGGCCAATTATATAAATAAAAGACAAGAAATCTTACAGTGTTCTATTAAAACCTACAAGGTAAATATACTTTAATGTTTTTTGTTATACGTATATTACCTAAAAAAATATGAACTCGACAGTGATCGGAGTTAAGTACCTTTTAATATCTGTACGGCATTAAATGTTTATATTATAGAAGGTTTTATATTTCGTAATATTGACAGGAAAAGGAAACATATTTCCGAAATATGGTTATATTACATTATGAAACGATTAAAGTCAAGCTAGAATATTGATTACACGAGTATTTCATTATGAGACGATTAAAGTCAAGCTCGAAAATAATTACAGATGAAGTGGGTAGAAATTCTTCGGTACAAATATGCGTCTAGAGTATGTCAAAACTGTCCTGTCTTTATTTCAATCCTTTGATATCGATGCCACAGAAACTTCTACACTGTTTCCGATAAATCATGTTCTATGATGGGGGGGGGGGGGAGGAAGGGGGCAAAAAGGGGGGGGGGAAAGGGGGCAAAGCTTAATGTATCTGTGAAAAGTGTGCGCGGACTGGGAAGGCCTGACCTGAGCCAACACTTTTCACTATCGGTCAATTTTCTGTCTGTCCTCGGATCATTCTATCTCATTATTAAATCGGTTATTACAAAAAAAGTGGGTATTATTAATTAACAAGTATGTGACGGCTTTGGCCGGAGCATGGTTACTAGTTTAAACTTTTTTATTTTACATCGATTGAGAAACAAGTTCTTATACAGCTTATACTAATCTCTCTCGATTCTGCTTCCTGGCAACTACACCAGTACTCGCGCCGAATGTGTGGGCCAATGAAAAATCCCGAAGTTGACACCCGCTCCCGGGTATCGAACTCAGGACCTTTAGGCCATGAGGCCGACGCTCTACCTCACGACCACGGACACCACGCAATGGTTCGGAGCATGGTTCACATACTTTTTTTTTTTTAAAGAATGCTTATCAGCTGCTCCCTTTGCCAAACGGTACTGTTTTCCTTCAATTCTTAAAGACAGAAAGGCTTTTGAAATGTTGTAGAAAAAAGGTGGAGAAAATGCTGGTAGCCAGCATTTCATTCCAACTATTACTTTGTTTTTATTAACCTTTGCAATAACAAAAGCCATCACTGGAGTCCCAGTAAGTTGTCCGCAAATTATTCCAATCTTGATGCATTATCTCACCTAGGCCGTAATTCTACGCTATTGATTAATATTATGCATGCCAAAAAAAACATACTACCTCATGATTTTGTCGGTTATTACACAAAAGTTTGACCGTTATGGAACTATGGAACGGTTTGATTGGTATCGTGCATCAGGCCCCCTTTTGCCAGAGCACGGCTCCTATGTACTTTTTTACTGACTAAATAAACGTCGTTTTTATGAACTTTATTTGGCTCGCCAGAGACGCTGTATTACAGTGTGATTGATATGACAGGGTGACACGGTTCTATCGACTCTGACAAACAACATGTTACGCAAGATAATAATTTTGACGCAGATGAGATACTTCTTTTGCCTGACCCTTGCCATGAAAAACGCGACTAAAGGCTACCTCTCCGATCCCAATTTTCCTGGGACCACGAGCGTTTGATTGAGCATGCAGTTTGGCGACAACGTGACGACGAAGAGTGCTTGGGGTTTTTTTTCTTCTCTGGTTTATTCATAATGAGTGCAGAACTCTGTTAATACATTTTTTACCGATTAGCGGTCTATCGTAACTTTATATCACACCGACATGTTGTTATAAAAGCCATTTACTCCTGTAAATCTCACATGTGAGTATGCTAACATCAGAAAACATACCGATATTGGTATCACTCAGTTGAAATATACTAAGAAAGATTTCGACACTAAAGTTTTCTTTTTTAAGAGGAGCCCTACAATTTTCAAAATAGTAAACTGGCATACTTCCGGGTAAGTATCGATCTGGTACACCAACAATCCACCAGATACAGCCGAGATATTTGATGGCTCCCATTCTTAATGTCATGGGGGCCTGACATGTCTGGTATCATACAACCCCTCTAAATAGAGGGGTTGTTTGATACAAGACATGTAAGGCACCTGTGACCACAGTAACTACCTTTTCAAAGACAAATCACATCATTTCCAACCTGATCCTAAACATGGTGTAAGCTGATGTTTTCCGGTTCCCTCGAAAAGTTCATAGATATTGACCTAAATCGAAACAGTTCACACGATTTTCGTACGATGCAAACTGTCTGCAAATGCCGTTCAGTTGGACTAATCTAACAGTTGTATAATCAGAATAACAAATTACTTCTTTACCCAACGAATAACTATAGACTTTTCTTAATTCAAAGTTTGTTTGCAGTTGACAAATAAAGTGTGACTTCATTCTTACGTAGAAGCAGTCTACGTCATGCTCTTACAAAAGGGGGGCTTTAGAGGTCTCCATGATCCATGGTACCAAAGAAGCAATTACATAATCATGGATTCATCATGTCCACTATTTTAAACAAACAACTTAATCGTGAGAAAGACTGGTCCTTTGACATACAGAAAATTGACCAATAGCGAAATGTTTCGGTCCAGGTCAGCCTATCATACTTTTCGCAGATGCATAAGTCCCCTTTCCATAGACCATGGCTCATATAATTCTGTAAAACAACGGGAAAAAAGGGTCTTTAAAAAGTGGTTTTAGATACCAGCCAGTCTCAATTCCATTTGTCTAATTCTTAAAACCAGCCAGTCTCAGTACCATTTGTCTGATTCTTAATACAAGCCAGCATCAGTACCATTTGTGTAATTTTTAATGCCAATCAGTCTCAATACCATTTGTCTAATTTTTAATACAAGCCAGTCTTAATATACTATTTGTCTAATTTTCAATATATGACGGTCTCAATATACCATTTGTCTAATTTTTAATACAAGCCAGTCTCAATATATCCTACCATTTGTCTAATTCTTAATACAAACCAGTCTCAATAAACCATTTGTCTAATCTTTAATACAAGCCAGTCTCAATATACCATTTGTCTAATTTTTAATACCAGCCAGTCTCAATACCATTTCTCTAATTTTTAATACAACCCAGTCTTAATACCATGTGTCTAATTTTTAATACCAGCTAGTCTCAATACCATTTGATTTATTTTTGATACAAACCAGTCTCAATACAATATTTCTATTTTTTAATATAAGCCAGTCTCAATATACAATTTGTCTAATTTCTAATACCAACCGTGCTCAAAACCATTTGTCTAATTTTTAATACAAGACAGTCTCAATATACCATTTGTCGAATTTTGAATACAAGCCAGTCTCAATATATCCTACTATTTGTCTAATTTTTAATACAAGCCAGTCTCAATAAACCATTTGTCTAATTCTTAATACCAGCCAGTCTCAATACCATTTGTCTAATTTTTAATACAAACCAGTCTCAATATACCATTTGTCTTATTTTAAATACCAGCCAGTCTCAATACCATTTGTCTAATTTCTAATACAAACCAGTCTCAATATACCATTTGTCTAATTTTAAATACCAGTCAGTCTCAATACCATTTGTCTAATTTCTAATACAAACCAGTCTCAATATACCATTTGTCTAATTCTAAATACCAGTCAGTCTCAATACCATTTCTCTAATTTTTAATACAACCCAGTATCAATACCATTTGTCTTATTTTTAATACAAACCAGTCTCAATACAATTTTTCTATTTTTTAATACAAGCTAGTCTCAATAAACAATTTGTTAATTTCTATTACCAACCAGTCTCAATACCATTTGTCTAATTTTTAATACCAACCAGTCTCAATACCATTTGTCGAATTTTTTATACCAACCAGTCTCAATATTATTCGTCTAATTTTTAAAACAAGCCAGTCCAATATACCATTTGTCTAATTTTTAATATTAACCAGTCTCAATACCATTTGTCGAATCTTTAATACCAACCAGTCCCAATACCACTTGTCTAATTTTAAGACATCTATAAATAAGTGCAGCTTTAGGAAACGAGAATTTAATGCATCTTTATGATGCTTTAAATAAGCAAGACTATAGTCATGGATCAACCAAAAGATTTTCCTGCGTGACAACCGACTGAGAGATGAGGTAGAATAATACTTTGACATACAGAAGATTACACATAGCAAAAATTTTCGATTCGGTTCAGCCTGCATGGACTTCGCAGGCTGACACAGTTGATATTTATTTTTCTCAAATGCATTAGAATCTCAGTTTACATGACTTAAATTCTTTGCTTGCTGATGGTCAACCACTGACAAAAATAGTTAAACCAGCAAGGTTGCAGTAGCAATGTAGTAAGCGTAGAATAAGCGAGGCCAAAAATCTCGTAGTGGAAGCGTAGTATAAGCGTGTGTTTCAGAAAGATGTCAGACACTGCAAAAGCGCAAAATCAGTGCGACAAAATGTGATCAGAGAAGCGGGATCGCTATTGAAGCGTACTATAGGCCGATTGGAAACGCTGAAGTCCAAACATTTGGTATGCGTCAGCGCTTCCGCGGCGATTTTAAAGAGTTTTTTGCTTCATGATCGCCATTCATGAGTGCAGTGGAATCAGCACCAGCAAAATTAAGTAATAACATGCATGTACATGTATCACAGTGCTGATTTGGCGCCCAATGCATGTGGGGTGGACTGGTGGAAAAAACTCCGAGGAATCCTGTGCATAGGCAAGGAGGGAAATGATGAGAAATCCGAACCAGCAAAGAAACAAATGCGGGTCAGTTCATATTTATGTTATAACTACCTAATTGGTTCGAAAATAGAGTTCTCTAGCGGTACATAATCGAATTTACCTTAAACGCGTGTGATCTATAGCGGTTTCGCTTACAAAAACGAAACCAACACTGTTCAACCTGTATACTGTTCGATACAATCCAGACTTTTAACGACTCTGTGGAAGATAACTTTTGTAAAACATGTGAATAAGGGAAATGCTGGTGACCTGATAACCAGCATTTTCTCCTTTTGCCACAAATGTTTTTTTTTCCTTTCAAAAAATCAAGTGTCAAATTTTGAGAACATTTCTTTTGCCGCCTGTACATATTATATGACCCGTCATACAAAATGGAACCATCTGGGAACTGCAAAAAGTCTCGATTCTGGTCAGACTGCATCAATTGCGCAGGCTAACCAGAGTGGACGCTTTTCGCTGTTATGATATTTTCTGTATGAAAAGAGATTATTCTACCTTACTTTACAGTCATATTTGAACTATCTGAATTCCAAGATGGTCTCTTTTCGCGTGACAGGTCCCATATGATTTCAACTCGATTACGTCTAAGATTTTGTCAATTTGTTAAGAAATAACCATTTACAATAAAATCTAGAGGTTATCAATCCTGATGATCCAAAGAAATTCATAACCATAGTTGGAAATCGAGAAAATGCTGGTGGCTACAATCATAACTCGGTCTATTCCGTACCTACATCTAACCTCGTCCGTATAACGTTCGTTTCCATTTTAACCGCGAATCACGTGATCTTATATAAATGGTACGCCACTGTCAGTCGTTTAGCAATGACATAAAAAACTCGATGAAGCTATTCACATCTGTTTATCTGTCGGTGAAAACTTCAAACGGAATTAATATACCAAGTTAAATAATGAATGAACGAGTTGTTTGTCGACTCAGTTGAAATATACTAAGAAAGATTTCGACACTAAAGTTTTCTTTTTTAAGAGGAGCCCTACAATTTTCAAAATAGTAAACTGGCATACTTCCGGGTAAGTATCGATCTGGTACACCAACAATCCACCAGATACAGCCGAGATATTTGATGGCTCCCATTCTTAATGTCATGGGGGCCTGACATGTCTGGTATCATACAACCCCTCTAAATAGAGGGGTTGTTTGATACAAGACATGTAAGGCACCTGTGACCACAGTAACTACCTTTTCAAAGACAAATCACATCATTTCCAACCTGATCCTAAACATGGTGTAAGCTGATGTTTTCCGGTTCCCTCGAAAAGTTCATAGATATTGACCTAAATCGAAACAGTTCACACGATTTTCGTACGATGCAAACTGTCTGCAAATGCCGTTCAGTTGGACTAATCTAACAGTTGTATAATCAGAATAACAAATTACTTCTTTACCCAACGAATAACTATAGACTTTTCTTAATTCAAAGTTTGTTTGCAGTTGACAAATAAAGTGTGACTCATTGTATTTTTCTTTTGTCTATTGATTTAAATTGAAATACTAATAACCATTTTTTTTTTACTCTCTACAATATTTTCAAATGGTCTCTTTCTCCGGATCGAGGTCATGCACGCTCGCTTCGCCCTAAAAGATTTGAGCTATGCTTCATGAAAAGGGGGTTTTGAGGATCCGCCACAGGACTTTTTTAAAGTTAGCGACTTGTGCTATATTTAGAATACAGAAATCAGGGTAACAACCTACGTCATAGCATACGTCATCGGAGATATTTTAAATCCGCTATTTTCGTTTTAAAGGGTAAGTTTTTCAGCTTGTACATTATTGTTATTGAAGATCGATCCAACCAAAGCAGTGAAACTGGTACATGACATCTTTGTACGTTAGTATACAATAGTATTTTGTTCATTAGTTTCGTTGATTTTGCAATTACATCCGCACAATTTTCGAAGCTGGTGACACGTGTTCGATTTAAAAAAGGATGTCGCATACAATACCTTTAAGAATAATTGTGTTCAAGTGTTAAGAGCTACAACATTGTTTCATGGCATTTTGATTTCACGAAAAGGACAAGTATATTTACCGTCACCAGATGAAGTAGGTATTCCAAGTAAATTTTAGATACGTATGTATTTTCAAAGTAACAAGCAATTTCGTTGAAATGATATCCCCCACCGAAAAAGACCTTTTTTGACACAAACGAATAAGAGGTATTATGTTTTGCATGTACATGTGGCCTTTTTGTTATTGGTCCAAGATGAAATTATACATTAAGCTCCCTTGTTCCATGGCACAGGATTTCATTACATAGTAACTCAAAAATCATAAAAAGCACTTATCATTCTTATACATTGCAGTCCTCCACAATAAAATATATCCACGTATGAAGAAACATGTCATTAACTGAAATAATTTTTTAGTTATGTCAAAAATTATGACAAAAATTGAGTCTGAAAAATAACGAAGGGCAATAATTCAAAAATCATATTGCCAGAGTTATCGTTCTTGTATACTGCACTCCTCACAGTAAGATCCATCCACCGATTAAGTTACATGTTCATATCTGAAATAGTTTTTCAATTATGGTCTGGACAAAAGTTAAGCCTGAAAAATTATGAAAGATAGAGTTACTATTCTTGCGCACTGCACTTCTCCTTCTTGAAATCTAGACACATACAAATTTTCAAGTTGATATGTGAAACACTTTTCAATTTATGTTCTGGACAAAAAAAATTACCCTGAAAAAGAACAAAGGGCAATAACTCCATAAATTTGAAGAACAGAGTTGTCATTCATGTACACTGCACTCCCCCTTAATGAGATCTATCCACTTACGAAGTTTGAAGTTGGTATCTGAAATACTGTTTAAGTTATCTTCCGGATAAAAACGGGGAATGGAAGGAGAGACTATTAACATATTCCCCCCTCCACCAGGGGGATAATAAGTATGAAAAATAAACTAGCACTTGACCCAGAACAGGATAAATTCATCAAAGGGTAATCAGTCAAAAAAAGCCTGTGAATCTAAATGGAAATGTGCGAACAAAAATCCAAGGTAAACATTTACAAAGGGCAATTACTCCAAAAATACTGAAGATAGAGTTAAGGTTCTTGTGCACTGCACTTCTCCTCAATTAGTTCTATATGTGTGTGAAGTTTCAAGTTCCTAGCTTTTATACTTTTGGAGATATACGCCAGACAGAAATCCAAAGTAAAAATTAACAAAGGGCAATAACTAAAAAATCAATGAAGACAGAGTTTTGGTTTTAGTGAACTGCACTTCTCCTTAATGAAGTCTATAACTGTATATAGTTTGAAGTTCCTAGCCTTTGTACTTTTGGAGATATGCTCATAACAAAATTCCAAAGTGAAAATTTACAAAGAGCAATAACTCAACAATTACTGAAGATAGAGTTATGATTCTTTAGCAGTGCATTTTTCCTTAATTAGTTCTATATGCGTGTGATGTTTCAAGTTCCTAGCTTTTATACTTTTGGAGATATGCTCCGGACAAAAATCAAAAGTTAAAATTTACAAAAGGCAATAACTCCAAAAATACTGAAGACAGAGTTATGGTTTTTGTGCACTACACTTTTCCTTAATGAGTTCTATATATGTGTGAAATTTCAAGGTCCTAGCTTTTATACTGTTGGAGATATAATCCGGACAAAAATTCAAAGTAAAAATGTGCAAAGGGCAATAACTCCAAAAATACTGAAGACAGAATAATGGATCTTGTGCAGTGCACGCCTCCTCAATGAGTTCTATATGTGTGTGAAGTTTCAAGTTCCTAGCTTTCATACTTTTGGAGATATGCTCCGGACAAAAATTCCAGAAAAAAATGTACAAAGGGCAATAACTCCAAACATACTGAAGATAGAGTAATGGTTCTTGTACACTGCACGCCTCCTTAATGAGATCTATCCACTTGTGAAGTTTGAAGTTGATATCTCAAATACTTGTGGAGATATGCTCCAGACAAAAATGTGGGACGGAAGGACGGACGGAGACTATTACCTTTTCGGTGGGGGATAATTAATCTGCACTTTGCGCACAAAATGGCGGCTCTGCTATGACGTAGGTTGTCATCCTTGCTGATGGCATAGGACTATTTTTCTTGTATCTAAATTATAAGTTTGAGAATAAAAGCATCTGTCTGTCTGCAAAAGTTATCGACCCAGCTAGCCCGCACAGTCCGCGCAAGCCGACCTTGGTCGAAAACTTTTGCTATTGATCAATTTTCTGCATGTCAAATGACCAGTGTATAGTGGGCCTCATTTTTCAGGCGGTTGCAAGGCCGTAGGAACAGAGGGCCCAGGGGGCCGGGCCCCTAAATATTTTGATCAGCATTTCGCTGAATATTGCTAGACAATCATCGTGCATAAAGAGGATGAAATAACAGAAAATTCCGAACGATCTAAAATAGTTCTAAACAAACGGCGGCGAGCCATGGAAAGTTTTCTTCTACTTTTATTATCTGACAGACACCAAACAGTTTCTGACGTCACATTT
This sequence comes from Tridacna crocea, assembly GCA_943736015.1. Taxonomy (NCBI): domain Eukaryota; kingdom Metazoa; phylum Mollusca; class Bivalvia; order Cardiida; family Cardiidae; genus Tridacna; species Tridacna crocea. The sequence goes on from OX031063.1 coordinate 47,292,512, forward strand.
CATTCCGTGTGATTTTCTGCTTTACTTTTTCTCCAAATCTCATAATTCACCGCACTGTTGGACAAATTTCATTCTTTTTCAGTCATTAGTGTTAGGAGGTGAGTTATTTCTCACTGCATAACCAAACGTAATATATGTAAAATCAGGACAAACCGGTTCTGAAAATGTTAATTATTCTCCACTAAACCCTATATTATGGGTACTCATTAGAATCGTCTCATCGAGACGATTCTAATGAGTACCCACAATATAGGATTTGGAAGCGAAATAATGGATTTGGAAAACCATCACTCCCTTTTGAATCTGGGGCTCTGTTTAGACATTAATGAGACCTCTCCCAGGGGTATTTACTCCGGGAAAAAATGATATTCCCCTCTGTCTTACCAAAGGTCATTTTCTAACATTTTAAGCTTTCTTTCGTGATGTTTATGGCCCCCAGAGCCAGGTCCCAAAGGCGCAATTCAATGTAAAGTACATCGTGAGTCAATCCTGTTTTGCTGTTTAATCGTATTTCTTGAATTAGTTTCGTCGAGAAAATCAAATTTGTGTGACTGCAAATAGCTTCCACACAAAAAAATTCTTTTCCCCGAAAGGTATCTGGGTAATTAGTACAGCCATACCAGTTACAAAAAGAAGTTGGCTGTTCTTATGAAATTAAACCGTAAAACTGCTGTATAAGTGATATTGAACTTTTAAGCCGAGAGTAAAAACCCAAATTTTACTAAAGTTCAGTAAGTATGCCTCGGACGGTGTAGATCCAAGGTGAGACTGCACGTTCTGTGCAATCTGATCTTGATCTACACTGTCTGCAAATGTCGGCGAATCGCGCCTAGCAGTCTGAGGTTTAAGTACGAGTATTTCAGCGGAGAGTCTATCAAAGGTGGGTATTTAGATTTTTCACAACTCACCAAATTTAAGAAATATATATTTCACTGAAATTTATATGAAAATACAATACAAATCATCCATACTTAACAATCATAAAATTACAAAAGAAAACATTTCTTTTTTGATGATGTTCCCCTAAAAGCCTACGTAGCCTCTTAAGGTTATTTTCAGATTTCGCGCCAAAAATTTAAAAAAAAAAAAGCTTTGTTGGAATGTCAAGCGACTGACACGTAACCAACGAGGCTTAAATTCCATTACATAAGAAACATGTAATTGTTTTCCCTAATGTCTTCTTCCTTTCCAAAACGACAAATTGCGGACTCTTCCAAACTGAAACAGTTTGCAGACGCCAATTTTAGATTTTGAGAAAATGGCAGAAAGTTCTCAAAAAGAGTAGAAAACAATGTGGGAAAAGAAGAAAATGCTCGTTACGAGCAATTTCTCCTTTTCCCACAGTGTTTTCAAAAGACTTTTACTGCAGACACGTAAAAAAACAGGGATTGTTTGGGAAAGGGTCAATGCATCTCTGTGATGCATGAACCATGCTAGCCATGACATACTAATGGCACCTTAACGCCAAGTTTTTCTAAAGAACTGACCTAATCATGAGACGGACTGGGCCTTTGACTTACACAAAATTGATCAATACCGAAAAGTTTCGGCCCAGGTCTGCCTGATCAGGCTGGCCTGGGTCGATACTTTTCGGAGATGCATTGAGCCTCCTTTTCACAAAGCATGAATCATTAAAGCGGCTGAACCCTGTACAAGACAATCCCGAGTCTTAACTTCCCGGGAAAAGACGTCTTTTGAAAACATTATTGGAAAAGGAGAAAATACTGGTAACCAGCATTTTCTCCTTTTCCAACAAAATTTTCTACCTTTCCATAGACGAATTTCTGTCTTTGATTAACTTTAAATTTGTCTTCAGCAAAGACCACTTTGACTAATGCAAAACTGTCACGTTTGGTAAAGAGTTAGATTAAACAATTTCAACAATATTTACATCTGTTATTCTTGTGGTTTGAATCTAAACTTTTCCCTTGGCGTTAAATTATCCTGAAATTCTAATGGTCTGATTATAAAAGAACACGAGAAGTCAATTTCTTAGGGGAGTTTTTATAGCAATTAGGCTGAAACAGCAGCAAAATGTGTCGATTTCTGCGCTTTCACCATGTTGTATGTGCTGTAGGCCATATCTTTGTTGCCTTAAGACCGGTACACACAGTAAGATTAATCTCAGCGAGTTTTAATCTGAGACGAATATTACTGTCTGTACATTCCTAATATATGTAACATGAGATTTTCTTTAGCTTCATAAAACTGTATAAGGTTTAGAGCAATGCTCTATTTCCTAAGATCCGTATTACAGTATTAGGCCTATATGATAACAGCTTAGTATTTCTATGGAACGCCTTCACTGTCTTACATGATATTTTTTTTTATATAAAGATAATCAATAATTATACACAGATAAAACATGAACATATGGATATATAACTCCATATATGCAGATAAAGCATTAATATATAAATATATAGCTCCTTTATATGTAGATAAAACATTAATATATGAATATAAAACTTCATTATATAAAGATAAAACGTTTATGTATAGACATATAACTTCCTTATACAAATATAAAAGAATAATATATGGATAAACAACTCCACTATATGTAGATAAAACATTAACATATAAATATATATTTGCTTTATATATAGATAAAATGTCAATATATGAACATAAAACTTCATTATATAAATATAAAACAATAATATATAAACATAAAATTAATATATATAAAGATAAAAGATTAATATATATAGATATAACTGTCTATGCTTTAGATAAAACTATATTACATACAGATATAATTTCATTATATAAACATCCGCAGATAAGATATGGATATATAACTCCACTATATGTAGATAAAACATTAATATATAAATATATAGTTGCTTTATATATAGATGAAATGTCAATATATGAATATAAAACTTCATTATATAAATATAAAACAATGATATATAAGTATAAAATTAAAGTATATAAAGATAAAAGATTAATATATATAGATAAAACTGTCTATGCTTTAGATAAAACTATATTACATGGAGATATAATTTCATTATATACAGGTATAATTCGTTGATATAAAGGTAAAAGAGCTTCCCTTTGTATGGCAGACATGAGCCAATCCGGGCATTAATCCCTACCCCTAAAAAGGGCAGAGTAGTCAAAGCCCCTTCAAGAATCTACTATGGCAGACATTAAGCCCTTTGTAGAATCACCTGAGAACGATGTGCTCACGGTAATCTTATGTGATCGTGCGTCGTCAGTCGTTTGCCGTCCGTCGTCTGTCGCGCTTCATGAACTTTTAGCCTGGGTACGCTCTGGAGACCACACTTTCAGTCCGAAACTCATAAAACTTTGTCAGAATCTTTGCCTTTATGATATCTCGGACGAATTTCAAAATGGGTTTACGTATATTTAAAAACAAGGTCACCAGATCAAATTTTGAGTATACTCTAGAGGCCACATTTGCGGTGTAATTCTCATGAAACTTGCTCAAAATGTTTGTCTAGATCTTATCTGGAAGAAGATGGAAAATTGGCTTCGTCAGATCAAAATTGGCTAACAAGGTCAACTGAAATGAAAAAGTCCTGTGCACGCTCTAGTGGCCACATTTTATGTCCAATAATCATGACACTTAGAATATTTGGCTTCGTAATATCTCAGTCATGAATAACGTCCGGTGGAAAAACTAGGTCACCAGGTCATCTTTGAAAAACCTTGAAAAAAACATTAAGAAAAATTCCAAAAATTGTCACTTCAGATCAAAAGTCAGGCCACTGCGTGAAATCAATGAAAACAAAATCTGTGTACGCTTTATAGGCCATATTTTCAGTCCATTAAGCAGGGAACTTGGTCAGAATGTTTTTCTTGATGATATCTCATGAATAAGTATGACAATGAATCATGTCGAGTCAAAGATTAAGGCACCAGGTCAAATTTCAGAAAGACATTATATACACTGAAGAGGCCACATTTTCAGTCCAATGACGTTACGCATTATAATTGGTCGGAATGTTTGTCTGGACGTTGGGAAGGGGTGCGGAATGACGGACCGACCGAATGACAGTATTTAGATTCCAGCTCTTTGAAATCCGCCGGGACTTTAAACCAAAATTTAAGATGGTTCGTTTTTACCTTGATTTCTGGTGCTAAAATTCAATTAACGTAGTGGACCCGTAATTGAAAACCGCTGTTTCCACTATGATATTATCCTACAAAATTTGCTAAGATTAAAAATGAGTATTATTGTACTACTTTCAACGAGCCACTGTTTCCTTTTTGTCCTTCCTAGAATTATCATTTATAAATCAAAAACCACTATGTTCTCATTACAAAGGGATATGATAATTACTTCCCTTTTCTGAAAACTAAGAAAAGTATCAACAAATAATTTCAAGACAGACATCAAAGGAATTACTGCTCGGTTGAATATGTGCAAAAGTATAAATCTGTCTTTATCAACTGTCAAGAAATTTTATTCCATGTTGCACTAGAAGTATTAAAGGTTGTAAACAGATTTTGGGATGAACATTTTACAAAAATACAAAACAAGAGGGCCATGATGGCCCTGAAATCGCTCACCTGAGTCTATTGACCAAATATGAACCATCTAGTTTCCCAGTGACCTAGTTTTTTTTTTCTTTTTTCCAGACATTACCCATCATCAAACACTTTTGAGATATCAATAAGACAAACATTCTGACCAAGATTCATGAGTATTGGACTGAAAATGTGGCCTCTACAACGTACAAAAGGTTTTTCTAAGATTTCACCAAGTGACCTAAGTTTGGACCCGACAATTACCCATTATCAAAGTCTTTTGAGACATCACCAAAACAAACATTCTGCCCAAGTCTGAAGAGTATCAGGCAGAAAATGTAGCCTCTAGAGTGTACACAAGGTTTTTCTAATATTTGACCCATTGACCTAGTTTTTGACTCCACATGACCCATTTTCAAACTCATTCAAGGTATCACACGGACAAATATTATGAACAAGTTTTAGGAGTATCAGACTGAAAATGTGTCCTCCAGAGCATGCAAAAGGTGTTTATAACATTTGACATATTGACTCAGTTTTTGACTCAACATGACCCGTTTTCAAACTCATCCAAGATATTATAAAGGCAAACATTCTGACTAATTTTCAAGAGTGTTGGATTGAAAATGTGGCATCCAGAGCATATACAAGGTTTTTCTAAGATTTGACCTGGTGACCTAATTTTTAACCCCCATGACCCATTTTCAAAGTCGTCTAATATATCAGCAAGAGTTTTGGACTGAAAATGTGGCCTCTAGAGCCTTCAAAAGGTTTTTCTAACATTTGATCTGGTGACTTAGTTTTTGACTCCACATGTACCATTTTCAAACTCATCCAAGATATCATAAAGGCAAATATTCTGACCAACTTTCAAGAGTTTTGGACTGAAAATGTGGCCTCTAGAGCGTACACGAGGTTTTTCTAAGATTTGACCTAGTGACCTAGTTTTTGATTCCACATGACCTATTTTCGAACTTGTCCGAGATATCATCAAGACAAACATTCTGACCAACTTTCAAGAGTTTTGGACTGAAAATGTGGCCTCTAGAGCGTACACAAGATTTATCTTAAATTTGACCTAGTAGCCTAGTTTTTGACCTAACATGACCCATTTTCAAAGTCGTCCAAGATATCATCCAGGCAAACATCCTGACCAACTATCATGAGTATCGGACTGAAAATGTGGCCTCTAGAGCGTACACAAGGTTTTTCTAAGATTTGACCTAGTGACCTAGTTTTAGATCTGGCATGACCCATTTTCAAACTAGTCCTAGATTTCAACAAGGCAAACATCCTGGCCAACTTTCATTAGTATCCGACTGAAAATGTGGCCTCTAGAGCGTACACTAGGTTTTTCTAAGATTTGACCTAGTGACCTAGTTTTTGACCTGACATGAACCATTTTCGGACTTGTTCGAGATATCACGAAGACAAACATTCTGACCAATTTTTAAGGGTTTTGGACTGAAAATGTGGCCTCTAGAGCATACACAAGGTTTTTCTAAGATTTAACCTAGTGGCATAGTTTTTGACCCGACATGACCCATTTTCAAAGTCGTCCAAGATATCATCCAGGCAAACATCCTGACCAGCTATCATGAGTATCGGACTGAAAATGTTGCCTCTAGAGCGTACACAAGGTTTTTCTAAAATTTAACTAAGTGACCTAGTTTTGAACCCGACATTACCCATTTTCGAAGTCGTCCGAGATATCATCCAGGCAAACATCCTGACCAACTTTCATGAGTATCCGACTGAAAATGTGGCCTCTAGAGCGTACACAAGGTTTTTCGAAGATTTGACCTAGTGACCTAGTTTTTGACCCCACATGACCCTTTTTCAAACTCGTCCGAGATATCATCTAGACAAACATCATGACCAACTTTCATGAGTATCCGACTGAAAATGTGGCCTCTAGAGCGTACACAAGGTTTTTCTAAGATTTGACCTAGTGACCTAGTTTTTGACCTGACATGACCCATTTTCGAACTCGTCCTAGATTTCATCGAGGCAAACATCCTGACCAACTTTCATGAGCATCGCACCGAAAATGTGGCCTCTAGAGCGTACACAAGGTAAGAAGTTGACGACGGACGATGGACACAGCACGATCACAATAGCTCACCACGAGCACTTCGTGCTCAGGTGAGCTAAAAACTCATCCTTACACTCCCAAAGCCTTATAATTTTCATTCATTAAACCCCAGTAGTCGAAAACCATCCGACACCCAGATAAATTAGAGATTTACTACAGCCCAGGTCTACACTGAAGGGAAACACGGTCTATTTTTACATGACCATCTCGCTCATTTACATACCGGAAATAATACAGACGAAGCTTCAAACATAGCATCCGAAGTTCTAGACATTTTGGAAAATAATTACATGTTTGTTATGTTATTGAATTTAATAGTCATTAGTCACGTGCAAGTCACTTAACATTCCCACAATGCTTTTTTTTATTTTGGCAGGAAACCTAAAAATAACTTAAGAGGCTACGTAGCCTTTTATGGGAATAAAACCATAAAAATTGCTTTTTTGTAATTTTATCATTCTTAATTACTGATGATTAGTATTGTTTTTTCATATAAATTTCAGTGACATTTTTTTTTTTTTTTCTTTTTAATTTGGTGTGATGTGAAAATTCTAAATACCCACCTTTAAAAGTGGATATCTAGAATTTTCACAGCAAACAAAAGTAAAAAATATATATATCACTGAAATTTATATGAAAAAACAATTTAAATCATCAATAATTCAGAATCATAAAATTACAAAAGAAAAAAAAATTTTTTAATTGTATTCCCGTAAAAGGCTACGTAGCCTCTTAAGCCATTTTTAGATTTCCCTCCAAGAAAAGAAAAAGCATTGTGGGAATGGTAAGTGACTGGCACGTGACTAATGACGCTGAAATTCCATAACATTACAAACATGTAATTATTTTCCACAATGTCTTCTTTGGACGCTATGTTTGAAGCTTCGTCTGTATATTTCCGGTATGTAAATGAATGAGTTGCTCATGTAAAAGTAGACCGTGTTTCCCGTCGGTGTCGACCTGGGCTGTAGTAAATCTGTAATTTCTCTTGTTGTCGGATGGTTTTCGACTACTGGGGTTTTATTAATAAAAATTATACGGCTTTTGGAGTGTAAGGATGATTTTTTTTTTTGTATTCTTGTAAAACGTTAGTCCCAAAATCTGAAGGGCCACCTTTAAGGGGCCACTACATTCAGAAGAAATTACTCTATGCATTATCAAATTATACCATTTTACCATTTCGGAACAATGAAATCGGAGGAACGGAGGGACAAATGGACCGATCAAAAGACAGAAGCGACAGACAGACAGACAGACCAAAAAAAAACTAGATCTACTCGACTGACTGAGAACTTGTTTAGCGTTTCAGCCGCTTTCAACATGATTTAGGTCATATCAAGGCAACAGCTCCCTTATTCATGCCGTATGTCTAGGGTTACACCGTTACTAGGCTGTGGCTCTGAAGCGTATTGCCCAAGGCTACACTCACGAAAATCCCAGCGCTTTCATTCAGGCTTGGAACCGATGCCTCCCGCTTGCGAGGCCTGCACTTTACCACCGATCCACACAGGACTAAGAAAAAACGAGATAGGTATCTAGGACTGACAAAGAAATCAGACAGGGACAAACAGACGGACAGGCATAACATTTGATCGACTGACACTTTGATAAAAGCTAGAGAATTTTTACAAGAATCCGACCAAAGCTTTTCAAGATCTATGTACGAATATTTAGTCCAAAAAAAAGGGAATGAAAATGACATTTAACTGAAACTAGCGATGTATGGTAGTGCATGCATATCGAGTGCTTGTGTATTTGAGATTGTACTGATCGTGGTCACAACAGGGTGGCTTGGCGCGAAACTAGAACGGTGCTATAGTAAAAATCTTCTCATTGAAATAGTCTACTTTATATAATGAAGTTATACCTGCATATAATGAAAAGTTGACCACATGTATCGATTTTTATCTGCGGATGTTTATATAATGAAATTGTATCTTTATGTAATACAGTTATATCTGTATATATTAATGTTTTATCTTGATATATTTAAATTTTATATTTGTATACCGTTATTTTATATTTATATAATGAAGTTTTATATTCATATATTGACATTTCATCTATATATAAAGAAACTATATATTTATATAGTATTGCTTTGTCTACATATAGTGGAGTTATATATCCATATCTTAAATTTTTATATTTGTATAAGGAAGTTATATGTTTATATATAAATGTTTTATCTTTATATAATGAAGTTTTATATTCATATATTGACATTTCATCTATATATACAGCAAATATATATTTATATATCAATGTTGTATCTACATATAAAGCAGTTGTATATCTATATCTCATGTTTTTATATTTGTATAAGGAGGTTATATGTTTATATATGAATGTTTTATCTTTATATAATGAAGTTTCATATTCATATGTTGATGTTTTATCTAAATATAAAGGAGCTATATATTTATATATTAATATTTTATCTGCATATATGGAGTTATATATCCATATGTTCATGCTTTATCTGTGTATAATTATTTATTGTCCTTATATTAAAAAAAAATATCATGTAAGACAGTGAAGGCGTTCCATATATTTCCTTAAAGGTGAGTTACCTGTAGATTTGTTGACGCTGTAAAGTGTATACACATGGAGAAAGCCACTTCCTGATACACAAACATGACAGACAATGCATTTTCCAAGTACTGGGTGCGTATTCTACGGTGAAATATCTCTGCCTCGAGATACGAAATATACGGTACTGGTGAACATTAATTTATAATAATATAAACAGGTACATGTATGTTTACGCCTTCATTGTTTACTGTTGGCCGCTGATTGGGCTTTTAATTTCTATGCAGCTTGTACAGTAATGTCAGGGTAAAGACTGTGTATTTTTTACCTCTTAGTTTTGACCGAGCTAAAAAAGAAGACGAAATAAACGGCCCAACAAGACAATTTTCGTTTTAAATCTAGCGTTGTTGCCTGCATGAATTGCCGGCATAATTTGACAGACAAGCTTCAATCAAAACCTCAGCAATTTCCATATCATATTTCCAAGTGTTTGTTCTGCTTTAGGGCGAGATAGCGTCATCTATCTGTATAATGAGCTGTTGTCTTTATGTTACCGGGATTAATACGATCTCTTATATCGGACTTTTCCAAATTACCGCTAATTCTTTGATCCATCTGGGTTAAATTAAGCGAAAAGATATTCTTAACTCTTATTAAGCTTAATCTTTAACTACACAGTCAAGACTTTTAGTGACCCTATGCAAAAAAGGTCCTTGAAGTCATTGTGGAAAAAGGAGAAAATGCTGGTAATCAGTTTTCTCTTTTTCTCAACAATGTTTCCAATCCGTTCACAGACAAATGAAGTTATTTGATCCAAATGTAGTTTGTCATTTTAAGATTCTGTAAATTTGAGCAAGTCTAAAACTTCGAAGTGTAAGGGAAAATGTTTATAAATAAAACGAACAACTATTATCAGCAAAAAAGTGAATAGCTATATTTTCCTATAACAACTCTATTTCGTTTGGGTCGGAAGGGCGGGGGGGGGGTGTCCCCATAGAGGAATGTGCGGATTAAAGAACAAACTTAAGCTCCTGTGCAGTCTGATCTTGACCTTCACTGTCCGAAAAATAGCATTTAGTAAGCTGTAGAAGCTTTATGGTATGTTCGCAGGCTGATATGAGTAGATACTTTTGTAACATGCATTAAGCCCCGTTTTCACAGAGAGAAAGGTTCTAATAAATTTTCAATGGGTATAAGGGATGGGTGATGCGTCATAGTAGACAGTTCGAATCTTCTAAGAATAGCAGACAACGCTATGAATTGGCTATCCGACTTATTGGAAGGCGAGATTTTCATTCTCGCCTTCATATGTCAACGCTCGGCAGCTTGCTGAAAATGCCTCTGAACAGCATTATCAAAACGCCTTTCAAATAGTTCGATACTTCTCGAGTACATTAGAACAAAATAGTGTCGAGACCATTGTAAATTTAATCAGAACAGCAAGAAGAAACTTCAAGTTTCTAGAAGGAATGAAATCGAATTCGTAAAAAGCATCGTTTTTGACAAATGCAAAATACTTTGGATCAGTTCATTGATATAATCACGTTGCTACAGCAACAAACAAACCATAGCTATTATAAGCCAATCGAAAGCTACTAACATGACGTCATTCGGACCTACTTCCACTTCACAACGCATAAAAAACTAACCAGTGGGATCGTACATGTAAATTTACTATCCCAGAACTAACCAATCGGATAGCTTCTTTGAAAGACGTACCGCTGATAGACCCCTTTCCCCTGCAACCTTATTCTGTCTTTTTGAGAAGTAAAATTGAAATAAATTCCTTTGAATCAAGTGTTTAAACAGAATTTTCTTTCAAAGAAATATTTTTCTTTTATCAAAGTTGTGCTTGACTTTATGATTAATGACTAGATTATTGTTACGCATCGGCGTGGCCGAGTTTTGATTCAGGAGACCCGTGAAAAGAAAAAAGGTAAATCAGTTTAACCCTTTACCTCATAAGGCATTTCTATGGTATCTATAACTGATCCTAAATAACAGCAAGGATGAAGCCGTTTCTTATGTCTATATGACACCTTTTGATAGTGTAGAAAACATTGTGGCAAAAGGTGAAATTGCTCTACACGAGCAATTTCACCTTCTGCCACAATGTTTTCCAAAGGCTCCTACAAGCAATGCGTAGAAATGAGTATCTATGGAGTAAAGGGTTAAATTACAATAGATGTGTCATTTCGAAGTAGTTCTGGTCAGTATGATGTACCGATGTATAGTTCCAGGCTGATAACTTCTTTCCTTATATACGAGTATGATCGGATTTTACTACGTCGAAAATGACAATAACATGATCTGTAACCGTTTTAACATGCAAAGAATTTTAACTTTTTCTTTTGGTCGTCACGTTGCTTAACGTAAAGCAATTATTCATAAATATTTAACCCTTTACCTTAAAACAACTCTGAAAATCAAGCTTTTAAAAACATCGAGAGGAGAGGGGAAATTACAATCGGAAATTGGATTTTTTTTTTCATTTTACCACAATGTTTCTACCCTATCAAGAACAAATTTTGTCGCTAATTTGGGCCACCCTGAATTTGTCATCTGTATGAATCAGTGTTTTCAAATTCAATTTAGTCTGAAATTTCTTTGTCAGGTAAAGAATAAACGCTTATCGCAATGATTTGTTATCATAATCACTTACCTCCGTCATTATTAGAACTGAAATCTTTACCTTATATGTTCCCATTTATTTTCTTCGAAATAATTTCCTTCAACTATACACTTTTTTCCAAAACTGAATAACACAATGATAAAATTAACTTGACAGGGAGAATCCCACTGTCCTAGAGTGCATCGGACGTGTTCATGATTTTCTAAGAACACGGACCAAGGGCCTGTATCTGTGTATAGTTTTGTCGAACAAAGGAATAGGGTGTATCTCAATATTGACAAGTTGGCAATCATTTTGCTTTCATGTTTGCCGACAAGCTGAACGTAAATTCCGGTTACGCGGGATTAATGAAAGACAAGCGTTAATGTCAATGAACTCTTAAATCGTTTATAACGCCTGTCTCTTTTGAAGACTAGGCAGACGATTCTAGAGTCTGCACAGAATATGCAATCTTATGTCGGATTAGCTATATTGTAATAACCCGACCAAAACAGCCCAGGGTGAGGTTGCAATAATTAAGCATTTTTCCCGAGATGTAAAATGCCATTTTCATCAATCCAGCACTCTAGTATAAGGGTTAACAGAGTCATAGATTACAAGAATCGTATATACGAAGAACACCTTCTGACGTTCCTTATAGGACCTAAGAAGTAAACCGTCAAATGATGTTGGTTGGTTATTCTTGATAGGATGGTAAACATTGCGCAAAACGGAGAAAATGTTCGTTGCCAGTATTTTCTCATGTTCCTGCATGCTTTCAAAATACCCTTCCCTTTCTAAAAAAGCCCCATTCTTTAAGGTCTTTAAAACCCAGGACATGTATTGTAATCTAAATGTTAAATCTCCGTTTTGGACATTGAAGGTCGTTTGTTTTGAAAGTCTTTTTCAGTCTTGATAAAGTATATTTCAAATAAAATGGTAAACAAATTTTTAAAAAAGCCTTTTAACTGAACGACACTGAAATTTTGACAACCTCAAGGGAAAAAAAGTTTCAAAATACTTTTGGAAAAGGAAAAAACACTTGTCACCAGTATTTTCTCTTTTTACCATTATGTTTTGTACTTTTTCCCAGCCAAACGGCACATTTTCAGCGGCTCTTAACTTATTATCTGCTTTAAATGCTTTAATGTAGACGGTCCTAATTTTTTGTTATTTTCTGAAGGGTTTTGTAAAGGGTTACTAAGATGGAAAACATTGTAGGAAAGTCAAACAAAAGGTTGATTATCATTATTTGCTACTTTTCCTACAATGCTTTGAAAAGCCTCTTCTTCAACATTGTTGAAAGTCAGTTTTGTGATCTAAAAGGCTGAATCTCAGTTTCTATACTCTAAAATGTACCTTTCTAAAAACTCTTTGCTCTCTCAATAAAATTATCCATGGAATAAAATGGTAAAGACTTTCAAGAAATCAATCATCTCATTACAGAGTTATAGTTTTAGATCTATCAAAATTGATTGCATTTTCAAGCAAAAACTATTCTTTAATCCTTTACCATATCCCTTCAAGTACAGTTTTAACAACCCTGAGAAAGAGGCCATTTAAAAACTTAATTTTGAAAAGGAGAAACTTTCTTGGCTCTTTACACGAAGAAAAAAATTCAGACTTTCCAAATTGAATGCATTTTCAGGTAGCAAGTTTTTGATCTGGCACCATTGATGGAACCTGTATGAAATAGGATGGAAGACATTTTAGGAAAAGGAAAAAATGTCAATTAGCACCGTATTCTCCTTTTCAGACCAAAAGTTCTCAAGTCTTCTTCCTAGAACTTTTAAACTCATTATTGGGGTAATAGAGGGTTAGATCTACGTTTCTATGCAACGTAAAAACATATACGGGTAACAGCAAATTAAAACTCTTTGCCATCACATAAAACTTTTCCTTCAAATGAAATGGAAAGGAGTTTCAGAAAAGTCCATTCGTTTTATTTTTTTTCAACATATTTTCACAAGCCTTCTTCAAGTTTGTTTAAACTCAGGATGGTTAACTGGTCTTCATTGCACAGGAACATTGCCAACTCTATAGACTTTGCTGTATTAGGAGAGGCTATTTAAGTACAGGAAAATATTTCAATATGTTATGCCTATATTCTAAACTCGCCTTCCAACAGTACTTTCAGTACTTTGATTTTTAGAACGCTATACGCCAGATTAACATAACATTCCAAGTTTTAGAAATTTGCCCATGTAACCTATATTTAGACAGTACGCTAGGTTAACAGCATGGTTAAGTAAATGAAATTAGCCGTTTGATCTATTTTTAAGACAAATACGCTTACAGAGCAAAACGTTTTAAACTTAACCCGCTAGGGTTAGCGTATCTGACTCGTGACCGGATGGTTGCAAGTTCGATACCTGGTAGAGACAAACTTTCTCTTTCAACTATCTTTCGCCTCTCACCAGTGATGCATGCGAGGAAAGTAATCTGACTTGAAAGAAAGTTGTGTCAGTACTTGTGTGAGTGAGCCAGGAAAAACGTAAGTTCACGTTAGTTGAAACATACATATTTTACATCGATTGAAAAACAAGTCCATACGCCTTACACTAATCTCTCTCGATTCTGCTTCCTGGAAACGACTCAAGTACTCGCACCGAATGTGTGGTGTGGACCACCGAAACTTCTCAAAGTTGACCCCCGCTCCCAGGTCTCGAACTCCGAGTTCCTTGCACCATCGCCTTTCATCGCCAAAAAAACGTTACGCATTCGGCAAAGACTCTGCCGCAATCGATCGGCCGGTACACGCTGGTTCCTCACATCGATTACGGATTACCCGAGTCCAAGCCGAATCCGTTTGATTCTGGCGATGAAATCTATGTTACACGAATCCTATTGGGCTGTGCTATCCTCAAAAAGAAGCTTGTTGGATTGTGACTTGAAATAATTTTTAGGATGGAAAAGAAGAGTAAATAAATGTGTTAAATAATCTGTCGCTGGGCAGATACAAGGAATCCTGAGCCCATATCCACCATTTTAATTTCATTTTTAGTCTTGCTTTAGACTTAAAACTTTAAAAATAATACAATTTCTGACTGGTGCAAACCGAAGTGTTATGCCAATCAGAGATTGTGTTATTTTGAAATGAAGAAAATCTGCTGGAATAAGACCTATACTCTTTTTTAGAATGGTTGGTACATACAAACCCTGGGTGTCCAAATGCAAAACGTATGGTAACCAAGGCATGTTACTGTTATGTAACAAGCTGAATTTATTTTTTTTTTTAATATTTAGTTTAAACCATTCACAACCTGGAACATCCAAAGCAAAAATATTATTGTTATTTGTGGTTTCTGAATTTCTTTTACAAAACATGTTTGATCATATAAGAAAAGGTGTAGATAATCCACCAAGAGCCTTAGTACAGTGACCCAACTCACTAAACTTAATCAAATAATGGAATCCTAAGCAAAATACGTTGTTGGCATGATCTTAAATCACATGATATCTCGGCTGTTTATGACTACCCTGGTGGTGGAATCTGATGATCGCAAACGGAATAAAAGTAATTGACATTGTTTGTTGGAGATGTTATCTTTATTTCAAGAAGCTTAGCTCGTACAACCAAAGTGCACACCGTTGAACCCATATTATACAACATCCAGAGGCATCTACAGGAGATAATATTAACGGTTGGATAATTCTTGTTATATTGCACTGATGTTTTATTATCCAATGAATATTCTGCGAAAAAAGTCTCGTTCGCAGACGTTTTTTTTTTTCATTGAAATTCAGGCTTCTATACCAATGAAAAGGGTTTGTTTTTTTTTACTTATCAGTATTTTATTTTCTAATGTGCCAACTGACCGGTCTATATTTCATTTCGAAAACACTGCAACAGGGCCTAGGTCGGTGCTTTGTGAAAAGAAAATTCAGTTAGGTTAAAAAATAATGAGATCGGTATATACGAAAAATTTCTGTTGAGTGAATGATGATAAACACATCGTTTTGTACAAGTATATTTGGCCTGCAACACGCAAAAGGAGCATTCAGACATTTGCATAAAGTGTCGTCTCGGATCAGCCAGCGCATTGCGCGCAGGCTAATCCGAAACGACACTTTCCGTTTTCATGTATTATTTGTTTTGCAGAAGTCTACTGTAGCACAAAATCTAATGTAGTCGTAAAGTGCGTCTCGGATTAGCCTGCGCGTACTGCGCAGGCTGATCCGAGACGACACTTTACGCAAATGTCTGAAAGCCCCTTTTCGCGTGTTACACGCCATTTATAATTGTGCCATACTCTGCCAAAAGGGCATTGAATGGATCTCTGTGACACATTATATCAAACAAGTCTTCACATTTAAGGATCTGTAATATGCATATAGTCTCAGAATTAATTGAAAATGAAGGTAAAATGGTTCTTTGACATACATAAAATTTACAAATATAAAACATTTGCGACCAATGTCAGTCTGCGCAGATTGCGCTAGTTGACAGGAGTCGATGCTTCTCGCAGATGCATTAAGCCCTTTTTTCACGGAGCAGGACTCAATTATATTGACCAAGGTTGGGTGGGCTAATGTCGAGCTACATGCATCAATCAACAAAATGATGCGAATGTATTTATAAATCTAATTCTTGATGTCTCTTTTTGATAGAGTTCAAAATCCTAGACAAACTGACGGCGTTTGACATCGGAAGTTAAGAGGCAACTTCATCAACAAAAAGTAGAAAAACTATGAGAAGTCTGGAACTGCTCCTGTCCGAGGGGTGCTCGAAAAAACATACTCTGTTCGGTTAAAACATCTTTTGATACAAGTTATCGTGCATTAAAGATTTTGTGCAGTATACAAATTACAACATTAACGTGAAAAGGATGAGAAAGTATACGTTAATGAAATATACGTGTCTATTCAAACGCAAACAAAACTGCATGTTTCTTATCCTTTTTAACTGTAGTTGTATTGGTCACTAAAGTTTAACTGCAAACCATGCCGCGACATTCTGAACGTCGACGTGTTGAAGCTTTTGTGATGCTTAATACAAGTGATTCCGTCGATGTTGTCGCACAGGTATATAGTTATCACAGAAATAATGTTACTGATCTTCGTTGAAGGTCGGCAAACTGGGACCCAGAGACAATGTTAGTAATCTTCGTTTAAGGTTTGAGCAAACTGAGACAGCTTCTGGACATCCTTGAATTGGTAAAAAACTCAGGTAACTGACGTCAGATAGACCATCGTGTTGAAAACTGACGCATACATGAGGGTCGTTTTTAAACTGCAACAGCGAGACATTAGAGTTGAAGTAGATAAGCCGTTCTGAGGTGCAAGTGTCATTTTGTCCGAACCATCAGACCCATACGAGCATAATGTGGAAAACGTGCTCACGACGTCATCGCGATCCTCGAATGACCGAGACATTTCCGTTGAATTAGGCGCCAGTGGAATCAAGAGGTCTTTTCTGATGGGTCCGGGTATTAACTAAGCCACAGCGATGACGTGGAGATAAATATGTGTAACAGTGGGAATAGTGTTGGATTGGGTGTGATCATGGGAGACAGGAAAACGTTTCTTTTCATTGTAAATAGAAATATATGCATATTTATATAAATCTAGTCTTGAGAGGAGTAGCGACACTGGCATGCTCCCACCACACGCTGCATGACAACGCACGTACGTACACCCCACGGATTACTCGGCAACATACGTATGACCGTCTGACCTTGATCTATCGTTTCTCGAGATATGAGCTCAATGGAGCATATTGGATATATGCTTATGCGTAGAGTAATGTCGAGGCATTTTGTCATAAACTTCAGGATCCTACCAATGCTCTAAAGCGGGCATAGAAAAAATTCCCATCAAGTGTCGTGCAACGTCACGTCGATTCCACGAGACGTCGGATTGTAAAAATAATACGACAAGCTAGGGGTCATACCCGATATAAATGACAAAATCGTATGCAAGTCGTAAAGATAGTCTCAGATCGTAATTTCGTCACCAGCAAAATCCATCGGCAAAGTTTGCGTATTTTTCATTTGGATCCCAACTTCTTTTATTCAATTTACACGTCTCCACAGAAATTGCTTTTTCCTGTTGTTTTGTAGATTACTGAATAAGCCAAAAGATGGTACCCTACATTTGGAACTTTGGGTGAAGGAATTTTTACAAAATTAAAGTAAAGTGTATTAGTAAGAAGTAATATGTTGAACTTTGATACCGAAGTAAACTGAACACCAAATAGCTGCAAGATCCACATGCGGCAGAACACCCAAAGCGGGTGTTAAGATGCATTCAGATTGAAATTATACCGTTTGAGATCATGGAAAATATTGTGACGCTCACAATACGTTAGTGTGTGGTCGGTGCAAGTGTTAGTCGGTGGCAGAAAAAAATGAAATCAAAATCAGTCAAAAGGTGAACAATAGAAAGAGTGATAGGACAACTCTGAACTTATTTTAGAAATAAAATTTCACTTCCAGCGACGAACACTTGGGCCGACCGTAAAATAAATGAATACCTTTCCAATAATTTCTATACTTTTAAATATGATTTACATCTAAGTGCACTTTAACAACCGCTTTGTTTACTTTTGGCAACTATTGTTTCTTTAACTCTAGGGGAAGTGACGGCATATAGGCCTTTATTGAATATGAGTGATTTTTGTTTTACCTATTTCAGATAATAAATCATTTTAACACGATAAAACCTAGGTTTTAGGCTTGAAATGACAAATAAGATAAAACATTTCAGAAATGAACACAAATGTGAAATTCTGTATACAAAGATAACATTCTGGACAGTGTATATCGCTCAAAATATTACACATATCGATATTTTGTTGTCATAATATCAAAAGATGCGTTAGGCAATTGTGGGCCACTAGACACGAAAATATAGGTACTAAAATCTGAAACTGTCTGGAACTGAAAAATGAACGGGATACCCTCGTACAGTGCATTTTTATGCTTAAAACCCCCATAATCTCTAAGGGAAACGTTGTTTCCTCATCAAACTAAGAATCGAGATTGGTTTAGAACTGTGTTAAATGAGACGCAGAATGTTTTCTTCAAAATGGGCTATTTGTTTGCATTCTAAATATTTCCAGAGGCGTGGAAAGCCGGTCGAAGCATAGCAGAAAATCCTGAAGATTTGCCGAATCATTGCCGTCACTGTCTTCATAATCCCTAACCGAGAGTCCGAATACCTTTATGATGCATACTGTCTACCCAGATACTGTATTGAATGGCAAACAAATTACTTAACCGCAAAGATTTATCTACAAAGAGTTTTTTCTTTTACACTTTTCAGACGATCATTATTGGTTTCCGATGGTGCGACGAAAGCTCACAGGCTGTAACTGGGGATCCAAATTCTAAAACTTCTAAAACCGGGAGGCCGAAATTGTCTCGGTCCTAATCCGGAGCTTCAACGCCAAGGTTTTCAGGAGCGTTAAAACAGGCTATTCAGACCTTTACAACATTATCAAACGACAAAAATGATCCAACACTGGATGCAGTTAGGCGATAGCCGACACCATTACTAAACAAGACAAATTTAAGAAGAGAACACTTTTTTCTTTCAGTGGCGTTTTTTTACTGGTTTACGTTGCCTTTTAAGACTGAGCTCCAGATAAGTGGGAGCGGTGTTAAAGTCAGTGTATCTTTTTGAAACCCTACGTAGAAAAATGACACTACGGGGACTACTTTTCAAAACGACCACCCTTACCTTGAGTTCCAAAGTAAACTAAGGGTTTACCCAATAAAACCCTACCTGGTGCGACTTATTCAGCAATGGTCAGTAAGCATGTAACTTATGCACCGACCATTTATTAAAACAGCTCATACATGCTTAGGTAACAGCTTCTACATAAGCCCTACTTTTCCCCTAGTATATGGGATTGGTGATGCGTCATAGTAGACAGTTCGAATATTCGAAGAATATGACATGCGCAGACAACGCTATGAACTGGCTATGCGAGTTAATTTTAGAACTTTTACGCTAAATTAACATAACATTCCGGGTTTTAGAAATTTGCCGTGTGAACTATATTTAGACAATACGCCAGGTTACGAAATGATTAATTAAGTAAATGAGACTGGCCGTTTGGTCTATTTTAAGACAAATACGCTTAAATAGCTAAACGTTTAAACTTAGTCCACAAGGATTAGCGTATCTGACTCGTGATCGGGTGGTTGCAAGTTCGATACCTGGTACAGACAAACTTTCTCCTTCAACTATCTTTCGCCTTCACCTGTGATGTATGTGAGGAAAAAAGCCAGTGACTTGAAAGAAAATTGTGTCAGTACGTGTGAGTGCGCCAGGAAACACATAACGAAAGTGCACTCTAGTTTTAAACTTATTTATTTTACATCGGTTGAGAAACAAGTCCTTAAACCTTATACTAATCTCTCTCGATTCTGCTTCCTGGTAACGATACAAGTACTCACACTGAATGTGTGGGCCAATGAAAAATCTCAAAGTTGACACCCTATCCCAGGTCTCCAACTCGGGAACTTTTGGTTGCGAGGCAGGCGCTCTAACTTAAAGCCACAGACATCACCGTGATATGACCTGAGGTTTTATAACGCGGTTAAATTCAAATATTGTACAACAATCAGGTTAATTTCAAACCCGTAATACAGGCAACGCGCTCACAAGGCAGAAATTTACGTAGTTGCAGACTTCAAGAGATATCGAGAGGCTTGGACATTCAAATACTATGATACTATTTATGAAGAAAGACGGTCTATAACTCAAAGATTATTTTTCTCTCTACCAAACGACAAAATTTTAAACTTGTCCAAATTGAAAGCATTTGCAGTCGACAAAATAAAGGGAACCCAAAAATTGTAAATTGTTTCCAGCCGGGTAGAAAACATTGTGGGAAAGGGAGAAAATGCTGATTACCAGCATTTTCTCCTTTTCCCACAATGTTTTCAAAAGACTTCTATGTCAGGATCGTTAAAACCAGGAATTGTTTGGTAGCGGGTTTGATAAATTGAGCCTGGTCAGAATATTCTTTATCTGGCATAAAAAAAACTTCGCCGATGTTTATTTTCAATCATAAATGTATACGTTCTGTTAACCCTTTCCCAAACAATCCCTGGTTTTTACGGGTCTGGAAAAGTAGCCTTTGGAAAACATTGTGGGAAAAGGACAAAATGCTGGTAACCAGCATTTTCTCCTTTTCCCACAACGTTTTCTACTCTTATCATAGACAGAAATATTCTTTTCCGTAAGAGTTGAATTGTCGTCTGGAAATGCTTTCAATTTGGTGTAGTCCAAAAGTTTGTCGTTTGGGAAAGGGTTAAGCGCTGCCTCATTGGTGCATGCATGTGCCGACCAAGTGCTGTCATCGATAACTCAGGTACTATTTGGGCGAGACTTTTAGCTTTTGTTGAAGTTTTCGGTATATCAAAGAATCATTTTATGTCACGACTTGCTTGGTATAATGCAATAAGGAGATGCGTTGAGAGCTTTTCGCCAGATCATAGCTCATACCGTACATGCATTTCCTTCATGTACATTTCTATTACAGACCAGATCGTGCGAGCAATTTGGGACGTTACATCTTTCTGGACTTCAAAGCAAAGATTCTTTTGTAATTGTAAGCAATGTTAATGAAACCAAGAGAGTTGGAGGTCAAACATATTCTTTTAAGACAATAATCTCTCTAACAGGCAGTGTAGATCCAAAATCGGACTACACGTTCGGTGCAGTCTGATCTTGATCTACATTGTCCGTTAAAGGTCAGTGAGTCGCGCCTAGCAGCCTGAGGTATTAACAGCAAATTAAGATTCCCATATGTGGTATTCCTATACTGTCGAACCATCAAATATTCATAGACAAGTTTCATTAGCGTCTAAGTTTTTGCCATAAACATATAGTAATGGACATGTAGTAGCCTACCAAGACAAAACTCAATTATGTAGGTAATATCCCTTCCCCATATCGTTGCTCGTACATGTTACTCTTTACAAAACGAAACTACCATACAATGTTTTAAACTTGCCTGATTTATGGGCATTTTGCAGATGACAATTCAAATATGGGAAAATGACTGTTTGTCTTCAAAAGAATGAAAAATGTGCGAAATGAGAAAAATGCTGGTTGCCAACATACTCTCAATTTTCTACAATACTTTCGAAGATTTTTCTCCCGGTGATTGTTGAAAGATACTTGTATTATTCTTTCGTAAACGGCTTAAAAATACAATTCGTTCACGGTACCAATCTGTTGTATTACATATCTCTATATGAGAACATGGATGCGATCTTATTGGTTTCCATTTTTGTGCTAATTTTTCCCTGTCCATTTGTTAGTGTGTTTGTTTTTTTTTATGTTTGTTTCAGCATTAGAGCTAATACTATCAAAATATTGTCCAAATATGTTAAAACAACAAACAAGTGTTTAAGCTAAATCCATTTTTTTTTTATAGAATTGGCCTGAAATTGAAACATCACCAGATGTCGTTGCTTATCAACGTATCGCCATGGGTGATTTTCCGTCAATGTGATTTCACACTCCAACATCAAAATATACAAATATCTTTATCGAATTACTTGAAATGAGAAGTAAGACGGGTGCTCCATAAATCTTAAAGCTTAGAATAAATTCATTAAGAGAAAGAAGAAGGGAGAGAACCGCCCTTTATTTCTGGTACCATGTCTAGACTACGCCCAATATCCTCTCGTAATGTGTTTGTTATTGTTGGACATTTACACTACAAGATAATCCACGCTGAAATCTGTGCTAGCTTTCAGAAACTGAAACATTCAAACCTGTAATATGTGACAGCATGACACAAGTTGTAATGAAACGGCATAAGCCATTTACCAACAAGGTATGTGTTCCAATGGCTTGGAGGAAGTTGGCTTTTGCTAATACGGTAGTGTGCGGCACTTGAAAACAAAATGTGGCTGGTTCAAGTCCCTGGCTTGGCCGATTTCTTTCAGAGGAAAAGTGATAGTCATTGTGACAGGATTCAGTTCTCTTCGCCGCTGATCATTGTAATAACGATGGTTGTAGAGGCAAGCAGTAAGTGACTTGTAAAGAATACTCTGCATAATATTGGTAAGAACTAAGAAGAAAACTAGGAAAGCATGGGTAGATGCACTGGCATCTACGATATAGCTGAAAAAAGTTAAACACTACTTAAACAGCATTCAATCAACCAAACAATACTTAACCCATTACCACACAGTCCCTACTTTTGACGCCCCTGAAAAAGAAAACTTTAGAAAACATCGTGGGAAAAGGAGAAAATGCTGGTAACCAGCATTTTCTCCTTTTCCCACAATGTTTTCTATCCATCACAAAACAAATTTAAAAAATTAAAGTCATTTTTATTTTGTCGTCTGCAAATGTTTTCAATTTGGACAAACCTACAATTTTGTGGTTTGGTAATGAGTTAAAGACAAAATTTGCAATTTTTCATTTTTTTCCGAAAAAAGTTATGTTTTAATTGTGTTCTTTCTGGTGTATTCATCATACTTCTTAATGCCTGAACTATGCATAGATTAGGAGAGAGAGTTTTCCCCGGGGAACCCCCTCTTGTAGTCTCCAGGGCAACAGATAAACCATTGGCACCAAAGCTCAGATAAATCATGCGGACCATGCCGTTGTGAAAAGGGGGGTTTAATTGATCTCCAAAAGTTTCAATTCATGTCAGTATGCGCAATCTGTGCCGACTTACATGGGTCGAAACCTTTTGCTATTGGTGAATTTTCTTGCATTTGCAAGGACCGATCTACCTAACGATTTAGAAGATGAATTTTACGGACCCAGAATGATAGGGTTACTTGTTTGTCAGGGTGCATTCCGATACATGATATCGCTTTGTGCCAGAAGATGACTCATATTTAGGGTATGTGCATAGTCTATAACTTTTCGGCTGCTGAGCTAAATTCAGTGTACCTTTGCCGACAGTGTAGATCAGGATCAGATTGCACAGAACGTGCAGTCTGATCTTTGATCTATACTGTCTGGCAAGGACATATTGTCCCTCAAAAAGTACGTTTGAAACAGCAAAGTTTTGGGATTTTACTATCGGCTTAAGAGATTCTTTTCTCTTATTTAGCAAAATGGTTAAGGTGAACTGCCTCTAATTCTTACATTAAAAGAAGCAACCTAGATTGGCCGAATTAGCATTTAAGAAAAACGTCGATGTTACAAGATAGTCACAGATAAGTAGGTAAATCTCCAGCCCCTGTCATATTAACTCTTTACCAAACGACAAAATTAAAGACTTGTCCAAATTAAAAGTATTTGCAGACGACAAAATAAAAGTGACTCAATATTACAAATTTTGACTTTGAAAGAGTAGAAGACATTGTTGGAAAAGGAGAAAGTGTTGGCTATCAAGATTTTCTCCTTTTCTCACAATGTTTTAGAAAGGCTTCTTCCACTGAGTCGTAAAAACCAGGGACTGGTTTGGGCTAAAGGACGGAAGCTGCCGAGACTGGCCGAATAGCCTGTACGAAAACGTCGATGTTACACGATATATACCGATGACTCATGGGTCGTGGACCTTAAGCTGATAAAAATTTGTACACAGCGAAGGGTTGTAAAGCATCAGGCATACGATCGGTATGGTAGTTAAGGATCGGCATTTCTGACTTGGCTTAGACAATACGTGTGCTTATCTTTATAATTAGATCTTTTATTACGTGAGAAGTCTTCAAGAAAATAATGACAAATGGCGCGATGACGCATGCAAAACGGAATGCAATGGAAAGCTACACAGAAGATTATAAACACGAGTCATTCTCTGGCAAAAGGGGGCTTAATGCATCTCGGTGATGTATGGTACCGAGCAAGCCATCGCATCCTCATGTATCTATAATGGCCAGCTCTCTTTAATATATGCTTTAATCATGGGGTAGACTGGGCTATGGACATATAGTAAAATGGCCAGTAGCGAAACGTATTGGCCCAGGTCAGCCTGCGCGGAATGCGCAGGCTGACCTGGGCCAATACGTTTCGCAGATGCACTAAGACCCCTTTTGACAAAGCATGACTCAAATGCATTTTCCTGGTATCTTTGAAGTGAGCTCGGGTTTGTTAAATTGATATGTCTGAACAGCCCATATTCTCGTTTGTATTTCAAAGAATATATGTCATTATTATCAGTATTGTAAGACGGAAGAAGTTATGTTATTGTTTGTCTCACGCAAGTCTTCAAGAACATACTGTAAGTGGTTACTGGACAGTCAGGCAAACTGACAGGGACATTCTTTTAGGTAGAATTGTTTGTTGATGCGATTACGTTTGATTGTAACATAAAAGGCTGTTAAGCGTGACTCAAGGACCTTTTGTGTAGCCCCCCCCCCCAATAATTTTGAAAATCATAGTAACTAAAATATGAGTTTTTATCGCAATGCAACAAGCACGCAAAAAATCTCAGTATTTCGAAGTTAGCTCCCCCCAACCCAATCTTGAAATGCTTCATACGTGGCTGGATATAGATCGAGATCAGATGCCACAAAACGTTGATATCTTGGGGCTCCTCTTCCTCATCCTCGACGTTATCATAACACAATGAAAATGGTCGTATCCCAGTTTGATCTATATCTGCTCTTTCTTTACTCAAATGGCAGTCAGACCTTTACAACATCCATTTTCACAAAGTAAGTCAAGCCTTAACTGAGATTGTTTTTTTCAGTTGAGGAGTATCCGGGAAGAAAGAAAAATAAACGCAAGGAAACATTATAAATATTTTACATTCGACCGATCAGAATGCTACTAAATCTTGAAAAAGCTTAATGTATCAAATGGACCTCCCCTAATAAGGAAAAAATACGCTGAAAGGTTAAGTCTTTGTCAGATTATAAAGGCGAAAAACGTAGAGTGCTACTATAACCGTATGCATTATGTTTTACACCACTATGGAAAAGTTTTTAGATGAAGTATATTCGTGTTAATATATGGCCCGCAACACAGGAAAAGGGATATTCGGACAATTGCGTAAAGTGTCGTCTCGAATCAGCCTGCGCAGTCCGCGCAGACTAATCCGAGAAGGCACTTACGACTACAATAGATTTTGTGCTACTCTAACAGATTAGCCTAAGAAACCTGCGCAGGCTGATCCGCGACGACACTTTACGCAAATGTCTTAAGGTATTACCATCCTAACGCTTCTTACGCAACATGGCATGAAATTTTAGTTGATATATAAGGATTTACTTTGATATTTTGATATCATATTTTTGCATATTTCTAATCGACCAGAAATTCATTTGATGCCCATCTTGAAATCATTTGTTGATATTTTGTTATTTTTTCAGAAAAGGGAGGTAATTATCTCCTTTTGTAATGGGAATAGAGTGGCCCAACATTTATAAATGATAATTTTAATAAGGAAAGAGTAGCTCGGTCAAAGTAGTACAATAATACTCATTTTCAATCATAGCAACATTTTCAGGATAACATTATAGTAGAAATAGCTGTCTTCCATTAGAATGGTACCACCTTAATACCCCTTTTCGTGTGTTAAGGCCAAATATGAGCAACAATCTGATGAATGGGGTTTGATGCATTAAAGCATTATACTAAGAAAATCATTACATGGTCCTGGGTCCATAAAATCCATTTTGTCGGACAACTGACTGAATACTAAGGTAGAACGGTCCTTGGACATGCTGAATGTCCAGAAGAAAGATTTCGACACATTTGTGTCTGCACGGACCGCGCAGGCTGACACGAGTCGATACTTTTTGCAGATGGAAAAGAACCCAGATTAATGCATCTGCGAAAAGTTTCGAGCAGGCTGACCTGGGCCGAAACTTTTCGCTAATGGTCAATTTTCTGTATGTCGAATGACCAGTGTACCTCATGATTAAGTCAGCTGTCTAAAAAAATATGTGGTCAATTTGGATCAGTAATTATGTGATCGCTTGCTCATTGCCACGGATCACAGAGATGCATTAAGTCCCCTTTTACCAAAGCATGGCTCATGTATATCGTCGTCTCAGTGCCAGTGGTTCATCTGTACATACCATAACCATATTTTATCTCTCACATTTAACTTGTACGGTTACAATACTATAGGGTGCCTTTGGTTCTGCGTCCCGAATTTCTATATTGCATGTCTCCAGGCAATCCCATCATGTAAACAGTTATGAAGACAAATTACGTTTGTGTTCAAACGTAATTTTGGCAGTATCTGGAAGAAAAATCAGCACATACATGATTTTTTTGAGGGACGTCAAGAAACCCGTACCAATATAGATGTAGCGTAAACAAGAAAATATGTCTCTTTGAATTACAATGTATCGACTGTTTGTTTAGCTCTAACGCAGATCAGTCCTTTTCAAAACGCTTCAGTATAGCCAATGTATATCAAGACCAGACTGCAAGAAAATGTAGTCTGATCTTGATCTGCATCGTCTGATGCATTTTTGGTCTCTGAACATCTGAAAAAACAGCATTGCTTTGATTTTTACTTTTGCCTTGAAAGGAAATGAAATCCACGTTTTCTGAATGTAGCCAATCGAGAAAACATGTTACTGTGAAAATTCGAGATTATTTTATATCTTGGCATACTGCTGGGAAAAGTACGTGCTTAAAGACACCCTCACTATTGGCTTGCGTGTATACAGCGTATCGCCATAAAAAAGGAACGGCGCTGAAACGCTGCAGTATTGGCACTTACGTACCCAATACACTGTAGTACGTAGCATGATCTCCTTGTACGTGGGGGTGCGACGATTTTTTAAGTCCACACTTACAATACGTAGCATGTTCGTTGCAGCTCCGATACGTCATGCTCACGTCACACATAATGGCGAAGTTGCACATAAAAAAGGAACATCTTGTGAAGGAAGCGGTTACGCCAGGGTTAAACGTCATAGGCCATGCGTACGCCTCAGTACGCCATACATTACGTTCCTCAAACTCCATACGAATACAGCTACGCCACAGAAACGTCGTACAAACGCCGTATCCTTAATTTTGAACAAAATACGCCTCAGTTCTTGGCGTTTGACCCGCGTAAAGGGGTCTAGGACATTTGCCCCCTGGACTTTTGCCCCCCGGACTTTTGCCCCCGGACTTTTGCCCCCTTAAAACACCTGCCCCCTGGACGTTTGCCCCCCAGACATCTGCCAACCTAGGACATCTGCCCCCCCCCAGACATCTGCCCCTTAGGACATGTGCCCCCCGGACATCTGCCCCCCGGACATTTGCCCCCGTAGGACATCTGTCCCCTGGACATTTGCCCCCGTAGGACATCTAACTTTCAGTACAGCAATTTACAAGTCAGTTTCTCATCTGGCACTCGAAACAGCATCCTCGGATACCCCGGGGTCTCCCTATTTGCTACGCTACATCGACCCCTGGGACAATTAATTGAATTTCCCTCGCTTTACCGCTGGCCGAATGCTGGCTTTTCATTGGTTCCATCATCATTTTGTGATGGGCGAGTCGATGTACGCTATGACGTTTCGTATCGATTTTTGGCGGCTGATTCAAAGTTTTATTAGTCAATTGTCCCAGGGGTCGATGTAGCGTAGCAAATAGGGAGACCCCGGGGTATCCGAGGATGGCGAAACAGTGTTTATACTGCATTTCCAAAACGCATTTAAAGGAGCTGGACATCGAAGTTGTAAACACTCAGTCACTGGTTCTCTATCCATGCGACGCCTGCGGTGCTGCCACCTATTGTCGGTGATATGTACTGACGTGAATATCATATGTGAGTTGCATTGGACCGGGCACAAGTCTAACGATCACTGCGCGCTACTGATGCTGTCACCTGCACGAAGGAATAAATATAGTTTGCCGACCATGTTTGTAAAAAAACAGTTTGCTTACAACTTGGACGTCGAGCTCTTCTAATGGACAATCTCAAAAAAGCAACTTTGAGATATACACGTATATTGTACATTGTAATTTTGACCGGCACTATGAAAAAGACTTCTCAGCTGCTGTATCGTTAAGTGCTATTTTGCTGAAAATCTTCAGCTGATTAATTGATTTCAGTTTTAATATCAAACTTCCGGTATGACAGAATCAGTTACTCATCTGGCACGCCTGCTGTAAACCCCGATTAATTTTCTTTTTTGCATTTTAAGAAAAATAAAGCAAAATTCAAGGTATTATTAGTTATTCAACATCATTTAGCTTATTGTTTCCCAAAGGGCAGTTGTCCTATGGGGGCAAATATCCGGGTGCATATGTTCTACCGGGGCAAATGTCGTAAGGGAAAAAATGTCCAGGGGCAGATGTCCTACGGGGGCAGATGTCCGGGGGCAGATGCCCTAAGGGGGCAGATGTCCTAAGGGGGCAAATTTTGGGGGGCAGATGTCCAGGGGGCAGATGTCCTACGGGGGCAGATGTCCAGGGGGCAGGTGTCCTAAGGGGGCAAAAGTCCGGGGGCAGAAGTCCGGGGGGCAGATGTCCAGGGGGCAAATGTCCTGATACCCGCGTAAAGATATTTTGTTGTTGCATACGCCACTGATACGCAAAAGTGAGAGAGTAGTATTAGTCTTGACAGTGTATTACAAAATTAGACTAAGAAGAAAATGTAGTTTTATCAATGACCTAAATTTCTCGAAATAATTATACATCTTTGATACATACTTGACACTTGCTTCTGTCAGGACTTGTTCACACAGAAAATACATGTCTGTTTTACTTACCTGACGGTCAATCAGTATCAAAATGTTTTCCTTGAAAGCTTTAGTTGCTGTTTTCTTAGTTGTTCCCATTCCATTTAATGTTTTAAGTTCGCTTGATAAACACAAAAATGTACGAAGTTAACCCTTCACCACACAGTGCAAAGTTTTAACCCTTAACTTGCTTAAGAAATGAAATTTTCAAACCGAAAGTAAAAACCCGAGTTTTTCTAATTCAATAGTAATTTTTAGGAAAAAACATCTCCTTGTCGGACAGTGTAGATCAAAGATCAGACTGCACGTTGTGTGCACTCTGCTCTCGATCTACACGGTCCGCGAAAGGTCAGCGAATCGAGGCTTTGGGCTTAATGATTAACGATCCTGTGCAGAAAGACTTACAAAAAACGTAAGAAAGGAAGAAAACAATATTTCCTCCTTTTCCCACAATGTTTTTACCTTATCGTAAAAAGAAATCATTTTTTGAGCCACAACTAATTTGTCGTCTGCAAGTGCTCTCAATTTGGTCTCGTCCGAAAATTTATCCGTTTATTAACGAGATTAACATGCTTACAGAATTGTACTGAATGTACTCTTAAGGTCCCTCAAAGTGTCGAGCAGACTTTTTATATTTTTCTATAAAACTCAATTCACAGAAACGGGTGTAACTTTTCACTAGAGTCTATGTAGATATGAAACTAACTTTACTCTTTACCACACAGCACCAAGTTTTATCGGCCCCAGGGAAATGGGCTTATGAAAACATTGTTGGAAAAGAAGAAAGTGCTTGTAATCCAAGATCATACTGTCTAGAGAGTGCAGTCTGATATGAAGACTAAAGGTCTATTAAGCCATACTTTTTTTAGAGATAAGTGCCTGAAAAAAGGCAACTGAAAACAATTACAGCGATGCGTCTCAATAGATAGGAAATGCCGTTGTACTTTGTGTCACAAAAAGGAAAGACATTAGTGTATATCATCTTATTCATCTATATTGTTTTTTTTTTTCCTTTAAACTTATATACTCATCTATATTCTTTGTTTCAGTGACTAAGCACAGCTGTTTATATGTTGATGTGGTTCACACTTTCAAAATCAGATTTCATTTTCAGACAGTCGGTTGCAAATGAAAATAAAAAGATTTACATAATTTACAGTAATTGTACATCTAATTTTGTTATCTCTCCAATAAGACACAAATATCCTTCAACATTTGTTTGATTACAAAAGGGAAAATAAATGAATGCAAGACAAAATGTACAATGTTTCCCATTCGTAATTAGATAAGAGAATTACATACTTAATATCTAACGTATTTATAAATGACAATTAGCCAAAATAATCAATCACAGATAAAAACTTCTAGTTAAAACACTTTGCGCTACATACAACAAATAAGAATAAGATATAGAGGATTTCTTTAACCTTGAAAGATTGAAATTTGTTTCATCAAGTGAACATCTTCGGTAATATTTTCACGAGTGGCACGCGTGAAAATATTACCCATGATATTCTTTATGAAATAAACTTCAATCTTCCACCGAAAAAAATAACAAATTTACTATCCATTTCATGTTTTTAACCTTTTCTGGGGGAACTGAATCAAAATCCAGTACAGTCCCTTTTTGATCATCTCCATGGCGTACCCCCTCTGCATAAGAACGTATTACAATATTATACGTCAAGCGCGTGAAATGTAAGGTAAATTACGTTATATTTCCATCTGGTTGTGAGGCACGCGCGTTTTATCTAGGTAACTATTGGCACACATTTTTTTCTGTCTACCCTCCTATTTGTGCTGTTTTTCATACAAATTTACAGAATTGAACATGCCCACAAGAAAATGACAATCTCTTTGTGGGTCGTTTTTGTAAGTTACTATGCAGGCTGACCTTGATCAAGACTGTTTGCAGATGCATTAAACCGCGTTTTACGAGAACATGACTTATACGTGAATCATCATGCAAAAAGGGACTTTCTGCGAACTGCGAAAAATGTCAACCCTGGTAAGACTGTGCGAATTGCGCAGGCTGATCAGGGTTGACACTTTTGGCTTTAATGACATTTTCTGTATGAAAAATGGTCATTGTACCTTTTTATACAATCATTTTTTAATTATAAACTAAAACTGACCTGCACTATCATTGATCTGATTTCATCTAATTGATGTACAGAATTCCCAGATGGTCCCTTTTTTGCGTGATGGGTCACATATATAAAATACCTGGCTGAAAGTTTCAAACAATTGCATTACACA
Organism: Tridacna crocea; assembly: GCA_943736015.1. NCBI lineage: Eukaryota > Metazoa > Mollusca > Bivalvia > Cardiida > Cardiidae > Tridacna > Tridacna crocea. The sequence continues at coordinate 47,324,082 of OX031063.1, forward strand.
CTCAAAAAAGGTGAAAAAATTAGATATACTTTGGTTGAAGTGAGTGTTCTATGAAAACTGTATACATCTTGACTGTTTATTTTTATCCTCGGGACTCGTCATTCCGCCAGACTTGTAAATGAAATTATCCACAGATTGATCTATCCGTTATTTGCCAAATAAAATCAAATAAAACCTTATTTCCTGTTATTTCTATACAGGAGAATCCAGTCAATGAAATTATCATTCACGATTGAAGTGATAGGCGGCTTGTAAATCCTTGGGCTTTACGGGCCTCAACTCTTTACCGGTAAGGTCCTTTATTCAACAACCGTTCTACATTGCATTACAAAACAAATTCTGCAACTGGAAAGTGACGTAATTTCTGATTGTCTAAACCAAATGGTTTATCCAATCAAAAATTGCGTTACTTTCTACATGTAAACAATTCTCGGCCATTAGACTAAGATAAAAATGAGTAGTTGCTAAATATCCCTTAGACAGGCAAACAATAAACTTCGTCTTGTCTACAGACAATAAAACTGAATTTTGGCTCAAGTGAGAAAAGAAACAAATGCTGGTTATTAGCTTTTCCCCTTTTTGTATATTTTTTCCTTCAAAGATCCGTTCCTTTTTGTTACCAGACGCAGTATCAGTTGATAGTCGACAGAGCCTTGTTAGCGTAGTTGGTGGCAAACAGGACTTTAAAATCGGGAGGTGGCTGCCTTGAATCTCTGACTGCAGGCTAATTCATTTTCGAAGATTAATTATAGTCAATGCGACAGGATTCATCCTTCTCTCATCGCTGGTCTCCCTTTCGACTATAGTTATGTAGGAAAGCAACCGGTTCCTTGGAAAGAATATTGTGCGAAGTAACTTGGAGAGGAACATCGGGTAATCATGAATAAGTGTTGTGCACAGGCGGCCGCGATATAATTGAAATAATTTTAAGAAATGGTGTAAAATACCTTGCTAACAGACAAACTGTTGGTGGTACAGGGTTAAAGTGAAACTTCGTAAAAGTTTGTTGCTTAGCTGTATGTTTATGTTGTCGACTTCTTGTAACTCCTTGGATGCTAAGTGCGACTCAGAACGTGCAGTCTTATCCTTGATCTATATAGTCCGTAAGGGAGATAGTTTCCTAAAAAATGGAATAACGTAAAGTGGGTTTTTGCTATCGGCTTAAAAGTTTAATTTTAGTTATTCAACAGTTTGCAGTTTAAAGCTGCTTCCAGGACGCTGGGTTAACAGAAACGAATGGCATCAAATGACAAGTATAATCGAACGCAAACACCTGTACCAAGAGGGCACGGTTCCTTGGTTGTGTTTCATTTCACTGCCTTACGGGCACCGTGTAGGTCCCGACTATCTCTCGAGACTTGTTGGTTTTCTTATCATTTATACACAAGAGGGCTTGGAGGGGGATAACTTTATCGGAACAGCGGCACGTAGTATTCAGGGAAATAAGAAAACTGATACGTTGCAGCAGGTAGCCTTGTTATGCAAGCCCACCAATTTAATGTAAGAAGTTTGTGATATCGAAATATATGGGCAAACTTCTGCGCAAAGGGAACTTGATGCATTTGCAAAAGTGCCCAGGTAAAACGGGTAAAATTCGCTTAACAAACGCTGTAATGGTAAAACGTGCAGTATGACAAATATGTTGTACGGCCAGGTGGCAAAGAACTTGGAAACTTGTTCACGGCTGTTGTGAATCATGTCACCCCGAGCCTGGGTTTGAAACTTGTTCACGGCTGTGGTGAAGCCATGAACAAGTTTCCAAGTCCTCTGCCACCTTACCGTGCCACTAATAATGTGCACTCCGTGCAGGATAACACAGGTTGAAAAATCTTCCTTGGTTAATTTTCGATACGTCTGAGGACAATTCTACGGTACCCCATACTTTAATCTTGATTTTTTGACAACATGAATGTTGTCAAAATCTATTGTTATTTATGGTGACTTGCTTGATATCATGGATCACGTGAATAAAACCTGATATTATATTTCATGTGTCTATTTTTAGAAATATTATGGGTAAAGAAATGACGTCATTTAAGCTGGGGGGGGGGGAATTATTTCCCCGTCACAGTAAATAATTTCCTCCTACTGAAAATCTGGTTTATTGACTTGAGATCACTAGTTTTAAAAGTGGCATTCGTTGACAAAATAATCAAATAAAATATGATTTATTAATTCATCAGCTTGAGGTTAATATGGGGAAATGTTTGCCTCAAAAGGGAAAGGTCAGAGAAAATATCTCGTGCCTTACGGCACACGTTATTTTCACATGATACCCTTCCCTTTTTCGGCAAATATTTCCCCATATTAACCACAATCTGATGAAATAAACTCTGTTTCTTCCCAAACTCATACATTTATCATTTAAGGTAAGAGTTGTGTAATACACTTCCGGTGAACATGGGGCAAAAATTCTAATTGGTTGATAAATAAGGATAAGTAAGGATTCATGCAGATTTTTTTTTTTTCACATTTCTAACGGATCAGAAATTCTGTTTATGTCTATCTTGAAATTATTTTTTGATACTTTTGTTAGTTTTCTGAAAAGGGAGGTAATTATTATCTTTTTTTGAATTGAGAATATAGTGGTTTCAGATTTATAAATGATAATTGAAAGAAGGAAAAAATGGAAAAAAAAATGAATCAGTGAAAGTTGTTCAATAATACTCATTTTTCATTAGAGCTAATTTTGCAGGATGATATTTTTTAGTGGCACAGGTCTTACCTTAAAGGTGGGTATTTAGAATTTTCACATCACACCAAATTAGAAAATATATATATCATTGAAATTTATATGGAAAACCAATACAAATCATCAATAATTAAGAATCATAAAATTACAAAAAAAAAAAAAAAAAAAAAAATTGATGGTATTCCCTTAAAAGGCTACGAAGCCTCTTAAGCTATTTTTGGATTTCACGCCTTAAATCAATAAAGCATTATGGGAATGTCAAGTGGCTGGCACGTGACTAATAACGCTTAAATTCCATTACATAACAAACATGTAATAATCATATTCCATAATGTCTTCTTCGGACGGATATTTGAAACTTCGTCTGTGTTTTCCTGTTTTTAAATGAGAGAATTGATAATCTAAAAATAGAACGTGTCTCCCGTTGGTGTCAACCTGGTCCGTAATAAATCTCTAATTTCTCGTGTTATCGGATTGTTTTCGACTACTGGGGTTTTATGAACGCAAATTAAAAGGCTTTGGGAGTATAAGAATGATTTTTTTTTTTTGCATTTTTGCATAATTTTCGTCCCAAAATCTGAAGGGCCACCTTTAATTCCTTACAAATGCCAAAAGTTTAGACTTCTCTAAATTGAAAGCATTTACAGACGGCAAAATAAACAAGACTCAGAAATTGAAACTTGACTTTAGAAGTGTAAAAAAATGTTGTTTTTAGAAGGCTGCTGCCTCTGGGTCGTAAAAACAGGGATTGTTTAATAAAGGGCTAAAAGAAGCCGACACTGCTACAAAAAGATTGTACAGGTCTACATGTTCCTAGTTACATCCCTGGAATTTTTGTGTTTGACATCGATAAGCTGGATGGAAGAAATACAAGAAGATGGAATGCAAGTACTTGATCAGCAGGACATTAATATCTTGATAGCGCGCATATTAAAAAAGACACTAACATTCTGTCCAATCGCTAGTGTCTAAGTGCTTTTGGAACAAAAATATTCAAAGGTTCAGCTTGTCTATGAAGGGTTACTCCAAGCATTCGTTAGGTTTGGTAATCAGCAACCAAACTAATTGAATTCCATTTCTACAGAGTAAGACAGTTTCTGATACGCTGAACCAGTTCTTTTAGCCAATCAGAAACTATGTTCTTTTAAATTCGGATGATTCGTAAGACAATGGGTCAAAATGCAATTTGGAATGGTAGGTGGCCACGGCCCAAGGCTATCTAATCTTATTACGAATGTGTACGGTATATTTCCTCAGATATGGATGTAACAGCGGTAATGGTTGCTAGTACTGAGTGCTCGGAATTAGAGAAATACTAAGAAGTTTACTAAACCTTTAACCAAACGACAAAACTCTAGAGTGATCTAAATTGAAAGTATTTCGAGGCGGCGAATTAAATGTTGCACAAAATTTCCAATCGAAAAAGTTAAAAAACCTTATGGGAAAGGGAGAAAATGCTGGTAACCAGCATTTTCTCCCTTTCCGACAAAGTTTTCAAAAGTTTTATTCTTCAGGATGGTAAAAAATCGGGACAGAGTTATAAAGGGTTATATACATGCACCAATTCTGCTTCCCCATGATAAAACTACAATGTCTACTAAGATCCAAGACAAAGAGTCACATGCACATGGAGATTCATAGTGGCAAGTTTGTCCTTATTCCAATGAAAACTGTAGGAAGAGTTGCGCATACAAGAAATTGCTAATAGACGGACATACGTACAAACAGATGGACGGACAGACAGATGGACGATCGGGGCCATAACATAGTAAGACCCCTTCGGACGTTTAACAAAAATCTTGTGACCAGTGAATGGCGTACATTTTGCAAAGGAGCAATTGGTAACAGTTCCAGAGGCTGTCTCACTGAACAAATCCTATACGAGTTCATTTCAACATGTCCCCGAGCGACAGTGTGGAATTGAGACAGACACCGAGCCAATACAAGAACGTAACAATATTAATGATGCGTTTTGAAACGTTCACAGCAAATATTTGTCTAGAACCTTATTAAACTCAGAAAGCTATAAACAATACTTTAAATGTGACGTTCAACAGCTCCGATGACTCTAGTTCTTAGATCAGTTACCATGTCGGCGCCAAATCTGTTTATACTGCTATAGGGGACATTGTAGGTAAAGATCTGCCTGCAAATATCAGAACTACTTTTACCCACCAATCCCCAAGGGAGAAGTTTTGTGAAAACTATGTGGGAAAAGGACGACATGAGGACGAGAAAGTGCCGTCCGTTGTCTGCGCATGTTATAATCTTCGGAGATTCGATCTGACTGCTATGACGCATCACCCACCCCTTAATACCTGGAAAAAGAGGGGCTCATATCGAAGCTATTAGCCTATTACCCGAGGATGCAGGGGCTGTTGCTGTTTTAATAAATGGCCGGTGCATAGGTTACATGCTAGCTTGTCTTAGCTGAATGAATAGCACCAGGTAGCGTTTTATCGAGTATACTTTTATTGTAGTTTGAAATTCAAAGTTAAGGTTGTCGCGTAGAAAAGAAGTCTGGTTCTGTAGAAAGATGTGTATTTGTAGAATGCCATCTAGCGGGAGGTAATGGGTGCCGTCACTCTTCTTTTCTCAAAATGGGTTTTAGCCTGTCAAGGACAAATCCTGACAGATCTTAGAATGCAACGTTTTGGCTCTGTTCACGACTTACTGAATACATTCTTGGTTTTTTGTGACCAAATGAATGTTAACTACATAATAAGCCTTGCTACGTGAAAAAGAGGATCTAGTGCATTTGCAAAAAGCATCGATTCATGTCAGCCTGCGCAATCCGCGCAGGCTGACATGAATTGAAACTTTTTGCGTTTAGTATACTTTTCACCGTGTGTTATAAAGTCATTTTGTAAATGGCACCATGATTATATCCGAAACTATAACTGTGTATCTTCAACATGAAAGGATAGAAAAAGGCAAAACCAAACAGAGCAATTTCAAAGTGCGATATCGACATTTTAATCCTCACTAAAGCAGCTATGTTGACGCTTTACGACAAGAGAGCTCCACCCAGCTTGTTGTAACTGTAACTTTTAAGCTGCTCCACAAAATCCAATAAGCTTGTGCCAACATTGTAGATTAAGAGATTTTAAGAATGTTGTAGATTAATATTACGCTGTATAAAAACACAGACTGGTGTTGGATCTACACTGTCCAATACGATATTTTCTCCCAGCATACACAGTTTTGAAACAGACATTCGATTATTTACGATCAGATGGAAATGTATTTTTCATTCATTTAGAAGCCGAACGGTTAAAGGTAACAAATAACATTTTCCAAACGCATGTTATCTTCTTTCTGTAGGGATCAAAGAAAACAAATGCTTTGTTAACTTTTAGCTAAGATTGGGGTGGGGGAATTTTGTTGTTCAGGAGTATGATACTTAGTTGAAAGTCATTTATTTTACATCGGTTGAGAAATAAGTTCTAACAAACAGTACTATTTTCTTTTGTTTGTGCTACCTGGGAACTACACCAGTTCTGCAGAATGTGTAGGCCAGTGAACAGTCGCAGAATTGACACCCGCTCCCGGGTATCGACCTCGGGACCTTCCGGTTACGAGGCCGACGCTCTATCTCACAACCATGGACACCCCACGAGTATGATGCTCGGGTTTTGAACCTCTCACTTAAAGCTAGAAACACTTGTTGTTGCCATATGTATTTCATTTTTGTCGTACGTATAATACGTGTGGTTCTTGTTTCGTGCCAGTTCGGTGGTAGTCGCACTGAACATTATTAGTTGTACGGTCAGGTGGTAGGGGACTTGGAAACTTGTTTACGGCGAGGTAGCGACATGAATCGCCATAGTCGTGAACAAGTTTCCAAGTCCCCTGCCACCTGACCGTACATCGAATTTATTATTGTGCAAAGTTTTACAATTCCAACGTTTGGCAGGCGAGTATTACCTTTTTTTTTTTAATTTGTTTACGCACAAAGTAGAATTTCCCTTCTGAGTGCCCCAATTCAATGAAAACTGACGTCACTGGGGATTAACGTCACTAAAACCTTGCTAAGGTGCGGCGTGGCGCAAAATCTTGATGTTAATCTCGATATCAACGCCGCAATTTGAATGGTGTGTTGATAATGTAGTCATGGATATGGGGTTTCCGAAAGGGAAACTACTTTTACGTTGGTTTTGCCAGTGTACATGATATATATGTTCGGGGCATATTATCCAATCAGAGCTGAAACAGTTATATACGGCTTTGATTTCTTCAGAAGTATTCTTTCATTTATTTTATGTTTTCCTGAAAGAACAACAAAACGGACAGTTCAATATAAATTGCAATTCGTCCTCTATCTCACCATAGTTTTACAGATGATAAATCAGTTCATTTCTAAAGATTCTGTTTTTACCGAGCCGACCAGGTTGTATACGAGGGGTGTCCATGCAATAAAGAGGCTTTCTTCATAACTTTGGTAATTTTAAATCTATTCCAGAGTGATAATTTCATAGATAAAACTTCTGCACACGAGCAACAGATGGATGAGGCTTTTGTATGGTTTCTCGCGTTTTAAAATTATGTGCACGATGATTTATTTAAAACAATTGGTGTGCAGGGTTGGTGGGTAAGGAGGCGGGAACAAAGCAGTAAACTGATGTTCGTGGCGTCGCTTTTATCATTCGTAAAGTTCTAGACATTATTTGCTTTGTCTCTATATCAAATAACAGAAAATTACAAAAAATTACACCCTCGTCCTCCATGCAGTCCACGAAAGAAAAAAGGACCAGTCTCGATCCACAAGTTCAATGTTCTGTTTCATCTTAATGTAATTAATCCAGAAGGCACTAAAATGGCTGTTGGCATCGACAGAGTTTCTCTGTAGTTGTTCTCTTTTAACAATTCCAGGAAACTAAACCAAGATAAGCGCTGTCTTTATCTCCCGAATGTCTGTCTCAACTACAGTTACTTTTCTCTGGTTGATGTGGACCAAGACAAGACTGACCGCAAAGTGGTTTGTGAATCTGTTCACTGTCAGATATTTTAGGAGATATTTTTACGAGGCCAGAGTTCGTAGTCACCAACCATTCTTAAGAACACTTTTGGTCTAGGGTTCAAAGTGAGACAACTTCTAATTGGTTAAACGATTTGGTTCAGCCATTCAGAAGTTGTCTTACTTCCAAATGTAGAAAGCCTTGTAGAATAAGACCAAGAATGCTCTTAACAACAGTAGGTAAATACAGACCCAGGTATGACATGAGCTCATAGCTCAAAATTTGGTCTCTTTTACAGACTGTAACGATCTAGTTTCATGGTTCTGGTACTGTGAAGGGTAAAGTATCACACATGCAAATGCTTTAGGAAAGTCCCATTTAAGTGACACTAAAACAAATAATTACGTTCTGTCTCTGCTGCTATAAAAGTGGTCCTTATTGCGTTACGTCGTGTCAGATGATAACTTTAATTTGTCTCAGCTACTGCCGAGTTTATTTTCTCTGTCAACTGTAAACCGTATTGATTCGTTTGACATGGTGAGCCATGAAAAATACATGTTGGCCACTTGAAAATATTTACAGGATTTAATAAATGAAGTTGACGTTCTCAATTTAGATGGAACAATCGAAAGATTACAATTTCAAGATTTTTGGTTATGTCACGGTAGCAGACTATGTCGATCCAAGATCAGACTACTTGTTCTGTGCTGTCTGATCTTGATCCACATTGTACGCAGTCACTATGATATGTGCTTAGTGCCTAAAGGGTAAATGTAACGCCTGAAAATGTCATTCCGAATAGACACGTGCCACTGTCATTTAGTATAGGTCTATTGGTAAAACTTCAACACTTTCATTTCCGTAGGCGACAGAAGCATCTTTTGCTGACAGGTAAATTCGAAAACTACAGCTCGTGGTCTACTCTTGGATGAACACTGCCTGTTAAATTACAGATTTTTTATGTTTGCACAATAAGACAGCTGTTGGTCATCCGTTAACATTATCCTCGTTCTCCCACGGCGCGTTACCTTAGCTGTTTCTTTGGAACAATTATCTTAGGATGTGTACAGATCAAGATCTTTGTTTTTGTTGTATGCAGATAGGAAAAAATTTAACAGTTTGGAAAAAATTGAGCCCTGCATAAGAAAATGTTTCAGCTTTGCGCTGTGAAAAGGAGTTTAATGCATTTGCAAAAAGTATCGCCAGGTCAGCCTGCGCAGTCCGCGCAGGCTGACCTGGGTCGAAACTTTTTGTTATTAGTCAATTTTCTACGTGTCAAAGGACCAGTCTAGTTACATAATTAAGTTTTTTTTATGCAAAACACATTTTTATATATTTTTGTTAATTTCCAGAAAAGGGAGGCAATTATGGTATCTCATTGTAATGAGAATATAGTGGTTTTAGATCTATAAATGATAATTCTAGGAAAGACAAAAAGGAAAAAGTGACTCGGTGAAAGTAGTAGAATAACACTCATTTTTAACCCTAACAAATTGTGTAGGATAATTGTCAGTGGAAATAGCCGTTTTATATTACGGGTCCACCACGTTAATTGAACATTTCAATTGCAATTGATACAAATTGGTTCTACTGAATAATCGTCCTGCGCAAATTTTTCCGTCTATCGGAATGAACTGGTGTGTCAGACGCAGAAAATCATGTGACTTTTAATGCATGAGGAGTCGATCCTTGAAGTCTCAAATGCAATACATCTGTGCCTAATGCTACACTTAATGAGCTTTCCAGTGATGTACAAAAGGAATCTTACCTTCTCATTTAAAGAGAATTGCCCACATTCGACTAACTGTTTATATATGCCAATTAACTCTTTAGGCTTGTCCAATTTGAAAGCATTTGCAGACGACAAGATAAAAATGACAGAAAATTCGATTTTTCGTGAAGGTTAGAAAATATTGTGAGAAAAGGAGAAAATGCTGGATATCAGCATTTTCTCCTTTTCCCACAATGTTTTCCAAAGGCTTCTTTCTCAGGGTCGTTAAAAGTAGGGGTAATGGTTTAAAATACCGAGCTACATCTCTTGCTAACATGTCAGCCAAAGTATAACGTCGGCTATCTGACGTTGCGCATGTGCAAAGCCATTCATTGATGACGTTCCAGTGGTATTCTTTGAAAGGTTTTTTGTTCCCAGTTTCCTTTCTTGTGGTCAAAAACAAATGAAGAATGGAAAAAAAGGTGCAATAGTGTGAATTTTGATACAGTGAATGTTTTTGATTTCCCTGTGGATATTCTGAACGTGATTTACGTTATCTCACGTTTAACTAATTTAAAAACCATTTTTAGCTCTCAAATATGTTGATTCCTGATGAACACTGCCTGGCACAGTTTTAGAAATACAAAAACGTTTTAATCGTGTTTCTGTAGAGAAGAAATGTAAATTTATAAAATTTCTGCTGAGCTTTTTTGCTATCAGAAGGCAAATGGTTTTAGCTGTTTTGAAGACGCAGTTAATATAATCGTCACGAAGAAAATACTTACAGCTTTATTTTCCTATTAATCGACTGAAATGTATAGGTAAGTGACTTTAACATGGTGAAAATAAATAGAGAATATTTTGTCTTTTTTGATGAAAGATCGAAATTTATTTCATCTCGTGAACACCATCGGTAGTATTTTCACTCGTTGTGCGCCACTTGTGAAAATATTACCGATGGTGTCCACTCGATGAAATAAATTTCGATCTTTCACCGAAAAAAACAAATCTTCTATTTATTTCATGCTTTTAACCCTTTCTGGGAGGAGCTTCATTAAAATCCAGTACAGTTCTTTTCCGTTATTCCCTGTGACGTACCCCTCCCGCATAGCAACGCATTACAATATTACGTCAAGCGCGAGAAATATAAGGTATATGACGTCATATTTCCCATCTGGTTGTTAGGCACGCGCAATTTACCTAGGCAACAAGAACGTGAAAATCGATATTTTCACTGGTTGTACCAATGTAAGATCGAAAAATATTTTCACTGCTATTTCTTGGTATCCTACCGGAAAGCATGAAATAAAGAATGGTTCCTTTTAATCGAAGGAATGTAGCTGACAGTGTAGATCCAAGTGTAGACTGAGCAAGACGTGCAGTATGATTTACACCGCAAAATTTCAAGTAATAACGACTATCTACTTTAATTTCAGGTGCCTTCAATAACGAGTGTGTGTTTCCTGACTTTATACAGAGTCCACTGGACGAGCAAGGACAACCACTGTCGTGGCAAACTAATGTCATGTGGCTTGGACTCCGAAACGATCCGAAAATACGTGAAATGCAAGAAGTCTTCGTTCAAAGATCACAAATATGGAGCCAAAAACAATCAAACCATCTTATGTGCGAAAGGAAACTTCGACGTGTTCGCAATCGGGCAACTTCGACACTTTTCGGAAACTGCTCGGAAAAGTACTTGTTGTATAATAGAACATGTATCGTGCAAGAGGACAATGGACGATTTCAAGTCATGCAACTTGGCCCACACCAGTAAGTTTGTTCATTGTTTCTTTTCTTATAAGACACACTCCGTGAAAGGGGACTTAATGTATCTGCGAAAAGTATAGACCTACATCAGCATGCGCAGTCCTGGGACGAGACACTTCCGAGCCCTAGTTAAGCAGTGAAATAGTGAACTGTTATAATGAAATGATAGGAATAATTTCAGAAGCGGTGTAGGACATGAAAGAAAGAAAGAAAGAAAGAAAGAGAAAGTAAAAATAGAAAGAAAGAAAGAAAAAAAAGAAAGAAAGAAAAAAATAGAAAGAAAGAAAGAGGGAGGAAGGAAGGAAAGGAAGGAAGGAATGAAGGAGGAACGAAGGACTGGTGGAGATATTTAGGGGAAGGATGGGATGGGAGGGAGAGAGGGAAGGAAAGGAATGACGGAAGGAAGGGAGGAAGATAGGGGAAGGAAGGAAGGGAAGCGAAGGAAGGAAGAAAAGAAGGAATGGGGACGTTGTCGATTACTTAAGTTTATAGACAGATTTATGTACGGTATAACTATACTCTGTTTAACTTATTCATCACCAAAAAATAAATTCGACCTCTTTCGACGGTTCTAAATACAATCTATTGATTGTACAGGCTTGACTACACAAGGGGACAATATCGATCAAAGATCAGACTTCACCTTCTGTGCAGTCCGATCTTGATCTATGCCGCCTGCAGAGGTCGCTGTCTTTGCCAATGGCACTGAAAGACTAAGTTACATGAGAGTTCATGTACCTACGCAAACCATATAAATCTTCAAAATAACAAGTTTGCAAAGAAGACAAAATCAAAGTTGGTTTTATAAACAAACCGAAAGTATCTGACAGGACTGAAGTAGCATATTAGAAAAGTTGAGAAACGATTTAAAAAAAAAAAAGTTTCCCTTTCTCCCATGTTTCCAAAAGTAAGGAATAGCCTTTTGCTTTTGAATAGAGGTATATGAATGTGTCATTCTCTGTGACAAGATTGTCTTAATGTATTTGGGTTTTTTTTAAGTATCGAGCCAAGTAAGCCTGCGCGCTCCCCGCTTTTGCTTCCGGTCAGTTTCCTGCATGTTAATGGACCATTTTTAATTCCTAGCGCATGAATTCAGTCGGTTGTTACACAAATATATTTGATAGACCCATAACAATCTGATCAATAACTAGTCCGGTATCATGTAACGAGGTGCATCAAGCTCCCTTTTGCCGGAGTAATGCTCAAATAAGTAGATAAATTCTATTTACAGACATATAACAATGAACTAATCAACGTTCATAACAGATGGGCACATGCCCTAATTGATTTATGATGGAGAAAAAATGAGGAACAAAAGAATGTCTAGACCATGAAAAAATACTTGATTTATTGTACATTGTACGGAAACCTAGAATGGGCACCGTTCTTTGAACCCTTCATTTTTTTTTTAATCCGAGCTATTCAGATGTTTTTGTTCAGGCTTAATTGTCCAATTTTACAGTGTTTTGGTGTAGTTTCTGATCTGTTTCAACTGTCGCCATGTGTACCATATGTTATTTGCCACCAGCAAATGCTTTTAATTTGGTTTAAACATATTTTCTTCATCAGTGTATAATTCAATATAAGGTTTTTTTATGAACATTGGCGTGTTCTGATTGGCTGATGCTGGGACTACTTTTGAAGGCAAAGTAATGTAAACAAACATGTATACGATATTTCATAATAGTTTTCTTTCCGATTTTAAATCTTTAAATATCGAGTCGAGTCCGAAATTCAAATTGCTAGCAGACAGTAAGCTGAATTTATTTTCTCTAAATATTGAAAAAATATCCTACGTTAATTCTAAGAGAAAGCCGAAAACACGTCACTTTGCTGGGTTCTAACAAAATTATTTTCAACTCAGGTCTAGCGTATTGAGCTAAAAATAAATCCACTAAACCTGCAATTCAAATGATATCCAATACTATAATAACGTCACGAATTACGTTATTGTTACGTCATGAACCCGCAGTTTTACCGCGCCATAAATTGTGAATGAAATGGACATTAAATAAATACGCAGTATTCACCCCTCACAACCTACGTCAGTGTGACGTCACAGGTAGTGATATCGGACCCTTGTTATAAAGTCAATGTGCGTGTTTGGTAAGACTGTTTTATTTTTTGTAATCGTTCCTTTAAATGATCTGAAAAAAGTCTTTAGACCATCAAAGCATACAATAACTAGGGACTTTGTTTTTTGTCAAAGCTTTTGTTAACTTCTTATAATAATGGAATAGACTTCGACCAACTATTAAACCCAATCACTTTTTGATATTTGGTCAAAGTGTTTGTGCATATAGACATCTGCTTCCTGTCTAAAACATCAGAATATTAAATGTATTCATCTAATGTCTTTGATAAATACATGAGTGTCTTTGTAGTCCGTTTGTATCCACCCAAGCTAGCCTCATTCTATCTTCATATCGTACTTACTTTTCAATATAAGTTACAAAAATGCGCAGGTCCGATATCACTTCCTGTGACGTAGGTTGTTACCCTTGAGTATTGGACTTTGTTGTCTGTGTTATTGAATTATAAGGAATGAAGAATTTTTATTTTTTATGGAGGTATGAAAAAAAAAAAACCCTAATGTGTGTGATTAGATCTAAGTTTTCTTTTTTCTTCATACCTCCATGAAAAAAAGGTTCTCTAAAAAGTCTTCATTCCCTAATTGATAGATCTACAAGTTGAATAAAACAAAGGTCAATACAATCATATGACAAATATAGATCTACTAAGGAAAAGAATAAGTGTGGAGAGGAGGTTTATAAAGCTACTCTCCAAATTAGTTCATGGTTAGATCTATTACCTGAACATATCCTTACTAAAAACTGACAAAGGAAGTTATTTGAAAGAAAAAGTTGCTAAAAATACTGAAAATCCGAAGGGAGTGGAGTGTTATTTTAGTGACGATTTCAATTGAAGACGCCTATTTAATGACTGCAGAAACCACCAGCTTGACCAGACAACTGATTGAACAAATGATTGCTTAAACCCCCATTCCCCTAGGCCGCGATCCACGGCGCTCTGACGGAGCGCCGTAGATCGCCATGCAGAGCGCCAAGAACGCCAAGAACGCTAACAGATCTTTAACGGATCGCCAAGATCGCCACCAGTCTACTCCCTTGCACAAAGATCCGTGGCGCTCTGTTCAGAACGCCGTCACATCGCTACTTAATCGCTTAAATCGCTATCGAAACGCAACTTGAACGTGAACATCGTAAATGGAGCACTATCGGACCGCTCAAGAGCGCAAATGTTCCTCCGGTATGCCGGTCATTGCGCTCCTATGTGATCCGATAGCGACCATCAGAGATGCAGTAGCGTTCCGTTGCGATCAAGTGGCGATATGATCGCGCTCACATCCGATCAAGTGGTGATATGATAGCGCTCTGTCACGATCAAGTGGCGATAGGATAGCGCTCCGTTACGATCAAGTGGCGATATGATAGCGCTCCGATCGCGCTTTTGGAGGACTACATAACAGAGTGTCTGTCTCTCAGACCGGTAGTGCAGTGGTAAAACGCTGGACTTTCAATCCGAAGTTCGATACCCGGCCCAACCAGGACCTTTCTGAGACACCTTGTGTTTCCCACGAGGTGGACTCGCGTGTATCACTGCTTGCACTGGGTACGTTAAGGAACCAAGGAGGTAAATTCGAAGAAGAGCTCGGGACTTGTGCCCGGATTTCCTTGTATCCGATTCTTTTTCTCTAGTGGTCCCTACCATATACGCCTCGAACACAGAGGGACCTTAATCCTACAAAGTCATCATATCATCATTTCGCATTTGGAGACCACCTGGTGTTGGTACAATAAATTCTTTAGTCAACTACAGTATGCCACCCAGGGGAAGGAGTGAAAGGACGGTCAAAGCCTCTGGTCGCTAATGGAGCGAAAACAGGTCGCATAAGGTTGCAACACCTAGCGAGGCTACGATAGTGACTATGTACTGTTCAATCGCTATCAGATCTTAATGGTCGTTAATTGATCGCCGTTGGAGCGTCATCTGGTTGTTATCTGAGCGGGAGTGTCTTCATAATCACCAATCCGGTAGCGATCTGAGGCGATCTACGGCGCTCTGTATGAGCGCACAGAGCGCCGTAGATCGCGGCCTAGTAGAATGGGGGTATTACACTAAGGGAACCAAAATGTTATAAGGGTGTTCACAAACCGTACCCAAAGGGTCCAAACAATGATTCAAGGTTAAAAGACCAGGAAAGAAATGATTTTAATTTATACAATAGGTCGGGTATAGGATAAACCGTAACCAACGGAATATAAGATTAGATATCACTTAAAATGCTTTAGATTTGGTAAGTTTAAGATTAGTTCAGGAAATAGTTCTTCCATCTGAAAGAAGTTTAGAATAACGAAATTTAAAGTACTTGCTGATGGCAAATTACTTGTGGTACAGATGGTGTTAGATGTATCTGAATAGGTAGGAAACATTGTAGGAAAAAGGCTAAATGTTGGTTACCACAATTTGCTAAAAGTCTTCATTCCATGAGTCTTCAAAACATTTAGGTTCGCATTCGTCACCCTTTCTTAAGAATATTCTTTGTCTTATTTTCCAAGATTTCCTGGATGTGAAAATCATGCAACTTCTGATTAGCTAAACCAAATGGTTTAGCCAATCAGAGGTTGTGTTACTTTCACACTTTAAAAAATCTGGAGAATAAGACTGAGAACGTTCTTAAGAATGCTTGGTGAATACCGACCTGGATTGTGTGTCGTTAAAGGATAACAATAGTCGGTTCATCCTTACAAACATTTTTGTGCGTTGATTTTCATTGGATAACATAACAGGCGACGCATACAGGTATTTTCTAGGTCGAGGGTCTATGCAAACCGGTCAGAAAAAGGTTTAGCAGACGGTGTCACTCACTCATTCACTCACTCACTCACTCTCTCTCTCTCTCTCTCTCTCTCTCTCGTCTTAAATATTAGCTGGATTCATTTATACTCGACTATAGCAATCTAGCTGACTGGATCTATCGTTGAAGGAAATTAAGTTTTATTTTATTCCAGTGTAATGAGGAAACCATTGAACGACTGTAATCTACTGAAATAGTCTAAGCTATAATCTTTAATACATAATCGATGTGAATCTTTACTGTAATTTCATGCCCACACAGGATTTTACCTTAACCTGTAGACAGCTATCTGCCACTTACTGACTTTTAACGTTCGGTGTAGATTAAGATCAGACTTCACAGAACGTGCAGTCTGATCTTTGATTTATACTATCCGTTAAGGAGATATTTCTATTTGTAAAAAAGATAAGTTTTAAGTGGTGTTTTTTGAATCATTACTATCGACTAGAAAGTTTAATATGAATAATTTAGCTGGATAAGGGTTAAACGAAAAGCTTGTGTCGTTCCCACAAAATAAATGACTCTTACAAAATCACGAAGGCCAATTTAAATGGAAAAAAACTCTCTCTCTCTCTCTCTCTCTCTCTCTCTCTCTCTCCCTCCCTCCCTCCCTCACTCATTTTCTCTCTGTCCTCTCCCTCCCCCCCCTCTCTCTCTCTCTCTCTCTCTCTCTCTCTCTCTACACGACTTAGTGTTCCGAAAGATAGAGATCTTGTTCGAAATAGATAGGTCCAAGAACATCATGACATGTCAGGTTGTTTTTTGCAATATAGTGTTCAAAGTATTTCGAAGTATTGTCTGTTGACAGCCAAGTTTTACCCTTATTCTGCTAAATAAAAGAACTAAAACTATTAGGCTAAGGCCCAGATCAAAAAAGGGCCCTATTTTTAATTTTTTTTCAATCCATCTGGTAGAAAAATTCAAATGGTACAGTGAGTTAGGATAGCCTATTAGAGTCACTTTAAGCATGGATGCCAGATCTGAAAGTGGTGCAGATTTTTTTTATATGCTAATAAACGCGCCTACCCCAAATTTGCCTATAACAAAAAGTAAACTTTTCCTAAGTTCACAATGATGAAAAAAACAATGAAATAATGCAATCTTTTTGACAAATCTTTTGAATTTAAGATGCTCATAAAAATCCACATTTACATGTATGTAAGACTTATATTAAATCAAGTCTGACAAATTTCACATACCGTAAAAAACCTAATAAATGTTCCTTGCAGAATGAATTGAAAACAATCGCTGATTTTCAGTCTTCACATTGAATGTGTTAATATTTCTGGCTATATTTTTTCACAGTTTTGGCTAGAGCTACTAGGACAGACATAGAGGACCAGAATTAAGAACAGTTATGGAGTTTTAGCATTTAGCACCTCAAAAATGATCTATTTATGAGTGCAACAGTAGAATTTGTTGTTGCACACTACCCTTTGATTTCGTTATTTCCTTATACATGTATATTCACAACTGTAACCATAAGTATGCCAACACTAAGATTTGGCTATTTTCATTTTTTAAGATGCTTTATTTCCTTTGTTATTCTTACTCTCCTACTCTGTTAATCTATTTCACAGATGCAATAGGGGATATGACTAGAAAAAAGATGATCATGATGGCCCTGTATCGCTCCACTGGGTAATAAGTGAAAACACTACAAGCCAAACATTACAACTCCGGCCAAATGGTTTCAAACTTGAATACATACAATAGGCTAAGGCCGAGGTCAAAAAAGGGCCCTATTTCTTTTTTCATTCATCTGTTTCTCTAGTTCACTAATGCAATATGGGATATAACTTAACACAAGAGGGCCATGACGGCCCTGTATCGTGCCACTGGCTAATACATGAAAACACTACAAGCCAAATATTACTACTCTGGGCAATTGTTTCTAAACTTGAAGACATACAATTTTTTTTCTCTAAAATCCTACGAGAAATTTATGACCCCTTGACCCCTGGGCAAAGCCATTATTGACCACAAAGCTATAATTACTTGAATCCTGGTGGAGGTCCACAAGATAAACCCCCGTACCAAATAATACAGGTCTAGAATGTTGTGTTACAAACAAGAAGATTTTCAAAGTTTCCTAAAAGAAAAAAGGCCATGTATAGCATGAAATCCATGAAACATGGCTAAATTTGGTAGCCCTAGGCTTTATTATGGTTAGTAAAAAGATCATTTATAAAATTTTCAACACAAAAGCCAAGGTAAAACTTGTGATCCCTGGTGTGGGGACAAACTTCACTCCAAGGCTATAATTTGAGCCCTTCTGGTAGAGGCCCACTAGATAAAGCTACATCCAAAATTTGGTAGTCATAGGCCTTACTGCTATGTACTGGTAGATTTTTAAAAGCTTTCCCAATATAAGCCTATGTAAAACTTGTGACCCTGAGGCCGGGCCAAATTTGACCCCAGGACTATAAGTTGGACACTCTTGGTAGACGCCCAGTTGATAAAGATACATGCCAAATTTGGTAGCCCAAGGCCCTAAGGAAGGATTTTAAAATTTTCCCTATATAATCCCGTATAAAACATGTGACCCTCGGGGCGGGGCCAATTTCGACTCCAGGGCTATTATTTGAAGGAACTTGGTAGAGGTTCACAACATAAAGCTGCATGCCAAGTTTGGTAGCCCTAGGCCTTATGCTTTCAGATAAGAAGATTTTATTTTCAAAGATTTCAACATTTTTCAGTTTTGTTGCCATGGCAAACAGAGTTTTTGAAGGAATCAGATTCATTCAAGAAATTCTGAAGAAAGCCTTGGCAGGATCATTTCTGTGAAGTTTCATCAAGTTTGGATGGGTAGTGTCAGAGAAGATGTTTGAAATATAAGTTAATGCACATACGGACAGACACACGACGGACAGCGGGCCATGAAATAAGCCCGCTGGCCTTCCACCAGTGGAGCTAAAATCCTCTTGCTGACTTAAAATTAACAAATGCGCTGTTCATTCAGCATAATTGTGACGTACGAGTGACCATTCATCAGTTTCTTTGTTTGCTGCATTGACAGTACAACTGCGTTGTGTGTGTGTATGTGTATATGTGTGTGTGGGTGTGGATGTGGATGTGGGTGTTTTTCTGGGTTTCTTTTTTTTTTTAGCTCATCTTAGCACAATGTGCTAAAGGTGAGCTATTGTGATTGTCCTATGTCCGGCGTCCAGCATCTGTCATCCGTCAATAATTTCTTTAAACACCTTCTCCTAAATCACTGGGCAAATCTTGATGAAACTTGGCAGGGATGTTCCTTGAGTGAAGCTCTACCAAATTTGTTCAAAGAATAGAATTCCACCCAATTCTGGTGCCATGGCCGCAAAAAGGAAAAAAAAAAACAAAACCCGTGAAAATCTTCTTCTCTGAAAGTAGAAGGCATAGAGCTTTGATATTTGGCATGTGGCCATCTCCTAGTGGACCTCTACCAAGTTTGTTAAAATAATGCGACTAAGGTCAAAACTGGCCCCACCCCGGGGGTCACAAGCTCAAACAGGAACAAAGAATGAAAACTTCAATATTCTTCTTCTCACAAAGTAAAAGGCATAGAGCTTTGGTATTTGGAATGTTACATCTCCTAGTGGACCTCTACCAAGTTCGTTCATACGATGCCCTTGGGTTCAAAAGTGGCCCTGCCTCGGGGGTCATAAGTTTGAACACAGGAACAAAGAAGGAAAACTTGAAAATAATTTCTTCTCTGAAACTTGATGGCGTAGAGCTTTGATATTTGGTATGTAGCATCTTCTAGTAGACCTCTACCAAGTTTGTTCATATGATGCCCCTGGGGTCAAAACTGGCCCTGCCCTGGAGGTCACAAGTTCAAACATAGGAACAAAAACAGAAAATTATAAAATTCTTCTTCTCTAAACCTAGAGGGCATAGAGCTTTGATATTTGGCATGTAGCAATTCCTAGTGGACCTCTCCGAAGTTTGTTCATATTATGCCCTTGGGGTCAAAACTGGCCCTGCCCCTGGGGTCACAGGTTAGTTTAAAGTTCATCACATAAACATGAGGGAATTAAGCTATAGTCTCAGGTGAGCAATCCAGGGCCAATGTCCCTCTTGTTGAAATGTCATGATGTAACAGATTTATTTCCTACATAACAATGCTAGTTTTAATGCATATAGCATGAATATAGTTAACAGTTTTAACATTTTAAGTACAAACAGCTAGGAATTATTTACTAGATCTATATAGCTTTTTCAAGAAATTAAAATAGTTGCAAAACACTGATCTTTTCTGACATATAATGTGCCAAAATTTTGTTCCAAAATACTCAATTAATATAAAACAAATATGTGCTATACAAATGATTCGAAGTGAAACATTATAATCTGAACCAGGAAATATTTATTTTTCTAAATTAGAATGGAATTTCTTTTACTTTACAATTTTGTTACATGAAGGACATGTCGATGTGTAATAACTAGCACTGCATCACAGTAGACAATATTCCAATGTGGATATAAGGAACCTTATCAAAAAAAAAAATCCAACTTAATTTTCAAAAATCGTGTCTCCTGAAATCTGCCATAATTATATAATAGCCCGTAGATGGCCGTGAATATACATTAGTGGGTGGGGTAAAAGCTAAGCAAGACCGTAACAAATATACAATGCAGCAATTTAGTACAACAGTAAGCATTTAGTTCTCATCAAACCCTTTCACAAGAAGGTGAAACACAAAAATCTTAAATGATATCAAGTTGCTCATGATTTTCAAAAAATGTATGCAAATTTGGCGGGTGGGGTAACACCAGGACACCCAATGTATTTTATCTTCTCCTGTAACTGAATTTTACCATTGCTTATGTGCTTAACTATCAATTAGACCTATTTGCAATCAATATAGTACTGAAATTATTGAAATTTTGTTGTTTATACACATAAGCTCAATTCAATGCATTTTCAGTGGGTGGGGTAACAAAATGGCGTCTGAAAAAAATCTGCACCACTTTTGTTTCTGGCATCCACCCTAATTTGACTTCTATATAGCTGTACTATCACCTGGTACCAATGAAATTTTTCTACCAGATGGATTGAAAAAAAATTGAATCCAGCTTGCCAGGCCTTAGACTATATCAAGACAATAATAAAAACCCAAAGTTTCCTTTTTCAAAGTTACTGTACGAGGAAAGATATCTCCTTATCGGACAGTGCAGATACATAGAGGATATTTGTTATTTTCGGTGAAAGATCGAAATTTATTTCATCGAGTGGACACCATCGGTAATATTTTCACGAGTGGCGCAGCCACGAGTGAAAATATTACCGATGGTGTTCACGAGATGAAATAAATTTCGATCTTTCATCGAAAAACAAACAAATGTTCTATTCATTTCATGCTTTTAACCCTTTCTGGGAGGAGCTTTATCAAAATCCAGTACGGATCTTTTCCGTTATTCCCCGTGGCGTACCCCTCCCGCGTAGCAACGCCTTACAATATTACGTCAAGCACGAGAAATGTAAGGTATATGACGTCATATTTCCCATCTGGTTGTTAGGCACGCGCAATTTACCTAGGCAACAAGAACGTGAAAACCGGTAGTATTTCACTGGTCGTACCAGTGTAAGATCGAAAAATATTTTCATTGCTATTTCTCGATATCCTACCGGAAAGCATGAAATAAAAGATAAGACTGCACGTTCTGTACAGTGAGTCAAAGAGTCACGCTTAGCAGCCTACTACAAGATAGCCAAAAAAGTATGACACGATCCTAGATTAACAGTTTTTGAAATGTAATGATTAACAAGTATTCTAAGCACATAGTTTTTGAAATTGCAACCTGCGAGGCTGGCAAGTAGTCTACAACATTAGTTCTATTCTAAGGATTACGACACCTAACTCATCGGTACATATCGTGTAACATCAACGTTTTTGTAAAGGCTATTTGGCCAATCTTGATATCTTCCGTCTATTGATATGAGAGTTACGGGTCGTAGACTCACTAACTCATCGTTACACACATACATTCACTAATTCATCGGTAGATATCGTGTAACATTAACGTTTTCATTAAGGCTATGTGGCCAGTCTCGGTAGCCTTGGTCTCTCAGTATGATAGTTAGACTCGTTCATTCATCAGATCAGTACATATCGTGTAACATCAATGCTTTCGTAAAGACTGATAGGCCAATCTCGACAGCTTCCGCCTTTGAGAGGGCATTTCACCTTAATATTGCGGTTCCTTTTATTCATTGATCACTGTAAGAGAGGAATATTATTAACCAAACCCCCCCGCCCCTCCCCCCCAAAAAAGTCAATATTTTGAACAATTTTCTCCAGGATACAAAATTTTATATTTCTCCAAATTACAGAACTGGTCATCGGTGTAATCCGTTTCAACCCTGAATAATGTCGCCAATTTCTTTCTAAACTACAATGGCCAGTCCAAAAGTTGACACCTGCTCGCGTAAATCGAACTGGGGACCTTGAGGTTTGAACAATCCTTACTCTCTACTTCACTACCAGTGACATCTCACCTGATGTCCGTAGTGTTGATATGCTTGATACGTTTCATCACATATTCATCATTATTTCATGCTTTCCGGTAGGATATCGAGAAATAGCAGTGAAAATATTTTTCGATCTTACACTGGTACCACCAGTGAAAATACCGATTTTCACGTTCTTGTTGCCTAGGTAAATTGCGCGTGCCTAACAACCAGATGGGAAATATGACGTCATATACCTTACATTTCTCGCGCTTGACGTAACGTTGCCGTGCGGGAGGGGTAGGCCACGGGGAATAAGGGAAAAGAACTGTACTGAATTTTGATAAAGCTCATCCCAGAAAGGGTTAAAAGCATGAAATAAACAGAATATTGTTTTTTTTTGGTGAAAGATCGAAATTTTTTTTATCTCGTGAACATCACCGGTAATATTTTCACGAGTGGCTGCGCCATTCGTGAAAATATTACCAATGGTGTCCACTCGATGAAATAAATTTCGATCTTTTACCGAAAAAAAAAACAAATATCCACTATAACTTAACCTTTCTTGGTGAAATATATAGTATGCTATGCTTTATCATCATATTATGCATATCGTCGGTTTACTTCGAAAACCTCGTAACTACAGCTTGTTACAAGCTGCAGTTACGAGATTTTTTAAGTAAACCGACAATATTCACTTTTTACCAAATAAAAAAACGTTTAAGTGGTGAAAATTCAAGAACGACAAAACAAATGTTACAAAACAGAACAAATTTGTGATTGAGATAGAAAACAGCATTTTCTGCATTCCTCCAAGTGTTTTTAGGAGCTTTTTCTGCATTCTTTAGGGTCGTGAATACTTGTGATATTGTGAAAAAAGTGTTAATTTGTTTACAAAGTTGCCACTATAAGTTTTTACAAAGTTTCAAAATGGGAAGAAAATGACATGCCGAACCAAAAAGAATTTATTCAATCATTATCATTTCGTATTGCTCTCTCCAAGTCTTCTCCATGAATCACAAGATACCGAGTTTCGCCTAAACCTTATTTGTGGGCATAACCGGAAATTAGCTATTTATCCAACCGGATGTAGTACAGCAGTAAGCACCTGCCGCACCTAATGAAATGTGCATTGAAAACAGTCCAATACGTTTTTCTACAATAGATTTACATTATTAGAGTCGCTTTAAATATTTCACAGCATCATGGTGGCGACGTGAACAGCTCTTTCATACAGTGTAAATAAGATCAGATATCATAGAACGTGCTGTCCGATCTTTGATCTACACTGTACACATTCGACAGTACACAATAAATATAAATACTATGTTCAGGTGCAGATCTGGCGATAATCTATATTGTAAGACCTAAAAAAAGAAGGATGGAATTTATTCCGTTAGCAGTGAAGAGTTATGTAGTTAATTCGCTAGTTCGCACTTATTTAAAGGTTTATTAGGTTCAAGCAGGAGCATTTTCAATTAAGAGATGATTGAAATAAGAAAAAAAATGTCATTTAGGTTTGCTGACTTATTGGGAGTGGATATGTTTATTGTGTAGCTCTGGAATGAGTGGACTAGTACTCTAGTACTTTGGTACTTAACTCTTTATCAAACGACAAGAATTTAGACTGGTCCAAATTGAAAGCATTTGCAAAAAGCAAGTGACCGAAATTTCGAAATAAATTTCTTTGAGGAAGGGAAGAAAACATTGTGGGAAAAGGAGAAAATGCTGGTTAACAGCATTTTCTCCTTTTCCCACAATGTTTTCAGAAGACTTCTTTCTCAGGGTCGTCAAAAGTAGGGATTGTGTGGTAATAGGTTAACTCTATCTTTCCCTTTTCTTTTCTTCGAACCTTAACTAATGTTAGCGCGCTAATAATAATTATTGTTTGACAAATAGTTAATAGTAGTCGGACTACATATTCGTACAATTTTTGAATTTAAAACCTTGAATGAGCATTGAGATAATAGATACAAGAACAAAAAACAGCCGCTGAACGCAACTATCTGACCCATTACGGACAATGTTGATCCGCATCAGACCGCATGTAAACGTGCAGTCAGATCCTGAGTCCACAAGGTGCGATAAGGAGATACCTTCTTACTCCCTCCCCCACCCCACCCATAAAAGAAAGGAAAATTGGAAAATTTACCTTTGGAGCAGGGAGAACGATATTTCTGCTGGCGACTTGAGAGCTTAATTTGAAGTTATGTTGCAAAATGAGAACTAAACATTCAAAACAAACGGAGAGAGGAATGAATTTTTCTCAAAAAATACATTATCTCCCGCTAGATGGCATTCTATAAATACTCATCTAATTTGGGCATCCTGGGTACAGAGCCGAGCCACTTTCCTACGCGACAACCGTTACTTTGAATGTCACACTAAAGTAAAAATTTACTCAATAAAATGCTACCTAGTGCAATTCACTCACCTATGATCAGCGGTTTAGAGAAATCTGGAGCTAAAGCAGGTCTCATTTCTCCTCAAACGTATTCCTCAAAAGCTATTTTCTACATTGCTACTTTATAGTTCGTACTATTACAGTCAGCCCGCTTTCGGGGCTAGTGATGCGTCATATAAGACAGGTTGAATCTTCGAATAATATGACATGCGCAGACAACGCAAAAAATATCATCTGTTTTCGGGAAGAAATCTGCATATCTGAGCATGTCATATTTTTGAAAGATTCGAGCTATCTGCTCTGACGCATCACCGATCCTTTATGCTAGGGCAAAGTAGGGCTTACACCGAAGCTATGACCCTAGCCTGTAGGGGCTGTTTTAATAAATTGCCGGAGCAAAGGTTACATGATCATAATATGATCACAGCTGATCATAGCTGAATAAATTGCATCAGGTGCCGTTTTATTCAGTAAAAGTTTATTTTAAATTGCAATTCAATGTAACGTTTGTCGCGTAGAAAAGTAGTCCGGTTCCGTACCCAGAATGCCCAAATTAGATTGAAATGTATTTGTTGAACGTCATCTAGCGGGAGATAATGGCCGAACTTAGGGTTTGCGCCAACAACCGTCCGGAGTCAAGTCCTGCACACCACTTGGCAATGTTGAACCTTTATTATATCAGGCATGGTGGGTGCTGAACGTCAAAAACAACAAACCATCCTGTAACTGGTCTTAAATAGAGACATTTAATTATACCAAATTAGAGAAGAAGCACATGTATGACGTCCAGTGTACCATAATGGTTCCACTTTTGATGGCTTTAAAGAAGATTAAAGGGCTGAAAGTCCTGAAAACGGCCATGTGCAGCAGTATTTATCAGTTATATAAAGAAATGAAAAATAAGTTTTTAGTTTTAAGTAATACATCATGAACTTTAATGCTCATTGAAAATGTTTGGTCAGATCAGCAGGATGTGCTTTTATTTGCTACAAGTTCTTACAGAATTCATCTCGGGGACAGCTAAGACTGGGAGGCAATGTTCAGCTAGTATCTAATTTTTTGGACTTATACAGGTTTGTGCATACGATAGTGACCATATAAAGATTTGGTAGATTCATTGAAATCTGAAAGTAGCATGTGTAAAGCCCATGCGTATCCAGATCATTTGGTTTCAGTCAAAACAGTCACAGTAAGCGGGTTCCTTATGCAAGCTATCTAAACGATACCGGGACAGTTCCGGATTGTAAAATAAATTTGTCAATGATGCCATGTACAATTTCATTTCTCTTATTGTCGCCGATTGTCAGTATTTCATACAGACTGTCTCCCACAGTAGCTGAAATTGCCTGTGGTAACAAAAGATTCAAGCTGATTTATAACAACATTATCTCATTCTTTTCTGTTATTCCCCGTGACGTACCCCTCCCGCATAGCAACGCATTACGATATTACGTCAAGCGCGAGAAATCTAAGGTGTATGACGTCATATATCCCATCCACTTGTTAGGCACGCGCAATTTACCTAGGCAACAAGAACGTGAAAATCGGTATTTTCACTGGTGGTATCCGTGTAAGATCGAAAAATATTTTCACTGCTACATGTATATTTCGATATCCTACCGGAAAGCATGAAATAATTACACCTTCTTAATCAATTCTAACCACCCTGAACAAGATGACTTTTGATACATTATGGAAAATGGGGGACATGTCGGTAACAAACATTTTCTCTTTTTTCATTAATATTTTTACCCTTAAGAAATAAATCTTACCAAACCAGCCACATTCAAATAATCGTCAACAAAATATATATGTTCAAATACTATCGCTGAAGCTTTTGTAATCGAAATAAGAGCTAATTCTTTTACTATCACCTACAAAATTTCCACTTTTTTTTTTCAGTTGGTGAAAACTTGATTTCCACTGCCGTTTGAAGATGACCATTGTTAAACATATGTATCATGCAGGGGACAGTGTAGGTCTATGATCGGACAGCGCGTTTTGTTCATTCTGATCTGAATCTTCGCTGTTCACAAAATACTTTGGTCGTCCTTGGTAATGAAAAAGTTAAAGATTAGTCAGAGCTCCAGATAAAGGGGGAGGGGTGATGGTATTCTAACGTCATTATTGTTCTTCAAAACCCTATGTTGTAGGTACTCATTAAAATCGTCTCGATGAGACGATTCTAATGAGTACCAAGAATATAGGGTTTAATGGAGAATAATGAGTGTTTACTGCTTTAAAATCAAATTCACTCTCTCTCTCTCTCTCTATCTGGAGCTGTGATGAGTTCTACAATATAAGTCGTAAACACAGATGAAAAAAAATATATAATAAGGATCAATGTTTGAGTCTTTCTGGTCGGTCCAACATCACATCAATCAAATGAACGGCGTTTATCCCTCGAGCTAAAATCACCGAGGACATGCAAACAGAAGCAAGCTCGAAAAACCTTTACTTCAAACAGACATCATTGGTGCCTCATCCAGAATCATATAGCCGCAAAAGAATTATTCATATGCACTTAACCTCTTAATTTCAAACTAAAAAGCGCCACCATTTTTTATCTTCAGCAGTCAAATCATTGATAAATTTCCTGTAAAATGCAACCTGGCTTTCAAAAAGAAACTATATGTAGTGAAAGAAACCTTTATACCTTTAAACATAGGGATGTCTAGTCATGTTGAATGGCTAATGTTACGATTTAAAAAAAAAAAGAATATCTCAGAAGAAACTGACAAAATGTAGATCCGAGATCAGAATGCGCGTCAAACTACAAGCTCATCCCTTTATTCAACTTCCCATGGGAACACCTTGAGTAGTGCCCCGCATTTTGAAATGCATAAAACTAAGTGAAAAGCACTTTTTTGACATAAGTTGACATTTTAACATTTTACCATACAATGCCGATATTTGACGACCCAACAAAAGAAGCCTTTTGAAAACATTGTGGGAAAAGGAGAAAATGCTGGTAACCAGCATTTTCTCCTTTTTCCACAATGTTTTCTACCCTATTAAAGAAAATTTGCGCTATTTGAGCCACACAAGTGCTTTCAATTTGGACCAGTCTAAAACTTTACCGTTTGAGAAAGAGTTAAATGACACATCTACTTTTTTGTCACGTGGCAAAAGGATTAAGGAGAAAAAAAGAGAGAGTTTCTTTGTGTTTTTCAAAAAGAGCTATCGTTGCCCGTATCTTTTCACAAATAGCAAGCTTTGGGCACATAAACAGATAAGATCATAGCCAGAAAGAAGAGATCGCATGTTTTCTGGGCTATTGCTCTAGATATAAAGGATCTTGAAATAGGCAGTCGAACGCATTTAGCAAAACTGTCTTAATTGATTATTCCTTTGCGAATACGTAGCACAGTTTTACAACTGAACACTGCTCTCCTCTCGTCAGAATCTAATAAACTACTAATCGCTTTCGTATAATCTCAATTCTATCGTTTGTAGAAACACTGTACCCTGTCCCCATAACGGGCAATATATATAGTTTTCTGGACAGCTTATATCAGATTGAAAAACTGTTTGACTCATAATATTTACTTGCCGACGAAAACGTTTACCTTTCACCAAATTTGGAAAGCATTTAAAGTTAGAAAATTAATGTTTGACGTAACAAACTGAAATGTTGAAGGTAAAGGAATCAAACGAATGAATCTACACGATAAAAGATATAAAAGTCATCGTGGAAAACGGAAGAGAGAAAAAAAAAACGTGACAATTACGATTTCTTGTTTTTATTTTGCACTATAGCTTCTCCTAATGGACTTCAAATACAAATAATCCGATAATGTCAAGTATATTTGAGTATTGCACTGTGAAAAGGGGCAGATGCATCTCCGTGACACAGTGCATAAAGCACTGTATCCATACAATCCATTTAATATAACAATCTACCAGACAACGGCGCATATTAATACATTTAGTTGTACGGTCAGGTGGCAAGGATGGCTGTGGTGAAGCATGTCACCCCGGGCCGTAGGCGAGGTGGGGACATGATTCGACACAGCCGTGAGCAAGTTTTTTTTATTATACTGCAAAGCAATTTCTCGCGATCTGATTGGTTAACATGCCAGAAACATATATATCATGCACCCTGGCAAAAAACAACGTAAAGCCAGTTTCCCTTTTGAGTGCCCAGTAAACATCACTACACGTGAAACACAGCATCCAAAATGGTGGCGTCGATCGATCACCAGACTGCACTTTTATGCACCAAAAGGCGCGTGTTGCAAGTGTAGTGATGTTTACGGGGCACTCGAAAGGGAAACTTGCTTTACGCGGTTTTTGCCAGGGTACATGATATATATTTTCCCGGCATGTTAACCAATCAGATCACGAGAAATTTCCTTGCAGTATAATAATAGTCTTTAGAAAGGCAGGAAATTGACCTCTAGCAAAAAGTATCAACCCATGTCAGCCTGCACAAACTGCGCAGGCTGACATAGGTCGATACTTTATGAAAAAGCTTTAAAACTCCCTTTTCACAGAGCATAGCTCACTTACACATGATGATTGAAAGGGGCTTAAAAGACAAATCTAAATTATGGTTTTCTCAATTTCAGTGAGCCCAAAATTGGGTTTTCGCAATCAGAGAGAGAGAGAGAGAGAGACAGAGAGAGAGAGAGATCTGTGCTTTTAACTTAACCACGTAGACAGACCTACAAATAGTGGCAGGAACGTAGGCATGACTTGACATTAAACATAGGTAACGTAAAACATAAATAGCATGCGGGAATATACTCCAGATTTGACATTAAGCTTGAGTCACGCAAAACATAATCAAATAATCTTCAGGAATATACTCACGACTTGACACCTAGCATGGGTAACGTAAAACACAACCAAATAACATGCAATTATATACTTACGACTCCATATTTAGCAGTAGGTCACGTAAAACACGATCAAATAACCTGGAAAGTGACGTCACTAAAAAGTGCAGTCAAACTACCTTCAAGAATATACTCACGACTTGACATCTAGCATGGGTAACGTAAAACACAACCAAATAACATGGTGCTAGGAAAAAACAAAGCCTACAAGTCCAAATTACGTCTTTTTTTTCACATTTCCATTTTGTTTTGTATCCCTGCTACCAAGTAGACAATTATATGTGTAGTAATGACAAGTTGAAGTTAAATTACATGAAACATAGGTATCTTTTAACTTTACTGATAGTACTACAATGTTGGCTATTCTTATCGTTATACTCGCTTTAGGTATTAAAATATTTAATGATTATAGTTTTTGTTACTAAGTACAACTCTGTGCTTTTCGCACATTTTGTTCTTATATGTTATTTGCGAACGCTTCCAATTCCGTCGAATCTAATTCATTTTTGTTTCGATAAAAACAGCTGTTGCCTCGACTTTTTCCATGTAATTAACGAAGAGAAATTAACAGGGTTTGTTTTCATTTTAATTGTATTTTGTGAATACTTGGTTGTAAATAAAGTTTTCCATCTTGTCTATTTGATTTGAAAGTCATTGTTTTGAAATAAAAATGGTGTCAAACAATTAAAGTTAACAGAAAACAAACCAAACAGCAAAAAGAAGAAAAATCTAATTATCTCACGCGGTCGACAAAATGATTTATCGATATTTGCATAAATTGCAATTAATAAAGAATGCAAATTTGTGTTTGCCAACAAATATTTGAAATATGATGATGCGCTTTTCTGCTCTGATCATAGTTTTATTCAGTTATATTCACGAAATTATTAACCTTCAGGCTACCAGGCGTGACTCAAAGACCTTTTGCGGACAGTGTAGATCAAGATCAGGGCCCGTATTCACCAAACATTCTTGAGAATATTCTTGGTCTTTTTCTCCAAGATTTTCAAATTTGTAAGTAACACAACTTCTGATCGGCTAAACCGAATGGTTTAGCCAATCAGAAGTTGTGTTACTTACAAATGTAGAAAATCTGGAGAATAAGACAAAGAACGTTCTTAAGAATGGTTGGGGAATACGGGCCCTCACTGCACATAACGTGCAGTCCGATTTTGATCTACATTGTCATATTATCCGATATTTTTGTCTAAAAAATAGCTTGAAATAGAAACAGTTTTGATTTTTACTATCGGTTTAAAAGTTTCATTAACTTTATTAATTCATTAGCAAACGACAAAATTTTAGGCTTGTCCAAATCTAAAGCATTTTCAGACGACAAAAAAAAAGTGACCGAAAATTTAAAATTTATTTTGTGAAAAACAGAAAACATTGTGGGAAAAGGAGAAAATGCTGGGTTACCAGCATTTTCTCCTTTTCCTACAATGTTTTCAAAAGGCTTCTTTTTCAGGTTCGTTAAAAGTAGAGATCGTGTGGTAAAGAGTTAAGCAAGTAGAAGGTTTACTGACGGTACAAATATGGTGAGATAATGAGTCATATACTTTTGGAAACTAACTTACGGCAACCTCAAGTACCGTAAGTTTCGAACCAGTCACCTGCGCAGATTGCATGGGACCAACCTTGGTCGATACTTTTTGCGGATACGTTAACTCAACTCTTTACCAAACAACAAAATTTTAGATTCGTCCAAATTGAAGGCATTTGCAGATGACAAAATAAGTGTGGCTCATATGTTGAAGTTTGTTTTGGGAAGGGTAGAAAACATTGTGGGAAAAGGAGAAAATGCTGGTTACCAGCATTTTCTCCTTTTCCCGCAATGTTTTCAAAAGGCTTCTTTCACTGATTTGTTAAAACTTGGATTGTGTGGTAAAGAGTTATTTAAAGCCCCTTTGTCACGATCGATTTCCTTTCCTTGTGCATTAAAGCCCTCATTCATAGAGCATGATTAACTATATTTGCAATCTAGTCTTCTGGGTCTCCCACTTCGTCTTCGTTCATCTTTTCATTGCCTTCTTGCTTACAGGTCAGTCTATCGCTAGGCGGCGTTGAACTTCCAAATATCTAAAATATTCATGATATGTAATAAAAGTTTTTTTGTCTTCCAGAGAAACCACATTTGTATGCATGGCGTTTGTCAAGAGAAGTGACAATGTCGTCCAAGTCATAGAAGGTAAGAACGGTTGTAAATAGTATCATAACTCCAGACAGAAACCCTATGTTGTGGGTACTCATTAGAATCGTCTCGTCGAGACGATTCTAATGAGTACCCGCAACATATGGTTTTGTGGAGAAATAATGTGTTTAGAATACCATCACTCCCTCTTATCTGGAGCTCTGAGTATTTTCTTTTCCATCTGCTAGATTTATTTAACGCTTATCCTGATAAAAAAAAATAAGGAAAGTTTTAATTCGATACTAAAAATCCAAATATCGATACATGTATGTATTTCAAAGTTTTGTTTTGTGGGATAACATGTCCTTATCGGACAATGTAGATCCAAGATCCGACTGCACGTTCTGTGCAGTCTGATCTTAATCAACACAGTTCGCAAAGTAGTGCTTAGCAGCTTAGCAGACGAAGGGTTAATTTTCATCAGGAGACTGGACTCATTGCAAAATATCTTTGACGTAACTACGCTGTTTGCTCACTTAGAAGTAGATCTAATTACACTTTGAGGTGTCATAAAGCTGGTGCACTACAAGACAACAAGATGGTATATTTTGTCAAACATCTTTCTAAAAAAAAAAGAAAATTTATAACTTCTTGGCTACTGATGTAGTCTACCAGTTGATCGCAATTTTTTTTTTCTGCGGGAAAACAGTACTAGTCTACGCAATATACGAGATTTTATTATGGTTTTCTTTGTGATTTTGGATTTACAAATTGCTAGGCTGAATTTAATTTCTCTAAAGAAACAAATATCCAACATTGAATTCAAATAAGAGGTGAAAAAAATCATTGTCACTTTGCTGGGTTCTGACAACATTATTTTCAACTTAGGTCTAGCGTATTGAGCTAAAAATAAATCTACGAAACCTGCGAATATTCAATCCTATAATGACGTCACGAATTTTCGTCATTGTTACGTCATGATCCAGCCGTTTTACCGGCCTATGAATGGACATTAACGTAGTAGACCCCTAATAGAAAACAGCGATTTCCACAATAATATTGTCCTACAAAATTTGCTATGATTAAAAAAGAGTGTTATTGTACTGCTCTAACCTAGCCACTTTTCCCTTTTTGTCTTTTCTAGAATTATCATTTATAAATCTAAAACCACTATATTTTCATTACACAGAGAGATAGTAATTACCTCCCTTTTCTGGAAAGTAACAACAATATCTACAAATAATTTCAAAACAGTTATAAAGAAATTTCTGGTCCGATACAAACGTGCAAAAGTATTATACCTGTATTAATCTGCATTTATCAGCTATCAAAGAAACTTTTTGTAATGCAGCACTAGAGGTATTAGGGGACCACTACCTTAAATACATGTAAATATGCAATTGGATTTACAATGAAAAGAGCAGTTGGTATTATTCAAGTGCATATTTGTTGTCTGATATTGAATTTTAAGGAATGAAGAGATTTGTTTTTTTTTTTTGTTTTCATGGAGGTATGAAAAAAAACCTTATTACACTTTTGAGTGAAACCGCGGTTTCATACAGTGTAATTATCGTACGTTGCCCTGTTTCGGTGACGGCCCTGTTTCGGTGATCTTTACAAAGCGCGTGCCTTCTCTTCTGAGAAGCGTCTGATGACGTCATCGGTTTATGTGGTATCGATTGTAAAACAAACTGCTGTCATTGCTGTCAACAAAAATTTAATATGCGGTTCAAAGACGTAAGTATCGGTGTTTTTTCCTTACCTTGTAGTTAAACAGCCATTTTTCTTAATACTTTTCTTCCATGGTAATAAAAATGACCTTAAATAGAGCCCTTTCAGGAATTTTCAGTATTGTTGCCAAAATTGTGCAGGCCGCGTCTTCTGCTACAGGTAGTCACGTGAAATCGAAAGGTCAAGGTCATGTTCATATATAGGGTGAGCTTAAAAGTTTTGGGAGACCTTACATTTTATTTGTTGAAATATTGCAATGAATTGAATTGATACGATGTATGAGAACATATTTTGATCACATTTTTTTCATATTTTCAGGCACATCCATGTAAAGTTCAGCATGACAAGTTGACTTTCAGATGTTATTCTCCCTCTGCAATGACAAGTGCATACAGGGCAGTTTTAGAAGATCATATGTCGGTGAAAAGGGCAGCAATCACATATGGTGTGCCTCAGACAACATTACGGCAGAGAGTTTTAGGGAGAGTGGATCCCGAAACAACAAGCTCTGGACCATCACCAGAACTGAACCAGGAGGAAGAGGCTGTTTTTGTGGAACACATAAAGTCAATGGCTAGACTAGGATATGGTTATACAACAAATGAAGTTGTAAGTATGGCCTCAAACTATGCCACATTTTTAACAAAGCGTGATGAGGAGCATCCTTTCAGTAGAAAGTGGTTCAGAGGTTTCATGAAGCGTTGGCCAGACTTGATTGTGACAAAGCCCAGATCCCTTGCAAATTACAGAGCTAAGGCTGCATCACAAACAAACATTAGTGAATATTTTGAAAGGCTTCACCTTGTTTTAACCAAATTTGATCTCCTTGATAAACCCCAATGCATCTACAATGTGGATGAAAAAGGTATTCAGACTGAACACTCTCCACCTTACATTGTTAGTGCTTGTAAGTCTACTCCAGCCATCACTTCTTCTCGCTCCGCAATTACAACAATTCTTGGCTGTGGAAATGCTTTGGGAACAATGATGCCGCCTTTCTACATATTCAAAGGCAAGAGATTCAGTAATGAACTCCTCAAAGGTTCATCAGCTGGTTCACAAGGAATGGTTACTGACAGTGGATGGTCCAATGCAAAAGCATTCCAGGTATTTCTCCGAGATCATTTCATCAGGTATCTTCAGAGAGGAGGTAATGACCAGACTGTGTTGCTGATATTTGACGGACACAAATCCCACATAAATGTACCAGTTATAGATTGGGCACAGCAACACAATATTGAACTGTTTGTCTTGCCAGCCCACACAAGTCACATCCTTCAGCCTTTAGATCTTGGATGTTTTGGGCCTTTACAGCGAATCTACAACACAGAGTGCCACAAGTTCATCCGTTGCAATCCAAATTCAAACATTACTCTCTATAATGTTGCAGAGCTATCGTCTAAGGCATATGACCTAGCATTGTCTTCTTTGAACTTGAAGTCTGCATTTCAGCGTACTGGTATATATCCCTTTAATCCGGCAGCCATTGACCCTGAAAAGCTTGAACCTGCTTCTGCGTTTGTACAGCCCCAATCTATTCCTTCTGATGCTGGATGTGAAGCTCCTCATGACGAGTCATCTTTTTTTAGTAAACAGTGGGACCTTATTTCTCTGAAACAAAACAAAGAAAAAGTAGTTAAAAACACAATTAGCAAAGTAGCAAGTGGAGCATGTATTACAGAACCAAACACTGTACAAAAAATTAAAGACCATCAAACTAGCAAGAAAGTTGTTCAGAAAAGGAAAAAATCTGATACCAAATTCTCGAAGTCCACTAATGAAATAACAATTCCTGAAAAAAAGGCATATAAAATTTCAGAACCCTTACCTGGTCCATCTGCCATTCAAGTGTGTGAAGATTCTGACAGTGAATCTTATGATGAAAGCATTGCTGAAGAAGAAAAATGTTGCCAGTGTAAAAAATTCCAGCCAGAACAACTCAGAAATTGCATATCTTTGGTTTTTACATCATGGGCCCAGTGTGATATGCCATCATGTAAGCATTGGACACATCTGATCTATTGCTGTAAGGAGAGAGTTGTTAGAAGGCATGACAGGTTTGTTTGCCCATGCCATTCTGAAGAGTAATTGAAGCCATATAGCAAAAATAAGAACTGTAAATATGTTATTTTGACTGTGACAGTTATTTTTACAATTTAATGTTCTTAAAAAATAAATAGCAGAGACAAACTTTTGCAAATACCCTGTATATTTGATAAAATCCAAGGGTCACCGAAATTTCCGTAAGTTTTTACGTACGCAAGCGTCCAGGTTGAAAACCCGTTTCACTAAACTCCGTAACTTTACGCTTTACGTAAATTTTAGCGTAACTTTGTAAACGCCAGCCCAGTCCTTTGCGTAAAACTCGATAACCTGGCGTAAGTGTCATGGCCGCCGTATTTGCTGCCTTCGATCTGTTGCCTAATCGGGGCCGCCTTTTAAAGTAAAGAAAAGACCAGCTCGAAATTTTGGAGGAAAGCGAGATTTTGGAGAGATATCGTCTTGATTCGGATGGCATACGATTCCTAGAGGGTCTCATTAGTCAAACTCATGACTGTGGTCCGAGAAGCAACAGAAGTCGTGCCTTGAGCACACGAACAAAAGTAAGTCTATGCATAGTTCAGAGTTAATTTTTCGTTTATCGTGCAATTCCAACTAAAACTTAAACCTCGGATGATTTGTCTGGGTATCGATAGTAACATATCACCGCATGACACCATGGAGACTTATGTAAACAGAATACCGGCGCGGAGTACGAAATGACTATACACGGGCAGGAATATTGACACCTGACATGAAAAATCTTCTCTTACATCTTCTTTAATACAGGTACGGTCGGTGCTAAATAAGCTAAACTATCAGGAAATTTGAAGAAGGATTTCAATTTTTAAAGCATTTACTAACTTCAATTAGCGATGAAAATAAGATTTAAAGTGGCAGGAAGAAAACAACCGAGTTGAGGGCTGATAGAAACAGTTTGAGAATGAAATTGCAAAAGGTAGTCTAATACACAAGCCACATTTGACGATTTAATCTGCTGGTTTGAAAAAAAACAAAACTTGTTAGCCTGATCACTTTAGGAACCTTTGTTTAATGAGGTATGTAAACGAAGAAGAGTTTAAATGGTATCTACCGTTTCTAGAGTAAATCGCATGCAAAGATTGTGGTTTTCTAGTGGGATATAAATTTGACAGTCATTGAAAACAGGGAATTTAATGATGTTGCAGTATCTTGATAGAAATCAAGATCGTGAAAGAAAGAGCAAGAAAGTTTGTGTTTGAGGAAAGAATGACCAGAAATGCTTGAAAAGTTTCCATATACCATTAGAAAAATTATTAGTCTACCTAAGGTTTAATTTGAAGCTTATTTTATTAAATTTGACCAACAAATAAAATATTTAGCTAGGAGGGCCATTTAGGGCTGGGAATTATTACCTATTCTTTTTTTTTTATCGGGGGGGGGGGGATACACATACCCTTGTTTTC
Source organism: Tridacna crocea (assembly GCA_943736015.1). Classification (NCBI taxonomy): domain Eukaryota; kingdom Metazoa; phylum Mollusca; class Bivalvia; order Cardiida; family Cardiidae; genus Tridacna; species Tridacna crocea. The sequence continues at coordinate 47,361,117 of OX031063.1, forward strand.
TACAGTGAGCTGGTCAGTATGGCGATTTTGATCTAAACTCATTGACACTGATTGGAACTTATGTGTTGGGGCCATTTATTCCTAAATAGAATGGGTTGATTAGTCACGAACAACAGAACAGTGGAGGGTGATACGTATATTCAGACCCTTGAACAGTACTTTTTATCAGTTACAGTTGGACATTTTGGAACTGAACAGCAGAATTTTGCAAAGAAAATGCACCATGCCATGTGTCCAGAGCCTCAAATACCTGACAGAAAATAACTTCAGTCTTCTTAATAGACCCTTACAAAGCAAAAGTTTTATATTTTTGTCATTAAATTTGAATGGTATCCATAGAACATCAGGAAATAACTGTGATGTTGGGAACTCAATTTTGGCCACTGAGTGTACCTTTATTGCTGCCCTGTGAAAGTAGTTCAGGTAGATAAGCTGCAAATTATTTTTTTTGCATATAGATCTGTTTTGAGATTGGCTGACACATCTATAAATGAAAAGATATATCTGAACATGAAAACTGTAAATCAAATTGATTTATTGATTACCGGTATATTTTATACATCTATAGATGTTTTCAATTTTTACAGTTGCTTATTACACTGAGATATTTGGCCAAAGGAGACTTCTCTAGCGCAGTCGCTGACTTGCATGGTGTGAGCAAGACTTCAGTATGCCGAAGTAAAAAGCAGGTAGATATACTTTCCAGTTTATTGTGAAATCAAACATTTGTTTTCATATTTGTGGTAAGAAAGTGACATAACTCGCATTTGTTCTAAAGTTCTAATTCTGGTGTCAAGGAACATTAAAAAACAAAGGTTGATTTTTCCATGACGAGTTTAATAAAATTTTATCTCAAATGCCCACAAATATCAGATTCTTTTTATTATATGACGATATTTCACAAAATATAGATCAGATGATGCAAAAACATTCATAAACGCTCCTGCCATATTTTCCATGAGACCCATTCACTTGTCTGAAATGCGTACGAAATGAGGTAAAAAATGTTGTCTTACAAATGTGATATCATACATGTATACATAGCAAAATTTGTAATGGGTATATTACACTGAAAACAGGGGAGGTTATTTTTCTTTGTTTTTTTTTTTTACATAAGTTGTGAGTGATCTGTTTCAGTTTTTGTCAACTCTATTTAATAGGCTTGTACAAGGAAGGCTGATTATTATCATGTTGAAATACATAAGAGTCATGGGGGCGGTGTTCATCTGCAATAAAGTATCATATTATGTAGGGTTACACAGTCCACACACGCTGACCTTGGTCAAACCTTCTTGCAGTGGGTAAATTTTCTACATGTCCTAGGACCATTCTACCATATGGTTCAGTTTGTTATCAAACAAAATGGATTACCGTATGTGAATCCTGAATTATGTGATTCCTTCCTCATTGTAATGCATCAAAAAGTTGCATACAATATTATTTAGCATTGCTTATTTACAGGTACTATGCAAAAATCTTTTGTTTTAACCCTTTACCACGTAATCCCGACTTTAAACGACCCTGAGAGGGAAGCCACAGGGAAAATATTGTGGAAAAAGGAGAAATTGCTGATACCCAGCATTTTCTCCTCTTCCGACAATGTTTTCTACCTTTCTAAAATAAAAGTTAATTTGTCATCTGCAAAAACTTCCAATTTTGTTCTTTGATAAAGAGTTAAGCTAGCACATTTTGTGTATTCCCTAGATGCTTGTCCAACAGGTTTCTTATTCTTGAAAGAAATGAAGTTAGTCTTTAGCAAATGAATTAATGCTTTTACAACCCTGGGAAAGAAGGCTTTTGAAAACTATGATAATGCTGTATTTCATCATTGATCATCATGCCTCCTTTAATAACATTGTGACTTAATTTTGAAATTTATTTATATCCATACCCTTTAGCTGTACACCTCCATGAGATTCTTGCTCCCAAATGGAATTTCTTTTTTTTTTCTAGATTTACAAACCCAAATACTTGGTGGCCAGGATTGACACATGACTGCAGCTTTTGAGAGCTGTATTGTCAAACAATGGTTCAAGGATGTGAAGCCTGGTTGGCTTTTGGTAGATTCTGGATACCCCCTTTGTCAGTATCTGATTACACCAATAGTAATAAACAACAATAACAACAATGATAATGATGATAAAGCTTTTAATGGGCCAAATAACAGAACAGCAGTGGAAATAAGACAGTTCCTTGTGGATATGCTATGAAAGTGTTTTTGTTTGATTCTTATGCTCCCAAAAGAGTGAAGATCTAGTTGCCCCTTTGTCTATGCGTCATCTTTCCATCTGTTTATCACACTTTTGTCAATAGCGCATCTCTGGCATTATCCCTTTACCAAATGACAGATTTTAAAACTGGACCAAATTACAGATGACAAAATAAATTTGACTGAAAAAATTAAAGTTGTTTTAGGACAGGTGGAAAACCTTTAGGAAAAGGGAGTTAAAGCTTGTTAACAACATTTTTCTCTTTTTCCCACAATGTTTTCAAAAGCCTTCTCTATCAGGGTCATTGAAACTGGTAAAGGAGTATTAGGAACATGAATAAACTTCAAATATTGGTAGAGAGTAATGAAAAGAAGGACAGAGCACAACAACTATATTATATTTAGATAAAGAATACAGTTTTTTTTTGTGATGAAATAATACATACATGCATATGCCACAACACAGGCATGTTCATTAAATATTTGAGTATTTTAGGAAAAAATGTTATAAAAATACCAAAACTCAGTCAGATTTCACTTACAAATAATTCAATACTACATAAATAAATTTATTTTATAATTTGTTACAGAAAATTTAAACTGAATACCACAACAACTGATGTATGCCCTTATATCTTGTGAACTGAGAGCTCTTGGATTTTTATTCAAAATAGTTTATCCCATTTATCAAGAAAATTTTTAATAATTCTTTACCATACCACAAAATTTTAGCCTTCTCAAAATTGAAAGCATATGCAGTCAAAACAAAATATTGTGGTTAAAAACAAGAAATTCTATATCATTGTGTAGAAAACACTGTGGAAAAATGAGAATATACCGGTTAACGGCATTTTCCCCTTTTTCCACAATGTTTCCACAAGCTAGCAGCTAAAGTAATCTTTGTGTGTGAAAGTGTTAAATGTTTATATTCACTTTGAAATGGCTACTTTTCCCTTATCAATTGTCTTTTTTTTTTTCAAGATATTGATGACAGACAGATGGATGGACAGACGACGAGAACTAGGGCGTGACCTAAGCTCTGCTGGTCTTCAGCCACTAGAGCTAAAAAACAAAATCAATGGTATTTTGATATGGACTATGAAACTTCCTAAAGTATTTTAAGAATTCACAATTCAAACAAAAATTCTGGGAATACCAGACGGTCATTAGTGAATAAGTTATTGTACTTGAGGCATTTTTCCTGTTTAGGCTATGTATTTCATTATTTTTTAACTGTTACCAAATCGTAGACTCGTCCATAATGAGAGTGATGGCAGACAACAAATTGACTTTGGCTAAAATGATAGGATTTGTATTGAAATGGTAGATAAACAGATGAGAGAGTGTTAGTGACAAGCACTTTGTAGACATTAAACAGATTTCACAAAAGTATTTCATTGGGTTTTTTACATGATATTTGTCTAGCTGTTATTTCTCCTTTTCCCACAATGTTTTCTACACATTAAAAGACTACTCTATTATCTAAGTCACATTTAATTGTCATCTGCCAATTGGTTTGGAATTTGGATAAGTAGAATAAAAATTATACTAGTGCTCAACAATTTTTTCACGTTGTTTCATTATTGATAGGGAAACCTGATAGAAAAGAATGAAATAACAATTTAATTTCTTTCAAATGTTCTGCATTTTTCCGTTCAGTATCCAAGAGTTCCATAAGCATTTTTCAGTTCTGTATCCAAGAGTTCCATAAACATTCTATTTTTCTCCCTTTTTAGCTCTATTTGTTCTCTTTGCAATTCTAGCAGCTCATCATTGTATTTAGTCTGGAGGGCTGGTGGAATAGAAACAAATCATGATTTCATTATTAATATTTTTTCATTAGGTATTTAGAGAGATGAAAATACTAGTAGTTACCAAAAGGATTTAACATGTATGATGTTTATTCTAACATGACACATGAATTTGGCTCTATATACACTGTGCAATGAAAGCATTTGTAAAACCTACATTACTCTATATAGAGTGACGTCATTCTGTACAATTTAAGTAAGTTATTCAATGGAATAGAATATGCATCCACGTTTTTAATCAAAGTATGAATTTGTTTTCCTTTGATTAAGAGTTTGTCATGTTAGAATCAAAATAATCTTCTTTCTATCATGCTATTGTGGTTTATTGTTCAATAAACCATGTTGTGAGTTACAAGGTGCAATGTATAAACCACTCCAGCTACTGCCCTCATAGATTATTTATTGTGCCTCATAACTCACAACTATGGTTTATTGAACAATAAACCACAATCAAAAGAAAAGAAGAAAATGCAAGTGAACAACATTCCTAATCTTCCTACATTGTTTTCTACCTTTGCAAAAAAAAAAAAAATATTTGAGGCACATTGAATTTACTGGCTGCAAGCATTTTATATGATGACAAGTCTAAAAGAGTTAAGCAACTGCTTCATTTACTAAACTAGTTCTGTAACTTTGAAATATATTTATCACCCAAGAATAGGAATAAGCACTTATGTGTACCTCGACATGTTTGTAGTTTTATTTGAAAAATATTTGTTTTGCACTGATTGTTGAAGTAACAATGAATGCCAATTTTAGCCTCTACTGGGCCTTTAAATAAATTGTTTTAACTTAAACTGATTACTTTCTAACATTGTTATTGGAAACCTCTTTGTTGCAATGAAGGCAGATGCATAGGCTAACCACCCCCACCCCTCATCAGCTTCCCTATTTAGACAACAGTCAATAATGTTTTTGCATATTCTGTACTTTAATTTTCATCCCTTGTCATGAAGTATTTCTTTTTTGTCTTCCCATCCATTAGTTTTCTTACAAAAAACATGTGTTGGCCAGGTATGAAAGTATGCCCTCTTTGGTGGGATATAATTTCAATGCAGTGACTTGATATGGTAAAGGTTTGATGGTACCTAAAGACCCCCAGTATTATATAAAAAAGTTTTGCAGTGTAAGAAAACGTGCATGAAGACAACATAAAGTGTATCATAAAGATTCATTACTGGGAATTTCCTTTCTAATAATTACATATACATGTATTTACCATCAAATTCTTCTGATTTTTCATCAATCTTCTCAAAGTTTGTAGCAACAACTGGAAATGAAAATAACTGTTTATATTATTTTTGCATATCACATAGCCATAATAGCTTTTCAACTTGGATGGATTTGTAAGGACTTAGGAAAACATTGAAAGAAGACGATAAGATGCTGGTAACCAGCATTTTCTCCTTTGAGTCAATGTTTTCTAATGTTCAAAAGGTGAAATCTTTTATTTGAGCCACATATGTCATCTGTAAGCTATTATAAAGATTGATATAAAGTTGGAAGTTTTGACACCTGATAAAGGGTTAACAACCACATTATTGAAATTTGTGGAATCATCTTATAACTTGAGAAATATGTTGAGCTGTTGTGATTGTTACAATGACAATAATTTTCACTGCTCAAACGACCAAATGTGAGACTGGTCCGAATTGAAACACTTTGAGATGGCAAATTAAATCTTGCTTAAATATTCCGGTTCTTCTTTAAACTGGTAGATGTTGGTTATTAGCATTTTCTCCTTTTCCACAATATTCACAAAAGCCTCTTTCCTGAGAGTTGTTAAAAATTCAGGTATGTTTTGTTAAGTGTTAAATTACCTGGTATGACTGAGCTGGCAATAACGTTTATGTTAATATTTATTAAATGCACTGATAAGACCTCAAGACCTATTGCCTTATTATTAAACAATCATGAACATAAATAGGTGGCAGCATGAAAAAAAGAATAAAATTGGAACCTTTTGTATTCACCTTTATCAACAGGTAAACTCTTCAAAGTATTAATTCCTCCATCAATCACATGTATTGCTTCATTTGGTAAAACTTCTATCATCTGAAATTAATATGATAGCTTCTTGATAATACATGTATTAAAAAACTTGCTTGAACCGAGATTTCCAATCTTTGATGTCTTCCCTTTTGCACATTCTCAAAAATATGTCCACAGAGGCTATAATAGCAAGCAAAATTTAATGAAATTAAACAAATATTTGACAAAACGTTACTGGTAGTTCAACAATTTGTTCTTCTTGGTTTAAATATAGCACATGTATACATTTTGACATAACCTCTAGCGGGCTAATTTCAGCATGTTGGAGTAGATCAGTTTTGAAAAGATGGCAAACTGAGGTTTTACTTGTATTAATCTCTACTAAACAATCCTAAATTTTGATAACTGAGGAAAAAGGGTGGGAAGAGGACTAAATGCTGGTTATTTACAGTTTATTGTTTTCCACAATCTTAACCAGCATTTTCTCCTTTTCCCATATTGTTTTCTATCCTTTAGAAAACAAATTTCAAATTTTCAATCACTTTTATTTTGTCATCTGCATAATTATGCTTTTGATTTGGACAAGCCAAAGATTTTGTCGTTTGGTAATGAGTTAAAGCGAATTTTTCTTTTTGGAAACGGTGGAAAACATTTCAACAGCATTTTCTCCTTTCCCCCAATGTTTTCAAAAGGCTTCTTTCTTAGGTTTACTGAAAGTTTGGATTGTGTTGTAAAGGCTTAAATTTCCTCTTCTTTGATTTGTTTATATTCATGAAATAAGGGGTCAACTTTATGTTCATACAGATACTAAAGAAATTAAATTAGTTGCCATTCTATTAATTGCCATACATTTTCCAGTAATTATTATCCACTCCCTAACAGATATTTTATTACTGACGTATTTCACCACCTGTAAATGTAGATCCACTGATGTAGTTATTTTTTGTGAAAATGAGTATGAAATAAAAATTATGAATATGGTGCTTTTGTTTCATTTTTCATATAGTACTGCATTAAGAACTATTGGAATTAAAAATTGCCTTAATTTCCCATGGCTTCAGATCTGCTGCTTGGGGCCCACCACCAGTTTCAGAATTGTATAGCACCCTCGTCCTTTCCTTCCTCTTTGCTGCAACTTTCAGATCACTGACTTTTTTTGGCCTCCTTCAGGGTGTGCCCTAACTTGCTTGTACTGTTTACCCTGAAAATCTATAACAAATGTTTATTTTAAATTCTAGTGGCTGATTGATGGTTATGAATACACATTTACAATAATAATAACAATCTCAAACTCTAATGACATGCTGGTTCTTACCCATTGAAGATTAACCCTTTACCAAACAATCCCTAGTTTTTACTGCCCTGAGATAGAAGCTTTTTGAAAACATTGTGGGAAAAGGGAAAAATGCTGGTAACCAGCATTTTCTCCCTTTTCCACAATGTTTTCTATGCTACTGGAAACATATTTAATTTTTTGAGTTAGGTTTATTTTGTCGTCTGAATGTGCTTTCAATTTGGACCAGTTTAAAATTCAGTTGTTTGGTAAAGAATTAACCATTTACCAAACAAATCCTTGTTTTTACGAACCAGAGATAGAGCCTTTTGAAAATATGGTGGGAAAAGGAGAAAACACTGGTAACCAACATTTTCTCCTTTTCCCATAATATTTTCTATTCTTCTAAAGTCAAGTGTTAATTTTTTGGTCATGTTTATTTTGTCGTCTGCAAATACTTTCAATTCGGACTTGTTTAAAATTTGGTTGTTTGGTAAAGAGTTAAAGTGATATTGAATAGACCTGAAACAGATTTGATACTGTTGGAAAATTTGGGTTGTTTGTGCCTAGGACTTTGTAGCCCTGATCTTACACAAAATTTCCTTTGATAAGCTGATTCTAATGTTTTCAAAATGGCCAGAGTGTTACTGTGTGTCCAGAGTATCTTACATAGGACATACAGTTCACTCAGTGTGATAACTGAAACGTAATATTTGATTCGGTTCCCAAATATTGCCAAAGTGTACATCTATAAATAGATCGCCCATTTTACGACACATATGCATGGTAATGTCCAAGATTACACCAGCATAATTAAAAGGCGGCTGTGAACCTAGTCCTATTTATAAGACCCTACGTACGTTATTTCACATATTGACATTCATCGTGTACGTAGGGTCTTATCGGGCCCTTCATAGGTTCCTTTAGCAAACTCCGACATCAAATCTTGTCGCTGTTTGAGCAACAAATTTGGATACTTAAAATGCAAAATGCCCAATGAAACTGGTATCGGTAACAAGATAAATCAATATTGAACCGATATTAAAGACTTGGTTGTAAAACACTTACGTTTTATGAGTTAAATCCGTTTCTATTTCACACTACCCTATTTTTGAAGTAAAACCGGTATGTAAATGTGTAGTTATCGCGGGTTGACGGCAACTAAACGAAATTTTTTGAACGAAATTCCTTTACCTCCATTAAAGTGTTACAGAAAGGGGCAACCCTCATTCACAAATATAATTTTGCCTAGAAAGAAGTACTGAATCGTTTAATGGTCCGTTACAGACGGTTATCGAATTTTAAGACTATTCATAAATAAAAGAAAAGTCGAGAGAATGTCCTAGTAACTCGTCCCAAATCAGGTTCGTTCCTATGTTTTCTGAATCGATTTCGCCGGATTCCCGTCCAACCCGAGTTCCTGATACTTTTTTGATGTTGTTTGTTAAATAGAGTGATAAATTTCTTGAATTATTGGTTGAGTGTTACATATCGGATTTTATTATGTTTTATGTGCATGGCCTTATTTTACGTAGATAAAGACAAGGACATAAATGAACGTACGACAGTAAGGCTCCAACTATTTAGGTGAACTTTAACGTTGGAAAGTATTGAAAAGCTTCATTTCATTATAGAGAAATTAGATCTGTCGTCGGTCGATGTGTTTTCGCGGGGTGCATGTTTTTAAACCCTAAATGCATCGCAGTTTTCTTAGGCACAATGAAGTGAAAGACGTCACCTTTCTTTTTACGAACCCTTTATTTTTAAAAATGCAAACAATAGTTTCACTGCTGTTAATTTAGGAACTGCAACCAAAACAGGACCGTATGCATATTTTTAAAAGAAAGATCAGTTTTAGTGGTATTTTATGACGTTTTTCCAGACCACTCGCTCTTATTACTGAGAGTGAATATTTCCAACCAGTCCTACTAAAATTTATACGACATGATACGCTATGGGAGTTTTTGCACGCCACAGCTGTTCCATAGCAATGAAACCTTTTGAATACTACACTGGTATATTTTCAGGTGATTTATGATAAAGTAGTTTTGAAGAAAATTCCTAGTCCTTCTTCACAGCTGCTAATAAATTGATCAATAGAAGGAACCGAAACCGGTATTTCCGCTCAGGGCACACTTAACCCCTGAGCTGTAAATCTGTGGTTAAGTTCATATTAGAGGGTTGGACAATAATGATTCTAAACTGCATATTTATGATTTGCAACAAAAAAAGTCTGTTAGATCAAGATAATTATGAAAATTTTCTGTTTAAAGTAATTAAAAAGGTGAAAAGGCGGTTTGAAGTCTCTGACCGGGCTGAGTGTAATGGAACATTCTGTTGTGTCATGGGTTTCTGCGTTTTTTGCACCAATCAATTTTTCATGTCTGTAAATTTATGGATACGTATTTCCGCATGATTTGAGAAAGATAATGTCAATATGAGTGTCAAGTTATACTGCATAACTGTCATTTTACACGAGACAACGGAAAAAGTGACACTTTATTATTATTATTTTTTGGCGTGAGTTTTCGCGTGTAGCCAAAATTTATTACATGAATTTCAACTTCACAACTTGATTTTTGTACAAATTTGCTTGAGCAGAAATGCTGCAAAAAGTGTATTTTTTTTTTATTTTCTGGTATTCTAGTGCTGCTGTCAAGAGAAGACTAATAGGCGTTGAATATTACACACGTCCGTCCCGTTCATCGCGCTTCAAAAACTGAGCTAATTGACTTAGAACACTTCATTTATATTATGCAAACAGCTACTTCTGGTGATATGAAGCATTTTACTTGAGTTCTGGTATATGGTATGTTTTTCATGAACTGTCCAATGGATATATAAAGCCACGCAATGAGGCCGGGGTTTCACATGTCTAAATTCAGCTTCTGGCACAAGACCGAAGGCTGAATTATGTTGATATCGTATATACATGATTCAAATAGGGACTATGATTATACAGGCATTTCACATTAATTTATGTTAGGGTTTTAGAAGTAATTTTGGTAAACAGAACTTCAGAAAATGGTTGCCAAATCTAAGGTTACAATCCGTGCGGGGGTGGGGGGGGGGGGGGGGCGGCGCTAATCGGATTTCGTTCAAAAATCGTTCGGAAATTCGTTTTTTTATTTAACCCGAAATATGCTTGTAAACATGGCGGCTTTTGTGTTGAAAAAGTTACACGATTGAACTCAAGATGAATATATCATGAATGTGGCCCTTTTTCAGATTCAGAAAAGTAAATTTGTATCCAGTTAAGTTATCTATCATGTTTACTTGAGTGCTTTTTCACCATTATCCCGGATTTTAGGAAATCAAATTTGCTACATAGAACTAAGTAGGGCCCGTTTAGACGTAACATGCAAAAGAAAAGTAAAATGTGAAATGTCCGAAAAATAAATGTTGAACGGCAAAGAAGCATGTGTACGTCTAAATATTTGGACTACTGTGAACCGGGTCGGTCAGGCTCGCTGAATTTTTTTTTTTAAATACCCATACAGATTGGATTTGTTTTGTTTAATGAAGGACGACGATTGACTTACACACCAAGCGGAGTTTCAGGTCCTTTCCTTGTAATTAAGATCGTCTGCAGTGAGGCTGCCACCGCGATCATGGGTTGAACTACGGTTTGATAATTTCGTATTTTTTTTAAAGCCAATCAGTTACAGTTAAAAACATTTTTTTTCCTTCCACATACACTGAAATGAGAGGTAGGTCTGATGTAAACTATAGAATAACATAGAGTTTTTCAGTTCTAGCGATGACAATGAATTAAAAAAAACTCACGAATCCCGCACGCTTTCCCATCCCCTTTCTTTTCCGTGGCGGTTACGTTGCACGAAAATTTGCTTTTTAACACTTCATGTTTTTCACTGTATGCACTGGTCAGTCTGTCGATCTCCTCCTTCTGTCCAGTTTGCTTATCTTTTCGTTGTGTCCATCATTTTCTCGATAAATGCCGCCTAGAAACCTAGTTTGACAGTTGGCGCGGACGCGGACGAATATGGCGTACGCGCACTTGTTTCGAAACATTCTTACCTTCTTTTAGAGAGTATTCGAGCGTGCGCATTTCGTACGCTGTGGATTGCGTACGTCGGTGTTAGTGAAACGCCGTACGTAAAAACTTACGACATACGTAAGTCGCTTGCGTGCGCAAAATATTTGCGTAAGTCTACGCACTTTAGTGAAACGGGCCCCTGGTCCACCCAATTTCCTGGAAACAAATATCTAGGTCAAATCTATAGCTGTTTTCATGGATTGTTGGAGATAAAGTCGGGAATATTTCACAATGTATCGACGGACTACAAGTTAAAGAAAAGGTAAGGTTGCATTTTTTTTATTTTAAAAGCATGATATTAAGCAAAGGAGGAGATTGCGTTAAGGTCACCGAAACTGGGCAACCCACGATAGTTTCTTTTTTTATTTCATACCTCCAAACAAAAAAAAAAATCTCTTCATTCCTTAAAAAAAAAAAAGACATGTCACTCAGCCTAAAGCACTGATTACAACTCCAGTGCTAGATATATTTATATACCAAATTCTACTTGACTTGCATGGATGAAAAAACAACGTTTGTGAAATGTTTTGATGGAAAGTTCTTGAACACACTCAAAAAGAAAAAGTTCTGATAAGCCGTATAATAGCACCTTTTTTTTTCCTGGTAGTGTTATATCTCGCCCAACTTGATGGCTAGATTTACATTTCAAAATTAGAATTAAATTAAGTACGGTTGGTGAAGGCCGCCTAAACTAGATAACATTGGCTTGTAATACGCGAAATGGGGCAATCGGACATTTGCCTAAAGTGTCGTCTCGGATCAGCATGCGCAGTCCACACAGGCTAATCCGAGACGGCACTTGACGATTTCATTAGATTTTGTGCTACTGTGAACTTGCGCCAAACACGGACTGCGCAGGCTGATCCGAGACGACATTTTACGCCGTTGTCTGCGCATGTCATATTCAATAATTCTTCCAAGATCCGACCTGCCTTATATGACGCATCACTCTCCCCGATATCGGGGAGACTGTAGTAACACGCACTATAAAGTACCAATGGAGAAAATGGCTTTTATCAATACGTTTGAGGGAAAATCAGGCCTGTTTTAGCTCCAGATTTCTTTAAACTGCTGATCATAGCTGAGGTAATCGCACGAGAGGTAGCTTTTTGATTGAGTAAACGTTAATTTTAGTTTGAAATTCAAAGTAACGGTTGTCGCGTAGGAAAGTGGTTCGGTTCTGTACCCAGGATGCCCAAATTCGATAGATATGAGTATTTATAGAATGCCGTCTAGCAGGAGATAATGCATTTTATGCAGATGTCAGAATGCCCATTTTCGCGTGCAGCAGGCCATATATAAAGCGAGTGTGTTTTGGGAAAATGAATCTATCTTTATACGAGGACCTTTATTCATTTGGAAGGTGCATTTAACACTCTTTTCGCACAGCGTCACTCATTTTTTTTTTTGCCAGACGACCAGAATGCTCGGGTTTATCAACCAAATACGTTACAAAATCTGCGTCAAATGGAATAGAGCCGTCCTGTTGAATTATTTTCACATATTCCCAAGGGAATTCTAGACCGACTGTTACTTTCTATATCAATGGGGAAGATTTGATTTCTGTGTGTATCTTGGACAGATATTCTATAAAATTGAGATTTGTTCATACATATGTGACCCATCAGGCAAAAAAGAGACCTTCCGGGAACTTCGAAAAATGTCAACCATGGTCAGACTGTGTGAAATGCACAGGCTGACCAGGGTTGACACTTTTCGCTTTAATGACATCTTCTGTATGAAAAGTGGTCATTGTACCTTTTTATACAATCATTTTTTAATTATCAACTTAAACTGACCTGCACTATCGTTGATCTGTTTTCATCTAACTGATGTACAGAGTTCCCAGACGGTCCCTTTTTGCGAGATGGGTCACATATGGATCCATGATATCCATTTATCTCACAGTAAAATGAAAAATGAAGTAAAATGGTCCTCCGCCATGTAGAAAAAATTTCAAAAGGAAAAGTAATTTTTTTCTTTTGTCCAAATGCCATGATATGGTAAAAGGAGACTTGATCTGTATGTTCATTATTGACCAAAATCTGTTTTACTAATGATCAAGATATGAAAATTCAAATTTGCAATGTTTATCATGAGCCACAGACAATCATTGTTTGTTTGTATTTAGTGACATGTCATCTTGTGCAAAAAGGGGGCTTAATGTATGATTTCATCGTGGATAAATAGCAGAAAGGCCAAGTTTACATGCCAAACACAGTTATTTTACCTGTTATATTTTTTCCAACGAAAAAGGTCTTTCCCGGCGGGGGATATCATTCCAAAGAAATAACTTATTGTTCTTGTTGGTATTATTATTATCATTATTACTGTTATTATTATTATTATTTGAAGGCCCTGTAAAAGAAGAAAACACAAACTTGTGTGATGAGAATTTTCTACAGCTACTCGAATGGCCATGGATAGGTAAGATTATGGTTATATACATGTACATACAAATTGATCAATTAACAATAAATATGCAACTGCCTACACTCTTAAATGATAGAGTTTGTCTCTGATAAGAGTAGAAAACATCATGTTAAAAGAAGTAAATGCTAATTTCTAATGCTCTAATTTACCATGATTTTTTCTACATTATTTAACAAAAATACCGATAGGCAATTCAGTCTGTTTTACATTACATCTCTGAGTAGAATGAATAGAAAAACAAATTGTTCGCAAGAATTCACGTAAAATTGAATTAAAAAAGTCATTAGATTCGCCAAACAATAGTTGTCTATGTATATTGAGCCATGCTCTGGCAAAAGGGGGCTTAATGCATCTCTGTGCCGCATTATACAATGTAGTTAATTACGCTAATATGGATCCATTCCATCCATTTTCTCTAACAAACGACCAAATCGCAGGAGGACCAGTAGACTGGTCCTTTGACGAACAGAAAATTGACCGATAGCGAAAGGTTTCGGCCCAGGCCAGCCTGCGCGGACTGCGCAGGATGACCTGGGCCGATACTTTTCGCAGATGCATTAAGCCCCCTTTTCACGAGGCATGTCGTCAGGCAAAAGGGGGCTTCATGCATCAACGTGACGCATGGCACCAAACATGTCATCACAGTAAAATGACCCATAAAATCCAAATTTGAATAGCAACCAAGTAAATCATCAGGTAAACTGGTCCTTTTACATGCAGAAAATTTAAGAATTCAAAGTTTCGATCCAAGTCAGCCTGCGTGTACTGCGCAGGCTAATCGGAATCGATACTCTTTGCAATGCATTAAGCCCCCTTTTCACAGAACACAATTCTTTTTTTTCCCCATTTTTTCCCCCTATTTTTTTCATTTCTTTTTTGTTCAGCACCCTGGCGACGGTCTGTGATATCGTGTCCTGTAAGTGGCGGGTTCAGTTTTCGGACGATCAATCGACTAACTAATGAGGTAAGACAACTGAGGACTTTATTCCGACAATTTTATTGGACAAACTCCAATACCTGGAAGATTTTCTTGTTTTAACAGACTGTTTTGAAAAACTGTTTTGCTGTTCTTGCATAGTTTAATTCTTTAAGCGTAATAGGGGAACAAAGGAGCTCTTTCCAAACGGCATAGACAAAGATCAGATTGCACAGAATATACAGTTAGATCTTTGCTCTATGCTGCCCCCCCCCCCCCCCCCCTGTATTACTCTAGCTTTCTTCTTAGTTCAGATGAGTTAATTTTCAGTCAGCCAAAGATGTGGAGTTTGTATGAACCATGCTCTGTTAAAAGAGAACTTAATGCATCTTCAAAAAGTATCGACTCAGATCACCTTGGGCAGCCCACACAGGCTTGCCTCGGTCTAAACTTTTCTCTCCAATTGGTCAATTGTCTGCATCTTAAAAGACCGGTGTACATTATCACTCTATCACTCAGTAAGTGGTTATTTTAAACAAAGTGGACTTTATTAGTTGTTCGGTCAGGTGGCAGGGGACTTGGAAACTTGTTCACGACTGTGGTTAATCATGTCGCCCCGAGCCGATGGCAACGAATTTATTATACTGCAAAGTTTTACCTTTTCAAAGCGCGTTAAGCGAAATTTTCCTGTTTTATAATTTCACGAATCCAGTATGCTGACGAAATAGAAATTCCCTTCTTTGTGTCCCAATTCAATTAAAACTGACATCACTGGAAACTGACGTCACTAAAACATGCAGTTTGGCGCATATATGTGCAATCTGGTATCGGTCGACGCCGCCATTTTGGATGTTGTGTTGCACGTGTAGTAATGTTTACGGGGCACTCAAAATGGAAACTGGTTTTACGTGGTTTTTGCCAGGGAACATGATATATGTTCCAGGCATGTTAACCAATCAGATCACGAGAAATTTCTTTGCAGTATAATGATATAGACTCATAGTCATGTGATGACTTGCTTAGTATCATACACTACGGTGGTGTATTATAAACCCGTTTATCAGAGCTTGGCTTCATATATTTGGCAATGAAAAAATAACTGTTATCAAAATTATGAGACTAATGCATCGTTGTTTCAGTATGGATTTTCATCACACACTCCAAAAGCTCTGTGGGTCTGTATTCACCAACCATTCTTAAGAACGTTCTTGGTATTATTCTTCAAGATTTCCTGACTGTGAAAGGAACAGAACTTCTGATTGGCTAAACCAAACGGTTTAGCCAATCAGAAGTTCTGTTACTTTCACACTGAAAAAATTCTGAAGAATGAAACCAAGAATGTTCCAATGAACGGTTGATGTATACGAACCCAGATCTGCTTTACGTATCCTGTACTTTATTGTAAGTCTTGTTCAATTTTAAGACAGTGGACGTGTGACAATTCATGATTAGTTAAACCATGTTTTGGTTTAACCAATCGTTTATCACGTTACTATCAAAAACACAAGATTAGACAATATTATTTCATGCCTTCCGGTAGGATATCGAGAAATAGCAGTGAAAATATTTTTCGATCTAACAGTGGTACAACCAGTAAAAATACCGATTTTCACGTTCTTGTTGCCTAGATAAGTTGCGCGTGCCTAACAACAAGATGGGAAATATGACGTCATATACCTTATATTTCTCGCGCTTGACGTAATATTATAATGCGTTGCTATGCGGGAGAGGTACGCCACGGGGAATAACGGAAAAGAACTATACTGGATTTTGATAAAGCTCCTCCCAGAAAGGCGAAAAAGCATGAAATAAAAAGAATATTTGTTTTTTTCGGTGAAAGATCGAAATTTATTTCATCTCGTGAACAACATCAGCAATATTTTCACTCGTGGCTGCGCCACTCGTGAAAATATTACCGATGGTGTCCACTCGATGAAATAAATTTCGATCTTTCACCGAAAAAGACACATATCCTCTATATATTCTGAGACAAGTCAGCAAATTTTGTCACCTTGACTTTCATCAACCTTTGAAAGAATTTAGCTGATCTTGCAAATCGAATCAACGACCGCGCGGTTTAAAAAAATACCAATGAAGCATGCATATTTCTTGTCCAATAAACAATCACAGTTAACTCTTTACCACACGGGAAAATTTTAGACCGGTCCAAATTGAAAGCATTTGCAGACGACAAAATAAATGTGACTAAAAAATAGATATTTGTTCTGGGAAGGGTAGAAAACACTGTGGGAAAAGGAGAAAATGCTGGTTACCAGTATTTTCTCGTTTTCCCATAGTGTTTTCAAAAGGCTTCTTTCTCAGGGGTGTCAAAAGTAGGGATTGTGTGGTAATGGGTTAAAGGTATTTCGGCTTGCAGGATTTCTGTGAAGACGAGTGGAGGAAGTCCCGACTAGAGATCGACTGCACTAAGGGTGACGGACTGCATTTTATAGCCCCCAAAGGGAGTGGTTGTAACCCCTTCTCAGCAACATCTGAAGGTATAAACATTAACAATGCAAAGTAGGACTACAGCCCAGCTTGTTTTCAGCGTCATAAGTGAAAATAGGTGAAAATAGGACTACATGATAAAAAGAATTCTGGATTAAAGTACAGAATGTCAAGTTTAGTCTTGATCTATGCCGTCCATAAAAGCCCCCTTTTCGCGAATGACACTAAAACTTTTAATGTACATGTCGTCGTTTTACTTCAAAAACCTCGTAACTACAGCTTGTTTAAGCTGTAGTTACGAGGTTTCTGAAGTAAATCGACGATGTACTGATTTAAGCTGAATTTTACAGGTAAATGATGTGTTAACACCTTTCGTAAATGAATTCATATCAATACAGAGAGGGAAAAAATAAATATGGTAGACAAACACATGATACAAACGAACAGAAGAACTAACCAATAAGCTGTTGGGTGGATAGGTTTTGATTGGTAAACAGACAGAAAGACGAAAAAGTTGGAGAAGTTTGATGCAGAAAAATATCTGCAGTCACAATGACAAACAGATGAAGCTACACAGAGAGAAACACAGAGACAGGCAGAGTAATAGCTAGGGACAAAAAAGGGAGACAATAAAAACAGATAGCAACATCATAATGTATATCACTGAAACTCCATTTGCCTATCACGGAATGCCGAAATTTTCATTGTTCGATTATCGGAAACCGTTTCTAAATCAAAACGTTGAGAACGCTAAAGTGGAATTTGTCAAGGAAACCGTTGAGTGGAATTAATAATATGAAAGAAAAAGAGATAAATTATTCAATTATTGTCTTTAAGTCAACCAAACAAATGAATTTTTTGAAGGGAGAGTACTCATGACAAAGTTAGCATCATTTGTATAATGATGGTTTCCCTTCAGTCATTACGAGGGTCGGGAGCAACGTCCCTTGACAGTACCATGCATGCTGGATTGAGAGAGAACCGTGTGAATAATCGAATAAAATTAAGTTTTTACCTGAAAAGTATTATTTTGAAATATCTTTGGTCGTTAACATTTAATTCCCACATTACAATAAATTATTTCAATCTATAAACATTAAAGCCCAATCAAATGGAGTAGCGCGCAATCTGGGATAAACAAGCCATGGAACGTACTGGTATTTGAACGAAAAGGCCCAGGATCAAGCAATCGGGAGACAAACTTTGTATCATTGCGCCAATAGAAAGCTATGAGCGAATGAAGCTATTTCAATAAAAAAAATTAGTATTTCCATGATCGATGGTCTCACCCAATGTTTTTTAACATTTCCAATTACATATCCGAGTGCCACCGAAAAAAATCATCTGCTTGAGAAAATTGAGTTAATTGGGTTTATTTCATTCGACTTTGCAAAAAATGTTATACATGGTCTTCAAAATTCAATATTCGAACTCATAGTGGTATTGTCTTCGACAAATACCACAAAAATAGCACATCAGCACATCGCCTTTATAGCAGCATTGTTCAATGATCAACCAATGAAAATTTCAGTCACATTCTTCGATGATCAACCAATGAAAATTTCGTTGCCCTGTGAAAGTCCAACTTAGATTCAAAGACCTGTGCTAATATGAACATTTTGACCTTTAGACAAAATTACACCTGGAAATCCAGTCCAAAACACAACAAAGGCTAGCAACAAAAGGCATAATCATTATAATCTAATTCTACACTGTATTTTTTCCGCCCTCGTACAAAACTTTTCTTAAATTTTCAGTGTCCAGATTTCACTGCTGGGCAGGCTGGCACGAGAAAATGTACACGTTTCTTGTTGTTGGTAATGAGGAAGGAATCCCTCAATATTGTTTGGTAAGTAACCCTTCATCATACAGTCCCCAGTTCTAACGATCCTGGCTTTTGAAAACATTTTGAAAAAAAAAAAGGAGAAAATGCTGGTTTCTCCTTCTCAAAATATTTCCTGCCCTTTCAAAAGCAAGTTTTACTTTTGAGTCACAGTTATTGTGGTGGCTGCAAACACTTTTAAACTGGATAAAATTTTGCTGGTAGAGCGTATAGGTACAGTTCTAACTCGATGGTTTGGCGTTGTGTGACATACCGCGACAAAATTGTTTAGTAGCACTATAGGACAGTCTGTCCATACGAAATTAAACTCTTATTGCATCAACATTATGACTTTTTGTGTCTATGATTTTTTTCCTTTTATTTTAGAACGTAAGTTATGTAAAATCATCGATGAAGTGATTAAACCTCAGTTTAAACCATTGATTTACTCTCTTCCAAAAACGCCTCAACGTTCAAATACATACGGGTTCTGAAACATTGGGGAATAGAAGAAAACGCTGAGAGTCGCCATTTGGTCTTTTTACCAAAACGCTGTCAGGCCTTTCAAAGAGAACTCCCACCATTTGAGTTAGTCACGTCTTATTATTTATAAATGAGAAAAATATGAGTGTAAGAAATAGACAGCCATTTGAAAACTCAATTCAGCCCGCCTGCTCGAAAAAGCCCGGGATATTATACTCTGCCCTACTTTATAATTGGATAAAGAAAATATTTCCCTGTGTTTGGAAGGAAACAATAACACGTTTAACTTGACGGAAGTGCCCAGTTAGGCGAATTTACCGATCCTACACTGATTAAACGTAACACCCCGTGACGTTTGTTAATCCAATTCCAACTGAAATCAATGGTAATAAAAAGCTCTAAACTCAACTTGTCGTGTACATTTAAAACAGAAAAAGAAATCTGAAAATCGCTGATTCGGATTTGACTTTGCATTTGTTTCCATCTTAAATCTTAGGGAGCTAAGCGCGACTCACTGACCTTTTGCGGACAGTGTAGATTAAGATCAGACTGCACAGAACGTGCAGTCTGATCTTAGATCTACACTGTCCGATAAGGAGATATTTTTCTCAAAATATTAAATTTGAAATAGCATTACTTGGATTTTGAGTATCGTTTTTAAGGTTTCATTTGATTTATTTACCACGATAAGGGTTAAAGTTGGCACGGCTAGACTCATGCCGACCTGGTTCTCACAGTCGGTAACCCACTGAACTTGAATTGTATAGGTCGCTGGTTTAATTCTCGTGCTCCGCGAAAAATTCTTTCTGAGGACTTTTGTTAGCTTTTTAACACCGTGTTGTGTTCCCGTACTGAAGTGCACTGTAGTGTAGGATGTCCTGTAGTGCAGTTTAGTGTGCTATGATAGGAAATGTGTGGTCTGATCTCGAACCTATGCTATCCTATGTTTCCTGCATTATTCTTTCTAATAGCATATTCCTTGACACTAAGCATAGATGGCGTTGAAAGTGCCTGTATACAAGTCAAAGAGAAGTCAGACATACAGCCTGGAGGTTTTTGTCTTCATAATAGTAGCGGAACTCATTTTATTAAGGCTTTCTATGCCAATGGCGATAAAAATAGTTTTCGCAAATGGCGTAAATCTCAGTAACAGAACGTGCATTCTGATAATGATGTAAAACGTCCGCTACCTGATGCTGGAGTATGACCAACTCTTCATAACCCTTATCCCACTGATTAAATTGAAAAAAATACTAACAAGTCGATTTTTAAAACCCGTATGAGGTTAATACAGACTTTTCTTTTTTAGATTTGGTTTCCCCCTGATCGAAAAGTGTAGATCCAATATCAGACTGCACATTCTACACTGTCCGCAAAAGGTTAGGGACTCTCGCTGAGCAGGCTAAGGGTTAAACTCCGGATGGAAACCTACTTCGGAGCCATGCTCAAACAAAAGAAGTTTAACACATATCCTGTGTTACAGGAAAAAAACAAATGAATTAGCTTTTCTTATGTTATTCTTTCAGAGGTTTCCACGTGAAGTGTCCGGAACATTCTCAGTGATTGTATATTTTAGTGTGCTATGTCCGGTCCGACCAGACGGCATGCCGCCCACTGGAATACAGTATCATGAAATGGTCATGACGAGATTAGGTACTGTCTGTCTGTCCATCCGTCCGTTCGTCTTTAGTTCCGTCCGTCTATCTACCTTACCCTCTCCTTGCTCTCACCCTACCTCTCTCTCTTTCTGTCTGTGTGTCTTCTTTCTTCTCTCTTCTATAACAATTGACTAGTCACTATTTAACACGGAATCAGTTTTTTTAAATGAATTAAGATGAATACGGAATATTACGTCGTGATAACTTTTTGTAGCTTGCACTAGCTTCGAGCTACGTATGAAGATTGCTTTTCTCATGATACCGAAATAAAATTTAAAATTTCTTATGTCAGTAAGAACTAGATACAAGCAACAGGAAAGATATTACAACATGGTATATGCATCTACAAACTGTTACAACAAAATAGTGCACGTATGCCATTATGGACGATTTCAGTCAAAAATGGTAAGAAACTATAACTGGTAATACAAAGACAGTGATTTCTCACCGTTCAATTTTTAAAATGTTTTAAGCAATTAGCATAGATTGAAACGTTTGTCTTTTGAAATATTTCATTCCCGTGTCTCTTCATTTTGGAAGGGATTCTTTCCCTTTTTTGTGGTGTTCGTGGTTGTGAGGTAGAGCATAGGCTGCGTAACCATAAGGCCCCGAGTTCGATACCAGGGAGTGGGTGTAAACTTGGGATTGTTCACTGGCCCATACATTCTGCGCGAGTATCGGTGTAATTCCCAGGAAGCAGAATCGAGAGAAATTAGTATAAATTGTAAGAACCTGTTTTCAATCGGTGTAAAATAAATATATTTAAATTAAAAAAATCCTTTTTTTGAGATATTATTGGTGCTGAAGTGCCTGATATAGATAGTTCTATGCATTGCCACCATATTTGGCTGTTTTATTTTGTTAAAACCATATAGTGTACAATCAGTGCTAAATAAAATGAATAAACACCTCAACAAAATGTTTGATTATTCGGTATCAAAAGGGAACCGAGAAAGGGAAAGCATAAGCAGAAAATTTTTTTTTTTGCTAATTTCAGATCCGCTAGTATGTGTGGATGACGATCCCTATAGATGTGACAGTATTATGAGAAGACGGCTATGTAAGAAGGAAGAGAAATATGCATCCCATTGTGAAAAGTCTTGCGGAAAATGTGGTGAATATTTTTTAACAATTTGCCAAACTATCTCACTGACTCTTGGCGGACAGCGTAGATCAAGATCAGACTGCACAGAATGTGCAGTCTGATCTTGGATCTACACTGTCCGATAAAGAGATACCTTTCCTCCATAATTACATTTCAAACAGCAATGATTGATTTTATAATATCGGCTTGAAAGTTTTACTTTCTTTTATTTAGCAGGATAAGTGTTAACGAACCCCAAAGGAAAAGAGGATTCTGACAACACTTTCTAACCTCAACCTCGTTTTCTCCTTTTCCAACAATGTCTTCTACTATTCCAAAGTCAATTTTCAATTTCGGAGTCACGTATATTTTTTGCCGTCTGCCAATGCTTTCAATTTGGACAGGTCTAAATTTTTGTCGTTTGGTAAAGAGATGATTATAAACTTGTACAAATTGTCCTTTGATCCTGGATAAACTTCCAATTTTCTAGATTAATTAAAAAAAATATCTAAAATTTATACATTTTACTAGAACATTGACCCAATTGGAAACGTGTTTACTTTGTAATTCATATCAAACACAACAAGTACATCCCCTTGGCATGACATATTGTTTTCGAGACTATTGCCTATAGTTGGAAATGCTCAATGAAGATGACATGTAGATGAGGCTGGCAATTGCACTGAAATAATTATTATAAAACAAATACTATCGTCAACTCTTTACCGAACGACAAAATTTTAGACTGGTCCAAGTTGAAAGCACTTGTAGTCGAAAAAATAAACGGGACTCGGAATTTGTTTTCTGCAAGTTAGAAAACATTGTGGAAAAGGAAAAAATGCTGGTTACCACCATTTTCTCCTTTTCTCACAATGTTTTCAAGAGGCTTCTATCTTTGGGTCGTAAAAACCAGGGATTGTTTGTTAAAGAATTAATCATTTTACAGGTGAGCGAGAAAGCATGTTTGATATGATGTGCCCTTTCTCCAAGGCTATCCACGGATCTTGGATCTTTGCTGACCGTTTCCATGAGGAAAAGGTGACCATTAACCATACAGTCATCTCATTTTCAAAGTTCGGGTCATTTATCTGTAAGGAACGGAGTGTGTCGAGTGATAAACGATATAAAACTGTGACTCTTCACAGCAATGGCTGGTAAGATGTTTAAAACTTTCTTTATTGCAAAGAAATTTCTCGTGATCTGAAAGGATAGTATGCCAGGAACATATATTCCTGTACAATGGCAAAATTCACTTAAAATCAGTTTCTCTTTCGGGAGCCCGCATGTATACGTAACGACACTTTCAACACAGCATCCAAAATGGCAGCGTCGATCGATACCAGCCGCTCCATAGGACAACATATTGAGTATCATGAAGCATATCATTACTACTATCCCTTGGTGGTTTGAAGCAAAATCTGTAATGTAGAAACACAAACATGTCTTGTAACGTTAAGAGGATGACCCCAAAGGTCGTTTAATGCAAATCTTGGTCGTTTACTTTTGAAAGCAAATCATTTAAATGCATAGTAACGTACCTTGAAGTTGTTTATATCCATATTCAAATAAAAAAGATGGTCGAATGTCTTTGGCAGTGACATCATCAAATTCATGCACGAAACTGCACCTTTTACTTAGGATTCAGTGACGTCATTTCTTAGTTGAGTCAGTGGTCATTGAATTGAGGCACTCACAGGGGTAATTCTATTTCGTCACCGTACTCAATTAAGGAGATCGTTTCCTACAAAACGGTATATTATCGATGATATGCTAGCGATAAAAGCAACCAGTAATAAAGTACGCAAACGATACCAATAAAATGCGCCAAGTTGCTTTGCAGCCAGTGAACACTGCAATTAAATTGTACAATATGTAAACACTGACCCCCGGATATATGTACATAATTTCTGTATACATACAAAAGCAATCGTTTACCCAATTTTTCAAAGAGGCTTCCTACTTTTCTGTATACTAATTAAAAACAATCTTTCACTCATTTTTTTTTTCCGAAAGGCTTGCTCCACTGGTCCTTTAACGTGCAAAAAAAAAAAACGTACCTAGAGCAAACCATGGACTGCGTAGGCTGACTCGGGTCGATCGTTTTTTGCTCATGTATTATGTCCCAATTTCACAGAGCATTGTTACAACGCATTTTGTAATAAACCTACAAAATGTAATAAGTATTACAAAATGCGTTGTGATTACATGAAATTTCATGTAATCACAACGCATTTTGTAATACTTATTACATTTTGTAGGTTTATTACAAAATGCGTTGTAACAGATCATGGCTCATGTTTATTTGTTATCACTTAAATTATGTTCTATAAAAAATTGTCTGTAACCCCGACTTATTTCTTAGCAACCCCGACTTATTTCTTAGCAAAGGCGAGTTTAAAAAATCATACTACAGTTAGGTGTGACGACTGATTTAAATCGCATGCCTGCTTTTCATTATCAAAACAAACAGTTTCTTGAAGCTCTCAGTGTTGAAAACTTTATATATATCTTGTATTTACAGCAGTATGAGGTATACCTGTTTCGAGTTTGAAAGAAGAAACAACAACATTCTCCAGTTTAGAGTTGGTGAGTATAACTGTTCGTTTTCTGATAAAATCTTAATGCTTTTATGGACAATTCTAATTTAATTATTTTTCTGAAAATTGAAAATTTCGACTTATTGGAAACTTAACAATACTGCATCAAGATGTCCTACAGATGTTCGAAAAACAACCAGCCGCCTAAAAAGAAAGAGACTTCAGATAAGTGCAGATCTGTAGAATTGCAAGGAAAGTATGCGGAAGTGAAGTGGTCACCACAAGACACTTGAAATACTGTTGGCATTTAAAACAAGCAAAGTACAAAGAATGGTAGATCTAATAGATTGAATTTGCGTTTAATTATCGTCAGCACCTGTTACTCCTAAGGGTGACGCCCGTTTAAGGCTTTAAGTTTTGTTGCGCGGGAAAATGCAAGATACAGGACGAAAATCATCCTTATTCATGCCCAGTTTTCAGACATGCTCGATGTATACAACCGGCATACGGAACTTATGTTTAAGGTCTCATCTGAAAGACTATCAGTTATTTTAGATGGCCAGCCGTGAACCTCGACCCCACACCCTAAAGTGGCCCAAGACTTGATATTTACAATTCACACGCTCTACCTATGCGGGGCTGGTATTAAAAAGAAGTGGCAAAGAGTTAAGGGTTACAAAGATAGTGTTTTGTCATCAGCATTGACCGTGTCATAGTCGTCATTTCTGTTACAGGAAAGAGTTTTCGAACTGATACAAATTTGGACACGATGTGCAAGTTTGAGGACCAGCATCATACCAGAGACATTTATAGAAGTAGTCGCTTGAAAAACCTTATACGTAAGTGTTTTTATAGGAGCCTTTAAACCTCGTGTTACTGTCTAGTTGCTTTATGTTTGCAGGGGAAAATATACTTAGTAGTATTAATCCTTTCCCAAACGGCAAATTTCGGACCAGACCAGACCAAATTGAAAGCATTTTGCAGATGACAAATTAACAGTTGCTAAAAAGATTATTTTTCTATATGATAAGGTAGAAAACATTGTGGGAAAAGGAGAAAATGCTGGTTACCAGCATTTTCTCCTTTTCCCACAATGTTTTCATAAGGCTTCTATTCCTGACCCGTAAAAACCAGGGATTGTTCGGGAAAGGGTGAATCAGTGTTAATCAGAAATGAAACTAATAATTTAGGGCAAAAAATAAACTATCAAAAGGTCTCCTAAAAGCAATGATGGCAGGGACTCTACATGCAGATTTTTCTTTTTATTTTATTTCAGTGGACGGCAGACTGTGGGATGAATATTGCGGGTTTTCAAGTTCAATACCATTTAACGGGACGATTTATGGAGAGCCCTGCTCCGGCACTGTTTCAGATTGGGATTCGGACGGATGTGTAACACGGGGCGTACTGAATCTGAGGTCACATACGTGTTTGAGTTTAAGACGACCAATGGGTAAGCTTAAATTGTGTCTCAAGTAACACCAGACGGACGCAGTACGCATTATCCTGTCTGACAAAAAACTGTTATTTAGAGGCTATTTCAAACCTAAAACGATGGATAGTCGCAAGTACTTTAGAGAAAAGTTTGTTAGTTACTCTGGAGTGCTGGACCAGGATTTACTTACTTATGCTGAAACTGTAGATTAAGAAAGACTACACGGGATGTGTAATCCCATCTTGGATTCACACTATCCGTTGCTTTACATAGAAATTATGAAGAAAAACAACTTGAAATGCAATTCATGCATGTGAAGCTCTAACCGAGAATTCCCATTTCGTACATCGAGCACAACCAAGGTGAAGGACAGAAGATGTAAAATTGTGAATGATTTTCAGTGTGTCACAGTGTCCATGAGTGTTGAGGCATCCTTCCCTTATCTTTTGTTGAGCGGAAAGCCACCAATTGAAAAACATCGCAAACCGAGTCGTTTTATCTTTTTGAACTATAAAACAATAAATAGGCTTGGAATTTAAATATATAAAAGTAAACATCTGGCATACTTATGATTGGCTTGCATCACGCGAAAAGGAGCATTCGGACATCTGTGCAACGTGTCGTCTCGGATGAGCCTGTGCAGGCTAATCCGAGACGGCACTTTACGACTACATTAGATTTGGATCTTCAGTAGACTTGCACAAAACAGAAAATTACGTAAAAACGGAAAGTCTCGTCTCTGATCAGCCTGCGCAGAATGCGCAGGCTGATCAGAGACGAGACTTTACGCATATGTCCGAACATCCCTTTCTGAGTGTTGCAGTCCATACATGAGCCCCACTCTGTTAAAAGGGGACTTAATGCATCTCCACGATACATGATACCAGGCAAGTCATCACATAATTATGCCTCCATAAAACCTATTTAGTATAACAATCGAATGAATCTTGAGGTACACTGGTCATGCAGGAATTTTAACAAATGCAAAAAGTTTTGACCCCCGTCAGCTTGCGAGAACTGCGCGGGCTGACCTGAGTCGATACCTTTCCCAGATGCATTGAAATCATTTTCACAGACAAAGGCATATTTATTTGTGAATAATTTGATAAGCGAAATCGTATGTATGTTTTGCATATCGTCGGTTTACTTCCAAAACCTCGTAACTACAGAAGTTACGAGGTTTTGGAAGTAAACCGACGATATGTCAAAGCTGTTGAAATTGTTAGTGTGTTTCAGTTTTTGTCGTGGTGCCCACGAGCATTGTAGTTTGACTAGGATTAATGCCAAATTTATATAGGAAGCCAGTTTCATTTTCAATTTTATTTGCTCTAATGTAGACGATGATGAAGATAAATACAAAATCAAATTTAAAATTTCGACCGTTATACGTTGAATAATAAACAGAATGAGACTAAAATATGACAGTAATTTAGTTATAATGACATTAAAAGAAGTGTGTGCAGAAGTTAGTTTGTAATTGGACATATCAATTTAATAAGATTAGATCTTTCAAAGAATCCAGCTAAACATTTTACCAAACGACAAAATCTTAGATTTGTCCAAATTAAAAGCATTCGGAGACAACATGTTTGGGGGGCGGGGGGTCGTGTGAAAAAACTTGTCGTTGAAAGAGCAAAATTATGACGCTACCTTTTCCCACAATGTTTTCAAAAGGTCTCTTTCTAAGGGTCTTTAAAACTCGAGATTTTGCTGTAAAGAGTTACGTAAATACGGACTCGTGTGCTGTAGTATCTCCCCTGGTGCTTGTATTTGCCTTTGGTTACTTCCGGAAAATTTCATATCTCGTGAGACCGAAGTTTTCCTACGCGCCGAAAAATAAGTACAAGCCCGAGGGAGTTACTACAATAGAGCCTTCCATTTCTCGTATACCCACAAATCTTAACATAATAGTTATGGACAATTCTGGTCTGAAACGATAATAAATTAAACTTCCTTTCGTAGATGAATATTGTTACAAAAAATCTAGATCAAGTAAACCAGAAACTGAGTCCATAGTGGTATGCACGCGGACCACGTCGTAACAACATACCTTGACACT
Organism: Tridacna crocea; assembly: GCA_943736015.1. Taxonomy (NCBI): domain Eukaryota; kingdom Metazoa; phylum Mollusca; class Bivalvia; order Cardiida; family Cardiidae; genus Tridacna; species Tridacna crocea. The sequence goes on from OX031063.1 coordinate 47,389,334, forward strand.
GTCGATAAGCTTTTGTGCTATTTTATATAACAAATCCGCTTACTCTGATCACTCTAAACTTGGGAAACAAATACTCTCATATGCACATGCGCTGTAAGCGTTCTACTTCCAGTTTAAGCTTATACAAATATTCCTTGCCATTTCAACACAGCTCTGTCAATTCTATACGTACAGCGTACCTCGTCAGTATTAAAGGGTTTCCGTTTTTAAAATACAGACAGTCACGTGATCTCCTATCTAAATCAGAAACGACAACAACATCTACAGTGATAGGCAGGATAGATGTACCAAGTTTCAAATGTACCAAGTTTCAAAATATAAGTCCAAACTGTTTGTCACGGAACTGTATTTAGGAATACTCTGATTTTCTAGATCCGCGCAAGTAATAAAATTACAGTTAACTCCCTTTGTTGACAAAACTCTATATCGTCGGTTTACTTCCAAAACCTCGTAACTACAGCTTGTAACAAGCTGTAGTTACGAGGTTTTGGAAGTAAACCGACGATGTGTCCTTTCTCCTGCTCGTTACACCTAGTAATTTTGTAAATGTTTTATATGTGATGAAAAAAATACTTTTCATTCCTCCATATCATTGACAATTGCTGCTCCATTAATCCGTATTTCTAGACTTTGAGCGTGTTGATTTTTTTCGTCATAACGTTACCTCATTTTATCCGCTTGAGATACATGCGTTTAGGCTGGAAAGTATTTTGATCTGTATATGATAATAACTGATAGATCTATGTATGAATGTTTCTTTCAACAGAATTCCAGTGCCTAGCTTTTCTAGCGGAGAAACCAATGGAACAGTTCATAATCACTAAAGGAACAGAGGGACAGTATAACTGTTGGGTACGTTATGTGCTACAGCCATCTCATTGAGTTTCAAATTGACTTTAAAGTATAGTGTATAACGCCGTTTTCAACACCAATTCAGTTATATTAGGGCGGTCAGTGCACCTATTTATGCTTTTCCTGGAGTTTCTATTACCAGTGCTCCGCACAATATGATTGGCTGTGTTACCAGATGTCATGTCTGTTAATTCCCGATGGAACAATATGTTGACGGAAGGAACTAAACAGGCCTTAAACGAATAAAATCCACCGCAAAGACTGGAAAACTCGGAAATTAAATAGGTTTCTTGGAGCAGGTCACTTCAGAACAGCACGATATTCATGAATTTGAAGACATTGAAATAGATTCAATGTGACAGAGAGACAAATAAAGAACGTGAAATCTACTGGAAGAAAAGACTCTACACATTAACACGCTCGAGAATTATCCCAAATGATCTTTAATCAATTATTTAATAAACCATATCTCCCCGATACGAACTTCTTCATTAAAACTTCCAGTTCTGTGATCCATGTATCAATTTTGAAAATTCGCGGTATGAGTTATTTTAAAACTATACGCTACACCGTATATAATGAAACGCTTCCAGATAATAGAAATCGGCGTCTGACCTAGGTCTGTTTTTAGACAACAAGCCAACTGGTTAAGCGTATTCCCATAAATTAAAAAAAAAAGATCGATTTTTAGACAACAGGCGAATTGTTAAGCGTATTCCAGTAAATTAAAAAGAATAAAAAGTACAATCTGTTTTAAGACAACTACGCTAACATAACGAAACATGTATAGATCTAATTCAAGTTCCTTGTAATCGAAATCCTCTGAAGGAGGTATCCAGACGAATGCGCTATGGCGAAAACTAATCGTTTCAATAATGTTACAGCACATATTTTTCGCCATATCTATCCCGGCCCTTCCTCAAGAAACGTTGAGGTATTTAGCCCTGTTGTCGTGTGCGACTGTTGTCGTTTTGCAAAAAAAAACTGACATTTTATAATTGGTTTGCAACGTGCGAAAAGGGACATTTGGACATTTTCGCAAAGTATCGTCTCGGATCAGCCTGCACAATCCGCGCTTGCTAATCCGAAACGACGTTTTCCGTTTTTATGTAATTTTCTGTTAAGTCTATTGAAAGGCAAAACCTTATGTAGTCGTAAAGTGCCGTCTCAGATTAGACTACCCAGGCTGATGGGAGACTAGTACAGATAACTGTCCCCAAAGGCGATGTTACTTTTCGACTGGTCGCCTCTGGGTACAGAGACGATCAAGACAAAACTAGTTGAAAGTTCCGCACAGATTTTGTGCGCAAGTTTGAACTCTTATAATTTCGCAAATAGAGCACAAATGTATGATTTAAAGATACCTGTTGCTTGTTTATTTAATAATCCTTCGTTTAAAATACAATACTTTCAATTCAAAAGCTAAACATACGAGAAAACCGTGCATTTCATCTGTTACTCGAGTTTTTTTACATTCCCGAAAACATCAAAATGGCCGACACGCTGGATGAATTTCGTCAGTGTTTTTTCCGAGATTTACCTGCCATGAACGACTTCTACAAGCTTTTCAGGTAATGAAAGGTTTAATAATGTCTTTGGTCGTGTTAGTTACTTAAATTTAGTTGCATTTCGCGGTAATACAGATTAAACCGACGAAACAGAAAGGCAGTTTAGTGCTTTACCTTTGCTACCGGAAATTTTTCGATGGACTTCAGACGGTACGGTCTACAGTAAATGTCCGAATATGAAAAAGATCACCTTTATTATTGAGACTAATCGGAGACGACACTTTATGCAAATGTCCAAATGCCCCTTTTCGCATTTTGCAAGCCATTTACGAGTCTTGCTCTGGCAAATGGAGTCTTAATGCATCTGCGAAGAGTATGAACCTTGGTCACCCAACACACTCCGTGCAAACTGACCTAGGCCAAAACTTTTGCTATCGGTCAATTTTCAGTGTGTCAAAAGATCAGTCTACCTCACGATTCGGTATGTTGCTGGACAAAGCAGACTTTAAGGATCCATGAACAAGTGATGCTTAGTGTTATGCATCACGGAGATGCATTAAGCCCCTGTTTGTTACAGCATGCCTCATATATACATGTACAGGTTATTGTCTATCTCTGTTATTACTGAAAGCAGTTGCTTCAAATTTGGACAAGCTGCTGACAGTCAAAAAGGAAATCGGTACAACTACAGCAGGTAGCCATCAAAGTATATATGGCACTGTCATGCCCTTTTTTAAACATGACTTCTTTCTTTTTTTTAAACCCTTTACCAAACAATCCCTAATTACTGCGACCCTGAGACAGTTCTAAGCCTTTTGAAAGCATTGTAGGAAAAGGAGAAAATGCTGGTAACCAGCATTTTGTCCTTTTCCCACAATGTTTTCTACCCTGCTAGAAACAAATTTCAATTTTTAGTTGCCTTATATTGTCTTCTGCAAGTGCTTTCAATTTGGACAAGTCTAAAATTTTGTCGTATGGTAAAGACTTAACGCCCTTACGAAACAAGCCGGTGGTATAAATCCGACATCAAACTGCATGTTGCTTGAATCTGATTTTGATCTCTACAGTCGATACAATCTTTAGTTTTCATCTGCTCTGCTAAAGAGCAAGTGGTTTACAATGATCTTCATGTATATGAAATTCGACCTGCCGGATTACTTGCAGGTATTGTCCAGTTACCTATGCAATACTTGGGATGAGTGGCCGTACCGTATACTGTACAAACTGGACAGTCCACAGTGTAGATCGTTAGAGGATTATGCATGTATAATAGACAATACTCCTGACGCACTGCTGTATCTACATGATGGTAGGTACTCTCTCTCTCTCTCTCTCTCTCTCTCTCAGCGTATTCGGAATGAGACCTACCTGGGTATACACTTTTTGTTCATGTAATGACCCTTTATTTTAAAGATACAGGCTCATATATAACATAAAACACATTTGTTTGTGTGTGTGTGAAGATCGCAATTTATTTCATCGATAAAAAAAATCGCCTAACCGTGAAAATGTAATGAACAGTTGACAAAGAAAGTAGATATGTAAGCAAGAACTATGGCAGTACTATGATTTAATCAATTACAGAGAAAATCGAGTTCAGTGAATTATTAAAAAAAAAAAACATATCCATTGTCAAATCATCTAAGAACAATCACAACAACATTTTTTTATTCACTATGGATCTCTTACGTTTGAAAAGGCGAAGTACAAGGAAGCTGTCGTGGCTAGCACGTTGGTCAGGGTCCGTATTCACCAACCAATGCTTGGAATGTTCTTAGTTTTAGTGTTCAGAGTTTTTCTCTCATTTTTTTTTTCAGATGAAAAATCTAAATATTGCAAGGACTACTATACCCATGGCCCATTACCTACAAGCCCTATAAATGACAGACCTTCCACAAAACTACTCAGTGGGATAGGAGATCAGCCTAGGCTAGAGGGATACGAAAGCTCGGGAGCCGCGGCGACCATGTTCCAGGCGGACGGAGGGGGAGGTGCTGGTGACGGCGTGATTCGAACCAATGACTCTTTCAGCATTATATCTATAAATAGCCAAGTATTGACTGTGACCTTCACCTTTGTTTTATTTTCTAGAGTCTGGACCACGTGACATATACTTTTTTTGTTTAGATAGAAATGTGTTAGCCATGCTCTTTGAAAAGGTGCGTTAAAGTAACAATAAAGTCCAAAAGTAAACAAAGCGGGTGTTTAAATGCATTTCAATAAAACCACTTAAAATATGGATTTTTTTTTTTTGAAGATGACAATGTGTTCTTGTATCGTAGGTCCAAGTGTTAATCGCTGACAGAGAAATTGATTTCAAAATCAGGTTAAAACTTGCTTAAGTTAAATTAACAATATAATCCAAAAGCGGGTGTTTAAATGCATTTAAATAAAACCATTTTAAAATATATCGTTTTTTTAAAAGATATCAATGTGTTCTTTTATGGTCGGTCCAAGTGATAATAGCTGATAGAGAAATTGATTTAAAAATTAGGTTAAAACCTGCCAAGTAGCTTTGGGGGCTATTTTTTGTTTACTTTTTTGGCTGTTTTTTTTGCCAGCAACTAATTCATGGTCCGACAACAAATAACAGAGTGTCATCTTTCATATATTTTCCATACTTTTAAACGATACGATTTAGATGTAGTATGGCACCTGCTTCAGATCGTTTGGCCTCTCCTGGGCCTTTACGTTTCTGGAAAAAGTATCGGTCAAAGTCGGTCTACACAGACCAGTTTAACTCCGTGTGATTTAATTGAATATCAGATAAAATCGACTTTATAGATTCATAATTACGTGATGAATTGCTTGGTATAAGCATCACGCAGATGGATCAACCTATTACTACACAGTCCCCACTTCTGACGACCTTGAGAGAGAAGCCTTTAGAAAACATTGTTGGAAAAGGAGAAAATGCTGGTAACCAGCATTTTCTCCTTTTCCCACAAAGTTTTCTACTCTTCACAAAAGAAATTTCAAATTTTCAGTCACTTTTATTTTGTCGTCTGCAAATGCTTTCGATTTGGACAAGCCTTAGATATTGTCGTTTGGTAATGAGTTAAAACCCCTTTTCTAGTGCATGGCCCATATAAAATGTAAATAGAAATGTGAATACGTATCATGTATGTGTATGCCCCAATTACATTATTCGAAAAAGTTGCCAATCTATACTTTTTTGGAGCACTTCAGTGGATTACTTTTACGCTGAGATATTTGTATTCTGTGTGGAAAAGAAGCATGATGAAAAACTGAGATCTGCAACGTTATTCCAATATCACTGCTTTGATATCTGGCAGAACAAAGACCTGTAGAGATTCAAGTTAGTGAAAGGGCTATATATACACTGCAGTGTTTGATGATTAACAACCATTCTTAAGAAAAACTCCTTCATTTATTCAGAGGAATTTTCTGAATTTGAAAGTAGCACAGTTTCTGATTTTGGTCAATGTTTGATTTTGATTAATGCTTAGCAAATCATAAGTAATGTTGCTTTCTAAATCTTGAAGGATAGGGCACCTTAACCCATTACCACACAATCCCTACTTTTGACGACCCTGACAAAGAAGCCTTTAGAAAACAGTGTAGGAAAAGGAGAAAATGCTGGTAACCAGCATTTTCTCCTTTTTCCACAATGTTTTCTACCCTTGGCATAACAAATTTTAAATTTTCAGTCACTTTTATTTTGTCGTCTGCAAATACTTTCGATTTGGATAAACCTAAAATTTTGTCGTTTGGTAAATAGTTAATAGGATTCACAGGACGTGAAATCTGCTCTTTGATCTACACCATCCGCTGTCTTAGACTTAACTTCGCTTTAAATCACATCCAACAATTGTAGAAATCTAATGTTATATCAATATATTAAAATGTACCTATATTAAGCAACCACCTGTCTTGAGCAAGCACAAATCGAATGCATACGAGTTGCCTGGCGGTTTCGGAGATTTTTTCTCTCAACAAAACAGGATATATAGGGGGAATCAGTTAAGTTCGTCAGTCAATAAAGAGTAACGAAAAAAAGTTGAACAATATTTTTGTTTAGGGTAATTGTATATATTTATCAGGTCATTTTAGCATTTTGTTACAAATAAGAACCAAACTTTTCCTTACAAGATAGTGCGGAAGCAAACATTAAGCTTGCGAGAAGATTATGCCCGTTTTCACGCAAGAATAAAGATTGAATATCTGCGCTGTTGTGTTAGAGCAAGGGAAATAACTCGTATAACGACACTTTTTCAGGTTTCAAAGAGCGGTAATAAATAATGTAAACTGTTTACTTCCGATAGCTTTCATATGGACCTTTACACAACGATCCTATAATTTAACGACCCTAAAGAAGAAAAAAAATGAAAACATTGAGGAAAGGAAGAAAATGCTGGTAATCAGCATTTTTTCCCGTTCCTATAATGTTTTGAAACATTTTAAACACAAGTATGAATAGTGAAGCAATATTTTGTCGTATTCAAATGCATACAAATTATGGACTAGACGAGATCTTTAGTAAATAATAAAATGTTAACGAGTCTGCGGCAGATGAAGCACGGTGCATAGAAAGCGTGGTAAAATTAAGAAAGAATCTTTCTATCGTGGTTTATCGTTCAATAAACCACAGTTGTGAGTTATGAGGCACAACAGATAATCCACGAGAGCGATAGCCCGTGTAGTTTATTTATTGCGCCTCATAACTCACAACGTGGTTTATTGAATGTTTAACATGACACGCGACTTTGGCTCTATAAACACAGTGCAAGGAAAACGTGGTAAAATCTGCGACAATCTATGTAGAGTGACGTCATCCTATATCGAGTGACGTCATTGAATGAGTGAGTTATTCAATGGAACATAATCTTCATCCGCGTGTTTACTCTTAGTTTGAACTTGTTTTCCTTTTATTAAGAATTTGCCATGTTAGAATCGAAATAATCTTCTTTCTATCGTGGTATATCGTTCAATAAACCACGTTGTGAGTTATGAGGCGCAATGAATAACCCACTCGGGCTATCGCCCTCGTGGATTATTTATTGTGCCTCATAACTCACAACTGTGGTTTATTGAACGATATACCACGATAGAAAGAAGATTATTTCTTAAATAAACCACCATAGAAAAAAAATTGTTTCGATTCTAACATGACCAACTCTTAGGCAAAGGAAAACAAATTGATAGTTAAAGCAGAATGCGGATGCAGATTATATTCCATTGAGTAACTTATTTACTGACTTTATACAGAATGACGTCACTCTACTTAGAATGACGTCACTCTACATAGAATGACGTCACTCTCTATGGTAAAACGTAGATTTTACCACGCTGACGTTGCACTGTGTTTATAAAACCGAATTCACGTGTCATGAATCTGCTTCATTCTATAAAGAGTGACATCATTCTGTATAGAGCGACGTCATTCTGTATAAAGCAAGTAAGTTATTTAATGGAATAAAATCTGCATCCGCGTTTTACTCTAGGTATAGTTTTTCTTTTCCTTTCATTAAGAGTTGGTCATATTAGAATTGAAATAATCTTCTTTCTGTTATGGTTTGTCCTTCAATAAACCACGTTGTGAGGCACAATGAATAACCCACTCGGGCTGTCGTCCTCGTGGATTATTTATTGTGCCTCATAACTCACAACTGTGGTTTATTGTACGATTCACCACGAAAGAAAGACGTTTATTTCTCAAAAAGTCGCTGCAAATCTCTCTTATAGGTCGAAATCTTTATCGTGAGAGAGAGAGAGAGAGAGAGAGAGAGAGAGAGAGAGAGAGGAGGGGGGGGTCTGTCAATTCAAAACAGAATTATTTTGCATAATATATCTATGCTAATAAGATAAAGCTACGTATCACACTGCGTTATGCTGTGTATATGTATATCTGTTACTGCATGACCAATTTGTCGATTTAGCATCATTTATTATAATAATTTGCTTGTAACACGCGAAAAGGGGCATCCGGACATTTGCGTAAAATGTCGTCTCGGATTAGCCAGCCTGCGCAGTCCGCGCAGCCTAATCCGAGACGGCATTTTACAAACATATTAGATTTTGTCCTCTGCTAAACAGAAAATTACATAAAAAACGGAAAGTGTCGTTTCGGATCAGCCTGCGCGGACTGCGCAGGCTGATCCGAAACGACACTTTACGCAAATGTCCGAATGCCCCTTTTCGCGTGTTGCAGGCCAATTATATTGTGCGACGCTCTGGTAAAAGGGATTTAGTGGATCGCTTTGGTACATTAAGCGAAGCAAGTCAACTCATAAATTAAATATCCATATAATCCAGTTTGTCCAACACCCATTTGAATTACGAGGTACATATAGAACGGTCATTGAACATGGAAAAAATTTACAACTGACAAAAGGGTTTCCACTCATGTCAGCCTGCCTGGACTGCGCGGGCCGAAACTGGTGGATACTTTTTTAACCTGAACTACACCCCATTTTCAGAGAGCGTGCCTCATTATGATTTCACCATGTCATGTGTTAAATGTTTCAATGTTGATTTTGTATCATTTATACAGTGTTATTATAGTTATCATAGAGAATATAATGTCAATAAATCGATGTAGATGTTATCGTATTGCCGACTGGTTTTGATTTTCACATTTCTGTTTGAATATTTAGTCGTTCTACTTTGATAGCAGATTATTTTAAAAAAAAGTCTTTATCTGACAGCAAATGATTTCAAAAAAAGTCTCTTTCTCTCTCTCTCTCTCTCTCTCTCTCTCTCTCTCTCTCTCAAATCCTTCACCTCAAGTGTTAATCAACGATGCACAACGCGAAATACTTGTTTTCTGTGAAGATAAAACCTTGCTTTAATACTTGGCCTTGTCCTACATGTATTTAAAAAAAATCAAGGCGACATATGTATTGCATAATTATATGTTTCGTATTGGTATTGTCCTAGAATGAGTGAAAACGTCGTTGGAAAAGGGTAAAAAGACTTATTTCAAGCAATTTCTTATTACACCGCAATATCATCTCCGCAAGCCATTGTGACGATCATTACTTCGAAAGATATTTTCGAAGAGCAAAAAACATTGTGGGAAAAGGATTGGTTGGTTGGTTGTATTGGGGTTTAACGCCACTTTAACAGCTAAGGTCATATCATGGTGGTCGGTGACGCACATGTGTTTCCTGGCTTTCTCACACCGGTACTTACACTACTTTCTTTCCAAAGCCACCGACTACTTTTCTCACATGCTTTAGCAGAGGAGAGAGGCGAATATACGCCGGAAAGAAAGTTCGCCTCAACCGGGTATCGAACTCACAACCACCAGGTCATGAGTCCGACACGCTCACCACTGAGCCACCCGGGCGGGCCAAAAACTATGGCTCCCTGACGGGGAAGTGGGAAAAGGAGAAAATGCTTGTAATCAGCATTTTCTCCTATACAAACAATGTTTTCAGAGGGCTTAGGCGTCAAGGTCTTTAAAATTAGCGATAGTGTAGTGAAGTACATTTGTGGAAGTAAAGGTAAGGATCAGCTTGCAGATCAACCCTTTACCAAAATTTCCCTTGTTTTTACGACCCTGAGATAGACGCCTTTTGAAAACATTGTAGAAACGGGAGAAAATGTTGTTAACCAGCATTTTCTCCTTTTCCCACGTTTTCTACCCTGCTTGAAACTGATTTCAATTTTCGAGTTATGTATCTTTTGTCGTCTGCAAGTGCTTTCAATATGGACTAGGTCTAGTTTAAAATTGTGTCCTTTGATAAAGAGTTAAGACGGCTGACCGTCTATTACCCGATGCTGAACATGAACCGAAAATATTTCCTAATCCAGTTGACATATGTATTTAGATCTCGAAAAGTAAACGTGAATGAATTGACGGTGAAAATATTTTTAACTGAACAGTATTTTTTACTTTCTTGGGGTCTGAAAAAGCAACAAAAATTATATAAAAGCGCTTAGAGGTGTTCATGTACATGTATACATTATAAGGAGATGGGGGCGTAATCAAGATTCTTATTATATCACAGTAAGATCATAATTGATCAATGAGTTAATTCACGCAAATAGTTTTTCACTGATTTTTTAAAATCTCAACAATTTAAAAAAAAAAAATAACTGATTACTGAATTGTGTTAAACAAAAGATTACAATTCACCAGTAAAGAAGAAGGACAGAAATAGAAAAGGGTTAACCCTTTACCACACAATGACGTCTTTTAACGACCCTAAGGAAGAGGCCTTTTGAAAACATTGTGGGAAAAAGAGAAAATGCTGGTAACCAGCATTTTCTCTTTTTCCCACAAAGTTTTTTACCCTATCAAAGAAAAAATGCGTCATTTGAGCAGCTATGAAATTGTTGTCTACAAATGCTTTCAATTTGGATAGGTATAAAATTTTGTCGTGTGGTAACGAGTTAAGTTAGTCAAATCAGTGATAAAACTTTTTTAAGTTTGATAAAATGATTTTAAAAAAATCTCATTACTGCTCCCCCCCCCCCCCCCAAAAAAAAAAAAATCAATTTAAATATCCAAGACATCAAAATTTTCCGGATGAAAAGAACTTAAAATCTGTTGCATTTGGAAAGCAAGTATCGTCTGAAAAATTCCAATTGAAATTCACAATTATTTAGAGTTTCAGGCTGGATCTACTTTTTAAGGGGATCATATACAAGAGTGAAAAGTCCGTCAGGGTGAGTGTCAGGCGATAATGAACAAAGGAAATGAGGCAAAGCATACTATTGTTTAACTAGTAAAGAATATCGCAGGTAACACTCCATATGTGACAAAATATTATTTAATTTTCACAGCGGCTAAATCAATAAACAGCGCATTTTGTAAACCATTCGCCGGAAATCCATACATCGACAAAAAGTTTTACACCTCTATGAATAGCACGATATCGATTTCCGCTGTCATTTACATTTTATAGAACATTTCACGGAAACGCTCGGATGGAAGTCCGTGTATTTCCGTTATTGGATAATCCATCAACAAGATAACATCAGAGTTGACTCGTTTCGTTTACGTGACTTGAATACGATTGGCTGAATTTTCCCTGGTTGAGCTTACTCGTATAATCCAGATCTGACTTTTTCTGGAATCAATAGAAATTGGATTGCATTGCATTCATCTGGTGTTTAAGACCGCGTTGTTTTATTTCATAAAAGTATTGTTTGCAAGGGAAAAACAAAAACAATACAAGGATTGGATTAAGGTTTTAATCGCTTAAGCGTGGATAGTGCGATTATCGTGACAAAAACATTTAAATTCATAATCCGATAGTAGAACAGCTGTAGTAGCTAGAAACATGAGTTTTCTGTCGTGTATTGGGAAGAAATCCAAAAAGCGACGATCATCCAAGAATCAGCCTTTGGACAGACTCCGAGAAGATGGCGACGAGTGTAAGGATAAGCAAGTAAGTAATGTAGGATTGTGTAGAAATAGGGGACATTGACATGGTGGTCAATGGATTGTCACATCCGTTGTATTCTTCTAACGTCAGGTGTGCAGAGTACATATTTCTTTTTTGTCAAGAGCTACTACTCGACTCTATTCTTATAACAACAACTTCTAGGCGGGTTATTTTTTTCAGAGCTCCAGATAGAGGGGGTGATAAAATGATTTCAAACCTGAAAATATCGATTATTGTATACTGAACCCTATGTTATGGGTGCACATTAGAATCGTCTCATCGAGACGATTCTAATGAGTACCCACAACATAACGTTTCGAAGAGAAATAATGTATTTAGAATACTATCACCCCCTCTTATCTGCAGCTCTGCTTTTACCATTATCCTGCTAAATGATAGAAATGAAACTCTCAAACCGATACTAAAATTCCAACTACATTACTGTTTGAAAGGCATTTTTTGAGGAATGACATTTCCTTATCGGACAGTGTAGATCCAAGATCAGACTGCACGTTCTGTGCAGTCAGATCTTGATCTACGCTGTCCGCAGTAGGTCACTTAGTCACTTTTAGTAGCTTAAAGGTTAAATCATTTACTGACGACACATAAAATGTGGTGTAAATGGGGGCACTGGATTTAAAGGAGAAAAAAAAAAACACTGAGGAAAAAGAAGACACAATGTTGACAGCCAGAATACCCCCCCCCCTTTTATTTCCCGGCACCATTGTGTGTACTCATCGGAGTTTTCTCATAAAAAATTGCCATTGATTCCTATACCACGGTAATAAGTTATTTCCTAATAAGAATACTCGAGGTTTTCTTTTCGGCTTTATTCTTTACAATGAGTACAATAAATGTGCATTTTAAAACACACAGAACTTCATTTATGATATTGGAAAATCAGAGAGAGAGAGACAGAGGAGAGACAGAGAGGCAGGGAGAGACAGACAGAGATAGGATCTAATTTAATTTACTAGTTATTCTCAGAGGTTACAAGTACACCAAGATAGAAAATAGGGTTAGAGATAGTGTCCATGCACCGAAAAGCAAACCCCTAAACACTGAACAGACTTTAAAAAGGAATCGTTTAACGGAGTGAGGAAACAGACGGACAAACGGACCGATAACTAGCCAGACGGATCATTTTATAAACGTGCAGGTCCACAGATGTTCGAGAGGTTCAGGCAAAATAACACAATAAGACATAGACACAGACATATTGATTTAACACTTTACCAGACAGCAAAAAATGCCATACCTATCCATATTTAATGAAAAGAGACCGCAAATAACTAATAGAATGCTCTTCCAATTTAAGACAAATGTCTATAGAAGGTATAAAACATTGCTGGAAAAGGAGAAAATGCTGGTAAACAGCATTTTCTCCTTTTCCAACAATGTTTTATAGAAATTCGTTTTTACTTCAACGTCGTCAAAACACGATTATCTTGCAAAGTGTTACCGCACACTTCTTATTTGAAATAACAAAACAAATGGTGGAAACATGCATCCGTTTTGTTGTTGTTGTTTTTCTTTTATAGTGGGGAGGGGGAGGGGGCAAGAAATGTAATCATTTATGGGCCAAAATGTTTCCAGTCATTCCAAATCGAAGATTTTAAATCAGGCAATACCATTTTTTGTAGTCGTATACTATTGATCTACAGCGTAAAACAAGGCAAGCTAAGTTTTCCTCAGCGAGAGAAGATTGAATCTCCATAAAAGTACAGAGCTACTATTGTTTAGTTAATATTCATAAGTGCAATACGTTTAAAATCTCCTGAAATTAGCCGTGCAGTATTACTAAGGACCATTTTGAATTCATTAGAAAGGAATTGACATTTCTAGGTATTGGTGTGTTTAACGAAGTCAGGCGCATAGCTGTCAGTGTGAGACTACGCGGGTGAATCTAGCAGTGTTTACCATGAATAAGTGTTCATAAGTAAGGAATGAGATGTCTAGGCGAAGGCATTGGCTTTCCGGACGGCATAGGTCAGGATCAGACTGCACAGAACTGAAGTCTGATCTTGGATCTATATCTTCCGCTTTTTTAGCCTAGCCGATGGTATAAAAATCTTTCTGATGTTCATTGGATCGTTTTTTTTTTCAACTGTCGAAAGAGACCGAGGGTATATTTATATTTGGCACTGAAAGGTTTAGGGTCAATGGCCCCTAACTCTGATATTAAAACCCATTACCAAACGAAAGCATTTGCAGACGACAAAATAAAGGTGACTGAAAAATTAAAATTTGGTTTGGGAGGGGTAGAAAACACTGTGGTAAAAGGAAAAAATGCTGGTTACCAGCATTTTCTCCTTTTCCCACAGTGTTTTCAAAAGGCTTCTTTTTCAGGGTCGTCAAAAGTAGGGATTGTGTGGTAATGGGTTAAAAGACGGCAGCTGCCGAGATTGGCCGAGTAACGTTTACGAAAACGTCCATGATACACGATACTTACCGATGAGGTTGGTGGCCATAGACCGATAGGCATTATAGTCTGGCGCAAGGCTGACTGTAAGCCAGTACGCGGCTGAATCCGCCTGTAATTGACCAAATCTTAAATTTAATCGCACTCGCACTTTAACTCTTTACCAAATGACAAAGTTTCAGACTTCCAAATTCAAAGGATTTTCGGACGACAAATCGAAGGTGCCCTAACTTGATAGTGCTTACCTGCAACAAATTAAAAGACATCGCGGGAAAAGAAGAAAATGCTGGTTACTCCTTTTCCCACAATGTTTTCAAATGCTATCCTGCTCAAGCTCATCAAAACTCGGAGCTGCATGATAAAGGCTTTAATACACTCAACCCCTGCTGTAAACAGCCAAAACGTCAATCAGGAAACATTATAGCTCTGGGGAAAAAAACGTGGTAGCAGAGCCACCTTGATTACCACCTATTGGAACCGACCACGTGATTTCTATTTCACGAATCACTGAAAAGCATGTCCAGGCTTTAATATTTGATAACATTGTACAATCTATAGCGGTAGAAATCGATGGGAAATCAATCAGCTATTCTATTGATTAATTGGGGCTAGCAGCATCTGGTATTTACTGTTAGAGCGTGCAGTTAATAATATTGATCTTTTCAAATGAACCAAAAAAAAGAGAAAATAACAAACAGCTAAATGATTGAAATCTCAAGTTTTATTTTTCCAGAATATGTCATAAAGTGGCAGACGGGTGTAGATCAAGGATCAGAGTATACTTTCCGTGAAGTTTGATCTCGATCTACAAAAGACGACAAATCATCAGTAAACTGCACAAACAAGCGCAGTTCTGCTAAGCTTCTGAAGGGTTATCGTGAACTGTAGAGTATTATTTATAAGCACTGAATAGAGGCAACAACGGGTGTCCATTGTGACTCACCGGTAAAACGCAGTGGATTTGTTGTCCTGTTCAACCCTTTATTGTACAATGTCGACTTTTAATGAGCCTGGGTAACAAACCTTTTGAAAACACAGAGGGAACAGAACAAAATGCTGGTTACTATATAGCACTTAGTCCTTTTCCAACAATGATTCCAACCCTAGCAAAGGAAAATTCTACCATTCGAGGCACACTGACATTGTCGTCTTCAAATGCTTTCAGTTTGGACAGGGCTAAAATTTTGTCGTCTGGTAAAGGGTGAAGCCTGTATCACATAATCCCGGGTTTTAATGCCCTGAAGAAAGAAAGTTTTTGAAATCATTGTGGAAAAGGGAGACAAAAAGTAACCAGCATTTTCTCCTCTTCCCACACTTTTTTTTTCTGTCCTGTCAAAGACAGAGATAATCAGTTGGGTTATATTCATTCTGTCGCTTGTATATGCTCTTTGGTTACGTTGATTCCAAAAGTTTGGAAAAGAGTTACATAAATGGGGATGTCCTTGGACAAGGCAATGCAGAGTCCCGGCCTGAAACTAGTGAAAGGCGGGTACGAATTGGAATGTAAGAGATATAACCTCTTCTCCTTTTCACAAAAGAAAAAAAAACACACAAATGGGCGAGGGAGGGGGGGGGGTCCAACAGTTTCAGAATTACCTAGAAAAGACCCACTAATCCTCTTTTTACATAGCTTGGTTCATATATGCTTTTGGAATTATCTAGCCTAATTATGTTGAATGTTTCTGCAGCGACGAAATTTACATAATAGTTAACCCTTTATCTGATATGCCAATTTGAGGCTCTTCCATTTAAGCAGCAATTAAAGATATGATTTCAAAAAGATGGACAAATGAGAATACAAATATCTGATTGAGTGGAAAACATTGTGGGAAAAGGAGAAATTGCTCGTTACGAGCAATTTCTCCTTTACCCACAATGTTTTCAAAAGCTGTGTTGTTGATACGTCAAAATGAGTATCTGTGGAGTAAAGGGTTAAAAAGGGTCACGCATCTCGTTAGCAAGCAGCATCGGTCTTTGTTACTAGAGGAAATATTCAGCTCTCCTTCTGTACTAGCTTGAAAATAATTATTATTATCGAAAGATCTTGTGAAATATATACATATATATATAGGAATTAATTAAGAAATAACATGCATAATTAAAAATGTATCAAAATAGAGCAGAACGGTAAAGTATAAATTAGCCCTTTTTGGCTTTGGTAGCAATTATATCAAGTAAGCCATTACATAATTTAAGATCTATGTAATACTATACTACTCAAAATTTGCTAGGGATCACCCTAAAGGATTCACATTAAAAATATTTGAGGCATGTATCATATATGATTTTACAATAAGTTACATTGCCAAACTGAGCAATAAAATGACCGGTGAAAATGGATCTTTAAGCCTTTACCTCACAGTGTCGACTGCTAAAGAAACTGAGAAAGAAGCCTTTGGAAAAAGTTGTTGGAAAAGGAGAAAATGCTGGATACCAGCATTTTCTCCTTTTTCAACAATTTTTTCTACCCTATTTCAGACAGCATAGTGCACCTTGCATTTAGTTTTTTGGTCATTAAAAACTTTCAACTTGGACAAATCTAGAGTTTTACAGCATGGTATAAAGTTTATGCAAAACTGTTGTAACTACTAAACCCATACAGAAATATGTAAGTGATCCCTATCAAAGTTTGAGTACTATATTTCATTTTAGATGATGTTCATCATTATGTCTTTCAACACGCGAAAAGGGACATTCGGAAATTTGCGTAAAATGTCGTCTCGGATCAGCCTGCGCAGTCCGCGCAGGCTGATCCGATACCGCATTTTACGACTACATCGCATTTTGTTCTGCATTAAATACAATATATATGTACATGAACAATACAGATACATTAAATTGACAAAAATAATCCTGCAGAAATGGATCGGAATGGAAGCAAAGCTTATAAAGTTCATATCAAATTTCCGTTTATTGCTTGTACAAAGCACGATATGGGTATTGTTATATTAATTTGCCACGGATGCAAATGACCTCTCAAATAATTGTAACTTTTCATTAAGCAAATAAATCTGAGCAGTAGAAAAAATAAGAAGAATTTCGTTGAAAAAAGAGAAAGAACGCCGCATGACAACATCATGCGACTTGAAAACGCGGAAAGAAGGTCAAATGACCGCCATATAAAGAATATGAGGTTCCTACGCGGCGGTTTTTTTACTTGTTTGTTTACATGTACAAAATATACTGTAATCAATATCTAATAAACTATTTTAAAACATTGATGCTGGCCGTTCTTGGCTTCTTTTGTAAAGAAGCCAAGAACGGTCAGCATCAGTGTTTTCAAATAGTTTATTAGGTATTGATTCAACTTGTTTCTAGATATTCAGAGACAAATATTACAGGTGGGTATTTAGAATTTTCACATCACACCAAATTAAAAGAATATATAAATCATTGAAATTTATATGAAAAAACAATACAAATCATCAATAATGAAGAATCATAGAATTGCAAAATAAATTTCATGGTATTCCCTTAACAGGCTACGTAGCCTCTTCAGCTATTTTTAGATTTCGCGCCAACTGGCACGTGACTAAAACGCTTAAATTCCATTACATAACAAACATGTAATAATTATTTTCCATAATGTGGTCTTCGAACGCATGTTTGAAACTTGGTCTGTGTTTTCCTGTATTTAAATGAGAGAATTGGTAATCTAAAAACAGAACGTGTCTCCCGTTGGTGTCAACCTGGTCCGTAATAAATCTTTAATTTCTGGTGTTATCGGATGGTTTTCGACTACTGGGGTTTTATGTGCGCAAATTAAAAGGCTATCGGAGTATAAGGATGATTTTTTTTGCATTTTTGTAAAATTTTCCTCCCAAAATCTGAAGGGCCACCTTTAAATCCTGAGGCACATTTATTTTGTTGTCTGTTCAATCATATCAAACAGGAGGTAAAGCGTTAAAGCACACCATATCGTGTTGTTATAAAATTGGGGAAAAAAATGTACTGAATTTCTATTCTAATTTACCCGTAAAATCAAAGTTATTCTTGAATTATTTGTCTAGGCATTTCTTTAGGAAACATTCTATTGTTTAAAACAGTGCGCATATTCAAGAAATCCTTGCAACCGGTTAAAAGAAAATTCCGAAGGATGAGTCACGCAAATATTACCATATCGCAGGAATTCCTAATCAATAAATTATTCCAAGGAGAGCGTAAACCAAGAGAGAGTTTGGTCAAAGTTCATCATGTACGATCTCTCCCTAAATTAATGCTTTCACTGGGTGACAGATCAACGATATTCTGCTAACCTCGGATGATCCGATGATCAAGGCTTCGGCTGTATTTAGTAGCTTGATATGCACCTACAAAGTACAATCCTTTAGCCATAAATATACCGTTTTACCGTTCTAAAAATTATAAGGGTCTTCTTAAAAAAGAGAACTTGAATATGAATTTTCTATCAAAACCTTTCTAACAATATTCTAGTTGACATACAGTTCGTACAATTTTTAACGTGGTTCATCAAATCCGATTGAAGTTTTCACCGACAGATAAATAGATGTAAATAACTTCACTGAGGTTGCTTATGATGAATTTGCGTTTATTTATCGTCGCCATCGGTTGCCCATATGGGCGACGCCCCATGAAGGCTGTTAGTATTGTTATGAGAGATAATGCAGATACAGGACGAAATCCATCCTAAGTTTCGCCTGGTTCTTTAACGTTCTCGGTGTATAGCAGCGTCACACGGGACCTCGGTTAATGTCTCATCCGAAAGACTATTAGTTATTTTAGATGGCCAGCCGTGAGGATCGAACCCACACCCTCATGATCACTAGTCCAACTGAGCTATGCGGGCTGGCGGCGGTTGCTTATGTCGTTGCCAAACGGCTTTATAGTGGCGTCGCCATGTAAAATATCACGTGATGTGCGGACGAGGTTAGATATGGCAATGTACATAGCTGGTTACCAGATTTTCGAAGGCATGTTCCCTAAGAGCCGTTAAAGACGGGGATTGTTTGTTATATAGTATATTGGCCGAAAGATGTCTTGGTTTGCTAAGGAATTGTTCTTGAACAAATAAGAAAAGCAGGAAGTAATTATTACTTTTCATAATAGTGTACATGGTTTAATGGGAAAAGTTTATGTCAAATGAATGTGGTAATAAACGAACTAGGTTTATCAGAGGACAGAGACAAATTGCATACATTTCCTCAACCATTAAAGCCTCTGCCCCCCCCCCCCCCCCCCTCTCTCTCTCTCTCTCTCAACACGAGCTCTTTCAGATGTTTTCGTTTGCCCAGTGTCATTGATAAAGTAAAGTTGGTGATAGAACATCAATATGATAGACAAAACGAAAACGTCAAGTTATTCTTCCTCATAAGGGTCACATAAGTCTCTAAGATTACTACCAACACAAGGTTTAAATCAATAGAACATTTCTTGATTCTGTATCATAGCAACGGTTTTGTTACTATGTCCTTAGATTCCCTATTGTTATCCTTGAATAGAATAAACCTAGTTTTTATGTCATATGCTAAACGAAACATCCGTTTCTCCTATTTTTGTTAACTGTAAAGTTTATACTCTCCAGATGTAATTAGGTAACACTGTATTAAATAATCCCACCAGATTTATCTACGTTCGACTCATTCGCAAACTTTTGCCAATCTAAAGAAAAAACTTAGGGACAATGTGGATCTACGATTGGACAGCATTTTCTGTGCAGGCTGATCATTATCTACTTGTTCCGCAAAAATAAACCCTTCATAATGGCCCACAAAAAAAATCTATCTGAGTTTTTAACACACAAATGTCAAGCAAGTTTGCATGCAACATTGATTGTATTTGATTCTTCCTGTTTGTCTCTCGTATGTCTGTGTGAAATTAAACATATGTCGTCGATTGGTAAGCATTATCGTTGGCTTACTTCGAAAACCTCGTAACTACAGCTTGTAGCAAGCTGTAGTTACGACGTTTTCGACGATATTGTCTATGTTCTGTTTGTTATTTATGGTTTTTCTATTACAGGAAAAGAACGACATATTAGATAAAAAAGATAAGGTGTCATTGAAGTCTACGGGATCATCGAAGGACATTGAAAATGTCAAGGCCGAGAATGCTACACTTAAGGTCTTTATCCCCTTTCTCTCTCTCTCTCTCTCTCTCTCTCTCTCTCTCTCCGTAATTCCCTGTCGCTCTATAAGCTCCTGAATGTGAGTGATGGGTTCTTTGATAGTTGCACTGATAGAATAATACTGATCTAAGCAAGAATAATAATAATAAGGCATTAAAAATAAATGTCGGTAGTCCATCACAGCAACGAAATATGACACATAAAGATAAAGACTCACCATTTTCTGCAGAAGACGCAGCTAGACTCACAAGCAGCAAATTGCGTCGGCAAGTAAGCTACAGGTACATGTCTTTTACTAGAGGACGTTGTCTGGATATTATTGATATCTTTCTTTAGCTTTTTCACGGCTGTGGCGAATCATGTCGAGCCGGGGGTTTACCATTCAAACCTAAATTTTCCTGTTTTATGGCCTCACAAGTTCATTAAGAAGAATTTCCCTTCTAAGTGCCCCAACAGGCGAAAACTGACGTCACTGAAACCTTCGTAAAATACGTACTTTTGTGAATAAATTATATGACGTCACTGCGGTAGACATTCGACGTGATTGTGTTTAAGCATTAAATTAAACAACTTGAATGTACGTAACTATACATTTCAATGATTTGTTGGCTAAAGCAGGCGACCATTAGTTGCCTTTTACGACCATTAGGTTATCCTTTTAACGTTACAATCAATGAGTTTCGACTTTTCGAAAATTGCTTACCTGACGAAGGTAAGCAATTTGCGAAAAGTCGAAACTCAAACATTGTTATGTATTTGTTGCAGGACAACAAACAACGATAAGATATGTAACTATATTCGTTTGGTTTAAGAAATAATCCATTCTTTCCGCTTTAATGACAACAATCAAGGTAAACTAGTTAAGGAAAAGTGCAGGCTACTCAATATACTTGTCTAGTAGGCTGTTCGTATCGATCTACACCACCATTTTGGATGTTGTGCTAAAAATGCAATTATGTTTAGGGGGGGGTCCCAAAAGAGAAACTGATTTTAGATGGATTTTGGCAGTAAACAGGATTGCGTGTTCGGCGCAAATTATCGAATCAGATTGCGAGATATTTCTTTGCATTGTAATAATGCAATTTCACAGCGTTTGAAAACATAATAGGAAAAACAATCAATTACCTGTTTTACAGAATATTGGTCCGTATACTGTAATACTTCCTTTATTATTCAAACACACATTATATTTGTCTGCATGCTGCCAGTTCCACTAGATTTTATGTCTAAATACACGATTCTTATAGACAGATTAGTGAATGTATATGAACTGCCTTCTGGCAAAGGGACTTTGGAGATAGATTATACCAAGCAAGGCGTAATGAATTTATGTATCTGAAAAATCCATCATTTGACAAACAATAAACTGTGCTATTACTTAGACTTGTCCATGGACGTATGCATGTACATGAAGAAATTCGACAAATAGAAAATGTATCCACCCAGGTCAGCCTGCCCGAATGCGCAGGCTGACCTGGGTCAATACTTTTTGCAGATGCAAAAGGCCCCCTTTTCACAGAGCACACATGCCTTTTTTCTTCAGAGCCAGATTGAAAAACTGGGGGTTGAAAACAAGATTTATAAAACTGAATGCGAACAGCATGATGAGGTTGTCAAAACCCATCTGGATAAAATTCACTGCCTGGAGAACCATACACATGAAATGAAGGAACGGATGAAAATAGCGGAGACAGAGACTGCGAGGCTGACCATAGAAAATCAACGACTGATGACGGTATGTCTGTGTGTCAAGCGTCTCAAGTTTGCCATCCTCTATCCATCTGTTTCTCTATTTTTGTTGTTTATTTTGATGTTTTTTTAAAGAATGGGCAATCATAATGTGGATAGTCGAAACACAATACTATGCGATATACTGAGGTTTTAGAAATCATTCTAGGAATTAAAATCTTTAAGTTAATCTATTTTTGAGGAGTAATGTGCATAAATTCTGGATTACCCTTTTTTAACAACAGTTAAAAGATACTTCCTGGCAAAAATGAAGTTATAGGAATACGCCAATATTGACCGCTTTTATAAGTTTTAAATAAAGGAAGTAATCTTTTAGGAGATTTGTAGAATTTTGTGATAAACCCTCACGGCGTCACAGGAAGAAACAGATGCTTTAGCATAGTCATAGATCATGATCAGACCGCACAAATATCGCAGTCTTATATTGTTTAAATACAGTCAGCTTGATTTTTTTTTCAGTGTCTCTCTGTCTTAAAAGATCTAGTTCGTACAGTCTAAAAAAAGTTATAAATATAAGAAAAAACATCTTAAAATATAAAACAGAGTTTATAGTATCCATTCTATTGATTTGAAAAGTCTGTTCCATTTATTGATTTTTACATTATAATTATTTAAACGCTGATTTGTAGACTACAAAATAAACATGACCAAAATATCAATATCTATTTCGGCAAAGGTAGAAAAACATTAGGAGAAAAGAAGCAAATGTTTTGTTGTAGATGGTAAAACATGCTCTAGTTTTATACTACTTATAGAAAATAGTCGGCATGGAGGAAAATCAAGCAATGATGAGTAGGGCAGAGTTACACAATATGATCAAACAACTGGAGGAAGCTGAACAAAAAGCAAGTTCCAAGCCCGCTACGGAGTTATCAGGGATTCGAACCAATCCTGCGGAAACATTTAACAGAAAGAAACAGAGCCAAGAAGAACGACAGATGTCCTGGAGGTATGTTACCAGGGCTGACTGATAAGGCCTGAGCCTTATATGATAGGGCTTGACTTTTGGCGGACATACATGTATTGCATTATTTTCCAACATAACCCCCTTCAATATCAAATCTTTTATCAGCGATGTGTAAGTTCTTTCAGGAGTGCCATTTTCAAAGAGGTCGTTTTCTTGACCGTTTAGATAGTCCTTCACTGTGTGAATGACATTATAATCTGTCAAAGAGTTGGTACTGAAAATGGCTTTTTCAATTTTGGAAATGGATTGAAGTTTGATAGAGCGAAAGCAGGCGAATAAGATAGAATATCTGTCATATAACACACTAAGCATTGTCCTGGTAAGACGTATTTGATAATTTATTTGCCATATTTACTGTGGACTACTACCTCTTTGAAATATACCGACCAAATGACACCAGTTTTCAGATACATATTCTGAAAATAGGGGAGAGCATCGCTAAAAAAAGAAATCCTTGCCTAACTCTGGAAAAAAAAAAACCTAATAACTTAGCTCCCTAACTGAAATAATACTCAAACTATGGGGTTGTATCCTAAAAAAGAAGCGGTATCAAAATTTACGTTGTGCCGTTTCTGGAAATTGCTTGAGAAAATTCTACTTTCATGTCCATGCCGTGTGCTTTCCATAACCTATCAATCATTTGTCAATCATTTGTACTTAGAATGTCAGGCCTTACATTATATTACTTTCTATATTTTTACAGCTTTTTCTAGCTTTATTCATAATTATCAATACAAAATAACGTCAAAATGTAACTCATAGCCTTTTTTTTTTCATTTCTTTGTCATACTATCTTTTGTACTTTTTGTACTTGAAGGTTGTCGAACACAGAGGCTCGATTAAGCCAGTCTGAGGATGAAAACAAGCGACTGCGAGAGGATCTTAAAGAAATGCTGGACACACATTCTGAGTTACAAGTACAATTATTGGCGATATCTGATCTTACACACGAGGTCCTTCTCACTAATACTTCTACCGTTTTAACAAATCACTCATTTATATCTGTCTGACTATAAAGTTTTTATTCACCCTCTTTTTCCATCTTTTATCTCAACCTCCTGAACTATTTCTTCACTTACCCTAACCCTCCCTACATCTCCTGCATCTTCCTCATTCCTTCGTGCCTCCCCCCTACGATAATGCTCTTCCACCAGCTTTAAACACTTTCTTTCACTGCTATTTCTTTCTTCCTGTCTGTATTTGAATCTTTGAATGTAGTTTTAGATGTTTCATTTACACATCAACACTTTCAGATTAAATTTTCGTATTTCGAAAGCATACGGGCAAGTAACACTACATTTTAATGTTTTGACAACATTCAATTCAAGTGCAATACTTACATCAATCAGTCTCCGGCAGAATTAGCGCTTGAAAATATAACTTCATGTCCAAAACCTTTTTTTTTTTGTCTAGCAGGTGACAGTTTTTCCAAATGCAATATTTTCACCAGTAATCATATACTGAAATATTAGTCACAGTGATTAATCTTGTTTGACAGTGGTATCAACCAAGATGGCTACTGTAAATTCTTTCAGGAGATAATGGGCTACATACAACTGAGCCATGCTCGAGCAAAAATGAGTTTTAAACACCTCCGTGATGCACTATATAAAGGAAGTGATCACGTGATATTGGAATTCATAAAATCCATTTAGTCTAAACTAGAAATATCTATAGGTAGAACTGACCTTTGCCATGCAGAAAATTTACAAATAGTAAAAAGTTTCGACCTCTGTCAGCCTGCGCGGATTGCGCAGGCTGACATGGGTCGATACTTTTTGCAGATGCTTTATCCCTCCACACAGAACATGGATGAATCAGAAAAATTCCAGATCACAAAGTCTATGTCAGTCAGTCTATGATATGATACTATGGTTCTTCAACAACCGGTTGATTGTTTTCTCTACCTTGAGTTTTGATACCAGCCATCTATTTGGCTGAGATAGCTGATCACGTGGATACTGTTCGAATTTCGAAAGATTTCACTTTTTGATTATCAGTCAGTAAGGTCCATCATCCATAGCCCAATTTATCAAGTACGAAGTTTTCCGTGATTTCAGAATACAAACATATCAGAGCCAGAATATTACAGACAAGATAGCAGTAACAGTGGGAATAGTTCACCCTTCCTAAATGAATCGGAAGTTCTCGTCAAGCTAAAGAAACTAGAATGGGACCATTGCGCGCTGAAAGAAGAGTATACCAGACTTACAGAAGAGTGCCATACACTGAGAAAGCGCCTGGAAGACGTCGAATCAGCCAAAGAAGAGTTAGCAAAAGATCAAGAGCGCCATGACGACTTGGAGCAATTCATTGAGCGATTGAAAAAAGAGGAAAGTGTACAGGTTGAGTTACACGAAAGATACAACAGCTTAGAAAAGACCTGTCAAAATATAAATGCGCGAGTTGAGAGATTGGACTATGAAAATAATCTCTATAAATCAACAAATGAAAATCTCACTAGGCAAAGTCTAAATCAGAAGAATGAACTCGACAAACTCCAGGATGATGTTTCTGCGTTACAGTCCGACAATCAAAAGTGAGTGAGAGTTTTTGTAATCATTCGTAACTTGTCAAAAAAAGCATGGCCTGCAACACACGAAAAGGGCCATTCGGACATTTGCGTTGGATGTTGTGTCGGATCAGCCTGCGCGGACTGCATTGGCTGATCTGAGACAACACTTTATACAAATATCCACAAGCCCCTTCCGTTTTAAATGATATTTCCTTTAAAGATAGTGCGCTTGCAGTTCTGGTTGCTTCCTCAGCTAACATAATTATATGATGATTTGCTTGGTATACCTTTTCACAAAACATATCGTCTGTTTACTTCAAAAAACCTCGTAACTACAGCTTATTTCAAGCTGTAGTTTCGAGGTTTTTGAAGTAAACCGACGATATCCCAAATATTTGAAACAATTGTTTTGAATGAAAACGTTCTTTATTCTGTTTTTAACAGGTTACTGGAAGAAAATAAGAAACTCTCACAGCAACTACAGAAAAGGAAAGATACAATCGAGGAGAACAGTAATAATTTAACAGAGGACCTGAAGAAGGAAATAGGCGAACTCAAGCGGAAGTATGAAGACACCTGTAAACGGTAATGTCTGTCAATCACATGTTTAGCTAAACTATCTATAAGTTATTGTATTATGAGGTTATCTTATAATCTGAATTATGCTCTAGCAAAAGAGGGTTTAACGCATATCCGTTTCATATGATACTAAGCCACTAAATTATGGGTCCACGTAATTCATATCATATGAAAACTGATCTAATCATGAGGTATACACTTGCCCTTTAACTTGCAGAAAATTGATCAATGGCAAAACCTTTTGATAAAGGTCACCCTGCCCAGACAGCACAGGCTGACCTGAATCGACACATTATACAGATGCATTGCAGTAGCCCCGCTTTTCACAAAGGATGGCTTATATTGTTGGGTGAAATACTATGAGGTTATTTGACATGCTTGGGTACAATACTGAAAGTACACTGCAAAACCAGTCTATACTTTGGAAGAAGCGATAGCCGAGTCCATAGACTGGTTCTGCAGTGTAGGAATCCGATTCAATTCAGTTTTGTACCCAAGCATGTAAACTGACCTCTTTATTTCACGCTTTCTTATTGACTTAAAGATAGGGCCATTTCATTATAAATCTAAGAAAACAAAAACATAATCAAATAAGGTTTTTGAAATCACTTTTTTGACAACGGACTTCGGTGGACCACTTTTTCGGTCAGATATCGATATTCTGGACTTTAGCCTCGTTTTAAATAATCCATATTGGACTCTTGCCTCAATCTGAAAAATCCATATTGGACATTACAGCGTCCAGTATGGAACAAGATATTCTGTTCTTATGTGGTGGTATTTCATTGGCGCGATTTCATTGGACGTCAAATAATAGTAGATGTGAAACGATGTATTCTATTGAATGAGCGCGCGCCGTACAGCTAGCCTATATTTTGAGCGGGACAACAACTGGTTTTGCGATGGTCACCTGCCCATTCCATTTCAGCACTATACCTAATAGTCTTGGAAAAAAAGATGTAACCCTCTTAATACTATCACACAAAAGTATTGTCCCAAAACTACAAATATGTGAGCTGTTTCACTTTAGTTCAGACAAACTTTCCCACTACTGTATGTGATTTTATCACAAGGTTTTTAATCAGACAGTATTTCACTTTGGCAGATGGTATCTTACTTTCAAGGGAGACTACTCTTCCGTGCAAATATCGAAATACTGGGCTCTACCCTCATTCTACCGAAAACAGGTATTTAAAAAAAGATAGATTGAGCAAAGATGTACATGAAAATAAATACTGAATTTTTTAAGATGCTCAATAGGAAAGAAATAAGTAACCGTACAAGTCTTCTTGGCAAAAGGCGCTTAAGGGCATGACACCAAGTAAGCTATAACGTGATTGGTCGATGAAATCGTTTTTTCAAACAACCGACTGAATTATTAGATAAACTGGTCCTTTGGCAATCGGAAAATTGACTGACAGCGAAAGGTTTCGGCCTAGGTCAGCCTGCGCCGAGAGCGCTGGATGACCTGGATCATTTTTTTTTTCTGCAAATGCATCATACTATCATAACAGACAGTGCTCCGTGAAACAATATACCCAGCAAGTCATCTCTTACTTATGGGTCCATAAGATCCACTTTGTCCAGCAATTGAGTGAATCATCAGGTTCACTGGTCCTTTGACAAGCAGAAATTTGACCAATAGCAAAAAGTTTCGGCCCAGGTCAGCCTGCGCGGATTGCGCAGGCTGACCTGGGTCGAATTTTTTTGCATATGCATAAAACCCTTTTTTTTCGATCACAGGTTGAAGGAAGCCAATGCACAAACATTTAAACAAACGTCACAGATCAAAAGTCTGGATATTGTGGCGCCCCCTCCATCACCTACGACACTAGCCGAGAAGTTCCGAAAGACTTTATACGAGGACAAATGGTCAGCTGCACTGTCTGTACTGACGCTGAAGTTCAAGAAAGACGAGAAGAAATCTATCCAGATATTAGGAGAACTTTGCACGGTATGTACATTTTGATGGCGCCGGATCTCACTGGCCTCGATCATTTATTTTGTGTTCATTATCTCCCGCTATCTTGCATTCTACAAATCATCTATCTAATTAGGGCATTCTGGGTACAGAACCGGACTACTTTTAACCGTTACTTTGAATTTCGAACTATAATAAACGTTATCTCAATAAAAACCTACCTGGTGAGATTCATATAAACTGATGTATAAGACACGCTGTGGCAAAAGGGGGCATAATGCATCTGTGAAAAGTTTCAGCCAAGGTTAGCCTGTGCGGATTGCGCAGGCTGACCTTGGCTAAAACTTTTCGCTATTGGTCAATTTTCTGTCTGTAAAAATACCATTCGACCTTATGATTAAGTCGGCTGTCTAAAAAAAAGTAGCCATTATGTGGAGACTTGCTTGATATTATGGATCTAGAAGCTGCACTTTATTTTATTGCAAAGAAATTTCTCGCGATCTGATTGGATAATACATGTGTGCCCAAAACATATACCATGTACACTGGCAAGGCTCTCAGCTTGGTTGGCAGGTACATAAGCTGAGACGTACAAGCTGGACAAACTGGAAATCAGTTGGGACGAATAAAACGGGGAAATAAGCCCAGGGTCGAAAAAGCCCATTACCCACTGGCAAAATCCATTAAGAAGCATTTTCCCTTTCGGAAGCCCCGTAAACATGATTACACTTTCAACACAACATCCGGAGTGGCAGCGTCGATCAATCGATACGAGATGCCCGCAAGACAGACATATTGAGTGGCCTGCACCATGCCATTACTAGATCTAGAGTTTCCCTAGTCCTATTTATAAGACCCTACGTACGTTATTTCACATTTTGACATTCATCGTGTACGTAGGGTCTTATCGGGCCCTTCATAGGTTCCTTTAGCAAACTCCGACATCAAATCTTGTCGCTGTTTGAGCAACAAATTTGGATACTTAAAATGCAAAATGCTCAATGAAACTGGTATCGGTAACAAGATAAATCAATATTGAACCGATATCAAAGACTTGGTTGTAAAACACTTACGTTTTATGAGTTAAATCCGCTTCTATTTCACACTACCCTATTTTTGAAGTAAAACCGGTATGTAAATGTGTAGTTATCGCGGGTTAACGGCAAGTAAACGAAATTCTTTAAACGAAATTCCTTTACCTCCATTAAAGTGTTACAGAAAGGGGCAACCCTCATTCACAAATATAATTTTGCACAGAAAGAAGTACTGAATCGTTTAATGGTCCATTACAGACGGTTATCGAGTTTTAAGACTATTCATAAATAAAAGAAACGCCGAGAGAATTGTCCTAGTAACTCGTCCCAAATCTAGTTCGTTCCCACTTTTTCTGAATCGATTTCGCCGGATTCCCGTCCAACCCGAGTTTCTGATACTTTTTGGATGTTGTGTGTTAAATAGAGTGATAAATTTCTTTAATTATTGGTTGAGTGTTACATATCGGATTTTATGATGTTTTATGTGCATGGCCTTATTTTACGTAGATAAAGACATGGACATAAATGAACGTACGACAGTAAGGCTCCAACTCTTTAGGCAAACTTTAACGTTGGAAAGTGTTGAAAAGCTTCATTTCATTAAAGAGAAATGAGATCTATTGTCGATCGATGTGTTTTCGCGGGGTGCATGTTTTTGAATCCTAAATGCATCCCAGTTTTCTTAGGCACAATGAAGTGAAAGACGTCACCTTTTTTGACGAACCCCTTATTTAAATGCAAACAATAGTTTCACTGTTGTTTATTTAGGAACTGCAACCAAAACAGGACCGTATGCATATTTTTAAAAGAAAGGTCGGTTTTAGTGGTATTTTATGACGTTTTTCCAGACCACTCGCTCTTATTACTGAGAGTGAATATTTCCAACCAGTCCTACTAAAATACGACACGGAGAACTTATACCGTCATGGATACGCCATGGGAGTTTTTGCACGCCACAGCTGTTCCATAGCAATGAAACCCTTTGAATACGACACTGAATATTTTCAGGTGATTTATGATAAAGTAGTTTCGAAGAAAATTCCTAGTCCTTCTTCACAGCTGCTAATAAATTGATAGAAGGAACCGAAACCGGTATTTCCGCTCAGGGCACACTTAACCCCTGAGCTGTAAATCTGTGGTTAAGTTCATAATAGAGGGTTGGACAATAATGATTCTAAATTGCATATTTATGATTTGCAGCAAAACAAGTCTGTTAGATCAAGATAATTATGAAAATTTTCTGTTAAAGTAATTAAAAAGCTGAAAAGACGGTCTGAAGTCTCTGACCGGGCCGAGTCTAACGGAACATTCTGTTGTGTCATGGGTTTCTGCGTTTTTTGCACCAATCAATTTTTCATGTCTGTAAATTTATGGATACGTATTTCCGCATAATTTGAGAAAGATAATATCAATAAGGGTGTCAAGTTACTGCATAACTGTCATTTCACACGAGACAACGAAAAAAAATGACACTTTACTATTTTTTTTTTTGCGTGAGGTTTCGCGTGTAGCCAAAATTTATTACATGAATTTCAGTTCCACTTGATTTTCGTACAAATTTGCTCGAGCAGAAATACTGCAAAAAGTGTATTTTTTTATTTTCTGGTATTCTAGTGCTGCTGTCAAGAGAAGACCAATAGACGTTAAATTTTACATGTATCCGTCCGTCCCGTTCATCGCGCTTCAAAAACTGAGCTAATTGACTTTGAACAGTTCATTTATGTTATGCAAACAGTTACTTCTGGTGATAGGAAGCATTTTACATGAGTTCTGGTATACAGTATGTTTTTCATGAACTGTCCAATGGATATATAAAGCCACATAATGAGGCCGGGGTTTCCCATGTCTAAATTCAGCTTCTCGCACAAGACCGAAGGCTGAATATGTTGTTATCGTTGAATATATACATGATTCAAGTAGGGACTATCATTATACAGGCATTTCACATTAATTTATGTTAAGGTTTTAGAAATAATTTTGGTAAACAGAACTTCAGAAAATGGTTGCCAAATCTAAGGTTACAATCCGTGCGGGGGGGGTGGGGGGGGGGCCTAATCGGATTTCGTTAAAAAATCGTTCGGAAATTCGTTTTTTTATTTAACCCGAAATATGCTTGTAAACATGGCGGCATTTGTGTTGAAAAAGTTACACGATTGAACTCAAGATGAATATATCATGAATGTGGCCCTTTTTCAGAGTCAGAAAAGTAAATTTGTATCCAGTTAAGTTATCTATCATGTTTACTTGCGTGCTTTTTCACCATTATCCCGGATTTTAGGAAATCAAATTTGCTACATAGAACTAAGTAGGGCCCGTTTAGACGTAACATGCAAAAGAAAAGTAAAATGTGAAATGTCCAAAAAATAAATGTTGAACGGCAAACAAGCATGTGTACGTCTAAATATTTGGACTAGAGTTTCCCTTGATAGTTGTCGTTAAAACAGAAAGAAAGAATAATATTTTGAGAGAAATGGATATAGATCTAGAACTTCACATGGGGGTGGGGGTGTTAAAACGAGCCGTCCCGGTATGAGGTTAAGTGAATCGCAGAATGTCGGAACTGATAAATTGTGCACAATGTTAAAAAGATAACTTAATGGTGGATAGTGCATAATGTTAAAAAGATAACTCAATAGTGGTTTGAAGCTAATGGTCGTTTACTTTTGCCAACAAATCGTTAAAATTCATAGTTACTTACCTTAAAGTTGTTTTAATCCATGTTTGAAAAAGAAAACACAACGAATGTCTAACGCGGTGACATTATCAAGACTATGCACAAAAACTGCGCGTTTTACACAGTTTCAGTGACGTCATTTCCCAGTGACGTCAGTTTTCATTAAATTGTGACACAAAGAAGGGAAATTATATTACGTTAGCGTGTACACACTCAATTTATGAGACCATAAGACAGAGAAAATTCGCATAACACACGTTGGAATGGTAAATCTTTGCAGTAGATCTACGATAAATTCGTAGTACGGTCAGGTGGATAGGGACTTTCGGCTTTAGACTTTCGAGCTTCGGCTCGGGGTTTCATGATTCACCACAGCCGTGAATTCATAAGTTTCCAAGTCCCCTTCCATTTTGTTTTTTTACATGTAGATCTATTACGTTACTACTTCACCTCGTGTCACGTTCTTTTTTAATTACAGGAATCATATCTGTTTTGTAAACGAGCGGCCAGAGTTCAGATGGACACGCTGCTGTCCTGTTTGACGTCACCAACAGCTAGCCATTATCGAAGTGGGACCTTCAATAAACGAAACGGGCATACGGTATTCCTTTACTATCTTCTATGATGATGAATTAGCCCCATTTCCCCCCCCCCCCCCCCCCCATTGCTTAGCGTAACACAGTGCGATTTTACGGGCGGAGTAGATTAAAATCAAACTGTACAGAACGTGATGTCTGATTATGATCTTTACTATACTGTATCGGGTGATTTTTCTCCATGCGAACATATTTCAAAATCGTAGAGTCTAGTCATTTACGTTTTCTGAAGAAAAACTGTTAATTGATTCATCTGTCATTTGAAGGGTAACCCTGTTTGTACGAACTCGTATTAACGATCTTATATTTTCATCGAATTACAGTTTATTGTTTTATTTAAACATGCTTTCATATTTTACTAAATACAATAACTACATTTACTTGCTCATTACAAACAAGTGTAATAGTGAATAGCATTATTTTTTCTACAGAAGCCAATGACCGATCTATTACCTGAAGATTTACGCAGACGACTGGCTAGTTACAGATCCAGACCCACACAGGAAACAATCAACAAGGGTGTAAATGTATGTATAGATATCGCATAACAAAATAAATATATGACCGAGCCTCTGGATAAAGGGGGACTAACCCATTTCCACACAATCCCTACTTTTCACGCCCCTGAGAAAGAAGCCTTTTGAAAACACTGTAGGAAAAGGAGAAAATGCTGGTTACCAGCATTTTCTCCTTTTCCCACAGTGTTTTCTACCCTTCCCAGTTCAAATTTTAATTTTTCAGTCACCTTTATTTTGTCGTCTGCAAATGCTTTCAATTTGAACCAGTCTAAAATTTTGTCGTGTGGTAAAGAGTTTATGCATCTGCGGGATGCATTACACGAAGCCAGTAACATGATTATGAAGCCATGATATCTTTTTTGTCTAATGACAATGAACAATAATCCCCAGGTAGAATAGTCCATGGACATGCAAAAAATTGACCAATATAAAAAAAATATATAAATTTTATCTGCAAGAAGTATCGACCCATGTCAGCTTGCGCAGGCTGACATGAGTCGATACGTTTTGCAGACACATCATGTCCCCTTTTCAAAGAAGGCTATTACTTTTTATTCTTAACCCTTTCCCAAACGACAAACTTTTGGACCGGACCAAAATGAAAGCATTTGCAGACGACAATTCAATTCTTGCTGAAAAGATGATTTCTGTCTATGATAGGGTAGAAAACATTGTGGGAAAAGGAGAAAATGCTGGTTACCAGCATTTTCTCCTTTTCCCACAATGTTTTCAAAAGGCTACTATTCCAGACCCGTAAAACCAGGGATTGTTTGGGAAAGGGTTAAGTCTACTCTCGTGATATAATTTACATTTTTTAATGTTTGTATTGACGGTTTCCAAAGAATTGTACGATTTAATACTCTGACGAAGAAAACGTTTGAAACATTGGGTTAAGGAGGCAATGCTGATAATCACCATTTTCTCCAATTTCCCATATTTTTCTCGACTTGAAAGAAATAAAATACCTTCCTAATGGAAAACAGCTATTTTCACTATAATATTGTCCTACAAAATGTGCTATTATTAAAAATCAGTATAATTAAGCTGCTTTAAACGAGCCACATTTTCCCGTGTTTTCCTGTTTAGATTTATCATTTATAAATCTAGAACCACGACATTCACATTACAAAGGCAAGAAATAATTAATAACGCAAAGGAATTTCTAGTCGATTAGAAATGTGTAAAAAATTTTATATCAGTATAAATCCTAATTCAACAACTTAACCCATTACCACACAATCCCTACTTTGACGCCCCTGGAAAAGAAGCCTTTTGAAAACATAGTGGGAAAAGGAGAAAATGCTGGTAACCAGCATTTTCTCCTTTTCCCACAATGTTTTTTACCCTTCACAAAACTAATTTCAAATTTTCAGTGACTTTCATTTTGTCGTCTGCAAATGCTTTCGATTTGGACAAGCCTTAAATATTGTCGTTTGGTAATGAGTTAAAAGAAATTTGATTCCGTGTTGCACTAGAAGCGTTAGGGTGGCAATACCTTAAGCCACATTCGATCTTTCGTCAGCATTTACCCTCAATTGGAAAGAGCCTGAAATATTTGGTCTACCATAGAACAAATGCCTTGGGATAAAAGTTAGAAAAAAAAACAACAACATGTCCACATTACGCACCGATCAAGGTCCTTTGATTCATTTATCATAGCGGAAGAAATATCCTTTTTTTTCCAATCAGAAACTTGAAATGTTTATATCGTTGGTTTAATTCGAAAACCTCGTTACTACAGATTGTAACAAGCTGTAGTTACGAGGTTTTTGAAGTAAATCGACGATATATATTAAAAAAAGCAAGAAAAAAAAAGGGAATAGAAAATGTCCAAATAAAATTTTCATTCGTTAATTCGAGCGGTTTTTTTTTTTTTGACATTCACTCAGTCATTCACATAACGTAATTCTTTTCAAATACATTCCAGGACTTTCTCAATCAGATCGACTATGACCGGACGCGCCACCTACGGACAATCAGCGAACGAGAGTTAAAGGAGATTATGGCGTTTATAAGCGCATGCTTTGAACTTTGCTGGTGCATGACGGCCCAGGAACCGCCAATGTACCTCTTGTTCAAGGTCAGACACGGTCAAGATATCGACTCGGAGAAATTCGAACGGTATAAGAATTCTGGAAAACGGGCTGACTTTGTGCTGTGGCCAGCAGTGTTTACTGAGGAAAACGGAACTTGCTTACAGAAAGGAGTAATGCTGGCTCTACCAGAACGATTGTAGTTAATTTATTTGAGCCGTGCTCTGGCAAAAGGAGGCTTAATACATTTCCATGATGCATTAAATCGAGACAGTTATCAAAAACCTACAGATCAATGAGACCAATTGAGTTTAACTTATGATCGACTGAATCTGACGTTAGATTGGTCTTTTTTCACGCAGAAAATTTTCTCAGAGCTAAACGTATCGGTCCATATCGGCCTGCGCACGATGACATGAGATGATACTTTTCGCGATGCATTAAGCCCCCTTTTTACAGAGCGCGGTTCATCTATATTTATAGGTTTCGCCCGAAAACATTGTATAATCAACAACAGGGGTTTAATGTACTTAACCTTTTACCAAACAATTCTTGGCTTTTACGACCCAGATGAAGAAGCCTTCTGAAAACATTGTAGGAAAAGGAGAAAATGCTGGTAACCAGCATTTTCTCCTTTTCAAACAATGTTTTCTAGTCTTCGAAAGTCAAGTTTCAATTTTTGGGTCATGTTTACTTTGTCGTCTGCAAATGCTTTCAATTCGGACAAGTTTATAAATTTGTCGTGTGGTAAAGAGTTAAGATTAATTAATCTGTCCACATCTTAACCACCAATTGACAGCATCTTGACTCACCGACTTTTTTCGGACAGTGTAGATCAAGATCAGACCGCACAAAACGTGCAGTCTGATATCTGGTCTACATTATCCGATCAGGGTTTATTTCCGTCAAAAAATACCTTTTAATTAGCAAATCTTGGGGTTTTACGATCGACTTAACCCTTTACCTCATAAGGCATTTCTATGGAATCTATAATTGACCCTAAATAACAGCAAGGATGAAGCGTTTTTTCATATGTAAAGGACACCTTTTGATAGAATAGAAAACATTGTGACATAAGGTGAAATTGCTCGTCACGTAGAAACAAGTATCTATTTGGGTAAAGGGTTAAAGTTTCATTTTACCTGTTTAGCATGATAAGGGTAATATCCTGTGGAAGATCAGTTTGGAAACGTGTTGGTAGCAAAACAAATCACGCGTTACCAGCATTTTGTTCTCATACCAAGATCTTTTCAAAAGGCGATTAAATACACGTGTACCTACCTCTACGTGATTCATTTTTGTGGCTTCAAGACAAGCACCACCTATTGCGGTCGCGTGATTGCGTACATTATGACGAATAGGAAATGAAATCTGGCACTTTGCATCAAAAGGCTTTTTTGAAAATATCGCGTGATGCATGTTACGTGACTACTGCATTTATTTATTTATTTATGCGACGAGCAAAATTAAAGTTGTCGAGGTATTCTACAGTGGTATTGGCCGTCGCAACAACCAAGGTCACGATGCTATTTGCTGTCGCAACAACCAAGGTCACTTCTGAGAACTTAACAACCAAATCGCTCGACCATGTCAGAATTATTTTACCGACAGGGCAAGAGAATGCTTCAAAATCGGAGGAAATGTTAACTATATAGTTAGAGTTTACATGTAGAGTTGACGCTAAAAGAAGGAAGAGAAATGATCCAACAAGAAGACGGGTACGTCATAAACATATCAACCACAACTAGATTTCTAATTTTATAATTATGAGGGTGTGCAAATGTCTCTAGCGATAGCAATATGGAGTGCAACACGCGAAAAGGTGCATTCGGACATTTGCGTAAAGTGTCGTCCCGGATTAGCCTGCGTAGTCTGCGCAGGCTAATCCGACACGACACTTTCCGTTTTAATGCAATTTTCTATTTTGCGCATGTCTACTGTAGTACAAAATCTAATGTAGTCGTAAAGTGCCGTCTCGGATCAGCCTGCGCGGACTGCGCAGGCTGATCCGAGACGACACTTTACGCAGATGTCCGAATGTCCCTTTTCGCGTGTTGCACACCATATGGTATCATGACTTTCCACCATCGTTTACCATTTTGAATTGGCGTAATTTTAACATGACCAAGATTCGTTTCTAACGACAAATCCGGCACCTTTTTATCATTTATGGCGATAGATATCGATAATTTATATATTTTAACCCTTTACTCCATAGATACTCATTTCTACGCATTGCTTGTAACAGCCTTTGGAAAACATTGTGGCAAAAGGTGAAATTGCTCTTGACGAGCAATTTCACCTTTTGCCACAATGTTTTCTATTCTATCAAAAGGTGTCATATACACATAAGAAACGGCTTCATCCTTGCTGTTATTTAAGGTCAAATAGAGATACCATAGAAATGCCTTATGGGGTAAAGGGTTGAACGCAACAAAATATCTATAGGAGATTACATGTAAATAAACTGATTAGTATCCAAATGTATAGTAAATTAACAGGCTCTGTGTTGGTAAAATGTAAATTTGTCACATTTGTTGGCCTACTGTAAGAAAAAGGGTGGAAGAAAGAAAATTAAAGGCGTGAGAGGTAGATAAACAGTCGAATTGTTGTGTTACGTCATAACTATTGTAAGAAATGGTTGAAATATGAAATTACTAAACATCGCCTCTTTTTCTACTTTATGTTAATTTCCTTTAAAATTTGACCACACAATCCTCAGTTTGAAGCACATAAAAGAAAAGATCTTTTGAAAACATTGTGGGAAAAGGAGAAAATGCTGGGTACCAGCATTTTCTCCTTTTTTCCAGTATGTTTTCTATCACATGCCCTCCCTTCAAAACAATCAAAGAAAAAAGGCCACATTTCTGCTTTCTCTGCACATGCTTTAAATGAAGACAAGTCTAAAACTTGGTGATTTTGCGAAGAATTACGGTAATTCGGTTTATGGTCTCTCATCTTTCCCTGTGATTCCAATTTTCCTGTAGATTTCAAATTATTTCTGTTTACCAGTCTCAATTCTCTCTCGCACAAAACCAAAACAATACCTTTGTTTTGCGCATACGAGACGCATATATTCTAGCAAATGTGACAATCGCCATACATTGGTTGTTTGGTTGTATTGGGGTTTAACGTCACTTTAACAGCTAAGGTCATATCATGGCGGTCGGTGACGCACATGTGTTTCGTGGCTTTCTCACACTAGTACTAACAACACTTTCTTTCCAAAGCCACCGACTACTTTTCTCACATGCTTCAGCAGAGTTGAGAGGCGAAACTACGCCGGAAAGAAAGTTCGCCTCAACAGGGTATTGAACTCACAACCATCAGGTCATGAGTCCGACACGCTCACCAGAGCCACCTGGCGGGCCATCGCGATACATGTATATACAGTATTAACAAAAACATGAGTAAAGAACCATAGAGAAATGTACTGTCTCAATTTCCAGTAGGCATCCTATCTAGCTGAATGCGAACATTTTTCTACATAAAAAAGCAAACGAATTGATATCCTGATATTGATCATCGGAAAATTGGCCATACACGAAAAACCACCCCATTATTCATTCTTTGAATTACTCTGTTGTTTTGGAAGGAAAAGGAAACGTGTGTCCGCAACATTCGCGAAGCATGACCGATGATCGACATGCTTCTCTGATTATTCCTAGAATATCGGACGTGCAGACCTTATGCCCTGTATGCTACATATACAATTCCAATGGATTTGTTTCATATATGTTACTAAGAATAAATAACTAAATCTATATCCACACCAAAAATTGAATTTCAACGTAAATCAGCGTTGCTAGTCGAAGGTCTGGCTAGAAGTGAGTCTAAAGTATGGTAGAATGACTTTAACATACACATACATGTAATTATATCGCACAGGTTGCCCCGTACACAAGCGAAATACAAGTATTTCGAGTAAGTATCGAGAAATGTTATTTTCGGCGTTTGAGGAATCGAATTAGACGAAAATTAATTTCCCTTGTAATAGTCTAAGCTCCGATAGGAGGCGTTTGTGTAGTGCACGTGTATAATGCTCGTGCGCGGGTTCTTCAGTTCAGAGTTGGAACCGACTGGGACCACACGTATAATTTTGTTTAGTTCATGTTATGTATATAGTTGGACACAAAGTACTGTGTTAGGCGTTCAGAGTATCGTGAGTCAGGCGTGGCTGCCTTTAGAATTGCTGGCGAGGTGTTAGTGCTTGTCATGGCGTTTGCCATTTTGTGTTTTAGAGTACCACAATGTAGTGGGTAAAGGCGTGGCTGTCTTAAGAATTGCTGGCGAGGTGTTAGTTCTCGTCATGGCGCTTGCCAGATTGTGTTTCATAGTACTATGTTGTTGGTACGTTGTTCATGGAGTTCGCCATGATGTGTTTAGAAGAAACTATCGCGATTGTACGCTGTATTTCATTGTTTTGCTATGTGATGTGGTTGTTAAAAATGGTAGATTAAACGGTCAACAGTCGCTCAACGATTCCAACTGTTATACCAAAAAATATGTAAGTGTTGTATTGATTGTAAGAGGAGTGTGAGTTTGCAAGGGAAGGCAGCTTTTTCTCGTTCTACCTCGTACCGCAAATAAAACAACAGTCTGAGCAAACAACAGTCTTTTCTCAAATCAAACAAGTGAACACTTTAATGTTGTAACCGAGAGACTTTAAAATTCAAAATGAGGGCGCAGATGTGTTCGGGGCCGTAATCCTTAACTCTTTACCACACGAGAAAATTTTAGACTGATCTAAATTGAAAGCATTTGCAGACAACAAAATGAAAGTGACTGAAAAATTAAAACTTGGTTTGGGAAGGGTAGAAAACACTGTGGGAAAAAGAGAATATGCTGGTTACCAGCATTTTCTCTTTTTCCCACAGTGTTTTCAAAACGCTTCTCTCTCAGGGTCGTTAAAAGTCGGGATTTTGTGGTAAAGAGTTAAATGATACTATGGTCCGTTTATTCTCGTGCCACCAATCCAACGAAAAAGCAATGGACTGCTAGTTTTCGGACACGTAAACTTGAAATCGAACTTTTCCATGATTCCCTGAAATCGATTGAAAACCCGTCATTGGTATGTATACCCAAGCCTTGGTCTTGTATAATAACAACCCAGTCTACAACTGGACTAGTTATCGCCGTCATGGCAAATGGATAGAACAAAACCTGCTTGAGTATTTTCATTTCTTTGTATTCATTTGCTGTTGAGTAAAATATTAACTCTTTGAAAAGCCTCAAGCTGTTTCCTTTTGAAACGTTTCTTCTCTCTTCAACCAATCTGTGCCGTATTATTTCACAGTTGCCATCGGAGAAAATAACAAAATATAGTTTAATGAATATAGATCTTATTTTTACTTTGTTCAATGATCTAACTTTCCAAAACAACATCTCTAGCATGCCTCTGTTGAATTCTGGGACAGTTTGCATAATGATATATACATTCAAATACACGTGCATTCATATATAAAATAGATACTCATCTATTCACACACTCGTATATATTGCAAATATATTATAAACTCATACAAACAGGGATACACACACACATGAACATTTAAATTTAATTGCACAAACGCATAACCCAAGTTCTCTAGAGCAGAACAATATTACACACAATGCCCCTACCTACACCCTTCGTGTGATTTTCAGACAATATTTAGGTAAAAGTTCAGGCTACCTGCTAGTACACTTCCGGATTATATGCTGATTGATTCCAGACAAAATTTGGAGCAAATTTAAAACTGCATAGTGGTGCAATTCCAGACTATATACTGGTACACTTCCAGACTACATGCTGGCAGTATTCTTGACCACATATGGGTACA
Organism: Tridacna crocea; assembly: GCA_943736015.1. Lineage (NCBI taxonomy): Eukaryota > Metazoa > Mollusca > Bivalvia > Cardiida > Cardiidae > Tridacna > Tridacna crocea. Next base: position 47,429,968 of record OX031063.1, read on the forward strand.
CTTCAAGACTAAATGTTGGTACACTTCCAGGAAACATAACGGCACACTACCAGATTATATACTGGTACACTTCCAGACGCTGATACAATTTCAGACCATATACCAGTACATTTCTAACCTACATGAATGTACAATTCAAGACTACATGCTGGTACATTCTCAGGCAACGTACAAGTACAATTTTAGCTAACAAGTTGGTACAATCTCAGACTTTATCTATGACCCGGGTCATTCCTCTACGTAGTGAAATGACTTCTGGGGTCATTTCTGTACGTAGAATAATGACCCAGGTCATTTTGTAGGGGAGGGCCATTTCTCTGCATTACACCTTCAGGCCAACATCTCTCAGAGGGCTTATACATAAACCCTCCAAGTGAATTCTAGTCTACATATTGATGAATGCATTCTAGTTATTTTATTATCGTGTGTGTGTGTTTTTTTTAAACTGATTCAATAAAAGCAGGATCAATTCAGCTTCTTTTAAGATTCTTAACTATTCCTCACTGAACAAGTAATTCTGACAATACGTCTGCGTGAACTCTTTCCGGTGAATTCCGGCCTACGTGCTGATTGGTAAATTTATACATTGTCCTTGTTTGTTGTTCATAAGCCCAACTACATGCGTGGGTCTGTGAGCTAATGTGCGAATGAGAAACAGACTAACCAGAAGGTTCTTCAAAACTAACATTGTACTTCAAACAAACGCATGTTGCGACGTTAATTTGTCGACAAGCTACTGTGTAAGTGGAAATTTTTGCGACATGGAAATTTTTGCGATTTCGCAAGTTCGAAAAACTGGCAAACTTTTCCGTTGTAGTATTTTACCACAAGCCATCTTCGCAAGTCAAGGATACTAAGGTAGTACCCTTGGCCGCTCGCCTCTTTAAAAATCGAAGCTCCCGCTGCGCCATTTCATTGGATGCGATCAAAACCCATCGCGTCCAATCAAAACCATTCATAAGAAATCTTTCGCAAAACAGAAAAACAATAATGGCGGCGCCCATCAAAAACGAAAGTTGTCGTGTCTGTGACGAAAATTTGCCACAAAAGAGTAGACGATTGATATATAATAAGTTTTATATAGTTTACGATCAATTATGTGAAGTATTAGGACGGGTTCCACAGCCAAATGATTGCAGATTATCGTATGTCTGTTCGTCTTGTTTCTGATCTGATGATTCCGAAAGCGCAGCCATATTTGATGCATTGCCCTACAAATTTTATTACGAGCATCTTGATTGGTCAGAAATAACATCAGCAAAGGTTACGCAACTTGTGATATTCGATAGGTGGCGCAGCGGGAGTTTCGATTTTTAAAGAGGCGAGCGGCCAAGGTACGTAACGAACAAAGTGGAGTTAGTATCCTTGGCTTGCGAAGATGACCACAAGCATACCAACAAATAAAGAGAGTCTAAATTCGCAAACATTTACGAAAATGTCTATCATCGATAATTAGCATTTTTTGTTTTCGACACGCGTATATATCCACCTATACAGTATCACAAGACGAGCATTGCTCTGAAAAGGGTACTTATCTGACTTTGGCTGCTAGTTTCAGTGCACTCAGGTTACAATCCGATTACATTCTGTGCTGACGAACTCCTCTATGCATCCACTATGCGGATTTCAAGGTTTCAAACAGCTCTCCATAAGCTTTAGAAAGTTGTTTCACTGTTTTACGAGAGACAAAGTTCAAGGGCCACATGGTTCTCCATCAAGCGGAATGGAGTGCGACTTGTCTGCAGGCCAGTCTCGGGTACAATGACTTTAGCATACACTTACACACCGGGTTGCCCGTGCACAACCGAAATACATGAGCAAGTCTCGATATGACATTTTTTTTCTCGCTTTACTTCGTACCGCGAGAGGGTCCTGTGTGGCTCAGTGGCAAAGTGCAGGACTCGTAACCTGGAGGTCCCAGGTTCGAGCCTCGCTGGCTCCACTGGGTTTTTTTCACAAGAGTGTCCTTGGGCAAGACACTTCAGAGCCTAGCCTAGTACTGGTGAAACCCAGGAAACATGAATATGTGAACTGTCGCCGTGATATGACTGAAATACTGTTGAAAGCGGCGTAAAACACTATTCAAACAAACAAATTCGTACCGCGAGAAAACAATACTGTTGTTGTTATTGATGTCGTTTGAAAAGTCAATTATTTAACGCTTTACTGCATAATCTGGTGTTTTAAGGGCCTTACGGAAGAAGGCTACTGGCTGGTAAAAAGGATATTCATACTTTGAAACGTTTTTTATCCTTTTGAAAAACAAACCCATCACTTAAGGTACTTTGACTTGTCACTTGCAAGTGCTTTAGAAATATACAATTGCAAGACTTTTTACCACATAATCCCGACTTTTAACGACCCTTGGAGGGAAGCCTTTTGAAAACATTGAGGGACAAGGAGAAAATGCTGGTAACCAGCTTTTTCTCCTTTTCCCACAATGTTTTCTACCCTATCAAAGACAAAATTTATCATTTTAGCCATAGTTATTTTGTCCTCTGCAGATGCATTCAGTTTGGACTTGTCTAAAATTACCTTGTATGGTAATGAGTTAAAGTACATCCGCGATTGAATTCTGCGATACCGTACCTTGTATACCTGTGTAGGTCTAGAAGCCTGCGTCTTGTCAGTGTTGCATTGGTTTGTGCGAGTCGCTTTTCCTAACTCTTTACAGCCGAAACCCGGTAGCTCAGCCGGTGCCATGCAGGACTTGAGAACAGGGTGTCGTGAGTTCGATCCCTGGCTCGGCTAATTTCTTTCCGAGGATTGATCATAGTCATTGCGACAGGATTCATTCCTCTTCCGTTGCTGACCATTGTTTCGATGGTGATTACGTGGGAAAGCAGCCAGTGGCTTGGAAAGAAACTTATGCGGATTACTGGTAAAAGAGACTCCAGGGAAAGCATGGATAGGCGCACTGGCCGCCGCGATATGACTGAAATAATGTTGAAAACGGGGTTAACCCTTTCCCAAACGACAAACTTTTGGACTAGACCAAATTGAAAGCATTTGCAGACGACAATTCAACTCTTGCTGAAAAGATTATTTCTGTCTATGATAGGGTAGAAAACATTGTGGGAAAAGGAGAAAATGCTGGTTACCAGCATTTTCTCCTTTTCCCACAATGTTTTCAAAAGGCTACTATTCCAGACCCGTAAAAACCAGGTAATTATTTGGGAAGGGTTAAACACCATACAATCGCTTAATTACTAACTCTTTACAGAACAAAATCCGTGGATCCCAATTATAATTAGTTTCCGCGATTTTTGAAATTCAGCTGGCAAAATGTGACGGATTAATAACTCTTTTTTTAGGGTCATAAAAAAAAATCATTCTAAATTTAGTTGCACAAATAGTTCTTAATTACAAAGTCAAGTCATTTGATTTGCTGTGATGTTATGCACAACAAAACAAACTGTCTTGTAATCTAGAAAAAGGATTTGAATTTCGGAAGGATGTTGACTATGCCCTAATATCTTCTAAGTATCACATTACAGTGTTTCACGTTTGATGTTCTGACAATGGACGAAAAACACCGTAACAAGGAAATGGACGTAACGACCTGGATGTTGTGTCAGAGGCTGTTCTTGAAAATAATATTTCATTTTATCCTTTCCCAAACAAGCCCTCGTTTTTACGTGGCTGCAGTACAAGTCTACTGAAAACACTATGGGAAAAGGAGAAATTGCTCGCATCGAGCAATTTCTCCTTTTCCCACAGTGTTTTATGTCCCTTCGGATAATTTTTCTGCCATTGTTATGAAAGTTAAAATTGTCGTCTGCAAACTCTTTGAGTTTGGGCCCGCCCGGGTGGCTCAGTGGTGAGCGTGTCGGACTCATGACCTGGTTGTTGTGAGTTCGATACCCGGTTGAGGCGAACTTTCTTTCCGGCGTATTTTCGCCTCTCACCTCTGCTGAAACATGTGAGAAAAGTAGTCGGTGGCTTTGGAAAGAAAGTAGTGTAAGTACCGGTGTGAGAAAGCCAGGAAACACATGTGCGTCATTGACCGCCATGATATGACCTTAGCTGTTAAAGTGGCGTTAAACCCCAATACAACAACTTTGAGTTTGGAAGAGTCTAAAATTTGTCGTTTGGGAAAGGGTTATATGAGCCATGATCTGGCAAAAGGACATTTCATGTATTTGCACAAAAGTATCGACCCAGCTCAACCTGCGCAGTTCGATATATCTTCCTCATTCGAACCACATTTAATTTGTTGTCTGCAAATGCTTTCAAATTGCACAAATCTAAAAGGCTGTCGTTTGGTAAAGAGTCACTGAACTACATGTATCTCAACCCCTCCCCCACCCCCGGCTGCGGAGCAAGAATCAAGGAACTTTTGCGGACATATAGATCAAGAACTTGCGGTCTGGTCTTCAATCTACACTGTCCGATATTGAGATATATTTCACACCTAGAATGACTCATCTTCGCGAGCCAAGGTTACGATCACTACGTTTCATACATCTGAAAGCCAATGAAATATCGTTTTACAAACAGCTTACGAATTATTCAACATGAAGCGATAAGCAGACATCCACGTGGGTTTCCATGTTCACCTTCTATTCGAAAGGTCACCATCTTATTCTATTCTTATCAACGATGAAATGCTACTCGCGATTTCATTCGTTGCAGCTACAGCTGGCTGCATCATTGCAATGAAAAAGCATATCGGGTGTATGTAAAAATCAAGCTCGATCCACCAAGGGTAGAGTAACGTAGTGAATCGTCAGCCTTGGCTTGCGAAGATGAGAATAACGTTGAAGTACCAGAATCTTTTTTTAAACTATCTGCTCTGTAGTTTCATTTCACTTATGTAGCCGGACAAGGTTTAACTTCCTTCTAGATTCCAAAACTGGCCAGGCGATTGGTCGATAGGTTCTTTCTTGGCCAACCAGATAGCAACTTTTATAAATTCAAAATGAAAACTGTGTTTGGAATTTTCAATCAATAAAGGCCCAGAATGCAAAGTTTCTCCTATTGTCGAACGTACGTAGAGGCGACTAATGATTAAGTTTAACCGATACTTTATAGAGGATAATCAACTGCTTTTGAATGGTTGTGAATGATACAATCTGTCACCAGAGTGAGGCGTCATGCGGTTGAAAAAACTAAGTTTTTTAACCGCGTCAAACCCCGTTCGAGTCCCTATGACGATTTTTTAACCGCATCAAACGCCATTCGAGTGACAGATTTTTAATTTCATACACACTGTCAAGTTCATTACCCTATTCAATATATTCTGAATTCACGCATTTTTATCTAAATGATTATCAAGAATGGTATAGCATGAGCAATGTATGGAAAAAGTAGTTCCGGCAAACATTCTAAAACGTTATCATCACTGATGATGATATCATATTTATCATTGTTAGAGGTGTTATTGACTTTAACCCTTTACTTCATAGATACTCATTTCTACCCATTGCTTGTTGGAGCCTTTGGAAAACATTGTGGCAAAAGGTGAAATTGCTCATGACGAGCAATTTCACCTTTTGCCACAATGTTTTGTACACTATCTAAAGGTGTCATATACACATAAGAAACAGCTACATCCTTGCTGTTATTTAGGGTCAATTTGAGATACCATAGAAATGCCTTATGGGGTAAAGGGCTAAAATCCTAGTAATTTATTGATAAGAATATAACAAAAAGAAATTACTAATACAGTTGTGGGTAAAAGATCAAAACGATCTACGTATTTTATAAATTGTGTTGACTTTTAGTCTCCTCTAAAGTTCATCTGTCTATATCGATGGATGAGTGCAACACTATTCTAAGTGCCTGTACATTGTACTGGCACTTACAATAGTGTTGCACTCACCTATCGATATATAGTAATGAGGTCCTCTGTGCCTCAGTGGTAACTTGTAAGACTCGTCATGCAAAGGAAATATACAGTTTTATTTCATGCCCCCCGGTAGGATATCGAGAATTGGCAGTGAAAATATTTTTCGATCTTACACTGATACCACCAGTGAAAATACCGATTTTCACATTCTTGTTGCCTAGGTAAATTGCGCGTGCCTAACAACTAGATGGGAAATATGACGTCATGTATACCTTACATTTCACGCGCTTGACGCAACATTGTTATGCGGGAGGGGTACGCCACGGGGAATAAGGGAAAAGAACTGTACTGAATTTTGATAAAGATCCTCCCAGAAAGGGTTAAAAGCATAAAATAAATAGAATATTTGTTGTTTTTTTTCGGTGTAAGATCGAAATTTTTTTCATCTCGTGAACACCATCGGTAATATTTTCACTCGTGGCTGCGGCACTCGTGAAAATATTACCGATGGTGTCCACTCGATGAAATAAATTTCGATCTTACACCGAAAAAATAAATATCCTCTATATAATCAATAAAACGTACATCTACAAGACTGATTCTTTACATTTGTTTTATTTATTTATCTGTTCACATGTATACATATACTTTTTCCAATAAATTAAAGAGGACAAAAAATGCGTAAGCCTAAAGGGTATCTAAGTCAGCCTTGGAGCATAATCTTCAGATAATGACATGCTCGTATATTTAACTATGCAGTACTGCATTAATTCACGAGTTTACTGTGTTGTAGCAGAACTGTGTTGTAGCAGAATTGTGTGCTGCAGCAGAATTGTGTTGTAGCAGTATTGTGTTGTGGCAAACAAAGCAACAAAAAATGTACTGGCAAATAAAAAAAAGGCTTGCTTGTTACGAGCAAGTCTCCTTTCAACTCTTTACCAAACAATGACGACTTTTAAACCCCCTGAAAGAGAAGGCTTTTGAAAACTTTGTGGGAAAAGGAGAAAATGCTAGTTACCAGCATTTTCTCCTTTTCCCACAATGTTTTCTACCCTATCAAAGAAAAATCATTTCATATGAGCCACATTCAAACTGTCATCTGCAAATGTTTTTGTTTCAGACAGGTCTAAAATTTTGTTGTGTGGTAAAGGGTTAAACACAATAGCTATACATATCTCACCCTTTACCACAAAATCCAAAGTTTTAACGACTCTAAGAAAGAAAGCTGTTGAAAATATTGTGAGAAACGGAAACCAGCCTTTTCCCTCTTTTTTTCTCCCACAATGTCTTCTACCTTCCAGAAGAAAAAAAAAATATCCTTTGAACTGTTTTCAAACTAAATGTTTTACACTTAACCCTTTACTCCATAGATACTCATTTCTACGCATTGCTTGTAGTAGCCTTTGGAAAACATTGTGGCAAAAGGTGAAATTGCTCGTGACGAGCAATTTCACCTTTTGTCACAATGTTTTCTATGTTATCAAAAGGTGTCATACACACATAAGAAACGGCTTCATCCTTGCTGTAATTTAGAGTCAATTAGAGATACTTTAGAAATGCCTTATGGGGTGAACGGTTAAACCCGTCCAATATCTTTTCGCTTGGTAAAATGTCAAAGAGCCTACTTCTGCAGCGGAGGTTTTACTTTTTCACGGCCTCAATGCCCTATTTAGCGACCAAAAAATTATGCAGGTGTTAAATGCATAAAGAGTCATCTTCACAATAATTGTCATTTTTTAACCCTTTATAACACAATGACGACTTTTGACGACCCTGAAAGAGGCGGCTTTAGAAAACATTGTGGGAAAAGTAGAAAATGCTGGTAGCCAGCATTTTCTCCTTTCCCACAATGTTTTCTACCCTCACCAAAGCAAATTTAACTTTTCAGTCACATTTATTTTGTCATCTCCAAATGCTATCAATTTGGATTAGTCCAAAAATTTGTCGTTTGGTAAAGAGTGAAATGAGAACATTGAATATGAATATATTTTAACACACGCAATGTTTACTCACGGCAGCTTTCCTAACTTTAGCAAATGCGTGTAAATGTTTCCTATACAGATCTAGTAAGAAAAACCCTTATCATTGTAACTCCGATTGTAAAGTTCCTTTCGTCAATAAAAAAAATCACCATATCGGACAGTGTAGATTCATGATCAGCCTGCACGTTCTGTCCGTGCATTGAGTTGCGCTTAGCAGCTAAAACGCCGCACATCCCATCAATAATTGCTCCTTCTATGAGAATTCTCGGTCACAAAGTTGTATACATTTCTCCAGAAACTCTGTCGTTATGACGTCGTGATCACATTTATTGATCAGTGACCGCTTCACAATCTGAAACAAGAAATTTAAAGACCGATTGAAAGTTAAATTCATTCATTAATTCATTCAATTTTTCATTGGTATGGTATCAATTCATTGGCATGGTATCAATTCATGTGTTTATAAATTCATTCATTCATTATTATTTCATGCTTTCCGGTAGGATATCGAGAAATAGCAGTGAAAATATTTTTCGATCTTACACTGGTACCACCAGTGAAAATACCGATTTTCACGTTCTTGTTGCCTAGGTAAATTGCGCGTGCCTAACAACCAGATGGGAAATATGACGTCATATACCTTACATTTCTCGCGCTTGTCGTAACGTTGCTATGCGGGAGGGGTACGCCACGGGGAATAAGGGAAAAGATCTGTACTGAATTTTGATAAAGCTCCTCCCAGAAAGGGTTAAGGGATGAAATAAATAGATGCGCCACTCGTGAAAATATTACCGATGGTGTCCACTTGATGAAATAAATTTCGATCTTTCACCGAAAAAAAACAAATATTCTCTATGTATATTGCAAAATAAAGCTGACAACGTACGGATCCACAATCACCAACCATTCTGAAGAACATACTTTGTCATATTCTAAAGAATTTTGAAGGTAGTGCATTATCAATTTGGAAACGTCTAAAATGTTATTGTTTGGTAAAGAGATTAGGTTTATACTTGCTTTGGACAGTTACAGGTTAAGCACTTCCATGTACGTACCTTTATCAATTTATCTGACAAGTTTTTGGATGCTCGTCTTTGTTTTCCTTCCATTTCAACCTGGAAGCTCTCAACGGTTTTCTGTCAATAGATCAAAAGACAAAAGTTACATAATTCCAAGGGTTTATTTTTAGTCACTACTGGCATTGGTCACTACTGGCATTTCAGTGGTTGTAGTTCTGGGTACCAGCCCTGTAGTCTTGCAACCGTAATGGCGGGAAAATAAATCGAGCTGTGAATGATATCATCGAAAATGGAACAAATTCTTTAGAGCCCGTAGTTGCTATAGTTGACCTTTCTTCAGATTGTGATTGACAGGTCTACCAACGTCTTATCGGCCAATGAAAACGCAGCATTGGGCGTTATGTAAATAAAAAAGTCTGGCACAATTTCTGGTTTGCTTGACAGGCTTGACAACCAATATAGCGCGTTACTAAAGGGGCGTGCCAAACTCGCGTTTACAGACAGGTCAATTATGCAATGCTGTTAAAAGGCAAATTTCTTTTTGTCCTCCTGCTGTTTGTTTTTTGAAAAAAATCGTGCCAGATTTTCTTAATGAGAGTGGGAGAAGCTAAGCACTACCTATGGTATAAGGAATAATACCAACCTTAACGACGACGCCGAGCGTGTTTTCAGCGTCTTGGGCAGTCCGGGTGAGAGATTTCTCCAGAGATAACCGTTTTGCAGAATCCCACTCTGACGTTTTACGCATCATTTTCATCACATTATTGAGTTTGTCTTCGATTTTACTGAAACAATAGGAAATGCGTTTTATCTTTAGTTAATCAAACATACACAGACATTGAACTATTTCGTTTTTTCCTTCAAGTGCAACAGTGGTTTTTGAGGACTGCATAGACTCCTAGACCCGTATTCACCAACCATTCTTTAGTTCGTTCTTGATCTCAGTCTCCAGAATTCTCTAAATTTGAAAATAACAAACTTTCTGATTGGCTAAACCAAATGGTTTAGCCAATCAGAAGTTGTGTTACTTACAAATTTAGAAAACCTTCGAGAATATGACTGAGAATATTTTTAAGAATGGTTGGTGCATGAATACTGGCCCAGATCAAAGTGTACAAAACGCCGGTATAATTCTTGGCCTACAATCTCGGTCTATAGCAATGTCAAAACTAATTTAATAGTAACCTGCACTTGCTGTATGCGTTCCCGTGTGATAGTTAACAGGTCCGAGTTAGAACTCGATATCTTCAGTAATGACAGACATACCGTCGGTTTACTTCGAAAACCTCGTAACTACTACTTGTTACAAGCTGTCGTTACGAGGTTTTCGAAGTAAAACGACGATATTAATGCCAACGTTTGTACACGATGACGCAGCAGGCGACAACGAAGCCAGGGCTTTGACAAGAAATCGGAGTTTTCTTCGGAACGGCCGTGCAAAATGTTCTTACTTCCTGTTGGTTGTTTTGTTTTTTCAGCTCTTTTCGCGTCTGACTGAGCTACCGATATCAGCTTTATTTCTCGTCTTCCTATGTTTTCAAAAGTCTCATTTTCCAGTGTCCTTAGAAATGCACGACCCCAAACTCATCGGTATATATCGTGTTACATCGACGTGTTCGTAAAGGCTGTTCGGCCAGTCTCGGCAATTTCCGTCCATTAATATGAGAAACGTAAAAAGCTTTAATATACCTTCTTTCCTGTGAAAATGCGCTGTTTTTAGCTGGTCCATACTCGGTACACGGCGATGTACTCGAACTGCTGTGACATTGAGAGGTTCGAGGTATCGGGGGCGGTGGGCGTGTCGAGTACCTATCGTCTCTGTTAGAGTCGCTTTCTCTCTGCCGCGATTCTTCCTGATCGAAAACTTCATCGTCACCTTGTATTTCGGCGTAGCCAACATGTGTACTCTGGAATAGGAACAGCGGCGTTACATTCAGTTAATACAAAGATTGGTTGATTGTGTATGTTTAACCCTTTACCACACGACAAAATTTTAGACTGGTTCAAATTGAAAGCATTTGCAGACGACAAAATAAAGGTGACTAAAAAATTGAACTTTGCTCTTGGAAGGGTAGAAAACACTGTGGGAAAAGGAGAAAATGTTGGTTACCAGCATTTTCTCCTTTTCCTACAGTGTTTTCAAAAGGCTTCTTTCTCAGGGGCGTCAAAAGTAGTGATTGTGTGTAATGGGTTAACACCGTTTTCAACATTATAACATTATTTCAGATATGACCTGGCGGCCAGTATGCCTATCCGTGCTTTCCTCGAGTTTCTGTTATCAGTACTTCGCACAGTGTTCTTTCCACGCCACTGGCTGCTTTCCCATACAACCATCGTGGAAGCAATGGTCTGCGGTGAGAGAGGAATGAACTGCGAAATGTGTCAACCCTGGTCAGACTGCGCGAATAGCGCAGGCTGACCAGGATTGACACTTTTCGCTTTAATGACATTTTTTTGTATGAAAAATGGTCATTGTACCTTGTGATACAATCATTTTTAATTATCAACTTAAACTGACCCACGCTATCGCAGATCTGTTTTCACCTAATTGATGTACAGAATTCCCAGATGGTCCCTCTTTGCGTAATGGATCACAATTATGAACCCAGAAAATCCACTTAGTCGAATAACCGACTGGATTTGAAGGACGGGTGGTCCTTTGCCATGCAGAGAATCTATAAATGACAAATAGTATCGACCCATGTCAGCCTGAGCGGAATGCGCAGGCTAACATGGGTCGGTACTGTTTGCAGACGCAATTAAACTAACCCCTATCCACATAACAAGACCAAAACGTGCTTGCTTGGTCCTGCTCTTTTTCTTTCTACCTATGTACTTGTCTATCACCTCCCCGTTACAGATGAGGTCAGACAGAGTTTGTCTTTCTTTCTTTTTCTTTCTAGTCATCTTTTTTTTCCCTTCTTATCTGTTTGTCCGTCCGCCTGTTTGCATTTCCGTTCATCTGCAAGTCAACCTACACTTCTATCTTGATTTTTGTGGTATTTGTCGAAGATAATACCACTATGAGTTCAAGATTGAATTTTGATAACCATGTATCTTTTTTTGTGCAAAGCCGAAGGAAATAAACCCAGTTAAACTTTTTCTGAGGCAAATGAGTTTTTTGGTGGCACATAGATATGTAAGGTACATGAGTACTCTCCCTTCTACCGAAAAGGTATTCATTTGTTTTTTTAGGCAATATTTAAACAATATGTCTCTTTTTCTTTCAAACTAATATATAAATTTCCGTGACTAATACCACTTCAGCGTCCTCGACGCTTTGATTCATTGACAGTTTTAAAATGTTTGGACTTTTTCTTTTAAACACCTCACGCAAAATCCCCCTCCTTACCTCCCCCCTTTTCTCTCTCTCTCTCACCTGATGTTTTAACCCTTTACCACACAATACCTGTTTTAAAAGACCCCAATATGTATGGCTTCTGGAAAAAAAATGAGGGGAAATGAGAAAATTACGGTATTCAGCATTATTTTTCTTTTTACTACAAAGTTTTTCATCCTCTTAGAGGAAATTTCGCCACTTAAGTTTCTTCTTACATTTAAATGCTCTAGATTTAAATATAGGTCCAAAATTTTTAAAAGCGTTCAGCTCGTACATTGAATTTAACAGCGTCTCGCATATGTGTTGAAAAATATTTCGTAACCTAATACTCATGATTTACCCATTACCACACAATCCCTACTTTTGACGCCCCTGAGAAAGAAGCCTTTTGAAAACACTGTGGGAAAAGGAGAAAATGCTGGTAACCAGTATTTTCTCCTTTTCCCACAGTGTTTTCTACCCTTCCCAGAACAAATTTCAGTTTTTCATTCACCTTTATTTTATCGTCTGCAAATGCTTTCAATTTGAACCAGTCTAAAATTTTGTCGTGTGGTAAAGAGTAAAGGTGTGACAATTTATATTATTCAAATACTCGCAATTCAACCCTATCCTTACTACACGTTTTTTTCTACGCAACTGTCTACAATGAATATATACTGCTAGGAACTATTTTACGATATTTGCATATTGCTTAGAAGTTTAAATTTGCAGTTCTTGCTTTCATGGCACCATAACAAATCATTTTTCCGGTTATATCACTGTGCTCCGCTGAATTAGCCCACCAAGTACTATATGGCTTGCAACACGTAAAAATGGACATTCGGACATTTGCGTAAAGTGTCGTATGGGAATAGCCTGCGCAGTTCGCGCAGCCTAATCCGAGGCGGCACTTTACGACTGCATTACATTTTGTGCTACAGTAGATTTGCGCAAAAGAGAAAATTACATAAAAACGGAAAGTATCGTTTCAGATTAGCCTGCGCGGACTGCACAGACTGATCTGAAACGAAACTTAACGCAAATGTCCGAATGCCCCTTTTTGCGTGTTGCAGGCCATATCAAGGCTTAACCCTTAGCCCATAGTACAGAGATTTAGCGACTCTGATCATAAAGGCTTTTAAAAACATTGTGGCAAAAGGAGGAAATGCTGGTAACTATTTTTAACATCATTTCCGTTAATACGGTGGCCAGTGCACCTATCCATGCTTTCATGGGGTCTCTTTTACCAGTACTCTGCACAATATTCTTTCCAAGCCATTGGCTGCTTTCCCACACAAGCATCGTTGGAGCAATGGTCAGCAGTGAGAGACTTATGAACCCTGTCACAACGACGGTCATCAATCCTTGGAAAGAAACTGGCCGAGCCGGTGTAATGCAGAGAAATGACCCTCCCCTACAAAATGCATCCTCGGATACCCCGGGGTCTCCCTATTTGCTACGCTACATCGACCCCTGGGACCATAAATTGAATTTCCCTCGCTTTACCGGAAAGGAGAAAATGCTGGGTACCAGATCTGTTCATGCTGGATACCAGCATTTTCTCCATTTTCCACTGCATTTTCAAAAGTTTTTTCTTTTTAGTCGTTAAAGAGCGGGATGTTTTGTAAAAGGTTACAAAAAGAACATCAAAGTGAATTTCAAACGTTTTCTCGCGTTTTATGACTTCCTAATTTAGATCATTCAACAAAATATTCACATACAGCCCTGTGCCTACATGTAAATGTTTGGACCAGTCAAAATCAACAGCTCCATAAGAAAAGAATAGATACGACCTAGATAGGTGAACTAGCCGGTTTAATGCAGAGAAATGATCCTCCCTACAAAATGACCCATGTGTCATTTCACTACGTAGAAGAATGACCCAGGTCTTTTTTCTACGTAGAGAAATGACCCCAGAGGGTCACGGGTCATTCCTCTACGTAGTGAAATTACTTCTGGGGTCATTTCTCCATGTAAAAAAAATGACCCGGGTCATTTTGTAGGGGAGAGTCATTTCTCTCCATTACACCGGCCGAGTCCTAGTAGCGTAGACGTTAGAGCACAGGATTTGAGAACTTGGGGGTGCAGGATCAAACTCCTAGCTGGCTAGCTTCTTTCCGATGTTTTATTATACTCGTTGCGACAGAGAATCATTCCTCTCTCCACTGTTTTGGCGATAGCTATGTTCGAAAGCAGCACGCGGCTTTGGGTGGGGGAATAAAATGAGAAATAGCGGTAACATAAACTCGTGGAAAATCGTGGATAGGTGCTCTGGTCACTGCGATATAGCTCCATTAACAATGAAAACAGCGTTAAACACTATATATGTACTATCATTTAACTGACCGATAGACTGTTGAAAAGATGTTCAACGCCAAACAAACGACCAAGACTCTGTTTATACCTGCCATGGATTTTTTATTCAAATAGGATTAATGTTGATGTTTTTTCCCACCTCCATGGTGGCATATTTCTGCCAAGAGATTTGGGATAGCTACCATGATAATTTTACAAAACTATCACGATAAATAAACGTTTTTTTCTTTTACATTAAATGGAGATATCACGATCAAATTAAAATTTCAACGCAAAATTTCTCAATCGTGCACGAAGCTGACATGCAAGATACAATTATCGTATGATAGTTCTGTTTCTCGAAATCTATAAATAGATAACTTATCAATTGGATTAACTCGGTAGTTTTTTCTTTCACAGGATTGTAGCAAGCAAAGATTCGAATAATTAATAATTGTAGCTTAATTGGTAAATATGGACATGACTCGAAATGAACAGAAGCCTGTAAAATCACAAAATCGACGTGAATTGCCTCCTATAAACACTTTTACAACATTCAGGGAAACGAAAAACCATCAGGTTATAGACGTATCCGTTTTCTTGGGTATGACTATTTATAGATCGAAATAATTGATTGTAGTAGTGGGAATTAAATGTTACCAGCTAAAGATATTTAAAAAGCATAGTTTTCATTTAAAAACTTTATTTTATTTAATACATTCAAATGGTTTTCTTCTCTATGCACCCTACTGTCAAGGGACGTTACTCCTTACTCCTAACGATCAAAGGGAAACCACATATACACAAATAATCCAAACTTTGTCATGAGTACTCTCTCTTCAACTGAAAAAGAATTCATTTGTTCAGTAGGTTGACTTTTTAAGCCAATATTTGAACAGTATTTTTTTTTCTTTCAAATTATTAATTCCACACAATGGGTTCTTTGACAAATACCACTTCGGCGTTCTCAACGCTTTCATTACCTTGATTTCTTTTTGGTTTTATCACGATACTTCGCTTAAATATCGCAAAAGCTATCTCGTATCTCGCGGCAGAAATATGAGACCATAGACCTCTCGTCTGTCGGCTGATAGAATCGGTTTTGTAACAATTTTGACATTTTTACAACTGCCACCACGGGTAACTCTAACAATGTTTAACGTTTTGCCCCTCCACAATGCTTTAGACTGGTCCGATTTCATTGGATGGGCTTACGTCAATCCAAAAATGGTCGAGTTATAGAATTCATCATTGAAAGAGTGGCGTGCATTGTGAGAAAAATACAAAATGTTGATCTTTTTTAGTCTGTTTTTCCCACATTTTTACTGAAAGCTTTCTTCTCTATGGTCGATTCATAAAATACGAGATTCTTTGAGTGGGGTAAATCTATGCTTCACCAAACCTGGGTCCCGTATTCACCAACCATTCTTAGGGACGTTCTTAGGCTTTTTCTCCAGAATTTTCTATGTTTGAAAGTTACATAACTTCTGATTGGCTAAACAATTTGGTTTAGCCAATCAGAAGCTGTGTTACAGATACATCAAACCTTTTCACAGAGTATGTCTCAATTTACTGAGTGTTTCATCACATTTTAGTTCAAGGTGGTTTCGTTCCCAACGTTTGACAAAAGCACATTGTAAGGCGATAAACGTTTTATCTAATTCTGAATTACTATTGACGGTAACCATGTATTTTTCAGTGTGCAAGAAAATGAACTATACTACTTCTGACCATTCAACCATATTAAGGAAAAATATACTGGTAGAAAGCGAAGTTACTGAAGTTGTTTGCATTTATGAAATCATTGTTTGTCATCTGACCTTAAAAATGAACTGATCTGATACATAGCTGGGTTTTTTTTAGCTATTTTTTGGCGACGTCGGCTTGGCGTCTATATAACAAGCGATTTTAAAACAACACATTTAACACGCTGAATTCCTTAGGGAATGGTTAAAACACCAATGTTTAATATTTCGGTTATTGCCTATTTCAAGTTTCTTTCTCTTGAAAATGGCAATAGCCGAAATACTGAACATTAGAGTGTTATATTTCACAGGATTTTAAAACATACTGATAATTTTTTATACAGCTGTTTATATATAAAATTAAAATGTATCGAGCTTGAAAATCTGTATTTCACTGTGAAATTCCTATTGCGTTATCTTCATATAAGTTTCATAAATATAGCTTCCGCTTTTTAACCCTCAATAAATTACTAAGCAGTAAAGTTGAAATATATGTTCCTAAAAGGATATTGACGTATGGTGAACTCTGAATTAAGATCTCTTAACCCTTTCCCAAACGGCAAATATTGGACCAGACCAAACTGAAAGCATTTTGCAGTTGACAAATGAACAATTGCTAAAAATATGATTTTTTCGATATGATATGGTAGAAAACATTGTGGGAAAAGGAGAAAATGCTGGTTACCAGCATTTTCTCCTTTTCCCATAATGTTTTCAAAAGGCTTCTGTTCCTCACCCGTAAAAGCCAGGGATTGTTTGGGAAAGGATTAAATAACTCTAAAACATATCTCCTTAAATTCTCATTACCAAACGACAAAATTTTAGACTGGTCCAAACTGAAAGTATTTGCAGACGACAAAATAAAAGTGACTGAAAATTTGAAATTTCTTTTGGGAAGAGAAGAAAAAGGAGAAAATGTTGGTTACCGGCATATTCTTCTTTTTCCACAATGTTTTCACATGGCTTCTTTCTCAGGGTCGTTAAAGGTCGGGATTGTGTGGTAAAGAGTTAAATTCTCATTACCAAACGACAAAATTTTAGACTGGTCCAAACTGAAAGCACTTGCAGACGACAAATGCAACTGTAAAAAAATGAAATTTCTTCCCAGCAGGGTATAAGGCATTGTGGGAAAAGGAGAAAATGCTGGCTATACCAGCATTTTCTCCTTTTCCCATAATGTCTTCAAAATCCTTCTGTCTCAGGATCATAAAAACCAGGAATTGGTTGATTTAGCGCTCGCTAACAGACAATGTAGATTCAAGATCAGACTGCACTTTCAGTCCAGTCTGATCTTGATCTACGCTGTCTGCAAAATCTTGCAGAATCACTAACAACAGGCTATAAATATAGGACATGAGATGGCGCGATAACACGGGATGTATCCAGGGTTTATCTTTCTTTGTATGCATTTGATGAGCAAAAACTAAATCCACTCAAGTCACGTTTCCGATTCAATTGAACAATCTGATGAAATTTTATACACATCTACTGTACAATAAACAACTTTTACACCATCAGCGTCAAATCATTAAACTTAAAAACTTAATATTTTCAAAGGTTTAAAGAAAAACTATCCATAGAAGTTCAGAGTCATTTTTCAACTTACAGACTTGACAAGACAAGAGGAATTTATATAGATCTTGGATCGGACTGAATTTTCTTTGCTGTTTTATCTTGATCTATTATGGCACGAACAGTCCCCGTTTTCGCCTATTGTGTTAAAAAGGGTTGAACATATCTAGTAGGCCTTAAGATTAAATCTTTACTAAACGACAAAATCTTTGGCGTGTTCAAGTTGAAAGTATGCCGGTGTAATGCAGAAAAATGACCCTCCCCGACAAAATAACCCGGGTCATTATTCTACGTAGAGAAATGACCCCAGAAGCCATTTCACTACGTAGAAGAATGACCCGGATCATTATTCTATGTAGAGAAATGACCCTCTGGAGTCATTTCTCTACGTAGAATAATGACCCGGGTCATTATTCTACGTAGAGAAATGGCCCTCTGGACTAATTTCTTTACGAAGAATAATGACCCGGGTCATTCCTCTACGTAGAGAAATGACCCTTGGGTCATTCTTCTATGTAGAGAAATGACCTGTGGGTCATTTTGTAGGGGAGGGTTATTTCTCTGCATAAGTCCGGACAGGTGCACTGGCCGGTCCGATATAAAAAAAAAACATGAAAACGAGGTAAAACACTTAGTAAGGAAATAGTCATAACGCCCTCCAACAATTTCTCTGTAACAAAACGGAAGCAAGTGCATGTTTCAGTACGTTCCCGTTATTTCATTTAAATTGTACCACTTACAAACGATGTTAGCGTCTTCCAGCAAATCAGTTTTAAGGTGAACAAACCCCTTACCAGACGACAAAATTTAAGCTAACGATAATGAAAATTACCAACATACATGTACCGTATTAATTATGTGACAACGAGTTGATCACTGAAGAAACATACTGAGAAACATATGAGACACCATATAAAGCATTTCAAATAGTTACTCCGCCTTCTAAATGCCTGAAACATGCGAAAAGAGGCATTTGCCCATTTGCGTAAAGTGTCGTCTCGGATCAGCCTGCGCAGTCCGCGCAGGCTGATCCGAAACGGAACTTTACGTCAGTATTAGATTTTGTCCAACGTTAGCTTGTGTGAAACAGAAAATCACGCACGATCGGAAAGTGTTGTCTCGGATCAGCCTGTGTACTTTTGATTTTGATAGAGCTCTTCCAAGAAAGGGAAAAAAACATGATATAAATAGAATATTTGCTGTTTTTTCGGTGAGAGATCGAAATTTATTTCATCGAGTGAACACCATCAGTAATATTTTCATGAAAATATTACCGATAGTGTTCACTCAATGAAATAAATTTCGATCTTTCACCGAAAAAAAAAACCCAAATATCCTCTATTACCTTTACTGCATTTGATCTGAGCAAGCATGGATTCATCACATGTTCGGGTAGCTCTTGGTCTCTTCTGTAAGGTCCGACATCATCACGTGATTTGGTCGAGCAGATGGCGCCGCAACTTGCGTCGTGTCTCTGCGAGTCTTGAAACTCTGGTGACGAACAACTATTCCGACATTTGTGGAAGTCAATCCAAGACACGTGCACGTCATTGTCACCGTGACATTGGGAACAAAAACAGGAGTCGTTCGTAACAAACTCCATCTCAGGTTTCGAGTGTCCCGAATCCGGATTACATTTGGTAATTTTCCCTTGTAGAATGGCACTATGTGTTGGAACCATAAATACCAGATAATCGTTGTCGTCTAATGGACAGAACGGGTTTATTTTTACACTATCCTTCGAAGCATCGTCTGTCTGTTCCTTCCAATGACCTACTGCACCTGGAGGGCTGTCATTTGAATTTACACCTTCTGGTGGTATGTCCTTATCAGTGGTTTCATGCTGACCACCATCCCTGTCCATAGAGCTAGATTCTTCGTCGGTATATTCATTGACAGTAGGTATTGACAGACTATTTGGCCTCCTTGGTTCTTTATCCGAAATCGTCCCGGATTTAGACTCACTCTTATCAAAACATGAAGGATTAAATACTTTCGGAATGTTCAGTTTTTTCGGTCTACTGGATTGTGATAATGAGCTGACAAGGATTCGAGAAAGCAGCGAATCGTGTCTGCATTCGCCGCCTTTATCATTACCTCCATTCGAATCAATTTGTTTCTTTTCATCGACTGAGTCATGTGATTTAGATGGTTTGGAGTACAGGCTATCCGTCAAACTTATCGACGAAATGCGATTTTGAAATTTAAGCTCTGTCATAGAAGAGCGGAAAATTATGGATTGTTCCCCATCTTTTTCTGCCAAATTTTCACTTTTAAGCATTGCTGTCTGACTTGGAACTGTACTCATGGTATGCATGTTTTGTGATCTGCAATTTTCTGGTATTGGAATGTTGTGTTCATGTAGAAGTTTTGACAGACATTCGATCGTTTCTTGCAGTTGTTTGATAGTGTCCTCGTATCGCCCTATTTTCTCGGTGTATTCCTTATTCAGTCTGTAAAAAAAAAAAAACGGTGTTTAAACTTTATATATGCAACAAAGTTATATGCGCAATGCTCTTGTAAGAGTGGATTCAGTGCATATTGCATCTTGCATCTTGCCTTTCACCTCTGATGTACGTGACAAAAAGTTGTCAGTGGCTTTGGGATAAAAAGTTGTGTTAGCACTGGTGTGAGAAAGCCAGGAAACACATTCGTGCGTCACTGACCTCCATGATATGACCTAAGCTGTTAAGCCCATTACAACACAATCCCTACTTTTGATGACCCTGAGAAAGAAGCCTATAAAAAAGACATTGTGAGAAAAGGACAAAATGCTGGTAACCAGCATTTTCTCCTTTTCCAGCAATGTTTTCTACCTTCATAAAACAAATTCCAATTTTTAGTCACTTTATTTTGTCGTCTGCAAATGCTTCCGATTTGGACAAGCCTAAAACTTTGTCATTAGGTAATGAGTTAAATATGGATCAAAAACATCTATTAGGTCCAACAACCGAACGGATCTGAGGGTAGCACACAAGTAGTCATTTGGCAAGCACAAAATTTAACAATTGCAAAAAGTTTCGACCAATGTCAGCCTGCGCGGATTGCGCAGTCTGACATTAGTCGATACTATTTGCAGAAGCAGTATACCTTCTTTCACAGAGTATGGCTCTTAAACATTAGTAGTTGTACGGTCAGGTGGCATGGGACTTGGAAACTTGTTCACGGCTGTGTCGAATCATGTCGCCCCGAGCCGATTCAACACAGCCGTGAACAAGTTTCAAAGTCCCATGCCACCTGACCGTACAACCAATTTATTATGCTGCAAAGTTTACCCTTTCAAAGCCCGTAAAGCGATATTTTCCTGTATTAAGTATAATCTCACGAATCGAGTATACTAATGAAATAGAAATTCCCTTCTGAGTGCCCCAATTCAATGAAAACTGACGTCACTAAAACGTGCAGTTTGGCGCATAAATGTGCAGTCTGGTGATTGATTGACGTCGCCAGTTTGGATGTTGTGTTGCACGTGTAGAGATGTTTACGGGGCACTCAAAATGAAAACTGGCTTTAAGTGGTATTTGCCAGGGAACCTTATATATATGTTCCCGGCATGTTAACCAATCAGATCACGAGAAATTTCTTTGCAGTATAATAAAAGCAGCAGTCTGGCGAATGAGGGGATTTCTGTAATGCATTAGGGCAAGGAAATCATCATAAAATGACGGATGCCCAAAAACATTTTGTTTAACTGACTGGTCATTTGTCATGAAGAAACCTGATAAAAAAACAAACAGTATCCGGACCAAAGGCTTCTTTCTCAGTATCTCTAATAGCCGGCATTGTGGGAAAAAGGCTTAAAGATCCATTTCCACTGGTCATTTTATTGATCAGTGAGGCAAATCGGAAGTTAGCCTCTGCGAAGTGCGCAGGCTGACCTGAGTCGATTCTTTTTTATGCAGATGCATTTCGCAGGCCCGTAGGAACAGGGGGGGGCTGGGGGGTGGGGCTCAGCTCCCCCCCCCCCCCTCAATAATTTGGAAAATCATAGTAACTAAAATACGGGTTCTTAGCGCAATGACACAACCACGCAAAAAATCTCAGTATTTCGAAGTTAGCCCCCCCCCCCCCCCCCCATCTTGAAATCCTTTCTACGTCGCTGTTTCGCTCCCATTTACAGAGCATAACCGGATTTACACACAGCATTTCTTATATGCATTTCAACAGGCGAAAACTGGCATTTTAGACATTTGCGTATAAAGTGACGTCTCGGATTAGCCTGCGCACTTCGCGCAGGCTAATCCGAGACGGCACTTTACGACTATGTAATAATTTGTCCCATAGTAGACTTGTGCCAAGGAGACGATTATAAATGGATGGAAAGAGTCGTTTCGGGTTAGCCTGCACGAACTGCACGGGCAAGAACGCACTGAAGAACGGGCAATCTGATCTTGAATCTACATTGTCTGAAAAAGTCATTGAATTGCACTTATCAGCCTACAATCTGGATATTTGCCACCCACGGTGCTTGACGCCCCTTCAAATTGGATAAGTTAACATCTACACTAAAAGCCAAATATGGGCAGTGATATTACATAAGAACGAAAGATTCGATGGGTCTATTTTTAGCACCAAACGCTGAATTAAAACTATTTTCTCTTAGAAAGTGCGCGTTTTTCGGCATCTTTTGTTTAATGGTAGTCAAGTGACCTCCGTACCAGATAATTACAGTTGTGCCATAAAAAAATGGTCGGTCGGTCGTTTGGTTGGTTGATCGAGTAATTGTATAATAGTTGTCAAGTGGCCGCCATAGAAGGTAAATACAGTTCTATCTTGAAGAACGGTCGGTCGGTGATTGATTGGTTAATTGACTGACTGACGGACGAAGGGACGGACGGATTGATTTATTGATTGATACTTTACGCCGCTTTCAACATTTCAGTCATATCACAGTGACAACCTACATATTCATGTATTTCCTAGATGTCACGAGTTCTAGGCTGTGACTCGGAGGTGTCTCGCCTAAGGACATACATGTATCACGAAAAACCAAATGGATCCGGTACGGCTCGATACCTACACTTAATCAGTGAGTCAAGAAGGATCCCTAGATAAGAGAACCGAACTAAACTGGCTTTTATTTTTGGACGCATACAAATTACGCATTGTCACAGCACGTAATACCTTAACCTATGATGAATTAAATCACGTGAACAAACATAAAACCTGAAAATAAACAGTGGAAGAATAGGGGACAAAAACAGGAAAAAAACATACTCAAAAAAACATAGCAAAAAGAGAACAATATACATTGTAAATTAGCAATGCATCCATGAATGAGTCATGGACTGGCAAAAGTGGACTTGATGCCTTTCTGTGATGCCAAGTAGGTCATCACATAATTCTGAATCCATAATATTTATTTTGTCGGACAACCTTGTGAATCATGAATTAGACTGGTTCCCATAATATGCAGAAAATTGTCTAACAGCAAAAAGTTTCGACTCAGGTCAGCCTGCGCGGACTGCGCAGGCTGACCTGAATTGATACTTTTTGCAGATGAGTCCAACTCTTTTTTCTCAAGCATGATTAATTCTTTATTTCAAACACAACAGAGACAAGTCAAAATATCAAAGTGTTCCAGTGACGATGCAGAGGTAGATTACATGAACGACAGCAAGACTAAGCGTGCACGTTTGATCGTATCAGGTCGAATAGATCCTGGTCTGTTTTGGGAACAGAAACTTGTCTAAAAACCCCCCTTTGTGGCCTTGAGTATTTCTACTTATGGGAAGAATATCATATTACTTTTTACCACATAACCCCGAGTTTTAAAGACCCCGAGAAGGAATCTTTTTAAAAACATTGAGGGAAAATGAGACAATGCTGGTCAGCAGCATGTTCTCCTTTTTCCACAATGTTTTTTTTTTTTAATCTATCAAACATGAATTCCATTATGGTCATCTTCAAACGCTTTCAGTTTGTATAAGTCTATATATTTGTCATGTGGTAAAGAGTTAAAGGGGAATTATTTAGTCCCATATTTTACTATGGTACTAAAAAGTGCAAGATTTAGTCGCTTCTTGAACTGTATACCTTTTACGGAACGATCTCCAGTTTTAACGACATTTTGGCGAAGCTTTTGAAAATAAAATGGGAAAAGGAGAAACGCGCAGGAGAAAATGTTAAGAGCCTGCATGTTCTTCTTTCCTCACAATGATTTCACCCGTCGAGGAAAGCATTTGTCTTCTGCAAAGGCCTTCAATTTGGACAGGTCCAAAATTTTGTGAATGTGGACTGCGCAGGCTGATCCGAGACGACACTTTCCGTTTTTATAAAATTTTCTGTTTTACGCAAGTCTACTGTTGTACAAACCTAATGTGGTCGTAAAGTGCCGTCTCGGATTAGCCTGCGCGGACTGCGCAGGCTGATCCGAGACGACACTTTACGCAAATGTTCGAACGCCCCTTTTCGTGTGTTGCAAGCCATACAATACATTGTCATCAACCTATATTGCGTGAATCATGCATAAAGGCAAATAAAACCATATGTGGTAAACACAATTGAGCTAAGCTGTGGCAAGTGGGGACTTGATGCACCTCTGCGACAATCTCCGAGCAGAGTTGTCGTTCGTTACCTCACGTACATCTCTGCGATGGGCTAAATGACAAGAATCTTGTCAAACCGAGGAAAAGATGTTTTGTTACTGTTTAACTGTTTCATATGTAAAATTGTAAGTTAGACAAAGGAAATATGATTCTGGATACATTATAGGTGCGTTCAAACTGATGAATTTACCTGTATAAAATGGAACTATTTTTTTCGAGCCTCTTCACATTTAAGAATCTTACGCCGATTTCAACAAAAATGGCTGCGCCCAAGAATGATGACAACTGATTTGACACACCGCTGGATCTAAGTTTGTACGATTAAAAATCAAGTTATCGTCCTTTAAAGATATTTAGGCTTTTCAGAAATTCCCTCTTTTGTTCATTTCCTATCACTAAGTCTGATTGGTCCCATGCTGTTAAAACAGCACACGAAACAATCGATATTGGTCTTTCTTTCACCGGCGTTTGTGTAGCCATTTTGAGCTATGGCCATGTGACAAAAATATGACGTAATGACAGACTACTTTCTGAGCCCACTACAGAGGTGAATGTAATGATCCGGAGTGCAAGAGAGTGCCTCTGCGATGCACCATACTTATAATAGCATCACAATATCAGATCTATTATAGGGTTAATTCACGTTTTTGAGGTCGTTAACATTCGCAGAGGCCCGAAAAATGCTTTAACGCCCGAGTGCGAAGCACGAGGGTGTTTAAGTATTTTGAGGGCCTCTGCGAATGTTAACGACCGAAAAAAACGTGAATTAACGCTATTATTGCATAAATTAAAGGTATTCTAACAATAATTTGCACAGATAGCAAAAATATTTCCATAGAAATGCAAATAAGCGAATTTCAAATGTACTGTACGCAAATGGGTCAAAACCGGAAGTCGGCGAAGAAGTTTTTGTTACGATTAGGAAAGGGCCGTTAGTCCTGTATGCCAGTTTTGATTCTCTCGCTGTAAATACACTTTTATTGATTTTTAATACACACTGGACTTATGTGGAGTAAACTTGCACACATTTGGACGATTACAACTAGGATGAATGCGTGGATATAAATTTCTGTAACTGAAGGCGACAGAGGGTTCCATATACATCAAGCGAGGCGGACAGATCACGTTAAAAAGTGGGTGGGATGTAGCTGGTTTAGAGTACATTTCACGGGTGAATTTTTGTTCAGATCTCGATGAGACTGAGATTCTGTGCAAAGGTTTGTTTGTGGTGTACTAATATCATCAAAGACATGCCATGAAAAGGATCGAATATGGTACGAATTCCCACAGTTTGATGGTCGGAGTCTAGGGAAAATCTGACAAGGACAAACGTTGTTTACAAGGTAGGCCCGAATCGAGGATATTGATAGTACAAACCCGGGCGTTAACGGCGCGTGAATTTACTGATTAATACACGTTTTCTCCCGTTATCCGCCCGATTTTTACCCGTTAATACATGCTTATAACGGCCCGAAAAGGCACGTTTTATGCAATAATATTCAATAATGGCCACTTTTTTTCAACAATCAACTTAATCTAAAGGTAGCCTGATTCATGGACATATAGAAAATTGACCGATCGCGAAATGCATCGGTCCAGGTCAGCCTGCGCGGATCTACTGTGGAACAAAATCGAAACGAGGCGTAAAGTGACGTCTCGGATCCGTGTGCGCAGACTGTGCAAGCTGATCCAAGACGACACTTGACGCAAAATTTCGAATGTCCCTTTTTCCCGTGTTGTAGGTCATATGATAAGACGACTTGCTAAGTATAAACGCGTTAACTCATTACCAAACGACAATATTTTAGGCTTGTCCAAATCGAAAGCATTTGCAGAAGACAAAATCAAAGTGGCTGAAAATTTGAATTTTGTTTTGTGAAGGGTAGAAAACACTGTTGGAAAAGAAGAAAATGCTAGTGACCAGCATTTTGTCCTCTTCCCACAATCTTTTCTAAAGGCTTCTTTGTCGGGGTCGTCAAAAGTAGGGATTAAGGCGTTAACGCAGATGCATAAACTCACCCCACCCCCTTTATTCCAGAGCGCCACTTAGGAAGTGTGTTTCTATTTTAAACCTATTGTTTATTGTGAAGAGCTCACGCAGAAGAAAAATCGAAACTAACGTTTATGTTTACAATTACACCATATTTGTCTATGAAATCTCACATGGACCTTTGACCTTTCATAATTTCTTGTTCTGTCATTCTGTACGCTGAACCGGATAAATACCGTGTTGCACCAATTTCATCATTTTCAGTCATATACAGAACTAGGCTAGGACTCTGAAGTGTCTTACCAAACGACACTCCCACGAAAAACGTAGCGCCCGAGCTAGAATTGAACCAGGGACTGCAAGACAACGACATTATCTCGCGCTAGATGGCATTGTACAAATACTCATCTATCTAATTTGGGAATCCTGGGTACATAGGACCGGACCATATTCCTACGCCACAATCGTTACTTTGAATGTCAAAGTAAGATAAACGTATACTCAATAAAACGCTACCTAGTAAGATTCACTCGGCTATGATCAGCAGTTTAGAGAAATCTGGAGCTAAAACAGGCTTAATTTCTCCTCAAACGTATTGATATAAGCCATTTCCTCCATTGCTACTTTATAGCGCGTAATATTATAGTCTCTCCGATAGCGGGGAGAGTGATGTGTCATATAAGACAGGTCGAATATTCGAAGAACATGACATGCGCAGACAACGAGACATCGAATCTTACCGCTGAGCCAAGCAGGACCCTAGCCGTGCCTGACAAATACCGTGTTGCTACACTTTCAGTCATAATACGGAAGTAACCTAGGACTCTTGTAGCGTCCTACCAAACGACACTCTCACGAAAAAAGGTAGCGCAAGAGATGGAATCGAACCGGGGACCGCAAGATAACGAATCCCGCAACTTAGCCAAGCAGGACACTAGCCGTAGAAAATGAGCCATGCTCTGGCAAAAAGGAGTTTAACCCTTTCCCGAACGATTAATGTTAGACTGTCCCAAACTCAAAGTGTTTGCAGACGACAATTTTGAATTTGATGAGAATGGCAAAAAGTTTTCCAATAGGCTAGAAAACACTGTTGGAAAAGGAGAAATTGCTCGTTACGAGCAATTTCTCCTTTTCCCACAGTGTTTTCTAAAGACTTGTACTGCAGACACGTAAAAACCAGGGCTTGTTTGGGAAAGAGTTAATGCGGCTTCGCGATGTACGCACTATGCCAAGGAGGTCATCAAATAATTACCAATCCATAGAACCCATTTTGTCTAACATTCAAATTAATTAGGAGGAAGGAAGGTCCTCGGACATGAAGAAAAAAAAGACTGGAGGCAAAAAAAGTTTCGACACAGGTCAACCTGACCTGGGTCGATGCTTTTTGCAGATGCGTCAAGCCGCCCTGTAATAGAGCATGGATCAAAAGTTATGAGAACCTGCAGAAAAATAGTCAGGAAGCAAAACGTTTCGACACAGGTCAGCCTGCGCAGTCCGCGCAGGCTGACCTGTGTCGATTCTTTTTGCCGATGCGTCAAGCCGCCTTGTAATAGAGCATGGCTCAAAAAATATGAGATCGAAACCCGAAAAAGCAGACAATTATTCCCAGCTTAGATAAATAGTCACTCCAGGGTGAAACTTGATTCCCATCGAGATAGTATAAAGACTCTATTACGCTTGTTAAGCATACAGACACGATGTTTACGCCCCCGCAACTGAGAGATAATGACAACCCATTCGGCATTCCTCTGGTGACGGGAGCCATCAAATGTAGGTACGAAATCGGCCGAGTTGTGACGAATGGTTGAAGACCGAGTAGGAAAACAAGAAACTGCTGTCTGAATGCAACTTGCACCACCCTTTTCCACAGTATTTTGAATATTTAAAAATTACTTTGCAGTCTTCCGTTTAACTACTAAACTGACGGGGTTTTGTTTATGCAATGAGAAAGAAAATTGCGTGAAAATATGAAAATGACGTTGTAATGCAGAGAAATGACCCTTCCTTACAAAATGACCCTGGTCAGTACTCTGCGTAGAGAAATGACCCCAGAAGTCATTTTACTACGTATAGGAATGACCCGGGTCATTCCTCTACGTAGAGAAATGACCCTCGTGTCATTTCTCAACGTAGAATAATGACCCGGGGCATTCCTCTACGTTGAGAAATGACCCATGTGTCATTCCTTTGCGTAGGGAAATGACCCATGGGTCATTTTGTACGGGAGAGTCATTTCTCTGCATTACACCGGAACTAATATATTTTCTCCTTTTTCCCGCTATGTTTTTAAGTCAGCTGTCCCATCACTAAAACTCAGGATTATGTGATAAAGGGTTAATAAAACTAATATCATGGTATCGGACTAAACTATCTAGCTATAATACCCTATTTAGCATATTTCAATGTTTTGCCATTATCACTGTGATAAGTACAAGCATTAGTAATCGTGACGAGGAAGTATTTTACAAGGGGAAAATACTGGCTTCCACTTTGTTATCAAGGGCCGTTTTCCTTGGGATTGTCAAAACATGGGATTGTTTGGTTCAGGGTGAAAAAGCATTCTTTACTGATGTAAAAAATCTCCGAAAGCTAAATCTTTCAACGTTTATGTATTCATTGAAGGCGATTAACTCATTATCAAACGACAACATGTTAGGCTTGTCCAAATCGAAAGCATTAGCAGACGACAAAATAAAAGTGACTGCAAATTTGAAATTTGTTTTGTGAAGGGTAGAAAACCATGATATATCCTCTTCTTGAGATATGTAACTTTTAATTATATAATGAACACAAGCTTTCGGCGGTACAACCGCCTTCTTCAAGTGTGATCCTGTGATAGAATGCCTGCAGTAATGCGGTACAGCCGCCTTCTTCAAGTGTGATCCTGTGATAGAATGCCTGCAGTAATGCGGTACTGCCGCCTTCTTCAAGTGTGATCCTGTGATAGAATGCCTACAGTAAAGGTGTAATGCAGAAAAATGACCCCCATTACAAAATGACCCCCGGGTCATTTCTCGACGTAGAGGAATGACCCATGGGTCATTTTTCGACGTAGAAAAATGACCCGAGTCATTATTCTAAGTCGAGAAATGACCGTAGGTCATTTTGTAATGGGGGTCGTTTCTCTGCATTACACAGGCATTCTATCACAGGATCACACTTGCCGCCGAAAGCTTGTGTTCATTTTATAATTAAAAGGGTAGAAAATATGTATTCACATTGTTATAATTATTGACCTTGTTTTCTTATCGCAAATACACAGGCGAGATCTGTCTTTCTCGATGTGTTGTGCACGAACCACTCCTGTATTATTATCGGCAATCATGAGACTTGTAATCTATCTCTAGATATTACTCTCAGATGATAATTTAAGCCTTTGTTGACATACACAACATAATAAAATAAACACATAAAAGGTAAGACAGGTAAAATGCATCGCTTCATTACATAGACAAGTCAAAGGACATTTCAGCAGAGAGGAATACCTGTACCCCTATAATTCTGAAGTCAGTCGACCTTAAATAGACACTAATACCGTCTGAGAGTAATAGTAAATCTCCATATTTATATAACATATATGTTTAACTACCATTCTTAATTACAGTTCAATTCCAATTCTTACGAATTCTCATAATTGTAATGGACCTAAATTTTGTCGTCTGCAAATGCTTTCGATTTGGACATGCAAAAATTCTGCCGTTTGGCAGTGACTTAAAGGGAATCTTACCCAGAGACTTATAATTTGAACGACACCCTGGGGAAAGACTGTTTAATGTATCTCTGTGATGCCCTATACCACGAAAGTTGGTAGGACCTGTGTAATGGAAAACAGCTATTTCCACTAAACTATCATCCTGCAAAATTAGCTATAATTAAAAATTAGAATTATTGAACTACTTTCACCAATTCACTTTTTCCATTTTATCCTTCTTTGAATTATCATTTATAAATCTAAAACCACTATATTCTCAATTCAAAAAGAGATAATAATTACCTCCCTTTTTAGAAAACTAACAAAAGTATCAAAAAATAATTTCAAGAGACATAAACGAAATTTCTGATCCGTTAGAAATGTGCAAAACTATTATTTCTGCATAAATCCTTATTTATCCTTATTTATCAACCAATTAGAATTTTCACCGGAAGAATTTACACAGGTCTTGCCTTAAAATCAGGGATCCATAAACTCTATTTTGTATAACAACCGACTGAATCATGAGATAGACTGTTATTTTGACATGCAAAAAAATTAACAATGCCAAAACGTTTCGACCAAGGTCAGCCTGCGCAGAATGCGCAGGCTGATCTGGGTCGATACTTTTTGCAGATGTAATTAAGCCCCTTTTCTCAGAACCAGGCTTATGTGTGTTTATATCTCCCGCGACGTAGAAATCTAAATCTGTCAGAGGTCTTTGTACTCAGCGACTTAAAATTTTGCACAGTCATGTTCAACTTTCGGAAGAAAAAAAAAAACCTATGTATTTTATATCAACGAAATTCTTCCTTGTCTATTAGAAAGGTCCTGCACTCATTTTGGGCAGAGTTCCCACTCTATAACATAATATACCGTGTATATATAGTGTGTCGTGCATAATTTTAGGAAAGAAATGTGTGACTTATATAAGAGTCCGTGTCTCATAGCGTAAAACAAATCTGAGATTTTTTACATCAAGTCCTAACTCTTTCGCATTCCTCTCTCATCGCTGAACGTTGTCCAGACGATGTTTGTGTGTGGGAAAGTCGCCAGTGACTAGGAAAGAAAATTGTGCGGAGCACTGGCCAAAAAGACCCCAGGAAAGCATGGATAGGTGAATTGTCTGCCGCAATAGAATTAAAATAGTTGAAAACTGCTTAAACACCATACAATTAGATATAATAATCGATTAAAACTCTTTCCGCAGCTATAGAAATGCAACCCAATTCAGCTCATCAACAATTGATGTTATAGTCTTGAGAATACCAGCCGGCGGTATAGATCTAGATCAAAGGTCCAACTGCACGCTTTGTGCAATCTGGTCTATACCTATCGCAAAAAAAACATTCAAGGTTTCGCCTGTGACGTTGAAAAGGCTATGACAAAATAATGCTTATATTAGGTGATATTACACATTAAACATGCTGTAGGACAAAATTACCTTTTATGGCGGCCGCTTGATAACCATCAGAGAATAAACGCCAAAACGCGCACTTTGTAACAGAAAGTACTTTTAATTTAGCGTTTGATGCTAAAAATAGACCAATGGGAATTGACTTATTACACTGTCCACATTTAGCGCTCAATGTACTATATGGAGTGCAACACGTGTAAAGGTGCATTCGGACATTTGCGTAAAGTGTCGTCCCGGATTAGCCTGCGCAGTCCGCGCAGGCTAATACGAGACGGCACTTTACGACTACATTAGATTTTGTGCTACAGTAGACTTGCGTAAAACAGAAAATCACATAAAATCGGAAAGTGTCGTTTCGGATTAGCCTGTAAGGACCGCACACGCTGATCAGAGACGACACTTTACGCAAATGTCCGAATGACCCTTTTCGCGTGTTGCACTCCATATAGACATTGACTCATCCACAGTGCAGGGGAGTAAAGCATGTGGTGGGTCGCAGATTTCCAGGTTTTAGGCCGGTAAGCGCGATTCAATGACCATTCGCGGACAGTGTAGATCAAGTTCAGACTGCACGTTAGCGTTTCATGCTAAAAATAGACCAATGAGATTTTAACGGTATTTCACTGTCAGAACGCTCATTCTGATCTTGGATCTACGTACAGTGTCCGAAAAGGAGGTTTTTTTATTTTTCTTCCAAAAATAGACCTATCTATGAAATAGCAAAACTTTTGTTCATACCTACTGGCTTAACAGTTCCCTTTCAGTCATTTAGCAGGATACGGGTCAATACAATACCTAGAATGACTGACTTAAATCATTCATTCTGTAGAAATGACCTCGGTTTCTTCAGGAATCTTTTACGATCCCTAGTTTCTTGCATCTGCAGAAAGTACCGATTCTAGCAGGGATTGTATATCGTCGGTTTACTTCGAAAACCTCGTACCTACAGCTTGTTACAAGATGTAGACTTTACGAGGTTTTTGACGTAAACCGACGATATAACACTTTATTTCATGGTTTCCCGGTAGGATATCGAGAAATAGCAGTGAAAATATTTTTCGATCCGACACTGGTATCACCAGTGAAAATACCGATTTTCACGTTCTTGTCGCCTACGTAAATTGTGCGTGCCTAACAACCAGATGGCAAATATGACGTCATTTACCTCAGATTTCTCGCGCATGACGTAATATTGTAATGCGTTGCTATGCAGGAGGGGTACGCCACAGGGAATAACGGAAAATAACCGTACTGGATTTTGATTAAACTCCTTCCAGAAAGGGTTAAAAGCATGAAATAAATAGAATATTTGTTGTTGTTTTTTTTTTCGGTGAAAGATCGAAATTTATTTCATCTCGTGAACACCATCGGTAATATTTTCACTCGTGGCTTTGCCACTCGTGAAAATATTACCGATGGTGTCCACTCGATGAAATAAATTTCGATCTTTCACCGAAATAAAGAAATATCCTGTATATTATAGGTATATACGATCCCAGATTCAGGTCAGCCTACGCTGACTTGGATCGAAATTGTTTGCTGCTGGCAAATTTTCTACATGTCCAAGGACCTGCTCATAATTCGATCTGATTTAAGACAAATTCAAATTTACGGACCCATAGTATTATGATGAATTAGTATAATATATCACGACAATGCTTTAAACCCCTTTTTTCAGGGCATAACGCATGCATATTGCTACTGAAAGATAACAGCGCAGTTTGCGTATTAAAAAATGTGAGAGAAATATAATTTATAGCTTGCAACACTCGAAAAGGGGCATTTGGGCATTTGAGTAAAATGTTGTCAAGGATCAGTCTGCGCAGTCCACACAGGCTGATCCGAAACGACACTTTCCGTCTTAACCCATTACTACACAATCCGTACTTTTGACGACCCTGATAAAGATGCCTTTAGAAAACATTATTGGAAAAGTAAAAAATGCTGGTAACCTTTCTACCCTTCACGAAACAAAATTCAAATTATCAGTCACTTTTATTTTGTCAACTGTAAATGCTTTCGAGTTGGACATGCCAAAAATATTGTCGTTTTGTAAAGAGTTATGTAATTTTCTGTTTGACGCAAGTCTAATGTACCACAAAATCTAAGGCTGTCGTAAAGTGCCGTCTCGGATAAGCCTTCGCTGTTTGCGCAGGCTGATCCGAGACGACACTTTCCGCAAATGCCCGAACGGCCCTTTTCGCGTGTTGCAAGCCATAATACATGCACTTCCTGATTCAACCTTTATCTACTCAATTCAAATAAATTACATGTTCTAAATCCCGCAAATAGACTATTATCGTCTCGGCGATTCTAAACGGATACAGTATCAATAGCTTAAAAATGGGGCATCGGAAAAGACAGGCCGTTGACTTGACTTTCATAGACGAACAGGATAATCTTCGTGTATTCCATGCGCAATAAACAGTAGGACTCGAAAAATGCAGGGTTTGACTTGAGTTACCACTGTCTTACAAGTATACATTCATTGTTTTTACTGCAGCAAAGCTTAAGTACCTCCACTCCTTAAAACAGGTTTGCGCGAAGATATCAAACTGCACAGTGTCACATAGTTGAACTGAGGCAAATCGTATATCGGCACAATCCTAGATCTTTTTTCCATGAAAACCTGATTTTTTTTTGTGTTTAACCAAGGTCAGATAGCATAAACATTTTATAGTAAGCTGTTGTCATTTCG
This sequence comes from Tridacna crocea, assembly GCA_943736015.1. NCBI lineage: Eukaryota > Metazoa > Mollusca > Bivalvia > Cardiida > Cardiidae > Tridacna > Tridacna crocea. Next base: position 47,464,035 of record OX031063.1, read on the forward strand.
GAAGACAAAAGGACGGAGTTTTACACGCATATGAAGAAAATGCTCCACCATAATAAAAAAGAACCAAATAGGTTTAACAAATTCTTTCAATTTAAAGATTTCAAGAAAAGTTGGGAGAAACGGGGCTCCCCATTCCCCCCCCCCACCCCACTACCACCACAATAATTTGGGAAATGGAAGAAAGGTTTTTAAAGTCCTGATATGGCCAGCCTAATTCCCCCATTTCAATGAAATACTAATATTTCACTCATTTATTTTTAATTAAAGTCATTTTGCGATAGAGTAATACATTATACTAAGGTTGAGTTTCCATGTGTCCGTAATCCGTTTGCGACAGTGCGAATTTTTTGACACACGTTCGAATCTAATCATTTTCGAGACGAGTTCCTCCATGTAGCCGACTGAATTGTTCGACGGTCGGATAACGACCAAAAAGTTCGCTACACGGAGATTCTTTTTCGTCGCTACAAACCAACGGACGGCATTTCAAGGAAAATGACAACTTACGTCGTCGTTTTGCACGTAGTGCCTTTCCTATAGTCGATCTTCGTAAAATTTCATTCCAATACATTATAGAGCAACGGTACACCTAAATCTGTTCATTCTAACCCCACCATCAGTGTTGTCGTTTTCTGCATCTAAAATATTTGGCACCGGCCATTGACACCAACTAAATGTATGTTCCATTTGATCCGACATGTTAGCTATTATGGGTCCAGTTTCAAATGATTGATTGATTGATTGATTGATTGAATTTGCGCTCATGTATCGTCGCCACCGGTTTCTCATAATGGGCGACGCCTCCAGAGGACTGTTAGTTTTGTTGCAGAGGATGATGCATGATACAAGAAGAAGCCCACCCTAAGTTACGTTTGGTTCTTTAACCCTTTATAACAAAAGCATTTGCAGACGACAATATAAAGTGACTGAAAATTTGAAATTTGTTTTGTGAAGGGTAGAAAACATTGTGTGAATAGGAAAAAATGCTGGTTACCAGCATTTTCTTCTTTTCCCACAATGTTTTTTGAAAGGCTTCTTTCTCAGGGTCGTCAATAGTAGGGATTGTGTGGTAATGGGTTAAATTGTTTCGTCTGCTAAAGAGTTACATGTAAATAAGTTTATCTACTAAACTCTTTTTACCATGAGACGAAATTTCAAACTTGTCTACATCGACTGCATTTGCAGACGACAAAAGAAATAAGGCTCAAATGACGCTTTTGTTTTTTACGGTCAGAAAAGATGTGGAATATAGAGAAAATGGTGGTTATCAGCATTTTGTCCTTTACCTATAATAATAGAGTATTTCCAAAAGTCAAATTTCGCAGGGTCGTTAGAACACGGGATTGTTCGGTGAAGGGTTAAAAAGCGCTTTAACAAGTTGACTGGTGTATCCGCATTCCTTATTTGGTTGTGTGTCACACCCTTTTCTACATTTAACTGACTTTAGCTACGTCGCGGAGATACTGTTACAGCCCATTGAATGTTCCGCTGAGGTAGCGTAAAAATTACAGCGACATTTGAAGTTAACTCATTCCCAAACGACAAAATTTTAGGTTTGTCCAAATTGAAAGGAATTGCAGACGACAAAATAAAAGTGACTGAAAATTTGAAATTTGTTTTGTGAAGGTTAGAAAACATTGTGGGAAAGGGAGAAAATGCTGGTAACCAGCATTTTCTCCCTTCCCCACAATGTTTTCTAAAGGCTTCTTTCTCAGGGGCGTCAAAAGTAGGGATTGTGTGGTAATGGGTTAAAGCTTTCCATGAGAAATGTGAGGATAACCTCTCCCATTCTACTCTTGAGTAATTCAAGTTTTGGCAGGTGTAAAATGCCCATCCTGGTTCCATATGCACCAAACTTTTATTTCATGGCAATTCAAATCCAATCCCTATGAAATTTTACTTTACGAAGGAACGTCAGCTTTGATCAACTAATTTTGTTGGTTGGTAGTATTGGTAGTATTGGGGTTTAACGTCACTTTTTACAGCTAAGGTCATATCATGGCGGTCGGTGACGCACATGTGTTTCCGGGCTTTCTCACACCAGCACTAACACAACTTTCTTTCCAAAGCCACCGACTACTTTGCTCACATGCTTCAGCAGAGGTGAGAGGCGATAAATACGCCGGAAAGAAAGTTCGCCTCAACCGGGTATCGAATTCACAACCACCAGGTCACGATTCCGACACGCTCAACAATGAGCCATCCGGGCGAGCTTTAATCAACTAAACAATATCTGTAAGTCAGTCATGAATTCCACTACTGTTTACGTCTAGCATTTGACGAAGAATGCAATCTAACATAAATTGTTTAACCCTTTACTCCATAGATACTCATTTCTACGCATTGCTTATAGGAGCCTTTGGAAAACATTGTGGCAAAAGGTGAAATTGCTCGTGACGAGCAATTTCACCTTTTGCCACAATGTTTTCTATGCTATCAAAAGGTGTCATATACACATAAGGAACGGATTCATCCTTGCTGTTATTTAGGGTCAATTAGAGATACCATAGAAATGTCTTATGGGGTAAAGGGTTAATAGTAACCGTACAGTCTCATAGGCAAACCTCTGTCGAAACCTTTTTGCTTTTGGTCAATCTAGATCTACTGGACCCCAAGGTTCAGTCGGTTATTAGAATGATTTTAACGGATCAGTATTTATGGCATGACTTGCTAGGTACGATACATGTACATAACGGACATGCATGTGTGTGAGAGGGGGAAATATAATGTCCTCATACTATACAGTATTACAGTATTAAAATTGATATCGTACGCTAGGGCTTTGACGCCTTCTAGGGGCGGGTGGAACTAAGCACTTGTGAACATTTTGTTAGGTTAGCGTATGTGTCTTAAAATAGATCATATCATTAATGTCAATTTATGAAACGCCCTTGAACCTGCCCTTGTTCAAAAACGTGTCAGGCGGTATTTTTTTAGAATCCGGAAGCGTTTTGTATCAAAAGATCTCACGGAATATTTTGAAAAATACCTCAGACCGCGAATTTTTACATATATATATATATCTTTTTACCATGGAAACGCCAATGACTACTGTTGACAAACTAAAATAGGCAACTACAAAGTGTCTTGATACTTACCTTCTCAGTACTTCAAGGGTCTCTTTTGTCCCTTGTAGTTCCAATATCAACTGCGATATTTCAGTAACTTTTGCGTCAAGTTTATTGTTCAAATCCCTCTTGACAGCATAGCTGACAAATTTACTCTCCTTAATCTCCACCCTTTCAAGTTCTACAGGGCTGCCAAACGGGGCAAAGCCACCGTTCGTTTGTGCGCAAGTGGATGAGACACTCTGTAACTGACCATTATCGTCCAGGTTGGCCTTAAAGTGGATTTCCATTGTGTCACTCCACGTAGTTTACCAGCTCGAACAACGGTAACCCTGTGAAGTGGCAATCTGAAACACAAATCAAAAGGCTAATCATCAATTCAAAATATATTTTAGCCGTGGTCTAGCAAAAGGAGTTTATTGCATCTCCGTGATACCTGGTACTAAGGTGGCCTGCAACATACGAAAAGGGGCATTCGGACATTTGCGTAAAGTGTCGTCTCGGATCAGTCTGCGCATTCCGCGCATGCAGATCCGAAGCGACGTTTTCCGTTTTTATATAATTTTCTGTTTTGTGTATGTCCACTGAAGGACAAAATCTAATGTAGTCGTAAAGTGTCGTTCGGATCAGCCTGCGCACGAAACTTTACGCATATGTTCGAATGCCCCTCTGCGCGTGTTATAAAAAATGAGCACTATTGTAGGCTACTACTTTAACCGAGTCATTTATCCCTTATTCTTCACGTTTTGTTCAGTCTGATCTTGATCTACATTATCCAACAAAGATCAGTGAGTCGCGCGTGGCAGCCTAAGTGTCAAGTTTCATTTTAATTAATTAGCAGGTAAAGGTTCAATGTGTTGCCCAGTTAAAGGGTACATAAGTCGTTTTTATAGGTTGCAGTAAATTTCGACAGCCCGTCAAGCTTGAAGAAATTGAGCAATGAACCACAGAGCTTATTTTTCTTTCCAAACGAAGATTACGCGTGTACATTTACTTGATGGTGATCTCAATATCGAACTCGTCATAAGTGAAGTAATAAGCCTGCCAGCGACGTTTGGCTATGTCCGCTGCAAACTCACTTTGACCGACCTCCAACTGGTGACTTGCGCGTCAGTTTGTTGGTGAATTACATAGTATAATAAAGACTTCGTCTGTCCGACGGCACAATGTACGTATTTATTTTTTTCCCTTCAAAGTTTTAAAACAGTATTGTACTACATGTTCAGTTAAAATACCCATAAGCCCACTAGACCAGTCGGAATGCTATCCTCATGAGTGCAAAAGGGGAAAGCCACCTAGTTTAGTTTTAACATATTTTATGTCCATGCATTCGTACATATCAACAAAAGCAACACATAAACATAATTTCTAGTACATGGAATGACAAATGTACATTGGCAAAGGGGTCTGGCCACAAGTTCTCACAACTTAGATTCGGGCATTCCCCTCCTCCAATTACAGCTTTAACCTATTATCACACAATCCCTACTTTTGACGACCCTGAAAAAGAAGCCTTTAGAAAACATTGTTGGAAAAGGAGAAAATGCTGGGCTTTCAGTACAGTTACGTGTCGTACATAAAGCCTCTCTATGTAATTTACGTCTCTATTTTTCAGATGCTTGAGCCCACTTCACTATTTTGTATCTATTTCAAATCAGAAGAACAGCTTTTCATGATGTTGATCACAAAGGAGTGGTCCTGATCTTTGAAAAAAATGAACATGTCCAACGGATATTAAACGGCCAAATATTGCGTTTACATGCTATGTATTTCTTTTCGATGAAAAATCTCACTAAGTCGCACAGTTTAGACCAAAACCAAGACGTCACGTTCTTATTTTAATCTGAATTGTCTGCAAATATGAACTGCGACCTTCTTAGGAGCCTATGATTGAAATAGTACCCTCGATCTGGAGGGCATATTGATTCTGAGTCTTCTGACCCCTGGTTTCACCCCTGCAATATGATAAGCATGTAACACCATGTTTCTCTGCATGCAAATTTGCCCTTGTCCAACTATATTGTAGCATTAATGTAGCCGATGCAAATTTCGAGTTCACAGTTTCAGCGTATTTTCCCAACGATTTTGGACCAGTTCCAGGCGCCCTTAAAATTGAGTTTCTAGACTGCAGTACCACAATAAAACGAAAAAAAAAAAATATATCCCAAGGGCATTTGGACATTTGCGTAAAGTGCCATCTCGGATCAGCCTGCGCAATCCGCGCAGGCTAATCCGAGACGGCACTTCACGACTGCGTTAGATTCACCAGACCATGGCACAAATTTTGAAGCCAGTTTAGAATAAGGCCAAGAATGCAGTGTAGAAGGGATAGTGAACCTACAATGATATTATTATCGTCCTAAAGTTACAATACACTCCAATACTCTTATGCATGGTTAGTGAATCATACATAATGCATTATGCATTAGGTCGCAAAAATCATCTTGACAACCTTGACCTTAAGTTCCCACGCACAATGCCTTGTGGAAAGTGTAGATCAGGATCGGGTTATAAAGATTCTAATCAGTCTAATCTTGGATGCACAAAACGTTAATGGGTTGACATCAATTCATCAAAACATACTTGAAATAGCAATGCCTGCTTCAACGTGACTGTTATAAAAAAAAACCCTTTAAACAGTTGCGTTTTTTTACCCTGAATAATTTGTTTGCTCGTCAATAACTTTTTTATCAGGTGTTGTTTAAAAGATCTAACACATCAAGCAAATCCCTGGAGTCCTTCTGCCTTCTCTGCTTCAAATCAAATTCCAATCGGTCATGTATTAACGGAATTATTGAAGATTTTCTTACCTGAAGTGGGGAAATTTTTTCAAATATCGGTCATTGTTGTTGTGTCACGTGATTCCCCGCCGTGATACCGGCCAATGTAGGTAACAAGCGGTAGCTACGAGGTTTTTGAAGTAAACCGACGATATGACCCTTTATCAAGAATATTTTCATAGCCATCTAAAAACATATCCCTACCGTGAGGAAGAAGGCTTTGGGGAAAAAAATGGGGGAAAGGAGAATTTGTCGGAAACCAGCATTTTCTTCTTTTCCAACAAAGTCCGCTACCCTATCAAAGACAAATCCCGTCGTTAAAGCAACATCTGGTTTGTCGTTTGAATTTGGACAAGTATACAGTTTTTTCTTTTGTATAAAGTTGAAAACATCATGGGAAATGTCTGTTACCCTTTCTGAAATAGTTCCGTTTGAGCCTCGTTTATTTTTCTTTTACATTCAAAATGGAAAAATCTAAGATGTTATCGTCTGGTAATGATAGTTTAGATCTAGGTCTATACAAAATTAATTGTGTCTGCCTACTTGCCAAAATGGAATAAAAATGATGTCGACAAAATGTGGCTCAAAATTGTTGACATTATTGTAGAAGGATAGCAAATAAGTAGGGTAAAAAAAAAGAAAATACTGGTTATCGCATTTTCTACTTTTCCAACGACATTTTGTACCCTTTCAAATAGAGAAATCACTTTGGCAATGTTTCATTAATCGTCTGCAAATGCTTTCATTTCAGTCCAAAGTTAAATATGGCAATAAGATTTTTTTGCAAGTTGTCCTGTAAAATTCGATATAAAATATACTTACCAGATATATAAAACCACTCGATAGTGTCACACACACGTTTAACCGACTTTATATATCTTTAAGTTTACGCTTTGTAGACATGAAATAATCATATACAAATTTGTGGAAAACCCTGACGTCACATCTCACATTATCCAATGAAAACCGAGATATGCACAGTTCTAATACATTGTAGACTATTTCATACAAATCGTTTATTAAAACTGCACTTCTCTGAACTAAATACTCATGATATTGCCATCAATTTCGACCATTTTATTTACGGGTCCTTATTCACAAACTTCTCTTGAGAAAGATCCCTTGTTTTTCTTCTCGAGAATTTTATAAATTTGAGAGTAACACTATCTCTGTTTGTCCAACTGAATGGTTCAGAAATATGCGCATTTTATTTCGCAGTAGCTGAATGTGCTCGCTTTTGACCTACTTTTTTGGTATTGATAACAAATAAATAAATAGAAGTTTGTGATTGGTGAAAAATATAGACATGTTTTTTTTCAAGGCCTCTACCTACTTGCTGGCAAATTTACATCATATACATGTATCACCAAACGACACAATTTTGGACTGGTTCAAATTGAAAGTACTTGCAGACCAAAAACAAAGTTTCACTCAAAAATTGAAATTTGTTTCCAGTAAGGTAGAAAACATTGTGGGAAAAGGAGAAAATGCTGGTTACCAGCATTTTCTCCTTTTCCCACAATGTTTTCAAAAGCCTCTTTCTTCAGGGTCGTTAAAATTCGGGATTGTGTGGTAAAGGGTTAAAGATATTTCTTGCTATTATCTCTACAGAAAGCACTTGCAGACTAAAAACGAAGTTAACTCAAAAGTTGAAATTTGTTTCCAGCAAGGTAGAAAACATTGTGGGAAAAGGAGAAAATGCTGGTTACCAGCATTTTCTCCTTTTCCCACTATGTTTTCAAAAGCCTCTTTCTTCAAGTCAGAAAATTACATTAAAACGGAAAGTGTCGTCTCGGACTGGCCTGCGCAGACTGCGATGGCTGATCCGGGACGACACTTTACCCAGATGTCTGAGTGCCCCTTTTCGCGCGTTGCAGGCCAATACCTGAGTAATGCTTTTTGAAACGGGTGCTTAATGCATTAGCGAAATGTACATGTAACTACCTAGGTCAGCCTGCTTGATATATTTTTTGCTAAATGTAAATTTTCTGCATGTCAAAGGACCTGTCTACCTCCAGAATCAGTGCCTTGTTACACTGGGTGGATTTTACGGATCCATAATTATGGGATGACTTGTTTCTATTATGCATAACAGCGATGGATTAAATCTTAATGAAGGTAGATCAAGGCATTGAAATTGTCTTCGAAATGGCAGAAAACGATGTGGAAAAGGAAAAAAAATATATATTTGTTTTTTCTGTCACTTTTTTTTTTTTGTATAAACTCGGGACTGTGTGTTAAAGATTTAACCCTGTACCAAACGACAAAATTTTAGACTGGTCCAAATTGAAAGCACTTGCTGATGACAAAATAAGCACAGCTCAAAAAATGAAAATCGGCTTCAGAAGAGTAGAAAACATTGTGGAAAAGGAGGAAATGCTGGTTACCAGTATTTCATCCTTTGTTTACAATGTTTTCAAAAGGCTTCTATCTCAGGGTTTTAAAAGCCAGGGACTGTTTTGTAAAGAGTTAACCCATTACCACACAATCCCTATACTTTTGACGCCCCTGGGAAAGAAGCCTTTAGAAAACGTTGTGGGAAAAGGAGAAAATGCTGGTAACCAGCATTTTCTCCTTTTCCCACAATGTTTTCTACCATTCACAAGAAAGATTTCAAATTTTCAGTCACTTTTATTTTGTCGTCTGCTAATGCTTTCAATTTGGACCAGTCTATAAATTTGTGGTTTGGTAATGAGTTAAGAAGGGAAACTTGAGAAAAAAGAGATGACCATTGACCTACAGCGTGCAATTGTTACGTTAATCTTTAATTACCCATAAAAAGTTTCATCTCTTTCAGTGCTTTTCTTTTTCATGTCAATTGTCCATTAAACAGAAAAAGGTGAATCCATTTGTAACAAATCTGAGACAAAAGTCCATAGGAAGGGCGTAAAAAGTCGTAGTTGTAAGTCGAAGGGAGATAACATCGGCTATACTAGAGTAGATTGAGGTAAAAATCATTTCCCATGCTCAATGTCTTGGACAATCACAACCACGGATTTTATCTTAACCCTTCACCACACAATGACGATGTTTGACGACCCTGGTAAGGAAGCCTTTTGAAAACATTGTAAGAAAAGGAGAAAATGCTGGTAACAGCATTTTCTCCTTTTCCAACAATGTTTTCTAGCCTATCAAAAATAAATTGCACCGTATTACCACACCGACGTAGTCGTCTGCAAATGCTTTCTATTTGGACAAGGCTACAATTTTGTTGACAGGTAACGGGTTAACTGTATTCAATTGAAGCGGAGACGTTTTTTCTTTAGTTTCACTCAATGTCAATTTAGATGTCGGAAAGGATGTCGATTTGATATATTCGGTGCAAAAAAAGACTGTATCACGTGTTTCAGTTTAGGGAGAGGAACTATATAAGCAACATGCTTTCGTTCCAATCCTTTTCACATCATTTCTTGTATTGTAAATGTAAATGTCAATATATTGAATAAAATATGTTTAAATTAAAAAAAGACTGAACAAAGAGGAATTTGTTAGTGATTAGACAATACTATGAAAGAAAGCAGCACGGAATGATGTATTTTCTGCATATTAAGAAAAAAAAAGTATTTAACCCTTTCCCAAACAATCCCTGGTTTTTACGGGTCTGGAATAGTAGCCTTTTGAAAACATTGTGGGAAAAGGAGAAAATGCTGGTAACCAGCATTTTCTCCTTTTCCCACAATGTTTTCTGCCCTATCATAGACAGAAATAATCTTTTCAGCAAGAGTTGAATTGTCGTCTGCAAATGCTTTCAATTTGGTCTAGTCCAAAGGTTTGTCGTTTGGGAAAGGGTTAAAAGACGTTAAACTCGTTAAATGAACTTATTTACGCGAAATATTTTGTCGGTAAGTGAACCCACTGTCGTAAAGAAAATCGGACAGGTAAGGCAAATTACTTAAAGCAATTAGCCTATTGTATATACTTTATGCTAAAATCTGTTTTTATAACACAAAATTTACCAAAGAGGAGCATAACATACGTACCTTTGTCATGCGTTTTCAAAACGGCCAATAGCATTTAGATCTACTTGTGTGCTGATAGAAATTAAGAACAGACTTAAAGAGACATGGGATCTTAATTTAAAAGCACTTAGCAATAGAATAGAAATTGTAAGTTCACAGAAACTTTTGGGAATATGACAGTACACTGTCTTTGAAGAATAATAAAAAACAATACAAGTGCAAAAGTATTGATGAATTAACATCTGCCAAAACGAATTAACTGCTTTTTGACTCCAAAAAAAAAGACATTTTTTTTTTATAATTCATACCCCATATTTCCAGTATGGTTGCAAAGCATAATCATTGCGAATCTGTGTAGATATGACGGTAAAATGACATTGCCCTAGAGAGCTTTTTAAAGCCCGGCTAGCGCGTTAAAATACAACTTGAAGTGTTATATTTAGCTTTTATTCTATATCTTGAAGTTTCGATATACTTTTTCTTTTCAATAAATAAAACCGGACGAACCATAGTTGAGACGTACTGTATAAATAGCGAATTATTTTCGGCCGAATTTTAGGATTCAACAAGGGAGGTCACTTTAGTAAACTAACTCACACGATTCATGTTGTCACGCTAGTTAGAATACACAGAAAGTGCAACTGTAGGCCACTTATTTTTATGAAAAAAAGATGGCAGATGACTTAAAAGAAGACGAAAACGAATGGGAGGACGTACCAGAAACATTTTATGATGATGCCAAAACATACTGGACAGGAATTCCACCTACCGTCGATGGAATGTTGGGAGGGTTTGAGAAAATTTCTCCAACAGACATCAATGGGTCAAAGGCATTCCTCCGACCTTTTCTTAAGGTTTATGTGATTTTATACTTTCCTCTAGTTCCTATTGCTCCGTAAAATACTGTATGATAATATTTTGAATGAAAAAGTGCCATCGGAACGGGACTCGAACACGGGACACAATTACCACAGTCTATAGGTCTGCTCCGATGCTATTTTTGTTTCTGGTCTCCGCAGTTGTATGCGAAAAACAGTAACAAAAATAGCATCGGAGCAGACACCTTCAGACTGAAGGCAGGGACACAATGTATTAGCCCTAAGTCACAATGGTTGCAAGTTCTAAAATTGGAAGGGTCTGCATACAGCAAATCACAGATGATTCAAATGATGGGATTTGCGCTCGAAAGGCTAGAAAACGGCAAAGGATTTGGAGACAATATGAATTATGGACATTTCGTACCAAAACCATTTCATACCAGTCATTTCGCACCATAGGATTGGTCATTTTGTACCATAGGATTGGTCATTTCGTACCATGAAATTACCATTTTGTACCATAGGATTGGTCATTTCGTACCATGATATTAACAATTCATACCATATGTGTGGTCATCTTAAATCATGATTTCACAGAGAAAAGCTATTTAGATAATAGAAAATGACAGTCGAACTTAGATGTAGAAATGTTTATTTGATTAGATAATAATACTTGCAATATAAGATAAGTTTATAATAGATATAAACGAAAACATAATGGAAGAATGTATGGATGAATGTTGCAATGATGATTTTTTCCCTTTTACATTCGACGTTTCTGTTTCAATTTTGTAACAAATATAATCAATGGCAAACACCAAACAAATTATTTTCAAATTCTTGATACCAATCTTGTAACAAACATTAACCAAACAATGTGATTATCTATCATCTGTGTCAAACATCGATTGTTTCCTTTAATTGGCGAATTTTTAATTCATATACGTATGCAACAAACTTTAAAACTTTTTGCAATTATAAAAGCAACATTTTTTTTTTCTTAAAAAAAATTCACCGAAAAATACTTTGTAATAATCGTTTGGTAAATAAACTATAAACTTGGTGCAAATTCTAAGTTATGGTATGAAATTGTAATATTATGGTACGAAATGGCCAATGCATGGTACGAAATGGTAATTCTTTGGTACGAAATGGTAATATACTATATGGTACGAAACGGTTATGGTACGAAATGACTGTATACTGACAATATTGGTTACCAGCTTTTTTTCCTTCTCCCACAACACTTCAGAAATTTTCTACCGCAGGGTTGGTAAAACATGTGCAGTCTGCACATCCTGACACATGTCAGAACTTTCTGCCACTGGTTAGTTTCCTGCATGTCAAAGGACAATTCTACCTCATGATTTAGACAATTGTATAAAAATCGGATTTTGTGAATTTATACATAAGTAATGATTTGCTTGGAACAAAACAGAGACGCATTAAACTCCCGTATACCAGAACATGGTTCTTGTAATGTATATAACCTAATCATAGATCTGAAATGTATTTAACCCATTACCACACAACCGCTACTTTTGACGCTCCTGAGAAAAAAGCCTTTAGAAAACATTGTGGGAAAAGGAGAAAATGCTGGTAACCAGCATTTTCTCCTTTTCCCACAATGTGTTCTACCCTTCACAAAACAATTTTCAAATTTTCATTCCCTTTTACTTTGTTGTCTTGAAATGCTTTCGATTTGGGCAAATCTAAAATTTTGTCATTTTATAATGAGTTAATTCATTGATAGCACTGACATAAGTAGTATCGAGTACAATGCTTTTGTCTTTCCTACGCATGCTTGATCTTCTCTCTTTTATCCCGTTTTTTTCTTCTTTTTTTTTTTACTACAGGTTGGAGGTGGTTATACAGAGAATAAGAGAGCATTAGACTGTGGTGCAGGCATTGGTCGTATTACAAAGAGGCTGCTTCTTCCAATGTTTGATGCAGTGGATATGGTCGAACTTAATCAGAACTTCTTAGATGCAGCTCCAAAATTTATAGGGGAAGATTCATGCAAAATTGAAAGGTTTATTTGTTCAGGTCTTCAAGATTTTGAACCGGAAGAAAGAAGGTACAACATCATTTGGTGCCAGTGGGTTCTTGGGCATCTGACTGATGATCACCTGGTGGAGTTTTTCAAACGTTGTCAGAAAGGACTGACTAAAGATGGGATTCTTGTTATCAAAGAAAATGTGACTTGTGCTAGTGAGAGAGAATTTGACGAGCTGGATAGCAGCTATACACGCTCGAAGGACACTTATGTAGATCTTATACGAAAATCTGGTTTGACTATATTGAGAGAACAGAAACAAAAAGGATTTCCTAAAGGATTGTATAGTGTCTATATGTTTGCCTTAAAATAGCTATATCTGTTTTTTCAGTAGATATGCTTGGCTAAACCCTTTATCACGCAGTCCAAAGTTATCACAATCCTGAGAAAGAAGTCTTTTGAAAACACTGTGGGAAAAGGAGAAAATGCTGGTAACCAGCATTTTCTCCTTTTCCCACAGTGTTTTCTACCCTATCAAAAGCAGTAATCATAATTTGAGCAAACATTTTATATGTTGTCTGCAAGAGCTTTCAAACTAGATGAGTCCAGAATTTTGTGGTGTGGTAAAGAGTAAATTCCTCACTACTGAATGAATAGATTGCATTTCCTCAAAGGCTGCAAATTGTTTGGAAAATGAAATTAAAAATTAACAGATCTAGAAAGAAACTGGCTGCCATTTTGAATTGGGTAAACATTTTACCCTGCCTCAATTTGTAGACTTGTCTAAATTCCACATCTGCTGACGATAAATCAAATATCGATTCATATCTAATATAGATTGCAGTTTATCCTATAGGTCTGTAAACATAGTAGAAAAAGCAGAAAATGTTAGAGGCAACACACGTGACGATGGATACATCACACACACAAATAACCACTACAAATATGAAATATCCAATCGATCACTATTGACCAGTATGGACCACTTTGGGAGTATTGACCAGGGCGGTTTTAACAGGTTAAAACCACCCCTGGTTTGGAACGCCCAACCTTGGCAAATACAGTAACTGATCTGCTTGCAAGATCAAAAAAACAGATCAACGCTGATCTAGAATAGAGCATTGGACTGTGCAGGTCAGAGATCATACTGTACATTCTGTGCAGTCTGATCTTGATCTACATTGTCCACTAAAGCTTCTAGTGTCATCTTTGATACGGAAAGAGTTAGTCCAGCCAAATGTAACCCAAGTCCAAAGTTTAACCCATTACCACACAATCCCTACTTTTGACGCCCCAGAGAAAGAAGCCTTTAGAAAACATTGTGTGAAAAGGAGAAAATGCTGGTAATCAGCATTTTCTCCTTTTCCCACAATGTTTTCTACCCTTCACAAAACAAATTTCAAATTTTCAGTCACTTTCATTTTGTCATCTGCAAAAGCTTTCAATTTGAACCAGTTCGAAATATTGTCGTTTGGTAATGGGTTAAACCCACAATTTTGCTATTTCAAAGTTGTTTTTATGGAAAAAAATATCTCAATATTAGACAGCGTAGATCCAAGATAAGACTGCACATCCATGAAGTCTAATCTTTATCTACACTGTCTGCAAAAGGTACTTGAGTCATGCATAGCAGTCTTAAAGTAAATCTTTACTAAATAAAAAACAATTCTGGACCTGACCAAAGTGAAAATATCTGCAAACAACAAATTAAATGTGGCTCAAATTATGATTTGTCTTTCTTAGTGTAGAAAACATTGTGGAAAAGGGAGATAATGCTAGTCACCAGCATTTTCTCCTTTCTTCACAACATTTTCAAATGGCTCCGCCTTTAATGTCATTAAAACTTGGGAATGTGTGGTTAAGAGCTATTACTAACTCACTGTCACTTTAACCCTCTACGAAACAACAAAATTTTAGACTGTTCCAAATTCAAAGCAATAGCAGACAAAATCATATTGACTCGAAAATTGAAATGTGTTTTGGGAAGGAAGAAAACATTGTGGGAAAAGGAGAAAATGCTGGTTACCAGCATTTTCTCCTTTTCCCACTATGTTTTCGAAAGGCTTTTTTCTCAGGGTTGATAAAAGTCGGGATTGTGTGGTAAAGGCTTAACATGTTGGTACATGTATATCTCTGAGCAGTGATTAGTATTAGGAAACAGTTTTTGGAGATATTTTTCATTTATTTCAAATGACAAAATTTTGGAAAATTGAAAATATTTGACAACAAAATGAATGTGAATCAAAACTTGAAACGCAAATTTGGAAGAGCAGAAAAAATTGTAGGAAAAAAAGAAAAAGAGGAAAGGCTGGTTACCAACATTTTCTTCTGTCTTTATACTGGTTTTGAAAAGTCTGGATTATATATTAAATGTTTAAGGGAAATGGAGCAGTTGTTTGAAACATTACAAGGCATTTTATCTTGTCCTCCACAATGTTTTCCATGCACTTTGAAGTGGGTATAAGGATTGTTCAGAAAACTGTAAAACTGGTTTCACAATGATGTAAAAAATGAATTTTTTCCTAGTCGATTCTATCTATTGTTTTAAAATTTCATTGAACTTGGAGCAGCTGTTAAGCCATCTACAACAAAACACCAAGTTTAAAACAACTTTGGCAAAGATTTATATTTTGGAATGGATTTCTTTTCTTCTTTGCAAATATTTTGATGACACAATTCACATTTTTAGCTCGGCTGTTTTCGATAGAAACATTAAATTTTTGTCTAGCCCTAGTGTCTGTGTTGTTGTCTGTGATATTGTGTAAAACTTCAATTTTTTTTTTTATGAAATCTCTGTCAATACTGTAGATATTTACTTCAAATTTGACATCTTGTTTACTATCAAAAGGGGGACATATACATCATGGGCAGGTATGTTGTTATTGTTACACCCCCGACAACGTAGTGGAGTGGGGTATACTGGAATCGCCATAGCTGTCTGTCTGTCCATCTGTCCATAGACACAAATTTTTCCGGAGCAACACTCCTACAGCCTTTCACATACTGAACTGAAATTTACACAGAGGATTCCAATAAGTATGAAGTTGTGCATGTGCAATTTTCATGACCCTGCTGCCCGCTTGGGTGGCTCAGTGGTGAGCGTGTCGGACTCATGACCTGGTGGTTGTGAGTTAGATACCTGGATGAGGCAAACTTTCTTTCCAACGTATTTTCGCCTCTCACCTCTGCTGAAGCATGTGAGAATAGTAGTCGGTGGCTTTGGAAAGAAAGTAGTGTTGGTACTGGTATGAGAAAGCCAGGAAACACATGTGCGTCACCGACCACCATGATATGACCTTGGCTGTTAAAGTGGCGTTAAACACCAATACAACCAACCAACCAACATGACCCTGCTGCGATTTGTTATGGAATGAACTCCCCTTGAACTTTTTTCAACTCTTACTTTTGTACTAAACCATACTGCATTCTGTGACAAAGACCTGTTTTTGTGACAAGGAGATGGTGGGTGGTATAATCATGTTTAGTTACAGCTCTGGTTATCTCAGGTACTTTCCCATACTTGCACTGTAGCAGTCCTTTGGACGATATTGTTCTCGTGAATGAGAAGTTTTTTTCTTAAGGCTGGTAACCAGCATTTTCTCCTTTTCCCACAATATTTTCTAAACTACCAAAGAAAAATTACACAATTTGAGCCAGACTGAAATTTTCGTCTGCAAATGCTTTTGATTTGGACAAGGCTGAAATTTTTTCGTCTGGTAAAGGGTTAACCCTTTCCCAAACAATCCCTGGTAGGTAAGAAGGCTTTTGAAAACACTGTAGGAAAAGGAGAAAATGCTGGTAACCAGCATTTTCTCCTTTTCCCACAATATTTTTTCTTTCATAGACAAAAATAATCATTTGCATTACACTTCATTTGTCGTCTGCAAATGCTTTCAATTTGGACAAAGCTTAACCCATTACCACACAATCCCTACTTTTGACGCCCCTGAGAAAGAAGCCTTTTGAAAACACTATGGGAAAAGGAGAAAATGCTGGTAACCAGCATTTTCTCCTTTTCCCACAGTGTTTTCTACCCTTCCCAGAACAAATTTCTATTTTTTAGTCACCTTTATTTTGTCGTCTGCAAATACTTTCAATTTGGACCAGTCTAAAATTTTCTCGTGTGGTAAAGAGTTAAGTTTGTCGTCAGGTGGAGGTTTAAACTGCTTTTTCGACTCATAATTTTCATTGGAAATCAAGCAACTTCGGTCAAGCTTTGGCACCAGTATGCGTAGTTCCTGTAACAGTGTTAATCTTGAACTCTACCACACAACAAAATTTTAGACTGGTTCAAATTGAAAGCATTTGCAGACGACAAAATAAAGGTGACTGAAAAATTGAAATTTGTTCTGGGAAGGGTAGAAAACACTGTGGAAAAAGGAGAAAATGCTGGTTACCAGCATTTTCTCCTTTTCCCACAGTGTTTTCAAAAGGCCTCTTTCTCAGGGGCGTCAAAAGTAGGGATTGTGTGGTAATGGGTTAACCTGCTAGAAAACTTAAATGAAATTTTCAATTCCACAGTAAAAATCCAAATATTGCTGTTTCGTAATTATATTTTGGGAAACAATGCCTCCTGATCAGACTGTGTAGATCCAAGATCAGATTGCACGTTCAGTGCAGTCTGATCTTGATCTGCACTGTCTGCTAAAGATCAGTAGGTCAAGTTTAGCAGCCTAAGGGTTAACAAGGTTGCATCATTTGAGAATGGTGAACAGAAATTTTGTTATTTTTTATTTTTATTCATCAAGATGTACTTATTTTAAGAAATAAAGATTTGTTTACAGATTGAATTTTGAAAGTGATACTTTTTCTTTTTTTCAAATTTTATGACAACCAACTGACGTCGACATACAATTTTAGCTAGACTGTTTCGAAGAAAACATCAAGGTATTATCATAGACAAATTATCGTCTGCATAGATGTCATACAAAAACATTCTTATAATATCTCTTTTATTACTGAAGATATACCTCAGCCAAACTCAGACTCATCTAAAAGGAACTCGGACAACAGATAGAACGTCATCAAATAATTTTGACACAGGTCTGCCCCTTTTTCAAAATTGCAGGCGAGCGGTGGCAGCTGCATGCAGTGCAGCTATTTTTCTGTAGCTGTCAACCTCAAACAAGTTGAAACATTCTGTAGTAAGGAATTACCACATGACAAAATTTTAGACCGTTCCAAATTGAAAGCTTAACCCTTTCCCAAACAGTCCCTGGTTTTTACGGGTCTGGAATAGTAGCCTCTTCAAAACCTTGTGGGAAAAGGAGAAAATGCTGGTAACCAGCATTTTCTCCTTTTCCAACAATGTTTTCTACCCTATCACAGACAGAAATCATCTTTTCAGCAAGAAATGAATTGTCGTCTGCAAATGCTTTCAATTTGGTCTAGTCCAAAATTTTGTCATTTGGGAAAGGGTTAAACAGACATGAATTTCTGTGTAGCTCAAATGATGCAATTTTTCCTTTAAGAATAGAAATCATTTTAGGAAAAAGGAGAAAATGCTGACTACCAGCATTTTCTTTTTTTTCCACAATGTTTTCAAAATGCCTTTTCCACAGGTTCGTTAAAATATGACATGATGTGGTAACGGGTTAATCATTACATTTTTGTGGTGTTGAATGAACTTGGTTTCCTCTAGAAAAGATAAGTATCAGATAACACAGATGTAGACAATATCCATGGATAGGTGCGCTGGCCGCTGCAAAATAACCTTACCTAATATTGAAATCAACATTCAGTGTAGGCTGACCTGGGCCAAAACCTTTGTGAATGCCCAAGAACCAGTCTACCTCATTATTCGGTCAGTTATTTAAACAAGAGGCTATTATTGAAATGCATGAAGCCCCCTTTTGCCAGAGCATGGCTTATCTGAATTCTCCGATTATTTTTTAGCTCTACTGGCCGAAGGCTAGCAGGCTTATGTCATGGCCCGCTGTCCCACGTGGGTGCGTCCGTGTGTGCGTCCATTAACTTTTATTTCAAACATCGTCTTCTCTGAAACTACCCATCCAAATTTGATGAAACTTCACAGAAATGATCTTACCGTGGTCCTCTAAGAATTTCTTGAACTTTTTTGATTCCTTAAAAAACTGGTTGCCATGGCAACAAAACTGAAAAAGATTAACATTTTTAAAAATTTCCTTCCCTGAAACCACAAGGCCCAGGGCTACTGAATTTGGCATGTAGCTTTATCTAATGGACCTTAAACAGATTTCTTCATATTATAGGCCTGGGTTCAAAATTGGCTCCATTCCAGGGATCACAAGTTTGAGATGGGCTTCAAAATATAATCTTTTCAATTTAAAGATGGGTATTTAGAATTTTCACATCACACCAAATCAAAAAATATATATATCACTGAAATTTATATGAAAAAAAACAATACAAATTATCAATAATTAAGATTCATAAAATTACAAAAAAAAAAATTTTGTATGGTATTCCCTTAAAAGGCTATGTAGCCTCTCAAGCTAATTTTAGATTTCACGCCAAAAATATAAAAAAAAGCATTGTGGGAATGTTAAGTGACTGGCACATGACTAATGATGCTTAATTCCATTACATAACAAACATGTAATTATTTTTCACAATAACTTTTTCAGACACTATGTTTGAAGCTTCGTCTATGTAATTCCGGTATGTATATGAGCGAGTTTCCCATGTAAAAATAGAACATGTTTCCGGCGGATGTTGACCTTGGTCGTAGTAAATCTCTAATTTCTCTTGTTGTCGGATGGTTTTCGACTACTGGGATTTTATGAATGAAAAGTATAAGGCTTTGGAAGTATAAGAACGATATTTTTGTATTTTTGTAAAATTTTCGTCCCAAATTCTGAAGGGCCACCTTTAAACATTAATCAAGGGCAATAACCCTTTATAAAGTATATTCTTGTTACTATTTACCTCCCTTGATTATGAAAAAAAGAAACCTGCCGTGTTTCATGATTGGTGCTAGATATTAAATTAACACAACGCATCAAAACAGTAAAAAGTAAAGGTAGTAAAAAAGGACGCTCAATTTTCGGAAAATGCAAAACATGTTAGCAACGCTCTGGGAATAGTGGGTTTAATGTGCATCTTTGGACTGCATTAACCCTTCGGCTGCAGAGCACGACAGAAGGATCTTTTGTGGACGTTGAAGATCAAGATCAGACTACACATTCTGCGCAGTCTAATCTTGGATCTACACTTTCCAAAAGGGGATACTTTTTACGCCGAAAAGTACCTCAAAAATACAGTAGCAAAATATCGATATTCATTATAGGCTTAAAAGTTTCATATTATTTATTGACCAGGTTAAGGGTTAAAAACCAAACGAGTCGTCACCTAAGATAGATGTAGATCATTTTTTTTTTCTAAAGAACCCAAATGAATCGTGAAGTAACACGGTCATTTCACACGCAGAAAATTCACAGGTAACAAAAAAAGATACGGCCCTTTCAGTCGACCCAGGCCGCAACTGGTCGATAGTTTTTGCAGATGCATTATCTAACTCTTTACCAAACAATAAAATTTTAGACTGGTCCAAATTGAAAGCATTTGCCGACGACAAAATAAAATTTGTTTTAAGAAGGGAATGAAACATTGTGGGAAGAGGAGAAAATGCTGGTTACCAGCATTTTCTCCTTTTCCCACAATGTTTTCAAAAGGCTTCTTTCATAGGTTGTTAAAAAGTCGGGATTGTGTGGTTAAGGGTTAAAAGCTCTTTTCCACTGAGCTTGCATCACCTGTATCACGATTAACGTCATGTGCACTACGTTTGATATACATACTTTCTGTTCGATTCCTTAGAATTACAACAACGTCTTACTTTCACTCTTCCGAAAGATGTTTATTTAAAACAAGCGCATTATCTCCCGCTAGATGGCATTCTATGAATACTCATCTATCTGATATGGGCATCCTGGGTACAGAACCGAACCACTTTCCTACGCGACAACCGTTACTTTCAATTTAACTCAAATAAAGGTTTACTCAATAAAACGCTACCTCGTGTAATTCACTCAGCTATGATCAGCAGTTTAGAGAAATCTGCAGCTAAAGCAGGTCTCATTTCTCCTCAAACGAATTAATCAAAACTATTTTCTACATTGCTACTTTATAGAGCGTAATATTACAGTCAGCCCGCTTTCCGGGCTAGTGATGTGTCATATAAGACAGTCGAATCTTCGAAGAATATGACATGCGCAGACAACGAAAACAAGAGGGCAATGATGGCCCTGTATCGCTCCACTGGCTTTTTAACCCTTTACCACACAAATTGAAGTGTTCATGAAAACCTTTCTCTGATTTTTTTTTTATCTCAGTCATGCGAGCATAACTATTAGCATCAAAATGAATCACTCTCCCTGAAAACAGAATATTTTCTATCTAAAAACTTAAAGCCACACAAAAACACAGGCGTTGCCGTTGCAATACTTGAACTGGGTCCACGTATAACTTCATTTTTATTTTTCTGAATTTTGTGGGACGAAGTCGACAAGCATTGTAATATCACTAAAACTTAAAGCAATTTTATCATCTAGGCCTGACTAAACATTCAGATGGTATAGATTCAAGATCAGACTGCACGTTTTGTGCAATCTGATCTCTACCTTTGCGGTCCCCTAAAGCCCCCGTTTTTGCCTATGACGCTGAAAAGGTTACAGAATTCTATTCCGAAACGTTATACTGATATTTAATTCGTCTTTTTCTATGCTAGTTACTTTTTCTCCCATGTTAGCCATTGTCCTACTTTACTCTTTACCTAACGACAAAATTTAAGACTGGTCCAAATTGAAAGCAATTTCACAGAATATAATAAAAGTGAATGAAAATGAAAATTTTAAAATTTCTTTTGGAAAGGGAAGAACACATTGTGGGAAAAGGAGAAAATGCTGGTTACCAGCATTTTCTCCTTTTCCCACAATGTTTTCAGAAGGCTTTTTTCTCAGGGTCGTTAAAACTCGGGATTGTGTGGTAAAGGGTTAATAACTAAGATGAAACTTTCATTTCGATAGTAAAAACTTTGATATTGCTATTTCAAAGTTATGTTCTGGAGAATAATATCTCCAAATCGAACAGTGTAATCTTAGATAAGACTGTACGTTCTGTGCAGTCTGATCTTGATCTACACTTTACTCTAAGGTTAGTGTGTGGCGTTTAGCATCCTAAGGGTAAGGAAAATGTCGGATGTGTCTCAGAGGCATCCATGTTGAAACCTGTAGCTTGGATATCTCGCTTGGATGGTCAGTTTATGTCCACTTCATTAGGCCTAGCCAGGGTATGGTATTCGGATGACAATCAGAATAAGCATACTGGATAAGTGAACAGTCATCGTGGTTTGAACGAAATACTGTTGAAAGCAGCGTAGATGCCATCCAAACAAACTAGCTGATGTTTTTTTTTTATATCTCCAAATATCACATTATCTCCCGCTAGATGGCATTCTATAAATACTCATCTATCTAATTTGGGCATCCTGGGTACAGAGCCGAACCACTTTCCTACGCGACAACCGTTACTTTCAATTTCAAACTAAAATAAACGTTTACTCAATAAAACGCTACCTCGTTCAATTCACTTCGCTATGATCAGCAGTTTAGAGAAATCTGGAGTCAATGCAGGTCTCATTTCTCCTCAAACATGTTGATGAAAGCTATTTTCTACATTGCTACTTTATAGAGCGTAATATTACAGTCAGCCCGCTTTCGGTGCTAGTGATGCGTCATATAAGACGGTCGAATCTTCGAAGAATATGACATGCGCAGACAACGCCAAATATCATTTGGAGCTATATTGTATACTTTCTGTTTCGAATTCCATTGGGTCATTAAGACTGCTTGTTAGATTGAAATACTTGGCGAAATGTCAAAATGTGTCTCGTGCCCTTGATTGCAGTGCGATGTGCTATCTGTTCGAGAAGTTATTGATATATCGTGATGAATGGTGGTAATCTAGAATACAATCTAGAGCCTATGCAGGGCGATTTCGATATTAAAGGCATCCATTGTGTAAAGGGTACGTTGTTCACCAAAGGTTGAGAGAAAAACAAGCTATAAATAGATCCGTGCAATAGTACATAAAATTACAATTACATTGCGTTGATAATTTTCCGCCATGAAAAATTCAGATGAACTCTTTGATATTAGTGTACAAAAATATGTCATTCGTAAAAGGAAATTACGATCTCGAAAAAAAACAAAATGGTGTCTCCCACAAAGCAGTTCCAGATTGTTCATCTGTTCATGAACATAAACACTATGACTCGCAACCAAGAAGGAGTCGAAAAAAGTTAGATCATTCACAGTTTCGATTTCTCGAAAATGGTTTTGAAGAAGGAAGTTCTGCGACAGAGCTCGATCTCTTTCCAGTCACACTACCATCGACGAGCTTCGACTCATGGCCACCTACCTTTGGAGACCATGAAACGGAAAGCAGGAAAGATATACGTGTGATATGTGAAAAGATAACACAACAAGATACCGATGGTGATTGTATTTTGTTTATTTCAATTATATGTGCAAGAAGAGACCTTACAATTGCCTTGGTCAACCTACTAAGTTCTGCTAGATATCTTCAAGTAACTAATAAGCTTTTTCAGACCGCATTACACCTGGCAACCATTATTGGGGATCACGTGATAGTAAGGCGGTTGCTAGTCGGTGGTATCGAAGTGGAACGAAAAGACAGACACGGAGATACTGCTTTGCATATCGCTTGCGACAGAGGCTTTCTTAAGATTGTAAAGGAACTTTTGAAACCCATCAGTCATATTGAATGTGTTGTAAATAAGTATAAAGCACCCTTTCGACGCATACCACAAAATCTCGAACTTCGAAACAATGACGGCCTAACCTGTTTACATGTGGCCGCAAAGAGAAAAGATCTAGCAATCATAGAATTGCTCTTATCCAAAAATGCGGATGTGAATGCAAAACGCATGAAAGATGGCAAAACGATTTTGCATCACTTTTGTGAGATTGGGGAGCAGGAATTAGTGCGATGGCTTTTAAAACGTGGTGAAAGTGTGGATTTTAATGCTCGCACCTATAGCGGTACTACTGCAGCAGATATCGCTAAAAACAGAGGTCATAGTTTTATTGTAAGTCTTCTTCTTTACGCTGGCGCGAACCATATCTCTCAGTCGCTTGATTCAACCGAGGAAATAAGTGAGAGTGATTCAGACTAAAATTCTATTTGTAAATTCGTCAAACCCCGTAATTCTTCGTAAGTGCTTACAAAGCATACATAATGAAAACTACGATATTTTGTCAGTTGCAAGTTAAAGACTTAATTTCTTGGTTGGTTTCTGTTTGCTTGTCTGTCCGGCCCTAAATTCGAATAGTTCTGGGTTTTAACGAACCTGAAACAAGAGACAATCGAAAACATTGTGGAGAAGAGAAACGCTGGTTATCTTTTGTCTTTTGAAAACAATGTTTTCCAAGATTTCACGGACAAAATCAATAACTTTGGCCAGATACATGTATCATTTATTGTCTGCAAGAAATTTCAATATGTTCAAGACATTAATTTTGTGATCGTGTTATGGAGCGGGATAAACATCTTTTACGAGTATTTCATGCACATTACAGACAGCACACCTGTCTGTGCGTACCTGTCGTTTCTTTCACTAGCACATCGTACAACATAAGCAACAGTCTTCCTAAGCCACTGGTACCTTTCCAACATAAACATTGTCGAAACAATGTCAAGTAATGGGAGATGAATTAATGCTGTCACAGTGACTACAATAATACTCAATTAGAGTTTTGCCAACCTGGTATTCGAACACATGACCCAGGATAATAGTCCTGTATGTTACAGACTCTTCTGTTGGTTTCAAAACAAATGTCAAGCGGTAGATAATCAAGAGATAGCACGAGATCCTAGCTATAGTTTGGCTTACACCAATAGAGGTCCTCGTTTTGTTATGGCTTACACCAATAGAGGTCCTCGTTTTGTTACCATCTGCATGGAGAAAAATTTAAAATGTCATTCAATTCTTTGCTTTACATACATTATGTATGGAGGATATAAATAACGCCTAGCAATATGTCACACGATTAAAAGATTTCCTTCTAGGAAATCTAAGCACTTCACTTCAAGATCTTGATAAGATAAACAGTCATCTAGAGCTACAACAATTTACCGAAGAGCAGAATAATAGACTTGTCCAAAATGATTGCTTTAGTAGAGGACAAAACCAGTGTGGCCAAAAAGGGATACTGGAAAGAGTATAAAACATGTTCGAAAAGGAGAAAATACTGGTCAACAGCATTTTCTGGTTTTCCAACAATGTTTTCAAATACTTAAATGAGGGTAGTTATAACTCGGGATTGTTTTGTAAACGATAAATTTATTCATTTCGCAGGAGCAATCCCGGATGCATGATGGTGCCTTTATTCCTGACAATGCTCGATCAGTTTGAAGAGTTATTGTTTTCTATATTCTCTCCCCTCACTATTTTTTCCTTTAGCAAACGATCGCCTATTCTTACGACTCTTTAAAATTATAATTTAAAAACAGCGTGGGCCAGTAACAGCTTTTGATGAAAAGCCATTTTGTTTTTTCGCCAGGCGTTCTCTTCTCTTTATAGATAAATCCCGTCATTTGCGCTATATTCGATATCAACACAAGCTCTCAAAGTATGAAGCGTAAAACTCTGTCATCGGGCAAAAAGACAGTTTGCATTTGGCATCGCGACTAGAAGGCGAGTATTCAGGTAATGTCAGAGTAGTGATATAGTTTACATTTGATTCATTCACAACACCTTAAGGTGAAGTAAAGCTAGAACTGTAGTTCTCATTCGATAACTGTGACCAGGGTCCGTATTCATCAACCATTATTAAGTAGATTCTTAGTCTCATTCTCCAGAATTTTGTCACTGTGAAAGTAACAGAACTTCTGATTGGCTAAACCATTTGGTTTAGCCAATTAGCCAATCAGAAGTTTTGTTACTTTCACTTTTAAGATTTTTTTTATGAATAAAAAAAATGTTCTTTGGAATGTTCTTAAGAATGGTTGGTGAATAAGGACCCTGACCTTGACCCTATAGTTGATGTAATACAACGGGTGTAGTGTTAATTTAGTGTCAAACTAGGAGTGTAATTTCTCTTTGATAAGTGCAACTACACGGTGATTCTTCAGATGACGTCAGAATAAGAGTGTACTTTCCATTTGATAAAAGGTGGCTATAGCTGTCGACGTCAGAATAAGGGTGTACTTTCCATTTGATAAAAGGTGGCTATAGCTGTCGACGTCAGAATAAGAGTGTACTTTCCATTTGATAAAAGGTGGCTATAGCTGCCGACGTCAGAATAAGACTGAAGCTTCCATTTGTTAAATGCGGCTAGATGGTGCATCTTTAAATGTCAAATAAGGAGTATAATTTTCATTTAATAAGCGCGACTGGGTGGTGATTCTTCAGGTGACGACAGAATAGTGGTTTTCAGTTGATAAACTTCGACTCTTAGGATCACGTTAAAATAGAAGTGCATTGTTCATATGATAAATGGGACTAGAGAGTAAGTCTTTAATAGGTTCATGAATTATTGTGGACGGTGATTCTTGGAGTGAATTCAAAATCAATCAGTCATTCTGTGAGGTCAAAGTAGAGCCGTAGTTTTATTTGATATTGCAACATTTTCACCATGATATTGCAACATTTACACCATGTTCCTAGTGACTAGTTCCTAGCAGCCTCGTTTGTCGGAAACATAGTGTACCTGTACCTTAAGATTTTTTTCTCTCCATTTAGTTCAGTTAGATCTAGCAAGGTTTCTTTACAGTACCTCACGGTATCCGTGATAAGCCATAGAAAGCGAAGGGGGTTGCTTAATTCAGCGGTTCACAAAGGCATCCATGCGTGTATGTTCCATCCTGGCCCGTTAAGTTCTGATTAGCGCTCTCGCATTTCCAAAGTTCTTAGCTAGGTCTTGCTCGTTCTTCACGTCCTGTCAATGTTTTCCTGGGATATAACGTGATAGACGGGCGATCTTGGAGCACATACATGTGTTTACAGCTTAAAAAGAAGTCCACACAAGCAGTAATTATCATTGGAGTCTAAGACTTTCGCCTTGTCACAGTGAATGCAAAGATAAAGCCTAGTGCATACATTCTTTGACTCAGATTGACGGAGAATAACAGCAAGGATGGCATTCCATTTTGCGGTAGACAAGTTACAAAAGGACGAAAAAGCCAAGAATCATGTGGGTGCGTTAGTTCATATAGAAAAAAGGAAGCAACACCTCATCCAGTGCTCAATAACTTTCAACACAAATCTTTGCACTAGTTAACGTTATCAAACGATTCCAGAACTATCTCAGGATGCCTCCAGAGCTCCTTTGACAAATTCCTGGAAAGAGTGACACCATTCGTTGAGGAACAGGACACGTGGTACCGCTTTGTCTTACAACCTTGTTGGAAATTAACCAGGACTCTGAGACGTCTGACCATAAGAGACAATTAGTCACAATTTTTCTGTGAATTTTAGTAAAGCAGCCAGATATGCATTATGGTGGAACTAGTATGCAATCCATTGTGGAACTTGGAAGCATACAATGATGAAGTGTTCGCTATTCCTGTGGCGCCAGACGAATCGCGAGTTCCGGTTCTGGAGATTTAGAGGAATTGGGCCCTCGAAGATCTTCAGGTTGAATCTTGTCCTCTACCGGTGGCATTGGAGCGTTTGTGCCGTAAGATGGACCTAATTTTCGTTTTTTGTCTGTACAATGCTAACTCGGACTTCTTGCACCCGTTTTACCATTGCATTTTTTTCAAAGATTTATTTGCAACGACACCGTGCATGTCTGGTTAGGTCGTAATAGAACACAACGCATCATGTCACGCCGGATCCTTAAACTGGCACATTCCTGGATATGCCTTGATAGAACGCAACAAAACGGCTGGGACATCCGAGCTTGCCGGGAGAAGGAACACAACTCAACCTGACAAAACTTGAAAAAACCATCAGAAACTGTGGACATCACAGCTTTCAAGTCCCATCACAGAGCGTCTGTAACTATTGTTACGGTTTACCTATTACGTGCTGGTAGTTCTGCTGCGATCGACCTGTCCAGCCACGGTCTGTAAAGTTTCTCACCTGCACCGGAACTGCCGTGGCACTTTTTTTGGACAGTTTACCCTATATTTACACCATGTTCTCAGCATCCACGGCAGCCAATTTTCTGACAACCGTGGAAAAAAAGGGATTGGCGTAACACAACGCAAAGGAACAGGATAAGCAGTATTGTAAGGCTGTGATCGCAGAGGTTTCTGTGTTGGAATTTTTTACTGTTAACTACGGCCTGATTGTACGTCCGCGGAGCATATAAAAGCTGCGATATGAAAAGATTCCAAGAAATCATGTTGGCATTTTTTGAGCCACAAGGAGAACAAGTTGTATCTTCACGGCATCACGTCCAATATCGCCAGTTGAGAACCAGGGCCCCGTTTCACGAAAAACTTCAATAGCTTATTTTTCTCAAATCTGCTGATGGACCACATTTTCGACTTAAGTTGGGTTTTTATTTGAGACCAATTTTACCAATATAAGCAGACACAAGACCAATTTTCAAACTCTAAATTGACACAAAGTTTTACACTCAACTTAGCAAAGTAATGGCCTTAAATGTGTAAAAATGGCTCAAGTCCATTATTTTACTGGGCTGGGTCTGAAACTTTGTGTCACCTTAAGATTTGAAAAAAATTTCTAAAGGCTATTAATGTTAGTAAAATGCGTCTGAAATAACGAAGTTTACTTTAATCAGAATATGACTTACATGTATATATAAATTAACATCATACTCAACGAGGGCTTGATGTCTCTCGAAATCCTGAATCGGGGCCCTTCATTCATTTGATGCTACAGGAACAGCAAACACTTTTTCATTGTACAAGTTACCCAACCATACGGCAGATATGACTGCTTCACTGCACCAACATGCACAGGAAAGTAGCTCATAGTCATTTTCTATGGTCGGATATCGAAGCGCCAAGAATTAGTTCCAATGTTGTAAAGAAAAGGTGTACCTCTCGTCTTATCTCTCAA
Organism: Tridacna crocea; assembly: GCA_943736015.1. Taxonomy (NCBI): domain Eukaryota; kingdom Metazoa; phylum Mollusca; class Bivalvia; order Cardiida; family Cardiidae; genus Tridacna; species Tridacna crocea. The sequence goes on from OX031063.1 coordinate 47,492,689, forward strand.
TGACAGATGTTAACCGTTCCAGCATTTTGCCAAAAGAGCTCTGGGATATCCCTAGATAGTTTTGCAATGTGTTGATGGCTTCAGTGCAAACCTCTGTTGTCAGAATTGTTGACAAAAGGCCGAGGTGTAGCTTCTTCTCTTTTTTCTATATCCTTTCGCACATCCACGTAGATCTCGGTTTTCTCACTTTCCTTCTCCTCTATCCTCTTGCCTTCTACAATATGGAATTCCGTCCCAGCTACATCCTCTATCCTTGGGACAAAGATTATTTGAATGCACTTAGCAAATATACGAAAACAAAATCTTTATCTATTCATGTCAATAGATTTATGCATGTTCACGAAAACCTTGACAGAACGTGATACACGTACAAGACTTTAACAGGAACATTATAAACGTGAGAGACTGATCAGAACCTGACGGGCTGGGATGGAACGTACTCGGATCCACGGTAGTATGCAGGTGGCCTAAGGAGATCTTTAAGCACCTTGGAACTGAGCAATCCCTTCCCTGCACGGATTTTCAAGAATACCGTGAGGTACCCTTAACCCTTTACTCCATAGATACTCTTTTCTACGCATTGCTTGTAGGTGCCTTTGGAAAACATTGTGGCAAAAGGTGAAATTGCTCGTGACGAGCAATTTCACCTTTTGTCACAATGTTTTCTATGCTATCAAAAGGTGTCAAATACACATAAGAAACTGCTTCATCCTTGCTGTTATTAAGTGTCAATTAGAGATACCAAAGAAATGCCTTATGGGGAAGAAGATTAAGAGACCTAACTTAACTTGGTAAATGAAAAAGAAAAATCTGAAGACAAACCACGTTTTGGGCAAACATGGTGTTAATTGTGGTTAAAAATCTGTAGCGGTAAAGAGGGCAATCACGGTCTGGCAAGTCTGCTTATACTACAACTGTTTGTCATCTGGCATCAAAGTTGTAGTTCTTTAACTTAGTGGTGTTATTTACCCGCTTTTTTCTTTTAAACTCTTTTACCAAATGACAAAATTTTAGACTGGTCCAAAATAAATGCACTTGCAGGCGGCAAAATTAACGCAACTCAAAAACTGGAACTTGTTTCCAGCTGGGTAGAAAACATTGTGGGGAAAAAGGAGAAAATGATGGTCACCAGCATTTTCTCCTTTGCCCACAATGTTTTCAAAAGCCTTCTATCACAGCGCCTTAAAACCAGGGATTGTTTAAAGGGTTAAATATTGGTAAAGGGTTAAATATTGATCTTTTTTGTGAAACAGCTGTATGTATATCATATCGAATTGCAGGAATTTGTATTCAGTTTGAAAATTTATAAATCTATGTGAAATTCATTTTGCCTTAATATCATGTTTCGCAACGAAAGGTTGCTTTCCAAGCCAGAACAAATAAAGAAGTAACTAAAATAGTAGAAAAAAGTAGAAGTAAAGCTGGATATACATGTACGTCTAAGTGACAGGAAATTCGGACTTCGATTTTATTTATGGCCATTAACTGCAGTTTACATTTGATGAATGGGAAACGATGTAGACATAACAACAAACAAGCGCTTGTTTCTTCTGTAAACAATTTAATTTTTTCCCCACAATAAAAACAAATGTGATCAAACTTTGGATTTACCAAGGGTATATCTTGAATGAACGATTAATATCAGCTTGACCGAAATAAATAATCATACAATGTTAACTATATGTCACACATATTTGCTTTGTTATTATAATAAATTCTCTTCAAAATAAAGACTAATCATTTACCACACAATTCCGACTTTATACGACCCTGACGAAGTCAACTTCTGAAAATAATTTGGTAAAAGGAGAAACTGCTGGTTACTGTTTTCTAACATTGATAAAAAAGTAATTTTTCAGTCACATTCATTTTGTCCTCTGCAAAGCTTTAAATTTGGACAAGTCTAAAACTGTCTTTAGGTAAAGAGAAAAGCCCCTTCCTCAAAGTCATCGGCCTAGGGGCAACAATACATCCAGTCTGGTCATTGAGTTACAGTGTCCGCTTCACTGAAATATTCATGATGAAAACTTTTCTTTTGAATTGCAATTATTTAGTTTCACTTCTGTACTGAAAATTACTATACGACTCTATCCACACTTTTCTTTCTGTTTTTATTTGGTGAAATTACGTGGGCCCATCTACACCAACCCTTCCGAAGAATATGCTTTGTCTAGCTCTTGATTTTTGGTAGAAACATAATTTCTGATAGGCTGAACGTATTCCTTCAGCTAATCTGAAGTTGTATTACCATCAAATTTAGAAAATTTTCCTGGATGTTCTTAGCAATGGTAGGTGATTACTGTACCTCAAAATGATTAAACCATATGTAAATGTTTTGAAATTGATCTGAAATCAAAATATACTCTCATATTCTTAGTCTAGATTTAAGAAACAGCAGTTGTAAAAAGGCATTTAAACAATCTTTTTCCTTTAGAGTGCGAAATAATCGAGACATATATTTTCATTACTGAAAAAGAGACGTAAGTATTTCACTATTTACTCTTTACTCCATAGATACTCATTTCTACTCAATGCTTTCAGGAGGCTTTGGAAAACATTGTGGCAAAAGGTGAAATTGCTCGTGACGAGCAATTTCATCTTTTGTTACAATGTTTTCTATGCTATCAAAAGGTGTCATTTACACATAAGAAACGGCTTCATCCTTGCTGTCATTTAGGGTCAATTACAGATGCCATAGAAATGCCTTATGGGGTAAAGGGTTAAGACAAAAATCAACTACAGCTGCATGTATGCTATACAGGTTGATTATGCAAATGTTACCACAACTTCAATTGACTTTTGAGTCAATGCACATTAAGACCGGACAACAGTGTGTATATCATCTAATCTTGAATCAACAGCATTATAATTATCTTGTGAAACATTATGGGTGAGATAGCCTTGATGTCACAGCCGATTACTTTGTGACAAGCTGTGTTATCTGTGCGATGTAATATATGACCTTGACACCATTTATTACATTAAATCGATGGCAAAGTTTGTTACAAAACATATTCCTATCACACACCTTCACAAGCCAAGGATACTAACTCCACTTTGTTCGTTACATAACCTTGGCCGCTCGCCTCTTTAAAAATCGAAACTCTCTTTCAACTGTCGTTAACTTCATTTGTTTAACAGAATTGAAAAGAACCAGTGATTATTCTTTTTAACAAAATTCTTACTGTTAGCAATTAACAAAATAACAAGCTATGGCAAATCACCACATAGCATAAATTATAATATGTAAAATTTAACATCAATATACACATTAGTGATAATATACATAATCAAATCTAATTGCGAAAAAAATAAGGTGATAAAATAATTAACAAAATGATCATGCCTCCAGATACATGATACATGTATATTCTGATGAACCCATAAAAAAAATCTGGTGTCTGAAATCCGTCAAATATGCCAGTATAGCTAATAATTTCTTTTTTAACTCTTAACCAATCAACAAACTTTTGGACATATCCAAGTCCATAGCATTTGCAGACAACAAACAAAACTATCAAAGTTCTTGTGGTAGAATATGTCTTTGAAAGGGTGGTAAACATAGTGGAATAGGTGAAAATGCTGGCTACCAACATTTTTCTTTTTTCTAAGATGTTTTCAAAAGCTTTCCGCTCAAAGGTCATAAAAACTCAGGATTGTGTTAGGGTTAAAACCAAAGTAAAGTCCCAGCAAGAGGGCCATGATAGTCCTGTATTTCTCCACTAGCTTTCTAATGTTTCAACACACAAATTGAGGTGTTCATGACCCTGCAAGAGAAGACTTGAAAACATTTAAAATTGTCAGTCAATACAAGTAGGTTTGTTCACTGGCATGAAAGGTAAATTTCTTGGAAAAGAAACCTGAATCATAGAAACCTTACTTTGAATTTAATATTCCACTCACATGCAGAGCTCCAGATAAGCAGGAGTGATGGCATTCTAAATCCATTACTTCTCTTCTAAACCTTATGTTATGGGTACTCATTAGAATCGTCTCGTTGAGACGATTCTAATGAGTACCCGTAACATAGGGTTTAGTTGAGAATAACTTCTATGTTCAATTTTGAATTCAAAATCACCATATCTATCTAGAGCCCTGCACATGAGAACATAACTATTAGGATCAAAATGAATCACTCTCCATGAAAACAGACTATTTTCTATCAAAAAAAAAAACTTAAATACTTAGCACAAATCATGTATCACTGCAGTTTGATAATCAAGGGAGGTAAATAATAACAAGCTTTATCCTTTATAACAAGAGTCATTTCCCTTTAATAATATTTTTATATTGAAGTATCTATATATGGAATCCCATCTTAAACTTGTTATCCCTGGAATGGAGCTAATTTTGACCCCAGGCCTATAATATGAAGAAACATGTTAACTCTTTACCACACGAGAAAATCTTAGACTGTTCCAAATTGAAAGCATTTGCAGACGACAAAATAAAGGTGACACAATAGAAATTTGTTCTGGTAAGGGTAGAAAACACTATGGGAAAAGTAGAAAATGCTGGTTACCAGCATTTTCTCCGTAACCAGCATTTTCTCCTTTTCCCACAGTGTTTTCAAAAGGCTTCCTTCTCAGGGGCGTCAAAAGTAGGGATTGTATGATAATGGGTTAAAGATCCATTAGATAAAGCAACATGCCGAATTCAGTGGCTCTGGGCCTTGTAGTTTCAAAGAAGATTTTTGAAAATGTTATTTTTTTTTTTGTTTTGCTGCCATAGCAACCAGTTTTTAATGGAATCAGATTCTATCAAGAAATTCTGAAAAGGACATGGCAGGATAATATCTGAAATTTCATGAAATTTGGATGGGTAGTTTCAGAGAAGGAGATGTTTGAAATAAAACTTAATGCACTGACATACGGACGCATGGATGAATGGCCAGTGGAGCTAAAAAAGGTAATTTTTACTGTTGATAACTCGAACATATATTAGATAACTAATCACAACACATACATGTATATATATGATTGGAGAAAACCCTAACATGTCAGTTACATAGAGAACCCTGTCAATTTGAGGGACACCATTGATCAAGAAAACTCTTTTTATCTTCCATGTATATTCAAACTAGGTCTTTCAGAACATCATGTAATAACATTACATTTCATTGGTGCTATGATTTAGTACATAGAGGATATCTGTTTTTTTTTTCGGTGAAAGATCGAAATATATCATCGAGTGGACACCTTCGGTAATATTTTCACTCGTAGCACAGCCACGAGTGAAAATATTACCGACGGTGTTCACGAGATGAAATAAACTTCAATCTTTCGCCGAAAAAAACAAATATTCTATTTATTTCATGCTTTTAACCCTTTCTGGGAGGAGTTTTATCAAAATCCAGTACAGTTCTTTTCCCTTATTCCCCGTGGCGTACCCCTCCAACATAGCAACGCATTATAATATTACATCAAGCGCGAGAAATGTAAGATATATGACGTCATATTTCCCATCTAATTGTCAGGCACCCGCAATTTACCTAGGCAACAAGATCGTGAAAAGTGGTATTTTCACTGGTGGTACCAATGTAAGATCGAAAAATATCTTCACTGCTATTTCTCGATATCCTACCGGAAAGCATGAAATAAATAGAGGATATTTGTTTTTTTCGGTGTAAGATCGAAATTTATTTCATCGAGTGGACACTATCGGTAATATTTTCACGAGTGGTGCAGCCACGAGTGAAAATATTACCGATGGTGTTCACGAGATGAAATAAATTTCGATCTTACACCGAAAAAAACAAATATTCTATTTATTTTATGCTTTTAACCCTTTCTGGGAGGAGCTTTATCAAAATTCAGTACAATTTTTTCCCCTCATTCCCCGTGGCGTACCCCTCCCGCATAGCAACGTGACGTCAAGCGCGAGAAATGTAAGGTATATGACGTCATATTTCCCATCTGGTTGTTAGGCACGCGCAATTTACCTAGGCAACAAGAACGTGAAAATCGGTATTTTCACTGGTGTAAGATCGAAAAATATTTTCACTGCTATTTCTCGATATCCCACCGGAAAGCATGAAATAAACAGGACTATTGTTTACACTTTCAATATTATGTCATCAGAGAGTAAGATTGCTCATTCTGAACCAGTTTTCTTGTTCAGATGTGGTAAACTCTTCCTGTATTGATGATAACTAAGTGATGATCAGTCTGTGTCATTTTTTTCTGTTTACAATGTTGATAAATATACGTTTTTCAGGCCTAGAATAGGTACAAAATGATCAAGTATAAGCCAGTGAATGAAAGTTTCATTTCAATGCCTTGAATGATCACATGCTGTTTACATCACTTTCTTGTGGAGATTGCAGAGACTTACAACAAAAAGTTGGCTTTTTGTCTTCGATTATCAATATAAACAAACAGATAATGCAACATGGTAGGATCTGTTTTAGTTTCAAAACTCTTTTTTCTGCCATTGACTGGAACTTTTACGAACTGCGTCCTTGCATATCGCTAAAGTCATAATAATCGCCATATTTTTACATGGTGAAAATGAAATTTGCTTTTATTCTATAAACAGGGTTTTTTTTCCATGTCGACTTTACTGTGTTTACTGTGACTTTAAGAAGTAAATGATTGGGAGAAAAAATCATCTTCACTATATTTCAGCAAAAATTACTAGGAAGTATGTAACTGTACTGTTCAGATTACACAAAAAAACCTGCACATCTTTTTTCACTTTTTCTGGTGTTGAAAAATTACCCCTAACAATAATCCCTTTTATAGATAAAGTACATCAAGATTGGACAACACAAAATTTACAGACTGATCTGCTCAAAACAGCATTGGAACTATTTTGTGAAAAATGCTACAAATTGTGGCTAAGTTATTAAATCTAGATTTCCATTCAGTTTTTTAGCTTTTATCACTATTTTCAACATTACAGCAGTCAAATCACATTAACCTATGCACCTATACACTGTCGAAGGTGACATAATATAGGTGTCATCTCCATCTGTCTGTCTGTCAGTCTATCCCTTTGTTCGCCCTTAAATATGTCTTTTTCTTGTGAACGCAATACCTCCAACATTTCATGACAGATTTGGATAAAATTTCCACAGAATGTTTCTCATCATTTGACCATTGCACATATTGTCAAGGTTTTGCAATTCACAACTGCGTCATGGACCATGGGGGCTTCATGTTATGCTTCATTTTTCACCAATTTCTCCTTAATTATTGGTCATATCTCACTATATTTGACAAAGCTCATATTGTGGATGCATAATTAAAATGTATGTAATCAACTCTTATGACCAACAAGATCTGGAGGTAGAATGGCCCTTTGGCAAGCAGAAAATTTAAGAATACCAAAAAATTTCAACCTGTGTCAGCTTGCACAAACAGTGCAAGCTGATATGAACTGATACTTTGTGCAGATACATTAACCCATTACCAAACGGCAATATTTTGGGCTTGTCCAAATCAAAAGCATTTGCAGACGACAGAATAAAAGTGAATGTAAGTTTGAAATTTGTTTTGTGATGGATAGAAAACTTTGTGGGAAAAGGAGAAAGTGCTGGTTACCAGCATTTTCTCCTTTTCCCACAATGTTTTCAAAAGGCTTTTTTCTCAGGGGTGTCAATAACCCTAGGGATTGTGTGGTAGTGGGTTAACTCTATACCACACAATGCTGAGTTTTAATGACCCTGGGAAAGAAGCCTTTTGAAAACATTGTGAAAAAAGGAGAAAATGCTGGTAACCAGCATTTTCTCCTTTTCTCACAATGTTTTCTACCCTATCAAGAAATAATTGCACCATTTAAACCATGTTGAAATGTCGCCTGCAAATGCTTTCACATTTCGACAAGGCTTTAATTTTGTTGTCTGGTAATGGGTTAAGCCCTCTTTTATTTATAGAGCACCGCTTATTTATCTTTGCATGCTACCAAAAGAAGAATAAAAGAAATCAAATATCACAAAATTAGCCAAATTTCATTTTGAAACTCATGCATCCACAGTCCCTGGTGACCATATTATTAATCAATTTCTTGAATTCTGAAAATTAGTTCCAATAAAAACAGGCCAAGTTTTTATTAATCAGAATGAAAGATACATTTTGGTACACAAGAATCCAAAATAGATGAACAATTTTCCCATTTGTAATTGAACTCCCTTCAGGGTTTACCAAATGAACCTATCCTGTGGAAGATTTCTCAAGAAAGAACTATGGGTAACGAGCATTTGATTCTTTTTTACCAGTATGATTATCCTGGAAAGACTAATACCATCATTTGGGCCATATTTCATTTGTTGTCTGAAAATTCTTTGATATTTGGATATGTCTGAAGTTGTTTTGTTTGATACAGAGTTGAGTTCTTACTCAAGTGGAAAGCAGAAATTACAGTATTTTTGTTAAATCTGCCTAAGTGGTTTAAAGCATGAAAGAGGCTATTGGCAGGAAGCGATGATGTGACTCTTTACCAGAAAAAAAAATTTACAGTCAACCATTTTGAAAGAAAATTACAAACACTACATGATAAATATTTCTTATGACATTGATTTTGGGGGGATTTAATTAGCCATGCTCTGGCAAAATGGGGTTAACCCATTACCACACAATCCCTACTTTTGACGCCCCTGAGAAAGAAGCCTTTTGAAAACACTGTGGGAAAAGGAGAAAATGCTGGTAACCAGCATTTTCTCCTTTTTCCACAGTGTTTTCTACCCTTCCCAGAACAAATTTTAATTTTTCAGTAACCTTTATTTTGTTGTTTGCAAATGCTTTCAATCTGGACCTGTCTAAAATTTTCTTGTGTGGTAAAGAGTTAACCCTTTCCCAAACGACAAATTTTGGACTCTTCCAAACCAAAAGAGTTTGCAGATGACTATTTTAGATTTGGAGAAAATGGCAGAAAGTTCTCAAAAAGGGTAGAAAGCACTGTGGAAAAAGGAGAAATTGCTCGCTCCCACAGTGTACCGGTATTTAAAGACTTTATTGCAGACACGTTAAAACCAGGGCTTGTTTGGGAAAGGGTTAAATGCATCTCTGAATATGTGATACATTTATCTGCCATAAATATTCATAAAAAACAAGGTGGGGATCACTCTCGTAATTACGTAGATATAAACAGTTGCCGTTTAAGCAGTTACAAACCTACCTGTGACCTAGATCGATGGCACTACATCATGTATGACATACGGTAGTCATGTGAGGAAGATATATGACGTCATTCATCGGGTGTATATATTCTAGACAGAACATGAAATCTAATGGTTCGAAAGGTAAAAGAGTTGTCACTTGAACAAAAAAGTTGGATTGCAGCGCTCTTTGATGCAGGATACAGGAAAATAGACATCGTTAGGTTGACAGGGGTGAAACAAAGTACTGTATATAGTTTTGTCAAGAGATACGAAGAATGGGGAGACTTGGAAAACAAACATAGATCAGGGAGGCGGACTGAGTTTACAGATCAGAACTCTCATAGACTTTCTTTTTGTATTAAACAGCATTGTCAGAGAACTTTAGCCGAGATTACACATATTTATAACGAAGGTAATGTAAGACCTTTCTAAAAGAGGACTATTGAGAGAAAACTTCATTCGCTCAGATTTCATAAATGGTTGGTGAAGAAGCAGATCAGAATAAGGGAGGTGAATGGGAGGAATGGTGTTGCTTGGTGTCGAGGAAATTTATATAGAACTGTGGGGGCTTACTGGAATAGAGTGATCTTTAGTGATGAATGTAAGGTTGTGATTGGCCAAGATTCTCGTGTAAGTGTCTGGAGAAAAGTTGGAGAAGAGTGGTTGACGGATTGTACATGTCCTCAATCTCGACATAAGATACGTAAGATCAGTTTAATGATGTGAGGATGCATTACTTTTCACGGGGTCGAAACTTTAAGTTGTTGAAGGTAATGTAAATGCAGAAAAATAAATTCACATCCTAGACGACTAGAGCTATCACTTAACGTGATCATACCCCCCAACAGCTCCTTGTCACAAAACAGATTAATGTCACAGGAATGCAAAATAAGTGACTGGAGAGTCAATTATACCAGAGCTATCACTGAAGGTGATGAATATCCTGCAATGGCTTCTTGAAGCTGTGTTAAAAGTATTCTATCAAAAGTATAATTTATTTTCATCAATTCAGCAAGGGCACCGTCATAAAGAGAACGACAAAAAAGGGCTAAGCTCTGGAAATTTTATTTAATTAACTAAGAACAATTTATGATATGCATATCTTTGCTGAGTGCAAAGTCTATCCATGAAGTTTGAAAGAAATTTGTCCAGAATCATCAAAGGGCAAAACTCCATAAAACCTAAATAAACCATAACCAAAATAGGATATGCACATCTCTGCTTGATACCGAGTCTACTTGTGTAGTTTGAACCAAATCTGTCCAATAGTTGATGAGAAAAAGAGTGGACAAGAAATTTTACGAAAGGGCCATAACTCAGTGAAAAATCAATGAACCATAACCAACATTTCATATGCACATCTCTGCTTGATATTGAGTTTACCTGTGAAATTTGAATAAAATTCGTCCAGTAGTTTATGAGAAATAGAGCGGACAAAAAGCTACAGACTGACCGACGGACGGACAGCTGTGTTAAAAGTATTCTATCAAAAGTATAATTTATTTTCATCAATTCAGCAAGGGCACCGTCATAAAGAGAACGACAAAAAAGGGCTTAGCTCTTGGAAATTTTATTTAATTAACTAAGAACAATTTATGATATGCACATTTTTGTTGAGTGCAAAGTCTATCCATGAAGTTTGAAAGAAATTTGTCCAGAATCATCAAAGGGCCATAACTCCATGAAACCTACATAAACCATAACGAAAATAGGATATGCACATCTCTGCTTGATACTGAGTCTATTTGTGTAGTTTGAACCAAATCTGTCCAATAGTTGATGAGTAAAAGAGCGGACAAGAAATTTTCATGAAAGGGCCATAACTCAGTGAAAAATCAATGAACTATAGCCAACATTTCATACGCACATCTCTGCTTGATATTGAGTTTACCTGAGAAATTTGAATAAAATTCGTCCAGTAGTTTATGAGAAATAGAGCGGACAAAAAGCTACAGACCGACCAACCGACGAACGGATGGACGGACCGACCGACAAGCTGACTCCTATATACCCCCAAACAGAGTTTTGGGGGGTATAATAATTTGTGGATTGTAATTGTTCGTCATTTTCCTAACAATGACTATATATTCCAAGATGACAATGCACCAATCCATAGAGCTTGTTCTGTTCAAGACTTTTGTCGAGAGAATTACTTGATTGATTGTTTGGCAGCCATCTTGTTTTTACCAATATTTATGGCGGATAGCTGTACAAAACACGTCATCACATAACTGTAGATCCTTTAAATCCATTTTGTCTAACGGCTTCACTGAAAACTAGGGTTGAATGATCCTCAGTTGTGCAAAAAACTTAGCTAGAGCAAAAGTTTCAACGGAGGTCAGCCTACACAGAATGCGGAGGCTGATCTGGATCCATACCTTATAGAGATGCATTAAGCCCTGTTATTACAGAGCATGATTCAAATTTTTAAAGCAACTAAGACAAATTAACCCTTTACCAAACAATCCTCTATTTTCACGACACTGAAGGATAAGCCTTTAGAAAACATTGTGAGAAAAGGAGAAAATGCTGGGAAACCAGCATTTTCTCCTTTTTCCACATTGTTTTCTGTTCTTCCAAAACAAACTTAAAATTCGGAGTCGCATTAATTTTGTTGTCTGCAAATACTGTCAAGTTAGATGAATCGAGAGAGATTAGTATAAGTTGTCAGAACTTGTTTCTCAATCGATGTAAAATAAATATGTTTAAACTAAACTAAGTTAGACGAGTATAAAATTTTGTTGTTTGGAAAAGAGTTAAGTCTACAGGGACTGTGGGGGCTTGGCATCAATCAGATAATTTAAAAAAAAAAAGATAACAAAAATTAAGATATCCAGAATAGCTACACATTTTCACCAACATAGAAATATGAAAACCCTGTTTCTGGGAACATACAACAGAGCCTTACTCTCTCAAAAGGAGGCTTAACCCATTACCACACAATCCCTACTATTGATGCCCCTGAGGAAGATACCTTTAGAAAACATTGTGGGAAAAGGAGAAAACGCTGGTAACCAGCATTTTCTCCTTTTCCTACTATGTTTTCTACCCTTTACAAAACAAATTTCATATTTTCAGTCACTTTTATTTCGTCATCTGCATATGCTTTAGATTTGGACAAAATGCTGGGGACCTGCATTTTCTCCTTTTCCCACAATGTTTTCCAAAAGCTTCTTCTCAAGGTCGTCAAAAGAAGGGATTGTGTGGTAATGGGTTACAACCTTTTTGACACAAGGTTGTTAAGAGCACAGAACCGATTGATATAAATTATTCGTCTTGCCATGGGTTCCAGAAGTCATCCATTTCATCCAGCTGATCTAGATCCATTCCTTCGAACAGTTTGTTGAAACATCCTTGTCCAACGGTGTTATAGTGTAAGTAAGGGTTTGCGCGAGATAAGAGTGAATTACACAACCAGCAGAAATACGCCCGGCACTTCATACACGTCATCTTGTTGCAGCCATCTATCTTCTGTAATAAACATGTGAGTATGATTTTAGATCTTGGTATTACTGAAATAAATTGACCTGAAATTGACCTTTATGCAAAGAATAATAAAACCATGAATATTTAAATCATCTGGTAAAATTGGACACTACAGAAATTGTGTAAACGGTAAATGTCAGGTTTGACCCTAACTGCAACACAATCAAAATCAAAAAGCTTTTGTGGATTGCATAGATCAAGATCAGGCAGCACAGAAAGTGCATCTTATATCTAAGTCACTCGCCACCTATTACCAATTTAAACCAACATGAGAACGTTTATTTCAGATATTTTAAGTACATTTTGAAGACACTATGAATCTTAAAGGCTTCTTAAAGGGTTAAAAAATGTGCACATAGTTCCACAAGCAGACGACATTAGCCGAAGCTAAGTTTGGTTGGTTGTATTGGGGTTTTAAAGCCACTTTAACAGCTAAGGTCATATCACGGCAGTGGGTGACGCACATGTGTTTCCTGGCTTTCTCACACCGGTACTAACACAACTTTCTTTCCAAAGCCACCGACTAATTTTCTCACATGCTTCAGCAGAGGTGACAGGTGGAAATACGCCGGAGAGGTTCGCCTAAACCGGGTATCGAACTCGCAACCACCAGGTCATGAGTCCGACATGCTCATCAATGAGCCATCCTGGCGGGCAGCTAAGTTCGGACAATAATTCAAGCATTTAATAATGGTAAGAGGTCAGTTATTTCATGTCAATTTGTTCGACTAATAAATACATACAGCAGCCAAAAGTGTAAACAGACTATGGAACACTTATTAACCCTTTACCATATAATCACATCTTTCAATGATCTTGAGAGTGAAAGCATTGGAAAACATAGTTAGAAAAGGAGAAAATGCTGGTGAACAGCATTTTCTCCTTTTCCTACAGTGTTTTCTTCCCAAACCAAAATGCAATTTCTGAGTTACACTCATTTTCTCATCAGCAAATGCTTTTTATTTGGACCATTAGAAAATTTTGCCGGTTGGTAAACTCTTCACCAAACAACAAAATTAAAGGCTGGTCGAAATTGAAAGAACTTGCAGACAACAAAATGAATGTGACTGAAAAATCAAATTTCCTTTTCCGAAGGGTAGAAAACATTGAGGAAAAAGGAGAAAATGCTGGTTACCAGCATTTTCTCCTTTTCCCACAATGTTTTCAAACATTGGCCTCTTTCTCAGGGTTGTCAAAAATCAGGATTGTGTGGTAAAGAGTTGAAATAAACAGTAATGCCATTCCCAACCAATTACGTACTTTCACAATCATGAGGAAGGCCATTTACAAAACTATAGGGCATCATATTATCTCCATCATCCTTGTGCATTACTATTCACTTATAGGTTAACTCATTACCAAATGACAATATTTTAGGCTTGTCCAAATCGAAAACATTTGCAGACGACAAAATAAAAATGACTGAAAATTTGAAATTTGTTTTGTGAAAGGGTAGAAAACATTGTGGGAAAAGGAGAAAATGCTGGTTACCAGCATTTTCTCCTTTTCCCACAATGTTTTCTAAAGGCTTCTTTTTCAGGGGCATCAAAAGTAGGGATTGTGTGGTAATGGGTTAATTCAATCATTCGATAAACATTTAAATCTTTCCCAACAACAATTTTTTTTTCTCTGTTCCAAATTGACAGCTCTTGCAGACCACAAATTAAATGTAACTCAAAAAATGAAACAAATTTTGGTAAGGGTAGAATTCATTGAGGGGGAAAAAGAGAAAATGCTGATTACCAGCATTTTCTTCTTTTCAAAAATTGCTTTCGAAGGCTTATTACCAAGGGTCACTAAAACTCAAAATTGTGTGGCAAAGGGTTAACATGTTGCTGCCAAACTCCGGGTCCCATAGTCACAGGCAAATTGAGGACAATCTTTTTTGTCTGAAAACAAGCAGATTCAATTTCCCACAATGTTTTCTATCTGATAACTCTTTACCACACAATCCTGACTTTTAACAGCACCGGGGTAAGAGGCCTTTTGAAAACAATGTAGAAAAAGGAGAAAATGCTGGTAACCACCTTTTTCTCCTTTTCCCACAATGTTTTCTTCCCTGTCAAAGAAAAATTGCACAATCTGAGCCACGCGGAAATAGTCATCTCGGAATGCTTTCGATTTGGACCAGTCTAAAATTTTGTCGTTTGTTAAAGAGTTAATGCGAGTCTTACTTAACTCTTTACCAAACAACATAATTTTCGACTGGTCCAAATTGAAAGCGTTTGCAGATGACAAAATGAAAGATACTGATAATTTAAACTTTGCTTTGGAAGGGGTAGAAAACATGGTGGGAAAAGGAGAAAATGTTGGTTACCAGCATTTTCTCCTTTTCCCACCAGCATTTTCTCCTTTTTCCCACAATGTTTTCAAAAGGCTTCTATCTCAGGATCGCTAAAAGTAGGGATTGTGTGGTAAAGGGTTAACTTTTTGTCCTCAAATACTTTCACCGATACTTTCAGTTTGAACCAGTCTAGGCTTTTGTCCTCTAGTTAAAGTTCAACCTTCAAGGACAAACTCAACTCTTCGAAAAAATCGTAAAGAAAACTGGAACTCTGTACTAGTATGATAGTCTACCTGTATATTGGCCCCACATCCTGGACACTGCTTAGAGTTTTTATTCAACCATTCCTTGGTAAAACTTTCCTCCAGTGCCTGCTGAAGTGTTATTTTACCATAGCGCTTTTCCAGCAATAGTTTTGTAGCCGGATCAGCATTCAAGTATTCCTCTCTCAGTTTCTGGAGCTCGTCTAAGTAAACATAAAGTCAGAAATGAAAGTGAAGGAAGATTTGGTTTGACAATCTTGAAAAGTATAGCAAAGTGCAGAGTGCAACTTATCAGAGAAATAAATTGGTATTGACTCATTACTTTAACTCCTTACTAGACCAGAAAGTTTTAAACTTGTCCAAATTCAAAGCACTTGCAGACGACATATAAAAGGTGGCTCAGTGGACAATACAATGACCTTAACAGGATAGAAAAAGTTGCGGGACAGGGAGAAATTTCTTGTAACAAACAACTTCTTTTCTCGACAATGTTAAAAAGCTCTATTACTCAGGGTAGTTTAAACTCAGGGATTGTGTGGCAAAGATGTAACTCTTTACCAAACAACAAAATTTTTGACTTGTCCAAATTGAAAGCATTTGCAGACGACAAAATTAACGTGATTCAAAAATTGAAATTTCTTCTGGGAGCGTAGAAAAAACATTGAAGGAAAAGTAGAAATGACAAAATGAATGTCACTATAGAACTGAAATTTGTTTTAGGAAGGGAAGAAAACATTGTAGGAAATGGAGGAACTGCCGGTTATCAGCATTTTCTCCTTTTTCCAAAATGTTTTCAAAAGGCTTCTTTCACAGGGGTGTTAAAAGTGGGATTTGTGAGGCGAAACACAGAATATACCACTTTCTGAGAATCACTAACAGTTGCTTCAAACATAAATTACATTTTGCAAAATAGAGAAATATCATACCTGCTTTTAACTTGCAGGGAGATAACCCATGGTAAACAAGTTTACACAAAGTACAAAAAGCGAAACAGCAGACAGGGCAGGCAGCCATCGTACTGTCCTTATCCATCAGTACAGGGGCTCTGCAAGCTGGTCTAGGGCAGTATGTGACATCCAACATCATGTCCAGGCTGGTCTGTAACAACAGATTGTCATACTTTGCAAACAGCTCTTCTGATACCAGCTTCTTCACCTGTAAAAGTCCATTTGTAGAATGAAAGATAACTTATATAAGCCTACCTCTGTGGCAAAAGGGGGTTTTGTCTTTGAAACAATGAAAAACATTGTGGGAAAAGGAGAAAATGCTGGTAACATGCATTTTTCTCCTGTTCAAACAATGTTTTCAAAAGCTGTCTTACTCCTCTGGGTCATTTAAAGTTGGCATTCACTGTTAAAGGGTCAACACATTTAAAAACATTGTATTTACTCTTTACCACACATCCCGACTTTTAACACCCCTGTGAAAGAAGCCCTTTGAAAACATTGTGGGAAAAGGAGAAAATGCTGGTTACCAGCATTTTCTCCTTTTCCCACAATGTTTTCTTCCCATCCTAAAACAAGTTTCAATTCTTTAATCACATTTATTCTGTTGTCTTCAAATGCTTTTGATTTGGACCAGTCCAAAAATTTGTCGTTTGCTAAAGAGTTAAATGATTTTTCACAATATTTTCTATCCTATCAGAGCATTATTTGAGGTTCATTTTGTTTGTCATCTGCAAATACTTTCAATTTGGATTAGGTGAAACTTTTTTTGTATGATAAAAAAATTCAACTCTTTACAAAAGAGTCCTGCTTCTCACAACTCTGAAGAAGAAGCCTTCTGAAAACATTGTGGGAAAAGGAGAAAATGCTAGTTACCAGCGTTTTCTCCTTTTCCCACAATGTTTTCTATCCTTCCCAAAACAAATTTTAATTTTTCAGTCATTTATTTTGTTGTCTGCAAATGCGTTCAATTTGGACCAGTCTAACATTTTCTTGTATGGTAAAAGAGTTAAAGAAATTATTTGTCACCTGCAATAATTTTAGTATGGAAAAGCTTACAATTTTGAAGTTGTAGAGGGTCAAAAAAAAGGAGAAAAAGCTAGTAATCAGCAACTATGTTCCTGACTGACAATAATGTTTTCCATTTCAATATACTTGTGGTCAAAAATTATTACAATATGGACAATTTGATAAAATTTTGTGTGTCAGAAAAGAATCAAACACTGACCTGTGCGGGATGTGCCAGGGTTTCACATTTATCTTCTGGACACTCTAAAGACTTCACATTTCCATCCTGTATCTGTACACTAAAGTAGTCTCTCATACAATCATTGCAATAAACATGTCCACATTCTGTAAACTCCATACAGTTAACACCTGTTTTTTCACAAAAACATACTTTACATGTATAACTTGACCTCTCAAACTGTCTCGTCCGTTCTTGCTTGTTATAATCTAAAATCACAGGTAGTAATTGATCATGTGAGGATAATTCTTGTATGGCCCGACTATCCAACTCAGAATTTTTTCTTGCTTTAATCACTTCTGCAAGTTCTAGTGGTGAGCTTAGATCCAAGAAGTCAAATAACTCATCTTGTAGAAATGTATTCCATAGGAACAACACAACACAGCCTTCATTCTCTGTCCATATCTCGTCCAGTTTCTGACACAGTTTTGTTAACTGAAATACATTGTAACATAAACCTTGGCAGTAAGTTATACACCTGTATACAGTGCAGAAAATGTTAGTTAGAAACATGAGCAGTAACATCTGAATACAGAAAAAGTAAGAAACATGAACAGTACACCAACACACAGAAAATGTTAGTGAGAAACATGAACAGTATGTGTACATGTACTGAATTACAGAAAATGTTCATGAGAAAAGTGAACAGTACAACTTGACTAAAGAAAATGTTAGTGGGAAACATGAGCAGTACACTTGAACACAGAAAATGTTAGTGAGAAACATATGCAGTACACCTGATTACAGAAAATGTTAGTGAGAAACATTAACAGTAACATCTGATTACAGAAAACGTTAGTGAGAAACATGAACAGTAACACCTGACTAAAGAAAATGTACAGAACATGCGCAGTACACTTGAACACAGAAAGTGTTAGTGAGAAACATGAACAGTACACCTGATTATAGAAAATGTTAGTGAGAACGATGAACAGTAACACCTAAATACAGAAAATGTTAGTAAGAAATATTAGGGTACACCTGAATACAGCAAATGTTAGTGAGAAACATGAACAGTAACACCTGAATATAGAAAATGCTAGTTAGAAACATGAACAGCACAAATGAATACAGAAAATGTTAGTGAGAGACATGAACAGTACACCTGAATACAGAACATGCTAGTGAGAAACATGAACAGTACACCTGAATACAGAAAATGTTAGGAAGAAACATGAACTGTACAACTTGAACACGTAGCTTTAACTCATTACCAAACGACAAAATTTTAGGTTTGTCCAAATCGAAAGCATTTGCAGACTACAAAATAAAAGTGACTGAAAATTTGAAATTTGTTGTGTAAAGGGTAGGAAACATTGTGGAAAAAGGACAAAATGCTGGTTACCAGCATTTTCTCCTTTTCCCACAATGTTTTCAAAAGGCTTCTTTCTCAGGGTCATCAAAAGTAGGGATTGTGTGGTAATGGGTTAATGTACTTCACCAGACTAAGTTTCTCATAAAGCCTAAGTTGATCAAAGTTTGATTGTACCAAAGAGACGGTAAAGATTAACTCTTTACCACACAGTCCCGGGTTTTAACGACCCTGTAGAAGAAAGCCTTTTAGAAACATTGTAGGAAAGATTTTACCAAAATGTTTTCATAAGCTGTCTTTCTCAGGGTTGTTAAAAGTTGAGTTTGTGTGGTAAAGAATGAGCTCTTTCTCAATTGAGTAAATAAATTGCATTATTCTAAATAGCTAAAAATACAAAATCACAAAAAACTGTGTTTATAACCTAAAATACAGCAGTGGACAGTGTAAATCTGAAATCAGACTGCACTCTGATCTCTAATTTACACTGTCCACAAAAGGTTCTGGGCCCGTATTCACCAACCATTCTTGATAATATTCTTGAGTCTTATTATCCTCCAAGGTTTTCTAAATTTGTAAGTAACACAACTTCTGAATGGCTAAACCAAATGGTTTAGCCAATCAGAAGTTATGTTACTTACAAACATAGAAAATACTGAAGAATAAGACAAAGAACATTCTTAAGAATGGTTGGTGAATATGGGCCTTGGTGTTGTCTATGGTACGGGTAGAGTAAAATTACCTGTTGTCTGTTGAGCCATTTAGAAGACAAGGTAAACTGAGGTGGATTGACTGAGGGGTAGTCCACTGGCAGTAAAAAGTTTAAAGCTATTGGAGGTAGGTACTGCACATGGTGCTCTTCTGTGATATACTCCTGAGAGTTGTCTGAAAATATATGGTAAATCTTTTTTATTTCATGCTTTCCAGTAGGTTATCGAGAAAGAGTTAACAGTGTATCTTTCCATGTTATATTGGTACATGTATTATGTTAATTCACATGAAGCTTGCTCAGGTATTCATTTCTATTCAATATGAAGAAATGCCATACCACTTTTTGGAAACTGCAAAAACTATCAAGTAAATGCCAAGTAGCTGTCTTCAATCATACTTTAAAACAAAAACAGTTCATTGATTTGTGTGACTTGGCATGTTAACTCTTAACCATATGACCAAATATTCTGATGTCAAGAAAAAAGGAGAGGGAGAGAAAAAAACAGGAACAAGGTGTTAGTCTTATCATATTAGTCTTATTAAATGATGTACCTTGCTTTAATTCTTTACCAAATGACAAATATTTGGACTAGACCAAATTCAAAGCATTGACAGACAACAAATTAAATCTTGGTAACATAATGATTTTGGACTTCGATAAGGTAGAAAATATTGTGGGAAAAGAAGAATATGCTGGTTACCAACATTTTCTCCTTTACCAACAATGTTTTCTATAGGCTTCTTTCTCAGGGTTGTTAAAAGTCGGAATTGTGTGGTAAAGAGTTATACCTTAACTACACAGAAAAATTTTAGGCTTGTCCATTTTTGAGGAATTTACAGACAACAGATAAAATGTTTTACAAATGATTGTAATTGGCCTTGATTAGGTAGAAAAATTGCGGGAAAAGGACAAAGTGCTGGTTACCACCAACAAGCATTTTCTCTTTCCCATAATTGTTTCAAAAGCTTTCTTTCTCAAGGTATTTAACTCATTACCGAATAATAAAATTTTCTACTGGTCCAATTTGAAAGCAATTTAAGACGACAAATCATATGTTAACCCATTACCACACAATCCATACTTTTGACGCCCCTGAGAAAGAAGCCTTTTGAAAACACTGTGGGAAAAGGAGAAAATGCTGGTAACCAGCATTTTCTCCTTTTCCCACAGTGTTTTCTACCCTTCCCAAAACAAATTTCTATATTTCAGTCCCCTTTATTTTGTCCTCTGCAAATGCTTTCAATTTGGACCACTCTAAAATTTTCTCATGTGGTAAAGAGTTAATCAAAAATTGAATTAGTTTTAGGAAGGGTAGAAAACATTATGGGAAAAGGAAAAAAGGCTGGTTACTGGCATTTTTCTCCTTTCCCACAGTGTTTTCAAAAGGCTTATTTTCCCATGTTTTTGAAAGCTTTCTGTTTTCAAGTTGTTAAAAGCCGGGTTTATGTGGTAAAGAGTCAAACGCTGTATTTCATCTACTTGTACATATTGTAGTTTTCCTAGGTTTCATAACAACAATGCAAGGTCTCAGCAGTGCCTTGCCAGAGTACTCCAACATGACGGAACAAGTCTTTGAGGAAAAAAAAAAAAAAAAAAGAGAGACAGATAGACATCATACCTTTATCTGAATGCTTGACAATCTTTACAATGAAATCATCAGGAAGAACTGGACAGGCTAACAACTCTCCTCCATTCAGGTCACCTTCTTTAATGACTCGAATCACATTTTCATAAATACTGTTTAATGCAACAAGCTCATCTTCTTGCTCTTCTGAGTCTGTCATCTTCCATATAAATCTATAATGTAAACCATTGCTCCCATTTACCATGAATTAGAGACTGAGAACAAAAAATTGCTCAAATTCTAAGTAACTTACTGGATCTGCCACCTGGTAAGCTGAGAGGTCTCTAACTGGCTGACACTAGCCATCTGCCATGGCTCCTATTCAATTACCATATTTTCCAGACAAAAAGCCGCTGCACTATAAAGGAAATTAGGAATTGTCATATTGTCCTTTCGATTGATTAATTGATGGTACACGCCAAACAAGGCCTTTAACCCATTACCAAACAATCCCTACTTTTGACGCCCCCAAGAAAGAAGCCTTTTGAAAACACTGTAGGAAAAGGAGAAAATGCTGGTAACCAGCATTTTCTCCTTTTCCCACAGTGTTTTCTACCCTTCCCAGAACAAGTTTCAATTTTTCAGTCACTTTTATTTTGTCATCTGCACATGCTTTCAATTTCGACCAGTCTAAAATATTGTCGTTTGGTAATGGGTTAATAAGAAAGGCAGTAAAACACTGAATGGTAGTAACCGATTATATCAATTAGAAGGTGTGAAAGTCAAGGGTGGTCACTAGTTGTAACACTTGCATCAGTTTGCATATAACTTTTTGTATAGATAAGCAGCGACCTATTCATTGTCCAGAAAATACAGTACCATTCTTATGAAGACCCTTACTCCAACTCTTCACTGGAAAAGTAACATCACTTCTGATTAGCTAAGCCATGAAGTTTTGTCAATCAGAAGTTGTGTTACTGTCAAATATAGATGAATAAAAAGAGATCAAACTCCAAATATCATTTTGAAAAGATATTTTTTTAATCCCAACTAGTTTCGGTTATTTCAAACTGTTATCAAGGGACATATTGTTTTGTTGTTTTTTTTTTGTCAAATATAGAAAATTCCTGAGAAAATACTCTTAAAAAATATCTGTAACTTAAAAAGTTAACTTTTCAGCATAAACCAAAATATTGAGGAAGAAGCGCCAATTGCTTAGCTCATTACCAAAGAACAAAATAAAGGGGGGGGACTCATTTGGTTAACCAATTACCACACAATCCCTACTTTTGACGCCCTAGGAAAGAAGTGTTTTGAAAACACTATGGGAAAAGGAGAAAATGCTGGTAACCAGCATTTTCTCCTTTTCCCACAGTGTTTTCTACCCTTCCCAGAACAAATTACTTCTTCTTAGTCATCTTTATTTTGTCGTCTGCAAATGCTTTCAATTTGGACCATCCTAAAATTTTCTCATGTGGTAAAGAGTTAAGATGACGAATTGGCTTTGGGCCGAATTCGCTTGTGGCCGATAAGTACAAGAGTTACACAAGGTACAAATACTGTTAAAATATCATGAAGAAAGCCATATGTAACTACTTGTAATAAAATTAATTTTATTCACTGAAATGGTAACAGTATAAACAAGCAATTCGGAGAACCTACCACCTAGGACAAGCCTTACATTAATGACAGATTTTCTGGTCGTTTTGCAACAGGACTTGGTTTCCGGCTTGAGCCTTGAGGGGAAGGGCCCTTGTCAGTCGTGAGATTTCAATAGAGTTCTAACCAAAGCAATTCATTTTAAATCTTTGCGAGCCTGTTCTAATCTATGAAGAACCTCAGTTTTGTAAATTTACCATTTTAAAAAAGAAAAAAGATTTCATATAGCCATTTTTATTTGATTTTGCTTGCTTTCTAATTCCTTCCTTGTCAGTAGATAGGTTGATGCGTTGACATCCGGTAAACAACTTCCGCTGACAGCAAAACAAAATAAACTCAGTAGAAAATACGTCCTTCCATCCTTCATAGGTAAATTTTGTTCACCTCAAAATTTGTAATTTTATTCTTATGCACAGAAATCCATGCTTACACTGCTACCGGTCCTAATTTATATCTATAGCATTCCGTTTGAATCATTAGTAACGGGAATAGTAATTCGGACTGTTTAATTTCGGACACTCGGTGACCCTAATGCAAAAGTTCATCATGGTGTAATCAAGATTACTTGGAAGTATGTACGTATCAGATATATGCAGTTTATTTTAGACAAAATGTACTGTAACCTTGATTTAGATTTAATCATACGCAGCTGGGGATTCAGTCTTAGTCAAAATGTCAAGTCTACACCTGGCTGTTTATCTATCAGTATTAATTTCATCTATCCAGGGTTCGAAATTCGGTTTATTATCCACTTGCAAATTTTAACAAGTGGCTTCATTTTTCACTGTCAAAATTTGAATTGAACTGGCTTTTTTTTTTTCGCTCTCTCTTTTTTTTTTGGAAGCCCAGCATGCCTGCAAATGTTTGAGAATGGGGTGCCAGTAGTTCAGTTTTATTCTGTAATTCAACCTGATGACTAGCAACGATAATCAAAAAATAAAAGAAGAACATTAGTTGATATAAGAACTATGATATAACGATCAATTCAATTTCAGTTTCAGTGTTCTCACTAGGATTTTGAAAGTTGGATTCCAGGAATCCAACTCAGACAAAAATTGGATTCCAGACTGAAAAGTTGGATTCCAGCTTGACAAAGTTAGATTCCCATAGTCAGGATAAATTTTCATAAGCGAGAAATAAACATTCAAAAACTGTTTACTTAGATTTCTGTATCATGGAGACATTACATGTATATATTGGCACAATGGATTACAGAAGTTTAATAACTTTTCACTATCTCTTTATCTTTTATTTAAACTACCCAGATGATTCAACAGAATGTAGATCTACATGTTCTAGATATTCATACTAATAATGGCACCAGTTCTGGACCCATTTTCTTAAACATTTGTAAAACCAATTCGTATTTCATATTCATTTGCAATCAGAATTGAATTAGAATTATTTGTTGGTATGGACTATGATGTTAATCATTTTGCATTGTGTTAGTCTGATCATTAGGCTGATCTGAAGCTTTTCTTTTAATCCCCATATATTTCTCTTTTTTCAAACTCATTCTCTGTTACTATCAAACATATACAATGTATTTCAGTGTTCCTACTAGCCTTTTATATCAAGGGTACACTTGCACCCTGTGCTGAAAAACTTGGGGCAAGATTTCATATTAGAGGGTATGACATAATTATTATGTTTCCGATTTAGAGGTAAAGCAGTCCATATTTATGATTTGCAGGGGGAAAAAACCTCCTATAATAAGATATCTATGTAAATTTACTGCTTAAAATCATTAAAATGCAGAAAAGACAGTTTAAAGTGACTCTGACAAGACAATGTAAAGGAGACATTTTGTTGTGTCATGGGTTTCCGTGTTTATTTTTGGTTTTTTTTTTACCAAAGTTTTTCTTCTCTGTTTATTTCTTGAAAGGTATTTCTACATAATTCGATATAAATTTCTCTATAAGGATAACAAATAGCATCAAAACCCCTCATTTTACTCACGATAAGTGTGTAATTGTCTGTTTTGTCCGTGTGATTTCTTACATGAGATCTCAAGTGCAAGTAATATTTGTTACGCCAATCTAAAGTCTGTAAAATG
This sequence comes from Tridacna crocea, assembly GCA_943736015.1. Classification (NCBI taxonomy): domain Eukaryota; kingdom Metazoa; phylum Mollusca; class Bivalvia; order Cardiida; family Cardiidae; genus Tridacna; species Tridacna crocea. Next base: position 47,517,312 of record OX031063.1, read on the forward strand.
ACGTACGCAATAATTTGCGCGACTCGGAAAACTGATTTCAGATGATCTAATAGAAAAAAAAGAGATTTGACTTCCGAGCCACGTTGTTTGGCAATATTGAAAAGATCGACCATTAAAAAAGAAGTTCAGAAAGTTGAAAAGTCACGGACTCAATTATTTTCATTGCTGCCTCTCGATCGCATCACGAGATGATCAATACCTTTCTTTTAATCAACTATATTGACCAATTATCAGCATAAAGTTGTCTGCAATCTGTTGATTGATGCATAATTTCCAGATTTCAAACAACATTACGGGGATAAGGGTAACAGCTATTTGTTATCCACTGTGTAACGGGTACTAGGCAAGTTATAGACAATGTCGCATTTCGATTGGTCGTTAGTTTCCCTGGTAGCCACGCCTACCTCTTCGACTACCCGACTTTAGAGATTACCAGAACATGTGAGAATTTTCCGCCTCGCTAAACATCTTGTAAACAATCAAATGATAAACTAATCAAGCCCGACATCGTAAATTACAAGTTATATACAATCCCTGATTAAGCTGAGCTGCTGGTTTTTGACGCATGTCCTAAAAAAACTTGTCGTCCGGTGGAATCCTTTGTTAGAATTTTTTGTCGTCGGCGGGGAAAAGTTGTCGTCTCAGACGACAGTATTAGCATTTCTGAGAACTCGAGTTTAATATCTTTTCTCAGAAGAAATTACATTTCCATAAACTGTGTGTTATCACAGTTTTTAGCATTACAAAGCAATAAAACTGATCTTAATAACTCCTCTTACTGAATGCATGACAGTACATTAAGAACTTTGAAGTTTGAAACTGACTTCTGGTCTTCTACAAAGCAAAAATGTTGTTTACTGCCAACCAACAGCAAATTTTGATTTTGATAAAATATACCCAAGATAAGCATTTGTGATTGTGCTGTGTATGTTGTATGTTCTGTACATGCTGATCTTGGTCAAATCCCTTTAAATCGTAAATTTTGTGCTTATCCAAGCTCCATTCTACCTCATGATCTCTCCTTCTGAAAACACATTTCAGTCTGTCAGTTGCATTTATTTTGTAGTCTGCAACTGCAGCCATTTGGACTAGTTTTAAACTTTGTGGTCTGGTAAAGGATTAACTCTTTACCACATTAGCAAATAATAGACTTGTCCAAATTGAAAGCATTTGCAGACGACAATTTAAGCATAGCTCAAATTAAGGAATTTGTCTTGGATGGAGTAGAAAACATTGTGGGGAAAGGAGAAAATGCTGGTTACAAGTATTTTCTCCTTTCCCACAATGTTTTCAAAAGTCTTCTTTCTCAGGGTTCTCAGGGTTGTCAAAAGTCGGAATTGTCTGGTGAAGAGTTAACTACCAGTATACCTTTTTTTCCAGGTCACACAAAGCAATGGCCAGCAAGAGAGATGCTTTTAGTTACAGCAGTGTTTCTCCCCCAATGTCCCCACAGGCAACTGCCGCATCACCATTTTTATCCAGATCATCCAGCGAAGAACAAACCTCAAACCAGGAACAGAGACTTTCAGCAACAGCCAAAAGACAGAAATATCTCCGACGGTTGTTTAAATTCCGACAGATGGACTTTGAATACGCTTTCTGGCAGATGATTTATTTGTTTATTGCTCCACAAAAAGTGTATGTTTGTGAACCCCTTTGTGATCCCTTTTGTTCGCTCATCTTAACCCATTACCACACAATCCCTACTTTTGACGGCCCTGAGAAAGAAGTCTTTGGAAAACATTGTGGGAAAAGGAGAAAATGCTGGTGACCAGCATTTTCTCCTTTTCCCACAATGTTTTCTACCCTTCACAAAACAATTTTCCAATTTTCAGTCACATTTATTTTGTCTTCAATAAATGCTTTCAGTTTTGACCGGTCTAAAGTTTTGTTGTTTGGTAATGAGTTAACCCATAGGCTGCTAAGTGCAACTCGAACACCTTTTAAGGACAGTGTAGATCTAGATTAGACTGCATAGAATGTGCCATCTGATCTTTAATTACACTCACTGATATGGAGATATATTTTAAAAAAAGTTGTAATAGCAAAATTTGGGTTTTTACTATTGACTTGATAAGCTTCATTTGTTTAGCAGGACAAGGGTTAGTTAACCTTGTTCCATTGCAAACTTAATTTTTAGCTCACCTGAACATGAAGTAATAATTCTCATTTGGCTTTTTTAGCTCACCTGAGCACGAAGTGCTCATGGTGAGCTATTGTGATCGTGCTGTGTCCGGTGTCCGTCGTCCGTCGTCAACTTTTTACCTTGTGTACGCTCTACAGGCCACAGTTTTGGTCGGATACTCATGAAAGTTGGTCAGGATGTTTGTCTCGATGAAATCTCGGACGAGTTCGAAAATGGGTCATGTGGGGTCAAAAACTAGGTCACTAGGTCAAATCTTAGAAAAACCTTGTGTACACTCTAGAGGCCGCATTTTGAGTCGGATACTCATGAAAGTTGGTCAGGATGTTTGTCTCGATGATATCTCGGACGAGTTCGAAAATGGGTCATGTGGGGTCAAAAACTAGGTCACTAGGTCAAATCTTAGAAAAACCTTGTGTACGCTCTAGAGGCCGCATTTTGAGTCCGATACTCATGAAAGTTGGTCAGGATGTTTGTCTCGATGATATCTCGGACGAGTTCGAATGGTCATGTGGGGTCAAAAACTAGGTCACTAGGTCAAATCTTAGAAAAACCTTGTGTACGCTCTAGAGGCCGCATTTTGAGTCCGATACTCATGAAAGTTGGTCAGGATGTTTGTCTCGATGATATCTCGGACGAGTTCGAAAGTGGGTCACGTGGGGTCAAAAACTAGGTCACTAGGTCAAATCTTAGAAAAACCTTGTGTACGCTCTAGAGGCCACATTTTCAGTCGGATACTCATGAAAGTTGGTCAGGATGTTTGTCTCGATGATATCTCGGACGAGTTCGAAAGTGGGTCACGTGGGGTCAAAAACTAGGTCACCAGGTCAAATCTTAGAAAAACCTTGTGTACGCTCTAGAGGCCACGTTTTCAGTCGGATACTCATGAAAGTTGGTCAGGATGTTTGTCTAAATGATATCTCGGACGAGTTCGAAAGTGGGTCACGTGGGGTCAAACACTAGGTCACCAGGTCAAATCTTAGAAAAACCTTGTGTACGCTCTAGAGGCCACGTTTTCAGTCAGATACTCATGAAAGTTGGTCAGGATGTTTGTCTGGATGATATCTCGGACGAGTTCGAAAGTGGGTCACGTGGGGTCAAAAACTAGGTCACCAGGTCAAATCTTAGAAAAACCTTTTGTACGCTCTAGAGGCCACGTTTTCAGTCCGATACTCATGAAAGTTGGTCAGGATGTTTGTCTGGATGATATCTTGGACGAGTTTGAAAATGGGTCACGTGGGGTCAAAAACTAGGTCACCAGGTCAAATCTTAGAAAAATCTTTTGTACGCTCTAGAGGCCACGTTTTCAGTCGGATACTCATGAAAGTTGGTCAGGATGTTTGTCTGGATGATATCGTGGACGAGTTCGAAAAAGGGTCACGTGGGGTCAAAAACTAGGTCACCAGGTCAAATCTTAGAAACACCTTTTGTAGGCTCTAGAGGCCACATTTTCAGTCGGATACTCATGAAAGTTGGTCAGGATGTTTGTCTGGATAATATCTCGGATGAGTTTGAAAATGGGTCACGTGGGGTCAAAAACTAGGTCACTAGGTCAAATCTTAGAAAAATCTTTTGTACGCTCTAGAGGCCACATTTTCAGTCGGATACTCATGAAAGTTAGTCAGGATGTTTGTCTGGATGATATCTCAGATGAGTTTGAAAATGGGTCACATGGGGTCAAAAACTAGGTCACTAGGTCAAATCTTAGAAAAACCTTGTGTACGCTCTAGAGGCCACATTTTCAGTTGGATACTCATGAAAGTTGGTCAGGATGTTTGCCTGGATGATATCTCGGACAAGAACAAAAATGGGTCATGTGGGGTCAAAAACTAGGTCACTAGGTCAAATCTTAGAAAAACCTTTTGTAGGCTCTAGAGGCCACATTTTCAGTCCGAAACTCTTGTAAGTTGGTCAGAATGTTTGTCTTGATGATATCTCAGACAGGTTTGAAAATGGGTCATTGGGGGTTAAAAACTAGGTCACCAGGTCAAATCTTAGAAAAACCTTGTATATGCTCTGGATGCCACATTTTCAGTCCAACACTCTTGAAAATTAGTCAGAATGTTTGCCTTTATAATATCTTGGATGAGTTTGAAAATGGGTCATGTTGGGTCAAAAACTGGGTCAATAGGTCAAATGTTATAAACACCTTTTGTATGCTCTGGAGGACACATTTTCAGTCTGATACTCCTAAAACTTGTTCATAATATTTGTCCTGGTGATACCTTGAATGAGTTTGAAAATGGGTCATGTGGAGTCAAAAAGTAGGTCAATGGGTCAAATATTAGAAAAACCTTGTGTACACTCCAGAGGCTACATTTTCTGCCTGATACTCTTCAGACTTGGTCAGAATGTTTTTTTTGGTGATGTCTCAAAAGAGTTTGATAATGGGTATTTGTCGGGTCCAAAACCAGGTCACTTGATGAAATCTTAGAAAAACCTTTTGTACACTGTAGAGGCCACATTTTCAGTCCAATACTCATGAAACTTGGCCAGAATGTTTGTCTTATTGATATCTCAAAAGTGTTTGATGATGGGTAATGTCTGATAAAAAACTAGGTCACTGGGAAACTAGATGGTGCATGTTTGGTCAATAAACTCAGTTGAGCGATTTCAGGGCCATCATGGCCCTCTTGTTTCTGTTTTTTTCAGGTACAGAAACTTTCAATACAGAAAAAGTAAGTAATTTTCAGCTGTTTTTTTAACTCTTATGTCTATAGTAATGGACTAGATTTGTTACAAGGTACATGTATATGGAGGTCTGAATGACTGTCCTTTTTCTTTATCCCTTAGTTAGAGTGAACTGGAAAATTACCTGTAAAATGCATGAAAATTTTGCCTAATTTGTTCATTTGTTTGAGTATAAACAAACCACATTAGAAATTTGTGTGATATTTCCCTTTGAAATTGCAAACAAACTAACCAGTTTAGTGTTTTCATCAACAGATACAAAAAATCAGTGGGCAAGAGATGATCCAGCTTTTTTGGTGTTACTAAGTATATGTTTAGTTGGTAAGTTGTCATGTCGTCTTCTATTTTTTTTCATTTAACCCTTTACCCCATAAGGCATTTCTATGGTACATGTATCTCTAATTGACCCTAAATAACAGCAAGGATAAAGCCGTTTCTTATGTGTATATGACACCTTTTGAAAGCATTGAAAACATTGTGGCAAAAGGTGAAATTGCTCGTGATGAGCAATTTCACCTTTTGCCACTATGTTTTCCAAAGGCCCCTGCAAGCAGTGCGTAGAAATGAGTATCTATGGAGTAAAGGGTTAACTCTTTCCCACACAACAAAATTTTAGACTGGTTCAAATTGAAAGCATTTGGAGATGACAAAATTAAGGTGACTGAAAAATTGAAATTTGTTCTGGGAAGGGTAGAAAACACTGTGGGAAAAGGAGAAAATGCTGGTTACCAGCATTTTCTCCTTTTCCCACTGTGTTTTCAAAAGGCTTCTTTCTCCGGGGCGTCAAAAGTAGGGATTGTGTGGTAATGGGTTAAGTGTGTGTTTTCTTTCTCAGAAATATGCAGGTTTTTTAATAAGAATTACAAGTAAGTACTTAAACTCTGTTCAAGAATACAACATTACAGAGGAAGTCAAATTCAAAGTCTTTACAAACCAATGTTTGTTTACTTGTATGCTATTTTACACTTATTTTAACATTATTTGAGTTTTATAACATTGGCCAATGAAGCAACTTATGCTTTACGGGAGTATTAATACTTTGCACTATATTCTTCCTAAGCAGCCAGCTGCTTTCCCATATAAACAACAAAATTTTAGATTGGTCCAATGCAAAGCTTTTATAGACATAAAATATTGCTCAGCTATTGAGATACAGCTTTGAAAGAGGTGAAAACACAAGGATAAGAAGAAAACATTGTAAAATAATCTTATTTGATGCAAAAATTGCTTTTAGGCTGGACAAAATTTTTTTATCCATTATCTTTTTACCACAAAATCAACAGTTGTATTGATGCATAAAGGAAAGGCTGTGGAATTTGTGAAACTGGTGCTTGCTACTCTTCCTCTATAACTGACAAATCTCACATGTTCAGCCACATTCAACATATCATTTGCAAATGCCTTTTAGTCCTTGCTAAACAATGTTTTAAATTTGTTTGGAATTGAAAGCATGTACAGATGAGAAACAAAATACCACTATAAGGATGGGATTCAGTTTTTGGAATGGAGAAAACATTGTGGGAAAAGGAGAAAATGCTGATTACCAGCATTTTCTTCTTTTCTCACAATTTTTTCAAAAGCCTTTTTTCAAATGGTTTTTAAAACTTGTGATTGTGTTTTGAAGAATTGATTGGATAAGAGTTAAATTTTGGTACAGTGTATTGATAAATATTTAAATGCAAACATAGATATTAAGCTGTTGAACATTAACATTGGTGTACAGTTTTATGTAGCTGTGTTGTTGTGTTACAGGAGCACTATTTTTTATCCATTTCAGCGTCTTCAATTGGTTTTGCTTTTGTCCTTGGCTTACACTTTCTGGGTTTCTTGAAGTTTATACTATGGGTTATATTTGTTGATTGTATTGGAGTTGGCATTCTCATCGCAACATTTTTCTGGTAAGTAATTTACTCTTGTCCAAAAAGCAAAGTTTTTGACTTAAAGAGAGTGTTTAATACACCCTTTGGTTTGGACAAGTCTAAAATTTTGTTTTAGGTAAAGAGTTAGTGATTGCTTCTTTTTCCATGGTGTTATGTAGTGGGCAGAAAAGGTGCCAAGTCAGTCAAAAAGAAGGTTACTTATGTATGCATTGTACATTGTTAACCCATTACCACACAATCCCTACTTTTGACGCCCCTGAGAAAGAAGCCTTTAGAAAACACTGTGGGAAAAGGAGAAAATGCTGGTAACCAGCATTTTCTCCTTTTCCCACAATGTTTTCTACCCTTCACAAAATAAATTTCAAATTTTCATTCACTTTTATGTCGTTGTCTGCAAATGCTTTCAATTTGGACCAGTCCAAAATATTGTCGTTTGGTAAAGAGTTAAAACCAGGATCTCTTCTACTTGATCAACCCTACATGTAGATGGCCTTACTCAGGTGAGCGCTTTAGGGCCAATAGCCCTGTTGTTGTTTTTCTGCAATGTTTCTTGAAGTCCCATATTAAGTGCTGGATTATTTATCTTCTGCTTTCAGTTCTTTCAGTACATTCAATACAGGAAGTTCCAAAATTTTGTTGTTAGGGGAAGAGTTTAACTTTATGATTAGATGTAAAGATATCATAGAATTTTGGGTAAATACTTAGCAGCAATTTCTCCTCTTGTCAGAATGATTTCAAAAGTGGGATACAGAATAAAGAAAATGAGCCATGCTGTTTGAAAAGGAAGTTTGATACATCTGCAAAAGTATCAACCCAGGTCAGCCTGTTCAGCCGGTGCAGGCAGATCTGGGTCGAAATTTTGTGGTTTTGGTAGATTTTCTGCATGTCAAGGGACCAGTGTACCTCGTGAATCAGTTGGTTGTTGTACAAAATTGATATTATGGATCCATAGTTACATGATGACTTCCGTGGTATATGTATCATGGAGATTGCTCGCCCACCCGGGTGGCTCAGTGGGGAGCATGTCAGACTCATGACCTGGTGGTTGTGACTTCGATACCTGGTTGAGGCAAACATTCTTTCCGGCGTATTTTCGCCTCTCACCTCTGCTGAAGCATATGAGAAAAGTAGTCGGTGGCTTTGGAAAGAAAGTTATGTAAGTACCGGTATGATAAAGCCAGGAAACACATGTGTGTCACCGACGCCATGATATGACCTTAGCTGTTAAAGTGATATTAAACCCCAATACAACCAACCAACCAACACAGATGGCTCAAATGGTTGTGGGCGGTGAAAGTAATTGATAATTTTTCTTTTCTCAATGTTTCAGGATAATAACAAATAGATACATGGTTGTTGCCCCACCCCGAGGCCAAGATGTAGAGTGGGGATATGCATTTGACGTGCATTTAAATGCATTTTTTCCGCTGCTTATGATTCTTCATTTATTTCAACTTTTCTTTCTTAATTGTAAGTATGAGCTGTAAATGGCTGAACTAAAGTTGATCTCCTGGGCAGGTTTGCATAACAGAAACAGTCCTGTGTTCTCAGGGTTTGTATTATTGGCTTAACCAAAATTTGAAAGTAACACCACTTCTGATTGGCTAAACCATATTCTGATTGGCTAAACCATATGGTTTAGCCAATCAGAAGTGGTGTTACTTTCAAATTAAGGAAATCTTGGAGAATAAGGCCAAGAACTTTCTTGAGAATGATTTGTGAATGTGCACCCAGGACCCTTGGAAAGAAAACTTTTGAAAACCCTTTTGAAAAAGAAAATGCTTTTAACCCATTACCAAACAATCCCTGGTTTTTACGACCCTGATATAGAAGCCTTTTGAAAACATTGTGGGAAAAGGAGAAAATGCTGGTAACCAGCATTTTCTCCTTTTCCCACAATGTTTCCTACCCTACTCAAAACAAATTTCAATTTCTGAGTTTTGTTTATTTTGTCGTCTGCAAGTGCTTTCAGTTTGGACCAGTCTGAAATTTTATCAGTTGGTAAAGAGTTAAACCATTTCAACATGATGAACTGTTAGACTTGTCAATAGCACTAATGGACTGCTAGTTATATGTGGCTAAAAAGACGATATCTGTGTTTATAAGGGTAGAAAACATTTTGGGAAAAGGAGAAATGCTGGTCACCACCTCTTTCTCCTTTCCCATGATGTTTCCAAAACCTTTCCGTTTCAGCGTTGATAAAACTAAGGATTGTGTAGTAAAGGCTGACTCAGCATAATTATCTTCCTTTTCTCGTTATTACTTCTGCCATTTCAGTAGTAAATAATGATCTCTCCAAATACCAGATAATTATGCAGATAATGAATATGAAAATTAGGGTGTTCAAATAATGTTGTTTCCTTATTTTTACAGTGAAAGCTTTCATCTAGATACTTATTATTATGTTGATGAGAAAACCCCTGTTGACCTTCTCAATTCTCATCCTCTTACCTACACTCTTTGGGTTAAATGAAAAGGAGTCATGTTCTGTGAAAAGTGGACTTAATACTAACTTAAAGTGGCAGGAGAAGAGTTGTTGAGTAGGACTGGCAAATAACATTTAATGTCAGGAAAGCAAGAATATTTGTGTTGGTCTCTGTGACATAGGTTACTAAGATAAGATACAGATACATTTGCAAAGAATTTCTAATACCAGTCAAACTGACTTGATTATAATCTGTGATCCTTTAAATGACGACATCCTCTATTTCAGTTAAATTTTGTTGTATATAACTTAATTTTGCAATGTTTTCTATTCTCCCCTTAGCTTTTATCAATACAGAGTGGTTTTTTGGTCGGCTGTTTGGGAACACACTGTGGTTGATTGCCATTTGCTACTATATATACATCACATTTCTGGGCTACAGTGGTAAGATTTTATCTGGCAATAATTTTAGAATATACATAAAGCTTATTTATACCCCCTTAACCCATTACCACACGCCCCTGAGAAAGAAGCCTTTTGAAAACACTGAAGAAAAAGGAGAATTAATGCTTTTCCCACAGTGTTTTCTACCCTTCCCAGAACAAATTTCAATTTTTCATTCGCCTTTGTCGTCTGCAAATGCTTTCAATTTGAACCAGTCTAAAATTTTGTCGTATGGTAAAGAGTTAAAGAAAACAAATGTTTTATGGGGTATACTGGAATCAGCCTATGTGTCTGTCTGTTTGTCTGTGTAAAAATAATTGCCTGTTTCTGTCAAAGCGCTGGCGGGGATGTAAAGCCATATTCAATGACAGCTCTAGTTTTTGATCTATTCTGTCCTTATTGTGTTGATCATTTGGCTTAAGCAGTAAAGTATAGTTTTCTATACCCTTTCAGTGGTAATTCATTATATTTTAACTATCTCTGTGCCCACCCGGGTGGCTCAGTTGTGAGCGAGTCGGACTCATGACCTGGTGGTTGTGAGTTCGATACCCGGTGGAGGAAAACTTTCTTTCCGGCGTATTTTCGCCTCTCACCTCTGCTGAAGCATGTGAAAAAGGTAGTCGGTGGCTTTGGAAAGAAAGTAGTGTAAGTACCGGTGTGAGAAAGCCAGGAAACACATGTGCGTCACCGACCGCCATGATATGACCTTAGCTGTTAAAGTGGCGTTAAACCCCAATACCACTAACCAACCAACCAACCATCTCTTTACAATGCCTGTTGCAATTTTTATTTGTCAAGCTCAGAGACAAATGGATGTCAAATATCAATGCTGTGGAGCTGGAATTTCACAATGACTTGTAGATTTCTAAAATTCACTTACACCCTAGCCAGATTATTTACATAATCACTAGACATGAAAATTTTGGACATTTTCTCTTCATGTGAGAAGATTAGTCAGTGGCTTTAACTCTATACCACACAATCCCGACTTTTAACGACCCTGAGAAAGAAACCTTTTGAAAACATTGCTGGAAAAGGAGAAAATGCTGGTAACCAGCATTTTCTCCTTTTCCCACAATGTTCTTTACCCTTCCTAAAACAAATTTCAACTTTTGAGCCATACTTACGTTGTCGTCTGAAAATGCTTTCAATTTGGACTGATCTACAATTTTGTTGCTTGGTAAAGAGTTAAAAAGAAAGTTGTGTCAATATTGGTCTGAGAAAGCCAGGAAACACATAGGTGTGTCACTGACCACCATGACATGACCTGAGGTTTTAAAATGGCATGAACTCTTTACCAACGGACAAAATTTTACACCAGTCCACATTGAAAGCATTTGCAGACAACAAAATAAAAGTGACTGAAAATTCAAAGTTCCTTTTGGGAAGGGAAGAAAATATTGTGGGAAATGAAGAAAATGCTGGTTACCAGCATTTTCTCCTTTTCCCTCAATGTTTTGAGAAGACTTCTTTCTCAGGGTAGTAAAAAGTAGGGATTGTGTGGTAAAAAGGTCGAACTCCAATACTAACCAATGCAAACTATACAGATATTTGTCATTATTCAAATGAAAAGCTTTTTAAAGTGACAAAGTAAACTTTGCCAACATGACTTGGTTCTTCCGATATTGGTCAATTTCTCCTTTTTCCAAGCGTTTTTTCATAAGCCTTTTACCTTAGGATTGTTAAAACACAGGATTTTCCTGCTTATGGTTGAAGACAATATGCTCTGTGACCTGTCTACTTTTGTTTTAGTCACCTTAATTATTGCTTTGTCTAAAGATGGCTTGTTTGATATTCTTTGAAGGAAAAGATATACAATTGCTATATAAATACCTTTTTTTTTTTCAGCCCTGCCATTTCTAAAGAACACCAGACCCATTTTATTTGCTGTGACTGGTGTATTCTTTCTCTACATACTGTCTATTGCACTGAACTGGAACTTCAGCAAAGGGATGTGTGCTTTCTATCACTTTAGGGTGTATTAGTGGAACAATTGTGTACTTTATAGGTGTTGATGAATATTCAATTGAGGGCTTACTCAGTGAGAAAGTTTAATACAGTGAACTGCACAGTAATGTGCCTGTATGGAAGTAGAGTTATCACAAATAGATATGTACAGTAATCAAAGTCCTGAAAGTTCTGACATCCAGGTGCTGTACCCTTCAGCACATTTTAAACCTGTAGCCCTTTACTGTAGGGGTGTCCTTTGGCAAGACACGTCAGAGCCCTAGCTAAGTACTGATGAAACCTAGGACACATGAATATGTGAGCAATTGCAGTGATATAACTGAAATATTGTTGAAAGTGGTGTAAGGTACCATTTAATCAATCAGTCAGTTTAACCAATTACAAAATGAACCTGAATTTTAACAATACTAAAGAAGGAAAACCTTTGAAAACATTGTGAGAAAATGCTGGTTACCAGCATTTTCTTTTTTTCCCACAATGTTTTCAATAGCCTTTTTCCACAAGTTGATACAGTATGATACAGAGTTGTGTGGCAAAAGAATGCACAAAGAAATGATTGGATGAAATGAACTTTCACACTTAGGAAAATAGACAAAATGGAGAAAAGTGTTGCAATTTTATGTGTGTTGTTTGCATGGATATTTCACAAAATACATCTCATTACTTTTTCCAACAATGTTTATGTGGGAAAGTAGCCAGTGGCTTGGAAAGAATGTTGTAGCGAGTACAAAAAGTGCTGAGTAAAAAGAAACTTTTTCCTAAGAAAGTATGGATGGGTGCACTGGCAGCCATAGTTTAGCCTATTACCACCCAATTCCTACTTTTGATGACCCTGAGCATGAAGCCTTTAGAAAACATTTAGGGAAAGGGAGAAAATGCTGGTGACCAGCATTTTCTCCTTTTCCCACAATGTTTTCTACTCTTCACAATAAAAAGTTCAAATTTTCAGCCACTTTTATTAGTAGTCTGCAAATGCTTTCAATTTGGACAAAGCTAAAATTTTGTCATTTGGTAATGAGTTAACTGAAATAATGTTGAAAACATTCAGAATTATACTATCAATCATTTTACAAAATGTACAACAGTGTAGATTCAAGATCAGGCTGAACATTTTGCTCATTTAACCCATTACCACACAATCCCTACTTTTGACGCCCCTGAGAAAGAAGCCTTTTGAAAACATTGTGGGAAAAGGAGAAAATGCTGGTAACCAGCATTTTCTCCTTTTCCCACAGTGTTTTCTACTCTTCCCAGAACAAATTTCAATTTTTCAGTCATCTTTATTTTGTCATCTGCAAATGCTTTCAGTTTGGACCAGTCTAAAATTTTCTTGTGTGGTAAAGAGTTAAAACTTTTAGTCCTTCATTACACAGTCCATAGTTTTAACAACCCAAAGAAAGATGCCTTTTGAAAACATTGAAGGAAAAGGGAAAAATACTGACTACCAGCATTTTCCCACAATTCTTTGTACCATTCCACAAACAAATTTCAAAATTTGAGTACGATTTATTTTGTTATCAGCCAACGCTTTCGATTTGGCTAAGTTTTCAAGTTTGTTTTTTTGGCTTACAACATGTGAAAAGGGGCATTTGGACATTTATGTAAATTGTCTTCTCGGATCAGCCTGTGCAGTCTGGGCAGGCTTATTCGAGACGGCACCTTATGACTTCATTAGATTATATGCAACAGTTGTCTTGGACAAAACAAAAAATTAAATTAACCCTCCCCTAAACAACAAAGTTTGGACCCTTCCAAACTGAAAGAATTTTCAGACGACAATTTTTGACCTGGAGAAAATGGCAGAAAGTTCTCAAAAAGGGTAGAAAACACTGTGGGAAAAGGAGAAATAGCTGAATACAAGCAATTTCTCCTTTTCCCACAGTGTTTTCAAAAGACTTTTTACTGCAGACACGTAAAAACCAGGGCTTGTTTGGGAAAGGGTTAAAAAAAAAAACCCAGAAAGTATCATTTCGGATTAGCCTGCATGGACTGCACAGGCTGATCTGAGACCACACTTTATGCAAATGTCTGAATGCCCCTTTTCACGGGTTACAGGTCATTTAATAAAGTATCAAATGATGGTTTGAATACCAAAATACAGTGATAAGCCAAAGTTTAGTATACATCCCATCTGAATTGTTGAGCCCTTTCTATGTGTATGAACTTGAATTCTTCTTCCTCTGAAATTGGAGAGATTTTCGAACGAAGAGAAAATAGACATTAGCTTAGTGTTTCTCAGGGTTACCTTTTTGTACAGTATGTGGACAAGGGAAACAACATTATTGAAAGCAGAACAGATTAAATGTAAATTAAATTACATTAAATGATTGCATTGACAAGCATTTTCTTCTTTGAAACAGTACCATGCAAAGCTTGTTTTCCTTTGCCTTAGATTATTAAAACACAGGATTGTTCACAAAGGGGTCAGATTGATTTGTGAAAGATCAGAGTAGAGCTAGACAAGAGATGAATGGAAAGATGAATGCAGACAAAGATTCTGTCAAGAATTAATGAAGCTTTTATTGGTGTGACCATCAGTAAAGATGTTACCTTATTACCTCACAAAGACTGGTTTTTGTGCCAGTGACGTAGACAGGTTTTTGAAAACACTATGAGAAATCGAGCATTTTCTTGTGTTAAAACTCAGTTGAGATGTTGTGGGAATTGAAATCTGGAGGTCAGGGCTTCTGTCTCTACCTCATACTTCAAGCTTTCTATGGAATAGTCCTCAAGCAAGATACATCAGAGTCCAAGCCTTGCACTAGTGAAATGTTAGTGTTATGTTCACTATTTGGTAGGTGTAAGTGTAGGCTGTTGAGCCATAGAATTATGAGTATCAGTTTGATATGATAATAATTTGTATCATAATTATGTGAATGTATATTATGAGGGATGTATATTTCAATCATTTAAGCCCATTCAAATCCTTGGAGCTTAGAATAGGATTTATGACTGTTTAAAATCTTTTACAACTGTGACTGTATTTCAGTCACAAAACATTACATGGTTAACCTAAAGACTGCCTCAGTAACCCTTTACTCCATAGATACTCATTTCTACACATTGCATGTTGGAGCCTTTGGAAAACATTGTGGCAAAAGGTGAAATTGCTCGTGACGAGCAATTTCACCTTTTGTCACAATGTTTTCTATGCTATCAAAAGGTGTCATTTACACATAAGAAGTGGCTTCATCCTTGCTGTCATTTAGGGTCAATTAGAGATGCCATAGAAATGCCTTATGGGGTAAAGGGTTAATGAGTAGCATCTCTGTGATGCACTATAAAAAGGAATTAATCAAATATAACTACGGATTTGTAACATCTATTGTCTAACAGCTGAGTGTCTCTGTAGGTAGAATAGTCCATGTACATGCAGAAAGTTTACAAAAAGCAAGAAGTATCGACCCATGTCAGCCTGCGCAAACTACATGGGCTAACATGGGTTAATACATTTTGCAGGGGCATTAAAATACGTTTTGATAAACCATGATTGGGAAAGGTACAAAAATTTTAATTCAGTTATGTAGACTCTCATCACTGTTGTTGTAACTTTAAGATTATGTTGGTCAGAATATTTCATTATAATATTGGAGAGTGTAGATCAATATTGTATTGCATACTTCATGCTTTCTGATCTGTATTGTACATGAAAGCTACTTTGGCTTTACTATATGAATTTTTTCAAACAGACTTTGTCATGTATTACATATATGTATTATGCATTTTTGACACCCATTTTCAGAGTTTGGAAAATTAGAATTACCCTGAAATCAAAGTCAGAGGTGTATTAGATTGTTATCAAACTATAAAAATGTGGACTGGTCCTATTAGCTCTTTACCAAATAACAAAGTTATAGACTGGTTTAAGTTGAAAGTACATGTATTTGTAGATGACAAAATATAATTATGCTGCACAAATTAGGACATTTTTGTTTGAATAGGTAAAGAGCATTGTGGGAAAAGGAAACCTGTACGTCTTTGTTACCAGTATGGGTTTATACTGTTTGCTTGTTTGTGACATGGTCCTGCCCAAAAACGCTTGATATAAGCATACTTTTCCAAATTTAAATGGTCCATTTCTTGATCCCGTTATCTAGAGGCGAGGATACCAAGTATACGTTTTAGAGTTCTTTCAAATACTATCCATGTGTACTTTAGAAATTTTGTGTTAGCCCATTACCACACAGTCCCTACTTTTGACGACCCTTTGAAAGAAGCCTGTGGAAAACATTGTGGGAAAAGGAGAAAATACTGGTAACCAGCATTTTCTCCTTTTCTGACAATGTTTTCTACTCTTCACAAAACAAATTTCGAATTTTCATTCACTTTAATCTTGTCGTCTGCAAGTGCTTTCGATTTGGACAAGCCTAAAATATTGGCGTTTGGCAATGAGTTAACCAATTTGACCAAAACTTTTTATACTTTTTACTACACAATCCCACAGAAACACTGTTGGAAAAGGAGAAAATGCTGGTAACCAGCATTTTCTCCTTTTCCCACAATGTTTCCTACTCTTTCAAAGACAAATTTCATCATTTGAGTCATATTTATATTGTCACCTGCAACTGGGACAAGTCTACATTTTTCTCGTGTAGTTGAAGTAGATAATGTAAAATGAAACTTGAAGCTTTTCCTGTTTTTGTGGATAGATAGTTGGATGTTCTGATATTTTGTGATATGCAAAGAATTTAAGTCTTCATAATATCAGTTTTATGTATAAAGCATTGAGGGATTTTATAAATCAATTAAAGATATTTTGCTGTTAGTATTTCTTCTTTTCTCATTTTTTTTTCTTTCTATATAATGGATGGTTAGTTGCCCTTGTTGTACTGGTTTCTGTGTTGATAGTCAAGCCTTTCCCAAACAATCCCTGGTTTTTACGGGTCAGGAATAGAAGCCTTTTGAAAACATTGTGGGGAAAGGAGAAAATGCTGGTAACCAGCATTTTCTCCTTTTCCCACTATGTTTTCTATCCTATCATATAGAAAAGTCATCTTTTTAGCAACTGCTGATTTGTCATCTGCAAAATGCTTCCAATTTGGTCTGGTCCAAAATTTGTCGTTTGGGAAAGGGTTAAGAAAAAGTCAAAACAAGTCATCGCATAATTATGGATCCACAAAACCAATTTTGCTGAACAATCGACTGAATCCTGAGGTAGAATGGTCCATGCACATACAGAACATTTACGAAAAGCAAAAAAGTTTTGGCCCAGTTTAGCCTGCGCTGTCCAGAGTCCATACTTTTTTGCAGTTTACATTAATTCATTACCAAACGACAAATTTATAGACTAGTCCAAATCGAAAGTATTTGCATACGAAAAAATAAAAGTGACTGAAAATTTGAAATTTGGTTTGGGAAGGGTAGAAAACATTGTGGGAAAAGGAAAAAATGCTGGTTACTAGCATTTTCTCCTTTAATGTTTTCTAAAGGCTTCTTTCTCAGGGGCGTCAAAAGTAGGGATTTGTGGTAATGGGTTAAGTCTCCTTTTCAGACACGCCGTTTTGTACGAGAGATACTGTTCCTTTGTGGACAATGGTTTGGTTTAACTCTACCAAATGATAAAAAAAATGTGGGCTTGTCATTTGTAGACGACAAAATAAATCTGGCTCAAAAATTGAAATTTATTTTGGGAGGGGTCGAAAATAATGTGGGAAAAGGAGAAAATGCTGGTTACCAACGTGTGTTGAAAAATGATATTATATATGAGGGTTGATTGATTGATTGATTGTATGGTGTTTGATGCCGATTTCAACAATATTTCAATGATATCGCGGCGGCCAGTGCACCTATCCATCTTTTCCTGGAGATTCTCATACCAGTGCAACGCACAATATTCTTTCCAAGCTACTGGCTTCTTTCCCACATAACCATCGTCGAAACAATGGTCAGGGGTGAAAGAGGGATTAATCCTGTCGTGATGGCTACCATCAGTCCTTAGAAAGGGACTGGCCTGAGCCGGGGATCGAACTAGTGACAGCCTATTCTCAAGTACTGTGCGTTACTAAGCAACCGGGGCCTGGCATAAAATACGAGGGCAAAAAGGGCAATTTGATGACTGGCGAGTTTACGTTACTTTATCTAGACATATTGAAACACAGAACAGTTTCAAAGTTTATATTCCAAATACTATTACGCCGACTTCCTTTTTTAACCCTTGCGGTGCTAAGACCGACTCGCTGACCTTTTGCGGACTATGTAGATCAAGATCAGACTGTACAGAGCGTACTGTCTGATCTTGATCCACAATGTTCGATAAAGAGATATTTTGCTCCCAACAATAACTGAGTTTTTACCACTTATCCTGATAAATTACTAAACTGAAGTATCTGTTATTAGAAACCCAAATATTTCTATTTCAAAGTTATTTGTGAAATACTATCTCCTTATTATCATTCGGACAGTGTAGATTCAAGATCAGACTGCACGTTCTGTGCAGTCTGATCTTGATCTACACTGTCCGCAAAAGCAGAGAAGCTTGAACCTTTAACACACGACAAGATTTTAGACCTGTCCGAATTGAAAGCATTTGCTGATGACAGTTTCAATGTGGGTCATATGAAATGATTTTTCTTTGAAAGGGAAGAAAACATTGTTTGAAAAGGACAAAATGCTGGTAAACAGCATTTTCTCCTTTTCCCACAATGTTTTCAAAAGCCTTCCCTTTTTGAGGGTGTTAAAAGTCGTCATTGTGTGGGGTAAAGGGTTAGCTTAGCAGCTATAGGGTTACTATCGATTTTGAAGGATTCATTTCAGTTATTTAACAGAATAAAGGTTAAAACGAAAGTTAATGTAATTGTCAACAAGATTTCTATCAAGTTGACATTATCGAACAACATTAAAGCAACGACATAAACAACCTCGATGAAGTTATTCACATCCATCTATCTATCGGTGAAAACTTTAAGGGGAATTGATAATTTAAGTTAAAAATGAATGTAGCATTACGTACAGTTTGTCAACTGAAACATAGTTAGAAAGCTTTCCTAGAAAATTTAAACTCATGTTGTTTTTTTTACGCGGAGCATTACAATTTTCATAACGGTAAACCGGCGTATTTCCGGGGATAAAATGTACTGTGTACACTGTAAAAAATGGTAACGCGTGACGCGTTTCGAATGTGTTCCATAGCGAAACACTGCCGTTTCGAGGTGTGCAATACCAAAACACATGACGTTCACTAATTAAACAGCCGTTTCAAACTGAAACAGATGTGTTCCATAATGAAACGCGTGTGTTTATTTCAGAACGCCAGCGTACAGATATTAAACACCAGTGCTTTGGGCTAAAGTTTAAAAAATGTGAAGTAAATCATAGTAACTCAAATCCTGATTAATTATATTGAAATCTCATTGTAATAGATAGCTTCGAGTGAGTTCTGATGACTTCAAATACAAAACTCTGTAAGGGGTGTTTCATTATGAAACGCTGGTGTTCTCTTGTCAGCGAATTATGCACACTTAGGCGTTTCAACTGAGAGTTACCTTTTACTCAGAGAGGAAAAAAAAAACTAACATGAACTCACGATTCATACGATAATTGTATAGACATTAAATATAGAATCAAACAGGAACATTCGAAAGTTTCAATTTATGCATCAAACAAAAGTCCCACTACAAATGACTGACAATGATGTTTAGACTTTGGATTTATTTTGTATGGGGCGAATTAGTTATGGGCCGAAATTTGAATTGGGCGATTTATCCTAGGACGAAACAACAACCGCCATTTTGAAGCCGAAAGATACAGATGCGGGTAAGTTTGAAAAAAAAAAAAAGTCTTTTGTTTAAGTATGCATAGAATCTACACAAGGAACACGGTGTAAAGACATTTTCAACAAAATAGTATTGTTGTAGATCTACAGGAATTAGCAATATTTAAAAAGTGGATGCAGATCCACAAATGAAAAGTGCAGTTTCTTTTAGGCGCCTTTCTACAGTGCGTAGCCATAATGATGTAGGTATCTAGAGTCTACGCAACGTCAGATTTAACTATCTGAGAAAAAATAATGTCTTGCAATTTGTGTTTATTTCATTGTTATCTGTCTCCCTTCAGCAGAGAATAAACCGTTTCATAGTAAAGTCTAAACTTGTAACTGCAAATAGATTTGCCTACTAGATATATAATATTGATGATGTCAGATGACGTCATGTTTGACGTCATCTAAAATATGTCTGCCAGAGGTCGTAATTTGACAACCGAACATAAACAAACAATCATAAATCTACGTGAAAAATAACTAAGTTATCTGGGAAAAGCTGTAGACTCTGAAACAAGTTCAAACAACACGGACATTTTTGAAAAGATTTCTGGAGCGTGGAAATACCAAAAATCTTGAGCGAACTGGGAGGAAATGAAAATCCTATATGATAGTCTGCTGCTTTTTTATTCTTTTTTCTTCAATTTAATGCCATGTATTGATAAAGGGGGGCTTGATTTAAATTCCAATTTATATGTAGATCTACCAACATCTCTTTAAATAAGTACTAGGCAAATTTCATGAAACTTTATATTGATGTTGTTTATAATGAGCAACAGGCAATCACTATCTGTTTTTTCATTTGATTAAAAGGCCATTTCATGGAAAAGGGTGGCTTTATGTAAAATTTTACGATGGAACAATAACAAAAAGGCCATGTGTACATGCAAAATACAATACTACTCTTACGTTTCTATAAAAAGAGGTCTATATGTTTCTATCAGAAGAGGTCTTTTTTGGAATGGGATTTCATTTCAATTAATAACTCTTTCTACATGATTTTAATTTAATACTGTTAGGATTGTTACCATCAATAGGTGTCTTTTTCTGTACCGCAGTAGATATATAGCTTCTTTGGAATAAAAAATAAATCTCTGTTTAGTTTTGAGCTTATTCTTGGAATCATATTTCACTCAAGCAAATTTTAAAAAATGTGACAGCCAACGAAGGACAAATTTTCAGTGGTCGCAGGAAATGTTGATTCTCATCAAATTTTACAGATTTTGGCTGAAGTACAATGCTTGCTCATACTGAAAGAGGATAAAATCCAGTTACCCACTACCGGTTATGAAGTGGTTTGAGACCCTATTTGAAGCAGATACAAGATTGAGAAACATGGTAAATGTGAGTAAACTAAATTTTGCTTGGTTTCTGTAAAATACATCAAGGGTTTTCTCTGTCTTTCTCAAACAGGGGTCATTTGATACTATTTACATGACTGAAAGAAGGAAAACGATTAAATTTTAGGGGATAAATCTATATTATAGAAAATTTGAGGGTACCAATTAAAAAAAATAAGGAGTCCGAGTAGGGGAAAACCCAGATACATGTAGATTGTGTGGGTTTGACACTTTTTTTTTTTCAAGTTACAGGATATGGCAGAAGCAAGTTTAACCACAGAAGCTTTCTTTTATACCTTTCATGCTTCATTTAATTGGCCCATTGTTTAGAAGTAAAAATAAGAAATTGAATTGGAGTATTCAAGAATTAGAATTTGATTTTTTTTTTTTCAGATCATTTAGTCTCATTGCTGTCTAGTTGTGTTTTGAGTAGAAAGATTGAGCATACAGGTTACATTGTTGTTGGTACATGTAGCTAAAGATTACATTGCTGTTTACCATTAAATTTAAAATTCTTTTGCAATCCACAATTTTCTGTAGTCTAAATTGCTATCACAAGTTTCAAGAGCCCTGCAAAAAACCTTTTAAAACATTGGAAAAGGAAAAAATGCTGGTAACAGAATATTCTCCTTTTCCCACAATGTTTTCTTTCCTCACAAAGACAAAATCATCATTGAGCTACTTTTAATTTGTGGCCTGCAGATGCTTTCAATTCAGACCAGTTTGGTAATGAGTTAATTCTTTACCAAACGACAAAATTTTAGACTGGTCCAAATTAAAACCATTTACAGACGACATCATAAAAGTAACTGAAAATTTGATATTTGTTTTGTAAAGGATAGAAAACACTGTGGGAAAAGGAGAAAATGCTGGTAACCATCCACGATGCTTTCCAAAGGCTTCTTCCTCAGCATCGTTAGAATTAGTCATTGTGTGGTAAAGGTTTAAGTCTGTAAACCATTTGATAAAATGTAGGATTTCCCAGAATGTAAAGCATCTGCACACGACAAATTAGATGAATTTCAAATGATGTGGCTACAAAAGATAGATGAATGGGTTACAAAAGATTGTGGGAAAAGTGGTAGCTATAATTTATCCTTTTCCCATATTTTTTATGGTTTTCTTCCCCAGGTGAAAACAACAGGTTATTTGACAAATGGATAATGATGCACCTTGTATAGGATAAGTGGATAACACTGAGTGGATAACACTAATTGTTTGGCTGTGCTGATCAACCAATTGAGTCTGAAGCTGACTATAAACAGGGAAATTGTCAGAAGACAAAACCTTTTGCTAAGGTAGCAAGGTATGTGCTGTATTCTAATTTATCGAACCATTTTACAGCCAGGCTGCATAAAGTTTAAGCATTGTAATACACGTTCCTATGTTGGTATTAAACTATTGGCAGGGACAGCACTTTATAATCTACCTCCAAACTTTTGAAGCACATATCAATTCTTCATTTACCATTAAAACTGAAGAAAAACATGGTGCAAAATTTGTGGTAATTGAACTCTTCAACCAAAAGCTCAGAGTTTTGGTTGACCCTTAAAGAGAAAGCTTTTGAAAACAGTGTGGGAAAAGGATAAAATGCTGGTATCAGTCATTTTATCCTTTCTCACAGAGGTTTTTTGATTTTGAAAATCATATGTAATTATTATAGGCCAAATGATTATTTTTCTTAGCCTTTAGATGATTTCAATTTCAACCAGAGTGCAATTCAGTAAGGAGTTAGGAATCATCTATTTGCTGTTATTTTGTTATTTAAGGTACCTCTCACAATAAAATTGCTATAAAGCCTGAAATTCACCTGAGCGGAAAGTGTTCAATATGCTTGATCTTTGTCACATTGCTTGAATTGTTGAGTTCCTTTAATTAGTATCTGGCTACCAGAGCTAATTTCAGGAATCTTAACCCTTTACTACAAACCTAAACTTCTAACCGCCATGGGAAAGAAGCCTTTTCAAAACATAGTGGATGAAGGAGAAAATACTGGTAGCTAGCATGTTTGTCCTTTTCCTATGATGCTTTCTCTCCCTCATAACCAATTTTTGAATCTCGTTTATTTTGGTTTTTTTTTTTTCGTTGGGGGGCAGGGTGGTGGGGCGATGTCTGTGAAATTGAATACTTTTAATTTAGACATGTCTAGAATTTTTTGTTGTTTTTCAGGTAAAATATTATCAGACGTTGCTTGGGTGATGTTGCTGCACCAAAATTGCAAGAATAGTTGAGCTTTGTGTACAGTAACACAATTTTCTCTCTGGTTGTTACAGATTTAAGGACTGAGGAAACTTGAGCAGATTTTGAAATCTTCACCAGTCCCTACAGTGGGCACCCACTTTGATAGTTGAAGAGAAATACGTGCAGACTGAGAACACGACAGTTGCTTTTGACAGTTGGCTGTGGCTATTTTGATGGGGTTTTGTTATTTAATTTGTGTAGAATACCCTAATGATTTTTACAGTAGACAGTGCTTCAAAAACAATTTGATAACTAATTACAGTAATGGTAATAGTTTGATTTGGTGAATAACTGTTTTTATTTGTTAGACATATCTTTAATAAATGGGGGAACAATTTTAATCGTTCTATGTTTCTGATCTCACCCTTTTATATTCAGGCCAAAGACGCAGCCCTGGTATTGAAACACATGAAGTGTTCATCCTGCATCTGCAGAGGACTTTAATAGGGTGTTGTAAAACGGCACACCATTTGTGTGAAACATGTTACGTGTTTCAATTTTGAAACATGTGACATGTTTAAAAGTGGAACATTAATGTTTTCCTGCATGAACGCCATGTGTTTCAAAAGGGAACGGACGTGTTTACCCGAAGTGTTCATGTGTTTAAAAAGCGGTCCTACTAAATACCACAAAGACACCCTAAACACCACAAAGACACACAAAGACGCACAAAGACACACAAAGACACCACAAAGACACACAAAGACACCACAAAGATGTAAAAAACACACACACAAAATAGTTTTTGAGTTGTTTGCATTATGCTAGGTTAAGAAAAATGACAAAAACGCGCAGACACACTCTAGGTCCAAGCATCCGCCGGATCATTTCCTGCAACTAATTTTCCTGTTTATCATTTAATATCTGGTAATTTAAAGGCCTTGTCCTCTTTTGATGCCCTTTATCAAGTCGGCACAGTAAAACTTTTGTTTATTAGTAATGTATAGTTAATGACATGGTTTGTTGTTTGGCCATAGTTAATAGCTGGACAATCTCATTTCGTATGGCTAACAGTTTGACAACTTATTGTAATATATTGACTGATTTGTAAGGTTCAAGATGAAAGAGAATAATTCGAAATTAATGACATTTATTGAGTCTCAATGAAAGAGAGGCATGTTGGTATATAATGGAACGTTTAGTTGGAATCTAGAAAGTAAAAATTGGCGACGAGTAATATGTTTAATTCTTGTTTTGTATTATTTATATATTTGCATGATTTACCCATTTTTCAGTTTTAAACATGTGAAGTGTTTAAAGATGGAACACAAGTGTTTTCCCGTCTGAACGCCGTGTGTTTCAGAAGTGAACATGTGACACGTTCTATATTAATGTGTTTAAAAAGTGTAACAGAAAAAGTGTTTCAATATGTGTGCAAATTTGAAACATCTGTTTTTACAGTGTAGGTGCATATCAAGATACCAGCCGCGGTACTTAATAGCACTCATCACACGAGGTACGTCGCATGGGATTCGGCTAAGATTCGAAAAGTCCGTAATCAGTCGGCCGACAGATGCTCGTTGTCTGCGCATGTCATATTCTTCGAAGATTCGACTGTCTTATATGACGCATCACTAGCCCCGAAAGCGGGAAGACTGTAATATTACGCTCTATAAAGTAGCAATGTAGAAAATAGCTTTTATCGATACGTTTGAGGAGAAATGAGACCTGCTGTAGCGCCAGATTTCTCTAAACTGCGGATCATAGCTGAGTGAATAGCACGAGGTAGCGTTTTATTGAGTAAACGTTTATTTTAGTTTGAAATTCAAAGTAACGGTTGTCGCGTAGGAAAGTGGTTCGGTTCTGTACCCAGGATATCCAAATTAGATAGATGAGTATTTATAGAATGCCATCTAGCGGGAGATAACAGACAGATGCTGGTTCCCCGCATCGGTTACGGATTATCCGAGTCTTGGCTGAATCCCTACGATGAAATGCGATGTTACACGAAACCCATTTGGGTATCCATAGTAAACAGGAAGATGACGGAATGATAACGCGTATGCCAACGTTATCGTTACAGACTGAAATATCCATATTCATAGCCATTAAGATAAATCTTTACCAAACGATAAAATTTTATACTTTGCCTGTACATAATGTGCAAGTGCAGACGACCACATAAATATCTCTCTCTCTCTCTCTCTCTCTCTCTGTGACAGTGCAGAAAAAACTTTGTGGGAAAAGGAGAAAATGCTGGTTACCAGCATTTTCTCCTTTTCCCACAAAATTTTCAATAGTCTTCTTTTCTTAGGGTCGTTAAAAGTCGGGATTGTGTTGCAAAGGCTTAAATGTTGTTATCTTCAATTGATTGTAAACCATGCCCTGCAGTTTACGTAAATGATGACCCACGGTGATTGGCTCCAGGAAATTTGAACCGGTAGTTGTGCCAGGCTGGTTCCAAAGGTGAAATCCGCCTATCGCGGAATTCGAACCTTGGACCTTAGATTTCAGAGATCAAAGCTCTGCCTCTTCACTTCTGTCGCAAGCTGCAACAGTCGTTATAGGTCTTAAATTTTCCTGTTGATTGAAACCTGAGTAGCTTTTATAAATGACGTAGATCAAGACCTGAGTGCACAAAAGTGCAGTCCGATGTCTTTTCCTTCTGTCCGTTACTTGACCGTAATCGATTGGCCGATAGACGCTGCTTTCCCGCATCGCGTTTACAGTTCAGTTACCTAAGTGCCAGCCGATTCTTTAGGAAATTTTGCGATGAAAGGCGAATCCAATTAGGGCGTTGTCTGCGCATGTCATATTCTTCGAACATTCGACCTGTCTGTTATGACGCATCATTCCCCTAAATTTTGGGGGATTGTAGTGATACGCGCTATAAAGCAGCAATGGAGAAAATGGCTTTTATTAATACGTTCGAGGAGAATCAGGCCCATTTTAGCTCCAGATTTCTCTAAACTGCTAATCGTAGCTGACTGAATTGAGTATACGTTCATTTTAGTTCTAAATTCAAAGTGACGGTTGTCGCGTAGAAAAGTAGTCCGGTTCTGTACGAATACAAGGATGACCAAATTAGATGTAGAATGACATCTAGCGGGAGATAATGCCCAATGGATATCATATCCTTAACTCTTTACCATACGGCAAAATTACAGACTGGTCCTATGAAAGCATTTGCAGACGACAAATTAAATGTGCCTGAAACGCTAAAATTGGATTTGGGAAGAGTAGAAAACATTGTGGGAAAAGGAGAAAATGCTGGTAACCGGCATTTTCTCCTTTTACTAAAATGTTTTCAAAAGTTTTTTTTTTTTTCATTGTAGTTAAAAGTCGGGATTGTGTAGTAAAGAGTTAAAGAGTACTTTCTAATGTTTTCAGAAGGTTTCTTTCTTAGGGTAGTTAAAAGTCAGGATTGTGTGGTAAATAGTTAAAAAGAATATTTTCTGTCTTAGTTCTGTGCTAAAACATATTTGTGTGTACTTATTAATGGTGCCTCGTGTAATATGATTAACGTTTGTTACTAATTGTACATTTATATACTTAAGAAATAATCTTCTTTCTATCGTGGTATATCGTTCATTTTAACATGAACGCGACTTTGGCTCTATAAACACAGTGCAAGGAAAACGTGGTAAAATCTGCGACAATCCATGTAGAGTGACTTCATCCTATATCGAGTGACGTCATTCAACGAGTGAGTTATTCAATGGAACATAATCTTCATCCGCATTTTTACTCTTAGTTTGAACTTGTTTTCCTTTCATAAAAAATTGGCCATGTTAGAATCGAAATAATCTTCTTTCTATCGTGGTATATCGTTCAATAAACCACAGTTGTGAGTTATGAGGCACAATAAATGATCCACGACGGCGATAGCCCGAGTGGGTTATTTATTGCGCCTCATAACTCACAACGTGGTTTATTGAACGATATACCACAATAGAAAGAAGATTATTTCCGTTCTAACATGGCCAATTCTTAATGATAGGAAAACAAGTTCAAACTGAGAGTAAAAACGCGGATGAAGATTATGATTATGTTCCATTGAATAACTCACTTATTGAATGACGTCACTCGCTATAGGATGACGTCACTCTACTCTTACGAACGAAGTCCGTAACAAAGAAACAAATTAATAAATGCATGGCAGAAATAAGGGTCGGAGCGGGATTCGAACTCCGGAACTCCCGGACACAAGACCAATACCCTAACCACTGAGCCAAAGAGTTATCTCCCTGACGCAGTAGCCAGGTATTGTATTTAAATCGGGAGTATGCCATGCAGGAAGGAGTGGTCTCTCGTAACACACCCCCTCTTAAAGTCATCATTTATTGATGACTCAAAGCCTTATTAGGCAGGAAGTCCGATTTTTGGACAACAAATGGGATTAATGGCTCAATGGCCAATCCCGGACGAGCCCCCATCTTACGAACGAAGTCCGTAACAAAGAAACAAATGAATAAATGCATGGCAGAAATAAGGGTCGGAGCGGGATTCGAACTCCGGAACTCCCGGACACAAGACCAATACCCTAACCACTGAGCCAAAGAGATATCTCCCCTGACGCAGTAGCCAGGTATTGTATTTAAATCGGGAGTATGCCATGCAGGAAGGAGTGGTCTCTCGTAACACTACAAGGAATGTCGCAAATTTTACCACATTTTCCTTGCACTGTGTTTATAGAGCCAAAGTCGCGTGTCATGTTAGAATGATGAATAAAATATGTTTAAACTAATGGTGCCTCTTCAAGAATAAATTAAGATTTCCGACTATGATGACATTCCTCTGCTATCCAGATCAATCCATTCATCAGAACTGATGCAGTAAGATGACAGGAGATAAAAGCATGCGTGCTGACTTTGGAGTGGGAAGATACAGAAAAAGAAAAGTGCAGAGAAATGGAATATATCAGTATGCTTAATCTTTTCTCAACCACCGCGTGAATTTACGATGCTTGGGAAAACGGGCATCGAAAACATAGTTGGAAAAGAAGAAAATGCTGTTGATCAGCATTTTCTTCTTTGCCAACGATGTTTTCTGTCCTTTAAACTCAAATCTGATCGTTTAAAAGACACTTAGTATGTCGTCTGCAAGTGTTGTCAATATGGAGAGGTCTAAAAATTTGTGGTTTGGTAAAGAGTTACGATTCCATCAGTTGATTTCCTTGTCATCAATATTTATCAGACAGTAATATTAGGACCGCTATATGGATATTACCTCGGAATATAATGCAGGCGAAATCTCAATGTTTCTTGTTTTTATTTCTGAGCTATGATAAACTTATTGCATAGGTTTGTTTATGTTGTAATGGTGCCTAAAATAAAACTGCGATGCACAGGGGTTCGTTTTGTGACGATCTTCGCCACCTATAATCTGGCAAGGAACACGCGAAAAGGTACATTCGGAGGCTGATCCGAGACGACACTTTACGACTGTGTAAGTTTTTCTGTAAAGTAGACTTGCGCAGAAAAGAAAGTTAAATAAGCAAGAGTCACATGCACAACTACACGTCATAGATATTCATTGTGGTAAATCTAAGTAGTATCAAAAGGAAGGAGGAATCCTCGGTAATAGGAGCAAAATCCTCATCGAGCAAAATCCTCGGTGAGCAAAATCTTCGGTGATCTGATGACGTCAATCCATTGATTTTACGCATTTATTTTTCCATCTTTTGTGTAGCAGTTTTCAGTGCATCGATGACATCATAACAGAACAAATAAAATCCAAAGGTGTTTAAAGAACGTGAACAGGGTGCAGGTAAAATGTCGGGACCTATCAAAAGGAAATACAAAAGGAACCGCAGCACTAAAGGATCGCGTGACTTTTTCGAAATAAGTTAACAATGTCAGTGTTTTACTAAGAACAATTTCAGTAAAGAAGGACTTGTGTCTGAACTTCAATTGCTTTATTTGATTTGCCACAGACTCAAAACAGCGTGAAGGACCTTTATTGTGAAGAAGTTCGACCATTAGCTCAGGTGTCGGATGACAGTCCGTTTGAGTTAAGCCGCGGATTCATTTGCAAAATTCTAGTGATTATTGCGATCTAAAGAATTCTCAAACTTATGTGAAACTGAAAGTAGAGAAGGCCGACGGTAACTGCATTAACAACGGAACCAGTTGGACCTGCCATTTTGCTGTCACGTGCATTGTTTTCTACGAGTAAAGTGACGCTTCAAAACAAGACCAGTTTAAGATGTACCTATAACCCAGATCGAGCGTACATACAGACACTGTTGAAATACGGTCAAGATGTGTTGGCAAGCCAAATTCAAAGTCAGGTCTGGATAGTAGATGACGCAGATTCTCTTAGTAATACGGCTCCAAGTTCCAAGTTTGATGAGCAAATCGAAAACTTTAGGTTTCCTTTGTTTCACAGACTTGGTTATCCTCAATATATGATTTTCTTTTTTGTGACTAGCTAAAGAAAAGTTTGATGTACGAATATTTTACCCGTCGACAAAGATTCAAAGTGGCCAAACTCAAAGCGATTCGAGACGATAAAAAAAAAATACGGTTCAAAAAATGTCACAAACCATTAGGGAAATATGTGACCAGTACAGGACTCGGGACCCTTTGCTTACAGGGCAAGTGCTCTACCACTGAGCTACGCATTCCGTTGAATTGACAGGTGTACACTTAGTATATTTTTGTGTAAGCTAGTGAAAAAAAAATAGAAGTTGTTAGTTATCATATATTCATAAAAAACGAGTCCGAAAATGATATAAAGTAGTCGAAATAATTAGTTAAACTTTCGGTCCCCTTTTCTGGTGGCTTGTTTTTTGTGGTCGAAATCAAGAAATTTTTTGTGAAAGCTGTTCGGCCCCTCAATTATCGTACCCTAGGTAAAATTAAAGAGGGTTTCCTTCACAAATGGTCATGTAAATGTATTTTTTTTTTGTATTTTGTCTTTCACTCTATTTATCTATAATATGAATCGGGAAAATCAGTACAAACAGTGCACCTTTGCATATGTTTCTGATCTTGATTTACCTATAACAAAACATTGTGGAAAAGTAGAAATTGTTGGTTTTTATGAACGATTTGGACTTGCAATTCTTGCGTTTACAGTCTGTACGGCTGAACTCCTGTGGCGCTGCTAATTTTTCCCCCAAATTCAATAACAGGATGTGTTTATATGCTTGATTTCTTTCTCGTCGTTTCTAAAAGGTATTATTTCAGTTACAAGAGCGTGACAATTCATCTTTTTTTTTATGGCAAGCTAACAAGGAGTTCTGTGTACTAAATATTTAACCAGTCGACAAAAAAAATCAACCTGTCCAAATTGAAAGTACTTCGAGAAAACAACAACAACATCAACAACACAATAATCCGGTTATAAAATATAACATACAAGAAGAAAAAAAATATGTGAACTCCGCAGGACTCGAACTCGGTACCTCAAGCTTACAAGGCGAGTGCTCTGCAACTGAGCTACGCATTCCACTGACCATAAATGAAACACTTATTAATATATATTTTTGTGAAAGGGTAAATGAAAAAAAAAAATGGATAGATGTTGGTTATCGTCATTTCTCATAACCCCAATATGCTTTCTCAGGCCTCATTATGTATGGCCGTTTCAACTCGGAATTGTTTGAAAACAAAAACAGCAAAAAATTGCAACAACTTATTTGAAGACACAGTTTGTTTATATTTGTCCTTCAGATATTTTGCATTGGCCAGTGCACCTATCCGGGAATTTCTTCACATCTTGGCAAAATTTGTATTTATCGTTAATGAAATCCAGTGCGACATGATTCTTTCGTCTCTCATTGCTGAACTTTGCGTCGACTTCAAAATCGAAATTTAGTCATTGGTTTGGAATGAAAGGTCAGAGCGTCTGCCAGAAAAACAGCTGGCAGAGAGAAAGAAATGACGTGCCTTGGGATTGGTAAATCATCATCAGAAACATTTGCAAAGGTGCACTGGTTGTACTGATAACTTATTGTACTTATCGCATCACCAAAAAAGTGTATCTAAATTGAACTACTTATTTCTGCTCTCTAGACCCTTTCTTAGAGCTTCAAAAGGTTGCTACATCTGAAACTATCCGCCCCAATTCTAGCAACATTATAAATGTTAAAATTTTATATCTCTTCATGAAAAACTCAAATTTCTCATTCATTGTCCGCCTCTAGTGTTGCGAAAGTATCCTTTATTTCAACATACTTACATGTATTACAGTCAAGGCATCAAAAAAGCAGGCCCGTAGAACTAGCCCTAATAAGTAGACGCAAATGGAGAAAATATCCGAAGCGCGTAATGCAGAGATGTGTAGGCTATCTTAGGAGGTTCTTGATGGCCTTTAAAAAATGAATTATACAAGCTCTATTGACGTCTTTATTTTTCGGCGTAGCTATATGCGCTGGCTTTAAACCTACTTCTTGGTTTGATATAGAATGAATAAACACTGCTTTGTGATTGGTCAAAAATAAAGATACATGTATGTATATATGACTCAATTTAGAACTTGTCCAAAATATTAACAAGGTAAACATTCTGACTCGTTTTTCATGAATATGTGATAAGCAACAACCTTCGATGTTTTTTTTTTTCTCTACCTTTCACAAAAATGTACTAAGTGTTCACTTGTCCATTCAACGGAATGCGTAGCTCAGTGGTAGAGCACTCCCTCTGTAAGCAAAGGGTCCCGAGTCCTGTTCTTGTCACATATTTCCCTCATAATTTATGATAATTTTTAACCAGATTTTTTTTAATCGTTTTGAATGGCTTTCAATTTGTCCACTTTGAATTTTTTGTCGACCTGTTAAAGATTTAGTCATTTTAGTACATAAAATTTTTCCTTAGCTTGTCACAAAAATAAAAATAGAATTCATATATTGAGAGCAACCAAGTCTGTGAAACAAAAGAAACCTAAAGTTTTCAATTTGCTTTTCAGGGCTGCTCTTTCGTATAAACCATTTTTAGTGGAAGTTGGAGCCGTATTACCAGGAGAGTCTGAGGTGTCGATCATCCAGACCTGCCTTTGAATTTGACTTGGCAACGCATCTTGACCAAATTTTAACAGTGTCTGTATGTACGCTCGATCTGGATTTTAGGTATACGTTAAACTGGCTTTGTTTTGAAGCGTCACTTCACTCGTAAAGCCGAGCCCCGGTAGCTAAGTAGGTAGCGTGTATGACTAGAGAACATGGGGTCCAGGGCTCGATCCCTGGCTACGAACTCTGGCCCAGCCAATTTCTTTCCGATGATTGATGATAGTCACTGCGACAGGATTCGTTCTTTAACTCAGCCGTAAAACTAACCTTTAATATTGTCATTTTTTTTTCAAATCCTGGAATTTGTACATGGGTAGGCCTACACCCTGTTTCAATAATTTTGCAGACACCTTCAAGACTTCTGTAGTGAATTTTTCTTGATATTCTCGACGGACCATTTGTTTAGTAAAACTTATGCGCGACAAATCACAAACTTTGTAATTAAACACAGGTTTAGTTTTCACTTTTGGTTTGTTTGTTTTTTTCAAATACATGTAACCCCACACATCACCTTCGTTTGTTTTATTGACCTGCATGGGCTTGAAACCATTCGAACCACGATG
Organism: Tridacna crocea; assembly: GCA_943736015.1. Taxonomy (NCBI): domain Eukaryota; kingdom Metazoa; phylum Mollusca; class Bivalvia; order Cardiida; family Cardiidae; genus Tridacna; species Tridacna crocea. Next base: position 47,549,716 of record OX031063.1, read on the forward strand.
CGGTGTGTTATTATGATTACTGACGACGTTCTCAAGAGAATCGATGTAACGATACAAGCGATCGTGTCTCATCATTCTGTAAAGTGAACTTTAGATTGTGCGCTGAACACGTTCGACATAGTAAGCCTTTGCTGGATTTTGCTTCGTTGAAAAAAAATCTTCATCTTTCATTTGCTTAATTCCGATCCTCGATCAGCTCGAATCTTCTTCGGCTTCTGCTGACGTAAAATATTCTTCATTGCTTCTAATATCCCAATGCTCATTAACAGATGTTACTCGCACATTTGCGGTCTTAAACCATTATCGTAGTGGCTTTGTAATGCATACGTATCTTGATTGCTCAGCCATTGTCGCACGTAATCGATCAAAAACACGCCGGGATACTTTCGATCTAACACATTCCATAACTTTTGCGGTCCACGAAAAGCTGCAGGATTGTGTTCTTCGAAGTAATAATTATACAATATATTTTCTTTTTTCTGATCACCCATCTCTCTAACAGCTAAACAAAAGATTGACAAAATGCGTAAAATCAATGGATTGACATTATCAGATCAACGAAGATTTTGCTCACCGAGGATTTTGCTAAATGAGGATTTTGCCCACCGAAGATTTTGCTCACCGAGGATTTTGCTCAATGAGGAATTTACTCCGAATACCGAGGATTCCTCTTGCACTTTTGACACTACTAGTCTGAATGTATTCCATTGGAAACTGTAGGAGGAGTTGCGCAAGAATTTGCTAAAGGACGGACGGACGGAAAAAAAAACAGACAGACGGATGAACGCACGGATAACCGGGGCCATAACATAATACGACCCTTATAAAAAGAAAAGTGTTGTTTCGGATTTGTATGCGTGGACTGCGCAGGCTCATTCGAGACGACACTTGACGGAAAATATCCAAATGCAACTTTTTGCGTGTTGTAGGCTATTATCATAATGTAACATCCTATATATTGCAATATATAGGTAGCGAACGTCTTTGCTGTGTATTTGTCACTGTAAAAGAAACCATTAATGTATTATGCTCATGTAACTGCTTATCTCAAATACCAACATACAATGCAAGTTAAACTATTCAAAGCCTTGAGAAATTAGATATCAAACATGTCATGGCTACACAAAATCATTGAAATAAGAGGGGAGAGAAAGAGAAAAGTAAAAACAGATCGTCAGACAAACAGATGAACGCCCAGGAAGGAAAGAGGGTAGGCGGATAATCGGACAAATACCGAAAGACAGCCTTTTTAGATATGTACATGTTGATTTCAACACATAGATCCTAAATATTCCTAAATACGGTAAGTCTTCAATCTTTTATCCTGTTCCAAACAATCTTATTTTTAAGACGTTGAGGAGGGAAGCTTGTGAAAACATTGTTGGAAAAACGCTAGAAATCAACATTTTCTTCTATTCCCATTATTTTTTTCTATTCTTATAATTTTTCTGCAATGACAAACTCCCGTCATTGAAACCGTATTTTACTCTGCCGTCTGAAGGTGCTTCATACATAAAGTGAATAAAATGCTGTATTGCACAGTTAAATCGCGATCACATCGCGTTCTCTTCTTCTATTACACTTGGTGAAAAAACAAGTTCCTGTTGAGAAATACGACGTATATTGATTTCAAGTATTGATCTGATGTCAAGGTTAAAAGCCCAAAACGACATCGTTAACATCATGCCTTTACACGACTCAGTAATGATGCGCGCAAGTTCTCCTCGCTCTGATTGGTTGCGAGATGATGACGTATGATTGTAGAGTAACGTCACGAGCAGAACGATCACGATGTAAAAAACAAACAATGAGCACGAGATGGTTTCGTACCATAGACGTTTGTAACAACAGCTCTTCTCCTTCCCGCGAAAGGTATCTTCCATTATTCCCGTAGTTCTCATTAGCTGCTTAATTGAATACAGTAGGATGAGAATAGTTCCCAGTAGTAGTATCAATTTGCTTGAATCTAATATCCATATAATCTTGAGGAATTTATAACCAGTCCAACATGTGACCTTGTGGCTGAGAGCTGTTGTCATAACCCATACTGTGGCAGGTATGACGGGAATTCCCCATCCCAAGACACAATAGAGAACCATGTTCGTACTAGAATGTTGGTCGGCTGCGGTTCTCTTTTGCAGATGATGACATTGTAGTAGAAGCCACATGTACGTCGTGACACATGCGTACTCTTTGACAGTGATTAGTATCTCACACATTATAGATGTATTAGTCACTGTTTTATAGGATAAACCATAATGGATTTCAAACAGGAAGCATATCTTTTCCACGAGGTTGATCAGCGTGTCAAAAATGAACACCGGAAACATGTGACGACAAATTTTGTAATGCGCAGCTTGATTGACAGCTCTGGGTATTATGAAATTGACAGATATGATTGACACGAGTAGAAGCATAAGTGATACGGTTAAAATTGCAACAGCAACGATTCCTTTTGTGGTACTTATGTGATATGTTGAGAGTCCTGGTTCTCCACCCGTTTTTTCGAGGTCGAACACTTCATCTATCTTGATGTGGTCGATGCATTGTCCGTAATCGCTGTGACCAAAACCTTTCCAAAACTCAGATGTTGCCCATTTACCGTCATGGCCACATTTCTTGTAGACACTTTTGTCAAAGTCTGCCCCAAATATCGGAGGACATGGTTGAACAGCAATGTGTCCTGCACGCGTGGGTGGCCAACAAGTAATGGTATCCCACGTTGCATTGCAGTAAAGCCCGAATATAGAATGGTTAACGTTTCTGCTACATTCTTCCGATGGGGTTACATAATCCTGGACATCTGTTGTTTGCAGTCTGTCACTAAACGACGCCATTGTCGAATATGATAATGAAACTTGAAACGAACTCCCCGGCCAACAAATTCGTTATGTCTTGTCTCACAATAAACAGTTACGACAATCAACCAATTTGAACAGCCAGAGACAATGGGCCAATTACCTATTTAGGACTTAATTCCCTCACTATATGCTGGAATTGGGTCAACCAATCCATCATCTGAAATATAGAACATATTTATCTTGATTTTAAGATTTTCTGGTAAGGATTTCAACCCTTCGGCTGCTATGCCCGACACAGGGACCTTTCGCGGACAGAGTAGATCAAGATCACACTGCACAGAAAGTGCAGTCTGATCTTTGATCTACACTGTCCGATTAGGAAGGTACCTTTAAAATGGCAAGATCTTGGCTTTTACAATTGGTTTGCAAGTTTTTTTTTTAAACTATTTAGCAGCTAAAGGAATAACCCTTTCAAATACTACATAAATAGGATGGAGATTTCCAGTCAATAGTTTATACCGAGACAATGTGCTTGTTGTTGAAAAGGAAAACCTCACCGCATCGGACAGTGTAGATCAAAGATCAGACTGCACGTTCTGTGCAGTCTGATCTTGATTTACACTGTCCACAAAAGAGCATTGAGTCGAGCTCTGTAGCCTTGGGTTAATGAAAGTTGGCATCGGAGAATTTATTGATGTAACAGGCTCGAGATATCATGTTACATTTTTATCTGTTTAATTTCTCGATTTTTTTTTTCAACTATTTCACACCATCTCAACATGCCAGCATGTGCCTCTTCCTTTGCTTCCTTTTTCATATCATTATCTCCCTCTAGATGGCATTCTACAAATACACGTTAATCTAATTTGGGCATTCTGGGTGCACAACCGGACTACTTTTCTACGCGACAACCGTTACTTTGAATTTTAAAAGTTTACTCCATAAAACGCTACCTTGTGCGAATCATTCGACTTTGGTCAGCAATTCAGACAAATCTAGAGCTAAAACAGGCCTGATTTTTCATCAAACGTATCAATAAAAGTCATTTTCTCTGTTGCTACTTTATAGCGCGTATAATTATAATCCCCCTCCCCAAACACTGGGGGCAGTGATCCGTCATAGCAGACAGGTCGGATTTTCCAAGAATATGACATGCTCAGGCAACGTTTTCATACCTTCGGCAGAAAAAAATGGGAAACTATGAAAGAAAGAAAGTCATCCAAACTACTGCACGTGTGTCTGCGATAGACATTCCATTTCAGTATAAAAGCTAGCGCTCAATCTAAAATTTCCTGGTGTAAAATTCCTACGATGTCGATTATCAATCAGGCCTAAATTACATTGTAGAATATTTCCGGAAAAAAAGCACTAACATTTGTCTTAATCAAGATTGATTTGCTTTTGTTTAAAGAAAAAAAAGCATTGAACACATAACGTGAGGGCAGAACATAGTATGACAAAACATGGAAGGAAGGAGTATTTGACTTTGAAAAAAAAAAAACATTTGCATCCGATGCCACAATGTTTTTAATGTTATTTCAAAACGGGCATTTTCCTTTTCTTAGAACATTTCTCCCTTATGTAACTTTCTCGGAGTTGCTTCAGCGCTGGTTTTCTATCTTCTTCGCACCACTCTAATTGGTAAAGTAGACTGTCAATATCATAACGTCGGTGTGCTTCCAAACCCCCTAACTACAGCTTGTAACAAGCTGTAGTTACGGGGTTTTGGAAGCACACCGACGATAAGACTCTCCCTATTTCACGGATATTGTAGATCTGGATCATACTGCTCAGAACATGTAACCTGATCCTAGGTTCATGAAATATGCTGTCATCGAAAACTCAATGTTACAGTATATTCCTTGATTGAAGGCTAAGCTTGAACGTTGGATTTAAAAATTCCAAGTGTTTTTGAGGCTTTGATTGCGGTGTACCGGTGTAAATGCAGAAAAATTACCCTCCCTTACAAAGTGACCTATGGGTAATTTATCTACATAGAGGAATTACCGGGTCAGTATTGTACGTAGGAAAATGACCCATGAAATACTGACCGGGTCATTTTGTAGGGGAAGGTAATTTCTCTGCATTACACCGGCATGTGAAAACTTCCGTTTCAACTTAAATAAAACAAGTGCAGCTGCACTATATGGTGGTGCACATACAGAGAAAAATCTTAGGTGTTTTAAAACGAGTTAAATCTATATGACAACGTATCTATAGTGTCATTTCAAAGGATGTTTGATGAAAACATTGTGAGAAAAGAAGAAAATGCTGGTTCCAGCATTTTCTTCTTTTCCCACTATTGTTTTCAAAAGGTTCTCAGAGTTAAAGCTCCATCTGGTGCAGGTAAATATGATAAAGGGGGACTAAAATTATTGCCTGGCATTTTTACAAACCACGAGATAATTTTTTTATTAACATATAGATGTTTTCGCGTACAGATTTTATTTCTTGATATATTTCTGAAACATTCTTATCTTGATAAACATTAAAACAAATTGAAAATCGACGGCGATGCTTTATTTATCTATTGCGGAAGCACTGCCATCAATTATAGAACAAAAACAAGATACTAGTGTTAAAAGCCAAAAAAAAACCAAACTGTGGAAAGTGCAATTAGTCCACTTTTCTTGTAGCCCTTTAATAGTCATTTCTCTGTTTTCACAAACGTGAGAAAGGAGGCTATAAGACACTGTTGGAGAAGGGCAAAGTTCGGTAACCAGCATTTTGTTTTTTACCAGCACTGTTTTCTAATCTTTCAATGAAAAAAAAAAACAATATTATTTTAGCATCTCTGTGATCGATGGTACCAAGCATGTCACCATGTAGGCCTACTGTAAGTCTTTCAAACAATTAAGAAAAAAACACCAATATGGTAGTGCGAAAACAGTCACAAAATGTAGAAGGCATTCATTTCATGTTGAATTTCTTGAAAAAGGCATTAGCCGAAATATTTAAGACAGTGTCAATAATTCTAAATTGTGTAAAATCGTTGTCGTTTGGAAAAAGGTTAAATGTTTTCGACTGGCCTGTAACCAAAACAATATTTCGAGCACTAAAATTTGTCACAGCTAGAATTTCATGGTAACTTCTGACGTCCACTAAACTAATTTCACTTCAATCCAGACGAGATACGAACGTGCATTTCTGTCACAATAAATTGTAATATCCATGTTTTATACGATTGCTTTAAAAGCAGTTGGGAAGCCTGGTTTGAAATAAAAAAAATAAAAATCATCTGGAAAAATTACCCTACGACACTACATCCCCAGTAAATCATTCCTGTCACGAAACACAATTTTCTCGGAAACTCAGTAATAACCAATGGAAGCATACATGTCAGCTATGCTCTGTGTAAAAGGGGGCTTAGAGCATCTGCGAAAAGTATCGATCCAGGTTAGCCTGCGCAGTCCGCGCAGGCTGACCTGTGCCGAAACTTTTCGCTATCGGTCAATATTTCGTATGTTCAAAGACCATTTATCTCATAATGCAGTCGTTTATTGGACAAAATGGACAAATTGGATCCAAGATCACGTGATGACTTGCTTGGTATCATGCAATACGGAGATGCATTAAGCCCCCTTTTGCCAAAGAATGGCTTATTTATGAGTTACACTCTCGCGAAAGGATGCACTATACCGAGCAAGTCAAGACATAATCATGCATCCTTCATACCCAGTTTCTCCAAAAAACCGGACAGATTCCAGAGATACGTGTAGAATCCCTTGAGAATTTACAAATAGCAAAAATGCTTCGACCAATCTCGTCTTGCGCGGGCTGCAAGGGCTGACATGGGTTGGTACCTTTTGCAGATGCGTTCAACATCCTTTTCACAGAGCATGATCCGCAGTTTTAGAAGGGTATTGTGATTCTCATTTTTGGTACATACAAGAAATTAATACTATTCGTCGAGCTTACTAAAGACGTTCTCTCACTATTACGTATAGGCTTGCGTATGTATGGCATATCGCAATAAGAAAGGAACGCCGCGACAACGCCTTAGTAACGTCAGCTTACGTAGCCAATACTCTTTGGTACGTAGCACGATGCGGAGGTGCAACGTATTTTTAAGTCTGAACTTAATAATACATAGCATATACGTAGCAGCTCCGATATGTCCTGCTTATGTCACACATACGCCGTAAAAGCGAAAACAACGCAGTAGTGACGCCACGGGGACGTAGCTCGAATACTTGATATGCATGACTTCTTTTGTACGAATGACAGCAACAAAGTTAGCAGAACTGTTGTCCGTCAGTGACCGTCGTACTTACGCAACTGCAAGGCTGCAGTAAGAAAGAAACGTCGTGTTAACGAAATGGTTACGTCACGGGAACGCGTCATACGCCACGCTTACTCCTAAGAATGCCGTACTTCACGTCCCTTGAAGTTCAAGGAACGCCGTAGAAACGTCGTTGATACGCCGTGTTTTTTTTTTTTAACAAAATACGCCACAGTTCTTGGGGTTTGACCCGCGTAAAGAAATTGTTGCATAGGCCGCTGATACGCAATAGTGAGAGAGTAGCATTAAGAATAAAAGTGGTATATATCTAAATGGTTCTCCAACAAACGACTGAATTCTGTAGTAGAACTGTCCTTTGACATGCAGACAATTTAACAAAAGCAAAAAGTTTCTTACCATGTCAGTCTTTCACAGAGTATTTTAATTGCAGGTGATCTTTTGAAGCAAAATACAGGAGTTAGTGTTTATGAGTCTAATTAGAGCTGATAATTCGCTGTTGAAGAAAGCATATACGCCTATCACATTATATTTCTAAGAACTTTAAGCTTTATTCACGTTATGAGTTTCAAGGTTTTTTTTAATAGTCTTATAGCATGAGATATATGTATGATACCAGAGTAGTTTCTGCTAGATCCATTTGTAGTAATTCCTCTAAAATCTATTCTAAATATTCAAGTTTTGCTATATCTTTCACGTCATGTCCTAATTCCTTAAATTTTTCGCTTATTTAAGCGCAAACGTAAGGTCTCCCCTCCCCTTTCCTTGTGCGTCAACGTATGGTTCCCCCAACTTGTACGTCAACGTAAGGTCTCCCCTCTTACTTCTACATCAACGACAGGTGTCCTCACCCCCTTACTTGTACGTCAACGTAAGGCCTCCCCTCTCCCTACCTTGTACATCAACGTAAGGTCTCCCCTCCTCGTTACTTGTGTGTCAACGTTAAGCCCCCCTTTACTTGTGCGTCAAAATAAGGTCTCCCCCCCCCCTTACCTGCGGGTCGACGTAAGTTGCTCCCTTACTTTTGCGGCAACGTAAGGTGTCCCCTCCCTCTTACTTGCGGGTCGACGTAAGGTCTGCGTCATCATAAGATTTCCTCCCCCCCCCCCTCTATTTTTGCGTCAGCGTAAGGTTCCCCTCCCCCTTTCTAGCACACCAACGTAGGCCTCCCGCTTATTCGTGCGTCAACGTAGCGTCTCCCCTCCCTTTTATTTTAACGTCAACGTAAGGTCTCCCCTCCTTCTTACTTGTGTGTCAACGTAAGGTCCCTCTTACTTGTGAGTCAGCGTAAGGGTCTCCCATTCCCCTTATTATGCGTCAACGTAAGGTTTCCCCTCTCTTTACTTTTGCGTCAGGCTAAGTTCTCCTCTCCACCTTACTTGTGCGTCAACGTAAAGTCCCACCACTCATTTGTCCTCTCCACCTTACTTTTATGCGTCAACGTTTGGTCTCCCCTCCCCTTACTTGTACATCAATTTAAGGTCCACCTTACCCCTCGCTTGCGCGTCAACGTTGGGTCCCCTCTTACTTGTGCGTCAATGTTAGATCTCCCCTTCACCTTACTTGCATGTCAACGTAAGGTCCCCCTCTTACTTGTGCGTCAATGTAAGGTCTCCCCTCCCCCTTACTTGTGCGTCAACCTAAGACCTCCCTTCCCTCTTTACAGAATACATGAACCAGGAAATGAAAAGTTAATCCGGGACCTTATTCACCAAACCCTTATGCTGCTAAGTCTGACTCAAAGACCTTCTGCGGGCAGTGTAGATCAAGATCAGACGGCACAGAATGTGCAGTCTGATCTTGGATCTACGCTGTCCGATTAGGAGATTTATTTCGTTATATTTCGAAATAACTGTGATACTGCACTAATTAAGTTTTTACCATTAACTTTAAAAATTAATTTAACTTGCATAGCACCTTAAGGGTTTGCATTCAATTGAATTCTAAAAGCAATCTCTAACTGGCGAAACCTCATGGGTTAGCCAGGGAAAAAAAAAAACCTTGTTACCTTGTAAAGTTAAACTAGGAATGCGATTAGGAAAAAAAAAGTTTATGAGGATGGGGCCTGATGTTTTGCCAGTTTCGGGTTCCACAGGTACTCTTTTTTTTTTCTCTCATAAGTGAAAGAAATATTTGAAGACCAGCCAGTTATTCAATTATCTTTCAACATTGGTGATAAGTCTATTATTACTGGGATATAAATCATGTTTATCTCAAAATATTGCTGTTGAAAAAGGTGAAACATCACAGATAGAATTTCCATCTTCAGTTATATCTCAGAATTCTATGCAAATCAAAATTATACTCGAACAATCTGTGCTTATACGCAATTTCGAAAGAACGAGATTCTTGTGGCAAGACATGAGCTATGCGATAGAAAAGGGGAGGGGGTTGGGGATGGGGGGGCTAAGTGCATCTCCTTAAATCATTATACCAAGCAAATCTACGGAATCTTTAGGTAGGCTGGTCCACCGACATGCTGAAAAATGACTCATAGCAAATACTTTCGACCTTTGTGAGCTTGCGCGGGCTGCGCAGGCTGACCTAGTCGATACTTTTTAAAGATGCGTGAAGCTCCCTTTTCATAGAGCATGGATCAATTGTTCTATATCAAATATTCCTATAGGCTGACTTTTACAAAACATTGTTTGAAGCATCGGGGCAAGATAAAACACGCAAATGTACGTGTTTCCTCTCTGTGTACACGGAAAATACCATGTCGTATCGAGGCATCTGAGAGGAAGATTTTCAGCAAGATTACCCCTTTACAAAGCGACAAAATTTCAGACTGGTCCAAACTGAAAGCACTTGCAGACGACAACACAAACGTAACTCAGAACATGGAGATTTGTTTCCAGCGATGTAGAAAACATTGTGGGAAAAGGAGAAAATGCTGGTTACCAGCATTTTCTCCTTTTCCCACAATGTTTTCAAAAGTCTTCTATCTCTGGGTCGTAAAAATTAGGAATTGTTTTGTAAAGGATTAATTAAAGGAAAGAGCTGTAACCCTTAAAGGTGGCCCTTCAGATTTTGGGACGAACATTTCACAAAATAGCAAAAAAATCATCCTATACTCCCAAAGCCTTTTAATTTGCGTTCATTACACCCTAGTAGCCGAAAAGCATCCAAAATCAAGAGAAATTAGAGATTTACTACGGCCCAGGTTGACACCAACGGGAGACACGTTCTATTTTTAGATGATCAATTCGCTCATTTACATACAGGAATACACAGACGTAGTTTCACTTGACATTCCCACAATGCTTTATTGATTTTTGGCGCGAAATCTAAAAATACCTTAAGAGGCTACGTAGCCTTTTAAGGGAATACCATCAAAAAGATTTTTTTTTGTAATTTTATGAGTCTTAATTGTTGATGATTTGTATAATGTTTTCATATAAATTTAAGTGATATATATATTTTTTAATTTAGTGAGATGTAAAAATTCTAAATACCCACCTTTAATCAGTTACTTAAGTTAGATGAAACCTACATGCTGAAAGTAAATACAAGAATATTGCTATTTTAAAAAAAAATCCTAAAAAAATATCTCATTCGCGGACAGCGGCGATCAACCAACTGACAGTAGCCTAATAGTTTAAACTTTCATATACTAACTTAACCCTTTCCAAACGGCAAATTCTGGACCAGACCAACCTTAAAGGTGGCCCTTCAGATTTTGGGATGAAAATTGTACAAAAATGCAAAATAATCGTCCTTATACTCCCAAAGCCTTTGAATTTTCATTCATAAAACCCCAGTAGTCGAACACCGTCCAACAACACGAGAAATTAGAGATTTACTACAGCCCAGGTCGACACCGACAGGAGACACGTTCTATTTTTAGATTATCAATTCTCTCATTTAAATACAGGAAAACAAAGAAAAAGTTTCAAACATCCGTCCGAAGCAGACATTATGGAAAATGATTATTACATGTTTGTTAGGTAATGGAATTTAAGCGTTATTAGTCACGTGCCAGTCACTTGGCATTCCCACAATGCTTTATTGATTTTTGGCACGAAATCTAAAAATAGCTTAAGAGGTTACGTAGCCTTTTAAGGGAATACCATCAAAAAACATTTCTTTTGTAATTTTATGATTCTTAATTAATGGTGATTTGTATTGTTTTTTCATGTAAATTTCAATGATATATACATTTTCTTATTTGGTGTGATGTGAAAATTCTAAATACCCACCTTTAAACTTTCATATACTAACTTAACCCTTTCCAAACGGCAAATTCTGGACCAGACCAACCTTAAAGCATTCTGCAGATGATAAATTAAAAGTTGCTAAACAGATTATTTTTCTATATGATAAGGTAGAAAACATGGTAGGAAAAGGAGAAAATGCTGGTTACCAGCATTTTCTCCTTTTCCCACCATGTTTTCAAAAGGCTTCTAATTCAGACCCGTAAAAACCAGGGATTGTTTGGGAAAGGGTTAAGGTAGTAAACCCCTAATACGTACATCTAGTGCTGCATTGCATAAAGCTTTCTTGATAGTTGATAAATACGGGTCTATACAGATATAATACTTTTGCACAATTTTAAACGACCGGAAATTTCTTTATGCCTATCTTAAAATTATTTGTAGATACTTTTGTCGGGTTCCAGAAAAGGGAGGTAATTACTATCTCTCTTTGTAATGAAAATATAGTGGTTTTAGATTTATAAATGATAATTTTGGAAAAGACAAAAAAGGAAAAATGGTTTGGTTCAACCAGTACAATAATACTCTTTTTTAATAATAGCAAATTTTTTTGGATAATATTATTGTGGAAACAGCTGTTTTCTATTAGGGGTCCACTACGTTAAGGTATAATTCTACCCTAAAGCGTAACATCTATTTCCACTGTAATTTTACTCAGGAAAATATGATATCATTAAAAATCATCACTAGCGTAGCATCTTAACCGCGCTACTTTTGGATGCATTGCCTTTATAGAATTATCATTTTCAATTCTAAAATCACTATATTCTCAATTCAAAGGGAGATTATTATTACCCACCTATACAAGAAAAGTAAAGGATGTATAAACACAAACTTTTTGGACATACATTTAAAGAAATCCTGGGCGGTAAAAGTGTTTAGAATTATTGAATCGCCATAGATTGTCAATAACTGAACAACAACAAAAGAAATGCCAAGTTGACTAGAAGTTTCAGGGGACGAAAGCCTTAAACGAAAATCCTTATCGTTATCCCCTCTCTGGCAGTGAAGTTCTAATGGCGATTTTTTGCTGAAAGGTTATGGCGAGATTTGACTTCTTGAATGGTGATTAAGAAAGTCCAGTTCGTTTTGAAAATGGCGACTTTAACGATTTATATAACAATTTTTCTAACGAAGAGATTCTTTTTCAAACTTTGCACATACAAAGCTCATCATGTCTCTAGGAGATCAAGGTAAACAATGTAGACCACTGAGCTCGTTTCTTAGAAATTTGCCGTTGAAAAGGGTATAATTAGTTAAAAAATTCAGTCAATATTCGCCTTTCTGTAATAGTCACTTAAACAGGAAAATTAAAGAAAACAATATTTTTTTCATCACCAATACAACCCGAAGAAAGTGCAACTTGTTTCAGTGCACCGTAGTTTTACCATTAGGTGCAATAATACATAAGTACACTTTTGATTCATTATCTACGACAAAATACATGCGCAGTAGGATGCGCGCGAACATTTGTCATGTACGTCGTTAATGGAGCAATACACAACGAGCTTTGTGCATCTCCTCGATAGACTGTACTGCAAGTCATCATGTAGTTCTTGATCCATAAGAGCTGTTTTATCTCAAAGCCGACTTAAATTGGAATTAGACTAATATATTTAAACTTACGATTGTTTGAGGCAACTAATAGTCTTATACTTTTGCTAACAGATCAATAAAATTCATTGTGGCGCCGCCTGAAGCGGCGGCACTATATTTTTTTTCGGTTTTGTAAAGTGCCTATGGAGGCAGCCATATTGAACTGGTTCCATGCTTTGTTTAAACATCCATCTATATCTACTGTACTTTGATTACCAGATCGGGGTCCATATTAACTTTTTTTTATTCATTTGTGGGATTTTTTTTTTAAATATATAATAATTATATTGTACTTTCATGGTTAGAAAGATAAAAAACCCGGATTGTAGACATATCAACATTTTCCTTTCGAAAAATAATAATAAAGATCCATTTCGAAAAATAAGTCACGTGATAAAAAATTATCTGTCACAAATGTTCGAAGCCGCCATTTTAAATATCTTACCCTGGAGAAAGGTTAAGAGATATTTTCAAGCTCTTTGACCCTAGAGCACCCTATGTGGTACTTGTGACCCCCGTTATATTTTTGTTCTAGTGCTGTATGGATTGTAGAAATATTGTTTTCCTATCGCGATCGTGTTTTTAAGACCAGCTAACTGTAACTTGGTCAAATTTTTAGCGGGTGACAGATCGGTCCTCCTAAACACAGAACCTTACCGAACCTTACATGACCTTACCGAACCTAAGTTTTATTTGGGCAATACTGTGTTTGTATGACATTAAAAAGTATGTTTTCTATTTCACAAACAGTTTGATAGTTATAATTGGAAAGAAAATATAGCCATTTGTGATACATGGCGAAATATTTGGACCATATTGTTCAACAAACCTAAAAACTCGCTTGACTGTTCATTCATTGCCGACAAATGTCCGTTTGTGTAGACAAAATCTTAACAAGGGCGACGATTTTCTCCACATATACTATACTGGATGTTAAACGTGACAAAATGAGTTAGGTGATCAACAATATGATTCCTATTGAGCTGTTAACCCATATGGTACCACACAATCCCTACTTTTGACGCCTCTGAGAAAGAAGCCTTTAGAAAACATTGTGGAAAAAGAAGAAAATGCTGGTAATCAGCATTTTCTCTTTTTCCCACAATGTTTTCTACCCTTCACAAGACAAATTTCATTTTTTCAGTCACTTTTATTTTGTCGTCTGCAAATGCTTTCGCTTTGGACAGTCCTAAAATTTTGTCGTTTGATAATGAGTTGAACGATCACGTGATTTTCATAAACGGTTTAACGCGGCCCAATGCATTGTGCCCTGTTACAGAAATAAGTGGTTTGCGGCGCCATTGATGTTCAGCATCAATTTCTTGTAGTTGTTTTTATTCAAGTTTGAATAAAATTAGGTCGAATGTCTGCTGCAGTATCGCAGTGACGTCATCAAGTTTCTGCACCAAACTGTATACCTACTATTTACCAAGGCTCTTTAGTTCTCAATGACGTCAGTTTTCATTGAATTGGGGAACTCAGAAAGGGAAATCTGTGTCGTCAGCGTACTGAAGTTGTGAGAACATAAAACGGGGAAATTTCGCTTAACAAACGTTGGAATGGTAAAACTTTTTAGTACAATAAATTTGCTGTACGGTTAGGTGGCAGGGACCTTGGAAACTTTTCACTGCTGTGGCTAATGATGTCGCCACCTAGCCTTCGGTTAGGGTCGATATGATTCGCCCCTTCTGTGAACAAGTTCACAGCTCACAGCCACCTGACTGTACAACTATATACTTACAATGTATTCGTAAACTTCTTACTCGATTATACCTGAGCGGACTGCGGGTCAGCCTGCGCGGCTGACCCGAGACGACACTATGCAAATGTCGGAATGCCCACGTTTTCGTGTTGCATGCCAACTATGATGATTATCACTTTTTTCAACATTGTCAGTTATATCGCAGCAGCAAGCGTATCTTTTCCAAGCGTATCTTTTACTAGTATTTCGCTCAATTTTCTTCCCAAACCACATGCCGCTTTCCACCAATGGCCATAACTATTTTCGAGTCAATGGTCAGTGTTGAGAAAGGGATGAATCTGTCGCAACTACATGTATTATCATCAATCCTCGGAAAAAAAATATTCTGATAGTATCAATAATGATAAGCATCAATCCGCTAATAATGGAAACTCTAAAATAGGGGAACGAAAAATAGCTAAAAATGAAAAATAAATCGTATGTCATATAACTTACCTACACAGAGAAGGTCAACTGGTTCACAAAACTCTACAATGTTTCATCCGCTGAATCAAAAGTATATATATACGTATGTTTTCAAAGCCACACACGTTGTAATCAGCTAAATTTGATCCAACAAAAGCTCTTAACTTTGTATCCTCTTCGTATTCGATTTCTCCTCTCAAACAGAACACCCGTGTAGTTTCGCTTGATTTCCAAATGCACGCGAAACCGAGCTTTCGTATCGAATTTATATATTTACTCGGCTACCTAACTTTTCCTCTGCCAGTAAAATGTATTCGACCTTTTACGATATATATAAAAGCTTAGCTTTGATGCGATAAAGAAATTGTTTGTCATCGTTTAGCATAAGGCTTTGAACGGTGTAGATCTAAGATCAGACTGCACGTTCGGTGCAGTCTGATCTTGATCTATGCCGCCCAACTAAAGCTGTTACGGCCGCCATCGACTGCTGTTTGTTAGATGCACTCCCAAGCCGATAGAAAAAAAATCCTAATAATGCCTTTTCAAACTTACTTTGTGGAGAAAAGTATCTCTTTAACGGACAGTGTAGATCCAAGATCAGACTGCACGTTCTGTGCAGTCTGATCTTGGATCTACACTGTCAGCAAAAGGCCAATGAGTCGCGCTTAGTGCACTATGATAGTAATAGACCGCTCGCGTATAAGGTTGGGTGGTAGAAACAATTCTATTCTCGTTACATCGTGCAAACTGATTTTTTGCTTCCCACTTAAATTTCAGAAATAGATTAAAGTATAAATCAAAGATACAAAAAAAAAAGACCCCCAAAAAAACCCCCAAAGACCCCCGTGGAGTTGCCTTACGAAATTTTCTGATAAGGAGCTCAATGAAATAATAAGATTAGTAAAATTAGAAACTAGATTAGTTAAATTGGAAAATACGGAAATACCTCAATAACCCCATCTCCCTTCTCCCCACATACCTGTCGGTTTGCTTGTTATCTCACGTGACTTAAATACTTGAGTATCATTTGATTGATTGATATGATTGATTGATTGATTTAGGTTTGGCGCCGTTTTAACAGCCTAGGTCGTATCACGACGGTCAGTGTACATATGGACGTGTTTCCTGGCTTACTCACACCAGCTTTTTCATATGCATCAGTGGTTAGGGGAGAAAAATCGCAGGAAAGAAAGTTCGCAATCATCAGGTCATAAGTCCGGATACGCTAACAACTAAGCTACACGGGCGGACGAGTTTGATTCAAAGGACAGCTTACTCTACATGTATATGTACATTATCTCCCGCTAGATGGCATTCTACAAATACACATCTATCTAATTTGGGCATCCTGGGTACAGAGCTCGACTACTTTTCTACACGACAACATTTTACTTTGAAATTCAATCTAAAATAAACGTATCCTCAATAAAACGCTACCTGGTGCGATTTATTTAGCTATGGTCAGCAGTTAAGAGAAATCTGGAGCTAAAACAGGCCTGGGTTTTCCTCAAGCGTATTGATAAAAGCTATTTTCTCCATTGCAAATTAATAGCGCGTATTGCTACAACCCCCCATCCCCAGTATTGTGTGTGTGTGTTTGTTGGGGGATGGGGGGAAGTGATGCGTCATATAAGACAAGTCGAATCTTCCAAGTATATGATATGCGCAGACAACGTCTATATGAAACGCCTATTAACCTTACTGTCTGTCCTTGGCTTTATTGTGGTATTTGTCGAAGACAATACCACTGTAAGTTCAATATTAAATTTTGAAGACCATGTATCGTATTTTGTGCAAAGCCGAAGGAAATAAATCCAGTTAAGCTCAGTTTTTTTTAGGCAAATGATTTTTTCGGCGGAACTCAGATATGTTATTGGAAATGGCATGTTGAAATACACTGGGTGAAGCCACTTACCTTGTAAATACTGATTTTGATTGAAATTAGCTTCACTCGCTCATATCCTGCTATTGGCGCAATGATACAAAATATGACTACCGATCGCTTAGTCCTGGGCTTTTTCTTCCAAAACAAGGTCGTCCGATGGCTTGTTCACCCCATGATTGCGCTCTGCTCCAGATTGGACATGAATATTTATAGGTCGAAATAATCAATTGTTACGTTGGTAATTAAATGTTAACGACCTAGGATATTTAAAATCATAGTTTTCAGGTACAAAATTAATTTTATTCCATAAATTCACATCGTTTCTCTCTCAATTCAGCATGCAACGTACTGTCAAGGAAGGTTACTCCTGACTGCTCCTAATGACAAAAGGAGACCACCAATATACTAAGAATACAAACTTTGTCATGGATACGCTCCCCTCAACAAAAAAGGTATTCAGTGCTAAGTAGGTTGACTATCAAGCCACTATTTCAATAATATTTCTCTTTTTCGTTCCTCACAATGGCTTCCTTGACAAATACCACTTCAGTCCTCTCTACGCTTTGATTCTTTTATTACTGGTGTTTACGACCCTGAGGAGCCTATTGAAAACACCAGCAATGATCAGCAATACAATATTAACCCTTAGGCTCCCAAGCGCGACTCACTGACCCTTTTCCGAACAGTGCAGATCAAGATCAGACTGCACAGAATGTGCAGTCTGATCTTTGATGTACACTGTCCGATAAAGACGTATGATCCGCCTCAAAAAATACCTTTGAAACAGCCAAAATTGGGGTTTTTACTATCGGCTCAAGAATTTCATTACAGTTCTTTAGCAAGATAAGGGTTAACCCTTTCCAAAACAATCCCTGGTTTTTACGGTTCAGGAATAGAAGCCTTTTGAAAACATGGTGGGAAAATGAGAAAATGCTGGTAACCAGCATTTTCTCCTTTTCCCACAATGTTTTCTACCCTATCATATAGAACAATAATCTTTTATGCGACTGTTAATTTGTCATCTGCAAAATGGTTTCAATTTGGTCTGGTCCAAAATTTGCCGTTTGGGAAAGGGTTAAAGGCCTGGTGCTTATTGAGCGCGGTGGTTAATATTTTACCACACGACAAAAATTTAGACTTGTCCAAGTTCAAAGCACTTGCAGACAACAAAATTTACAAAAACAAAAAAAACAAAAAAAAAAAAAATGATTTTGTTTCAAGCAGGATAGAAAACATTGTGGAATAAGGAGAAAATGCTGGTTACCAGCATTTTCTCCAATTCCCGCAATGGTTTCAAAAGGCTTCTAACTCAGGGTCGTAAAAACCAGGGATTGTTTGATAAAGGGTTAAAGAAGACGGAAAGAAACATTGTGAGACAGATCTAGTTTATAAGCAAAAATATTGACGGGGTTGTGGTAACTGGTAAGATATAAAAACACAATGATACTCGAACAGTACAAACCGTAGCAGCTGTCTCTAGCTCTTATTGTTATTGTATCGGCCTTTTGTTGTTTTGTTTGTTGGATTTACTTCGAAAATCAAGCAGTTTTGTCCTTTAGTATGTGGAGGACAAACAGAATGCACCCTTTATTAGTTTATTAGTTGTGCGACCGTATCACGAATTTTATATACTGCCAAGTTTTACCATTCCGATACCACGGTGGGTACACGTACACCGGATATAGCCGTCAAATTGAGTAAAAATAACTGTGTGTTGTATGACTGCAGGTAAGAGATTTCCAAATATTTCTTAACAACAGCTTTTAATATACTATTGCCTTGTCAACCCAGATTCTACGATGTTTAGAGTTTGTAAGGTCTACAACGAATGCTGCTTTTAGCCATGGAAAGTCTGAAAAAATTGTCAGAAAAGTCGACTGCTCACGACGGATTTCGGAGATTTCTAGAAACCATTAATCTGCAAAGCTGGTTCTTTTCACAATACAAAAATCTGAGTCGACAAATTTCTTGATTTTTTAGTCTAATTTCTTTGTATGATTGCAATTTTGCTGTATCGGGTGAAAATTGCCGGAAAACACAGGTTATTTGTCGACAATGGTGTACCGAGGATAGCTATTGTTTTTAAAGAACTGTACGGAGGATAGTATTTTACTGTACCGGGGATAGTAGATAATGTACCGGGGATAGTAATGTTCCATTCTATAGTGTCATGTGAACCCTATATTGATAAACCACTGAATGTATTTATGTATGCAACACTTAGATTGGTGTCTAAGTTTCCTATCCTCATGTTGTAGGTTTTAGGAGGACATTACAAAAAAATTGTCTTTTCGAAGACACACATCTATTTGTTCTTCTAATCCAAATGCATTTAAAGAGACTAGCCAAGAGCTAACCTGCTTGCGTAAATTGTAGACTAACATTATCAAGTACAGATGGGCTAGCATATTGTACAAAGGGAATGCATGAGGCCGCTCCTTGCATATGTAACAGTTGCAGGAAAGCATATTCATGGCGGTAACTTAATAGAGGCCAAAAATCATATTTTAAAGAAATAAGCTAAGTAATACTAGCTGTACTTATACAATCCAATTCAAAGGTTTTCTGTGGGTCAATTTATGGCTACTTTTGAAGAAAGTCTCCTTGTTGCTTAGACCAAATTATCGGTATTCACTCCATTCGACCTGTTTGCTATGACGCCGCACTGGATCGTGTACAGGATAAATATTAATAACCCGATTAAAAAAAAAAAGTAGCAAGGGAGAAAATGGCTATCAAAAATACATCTATGGAAAATATGTAGCCTGTTTTTCGCTCAAAATATCTTAAAAATCAAATTATTTCAAAAAGGAAGAAATGGTTTCCCAAATACTCTTGTTTTATAGCACATCCTTGAATACACATTCTAAATAAAGACTTCAGGGAAATCAGGATTCGTGCAGGCTTTTTCAACAAACTAATCAAAAAGTGTCTCAGCTTATACGGAAGCTATTACCAAAGCCTGTAGAGGCTGGATTTATAAATGGTCGGTGCATAGGTTACATGCCAGCTTACCATAGCTGAATGAATCGTACCAAGTAGCGTTTTATTGAGTAAATGTTTAATTTGAAACTCAAACTAACTGTCGTCGTTTTGAAAAGTAATCCGGTTCTGTACCCAGAATGCTCAAATCAGATAGGTGTGCATTTGATGGATGCCCCCCCCCCCCCCAGCGGAAGATAGCGCCTGTGAATACATGTACTATGAAGTATGTACTTTGAGACTGTTTGTTGCTTCGCCGGTATGAAAGTACTGTCGGCGGCCGCTCCTCGTTAAAGCTTAACTGGAAGATTTTTCGCATTGTCTTCTATAACTTTGGCATAACTGTACCATATTTTGTATGTGCTGCAGGATCCTAAGGATATGTACTTGTACTTAGTCTGGAGTGTATGTACATGTAGTCTCCGCTGTGGTTTTTATGCCTCAAGAATAAACATAATCTTTGGACATTTTCTGGAGATGAGCAAAATTTACGCGCAAGTCTACATTCCCATGGTGTTTTATGCAAGCTTCTCTCACAATGTTTGAACCATTGTTTAATTATGTGTGGTTAAGAGTTACACACATAGGTGCTTTAACCCTTATGTTTATGCAAATGGCCTTAAACCCGTCTACAACTGATGACTTGGAAAACGTTGCAAAAAATGAGGAATCCACGTAACGAGCAATTTTTTTTCAATTAACATTTTTTTCTGCTCTGTCTTAATATTATGCTTTAATTACCCATCTGTAGACGTCTATTATTCCCTTATATAGACGCTTTTAGTTGGGATAACCCAACATTAACAAAACAGGGTCAGGATTAAGGTTCGGAGAGTCCGCGGTATGCCAATCATGGAAATACTACAGATTTTATTAAATACCGGTAAAGGCTTTATGACATGTTGAAAGTGTGACGTTTGAAGTCTGAAGTTATCCCTTTATTATAAGTTTCTAGTTTGAAATTCAGAATTCACACGTCGTACTGTTTGAACGGCTCGGACTCCACACTACAGTTTTCAGACAAATCATCCACGAAGTGTGAAGTCTAGAAGTCACGACGGATCTTTAATAATAACATTTCATTTAGCACAGTGAGTTTAATAGAGCTGTTTTACAAGATACACTATTTTCAGTTACCGCTAGGACCTATGTTTATCTTTATTTTTGTTCATGTCTCTAATCCAATACAAAAGGCACTCATTATATCACTGTATTTTTTAAGTTTCGGGAAAACATGAATAAATCTGTGATATTAATGTTATCTTAGATTTTACCAAGATATTTTTTCTATATAATTGATATTTTCAGAGAAACAAAGCTTTATGTGTGTTTGTTTTAACTATTCTTTAGCCCTGACCTACTCTTGTGGCCTCATACATGCTATGCGATCTCGGTCTACATGTTTACAAACTTAAAGTGAATTGCTGGTGGTCTAAGTACCTTGCCTACATTCATTACAAGTGACAATGAGTCGACATAGACATAGTTTACAGGTATTCCAATATCGTTAAAGAATGGCTGTTTAGGCACGTTTGTACATGAACTCAATAATACGTTACATGAAAAATATGGGGTAAGGTCCGAATAAGCAATTGTAACATCTTGACACAGTCCATAACACTCATTACCCAAAACTACGTTAAAGCATATTTACACACATAAATGATAAACTTATATCTATAGCATGTTCGATGAAGTAATAAAATCAAATCAAAAGACACATTTTATTGTCTGATCACAACAATATCTTTCAACACTTCAAAGTGGTGCATATCTATAAATCAGTTAAATAACAAAGAATATAAAGGTTAGGTTGTCTTCTACTTATAAGCGACTATCTTAATAAACTTCAAAACGATGAAAAATATTACTTTGAATCTGATCTGGATGAATTATGAGGACTGGGATCGGAACACATACACATGTATCTTTTGATTGCAGCCTATATTGTCAAGAACAGAAAAATCTTGTCAGCTGTGAACATCCAATAGTAGAATTTCCTTATTTCTTCACATTTATTGTTATTTCGTAATACCTGACATATTTGGCTTTTTGGGCGGCATATATCATCAAATAACTAGTAGTGAGCAAGAAATTACAATTCGCTTTGTAGCATCTTATACTACTATCCTCAGTACACAAATTTCTAAAATACAGCTATCCTCGGTACAGCAAGGAACTATCCTCGGTACACCGATGGTAATCTTCTGTGACGTATAACTACATGATAAGTAATTCTTGGAACTAAATTTTTGATGTACATAATACTTAATGTATTACACAAAAATGGCACGCTTCAGAATTTCAGTCAAATTCCCTGTTCTGATAATATTCTATCATTTTGGCCAGTCAGGTCAAAAATATGCGTGAGCATGACTTTCGGACGACAAATTTACGTCGTAACAAAACTAGTTTTGGTAATTCATCAATAGTACAGGACTGATTAACCATATAGCTTATCAAATCATTACTATATGACACACGAATGTTACAAACACTGGTATAATATATGAATTCTTACCTGTGGTGCGAGCAATATTTCTTCCATTTGTAAACATTTACTCAATTACTCTACTATATCCGGTGTACGTGTACCCACCGTGGATACATGTGTATTCAGCGAAATGTCCTCGTTTTATGATCTCACGAATTGGACCCGTACGCTGACGATATAGAATTTCCCTTCTAGATAAGTGCCCGTTGTCTGGGCATGTCATATTCTTCTTGAGTATTTATAGGATGCCATCTAGCGGGAGATAATGGATAAGTGCCCCGAAATCAATGAATAATGACGTCACTGAAAAGTGACGTCACTGAAACCTTGGTAAAACGTGCAGTTTGGTGGGTGAACTTGATGATATCACTGCGATCTATAGACATTCGTCCTATTTTGACTAAATATGGATTAAACAACTATAAGGTAACTATGCATTTTAATGAATTGCTTTCAAAAAGTAAACGACGTTAAGTACCTGAAACGAACATTAAGTAAGCATGAGGTTCGACACTTTACAGTTTGTTTGCCTGACGAAGGGATTGCTTGTTTCAACCCCGTGTATTTGTTTTAGAATGACAACAAACAACAATGTATATAACTATATAACAAATTTAATGCAGTTTAAGTCGTGGGATGTCTTTAAAACAGAAGAAAGCATTGGAGGAACAGGAGAAAATACCTTCTCTTTACCTCATACATAAAATTTTCCTTGGGTCATAAAAAGTCGAGAATGTTTGGTACAGGTTGAAAATGGATAGTGCTCAATGGTACTGGAAATACCCCTATTTTAAGTTTCTTTTACACGTTACCATATCATACCATATTGTCGGGCATTATAGATAAGACTCTCCATTCTGTGCAGTCACATCAGAACTTATACAGTCAGCATAAGTAAATCTAGTTAAGCTTTGCAGACAAAGGGTGAACAATAACAGTATTGTTACTCGGTTCGATTTTCCTTCCTCGTACCTGGGTGGTCGTATAGTTTTTTAACAAACTCCCCATATTTACATGTACGACGGTGGTGTTTGATTCCCTTTATGCAATGGTTCAAAAGAAAGAATTCGTCGACAAAATAAAAGCGAAGGCACATTCGCTTTTACTTTCCCGAAGAATTCTCCGTTTTGAGTATTAACCAACTTACTGATTGATTGAGATTTTATATCTGATAGCTAATTTTATACCAACTTCATCAACTATACAGTTTGTTCGACTTTAAAAGCAAAGATATGCCCATGTTACCTTGTGCTAATATAAACACACCCAAAGCACATGTTACCCTTTTTGTTATATCCCTTTACACGAATTGCAGTTATCACATGTCAGCACATAGTTCTACATTTTATCGTCACGTATAATTCAGCCGAATACTCAATACTATCATTAAATCCAATTTCTTTCTATATATCAAATGAGTTTTTTCCCGAAACTTTATAGTAGAAGAAAACTTTTTTTTTTTCCAATTCCATAAACAGTAATATTCTGGAACAACAACAAAAGCAACAAAATGAATGATACTTATTTCATCTTAAATGTTCAACATTTCTGAACATAATAACTACCATCAAATTACATCACTTTCACAAAAAACTGACCATTTTCTTTCCAGACAACCTTAATTTCCAAGGATGGCAACAAATTACAAGTATCTAGTCTGAGTGAACAGGAGCTATTTCCCTTGATCATTAACACAAGATTTTTTGTGAAGGCTCAAACAACTTCATACAGAAATGAGTATATAGTTTTTTTGCAGGGAAAAATCACACTAGCAACTGTACTTGTTCACAAGGGCAATTACAACAGCTCTGTCTCAGTTTCCCAAGGTAAACGAACTGTAATTTGATACTTTGAATCATTTTGTTCACTGTGTGTAAGGAAAGTCAATATATCATGTACATCTACATATACATGTAAGCTTTTCCATATTTAATATTGCAACTTTTGCATGTTTCATAAACTTCTATTCTTGCTATGTTTTTATTTGTATTGCATAAGTATGAGTCATGCTCTGTGAAAAGGGGGCTTAATGCATTCTGTGGACAGTACTGACTCGGGACTTGGGTTAACCTGCGCAAATCTGGATAGAAACTTTTCGCTATTGATCAATTTTCTTCATTTCCAAAGCCCAATCTACCTTACGATTAAGTCTGCTGTTAACCCTTTACCCCATAGATACTCATTTCTACGCATTGCTTGTAGGAGTCTTTGGAAAACATTGTGGCAAAAGGTGAAATTGCTCATGACGAGCAATTTCACCTTTTGTCACAATGTTTTCTATGCTATCAAAAGGTGTCATATACACATAAGAAACTGCTTCATCCTTGATGTTTATATTAAGGGTCAATTACAGCAACCATAGAAATGTTTTATGGGGTAAAGGGTTAATGCAGCAATGGGTATGTGAATGCTTAATTGGTACCATGTGTCATAAGAGAGGCATGGAGCCCCCTTATGCCAGGGACTGGCTCATATATTTTCACTCATATATTTTTTCTTGCACAAGCATACTTGAAAGCTGTGTGTTGCAATTTTATTTCAAATATCAATTTACATTAGTTTTAACAAGAGGACCATGATGGTCCTATATCGCTCACCTGAGTACCAAGCAATAAAGATTTACAATAAAGATAAATACCAAATATCGAAGTGCAAGGCCAAAGCTTTAGGTCTTCTTGGTTTAGATAAGAAGATAATCTTTCTTAACCAAACCCGGTTATATAAATATTTAAGAGAAGTTTGAATGATATTTGTCCAATAGTTGTTGAAAAATAGGGAGAACAAGAAATTTCATCAAAGGAAAATGACTTTGTAAAAATTCAATGAACCGTCACCAAAATATAATATGCACATTCTTGCTTGGCACCGAGTCTCTCTAAAATTTGAATGAAATCTGTCCAGTAGTTGTTGAGAACAAGCTCTGACAAGAAAATGCTACAGAAAGACTGATGGATGGATGGACGGACCAACAAGCTGACTCCTATATACCTCCAGAACAGAGTTTTGAAGGAATAATAACAAAGCCCTAGGCCTTTTGGTGTGTGGCAAAAAGTTGCCTGATTTGAGCAAACTTAGAGAATGTTTGCCGATTCAAGACTTTCTATACAAGTTAGTATTATAATGTTGTTAAATACACCAACAACTACAGACAACATAGGGCCAATTTCCACACTAGGGCCATTATTTGAAATATTTTGGTAGAGGGCCACTAAATGATACTACATGCCATATATGAGAGCTCTAGCCCTTATGGTTTGGGACAAGAAGATACTTAAAGATTTCCTTCTTTATCTCTATGTGAAATCCGAGAACCCACAACATAGGACCATTTTCCACACTAGGGCCATAATTTGACGTATTTTGGTAGAGGGTCACTAGATGATGCTACATGCCATATATGAGAGCTCTAGCCCTTAAGGTTTGAGACAAGAAGATTTTTACAGATTTCCTTCTTTATCATTATGTGAAATCTGAGGACCCACAACATAAGGCCATTTTCAACACTAGGGCCATAATTTGAAGTATTTTGGTAGAGGGTCACTAGATGATGCTACATGCCAAATATGAAAGCTCTAGCCCTTAAGGTTTGGGACAAGAAGTTTTTTTACAGATTTCCTTCTTTATCTCTATGTGAAATAGGAGAACCCATAACATAGGGCCAATTTCCACACTAGGGCCATTATTTGTAGTATTTTGGTAGAGGGCCACTAGATGATACTACATGCCATATATGAGAGCTCTAGCCCTTATGGTTTGGGACAATAAGATTTTTAAAGATTTCCTTCTTTATCTCTATGTGAAATCCGAGAACCCACAACATGGGGCCATTTTCAAACTAGGGCCATAATTTGAAGTATTTTGGTAGAGGGCCACTAGATGATGCTACATGCCAAATATGAAAGCTCTAGCCCTTACGGTTTGGGACAATAAGATTTTTAAAGATTTCCTTCTTTATCTCTATATGAAATCCGAGAACCCACAGCATAGGGCCAATTTCTACACTAGGGCCATTATTTGAAGTATTTTGGTAGAGGGCCACTAGATGATACTACATGCCATATATGAGAGCTCTAGCCTTTATGGTTTGGGACAAGAAGATTTTTAAAGATTTCCTTCTTTATCTCTATGTGAAATCCGAGAACCCACAACATAGGGCTATTTTCATCACAAGGGCCATTATTTGAAGTATTTTGGTAGAGGGCCACTAGATGATGCTACATGCCAAATATGAAAGCTCTAGCCCTTAAGGTTTGGGACAAGAAGATTTTTGAAGATTTCCTTCTTTATCTCTATGTGAAATCCGAGAACCCACAACATAGGGCCAATTTCCATACTAGGGCCATTATTTGAAGTATTTTAATAGGGGGCCACTAGATGATACTACATGCCATATATGAGAGCTCTAGCCTTTATGGTTTGAGACAAGAAGATTTTTAAAGATTTCCTTCTTTATCTCTATGTGAAATCCAAGAACCCACAACATAGGGCCATTTTCAACACTAGGGCCATAATTTGAAGTATTTTGGTAGAGGGCCACTAGATGATGCTGCATGCCAAATATGAAAGCTCTAGCCCTTAAGGTTTGGGACATAAAGTTTTTTACAGATTTCCTTCTTTATCTCTATGTGGAATCGGAGAACCCACAACATAGGGCCAATTTCCACACTAGGGCCATTATTTGAAGTATTTTGGTAGAGGGCCACTAGATGATACTACATGCCATATATGAGAGCTCTAGCCCTTATGGTTTGGGACAAGAAGATTTTTAAAGATTTCCTTCTTTATCTCTATGTGAAATCCGAGAACCCACAACATAGGGCCATTTTCAAACTAGGGCCATAATTTGAAGTATTTTGGTACAGGGTCACTAGATGATGCTACATGCTTAATATGAAAGCTCTAGCCCTTACGGTTTGGGACAATAAGATTTTTAAAGATTTCCTTCTTTATCTCTATGTGAAATCCGAGAACCCACAACATAGAACCAATTTCTACACTAGGGCCATTATTTGAAGTATTTTAATAGAGGGCCACTAGATGATACTACATGCCATATATGAGAGCTCTAGCCTTTATGGTTTGGGACAAGAAAATTTTTAAAGATTTCCTTCTTTATCTCCATGTGAAATCCAAGAACCCACAACATAGGGCCATTTTCAACACTAGGGCCATAATTTGAAGTATTTTGGTAGAGGGTCACTAGATGATGCTACATGCAAAATATGAGAGCTCTAGCCCTTACGGTTTGGGACAAGAAGATTTTTAAAGTTTTTTCTCTCGGTTGCCATGGCAACCAGAGTTCTCCATGGAATTCAAATCTTTGAAGTATTTTGAAAGTGCATCACCTAAGGATCATTTCTGTGATGTTTCACTGAAATCTGTTGGGCGGTTTCAGAGGAGAAGAATTTTTAAGTAATTGTTCACGGACGGACGGACGGATGGACGCCGGACAACGATCGATCACAATAGCTCACCCTGAGCACTATGTGCTCAGGTGAGCTAAAAACAAATTAAACATCTTAACTCATTACCAAACAACAATATTTTAGGCTTGTCCAAATTGAAAGCATTTGCAGACGACAAAATAAAAGTGATTGAAAATTTGAAATCTGTTTTGTGAAGAGTAGAAAACATTGTGGGAAGAGGAGAAAATGCTGGTAACCAGCATTTTCTCCTTTTCCCACAATGTTTTCTGAAGGCTTCTTTCTCAGGGTCGTCAAAAGTAGGGATTGTGTGGTAATGGGTTAAATCAATACAAAAGAAGCATTCTGGGAATATGAAACATTGCTGGTAGCCAGCATTTTCTGCTTTTTCACAGACTAATTTTACCATTTTTATGATAAACTACAAATCCCATCAAATGACCTACAATATTTGTGTTGGGGGAAAAAAAGTTCACTTCCAAATACATGTATTTGTAAAAACGCTCAATGTATTTTGACATGAACTCTGATTCTTTAGCACTCAACAAAAATTTCAAGACTTTTCTAGACTGAAGCATTTTATAACAAAACTATTATGATCAAATGATGGAATTTGTCATTAAATGAAGTAGAAAACATTGTGGGAAAAGAAGAAAATGCTGGTTACCATATTTCTTTTTTAAAGTTTGCCCTATATAAGCCCATATGAAACTTGTGACCCCCAGGACCAGGCCAAATTTGACCCTGGGGCTTTTTTGGGGGTTCTCTTGGTAGATGCCCACTTGAAAAAGCTAGATGCCAAATTTGGTAGCCCAAGGCCCTATGGCTAGGTACCAGAAAGGTTTTAAGTTTTCCCTGCATAATCCCATATAAAACTTGTGACCCACAGGGTGGGGCAAATATTGACCCAAGGACTATTATTTATTTAACTCTTTACCACACGAGAAAATTTTAGACCAATCCAAATTGAAAGTAGTTGCAGACGACAAAATATATGTGACTGAAAAATTGAAAGTTTGTTTGGAATGGATAGAAAACATTGTGGGAAAAGGAGAAAATGCTGGTTACCAGCAATTTCTCCTTTTCCCACAATGTTTTCAAAAGGTTTCTTTCTCAGGGTCGTGATTGTGTGGTAATGAGTTAAAGGAACTTGGTAGAGTTCCACTAGATAAAGCTACATGCCAAATTTAGTAGCCCTGGGCCGTATGGTTACAGACAAGACGATTTTCAAAGACTTTCAATATTTTTTAGTTTTGTTGCTATGGCAACCAGAATTTTTCAAAGAATCAAATTCTTTTAACAAATTGTAAAGAGAACCATGGCAGGATCATTTCTGATAAGTTTCGTCAAAATTTGATGGGTAGTTTCAGAGATGTTTGGAATAAAAGTTCACACACGCATAGATGCACAGATGCACTACGGACAACAGGCCATGTCATAAGTCCGCTGGCCATCGGCAAGTGGAGCTAAAAAACCAATAAAAAACATTGTGGCAAAAATGCTGGAAACCAACTTTTTTTCCTTTTCCCACAGTGTTTTTCTGATACATGAAAGCCAAATCTCGCTATTTGAGACAAGGTGACTTTGTTGTCTGCAAAATTTTAATCCTTCAAATTGGACCAGGGCTAGAGTTTTGTTGTTTGGTAGAGGGTGACCAGGGCTAAAGATTTGTTGTTTGGTAGAGGGTTAATAATCACTACTTTATATTGACATTATCAATAAATTCCTGAGAACAGGACATTAACATTATCCAAGAAATTGAGATTCACTGTGTCTATCAGTATCTGTTAGAGAAAAAGTTCCGCCCAAAACTGTATGGGATGGAACTAGTACTGTCTTTATATTTCCCCCATGCCCCAAAAGGTACAACAAGGGCTGTCACATTATCTTCCGACCCAAACTGGAGTGCTTGATCCGTGATACAGTAAGCAGCATCTTCTGGAGTTTCACAACTACCTATAATATCCATGAGTTCTTGATCACTGAGAACAAAACTGAGGCCATCTGTTGTCATAACTAGGAATGAATCCTTACCATGTTTCACCTGAAACAAAACAATTCATGGTCTGTATTCACAAAACATTCTTAACCGATTACCACACAAGAACTTGAAAACTTCTGAAAACATTACAGGAATAGGTGGAAAATGCTGGCCCAAACATGTTCTCCTTTTTCCATAATGTTAACAGCCCTTTCAAAGACAAATTTCATCATGTGAACCATGTAACTATTTTGATTTGTCATTTCTAAATGCTTTCAATAAGGAAAAGTCGCGGTTTTCTTCTTCAGTAACAATGTCAATTGTATCTCAGTAGATATTGCCTGTTTTGAAAGCACCTGTTTAAGTTTTAACACAAGTCCAACGGTTTTTTTTTAAAGATTTCTCAGAAAGGAAGCTTTCAAGAAAGTGACTATCATTTTCTCCTTTTCCTATAATGTTTTCCACCTTTCTCAAAACAAATTTCAAACTTGAGTCTCACTTTTTTCATAGAGTGTCAAGTTTAAAATTGTGTTGTTCAGTAAAAGGTTAAACATCATAACATTTCAGTACATATAGAAAGTTACAGGGAAAATTCTTAAATCTACGGTGTGAAGTAACTAAATCTATGAGGGTTATTGTTCAGTTATTTCCCTAGATTTCTCTTCAGCACTACACTGGTCCTGATAAGGGATTACCAGTACTTGGTTTTCATCCTTGATTTTCTTACACTAAAAAGCCATTTTCATGAGATAATAATTCAAGTAAATCTGGTTAGATTGTTTTACAAATTGACTTATACACAGTTCCTGAAGATTAAAAAAATAGAATTTGATTTGAATTACATGGGGACCTCACACTTACATCATAAATCATTATTATATCTATTGCAATATCCCTTAGGGAACCAAGGATAAAAACAAAGGAATATACATGCAGTTGAAAGGACCAATCCTGTTATTTGGTTACCTCTAGTCTTTATCTTACAAGGGAGACAATCTAATTTACAGGAATCCCCCCCCCCATTATAACATTGAGCATACAATTTGAAATAAAATCTGAAAAATGTTGATAAAGATAAAAACGACACAACAAATAAACATTTTTCACAGCACAAGGTCCCATACCTCAATAGAGCGCATAAATGGAGCTGCCGTAACTCCGAAAGGTTTAAGATCAAAGTCTCCAATACTTCTAGTCATTGTCAGTCTACCATTCACATGGAGGACACCATGACTATTCTCTGTGATATGTCCTCCTGCTGCCTTGATTCTATTTGCTTCATTTGTATCGTCTGGATGATGGTCATGTGACAATCTGATTGCCTCCCCTTCTCTACATAGTATAGCCCTTGTGTCACCCACATGACCAACAACTAGTTCTATGTTGTCCCTGAGTAAACATACTGTAGCAGTTGTGCCTGTCATTAGGTCAGTGTCAGCTATTCAAAGAAAAAAGAATATCTTGGCCTGATTCCATAATATAATATGGTTTGCAACACACAAAAAGGAGCATTCGGACATTTGCCTCAGATCAGCCTGCGCAGTCCGCACAGGTTAATCCAAGATGGCACTTTACAACCACAGTAGATTTTGTCATACAGTAGGCTTGCATGAAACAGAAAATTACAGAAAAGCATAAAGTGTACTTTTAATGAAACAATTCTATTGAGTGCCCACATTATAAGATTTTGAAGAGATATAATGGATTTAGAATACCAAGCCATCTTGGTAGAGGCCCAATAGATAAGCTACTAGGTCTTTAGCCAGGAAAGAGACAATTCCTTAACTTTTCCCCATGTAAAGCCTTTGTAAAACTTGAACTGAACTAGAACAGTTTCTGCTCATTAAATTGTATGTAGTCAGACAGTAATGAAATTTTACATACCTTCTGCATAGTAAGTAACATGTCTTGCCAACAGGTTATTGGCATCAATGAAACTTTTTTCAATAACTTCAAAAAGGTCTTTTGTCTCTCTCAGCCAGTATCGCAGATGATGGGACAAGTATGTGTGTACATATTTCACAGCAACAGGCCCCCCATGGCCATCAAACACCCCAAAATACAGGATGTTGTCTGTCAGCTTTTCAACAACATAGCGATCTTCATTCACTTGTCTGCGTCCTATCAGACTGACTTTTCCGATCTCATCTACATAAAAGAGACAGTAAGAGCTCCAGATAGAGGAAGTGATTTTGATTTCAAATTAAAATTACTACTTATTCTCCATCAAACCCTATGTTGTGGGTACTCATTAGAATCGTCTCATCGAGACGATTCTAATGAGTACCCACAACATATGGTTTTGAAGAGAAATTTTTTTCAGAAACATTTTGGAAATGGGAAAATGTTGGAAATTAGCATTTTCTCCTTTTCCGTCAATGAATTTTACCCTGACAGAATCAAATCAGCTATGGTTTATGTTGACAAAATCAAATCAGCTACATATGAGCCAGATTTAGTTTTCCTCACCATATGCTTTCTACAGGCCTGCAACATACAAAAAGGGACATTCTGACATATGTGTTAAGTGTCGTATCCAATCAGCCTGCACAGTTCCCACAGGCTTATCCAAGGCGGCATTTTACGACTACATTAGATTTTGTGCTACAGTAGACTTGGGCAAAATGTTATATGGACAAGCCTAAAATCCGTTGTCTGATAGGGATTTAATTTCAAGTGTTTTACCAGACAACTAAAATTTTAGCTCCTGTCCAAATTGAAAACATTTTGCAGACGAAAATTTCAATGTAGCTCAAACGGTGCAATTGTGTAGTTATAGGGCAGAAAACATTGTGGGAAAAGGAGAAAAATGCTGGTTACCAGCATTTTCTCCTTTTTCCACAATTTTTTCAAAAGGCTTCTCTCCAAAGTTCGTCAGAAGTCTTCATTATAAGGTAAAGAGTTAAACCAATATACATGTAGCACAAGATGAATTGCCTTAGACCATTAAAAAAAATACAAAGAACATACCTAGCGGAATCTCAGGGATCAATTTTCCTTTTTCAATACTCTTCTCTAAACTGATGGAAAAATCAAGCCTGTTGTTCCATGAACCTAGAGTATCAAAGTTGACTCCTCTCTGTCTTTTCCCTTTATTCTCTGGGTCAGAAAGATGAGGTGAATAAGCGGCTCTCCCAGAATGAATAGATCTAATATAGTTAGTCTCTGGTAAGAGTTGTAGTTGCCTCCCTTCTGAATTGACATTAAATGTATACCAACACTGATTGTGGAGATTTCTGGCATGTATCTTATAGAGGAGTCTTAAAGGCCTTGGTAACAGGATCTGGATGCCGAACTTTGGAAGACTCATTCAGATTGCACACTTAACCTGTAAGTGTAAAATACACATGTTTAAAGATATGACAGAAATCATTAACCCTTTACCCCACGAGGCATTTCTATGGTATTAGCTAACTGACCCTAAACAACAGCAAGGATGAAGCTGTTTCTTACGTGTATATTACACCTTTTGATAGTGTAGAAAACATTCTGACAATAGGTAAAATTGCTCATCACGTGCAATTTCACCTTTTGCCACAATGTTTTCAAAAGGCTCCTACAAACAATGCATAGAAATGAGTATCTATGGAGTAAAGGGGCAAGTCATAGTAGCTTTCGCCCTTTTACAAAATGACAAATTTTGCACTGGACCAGACTGAAAGCATTTGCAAGATGACGAATTAAATGTAGCTGTGTTCACACAAGGCTTTTTAAGATTTGTCCTACAGACCTATGGTTCAGAGTCAAAACATATCCGAACAAAAACATACCCAAAAGGAGTCAAAATGCATCAAAATGAGGTCAAAATATATCCATGATTCTAATATAGTGTGTTTATTTTTTATTTTTGCAAAATGTAAGTAAAATTTGTTGAAGTTAGTGATTTTTTACTTTCATAGCCTGCTATGAGTTTATCAGTCTGTGCAACATTGAATGGTGGGGGAAGTGGGGGTGAAGTTCCGTTTCACAACTGACGAGTCATAAGCCACTGGTAATGGCTGCATGGGTTGTCTAGGCAGGGCAGGACTAACCTTTGAAATAAGTTGACCAGTTTATTTTTCATTGTAGTGGTCTCGAGCAGATTCATTTTTTTTCGTAAATCTACATAAACCTAATTCTTGTACTAGGATGTTTTCATTCATAAGAGATAACACAAATAAGGGATTGGAAATAAAAAATAAAAGAGGTTTTAGGATCTATAGGGCCTTGAGGTACTCCACAGATACATGTAACAGGACATGGAGCTGACAGTGTACTGTTCATGTCAGCATGTTTTCAACCTTGTCAACCTCTATACTAGATCTACTTAACCCATTTCCAGACAATCCCTACTTTTGACAACCCTGAAAATGAAGCCTTTTAGAAAACATTGTGGGAAAAGGAGAGATGGTTGGTAACCAGAACCCTTCACAAAACAAATTTCAAATTTTCTGTCTGACACTTTTATGTCATCTGCAAATGCTTTCGATTTGGACATAACCTAAAATTTTGTTGTGTGGTAATGGGTTAATCAGTTTAGGAAAAAAAGATAAGAATGGTAGGTATCAAATGTTACAGTGCTGTTCTTTACCCTATGTATTACCGCAATGTCCAACTCAATTAACCCATTACCTCACAATCCCCACTTTTGTAGTTTTGACGACCCCGAGAAAGAAGCCTTGAGAAAACATTGTGGGAAAAGGAGAAAATGCAGGTAACCAGCATTTTCTCCTTTTCCCACATTGTTTTCTACCCTTCACAAAACAATTTTTCAAATTTTCAGTCACTCTGATTTTGTCTTCTGCAAACTTTTTCGATTTGGACAAATCTGAATTTTGTCGTTTGGTAATGAGTTAACATATCTAAGAAACGTGCTGAATCTTCTAAAAGTGGGATAAAATAACAAATCTATGCAGACCTTCCTTGGAAGATAATGGTTACTGTGGTGAAAAAGAAAGAAAACGTCGTTGCAGATCAAATAAGAACACTACAATACAATTTTGGCCAAACCGCCTTGGGCTGAATCTTTCTGGGTCCGAACGACAATATAGCATCCCTGATTCCCTC
Source organism: Tridacna crocea (assembly GCA_943736015.1). NCBI lineage: Eukaryota > Metazoa > Mollusca > Bivalvia > Cardiida > Cardiidae > Tridacna > Tridacna crocea. Next base: position 47,584,545 of record OX031063.1, read on the forward strand.
GGTTTATTTGATCTACAACGACTTTTTCTTTTCTTTCTCTTGAGACTGTTACATTTCTGTGCAGGAATTCACCAACCTTTTCCTCTGTATAACTCATAAAACTCTAGCCTGTAAGCCGAACTGAGAGACAACGTTGGTAAATAGACAGAGTTGATAGAACTCTGCTGACATTAAGGGTTTTCTAAGGCTTGTGTACAGAAGGATAGAGGTGTGGTCAAGCACTGGGGCGGGTTGTTTCAACCCCGCCTTTAGAGTGACGTCATGCATGTGCTTGGAGGGGATAATGGAAATACCGGAATAGTCCGGAACGGACTCTGAAAGGCGAACATGTGGACGTAAAAATAAAGAAAAATACCTAAATCCACAGGAATTTGACATTCTATAACCAAAATAAATGATCAAATATGAAAAAAAATCTCCCCTATATAATATAAACACAAAGAATGCAACGTCTCGATTGCCGGCGCTAACACAAGACAGCCTTTCACACCCAAAATCACCCACGAATCAAACATTGATCATAATTTCCTTTAGCCAAGCGATAGACAACAGAAAAATGTACCTGCGACATTAGGCGATTCCTCAGTAGACACCTTTTAACCGGAAATATCCGTCATGTTTTACAATTTTTTTGAAAATTTCTATTCATCGGGCAGGCCATTCCCTGACGTCACGAGAAGAGCCAGGAAGGGCCAGGAAGTGTACGTATATCCGGATTACGTATAGAGTCAAATATCTTTTCTTTAAAAGAGAATACGGTCTTGAAAATACGTTTGTTAATTACTTCTAGAAAAAACTTAAGTATCATTGTGATGTTCATAAATATATCTAAAATCTAACGTTAGTAATACGTAATCCGAACATACGCTTCCTGGCTCTTCCTGAGACGTCAGCGAATGGCCTCCTCGATGAATAAAAATTAAAAAAAAAAAAATTAAAACATTACGGATATCTCCGGTTAAAAGGTGTCTACTGAGGAATCGCCGAATGTTGCAGGGTACATTTTTCTGTTGTCTATCGCTAGGCTAAAGGAAATTATTATCAATGTTTGTTTCGTGGGTAATTATGGGTGGGAAAGGCTGTCTTGTGCTAGCGCCGGTGTAATGCAGAAAAATGACCCCATTACAAAATGACCCCCGACGTAGAGGAATGACCCATGGGTCATTTTTCGACGTCGAGAAATGACCCGGGGGTCATTTTGTAATGGGGGTCATTTTTCTGCATTACACCGGCAATCGAGACGTTGCATTCTTTGTGTTTATATTATATAGGGGAGGGGTTTTTTTTTTCATATTTGATCAGTTATTTTGGTTATAGAATGTCAAATTCCTGTGCTAAATCTTCTCAAACACATCAGATGCCTGGCGTTGGATACATCAGAAGGAGTATGAACTGAATTAAAAAGATTTGATAATAGAACAAAAAGGCCATGGTGGCCCTGTATCGCTCCACTAGCTAATAAGTAATTACACTACTTGTAATCCAAACATGACAATACTTGCCCTATTTCTTTAAACCTGAAGACAAGGCCGTCGGAAGCGGTCCGGCCGGTCCGGCCATGGCCGGACCAAATTTTCGGCCGAAAATGAAAAATGGCCAGACCAATTTTCGAAAAAAAAAAAAAGCGTAATATAAACCTCAAAAAATGTGCCAGAATGCACCATAGGGCGTCTTATTTTTCAAAATTCTTCCGGGGGCACGCCCCGGAACCCCCCCCCCCCCCCCTTGCATGGCTTAAATGCATAATATAAACCTCAAAAAATGTGCCAGAATGCACCAGGGAGCGTCTTATTTTCAAAATTTTTCCGGGGGAGCATGCCCCGGACCCCCCTAGCATGGCTTCGCAGTCGCTCGCCATACTGGCCGGACCAAATGAAATTTCCTTCCGACGGGCCTGGAAGACATACATTTTTTCCCATAAAATCTTACCAGAAAGTTATCATCCCCAGGCAAAGCCATTTTTGACCACTATGCTATAATTATTTGAATCCTTGCGGAGGCCCACATGACAAAGCCCCATCATGAACAAATAATACAGGTGTAGAATGTGTGGTTATAAACAAGAATGTTTTCAAAGTTCCCTCAATAAAAGGCACTGCAAAACATGAGACCAATGAGACAGGGCTAAATTTAGTAGCCCTAAGTCTTATTAAGGTTGGTAACATGAGGATTTATAAAGCTTTCACCACAAAAGCCCATGTATATATATACGATCCCTGTGTAAAAATCGTGACTCCTGGTGCCGGGACAAACTTGGCACAAATACTATCATTTGGGCCCTCTTAGATAAAGATACATGCAAAATTGGGTAGTCCTAGACATTATGGCTAAATACAAGAAGATTTTTATAGTTTTCCCTATATCAGCCCAAGGAAAACTTGTGAATCCCTGGGACGGGGCCAAATATGACCCCAGGGCTATTTTTTTATTCAACATATTTATTTTACATCGATTGAGAAACAAGTTCTTACAACTTATACTAATCTCTCTCGATTCTGCTTCCTGGGAACTACACCAGCACTCACGCCGAATGTGTGGGCCTATAAAAAATCCCAAAGTTAACAACCGCTCCCGGGTTTCGAACCCAGGACCTTTTGGCTGCATAGCCGACGGTCTACCTCATAACCACGGACACCGCTGCCATGGTCCTCTATAGAAAGGGCTATAATTTGGGCACCCTTTGTAGACACCCACTAGATAAAGCTATTTGCTAAATTTAGTATTCTGTTTGCTTGATTCGAATTAGTCCGGACGATGATCATGTGACAATCTGAGTGCTTCTCCTTCTCTACATGTACAGGTCTTATCGCCAGATAATAGAAGTTGTGGGGGTTTTTTTTGTTTTTGTTTTTATTTTTCTTATATAAGCCCATATAAAACGTGTGACCTCCGTGGCAAGACCAGATTTGACCCCCGGGCTATTATTTGGGCACTCTTGGTGGACGTCTACTTGATAAAGATACATGTCAAATTTGGTAGCCCTAGGCCCTATGACTAGGTACCAGAAGAATTGTAAAGTCTTCCCTATATAAGCCCATATAAAAATTGTGACCCCCGGGGCGGAGCCAATTTTGACCTCGGGGCTACTATTTGAAGGAACTTATTAGAGGTCCACTAGATAAAGCTACACGCAAAATTTGGTATCCCGAGGACTTGGGCCTATCGTTTCAGACAAGAAGATTTTCAATATTTTTCAGTTTTGTTTCCATGGCAACAAGAGTTTTTGTAGGAATAAAATTCTTTCGTGAAATTCTAAAGAGGACCATTGCAGGATCATTTTTGTGAAGTTTCATCAAATTTGGATAAGTACATGTAGTTTCAGAGATGTTTGAAATAAAAGTTAACGCATGCACAGACAGTCGAACGCACGCACGACGGACACCGGGCCATGACATAAGCCCGCTTGCCTTTGGCCAGTGGAGCTCAAAACCGGAATTTATAAAATCAGAAAAATCAAGAAGGCCTATCTGACGTTAGAAACGTCACAATGAACAAGAACAGAAATGAAGTCGGATATGTGTGCATGGAGAAACCGGAACAGATATGAACGGACGCTCAAATTTTATGCAAAAGCATGGAATATGAAATAAATCATGGGAAATGAAATAAATTGAAATCGCAATCGGGCCGAAATCCTACCAAAAAACCTTCACATGGAAAGTTATAGGGAAAATTCTGAAGTCTACAGTGTGAAGTAACTAAATCTATGAGGGTTACTCTTCAGTTAATTCCCTAGATTTCTCTCCAGCACTATACTGGTCCTGACAAGGGATTACTTGGTTTCATCCTTTATTCTCTTGCACAAAAAAAGCCATTTTCTTGAGAAAACATGGGACTGGATGGTCAGAATTGACATTAACTATACTTTTATAGATCCCAAATTTGAGTAAGAGAAAACTGGAACAGACATGAACGGACCCTTAAAAATCTTCCTAGCGAGTTAAAAACTATATGGGAAAACCGGGAACAGGCCAAAAACTTATCAGAAACATCAAATGGCGAGCGTAGAATCATGAAAATGAACGTGGACTGAATTGAAAAGATCTGATTTTGGGGTATGGAAAAACCGGAACGGGCCCTTAAAGGCGAATACTTGAATTAAAAAAAAAAAATACCAGGAGGAATCCGGGAAATGGTCCAAGTAATCCTATCAGAAATATCAAATACCTGAGGTTGGAAACGTCTGAATCCTTCCGGGGGACTAAAAATACCTATTTGAACACCGGGAGCGGACATAAATCTTATCCGGCAGAAACATCGAATGTCAAACGTAGGAATCGTAGAAATTAACATGAACTCAATTGAAAAGACCTGATTTTGGAGTATGGAAAACCAGAATGGACCTCAACAGAGCCTTAAAGGCGAACATGAGGCCTATAGAAAACGAAAGGGTTATCGGGATTTAACCTACAGCTTATCATAAAATAACAGCATCGCGAAAGGTGTTTTTCCAAATGCATTGAAAGAGGCTTATGTGCTCCCTCTACATAAAGGGTTTGAAAAGGAGGATCCAAACAACTATCGACCAATATCTATTCTACCAACTATATCAAAGATTTTTTAACGTCATTTATCTAACCAATTACTGTCCTTTCTCAATAAATTTGATATATTAGATAAGCACCAATCAGGGTTTAGAGAAAGACACTCATGTCAGACGGCACTTATTCGGCTGATTGATGAATGGCTTAAGGAAATCGATCCAGGGAAAATTATTGGCACAGTTTTTGTTGATCTAAGAAAGCATTCGATTTAGTTGACCATGAGATTTTGTTATACAAGGTGAGGCTGCACCATTTTTCTGAAAAGTCTCTGGCACTTTTCAAATCCTACTTGAGTGACAGAAAACAGTTTATTAGGTATAACAATGAATTTTCTTCGGCACGACTTCTAACTAGCGGGGTCCCTCAGGGTTCTATTTTGGGACCATCACTCTTTTTAACTTACATAACTGACATAGGCTTACACGTCGGTGAGTCTAATTTAGACCTTTATGTGGACGATTCGAGATTGTATACATCCGGAACAAACCTTATAGAAATACAAGCTGATCTCCAGAATAGTCTAGAATGTATACGGAGTTGTTGCACTGTTAACAATATGCTTGTAAACCCAAAATAAAACAAAATGTATGCTTATAGGACCTAAATATGAATTAAGGTCTACTAATCTAGATTTAAATATTGATAATTTTCGCACTGAAAACGTTGAATCTCATAAAATATTAAGTGTATATGTTGATATGTTGATAAGCATTTATCCTGGAATTTTCATATTGATAAAACTGTATCTAAGATTAACAGCAAGATAACACTGCTAAAGAGAATTTCCATGTATCTCACATTTGAAATGAAACAGTTATTTTATAACTCTTACATACTCCCAATCTTTGACTACTGTTGTACAGTAAGGTGGAAGAACACCAAATGTAAATCCGCTAAGCAAACCGTCCCCCAGAAAAGAATCGCTCGCATTATTCTAGGCGTTACCCCAAGAACACCGTCGAAAAATCTTTTTTCTCAACTTAAGTGGTTAACATACGATAACAGATGTAAGTATCACACAGGCGTTTTAATTTACAGATGTCGTAATAACCTATCGCCTAGATATATGAGTGACATTATTTCGTTTTCGAGCAACACAAATTATAACTTAAGGTCATCTGCTCGTAGTGACATCGTAAACTCTAGATTCAATACATCGTACAAGAAACGGGCTTTCTCGTATTTCAGCATGGGTGTGTGGAATGAAATTCCTACTTCCATCAGAGATGCGAATTCAATAATAAGCTTAAAAAAAAAAACAGTTCAAACAACATTTATTGAACGTACAGTCCTCATTATAGCTACGTAGTTATACATCTGTACAAAAATAAAAACGTATGTCTGTCCGTATAACTCATTATTCCAACATACGTTATTTTGCCATGAATTTATCTTTATTTTCAAACACCACAATCATCAGTATCACCAATCAGCATAATCGTCATTATTATCATTATTATTATTATTATTATTGTTCTCTTAATTATTATGGTTTTAACTATCGTTGTTCCACTCATCTTGAAGGCAACATTGTAAAAAAGACTTTGAAATTTGTCTTAATGTTTTAACCTTCACTAAATAAAGGTATTATTATTATTATTATAAACATCAAATAAGTGAAGTCGGAAACGACGTCAGAATGAACATTAAATGAAAAGATCTGATATTTCAATATAGAAAAATCGGAACGTAGCTGAACAGACATTCAGATGCGAAACTATATAAATCATACACATATGGAAAACGTAAAAAGACCCAAACGTTATCAGAAACATAACATATCTAGGACGATGAATATGCAATCAATTGAAAAGATCTAAATATTGCAGTATAGAAAAAAAAAAAATCAGAACCTGAAGGTATGCTAAAAGTCGATCGACTTTTAGCATACCTTCAGGTTCTGATTTTTAGTTATTTGAATGGAATTTTACACCGCTTTTAATACCATTTCAGTCATATCAAGGTGACAGCTTACATATTTATATTTTCCTGGGTTGCACCAGTACCAGGCAAGGCTCTGAAATGTCTTGCCAAAGGACACTCCTGTGAAAACGGCCCAGTGGAACCAGTACGGCTCGAACCTGGTGCCTCCAGGTAAGGAATCCTCCACACAGGACCCAGATAATAATCGAAACTTTCGAAATCTACAACTAAAATTAAAGTCAGAATGGACATAAACAAAGTCGAAAAGATTGGGAGTACGGAAAAATCGAAACCGCGAACTGGATGACTTCAAAAAAAAAAACCTAAACCTTATCTGAAACATCAAGTTCCTGAAGTCAGAAACGTCAGGATGATTATGATCTAAATTGAGCAGATCCGAAATTTGAGTATACAAAAAAACGGAACGGACCTGAAGGAAGGCTCATTGTCGAAACATTGGAAATTTAAAAGAAAGGGAAATCGTACATGGACCGAAATTTGATCAAAATAATATTAAATATAGGACGTTGCAGTCGACAGGATGAACATAAACTGAATTGAAAAGATTCGCTGTTGAGCGTATAGAAAAAGGCGGAACGAATCTGAACGGATCCCCAAGTATAGAAATCCCAAACAAAACGAAATCGTAAATGGACCCAGCTTTAGAAACCTGATCAGAAAAATCAAAATTTAGGACGATGCAACTAGCAGGATGAACATATAGATTTAATTGGAGAGGAAAACCGTAAAGGACCTGAAGCTTATCAGAACAAATCATTGACCATCGAACCCTCACGAATTGAAATTTAAAGATCCAATAATGGCGTGTGGAAAACTGGAACAGACATTAACTGATCCTACATAGAAACTTTAATCATTAAATAGAAATTGAAAACAGCAAATTGAACTTAACATTAGGCCTATCAGATATCTGATACTAGTACTTAGGGAATCATAAGAATGAACATAAACTGAGTTGAAAAGGTCCTATATTGTATTATGGGGTAAAAACTCAACAGACCTAGACGGACCCTCAAAGACGAAACAATGGACATTGAAACTAGAGGAAAGCTAAAATGGACGTGGAGCTTATTTATGGTAGTAGACCCGTAAAACTTTGGTTTGTTTGTAGTTTTTGATGAAATTTCAACTATTGCGAGAACGATCACCAAACACACATTGAGTACCATGATATGGCATTTTAGATGGTGATGTGTGCAAGACAGTTTTTTATACAGAATGTAACAAAAGTATAAAACTTTTCATTATAAGAAACACTCCTGATTTGGCTAAAAAACATATCTGATCAAAAAAATATCAGTGCCTACAGTAATAACACTCTGGCCACGTGCTTATAAAATTTTCATGGGTACATTGTCATGCTCAAGAAGCGGTCTCTAGTTCAGCTTTAAGTCCGACTCAGCATTTGCTTATAAAAATCCTGAGCTTGAGATCGTACTTAACTGAGGATGAAACTAAATCCTCGTAAGTTTAGTCTGAAGCAGAATCAGCGCACTGTTTCCTACTCCCTGATAATGGTAGCTACAATACCCGTTCGACAGATTTGGTTTGAAAGGAGGCGAACACCGCGCTTTTTTATAGACTAAAGTAATCCCTTGGAAGTTATGGACGAAGATGAAGTATCTGAACGACTGAACGGTGTCAGTTTGGAAAAGGGACCGTTCACTTTAGTCTTGGGGATTTAAAAAAAATAGAAATTGAAGCCAAAAAGTGAAATAATTAGGGCCTTTTGGAAATTCCCATTCGGATTTTCCATTTTTAAGGAATTTAACTAAAATTTAAAAAATAGGAATTTTTAAAGGAATTTTAGAGACAATGGACGGCCTAGCACTGTTAACACTCTGTCTTTTCCTCTGTCGTCTTGAAACCTCTGGTCCTGTCTAAAACCAGAATGCGTAGATGTGTGATATTGTTAGGAAAGAAAGACAAAAAAAAAGCAAGAAATGGAAACCGTGTATTAATCGGGTAATTATTAAAAATGAGAGAAACTCCGGTGAATCTTATAATGTTCGAGTTGAATTTGATGTAAATTTCAGAGTAGCTAGAAAGTGGAAAAGTTAGATTTAAATTGACGTTGTTTCATATAATATTATAAAATTATACCAACCTATAATGCTCATCGTGTATCATCGATGATGCTGTAACAGTTTGTGGCATTGTCTGTTTATGGCGATGGTAACTGCTTGCATAGAGTAGTAAGTATCACCAGCAATTTTAGGAGACGAAAGGCTGAAGTTAGCTGATAACGTCACCCTTTATAGATAATACTGTAACAATAGTCTGCGTTCATACGTTGACCTAATTGAAGACTACTGGATATTTGTAAGTGACTCAAAAACTTTTCTAAACGATACTTTAAATCATCGGATCGTTAGCAGAAACCCTAAATATCTATGGAATGAGTGTTGTACACAAAAAAAGCCTATAAAATCCCCACATACCCCAACCGCTACCCCCAGTTTTCAACAGATCTGGCATCTACTGCATTTTCCAAAAAGGTGTTTGGAAGAAGTTCTTTTTTCTTCCGTGAAAACTACCGATATTTCTGTCATGTGGATGCAGATGTCCGTAACATCTAACGTCAAATATTCCGTCCAAACCATTTCGTAACATGAACACAAACTGTTCGTGGTTCACAAGATTACAAAGATATATCTTTCACAAGGCAGAGTGAATCAGGCCCATTATAAATCTTGGATTCTCTGTCAGAAAGAGGAAGTTCTGAAACAGAACCTGATGAATTACCAACTAAATCTCACTTATCAGGTGAATCTTGTACCCCTTTGACCTTGGTAAAAGGATGGGGAACATCCGATATTGTGAAAATGACTGACAATTTTGAGTATTCCCCTGAACATGAAAGTGGCCAAGACTCAAAATTGAACCAAAATTACAAACGTAAAAGAACTGTAATCGTTTGAATTTGACACCTTGCCTTTTTTGTTTACTGTTACGGAGTACATTTTTATCCTATTCTTTTGACACTTGCAAAAAACTAGTTTCTAGTTAGGGGTAGGGGGAGATCGGGGCAATGTTATACTTTTTTCACCTTTTTTTTTAACATTGAATCAGCTATTACTTTAGAAAATACAATAAATTTAGAACAAACAAGACTATTATTGAAACTATTTAACTATGATCTAACGCTTAATAACAATAACAAAATGATGGGTAAATATGACAAAATGTAATACTTTGCCCCAAGGGAAGAGTGTTCCAGTGACCGGGGCAAAATGATACGTTATTGTATTTCAGCAAATCAGCCGAAATGTTTGCCTTCTCTCAATTACGCCGATTGTTCAATTCCGCTTCACTGCTAAAAAAACTAGAGCTGTGACTGAATGTGACTTGATACCCAGGCCAGCGCTTTGACAGAAACAGGCAATTACAAGTATTTTGTCCACAGACGGACACACGAACGGACCAACGGACAGACAGGCTGATTCCAATATACCTCTGAAAACATTTGTTTTTCGGGGGTATAAAAAGTAGGATGCAGATCCTATTACGAAGCGATGAATATTAAAACACGGAGAAAGAAAGAAAATGTGTAATATATTTATATATTACTTAACAAAAGAGAGAAAAAATATCCGAGTCCTCTGTTGTTCGCACCATACTGCAGGAGGTCTCTGCTGTAGTCGCTCGGGAACTTGATGGAACTAAAACTCACTACACAGATCTTTATTAGTCTTTTCATCGCTTTTCTGATAATCTTTTACTGCTGCCCGAACGATTCTTTCCAGACGCTTTTCGAATGAGCCCATCTCAGCAATCTCAGAGATTAGGACTTCCATTCCGTTTTGTTGTAACTTGCATACTACATGTACATGTATGTTAAGTTTATTACACAGTATCTCAGCTGGGGAGGAGTGCTGGGCGTCGTCATTAGCTCCTATGCATACAAGACAGACTTGAGGCTTAAACTCTATTAGGTCTTGCCAGAAGTTGCCCCAGGAACTGCATCAGCACGCATTCCTCCATAAGCGAAAATGCATTTATCAAAAGGGGAAAAAACAACTAACTTCAAATGAAGTCGTATGTTTTAAGTGAAAGATGGCTTTCATTGGAATTGTTTAAACAGTTTTTATGAGTCTTTTATCAGTTAAAATGTTTGAGTTGGTGGGATAATTCAGTGTGCTGATATCTATACACATACACTAGTGACAGTTTTTAGCGGCTGTTTGTAATTCCTGATGAAATATCAATTATTGTGAGAATGATCACCAAACATATATTGAGTATCATTATATGACATTTTAGATAGTGACATATTTGCTACACAATGTTTTGTACAAAGAATGTAACAGATGTATAAAAAATTCATTACAAGTAACACACCTGATTTGGCTAGAAAACATATAGTCACATGTGACGGGAAGCCTACCCAGGCATTATCCAAGACATAGACGAGGAGGAGATAGAGGTCAATGTTATGCACAATATAGGGCCGAACCGTTTTTCTGGCCTCGTATGCAAGATGTCTTATGGTAGTCCCATGATAAATTTATCACCCTAATTCCGCCTCCAGCCAAGGTTGGGTTACGCCGCTACCAGATTCAACCAAAGCTTTTGGAGATCATCGAGGACGTGCTTGATCTTTGAATTTTGCTTCACATTCTCTTAAGCATTGTTCTGCGTAGTTCATTTGTTTTGTTGTTTTAGGTCTAAATGAAGCTCGAATGAAAAAAACATGTTTGAAATTGTTTGAAATTATCACAGATATTGTTCCTTTGCAGCTATTTCACTACCCAGCTATTTCACTACCGTAACATATTCTTCTCTACCGTAAGACTGACTTCACTACCATAACAACCACTAAATAAGTAATTTAATTGTAAACTATAATTTGAATATCTTTCAGGTCAAGCTGATAGAATACTTTCAAAGATGACCTATCAAGCATTGTGAAAATTTTCATCATTTAAAGACGATCAAGTTTTTACCGCTATGGTAAAGACCTATAATATGTAAACAATTCATTCTGTCATATTATTTGTGAAATTAATTCAATTGCAGTCGAGATCTGCACTTATAAAAACTATTTTCAAACAGAACTTTTATCATAACCGCAAACTTCCATGTCGCACAGTTAATATTAAGCACGATTTTCACCTTTTTAACATATGTTACGGTAGTGAAAAAAATAGCACTCTGTAAAAGATTCAAGCCACACATTGCTACAGTATGTTGTTCGGTAGCGTTGCAAGTATGTGATTCTAGAATGTTCAACCTTGACACCAAGACAAATTTTATGCAAATGGCGAAAAGTACGATATTAAACATTTTCCTAACTCAATCTGGAGAGTTTTTGTAGAATTATCCATCTGGTAAACAAAAACGGTATATCTAAAGTTAAAATACTCCTGGTTCCGTGCTTATAAAACTTTGATGGGTGCATGCTCATGCTCAGAGAGCGGTTTCTTGCTCAACTCTGAGTCCGACTCAGACTTTGTTGCTTATAAAAAAATCCTGAGCTTAAGATCGTACTCAAATGAGCATGAAACTAAATATCTCTTATGTTTGTTCAGAACCAAATCCCGCGCACTGTTTCCTACTCCCAAGTAATGGTAGCTACAATACACGTTTGACAAATTTGGATCTAAAGGAGGTGAAAACCACGCATTTTGAAAGACCAAAGTAATCCCTTGGAAGCTATTGACGCAGATGAAGTATCAGAACAATATCAGTTTGGAAGAATGGAGTCGATAAACATTGAACTAACTGCTACGAAGAAAATTACACCCCTCCCACCTGTATTGACCTATGTCTCTGGTAGGGTTGGGGTATTTAGCGGCAGAACAACGGCAGGACAGTGTATCCGAAACAGAGTTGTTGATTAAACGTCTTGAGTTATCGCTTTTCCAAAAGAAATTGAAGTTGGTTGTACGCTACTTCTGTAATAAATACATTTTAAGGTGGGTGGCTGCTAATGTGAGGCATACCACCGATGTTAGCGTATGTGTGTGTGTGTTTTTGTTATAACTAAAAATCGAGAACCTTCCACTATACTGACTATGTTGTTCACTATGTTGTTCACTATTCAGAGTAAGAATTCAGATCAGTTTATAATTATTTTTTATTTTTTTATTTTTATTTTTTCTTTTAGCAAGATCTGGCAAACTAGCTGGATCGGCACTAGCATTGATCAGCTGTCAAGACCTTTTTGTCGACACTTGGAGGAAGAGAAAAAGAACTCATTTTTATGCCACTGGATAGAAAGATTGTGGGCATATTTTCTTCTGTATGTGTGTCAACTTTCACCAGACTTGAAAATTCAGATGCAGATAGAAGACAACTATAGTAGAGAAGCTGAAAACAGGTACTCTGCCCGTTATAATTGAAGTCAGGAGCATACCAGGGGTAACACTTAATGTATCGACTTGAAACTGAAATCATCTGTACTGATTTCATAATGATTTCCTTTCCAAAGTATAGACAATTTGCAATATACTTCAATGCAATACAAGGCACTCACTCGAAATTTCAATTGGTTCCAGGTTCTTGTGTATTTCACAACACTGGAAGTGTCAGCTTTAGTTATTGACACAAAGTTTAAATGGAAAAAAATTGCTTAACTTTTTACTGCCTGGGAAAGAAACCTATGTAAACCATTATCGGAAAAGGAGAAAATGCTGGTGACCAGCATTTTCTCCTTTTCTTTTTTCTTGAATGTTTTCTAACCATCATAAAAAAATGACACCAAACCTCATCCACTTTTTCTGATTGCAGATTATCTCAAGTGCTTCAAAAAAACCATGTTTATGGCTTTGGATTTTACTAAGTTTGATTGAGGCAGACACTACTCACTAACCTGTTTCACATTCACTTATGTGATTCACTAGGGCCTCAGAACTTTCATTTCATGCATTACTTCCGATATCTATCCCCTGATTTACCAGACTTTCTTCAAAATGGTTGCTTTATGCCAGTCACAATGCAGCTCCTTCCACTCATAATGCCTTCACAGAGATCAGCCGTGACTTATGTAAATTGCAAAAAACGATTCACAGACCTTGAACGACATATTTTCCATCGGCTTCTGAAAGCCGTTCATTGATTAAACGAAAACAAAAAGGTTTGCCTTTTTTTAGACTGACAACTTAGAGACCAAATACTGATTTACAGTAATATACTCATTGTCCAGTAGGTTACGGGTGCAGATTTACGAAACTGACATGAACCTGTAGCCAGACAAGCGTGTCAATATGTGAATTAATGACAGAATATTTGGTAGTGATATCTTTTTAAAGATTTCAGTAGAAAAACATAAAAAATATAAACTTATGAAAGATAAAAAATCCCCACATTTTTATGGCCTTTATGAAATCTATCGGTGAATACGAAAGCATCCCAGATAGTCTATAAATTCTGATGCAAATATCCGTCTTAATACAGTAGCTGCCCTAACACAGACTTTTTTTTGTGATAAAAGGCAATAAAATCTTAGGTAGAATTTTTTCGTCTCGATCAACTTAAAACGTTTTTTCTTACCCTATACTATGTAACTTTCCGTCAAAACCGATTTTCATGAAGTTTGTCGCTCACTATCTTCACTACTTGTCACCAAATTATCAGACGAACTTGAAATTCCGTAATGTTTATAACTAATGGAATACCAAATATTATTTGTTTAATGTTCGAAGACTAAATCGTTAATTATGCAAAAATTACCTTTGAATTGCAGCAACAAATAAAGTTATCTTGTCGTCCCTTTCTGTAAAAACAAGCAATTTCGTTGAAATGATATCCCCCGCCGAAAAAGACCTGTTTTGATACAAATGTATAGGAAGTATTCTGTTTTGCATGTACATGTGGCCTTTTTGTTATTGGTCCATGATGAAATTATACATTAAGCTCCCTTGTTCCATGGCACAGGATTTCATTACATAAAAAAAAAATAAAAGAGGTCCATAACAGGATTATACATTAAGTATCCTTTTGGCAGAACTTGGCATTTCATAAAAGTTGGAGATACACTGACAAAAAATTAAATTTGACATAAAGTCCCCTTTTTCCATGATACAGTGATAAATTGCAAAACCCTGACACATGATCTGTGAAAATCTCGTCCAAATCTGTTGAGATATGTCAAATAATTAAAGAGATACAGGTGAAAAATGAAATTATAACATGAAGTCCCCTTATTCCATGATGCAGCTACAAATCCCAAAACCTTGACAATATGGCGTAGGTCACATGATCATGTGAAAATTCCATCCAAATCTGCCAAGAAATGTGGGAGGTGTTGTGTTAGGTCACATGATAATGTAAAAATTCCATTCAAATCTACCAAGAAATGTGGGAGGAGTTGCCTTCACAAGAAATAGAATAAAATAAAACATAAAGCCCCCTTTTTTCATGACGCAGCCACAAATTGCAAAACCTTGAGAATATGGGATAGCTCAGTTGATAAGAAACATTCTGTGAAAATTTCATTGAAATCTGTCAAGAAATATGGGATGAGTTGCATTCACAAGAAATAAAATAAAATAAAACACGAAGACCCCTTTTTTCATGACACAGCTACAAATCGTAAAACCTTGAGAATATGCAATAGGTGACATGACAAGAAATATTTGGTCAAAATTCTATTCAATTCCATCAAGAAATGTGGAATGAGTTGCCTTCAAAAGAAATGGAATGAAATATAACATGAAACCCCCTTTTTCCATGACACCTTATTACAAAAACAAGGGCAAATAACTGTGGTGTTGCACGGTCAATGTAGGTGAAACTTTTTTTCCTGCATTTCCTAATGGAGGTTGGCAGATGTGACAAGTTCCATGTAAAAACTTTGTATAGTTTTGAAGAGAAGACTCCAAACATTAAAAGTATACTTAGTGTAACTTAAGTGAAACTTAAAATCGCTCTCAGTCGGCCATTTTGCATCGAATAAAAACAAAAACAAAAAAAGTGTCTCGGGAGAATGGGTCATTGTACATGTGTATAAAGTTTCACGAAATTCCGTCCAATGGTATTGGAGATATTTGCCGGGACGGACACACGGACGGACGGACAACGCTAAATCTATATCCTCCCCCCCCCCCTCCCCCGCCTACGGCGGGGGATAATAACAGACTGAAAGTCAACCTTAAAAATATTGTTTTGTAATGACAGTATCTTTAAGACAGCATGAAAATTGGCATTTTCAAAACACCCGAATCAATGCATCTGTGTAGAAATACATGGGAGTATACTTTACACTGATACCGTCATGGTCACGCTTAGATACTAGATACCCAAGTCAAAGGTTTTTAAAGCTGAAGTGTCAAAAGGAAAATAGAATAAACTGGCTTTCATTAGTTCAGGAATTGTTTAGATACTATATAAAGATATTGGTGATGTCTCGAATTTTATTTAGTGTATTTAGGCAATGACTGATTAACGCTTGTTCTCAGGAATAGCATGGCTTCATGAACACATTCAGTAGGTAGTAGATGTCATCATTATAAATATTTTAAGTAGCATGTGCACGTCGAATGATATTTTCAATATTAGATATGTCATATATATTTAGAAGAGCTTTTTTTTTTTTAAAGTTTATGTGTTATAATCACAAACTCGAGATAGAAATAGGCAGACCTACTAATACACCAACAGAACACAATTTGTAATCAATGTCGGATTGTGTTTAATCTCTCAGTCGTTGACTGAGTTTCATGTATTTTTTCATTGTTATAAAGATACACGAATATGTAAATAGTACCTGTGCAACTTGTATAACAAAGGATCGCCTGTAAATGATTTTTCTCCATAAATGAACACAAAGAGTGAATCATCAATTAGAAAAATCAGAACACTTTAATACCACATGACATATGCATAGTTGTACTATGAAAAACGGTGTTTGTTTATCTCTTTACCAAACAATCCCATGTATCTATGATTTCAAGGCAGAGAGCTCTATTCAGCATTATGGTGGAGCGAGTAAATACTTATGACTAGTAATTTCTTTCTTTCTTTCACAATGTTGTTCTCTACCTTCATAGCGGCAGAATTAGTAATACAGTACACCCTCAGTTATTCTTCGGAAATGAATACAAAACCAACATATGCCAATTGGTACAGGTTTTATTTCGGATATTTTCTAGGGGTGTATTTGATTGTTTTCCTTTCCTTATGACTGGGAGATATAACTGATGCGAATACTTATCCTAATATTTATTTGTTTTCTAAATGTCTGAAATATGCGCTGAGATGATAGTTTGGTTCACATCGATCTGTGAATATGATTTAGTTGTACGGCCAGGTGGCAGGGGCATGGGAACTTGATCACGGCTGTGGGAAATCATGTCGTCCCTGCCAACTGAACGTATCACGAATTTATCATACTGCAAACTTTTACCATTTCAACGTGTATTCAGTGTATGTAAGCTGACAAAATAGTGACCCAATTCAATGAAAACTGACATCACCGAAACCTTGGTAAAACGTGTCGTTTGGTGCATAAACTTGATGTCACTGCGATAGACTGTCGACGTATTTTAAGCAAATATAGATTCAAACAGCTTGAAGGCATGTAACCACACATTTAAATGGTTTTCGGCAAAAGTAAACGACCATTAGTTTCCTTAAAATGTGATTATGTTACCCTAACGATACAATATATGAATTTCGACACAATTTCCTTACCTAATGAACAGCTCGTTTTCACCTACATTCAGTCTGAAGTTTTGCTCCAATGCTTTTTTTTTTGTTACTGGTCTCAGCAAACCTTCAAAGCAGCACTCTGTAAAGACATCTGGAATTAATACGATTTTACCTGCATCTTTTCAAACGGTTGTATGCGGCAGAACTTCCAATGACAGCTAATCAAATGGGTATGGATCGTTAGAAAAACGATTAGTCTTTACAAAACAATGATGTCAGTTAATATCTAAATCTTACTTTCGTGCAAATCTGTACTTTCAACGTAAATAACCTATGACCTACTTCGCCAGAAATCAAACATGGCAGAAATCGCAGTATCTCTGACACGCTACAGGACGGTTCACATGGGAATTCAACGGTTGACAAAGGCACCTTGTACAAAAATACTTGTTAGGGTTACAGAACCAGAGTGTACAAAATTCAAATTCCGTTGCAAGCGCATGTCTGTTTAACGGAAGTTACCATGCAAGTTGTTTACAAACTACTCTTGATTTATTTACGTTGGTAAATCAGGTAAATTTTTATTGGTTTAATTGATATTTTGCAGCACACTTCGTATGATGTTAAAGATTAATTATCTATCTATTGATCCATGCCCATTTTGTTAGCTGCCACTGGAAATTTTATCGCATAGAGCCGCTTAAGAAAAGATGCTGGTAAAATCGTATTATTTCCAGATGTGTTTAAAGAGGGCTGATGTGAAGGTTTGCGAAGACCAGTAACAAACATAGCATTAGAGCAAACCTTCAGACTCATGGTAGCTTTAACCCAGAGCATTTGGGTTAGGATGACAACAAACGATAGTATAATTTATGTAACTTTATTCATGAAGTTTCTAAAATAATCCATTCTTTCCGCTTTCATGACCAACATCCTGGGAAAGAGGTAAGAATGTGGTGCAAGCTACACAGTATATTTGTCTTGAGGGAGGCTCGTATCAATCGACGCGGCCATCTTCACCCCTCACAACGTACGTCAGTGTGACGTCACAGGTAGTGATATCGAACCCTTGTTATAAAGTCAGTGTGCGTGTTTGGTAAGACTTTTTTTTTTTGTAATCGTTCCTTTAAATGATCTGAAAGTCTTTAGAACTCCAAAGCGTTCAATGCCTAAGGACTTTGTTTTTTGTCAAAGCTTTTGTTAACTACTTATAATAATGGAATAGACTTCGACTGTTACAACCCAATCACTTTTTGATATTTGGTCAAAGTGTTTGTGCATATATAGACATCTGCTTCCTGTCTTAAACATCAGAATATTAAATGTATTCATCTAATGTCTTTGATAAATACATGAGAGTCTTTGTAGTCCGTTTGTATCCACCCAAGCTAGCCCAATTCTATCTTCATATCATACTTACTTTTCAATATGGCGGACATAAGTTATGAAAATGCCCAGGTCCGATATCACTTCCTGTGACGTAGGTTGTTACCCTTGGTCTTGATGTTTTGCTGTAAGTGTAGTTATGTATATGGGACTCTCGAAAAGGAAACTGCTCTTACGTGGATTTTGCCAGTGTACAGGAATCTTTGTACAGTGCATACTCCAATCAGATCGCAAACAATATCTTTGCAGTATAATAAAGTTCTTAGTAGCAAGATAAAGGTTCGGTGTAGATCTAAGTTCAGGCTGCATGTTTGGTGATATACGTCGTACATAAGAAGCCTTTGGCAGTTTTCTTTTATAAGGGATAGTTTTAAAGATGTTTGTGACAATTCAGTGGTAGTAACAGAAAATTTAACAATGCTTCGTGAGTAGGGGGGCTAAATGTATCTGCCATAAGTATTGACCCAAGTCAGACTGCGGAATACGTGCAGATTGATCTGGGGTGAAACTCTTTTACCATTAGTTTGTTTACTGCAGGTAAGAGGATCAGTCTACCTCATGAATGAAGTGGTTGTTGGACAAAATAAAGTTTATTGATCAAAGCTAAGTGATGAGCTTCTTGGTATAATACATTGCGGAGATGAATTACTTAACGCTTTCCCAAACGACAAATTTTGGACTCTTCCAAACCAAAAGAGTTTGCAGACGACAATTTTTTATTTGGATAGAATGGCATAAAGTTCTCTAAAAGGGTAGAAAACACTGTGGGAAAAGGAGAAATTGCTCGTTACGAGTAATTTCTCCTTTTCCCCCAGTGTTTTCAAAAGACTTTTACTGCAGACACGTAAAAACCAGGGCTTGTTTGGGAAAGGGTTTAGGCCCCCTTTGAAAGAACATGGCATATTACTCAATGATCTATAGATATGAATTAAAACACGTTCGTATCTCTGGGCATGTGTTTATGGGTTGAAGAGAAAACTGGAAATTTTCTCAATGAAACGCGTAAAGATATGGTGAAACCCCGCACTGTGTTCACTTCATGGTGGTAATATGTAATAATCACAGATAGAACATGTTCAAATTGAATCACGGTACTTTTTCCGTATGGTTCCTGTGAAGATTGTTGACTGTGCGCTGTAACAATACTGACTTATACTGGTTCCAGGTCTCTTTATTGTACATAACATCTTTAGCTTCATCAGCGGTCATATATTCCCTTTGCTGCAAGAAAGACAGAAAACATGTATGTGTCATGCTATGGCAAAAGGGGGCTTAATGCGCCTCCCGATGCATAACAAGCAAGCCATCGCAAAATTATGGATCATAATAGCCTCATTTTCACAGCTAATTTAAATGTGAAGTAGACTAGTCCTGGTACATACAAACAATTGACCAATTGCGAAAAGTTTCGACCCAAGCCAGCCTGCGCTGCAGGTGGACCTGAGTCGATATTTTTCAGATGCATTAAGCCTCTTTTCAGAGAGCAAGACTCGTTTTATATGACATATGTAAATACAAACCCAGTTTGCCATTATAACTATTGGAAAAATTCCGGCTGAACGCAATAAATTTGACACCCACTTGGGTCAATCGAAAAGTATTATGCATGCAAATTTATACATTCAGAATTCAAGCAACATCTTTCATTTTTTTAGCCTAACCCGATAAGACCTTCTCTCTGAACCTTCCAGAGGACTTGTCTCTGCATCTACAAGTTACATGGCATTTACAATTATTTTTTTAAAAAATGCAGTATTACGAGATGCATACAACATTTAGAATTGACCAAATGCCAGAGCTGTCAATCAAAAACCAATTAGCCAATCAGCGGTCAGCATTTTCCAATTCGGAGCGGAAGCCCCTTCGCCGTTATCAAAACATAGACATTCTGCTTTGGAAGTATATTAATATCTGGAAGATATGATTTAAAAAATCTGAAAAAAATACATTAAAATTGATATCCATCGTTAATCCTTAGATCCACGATTTCAAGACACCAGTTATACCAGGTAAAACTATTGACCCAAATGACAACTT
Organism: Tridacna crocea; assembly: GCA_943736015.1. Classification (NCBI taxonomy): domain Eukaryota; kingdom Metazoa; phylum Mollusca; class Bivalvia; order Cardiida; family Cardiidae; genus Tridacna; species Tridacna crocea. The sequence goes on from OX031063.1 coordinate 47,605,049, forward strand.
ACATTGAAAAAAATAAAGAATAACGTTTGTAAGCATGCTTTTATATTTTCATAAATTTTCCAGAATGACAGTCTTAGCTATATAAATTCCCTTTTTTTACTAAAAGAAATAGATCTATACTCGTAGATGATATTTAGACTACTGATTAGAGTTTATCCAGTTCATTTTTCCCGTTTTCTTACATATTTTTATTAGAGTAGACTCTTTGTACTTTTTAATTATATTTCTTTCCAAATCAAGTTAATTTGCCACGTAGAATGCTCTTTATATCTGTATATTGGATTTTTCATACAGATAATCCTTTAAAGAAATGTTAATTGAAGAAAGAAAATCACGCAAATATGATTAATTTTCTCGAAAATAATGTTCTTATTCCTAGAGTTGTCTTGGAAAGTAAAAACTCTAGAGCCGTATCCACCTCCTGCTTCTAAAACAAAGTGCTATGTATGCACATTTTAGACGTTTGTTTAAATTGAAAACACACAGTTGTCATCTTCCTGCATTTGTAAAACATTAAAACATTGTTCTCACTGGTCTCTGTGTAATATTTTAACATTTCTATCAATGTAAACTTAAAGCTCGTGTAAGACGATATGCCACCCTGTGTAACACCATCTCTCTCTTTCCCCCCACCTATTTACAATCTTTTACTTAATCTCCCATAATCTATTACTTGTTTATCGAAAATGAAAAGGAAACCAATTAAGCTGTCTTCCTCTTAGAACAAGATCTATAGCACATGTTGCCAACTCTTACGCAGAGTTGAGCAAGAGTTCGTGCGGTATTTCTTTGATATTAGTATGCCACGCGATAGGCGTCCGGTACCGTCCTACTTTAAAAGTTAAAGAACGCGCCATTTCGATAGTCCGACTCTCATTTTTGGTTATAAGGTAAGTGATTGGAATTTGGATAATACATGTTCCATGTGCAAGTCAACTTAAAGAGGCAATAATACTCATTTTAAGCCAGTTTTAACTTTTGTTTTTATTTTATGAAAATATAGTCATTCTTATATATCTATGCCAAATATTGCGCCTGACGGTTGCAAAGTTGCTTAGATTACGCCTGATAGAAAATGCATTTCGCGGACTTGCGGCCTTCAATGTAAACAGACTGGTCGTTTCCGGATTTTGAATCGAAGACTTTCGATATCCGTTATACACTCGGGTAGATTCGTATGATGATCATGCATTCTGTAACATGACTATATTTAACCTTGGCCTTGATGCGGTAAATAAAAGAAAATGGATGCTTCTCTGTTGCAGCCTCTATTTTTAGACGGAGATCGAGGCCTATATATGTAAGTTACACCGTATCCGACTCTAGGCGGAAACCAACGATAAATTTCCGTGAGTCCGTTTTCTTCTGGCCAATTTTCGGTTTTTCACACAAACCCCCGTGTTTCTTTTTCATTTACACTATATATGTCAGTAATTTATCCTTGTGTACACAAAGGACAGATTTCTGTACCATTCTATTTTTCTTTTTGAAATTTAACAGCGTTTCTGCTCACCGGCTGTAGACAGGCATATTTAATACCTTTTCTATTACTTTTATAGAATAGTAATAGAGGCGATGCGTAGAAGTATGCTTATGTTTTTATTCCTTTTATTCTACTTGGGGTTTTGTCTGGAACTGGAAAAAAACAATAAATAGGTGACTGTTTTCTAAGATCTTCCCTTGTCAGTGTCATGTCAAGCATCGGGAAACCATTTTACACTACATGTATATACGGCTTGGTAATGTTAAAGCTTGCGATTCTGGTTAATTTGGTGAGAAACATGCCGGTATTGCGGACTAAATAATGAATAATTTGTGTAAAGGTGGGGGTGTTTCAAATTCGAAAAAGAAAGTTATATTGTCCAAGTAACATGAATTGCATGAACAGATCTATGATTTGAGGACATGTTTCAGTAGTAAGAATTTAATGTAAATACATTATCAAATGTAAGTGTTATAAGACAATCTCCGAGCAGAGTTGTCGTTCGTTACTCTCACCATACATCTCTGCGATGGGCTAAATGACAAGAATCTTGTCAAACCGAGGAAAAGATGTTTTGTTACTGTTTAACTGTTTCATGTGTAAAATTATAAGGTAGACAAAGGAAATATGATTCTGGATACATTATAGGTGCGTCCAAACTGATGAATTTACCTGTATACAATGGAACTATTTTTTTTCGAGCCTCTTTACCAATCAGACTTTTATGCCAATTTTAACAAAAATGGCTGCGCCCATGGACGATGACAACAGTTTTGACACACCGAGAAATCTTAGTTTATAAGATTAAAATACAAGTTATGGTCCTTTAAAAGACATTCGCGCTTTTCAGAAAACCTGTCTTTTTCACATTTCCTAGCACTTAGTCTGATTGCCAGTATGCTGTTTGAACAGCACACAAAGTAATCGATATTGGTCTTTCTTTCACCGGCGTTTATATGTCGCCATATTGAGTTCTAGTCATGTTACGAAAGTATCACGTATTGACGGTCTACTTTCTGAGCCCAGTACAGAGGTGAATGTGAATGATTCGGAGTGCAAGAGAGTGGTTATAAGACTGCGTTTTTCAACAGACTTCTAGATAAACCAGCCTCTCATTTCAATATACACACTCCGTAACTTCGATAAACCTAATGCAAAAGATGTCTTTTCTTAAATTGGTCATATGCTTATATTACTTAGAATAATTATTTTCGGGCAGAAATATCTCCCGGTAAGTTTCATATTTCTCCAAGCTAAGCCCTGGTGTCTAGGTTGTTTGTCCCGAATTCTTGATTCGCGGACTACGTGACAATCAATGGGAGGAGCAATCTATCGTTTGATCACGAGAGTCACACTATCTATATGACGTGTTCTTTAACTTTACAAGTAGGACGGTACCGGACGCCTATCGCGTGGCATACTAATATAAAAAAAATATTACACAACCTCTTGCTCCACTTTTGGCGTAAAAGTTGGCAACATGTGCAACAGATCTTGTCCTAAAGGGAAGACAGCTTGATTGTTTTCCCTTTCATTTTCGATAAATAAGTAATAGTTTAAGGGAGAATAAATAAAAGATTGTAAACGGGGGAGGGAGAAATGGTGTTATACAGGGTGGCACACCGTGTTACACGCGCTTTAAGTTTACACTGATAGAAAGGTTAAAATACAATACAGAGACCAATGAGAAAAACATTTTCATGCAGGAAAATGACAATTGCCTTCAATTTAAACAAACGCCCAAAATGTGCCTACATAGCACTTTGTTTCAGAAGCAGGAGGTGGGGAGGGCTGTAAAGTTTTTGCTTTCCAAAACCTAAAATAAATAACCAAATAGCCAGACGATAGATTGCTCCTCCCACTGATGTCACGTGGTATGCGAATCAGGAATTCGAGACAAACAACCTAGACACCAGGGCTTAGTTTGGAGATATATGAAACTTTGCGGGAGATTTTTCTAATGTAAGTGTTTATTCTAGATAATATAAGCATGAGACCAATATAAGAAAAAGGCGCTTACATCTTTTGTATTTGGTTTATCGAAGTCATGGAATGTGAAAATTGAAAAGAGAGGCTGTTTTATCTAGAAGTCAATTGTAACACGCAGTCTTATAACTTACATTTGATAATGTATTTAGATTAAACTCGTACTCCCTAAACAGGACCTAAAATCATTGATTTGTCAATACAATTCATCTGTTACAGGGACAAAAAAGTCCCTTTTTTTCGAATTTACGCCCCCCCCCCCTTCCATCCACACACACACAGAGACAGATTTTTTTTCTCATTATTTAGTCTGTAATACATGTATGTTCTTCATCAATTTAACAAGGATTGCAAGTTTTAAAATTACAAAGCGATATATACATGTGTATGTAGCGTGAAATGATTTTCCGGTGTTTGATTTGACATTGAGATTAGAGGATTTATTGAAAAAAAAAAAGGAAACAAGAGGGCTATTGTCCCTGAAACGCTCACCTTAGACTATAGCTTATGAGCGAAATTCAATTCTTTGAGCAACTTTGGTAAAGCTTCACCCAAGGAACATCCCTGCCAAGTTTCATCAAGATTGGCCCACTGGGTTAGGAGAAAAAGATCTTTAAAGAAATTGTTGACGGGCGACAGACGCCGGACATAGGGCAATCAAATATCGAAGTTCTACACCTTCCAGTTTCAAAGAAGAATTTTACATTTTCCTTCTTTGTCCTATCTTCGAACTTGTGGTCCTCGGGGCTGGGTCAGTTTTAATCATAGCAGCATCCTTGGAGCAAACTTGGTAGAGGTCCACTCAAAGATGCCACATACCAAATATCAAAGCTCTACACCTTCCCGTTTAAGAGAAAAATAAATTTAAAATTTTCCTTCTTTGTTCCTATGTTCCAACCTGTGGCCTCCGGGGCATGGCCAATTTTGATGCAGGGACATCATATGACCAAACTTGGTAGAGGTCAACTAGAAGATTCTGCATACCAAATATCAAAGCTCTGCACCTTCAAGTTTCAGAAAAGATTTCTAAAGTTTCCCTTCTTTGTTGCTCTGTTCGAACCTGTGACTCCCGAGGCAGGGCCAGTTTTGACCCCAAGGGCATAATATGAACAAACTTGGTAGATGTCCACTAGAAATTGCTACATGCCAAATATCATAGCTCTATGCCTTCTAGTTTTAGAGGAGAAGAATTTTAAAATTTTCTTTCTTTGTTCCTATGTTCGAACTTGTGACTGCCGGGGCGGGGCCAGTTTCGACTCCATGGGCATTATTCAAATAAACTTAGAAGACATCCATTAGGAGATGCCACATACCAAATATCAAAGCTCTACGCCATCTAGTTTCAGAGGAGAAAAATTTTAAAGTTTTCCTTCTTTGTTCCTATGCTCAAACTAGTGACCCCCGGGACATCATTTGAATAAACTTGGTAGAGGTCCACTAGGAGATGCAACAGACCAAATATCAAAGGTCTATACTTTCAAGTTTCTGAGGAAAAGAATTTTAAAGTTTTCCTTCTTTGTTCCTATGCTCAAACTTATGACCCCCGGGGTGGGGCCAGTTTTGACCCCAGGGGCATAATTTGAACAAACTTGGTAGAGGTCCACTAGAAGATGCCACGTATCAAATATCAAAGCTCTACGCCTTCAAATTTCAGGAGAAGATTTTTAAAGTATTCCTTCTTTTTTCCTATGCTCAAACTTGTGACCCCCGGGGTGGGGCCAGTTTTGACCCCAGGGGCATACTTTTACAAACTTGGTAGAGGTCTACTAGGAGATGACACATACTAAATATCAAAGCTCTACGTTTTCTAGTTTCTGAGGAAAAGAATTTTAAAGTTTTCCTTCTTTGTTCCTAGTCTCTAATTTCTGACCCCCGGGGTGGGGTCACTTTTGAGCCCGGGGGCATAATTTGAACAAACTTTATAGAGGTCCATAAGGAGATGCTACATACCAAATATCAAAGCTTTACGCCTTCTAGTTTCAGAGAAGAAGATTTTCAAAGATTTCGGTTTCCCCCCCCCCTTTTGTTGCCATGTTGAGATGCCACATACTAAATATCAAAGCTCTACGCCTTCAAGTTTCAGAGGAGAAGATTTTTCAAGTTTTCCTTCTTTGTTCCTATGCACAAACTTGTGACCCCTGGGGCGGGGCCAGTTCTGACCCCAGGGGCATAATTTGAACAAACTTGGTAGAGGTCCATTAGGAGATGCTACATACCAAATATCAAAGCTCTACGTCTTCTAGTTTCAGAGAAGATTTTCAAAGATTTCGTTTTTTTTTTTCTTTTTCTTTTTCTTTTTGTTGCCATGGCAACCAGAGTCATGAGTAGAATTAAATTCATTGAAAACTTCTGGTAGAGATTCACACAAGGAACATTCCGGCCAAGTTTCATGAAGATTGGCCCAGTTGTTTAGGAGGAGAAGATGTTTAAAGAAATTGTTGACGGACGCCGGACATAGGGCGATCACAATAGCTCACCTTTAGCACTTTGTGCTAAGGTGAGCTAAAATAAGGTTACCATCTATGTCTTCTAGTTTGAGAGAAAAAACCGAGGAGAAGAATAAAACAATAAAAACATGAGCATAATCCTATGCATTCGCCTCTGCATACTTTTCTGTAAGAGTAATAGAAAATTAATTTATTTAATTGAGTTACACAGTGAACATGTATAATCCAATTTCCAGTCAATTGAATTTGCGTTTATTTATCGTCGCCCCCATGAAGGCTTTTAGTATCGTTACGGTGGGTAGTACAGATACATGACAAAACCCACCCTAAGTTTCGCCTGGTTTCTCTTACTTGCTCGGTGTATAGCACCGTCACACGGGACCTCGGTTTAACGTCTCATCCGAAAGACTATTTGTTATTTTAGATGGCCAGCCGTGGGGATCGAACCCACTCCCTCATAACTACGAGTCCTGCACTCTCCCAACTGAGCTATGCAGGCTGGTAATCAAAGATGGTCACGAAAGTCAGACTATTTATATGACACGTTCTCATAAATTTACAAGTAGGACGATACCCGACGTCTGTGACGTGGCATACCGATATCAAAGAATCACTGCATAAACCCCTGCTCCGTAAAAATTGGCAATACATGCAACAGATCTTGTCTTAAAAGGAAGACAGCTTGATTAGGTTCCGTTTCATTTTTGATAAATAATTAACAGTTTAAATGAGATTTAACAAAAGATTGCAAACTGAGGCGGAGAAATGGTGTTACACAGGGTGGCTTACCGTCTTACAAGGGCTTTAAGTTTACATTGATAGAAAGTTTAAAATACAGAGACAAATGAGGACAACATTTTCATGTTTTACAAATCCAGGAAGATGACAAATGTTTTCAATTTAAACAAACGTCTAAAATGTGTCTACATAGCTTTTTTATTTCAAAAGCAAAGGTGTAGGGATGGGGGCTGTCTAGCTTTTTTTTCTTTCCAAGACGTCAACAGGAATAGGAACGTTATTTTCGAGAAAACTTATTATATTTGCGCGATTTTTTTTAATGTAAGATTTCTTTGAAGGGTTATCTGCGTGAAAGGTCCACCAAACAAATATAAAGAGCATTCTATATAGCAAATGGACTTGATCCACTCAAATGAAAAAGATGTATCTGGTATAATGCATTATGATGATATATTAAACCTCTTTCTAAATAGCACCGCTCAAGCACTTGTACAAAAAAAAAGTATATTTTGGCAACATATACATGAGCAATCTAATTTAGAAGTCTAACTCTTGTAAAAATAGGAATTTTGGACTCAACCAAACTTAAAGAATTCAACGGTGACAAAACAAATGTAGCTCGAAAAATCATTTTTGTCTTGGATGAAATAGAAAATATTGTTGGGAAAGAAAAACAATGTTGATTACCAACATCGTCTCCTATTATACAACAATCTTTTCAAATGCCTTCTTTTTCAGGGTCATTAAAACTTAGGGTCATTAAAACTTAGGATTGTGTGGTCAAGGGCTCAGATTAAAATCGCCCAGAATTCACACGGGTAACATGATCAATTATTATATAGTCTTACCATCGTTTCCACCTTTAGCATTGTGTTGTTCTGAGCATGTTGTAGAAAGAAACGCTTGCTGATTTTGATAATTTCCGCTCCGTCGCTTATCTGCAATACGAAAAAATGTACGTTTCTTTGTTCGTTATTAAACGCCGTTTTGAAATTTATTTCACTTATATTGTGGCGGCCAAAACACCTATTCATGCTTTCCTGGAGTTTCCTTAACCCGTACTTTGCACAGTACTCTTCTTAAGCACGGGGTTGCTGTTCCATAAACCATCTTTGAAACAATGGTCACCAGTGAGAAAAGAGTGCATCAATGGCTCAATGACCCTATTCAATTGTCGGAAAGAAATGGGCCGGCGGTAATTAAAACCAGTGGTCGCTTGGTTGCAAGTCCTGCGCGTTACCGACGTTTCCCACAATGTTTCCTACTCTTCTAAAGTCAAGTTTCAATTTTGAGTCACATCTACATGTATATTGTCGTCTGCAAAGGCTTTGAATATGGACAAGTCTAAAATGTTGTCGTTTGGTAAATATATGAAGAAGTTCTAATGCATCTCCGTATTGAACTGTACCAAACAAGTCATCAAATAATCAGGGATCCATATAATTCCACTATGCATAGCTATTAACTTATTCCTCAATTAGACTGGTCCTTTTACCTGCAGAAGATTGACTGCATCGTTTTGTTGTGCGAACGTTTTTGTTACCTACATGAACGTGTCGCAACAGTTAGTATTTCAGTCGTATCACGGTGGACTTTGCACTCAAGCGTTTCTGTAGTTTCTGTTACCGATATTAACTACAACAATCATTCCAAGTTATTGTTGCTGCTGTACAACAAAGACGGACTTCGTACAAGTTGACTACTGACAGGGGAATGAATAACTTCTCACAATGACTCCTAAATCCACGGAAAGAGTATTGGCCCGGCTGAATTCTGAACCCACAATCCATGATGCATTAGCCCTTTCGCCGCCAGCAGGTTTCTGTATCGAATAAACCAATTTACTTACCAGCGTTACTCCAGGTGCCTCAGATGCCAAAGCTTGTGGCTCCATGTGCTCCAAACCCTGTAAAAACCGGAATGATACTACTAGTGACTGCTAAGCACGACTCAAAAGAGAGTCTGATCGTCATCTACGTTGAATACAACAACTAATGTCGTACTAAGATGTCTAACGAAAAAAAACTAAAGTTAAATTATATTTAACTTAAAAACGGTACTATGCCAAAACCAGAACAGAATGACGTAAAATAGATAACTTTTGAGAATGGAAAGTAACCCTGTAAGAAGACTTTTACGTTACAAACGTGTTACAGCCTAGAAAATGAAATAAAACTTTTCCATCAGTGGGAAAACTATTTTAAAAAATATAATTCATTTCAAACAATGTTTCTAAATATGGAGAATCGGCAATTCTTTACCGTTGTATATTCTAAATCTCACCAGAATAATAAAACACTTAAGTAGATCTAAGTTTTCTAGGCTGTGGCGAATAATATAATGTAGCCTGAGCTGAAGTCGAGGGACCATTTGATTTGCCACAGCTGTGAACAAGTTTCCAAGTCTCCTGCCCCTGACCGTACAACGAATTTATTATACTGCAAAGTGTTACCATTCCAACGTTTATTCAACGAAATTTCCCCGTTTTATGTTCTCTCAAATTCAGTACTCTGACGACACAGAATTTCCCTTCTTACTGCCCAAATGAAAACTGACTTCAATCAGGACTGAGGTCACGGAAACCTTGGTAAACCGTGGATTTGGTGCATTAACCTGATTATGTCAATGCGTTAGACATCCGATGTATTTTTATTCGAACAGAGATTAAAACAATTTCATGGTACATAACTGCATTTTTAATGATTTGTTGGCAATAATCTACGATCATTGGGTGCCTCTAAAACCATAAGGTTATCTATCCTTTTACCATTATAATGAATGAGTTTTTGCACTTCACAGTTCGCCTACGTGACGAAGCCGTCGTCGAAAGGACGGCTTGTTTTAAGTCCGTGTATTTGTTTTAAAATCACAACAAATGATAGTACATGTAATTTTATTCATTTATTTTTAAAAATAATCCATTCTTTCCGTTTTAGTAACGACTAGAAATGATATAGTGCAGGCTACTCATTATGTCTGTCTTGTGGGCGCGTCGTATCGGTCGATATTGGATGCTGTATTGAAAGTGTGGTCATATATACTGGGCTCCCAAAAGGGAAAGTGCTTTTACGTGGATTTGCCAGTGTAAGTGACATGCACGGGGAATATTATCCAGTTAGATGGCGACAAATTTCTTTGCAGTATAACAATACATTTTCAAACGACTTTTCCACAACAGAATTTTGGCAGTTTGTTGACAAAATATATCCATATTATGCCACGACTTTCTTAAAACCCTATTTTTCTAGGGTGATGCTGTAATGTAAACAAAACCAGGCATCCGTCGTTGCTTTAAGTCAACAAACCGATGATGACTCGGTACATAAGGTACGAAAAGTTATATTTAAATATTCTATGGCGTTTCAAACATTGATCAGACCATCTGTGTGGTTATACTAAGTACTCATTAATTGTTCCGTATATCACACCGACTCTAAATTGTAGAGGTAGCCAACTAAATATCTGTGACGTTGTCTGGATTTTCTTTTATTAAAATTTTAAATTGAGACTGAACTGGTGAATGTGGCATCAGGTGAGCTGGTTGGTTGTAACCGATATTCTCCGCAGACTAGAATTTCGCTTTTCGCGGGGTTTTGGTATAACATATACGTTTAACGTGTCAAAACCTATGATAAGTTTAAACAATAACAATTAACACACATGTATGAAAATAAAAAGTATTGGAAACAATTGCAGGAAAGTATACACTAATATTTAGATATATATTTTTTTTTAAACACTACAATTAACTGATTAAAGATAGCAACCCATGTTAGTGCTAAAAAAAATAAATTCTTGTTGAAAATAAGAGCGAAGGTGTCGCGCCTTCACTTATTTCTACGATGAATTCTCTTGTTTGGAGTTCTAAGCAACTTAGAGTTCGAATATAATATTTTTTTTTTCTCTTTTTAATATAAACCAAATTTACGTATACTTTATAGAATTTATCCTACTTTTTATGCAAAGACATGCCCTAGTTACTTTGTGACTACATAGACAGGTCCACAGCATTTAAACATTTTTATTTTACATCGATTGAGAAACAACTTTTAACAACTCATACAATCCGATTCTGAATCATACCTAAAACAAAATATAGGTATTGCATATCAGTAAAGCAGCATTTTATTACTATTTATAATCAAGTTTGATACTACACATTATCACGAAGATATATGAAAATAATAAGAGTCGTATACTCTAGTCTTATAAATACTGTTCCTAATCTACAAAGACAACATGCACCACCAATTCTTGCCTGTAGATTTTAAACATCCAAGGGTCTGCTTACTACAGATTTCCTATTCTGAAATGTTTTACATATTGTCTTGAATGATGACTTAAATCTAGGATCAAATTGTAAGTGCTGTGTTCTATGCAATCTAATCTTGATCTAAGCAGTTCGCAAAATTTCCTGTTTAAGCCTTTGGCGCTTCGTGGGTTAAGATCTAAACAAAACAATAGAAGCTAGGAAGTTAACTTTCTACATTAGGATGCTAAGAATAAAACTATGAATAAAAACAAATAACTAGCCAACTACTCTTTCCATTGAACGGGAATCAAGCAAGCAAATATTGGTGCGATCTCGTCTGGGTAAAGTACTCGAATTGCATACTTCAGTAGATAAGAGGGTGATCAACTGGTTTTGTATAATATTACAGATCACTGGAATGGGGTGTAATGCGGTAAAAAAATGAGTCTAATCGCATCAAACCCCGTTCGAGTGGCAGATTTTTAATATTTCACACAACTTGTCGATTATCCTATTTATTATGTTCCTAATTCATCCTTTTTACTATCAATTATCAAGAATGGTACAATATGGGCAATATAGGAAAAAAGAAGTCCTGCAGACATTAAAAAAAAAACTATTTTTTTTTTTTGCTTTGTGATCATACAATATTCATCTTTAGTGGTGTTGTTCTCTGTGAAATTTCAGTAATTCACTGATAAGAATATAATTAAAAAAAAAAAACGATAGGCCTGCCCATACGATGCACTGGTCAGTCATCGTGGAAGGTAGATGGAAACTCCAGATCCTTTAAATGATACATGGAATTATTATTTTGGATAAAACTTTCGGTATCTTCTTGACCTAGCTAGAAAGTGACACCCGTATAATGGCGAGTTAAGTGAGTAAACTGATGAGTAAACAGCTGTATATTTTAAAATGATACAGAAAGTATATGTATAAATCACGATAAACATACAATGAACAAACAGACACTCATAACTGATTTTTGAAATGGATATAGATGCATAAAGCATCTATATCCATTTCAAAAATCAGTGACGAGTGTCTGTTTGTTCATAGTATGTTCACTGATTTTTGAAATGGATATAGATGCATAAGGTAGATATGCATGGTCTAAAAATGTACTTTTTTTTCTTCGGGTTATCGATGTACTACTAAAATAATGTAGTGGAGAAGCGGAAAAAGAAGGTTTAAAACGAGTGTGGCATGCAACAAGCGTGCAGTGGACGTACATACTTACCCCATGTCTGTCATTGAGTGGATACATAGATCGAAATAACTCGGCAACTCCATCCAGACCCTGTTAGTAAGTTAGTGTAGAACGCTATATGGGATTCGTTAGTAGCGTAGAGTAATGTGAATAATGATAGTAATAATCAGGTTTTGCTGATATTTCTGTCAGAAATGGCATGGACCTTGATGATGTTATGAGCAGAGTGGAATGATTGTTCGTATTCTGTTCTAATAGCCTATGTCATATCACGGCAATCAGTGCACCTACGCATGTGTTTCCTGGCTTTCTAACACCAGTATTGGCACAACTTTCTTTCTATGTCACTAACTACTATCCTCATCTGTATCAGAGGCGAGAGGCAGAAAGTCGCTGGAGAGAAATAACTCATAATCGCCTGGTCACGAGTCGGTTACGCTAACTACTAAGGTGCCTGTCCCGGCCGTGCAAGAAAGAGGCTTTAGATGCAAGGCTCTAAGGTCAAGATCAAAGCAGGGGATCAAATATAACATATTCTTCATTGCTCCAATTATGCATATATTGCCTTGCTTAAAAGACTCTTGCCTGTATTTCAGATGTTGTTTTCATCATTAAACGTAGAGTATATTATATTATCATTAAATAATAGAGATACGTCTACCTTGTTAAATGTATGTTTGTTAGAACTGGTGTGAACAAGAAATAAACCACTACAAAATTATAAACCAATATAATGAATACCCTCAAAATACCTGTACAAGAGGTGCGCCGATCTAGAGGTGATAAGTTGATCGAAATGTCATAATATACGAACATAACAGAACAAAATTTCGAGATAAATTACCAGTTTGAGGCACTGTTTCTGATCTTCGATACAAAAATAGAATTAGATGGCCAAGTGAAATAAACTTCCGGTTACATTTATGAACAAAAAATAGAATGTAAAAATCGTAATGCATTTTAGATCAACAGTCCTTTTCATTGTAAAATGGAAGCCTTTTTTCTCCCAGAAGTTGACGCAAAGCAGTTGAGACACGCTGTGTGTAAAAAGGGTTTTGTGCAACTGTAAAACGTATCGACTCATATCAGTCTGCGCTATTCGCGCAGGTTGACATGGGTCGAAACCTTTTAACTATTTGTAAGTTTTCTGCATGACAAAGGACCATTTTCTACCTCCGTATCTAGTCGATTGTTAGTTTTAAATGGGTTCTTAGGAACCCATGATTATGCTATGGCGTACTTGATATACTAGTAATGTATCACGTAGAGGCATTAACCCTTTACCTGATATGCCAATTTGAGGCTCTTCCATTTCAGCAGCAAATAAAGATATGATGTTAAACATATGGACAAATGAGGATACAAATATATGATTCAGTGGAAAACATTGTGGGAAAAGGAGAAATTGCTCGTTACGAGCAATTTCTCCTTTTCCAACAATGCTTTCAAAAGCTGTCTGTTGTTGATACGTCAAGATGAGTATCTATGGAGTAAAGGGTTAAGACTTTATTTGCTTGAATATGGTTCCGTTGTTTGTACAGATATAGCCACATTCTTATTTGAGTGGTTTTTATATCTATTTAAACAGTACCGCACGTATATCACAAAAGCAGATCACCTTTACATGGTTTTCCTTGGTTGATTAAAACTGCAACAAAACACCGGAACAGACTCCAACATCATGCTTCAAACTGACTCGACATGTGTATAAATTTTTGCTATGTATCACCATTTGAAACCAATTTGCAACAGCGAATTGGACGACTTTGCACTAATTTGACGACTTAGAAAATACCTCTGTTAAAATACAGTAATATATATATGTCGTAGGCCAGATTGGAATCTAGGCAGATCCGGAATCTGCCTAGACCAAATTAGAATTCAAATTTTGTGTAGACCAAACTGCATTGTTTTCTAATACTTTTTTAAAAATTATATTGATTTAATTATGTTTACAATTGAGAGGTATATTTTATTTAAAGCATTTTATATTATTTTTCCACAATCGCTCTTTTTTCCACCTTTTTTGTTAGTGCAAAACATTCAAAATTTATATTTACTCTGAATTTCTGACTAAAACTTCTTTTATTTTGGGGTTTACGTTTAAAAGTAAGATGATTCATATGTAGGCGCCCTATATTCAACAAGAAATTATTAAAATTTGGTTTAGGCAGATTATTGAGCTGCAAAGCTAAACTGGAATCCTGATTTGTTATAGACAAATTCCAGTTTGGTCTAGGCAGATTCCGGATCTGCCTGGATTCCAGTTTGGACTACGACATATATATGTAAAATTATAACCATGTTGTTACTCTGTACCAAATAGCGGAATTTTAGACTGGTCCAAATTCAAAGCGTGTCAGCTCAAAAATAAGAAATATAGTTCTGAAAGTAGAATTTTTCTTTGAATGTGTGGACAAAATTGTTGAAAAACGGAGAACATCTTATCTGTATTTTCTCCTTTTCTTTAAATGTTTTCCAAGCTTTCCTCGTCTAGGTCATGAATAATCAGAATTGTAAAGGGTAAATATTTGTTTGTGTTTACAAACGAAAACATCAGGAAAATACTTGATTAGGACAGTTTCTTCCGCCTTATTGGTCTCCAAAGTAGGTCCGCAGTCAATACGATGGTGTTTGTAAAAAGATATTATTTCATGAAGTATGGTTATCTTTCTGTATTACTTTCCAGTATATAGTTACCCGTTAAAGGTCCAATTGCTACCAAATGGAAACAATTTGGGTCAAATTACTATTTCAAAGTCTAAATACTTTTGTGAGCCTAATAATGTACAATATATCAATTTTCCAATAGTAGGCTGATAAACTGGTAAAAATAATAATAATCTTGCGAACATTTTTTCTAGTTTTATTAAACGTTTTCAAGCGATAGACTGTAACTTTGATAGACCGTACTTTATCACATTATCAGACCCACAGGGATTTTTTTGTATCCATGTGAAAGGTTTCTGATATCATTATGAGCAAGGACGAAAATGCTAGTAACCGGCATTTTCTCCTTTTTCTACAACGTGCACTGTCCTTTCAAAGACAATTTCAATTATTTCTTTCTTATCTCAGTTTGAAATGTCATCTACAAATGTTTTCAATTTAGATTACCCTAAAATTTTGTCAAATATTATAGCATGACTACCACAACAACTAGTACAAACAACCCCTAGTATATGTTAGTTCACAGCAAACCAGTATTGTACATAAATCTACGGTTCTAGACTGGGAATGATAACTTACAAAGATGTCCCCAGGTTTTAAAACGTCAAGTTGTAAATAAGTTTTTCTTTGTTGAATTTCCTTCTTCGGTTTTTTGTTGTACACAGAATCTACCTCGGTCTTCTCCCTGTAATATAACATTGGTTCCGTAGAGAAATAGATGACAACTTCAGCTGAATCTCAACACCCGAAATCAAGCGTACGGATTACAGTAAAAATATCAGTTTTCACACACACACAAAAAGAATGCTCCATTTCGCATTATACATTTACTGTAGTAAATCCTCCTTTGATGCCTATTACCTGTATATATTCAAGATGGCGGCTGACTTGGAGAGAAACGATAAAAAAATGTTTTATCGGGCAGACTTTTGAATACTTTTGACAGATTTTTTATAGAATCTTAATCATCCTATTCCAGTCAGCAGATCCCCCGTGACGTTTTAATGTAGTTAGCCTTACCTGGTTAAGTACGTTCCGTGAGGTACAAAGTCGGCACCGATCACATCTGTCTTCTTGTTATCATTGATAGGTGGTAGAACCAGAGTTTTTTCGTTGTTCTCTTTGTCCAGAAAGGTTTTAGGTGAAGGAGACACATGCAGACCATTTCCGTTCACTACTAGTTTTGGAGACTTCAATAACGGCGAAGTTACTGTCAGTGTTGGGGTGGGCACACGCTGAAATATCACAGCATGACCATCTTACCTTTTTACCATACGACAAAAGTTTCAGACTTATCCTTATTGATGTGCAGAGGATAAATTAAAAGTTACAAAGAGAAGTGATTTGTCTTTAAAGGTTGTAAAAGAAATATATCGTCGGTTTACTTCAAAAACCTCGTAACTACAGCTTGTAACAAGCTGTATATTACGAGGTTTTTGAAGTAAACCGACGATATGTTGGTTACCACTGATTTTTTTCGTAAAGGGCTTAATTACAGCATAAACAAAACGGACATATTTGTCAAACAAATGCTGCTATTTCAAAGCTGTTTAGTTCGGTGTTATTAAGTTCTATTACCATGGGGCCATGCGTTGGTTTGGTGTTAAACGGTGTTTCATTGTTATTGTGACAGCCATCCTAGTTTAAAAATGTTTGAAAATACTGAAGAATGATTGGTGGTGGGATCATATATGGAAGATTGTAAAGTTTGCTATCTTGTATATTTTGGGTCATATAAAGGAGGCGAAGTCTGACCTTCCAATGATGCGTCTTATTCCCCGATTTCATGCAATTGTTTTTTTTTCCCCAAGCCATAGGCAATGTTTCCACATTGACATTATTCAAGCAATGATCAGCACAGAGAGACTATCACCAATCATCGGAATAAATTTTGCTGAGATGAGGCAGCGATCTCTAGGTTTTAAGCTCTGTGAAGCGTTACTCATAGATTCTAGGGTCTTGCTACTCACCTTAGCACCGTTTTCGTTGTCCTCTCGGATGTCTGACAGCCTCTTGGTATTCGTTGTATCGCTTAGTGGTGTGGCAGTCTCGTCAAAACCTTCAATATAGAAGTAAGACTTGTTCATACAATACGAGTAAAAAATATATTTTATATGCTACTTTTCAATATCACATTCTCTTTCGGCGCCATAGGTGAAAACAGTGACCAATGTTCACGTACCTATGGATGTTTTTCTATACTTTTTTATGCCAGTGCTCCACAATATAGTTTTTTTCCAAGCCACTGGCTGCTTTTCCACTTAACCATAGTCGAAATAATGGTCAAAGGTGAGAGGAATGAATTCTGTTGCAAGGTCTATCATCAGTCCTCGGTAAGAAATTGGCAGAGCCGGGGATTGAACCAGGACCCCCCCTCCCCGTTCTTAAGTTCTGCACGCTACCGTCTGAGCTAACGGGGGCTTGGCTTAGACCCCCAAGGAAGAAAACCATTACGAACAAATATGGCAAAGATAAGCTTTCTTGGCTTACAGTGTGCGTTTGTGTAGACGTTAGCATGCGTGTGTTAAAAGAAGTTTTATCTGTCAAATTCGCCCTTTTTTCCGGCTATTACTTGTTTTCCATCTATATATTTTCTCCCCCATTGGAATTTCAATGGTGTATGTTTTTGAAATCTGATTTAATGAATGTTGAAACGGTGAATACGCAAGCGCTGCATATCCACTATTGCAACCCTAACTCTCGACATTTCTTACATTATTCCCTCCCCTCCCCGAGGTGCCTAGCAATAATCCATGCTTACGAATCCCGTAGACTGTGCCTCAAACCGTGATAAGATCAATTTTTCCACTAAAAACTAACGGTGATTAGATCAATTTTCCCACTTTAAAGTAACTGAAATGCTGTCAGCAAAATAACAAAATTTGTCAAGCACGCACATACATGTACATGTACACGTCAAAACGACTATAATACCTGTGGAACCTCACCTGTCGACTTTTGTTTCTTTTTTGGTCCAGGCGACTCCGGCTCACCGGCAGTCTTTGTGTTACTGTTGGATGGTATCAGACTGGGTCTAAAACGCCTCGTCAGCTGTTCGTAGAGTTGTTTAGAACAAGTTTTAGTGCTGAACACTACATAAGATAAAACAAGTTGGCATCTTGTCAAAAGAAGCCAGGAGAGGTCAGCATTAATTTTTTCAAATAGTTTATTGGCTTTCAATTTCAATTTATTTGGTACATGTAAACAAACAAGTAAAAACTTCTTATGGTTTACATGACTGTCATTTGACCTTCTTCCCGCGTTTTCAAGTCGCAGGATCTTGTCCAGCGGCCTGCTTCCTCTTTTGTAACGAATTTTTTATTTTTCTTCTGCTTCGCTTTATTTGCTTATGAAAGATTACTACGTCAATTTCCGTTTTTTGATTTCGCTTTATTTACAAAAGCATGACGAAACAGACCGTGTACCTGAACAATTTCGCAAGAAAAATAGACTTATAGACAGCAAGTTCTGTGACAGTCTGCCTTTGAAACTCACGACAATTGCAGAGGTCACTTTCCGTCTCTCTCTCTCTCTCTCTCTCTCTCTCTCTCGCTAAAAGGTACCCGTTTCAAAAACAGTTCAAGTTATAGCTCTGGGGTCAAAATTTGCCAAGGCCCAAGGCGCAGTCACATAAATTTAAGGAAATTATACCAAATTCATCAAAGATAAAAAGAAATGTTGGCATGTAATGAACCTGGTTTGCCTTGAATAGAGAAGGAAAATTCACTATAAAATCTGTCCTAACTGTGAGATCACGGCAAAACTGCACCACTCTTTGCAAACACAGCAAACACACTCAGAGAGTGATAATACAATTCTTAATTGATGACGCAGATCATTTGTGGACAGGAGAATTGCATTCTCGGTGCCCAGGGTCAGTGTTCACCAACAATTCTGGAAGGTAACTTTAGTCTTGTTCTCCAAAATTTTGAACTTTGAAAGAAAAACAAGTTCTGATTGGATAAACCATTTGGTTTAGCCAACAGAAGTTATGATATATTCAAATCCAGAAAATTTGGAAAATTGAACAAAGAGTATTCTTAAGAATAGTAAGTGTATATAGGCAAAGGTGTACTAAACAACTACTCAAGAAAATACATTTTTAGACACGACAAGTATGGACAAACACTAGTGATAAAAGGTCAATGTATGTTTCTGTGTGGGTGAATCAGGAGGTCTTTCACTGCAAATGGAACGCATATATGAAGATCACGAAGCGCAGACCATGCATTCTGACCTCGAATCTACACCAAACGTTACCCGGTGCTAAACAATGCTCAAAATAATAATAAATTGCAGAAAAAAGTCTACTTTCAGACTTCAGTATAGGAGAGCTTGACTCTTCTGTTTGTGCAAAAGTGTAGATCAAGGTCAGGCTGTTCAGACCGTACAGGCTGATTTCTAAACCAACAGTGTTCGGCATTCAATTGTGAAAACAATCGTCTAAGTCATATTGAAACAGCAATAACTGAAACTGCCTTTTCATTGCTGTCAGTCTTTTGAAATGAACGTTTCTGATAGGAAATTAACAAACCAATTTTGTTATGTCAGCATGCTATTAATTCCATGTTCAATGGTTGTGCTACATGCTTCAAGTTTTGAAAATCCTTTTAAATGAAACTCTAGGCACTACGTAGACAAAGACAAGACTGCACTGATGATACAGATCCATCCTGGATCTACACTGCCCAATCTTTGGTTATCATTTCAGACCATTAGAACCTGAAGTTGTGATATCCGTTTAAGGTATTTATTTTACTCTTTTTCTCATGGCAAAATTTTAGGCAGGTATTAATTAAAAGCATTTGCAGACCACAAAATAAATCAGGCTCAAGCAATGGAATATGTCTCTAGAAGGATAGAAAACATTATAGAAAAAAGAAGAAAATGCTGGTTACCAGCATTTTCTCCTTTTTTCCACAATGTTTTCAAGAGACCTCTTCCTTTGGACATTTAAAACTCGGGATACCATGGTAAAATCGTTATTTCAAAGACACGCGAAGCATTTTATAAGACTCGTTTTCAAGTACATAACAAAACAAGGTTCAAATTAATAAGTATACACTTCAAACGTGTTAAGGGTAACATGTTAGGGTTGAAGTCCTGTATTCTTACTGGATTATCAAAGATGGCGTCCTTATTTCCCTTTAATAATTGGCTCATGGAAAGTTCCGTCCTAGACCTTTCAAATACAGGTCTCTGGGTTACCTATTGGATAACATTGTATTTACAGAAAATACAGTTATTAACCAAAAAAATAATTATCTTAAAATTACATACAGAGAGCCATGTTTGACATTGCAAAAATCATTGCCAACCTGCCTTGCTTTTAAGCATGTAGACCTATCTACATGTGCACATTTTTACAATCCTCAGGAGTAACATGTAGGTCAAAACTCAACAGATTGGTTAATTATCGCTTACTTGTACGGGTGTACCCAACTTTTGACAGAACACCGTGCATATGTAGTTCAAGCGATGATTACTGGTTTTAGTATGTTTAAAAAAATTGCAAAAAAAATGCTGGTTGAAGGAGTCCTCTCCTCAGGGTCGTGAAACCATGGCATCTTTTGATAAACGGAAGTTAAGTAACGGAAAAAGAATACCGGGCGTAGCAATAGAACCGGTGTGCAGACATAACTTAATGAAATATGACTAGTGATTACTCATTTGTAACTGTGTTTTAAAGAAATTGACTGGTCATCCAGAAATGTCCACCTAAAAAAGAAGGTGATAGTATATTAAAAACTAAATATAAAACCATAATTATGATTGAAGGAGGATAAATTTCATCACCAGATAACCCATCACCATACTTAAATTCAACTTTTTTTTCTAAATTCCAAAACAGGCCTTTTTATTGGCCAAAATAGAAGGCCTCAACCAATGAAATTGCCAGTGTTTTAACGAAAAATTAAATGTGGAATAATTAGTGACCGGCTACCCAATTGCTATATTCATTAATCATTCTAAAATGAGTCATTATCATCAATTCCAAGACAGAGCGATTTTGTACGTTGAACTTCAGGGCCCGTACTCAGTAACTATTCTTAAGAGATTTCTTTGTCTAATTCTCCAGAAGTTTCTGCATTTTTAAGGAACTCAACCCCTGATTGGCTGAACCGAATTGGCTAAACCATTAGATTTAGCCAATTTGAAGTTATTTTACGTACAAATTAAGAAAATCTTGGAGACTAAGAGTATTCTCAAGAATGGTAGGTGAATACGTGCCCAGACCTGTACCTTGTGGCATCGTGTACTTCGTACGACAGTTATGTATATGATGGTCGCTCTGGCAAAGCAGTGGTTTAATGCGTCTCTCTGATACATCATACCAAGTAAGTCATTAGGTAATTATTTTACGTTATCTATTCCAACATGACACGTGAATTCGGCTCTATAAACAGGGGTAACAACCTACGTCATAGCATACCTCATTGGAGACATCTTAAATCCGCCATTTTCGTTTTAAAAGGTAAGTTTTTTAGATTGTACGTTATTGTTATTGAAGATATGTCCAAACAAAGCCGTGCAAATGGTACCTGAAAGCTTTCTTCGTTAGTATACATTAATATTTTGTTCATTAGATTCGTTGATTTTGCAATTACCTCCGCACAATTTTCGGAGCCGGATGACACATATGCGATTTAACATTCTAACATTACACGAGAATTTGGCTCTATAAACACAGTGCAAGGACAGCGTGGTAAAATCTGCGACAATCCTTGTAGAGTGATGTCATTCTACATCGAGTGACGTCATTCAATGGGTGAGTTATTCAATCGAACATAATCTTCATCTGCGTTTTTACTCCAAGTTTGAACTCGTTTCCCTTTCTTTAAGAATTGGCCATGTTAGAATCCCAATAATCTTCTTTCTATCGTGGTTTGTTGTTCAATAAACCACTTTGTGAGCTATGAGGCTCAATGAATAAACCACTCGGGCTACCGCCCTCGTGGATTATTTGTGTCTCCTAACTCACAAACGTGGTTTATTTAAGAAATAATCTTCTTTCTATCGTGGTATATCGTTCAATAAACCACAGTTGTGAGTTATGAGGCACAATAAATAATCCACGAGGGCGATAGCCCGAGTGGGTTATTCATTGCGCCTCATAACTCACAACGTGGTTTATTGAACGATATACCACGATAGAAAGAAGATTATTTCGATTCTAACATGGCAAATTCTTAATAAAAGGAAAACAAGTTCAAACTAAAAGTAAACACGCGGATGAAGATTATGTTCCATTGAATAACTCACTCATTGAATGACGTCACTCGATATAGGATGACGTCACTCTACATGGATTGTCGCATATTTTACCACGTTTTCCTTGCACTGTGTTTATAGAGCCAAAGTCGCGTGTCATGTTAGAATGAACGATAAACCAAGATAGTAAGAAGAATATTTCTTAATTTATAGATTTCGTATACAATGCCGTTAAGAATAATTGTGTTCAAAGTGTTTAGAGCTACAAAATTGTTTCATGGAATTTTGATTTCAAGAATAGAACAAATATACTTACCGTCACCAGATGAAGTAGGTATTCTAAGTAAATTTTAGATACGTATATCTTTTTAATCTCCATTTTGCACACAAAATGGCGGCTATTCCGACACCTAGAGCTACTATGACGAGGTTGTCACCCTTGTATAAATACAGTGCAACGAAATCGTGGTAAGGTCTACCTTATTCTATGTAGAGTAATGTCATTCTATATAGAGTGACGTCATTCTGTATGAAGTAAGCAAGTAAATTATTCAATGGAATATATTAATCTTCATCCGCGTTTTTACTATAAGTATGTACTTGTTTTCCTTTTATTAAGAGTTGGTCGTGTAAGAATCGAAATAATCTTCTGTCTATCGTGGTTTATCGTTCAATAAACATTTATTGTGATTTATGAGGCGCAATGAATAAACCAGTCGGGCTATCGCCCTTATGGATTATGCTATATATTGTGCCTCATAACTCACAACTGTGGTTTATTAAACGATAAACCACGATAGATAGAATATTATTTCTTAAACAACCAACTGGATCATGAGGTAGCCTTTGTTATGTAGAAACTTGACCGATATCAAATGCTTCGACGTAGGTCAGCCTGCAAGGTCTGTCCAGGCTGACCTGGGTCAATACTTTTTGAAGACGCATCAAACCATTTTTCACAACACATGATTCAGATAGATTGACAACAACATGGATTCCCACAATAACTACACATTTATCTTACCTCCTCGGGTTTCTGAACGATTTGAATGCAGTGATCATAACGTACAAAAAGGGTAAAAAAAATGTCTTAACCCTTTACCCCATAAGGCATTTCTATGGTATCTCCAATTGACCCTAAATAACAGCAAGGATGAAACCGTTTCTTATGTGTATATGACACCTTTTGATAGTGTAAAAAACATCGTGGCAAATGGTGAAATTGCTCGTCACGAGCAATTTCACCTTTTGCCACAATGTTTTCCAAAGGCTCCAACGAGCAATGCGTAGAAATGAGTATCTATGGAGTAAAGGGTTAAAAAGACAAGGGGAAAGTTTGAAAACAAATAGGCAGAGGCCCATAGAATTAACGTGTCGACATGGTTTACAACAGGGGCCCTTCGAATAAACCTACATGTATCTACATTTATCACCATTTACAAATTTCTTTTTAATCATTCGTTACGAGTAGGCCTACCAAAAACGTAGGTCAAATGCAAACACATTCAGCAATGCAGAAAAACAGAGCTGACATACGAGCTCGTTTTCAAAAATATTGATTGAATAACCAGTTTCTCTTGTCAGTTGTTATAGGGAATTACAAAAACGTACATCGCTGTGTAGTTGAGGATATTTGTATTTTTCGGTGAACGATCGAAATCTATTTCATCGAGTGAACACATCGGTAATATTTATGCCCCCCTTTCGAAGAAAAGTGGGTATATTGCTTTGCAGTTGTCGGTCGGTCCGTCGGTCGGTCGGTCCGTCGGTCCGTAGACCAAGTTTGTCCGGACCATAACTCAAAAATTATTTCAGGTATCATCTTGAAACTTCATAGGTGGATAGATCTCATTAAGGAGAAGTGCAGTGCACAAGAACCATAACTCTGCCCATCATACTTTTGGAGTTATTGCCCTTTGTTGATTTTCATACTTAATTTTTGTCCGGAGCATAACTCAAAAACTACTTCAGGTATCATCTTGAAACTACATAGGTGGATAGATCTCATTAAGGAAAAGTGCAGTGTACAAGAACCATGACTCTGCCCATCATATTTTTGGAGTTATTGTCCTTTGTTGATTTTCATACTTAATTTTTGTCCGGAGCATAACTCAAAAACTATTTCAGGTATCATCTTGAAACTACATAGGTGTATAGATCTCATTAAGGAGAAGTGCAGTGCACAAGAACCATAACTCTGCCCATCATATTTTTGGAGTTATTGCTCTTTGTTGATTTTCATACTTAATTTTTGTCCGGAGCATAACTCAAAAACTACTTCAGGTATCATCTTGAAACTACATTGGTGGATAGATCTCATTAACCAGAAGTGCAGTGCACAAGAACAACAACTCTGCCCATCATATTTTTGGAGTTATTGCCCTTTGTTGATTTTAATACTTAATTTTTGTCCGGAGCATAACTCAAAAAGTATTTCAGGTATCACCTTGAAACCTCATAGGTGGATTAATCTTATTAATGAGAAGTGCAGTGCACAAGAACCATAACTCTGCCCATCATATTTTTGCAGTTATTGCCCTTTGTTGATTTTCATACTTAATTTTTGTCCGGAGCTTAACTCAAAAACTATTTCAGGTATCATCTTGAAACTACATAGGTGGATAGATCTCATTAAGGAGAAGTGCAGTGCACAAGAACAACAACTCTGCCCATCATATTTTTGGAGTTATTGCCCTTTGTTGATTTTCATACTTAATTTTTGTCCAGAGCATAACTCAAAAAGTATTTCAGGTATCACCTTGAAACTTCATAGGTGGATAGATCTCATTAAGGAGAAGTGCAGTGCACAAGTACCATAACTCTACCCATCATATTTTTGGAGTTATTGCCCTTTGTTGATTTTTATGCCCCCCCTTCAAAGAAGTGGGGGTATATTGCTTTGCACTTGTCGGTCGGTCCGTCAGGTCGGTCGGTCCGTAGACCACATTTTGTCCGGAGCATAACTCAAAAAGTATTTCAGTTATCATCTTGAAACTACATAGGTGGATAGATCTCATTAAGGAGAAGTGCAGTGCACAAGCACCATAACTCTGCCCATCATATTTTTTTAGTTATTGCCCTTTGTTGATTTTCATACTTAATTTTTGTCCGGGGCATAACTCAAAAAGAATTTCAGGTATCACTTTGAAACCTCATAGGTGGATTAATCTTATTAAGGAGAAGTGCAGTGCACAAGAGCCATAACTCTGCCCATCATATTTTTGCAGTTATTGCCCTTTTTTGATTTTCATACTTAATTTTTGTTTGGAGCATAACTCAAAAAGTTTTTCAGATATCATCTTGAAACGTTTTATGTGGATAGATCTTATTCAGGAAAAGTGCACTGCACAAGAACCATAACTCTGCCCATTATATTTTTGCAGTTATTCCCCTTTGTAGATTTTCATACTTATTTTTTTTCCGGAGCAAAGCTGAAAAAGTATGCGAGGTAAAATCGTGAAACTTTAAAAGTTAATACTTCACATAAATGGGAAGTGCAGTGCCCAAGAATTATTATGCCCCCCTTTCAAAGAAATGGGGGTATATTGCTTTGCACTTGTCGGTCGGTCCGTCGGTCGGTCCGTAGACCAAGTTTGTCCGGAGCATAACTCAAAAACTATTTCAGGTATCATCTTGAAACTTCTTGGTTGGATAGATCTCATTAAGGAGAAGTGCAGTGCACAAGAACCATAACTCTGCCCATCATATTTTTGGAGTTATTGCCCTTTGTTGATTTTCATACTTAATTTTTGTCCGGAGCATAACTCAAAAACTATTTCAGGTATCATCTTGAAACTACATAGGTGGATAGATCTCATTTAGGAGAAGTGCAGTGCACAAGAACAACAACTCTGCCCATCATATTTTTGGAGTTATTGCCCTTTGTTGATTTTCATACTTAGTTTTTGTCTGGAGCATAACTCAAAAACTATTTCAGGTATCATCTTGAAACTTCATAGGTGGATAGATCTCATTAAGGAGAAGTGCAGTGTACAAGAACCATAACTCTGCCTATCATATTTTTGAAGTTATTGCCCTTTGTTGATTTTCATACTTAATTTTTGTCCAGAGCATAACTGAAAAAGTATTTTAGGTATTACCTTGAAACTTCATAGGTGGATAGATCTCATAAAGGAAAAGTGCAGTGCACAAGTACCATAACTCTGCTCATCATATTTTTGGAGTTATTGCCCTTTGTTGATTTTCATATTTAATTATTGTCTGTAGCATAACTCTAAAAGTATTTCAAGTATCAACTTGAAACCTTATAGGTGAAAAGACTTTATTAAGGAGAAGTGCAGTGCACAAGATCCATAACTGTGCCTATCATATTCTTGAAGTTATTGCTCTTTGTTGATTTTCAGACTTAATTTTTGTCCAAAGCATAACTCAAAAAGTATTTCAGGTATCATCTTGAAACTACATAGGTGGATAGATCTCATTAAGGAGAAGCGCAGTGTACAAGAACCATAACTCTGCCCATCATATTTATGGAGTTATTGCCCTTTGTTGATTTTCATACTTAATTTTTGTCCGGGGCATAACTCTAAAAGTATTTCAGGTATTATCTTAAAACCTTATAGGTGGATAGATCTTACTAAGGAGAAGTGCAGTGCACAAGTACCATAACTCTGCCCATCATATTTTTGGAGTTATTGCCCTTTGTTGATTTTCATAGTTAATTTTTGTCTGGAGCATAACTCAAAAAGTATTTCAGGTATCACCTTGAAACCTCATAGGTGGATTAACCTTATTAAGGAGAAGTGCAGTGCACAAGAACCATAACTCTGCCCATTATATTTTTGGAGCTTTTACCCTTTGGTGATTTTCATACTTAATTTCTGTCCAGAACATAACTCAAAAGGTTTTTCAGGTATCATCGTGAAACTTTATATGTGGATGGATCTTATTCAGGAGAAGTGCATTGCACAAGAACCATAACTCTGCCCATTATATTTTTGCAATTACTGCCCTTTGTTGATTTTCGTACTAATTTTTTTCCGGAGCATAACTCAAAAAGTATGTGAGGTAAAATCATGAAACTTTAAAAGTTGATAGTTCACGTAAATGGGAAGTACAGTGCCCAAGAATTGTTAATTTATCATTAATAATTTTTTAGTAATTACCCTTTGTTCGTTTTTACACTTTGAACGCAAGAGTTTATAATCACATTGGATGCCATTAGGGGGGCATACATGTTTTACAAACATCTCTTGTTTCACAAGTGGCGCCACTCGTGAAAATATTACCGATGGTGTTCACTCGATGAAATAAATTTCGATCTTTCACCGAAAAATACAAATATTCTATTTATTTCATTTCTGTGATGAGCTTTATCAAAATCCAGTACAGTTCTTTTCCGTTATTCCCCGTGGCGTACCCTTCCCGCATAGCAGCGTATTACAATATTACGTCAAGCGCGAGAAATGTAAGGTTTATGACGTCATATTTCCCATCTGGTTGTTAGGCACGTGCAATTTACCTAGGCAACAAGAACAGGAAAATCGGTATTTATACTGGCGGTACCAGTGCAAGATAGAAAAATATTTTCACTGCTATTTCTCGATATCCTACCTGAAAGCATGAAATAAGAAAACCGTATTTTTTTTATTTCCAATTTCAGAATTCTACAGGGAGCTTTCCTTAGTTAAATGGATTGAAGTATCTACAAACTAGTTTATATATCTTTAATGGGAAGTACGTACTTATTTTACTAAAAAAGAACAGAGAAAACAACAACCTAGAATCGACCAAAAAAAAATGTACAGGCTGAATTACATGCATATTGATGATGCACTGAGCCAAGCAAGAGCTGTGGCTGTTTCTATAATTTCAGTTATAATGCGGCAGCCAGTGCACATATCCATACTTTCAGTCGAAGTCTCTTTCCCAGTAACCATCGTCAAGCTGGGAATTGAACCAACAACCCCTTTATTTCATGCCCCGTCGGTTAAACTAGTGAGCTCGGAGACATATCTTAAGATTAAAACTTACCTCTGGAAATGATATTGCACCTACAAGAGTTTTCATCTTTCTTTGACTTGCCAGAAGACCTAACATTGCTGAAATGTAAATAAGAACATGTTTAAAACTATCATCTACTAATTTCATAAACCGCTTGCATCAGCTTCTCTTCCTTTTTTGTCTATGTTTCTCTGTCTCTGCATTTCTGTCTCATTTGTATTAGGACAAACGCTATTTCACATACACGCGCTTACATGTTCGACTTTTTAGGGATATACAACCCCCAAAAAAATATACGTAATCAGCTGCTAAATGAAAAATAGTAATCTGCAAATGGCAAAGCCAGTATGTTGATGGAAAGGATTCACAAGCGTTCCTTCTGCTTGAAAGTCATGCATGCATAAGCAATGTTTAACGCTCTATCAGCTTCAAATGGACGAACATTGCCCAGTAGGTTAGGCACACAGCTTGAAATTCCGGAGGTCAATGGTGTGTTTCCAAGGATTGATAATAGTTATTTCGACAGGTTTCATTTCTTCGTCAGCACTGAACATTGTTTCTAGGGTACCCATGTGTGACAACAGCTAGCAAGTGTTTTTGAAGAAATGGTGTGCCTAGTACTGATACGAGAAGTATGAGGAAACACTAGATAAGTGTGCACTGGCCATCGTACTTTTACTGAAATGTACGTCCTTTGCTTTATCAACTGAGCCATCTGGAAGGGCGAAACAAAGACACAGAGCAATGAACCTACCACTGGCGTGACTGAATGGCCGTACACATCCGAGTTCCTCTGTGGTTTGACTGGAAAACTTGTCGTCGTTGTGAACATCTATAACTGTCTGTGCTCGGACCACTTTCACATGACCCTGAAAAATAACAAGTTAAACGATACGAAGTCGGAACAAACATCCCTTCACGGAATGTTAAGGCCTTCTTAGAGCTAGGGACAAACTTGCTGTCAGTCGCTATTGCGGCCTTAACCCTTTCCCAAACGGCAAATTTTGGACCACAGCAAACTGAAATCATTCTACAGATGACAACTTAACAGTTGCTAAAAAAATGATTTTTCTCTATGATTGGGTAGAAAAGATTGTGGGAAAAGGTGAAAATGCTGGTTACCAGCATTTTCTCCTTTTCCCACAATGTTTTCAAAAGGCTTCTATTCCTGACCCGTAAAGACCAGGGATTGTTTGGGAAAGGGTTAAACCTTTCAGCGGAATAAGGGTCACATGTATATGATCTATCTTTGTTATATGGCTTGACATGTTAGTTGGGGTTGGGATTTCTTTTTACGGAAACAATTATCTAGTTTTGATATTTTACGCTATGTTTATACAATTTTCAAAACGAAGCAAGATTTGTATCATTCTATTTTTGGTTTCAAAACTGTTCAACTGATGCCATCCAAAAACTGTCTTCTGCTGAAACATATTTGGAAATTTTGCATATTTAGATGTTTCTGATATGAAGACTGAAGATTTCAAATGAAGATGGTGTAAAACATATCATTGAGCATCATTTTGACAAATAAAAACATATTCAAAGAAGCTTTTTTGAATAGCGTTTTAAGGCCCTTCGACAACTTAGGTCATATTGGGTGCACTTACTTAGTAAACAGTAATGCGAGGTGAAAATAACATAATGTGCAACAACATAAGACAAACATGATAAATGAGGAATGGACAAAATATGAAATGATGCCCCTTTTGTCGCCTTTTACGACATGTTCAAATAAGCTAGAGTTAGATTTCTACTTTTGGTCTGTTTAAGAATGCTTGTGGTCTCTTCGCAGCACTATTTCACGCTTTCTGTTGCCTTTCATTGGAATCTATACACAAATACATATTCTTACGCTTAATACTTATCAATTATAGAAGGCTTTTCTAACGACCGGTTTCACTTCCCACATGGAAGATCGGAGTTAGGATGCCTCGCATCCAATTTCAAAAAAGCAGGAATACATGCAGATATGGACTAGCTGCGGTAACATGATACACTTGAGACGTACACCAAAAGCCGGAGTTCACACAAAATTAGAAGAGGTGGTACACTTACAGTCTTGACAACATGCAACCAAGGTGTCCTGTTAGTATCTTTCACTATCATCTTGTCTTGTCTGAAATGTACACAAGATCCATGAAAAATATACAGACAAATCTAATATTATTACATTTTCATCCCTGCAAAATAAGTTAACCCATTACCACACAATCCCTACTTTTGACAACCCAGAGAAAAGAGCCTTTTGAAAATATTGTGAGAAAAGGAGAAAATGCTGGTAACCAAGCCTTAGAATGGCAGTAAACTTTAACACATGTAACTATATTCATTCATTTTCAAAAATAATCAATTCTTTCCGTTTTAATAACAACTATCAAAGTGTAAGTGGAAAGTGTAAACTTTATGGTGTAGGCTACTCAGCATGATGTGGCGGCTCATATCGGTCGACACCGCCATTTTGGATGTTGTATTGAAAGCGGAGTCATGTATACATGGCTCTCACAAGGGAAAGTTCTTTTTCGTGGATTTTGCCAGTGTACATGACTGTGTATATACGGGGCATATTATCCAATCAGATCGCGAGAAATTTATTTCCAGTATAATCAGTTAACGTGTCCCGCAGATCTTTTGTCACTAATGGTTCAGGAAACAAATCAAGAAGTCTAGTTTGATTGAATCCGGTGGCCCTGTCTGGAGATGTCTTACAGTAAGGCTATTCAGAGAGCGAGATCAAAGTCGTTGTCTTCAACTGAAACCCGGAATGGCCATGAATGTGTGACCCGTCGCCGTGTTTTGACTTAAATCATCGTGACTGTTGAAAGTTGCATTAGATCTGATTTGAAATCCCATTTTAACAAAGAAAGTCTGCATACCCATAATATCGAAAGTCGATGGCATCCGGATTGTCTCTAAACTCCTCGCATGGAAACTCCTTGAACAAATCTAGGCTTCTGCAAATAGAGATATATACGTGTGCCACAGTGCCACACTTTGACTTTATTAAACTTTTCCCTCTTAACTCAGCTCTATACTAAATCACTTCATTTTAGATTGATAAGGATGATAACGTCGGTTTACTTCAAAACTCTCATAACTACAGCTTCAGCCGAGCTATAGTTACGAGGTTTTAGACGTAAACCGACGATAAACGATTGCAATGAACGTGTTGAATATTGCTCAATTGATAGAATTGGCTTCTGAAATAGTATGGAAACTATGTACAGAAGGACAAAATAATGGCTATCGGAAAAGATAAGTCTTAAATTTCTTTGGTAGAGATTTGATAAACAAAAAATTCGTACAACAATTAGCGGTTTGTTTTGAAGGCGATACAATGAGCACGTCAATACTGTAAATTTCGAATTAAGAAGCTCTACTTCAAGTGCTATGCCTATTACGAAGATGAGGCCAATTTAGGAATTAATATGGTTCACTTCTTCATTTGACTGTCTTTGTATGAAGTCTCTTTTTGCCGTGCCACTACAAAAGGGTGCCGAGAAGGCATTTCCAGTGTATGTCCATTCTTTGAAGTCTTCAGACTACCTCTTGAATTGGTATCGTGGGATGTCCTCCCTGTTGCTTTTGCTTAGGCTGAAGATCCTCTGGGATCTATTTTGGGACATTTTTCGTGCCAAGTTCATATTAATGATATCGGGAATGATATTAACTCTTTACCACTCGACAAAATTCTAGACTGGTTCAAATTGAAAGCATTTGCACACGACAAAATAAAGGTGAATGAAAAATTGAAATTTGTTCTGGGAAGGAAAGAAAACACTGTGGGAAAAGGAGAAAATGCTGGTTACCAGCATTTTCTCCTTTTCCTACAGTGTTTTCAAAAGTCTTCTTTCTCAGGGGCATCAAAAGTAGGGATTGTGTGGTAATGGGTTAAGTCAAACATAATTCTTTTTTGCAGATATAGTAGGCACCTTCTTGGTCAGGGGTGGAAGTGCAAACATCTAGTGCTTTTGTATTTTATGTATTTTTCTTTCCCAGAATTTTCAGTTTTTTTATAAGTCGAGAATGTTGACGTAACCTGACATATAAACTACGTCTCTTTCTTAGAAAACAATATTGATGAACTTACTGTAAAAACCCGATTGGTGGTCCATTAGATGTGTGTAACAGTTCTAGAAAGTCCTGGAAAGAGAAGATGAAAACTAAAAAAAAAATTGTTTCTTTAGAGCATTAAAAATATTAGTTAACTGTTTACAAAACAATCCCTCATTTTAACTTCCCTGTGATAGCAGACTTTGAAAGTATATGTGACCCATCACGCTAAAAGGGACCTTCTGGGAACTGCGAAAAATGTCAGCCCTGGTCAGACTGCGCGAATTGCGCAGGCTGACCAGGGTTGACACTTTTCGCTTTAACGACATTTTCTGTATGAAAGGTGGTCATTGTACTTTGTTATACAATCATTTTTGAATTATCAACTTAATTGACCTGCACTATCATTGATCTGTTTTCATCTAATTGATTTACAATATACCCAGATGGTCCCTTTTTTCGAGATGGGTCACATATGAGAAATGGACAAAATGCATGCAACGAGCGTCCCCCCATTTCCGACAACAGTTCGACTCTTTTAAGGACAAATTTTATGAGTTCCATTTTTAAGCATGGATTTCCAATTAGACGAGTAAAAAAATGTTCTTTTCTTCAAATATTATCAGTTTATCTAGACGAGTATATGTGGAATATTACAACACTTTGCATTTGTGTAGCGATTGCAGACATTGTATACCCAAACACCATGACCTTTAACCCTTTCCCAAACGGCAAATTATAGACTCTACCAAACTGAAAGAGTTTGCAGACGACAATTTTAACTTTCATAACAATGACAGAAAATAATTCGAACAGGCAGAAAACACTGTAGGAAAAGGAGAAATTGCTCGTTACGAGCAATTTCTCCTTTTCCCACAGTGTTTTCAAAAGACTTGTACTGCAGACACGTAAAAACAAGGGCATGTTTTGGAAAGGGTTAACCTGTTAATTGCGACATTCAAGGACCTTTTCCAGACAGAGCCGTCGAAAGATAGCGAGTTTATTCATTTAGTGCTGAAAGAGTTAAAAATGTTTTCTGACGAAATACTACTCGAGCGTCAATAAAGAGTACAAAGACATGCAAAACAACGACAATGTTTGTTAACAGGGTGCAAGCAAACATTAGATTGTATAAGTTGCAATTATGTTCCATGAAAATTGAAAAAAAATCGACGCTGTCTAGTTTAAAATTGAAGGAAAAAATCGACAAACTATTGAAACAAGACTTTGAAACAAAGTCCTACTGCACAGTATATTATTGAAAATGCCCGAAATCAATAATAGCCATTTACTTCATATCTCTCAGCTTTGAATGGAGTTTTTGTATTCACACTGAGCCGAATGCAAATATTCACAGAGACTTAGAAATATATTCTAAAAAAAAACATATACAAGTGAGTGATGGAAAACTATTTGAGCCATGCTGTATGAAAAGGGGGCTTAATGCATCTGCGAAAAGTATCGACTCAGGTCAGCCTGCGCAGTCCGCGTAAAACAAGGTAAAATGACCACTTTTCATACAGAAAATGTCATTAAAGCGATAAGTGTCAACCTGAGTCAGCCTGCGCAATTTGTGCAGTCTGACCAGGGTTGACACTTTTCGCAGATTCCAGGAAGTCCCTATTTATCAAGCGTTCTTGGGATCGTTCTCACTTTATTCTCCAAGATTTTCTAACTTTGAAAGTAACAAAACTTCTGATTGGCTAAAGCATTTGATTTAAAGTACTTTATTAGAAACATTTATTGAACAGAGACCCCACTTGCTCGGCAGAGTGTCCAATACTTACACTTTTCTCTAAAATCAGCACTTCGGCATTTCCTTTTGTGACTAAATGATGTTCCCGTGGCCAGTTTTGCATCATTTCTTGTGGCTGTGAACAGAGAAAACATAGAAATAAGATATCATCAAATCCAGAATTGTCGAACATGCGACTTGTGGATTCAGAACCTTTGAACGTGCGACTTGTGGATTCAGAACCTTTGAACGTGCGACTTACTAATTCAGGACCTTTGAACATGCGACTTACTGATTCAGGACCTTTGAACATGCGACTTGTGGATTCAGAACCTTTGAACATGCGACTTACTGATTCAGGACCTTTGAACATGCGACTTGTGCATTTAGAACCTTTGAACATGCGACTTACTGATTCAGGACCTTTGAACATGCGACTTGTGGACTCAGAACCTTTGAACATGCGACTTACTGATTCAGGACCTTTGAACATGCGACTTGTGCATTTAGAACCTTTGAACATGCGACTTACTGATTCAGGACCTTTGAACATGCGACTTACTGATTCAGGACCTTTGAACATGCGACTTACTGATTCAGGACCTTTGAACATGCGACTTGTGCATTTAGAACCTTTGAACATGCGACTTACTGATTCAGAACCTTTGAACATGCGACTTACTGATTCAGAACCTTTGAACATGCGACTTGTCCATTCAGAACCTTTGAACATGCGACTTACTGATTCAGAACCTTTGAACATGCGACTTGTGCATTCAGAACCTTTGAACATGCGACTTACTGATTCAGGACCTTTGAACATGCGACTTGTGCATTCAGAACCTTTGAACATGCGACTTACTGATTCAGGACCTTTGAACATGCGACTTACTGATTCAGGACCTTTGAACATGCGACTTACTGATTCAGAACCTTTGAACATGCGACTTGTGCATTCAGAACCTTTGAACATGCGACTAACTGATTCAGGACCTTTGAACATGCGACTTACTGATTCAGGACCTTTGAACATGCGACTTGTGCATTTAGAACCTTTGAACATGCGACTCACGAATTCAGAACCTTTGAATATGAGACTTGTGGTTTCAGAACCTTTGAACATGCGACTTATGAATTCGAATAAATTGAATCAAGCCAGGGGGTTGCCGAGTGCAGATACATAGTATATACATCTATCGAAATATTTACTCTTTTTGGGATCAAGATACGTGTATGTTTCAGCGATGTTTTTGCATAGAGGTGTTAAATGCTGAAAGATCTTGATCTACACTTTCCGAAAAAGGAACAATTGTTATGCCAAAGGTTCTATGACCTTATACAGAAATTTTATGTTTCTTCAACCCTTTCCCAAACAATCCCTAGTTTTCACGAAACTTAGATATAAGCCTTCTGAAAGCATTGGTAATAAGCATTTTCTCCTTTTCCCACACTATCTTCTTCCCTTCCCAAAATTTCAGCTTTTGAGTCAAATTAATGTTGTCGTCTGCAGATGATTTCAATGTGGACTACCGTGAAATTCTACCGTTTGGTAAGCGTTTAAAAAAATGGATCTAAAGTTCTTACATCTGTTGTGTTCCCTTTCTCGATGTTCCCCTCGTCCCGGGTCACAACTCCGGAAAGTAAACGATACTCCCGCACTTTGTTCACTGAAGATAGAAGAGGAGACATGCAGGTTCACTGAGATTCGGAGAGGCAAAGAATGACACGAAAAAACACTATTATTTTTTTCTGGTATTTTCACATCCGACTGAGTTCCACTATCCAGTGTTGGCTACCTTTACCTTTACAATACGAAAATTAAAATTATTTTTAGTTCCAGACCAGCCCCTACAAATCAGAATTGTTAGTTCCTACCCCTAACTGTATATAACACAAGTTTTGTTGTGTTTGTCATCAGTATTGCTTAGTACTTCGGTTAATTTTCCGTTTCGAAAATATATGTAAATTTTATACTGACTTGCTGCAAATTGATAAAGTTACCTACATTTTCCGGTTAAAACATAGTAGAACCGTTCTGGATCACGGCCTTGCTGGGCAATAATTCTTCTATTATCATATCTGAAAATGAAAATAAAGGTCACTGTTTACAACAAAAATACAGAACAGAGTACCCTATTCTACATATGATGCAGTTGCAAAAAACCTCAACCAAGGTCAGCCTTTGCAGTCCAGACAGGGTGACCTTGGTCGAAACTTTTTTGCTTTTAGTAAATTTTCTGTATGTCAAAGGATAGGTGTTGGACAAAAAGGATTTCAAATATCCACAACACAGTGGTATCATGAACCACGGAGGTGCAATAAAACGTTTATTACAAGAGCACAGATCAAAGTTATATCCGATTTTCTGACCTACAGAGCTTGTGCTGCAAGGATCGGATCGTACCCATGTCTGCCCCCCCCCCCTCTCTCTCTCTCTCTCTCTCTCTCTCTCTCTCTCTCTCTCTCTCTCTCTCTCTAAAACTGGATAGAAGGTCAAGCCCAAAACTCAGTTCATGTTTCCTTTTTGTATCATATTAAATTTTAGGCCCCCGGCGCTTTTGTGGCCAATGTAGATCAAAATCAAACTAAACTCCACAGAAAGGGCATTAAAATCTTTGATTATTATTGTACAATAATGTGGAATTTATTCCGTTTGAAAGATCTGAATATTCAAGTTTTCTTTTACCATTGTGGCGTAATTTTCATTTATTTAGAAATTTAAGGACTTTCATTCGTTACAGGAATTCATTAATTAAGAAACAAACATTTAATCCAGTCTATTCTGTTTCAATGTACATTTGCGTAAGTTGATGAGTAACTCAAATAGATCTATCTACTTTAAGAAAGATGCAACACTTTCTTCGATAATTTATCAAATAAGTGTCAATCTTTGTGGCTTCATGGCAAGTATTGCTCCTGACAGTTGTTAGATTGCATTGAATACGAAAAAGAGAAAATGCAAGTTGGGATTTTACGTCAATCTACTAGTTTAATCGATTGTATGGCTTGGTACATGCCGCTTGAGTATAAACGACCTTCGCCTTCGCGGCAAGCAAGAAAATGGACTCGTATTACTCTGCACAGGAAATGCCTTCACAATAATCTAGGTCACATGAGCGCAACTCTGAATGGCTCAATGAATTCCAAATTTTATACTGAAGGTGCAATGAAATGATTTTACACATCGTGAAATTTATATGCTCTCTATTTGCTGTTTGGGTGGTGATGTCATTATAAAAAATAATTATTCTAACTGTTTACCTTTCATAAGCTACCAGGCTGGCCAATTTTTCTTCTAGCTGAGCTGGAAACAGATGTTTGAATGCTTTTGTTGCCCTCAACATCCACATTACCTGAAAGTGTGATTGTCATAAACCATTCAGAGATATTTATGATGAAGAAAGGTTACTAACATCAAACTAACAACGGTATTTTTCAAATTTACTAACAACGACATTTCTCAAGATAGCCATAAATGATATTTTACAAAGATAGCTCAAGACGATATCTTATGATACATGTTGGTAAAATGGTAAAAGTGAAGATTCTCATTCAATTCCAATTCTTTGTTCCACGATGAGTGGTTGAGTTACTTTCAAATATAGAAAATTCTGGAGACTAAGACAGAGAACGTACTTAAGAATGGTAGGTGAATACGAGCCCTGATATACGAACTCGTTCAAGCATGTTTCTATATCACTGAGGCAATCCCACTTGTAATGTATCCCAAACATTAAAGTTTAAAATTGTTCCTTAGAATCTGTCGACATTTCCTTACTTTAGCCTTTTTTATCCTGAAGTATTTGGACCAGTATTTGTTTTAAAAATCAACTAATTAGGTCCGAATTGATAATTGTATAGAATATACAGTCAGTCGAATATTGAACAGTTAATGCTTATGATTTTCAGATGGAAAACAAGAGTGTCATGGCATCTGTAACAGATTTACAAGTATTTACCCGTTTGACATCATCTTCTGATCTATATTGTGGCTGACATATCAGGGCTAACAGCATCTCATACCCAAGCTGTAAAGAGATACAAAGATAATTTAGAGGTGCAGTTTAATCCGAGACGACACTTTACGACTACATTAGATTTTGTTCTTCAGTAGTGTTGCGTAAAACAGAAAAATTATATACAGCTATTCTCGTTTCGGATCTGCCTGCGCGGAATACGCAGGCTTATACGAGACGACACTAAATGCAAATGTCCGAATGTCCCTTTTCGCGTACTGAAAGCCATTATTCTTGTCTCACTTTTATTTACACGAAAAAGACAAAAAACAATACAAAACGAGCACTATGAAGCTAGCAATAATTGTTGATTGATTGACTGTATGGTGTTTAACGCCATTTTCATAATTATTTTATTTACATCGTTGCGACCAGTGTACCTATCCATGTTTTTTTGTGTCTCTTTTTACCAGTACTCCGCACAACTTTCTTTTCAAGCATTGGCTGCTTTCCCACATAACCACCGTCGAAACAATGATCAGCAGTGGGAGGGGAATGAATCCTGTCACAATGCCTATGAATAATCCTCGGACAGTAATTGGCCGAGCCGGGTATCAAGCCCAAGACCCCTTGTTCTAAAGTCCTGCACGCTACCGACTGACCTATCGGGCCTGGGCAGGAATGCTTGTAGATGTGCTGTACAAATATGTTCGGTAATGACGCTGTCATTGAGCATTTTATCCGCTCCATCCACCGAACATGAGGGCTTCGGACAGCATCGGAGACAACTTTTCATTAACCCTTTCCCAAACAATCCCTGGTTTTGACGGGTCTGAAATAGTAGCCTTTTGAAAACATTGTTGGAAAAAATGAAAATGCTGGTAACCAGCATTTTCTCCTTTTCCCACAACGTTTTCTACACTATCATATACAGAAATCATCTTTTCAGCAGGAGTTGAATTGTCGTCTTCAAATGCTTTCAATTCGGTCTAGTCCAAAAATTTGTCGTTTGTGAAAGAGTTAACAGATGATTTTCTGTCGCAGTTTTTCTATCCGTGTGTGACATGGGTCTATGATGTCCGGTAGGACGAGAGATACTTAAACCTTACAGCGCCTTTTTCAACAACAGTGTATATCAATATCAGATAGCAAAAATCTGTAGACTGGTGGTTGATCTACATTTTCCACTTGGCTTAAATCACAGTGAGGAAACTACATAGACGGAGCCATTGGCTCTGTTAAGGAAATCTTGTGTGGGTTTTTCCGGTCACGTGCGGCGCCGTCAATATCGGCTGTTTCGGTGGACACGAAAACGTAAGTTTTCCATTTATTGTCAAAATTTGATTTTATACTGAACACTAGCGAGAAAAGGGGAATTATATGAGGGGCCTATGACTTTCAACTTACTTCCTTGTCCGTAGGGAGTTCCAAGTCGGCGCGGTTTTGTCTGAAACACTTTTGCCGTGAGCCACGGCGAGGTAAACAAAGGTCATTTTCTATAATGACCACAGGCTTTCTATTGCTCTTTCTGCATAAATATTACTTATCTAAATGTTTACACCGTCCGAATATATGAAGTGATTATCTAATCCTTCCCCACTCACGAAAAACAAAATTTGAATCAAAATAAAAAAAATTGAGAAAAAATAAACAATGGCTCCGTCCATATCGGCTGGCTCTGTCTATATCGGCTGGCTCCGCTGTATGAGGGTGAGTTTTAGAAGCGACGTATATGCACAATTGAAACAAAACTCATACACACACACACCCACACACACACACACAATTCGCTTTATTTTCTTTCGCACGGGAACGCGGACGACCGAGGTGAGTACAATAGCTCTTCACACTTCGTGCAGTCAAGCTAAAAGTAAGTACTCAAGTCTGGAGTGTCAACTTCAGACATATCTGCAAAACTTTTACAAAGGTTATTCTCTAATATTGGTTTTATTCAGTTTTGCGTCCCCCAAGCTGTTAAACTGGTATTGAGACGAATGGATCGGTAAGTGGGAGGAAACGGGAGTACCCCGGGAGTATCCCGGGAAAAACACCCGACACACCCGCAAGCAGAACTTGGCTTGTCCACGTTGTCCGAGAGTGCCCTGTACCCACAGGGTGATATGGTCGAATGATCAAGAGCACTGAAGTCAACCACTTTAACCACTCAACCACGTGACCGCCCTTTTTGAAATGATAGATGGTTCGAGAAAAGCATCACCATTCCAAAAATAACTTTCAAAAAATCTAACTTTTGACTGGTAAACCCAATAGCGAAAAAAACCTATCGCTTCTAAAACTCGCCCTCATACAGCGGAGCCAGCCGATATAGACAGAGCCGGCCGATATGGACAGAGCCATTGTTTATTTTTTCTCAATTTTTTTTATTTTGATTCAAATTTTATTTTTCGTGAGTGGGGAAGGATTAGATAATCAATTCATACATTCGGACGGTGTAAACATTTAGATAAGTAATTTTTATGCAGAAAGAGCAATAGAAAGCCTGTGGTCATTATAGAAAATGACCTTTGTTTACCTCACCGTGGCTCACGGCAAAAGTGTTTCAGACAAAACCGCGCCGACTTGGAACTCGCAACGGACAAGGAAGTAAGTTGAAAGTCATAGGTCCCTCATGCAATTCCACTTTTCTCGCTAGTGTTCAGTATAAAATCAAATTTTGACAATAAATGGGAGACTTACGTTTTCGTGTCCATCGAAACAGCCGATATTGACGGCGCCGCACGTGACCGGAAAAACCCACACAAGATTTCCTTAACAGAGCCAATGGCTCCGTCTATGTAGTTTCCTCACCGTGTAAACACTAAAGATAAAAGTAGATATTAAACTGCAATCATTTGGGTCCTATTTCTAGACCTTTTTTTACAAGAGTGTCCTTAGGCAAGACACTTCGGAGCCTAGCCTAGTAGATCTAATGGTGAAACCCATGAAAAACATGAATATGTGAGCAGTCGCCGTGATATGACTGAAATAATGTTGAAAGCGACCAAACAAGCAAACAAATCTTTCTCTACCATTGCGTATAATCGGCGCTCTAAGAGTTCAGGGTCAGAAAATAAAAAGTAATAAACTAACACTAGATTTTCGTAGGATTTCTCGTTCTTGACTATTCTTCTGTTTGATTTTTTTCACACCGTCTGGTGACGTATCTGGTTTGTCATCATGGAGATATCTATAAATAGTTATAAAACATTAGATTTAAACCCATACACAAACACTAAGCAACACTACAACTTTCTGCTCTTGAGAACAAAGTAGATTTAAACATGACACGTGAGTTCGGCACTATAAAGACAGTGCTACGAAAGCGTCGTAAAATGTTCCCTATTCTACGTAAACTTTCACTCTAACTGTGTACTTGTTTTCCTTTCAGTAAGAGTTGGTCATGTAAGAATCGAAATGATCTTCTTTCTATTGTGGTATATCTCCAGTAAACCACATTGTGAGTTATGAGAGGCAATGAATAAACCACTCGGGCTATCGCCCTCTTGGATTATTTATTGTGCCTCATAGCTCACAACTATGGTTTACTGAACGATATATCTCGATAGAATGTAGATTATTTCTTAAATAAACCACGTTGTGAGTTATGAGGCGCCATGAATAAACCACTAGGGCTATCGTCCTCATGGATTATTTATTGTCCCATATAATTCACCACTGTGATTTATTGAACGATAAACCACGATAGCAAAAAGAGTATTTCTTAAT
This sequence comes from Tridacna crocea, assembly GCA_943736015.1. Taxonomy (NCBI): domain Eukaryota; kingdom Metazoa; phylum Mollusca; class Bivalvia; order Cardiida; family Cardiidae; genus Tridacna; species Tridacna crocea. Next base: position 47,646,484 of record OX031063.1, read on the forward strand.
TAGGCTACACATTATGGATGTTCGATGTTTGATATAGTTAAGAAATAATCTTCTGTCTGTCGTGGTTTATCGTTCAATCTAACATGACACGTGAATTCGGCTCTACAAACATAGTTCAACGGAAGCTTAGTAAAATATTAGATAACTCCAGGAAAGCATTAAATGTGCTCTGGCCACCGCGAGAGAAGGACTCAACGATTAATCAAGCAACAATGAATCTGTGTCGTAATACCCAGTTTTCTTTGCTTCTTTAGTTTAACTCTGCACCTAATGATGTACCCAAACTGAAAGCATTTGTAGAAAACAAGTAGCATATGGCTCGAATTATAAACATTATTTCCAACTTTGTTGGAAAAGGAGACAGTGCAGAAGACAAGCGTTTTATACTTTTCTGTGATGTTTTCACTGGCCCTTTTCAATTAGAGTCGTAAAACCATTGATTTTTTTTAATTTAATAAGAAAATGATTGTACATGTAGTGGGGTCCGTATCGTTAAACCCGTGTTTACAACACCCATGTATAATACTGTTAGCTATTATTAAAGACACTTGGCTTGACCTTAGCTAGAACATAAATATAGGTTGACCTGGACGTGAAACATTGTCTTAATAATTTAAACATATCTATTTTACATCGATAGAAAAACAGGTTCTAAAACAATAATTTCTTTCGATTCAGCATCCTTGGAACTATCTCTTGTACCGTCTATCTTTATAAAGATATTTCTTACTTTGTATGGATAGGAGCTGTACAAGATATAGAGTATATTTCATCAGCTTCTGTTTAATATTGGGAAATATTTGCCGAAAAAGGGAAAGATATGCGAAAATAACGAGTGCCGTAAGGCGGATTTCCCTTACGGCACTCGTTATTTTCACATTCCCCTCCCCTTTTCGGCAAATATTTCCCCATATTCCCATATTAACCACAAGCTGATGAAATAAATTATACATTATATTTCCTCTGATTATTTTGTCAACGAATACCACTTTTAAAACTAGTGAACTCAAGCCAATTAACCGGATAATCGATAATCGATATTTTCAAAAAAGTTCCAGATTTTCGGCAGGAGGAAAATATTCATTGTGACGGGGAAATAATTAACGACATTTCCTTACCCATGCATCTCTAAAAATAAACACATGAAATATAATATTTGTCAAATAGAATTTGTCTATGTCTAGTATAAGACCAAGAATGCATTTAAGGTAGTAGACCTATAATACTTCTAGTGCAGCATGACATAAAATTTCTTGATAGCTGATAAATACAGATTTATACTGATATAATACTTTTGCACATTTTTAACCGACCAGAAATTTTTCTGATGTCTCCCTTGAAATTTTTTGTTGATACGTTTGTAAGTTTCCAGAAAAGGGAGGTAATCATTATCTCCCTTTATAATGAGAATATGGTGATTTTCGATTTATAAATGATAATTCTAAGAAGGACAAAAAGGAAAATGTAGCTCGGTGAAATTAGTACAATAATACACATTTCCAATCATAGCAAATTTTGTAAGATAATAATCATAGTGGAAAAAGCTGTTTTCTATTACGGGTCCACTACCTTAAGAATGGTTTATGAGTACATTCACTGGTTACTTACTTCCGTCGAGGATGACAGGCTCTATATAACAGTAACACATTGTGAGCAGCGTCCCGAAACCTTTCCAGGCCCTGAAAATAAAGAGATGGAGGATAATCAACTGGTTATTTTTTATATGAAAAATATCTCACGAGGATGCGTTGTTAGGCGTTGAAAAAACGAGTGTGCAGCACGAGTTTTTTTTAACGCCTTAAGACGCATCAGAGTGAGATATTTTTCATATCAAAAAAAGCAGTTGATTATTTTATTTCTTATATAGCTTATTAACATTATTATTTTTAATTTTTGGTTTGAAAGTCGAAATCAATACTTTGGACAGAGAGAAGAAATCAGTTGAAAATATAGAACGTACAGTTAACACTATAGGCCTAAGTGCTTAATGTAAAAAAAAAAAAGTAGTTCCTAATACTACGACAGGAAGAAAAAGTGAAAGTTGATATCATCACTAGTGATGATATCAAAATTTATTACGTTGGGAAATTCCAGGATTTCACTGCGAGGTATATAATAAAAAACGTTACTTCTGTACCTGGGTGGTGTTTTGGCAAAAGATTTAATCCTCATGCTGCAAAGCGCGTCTCTAGCACCTTTTGCAGACAGTGTAGATCAAGATCAGACTGCACATAACGTGCAGTCTGATCTTGGATCTACGCTGTCCGATAAAAGATATTTCACCCCAAACTTGAAGGTTCGAATTTAAAACAAATACCAAAATTCTGCCCCACCACTTTTCCTGACTTTTATAACGACTTCTAAGAAAGTGCTAATTGATCTTAGATCCTTGACTTCGGCCGTGCCGTGGTTGCCCAGTCGGTGGCGTACAGGAACGAGGGGACGCTGGTTTGAACCTCCAGTTCGGCCAATTTCCTACCGAACATTGATTAAAGTCATCGAGACAGATTCTTTTCTCTCTCATTGCTGATTATTATTTCGACGACTGTTTTTTGTGGGAGAGCGACCCAGTGACTTGGAAAGAACATCGTGCGAAGTACTGGTGCAACAAACTCAATGACAACATGGATAGGTTCACGGACCCCCGTATTATAACTGAAAAGGTGCTGGAAACGGTATGTAGCACCGTACAAAGTTAATGTCTTGGCAACGGATATTTAAGAATAATAGGCTTAAACTAAAATAGTAGTGTACCTTTAAAGAGAAAAAAAGACAACAGAAGCAACTTACGGTCCAATTCTTTCTCTTCTTTCGTCGAATCTCATTGTGGTCTATACTTTTGTATTTCTGGAAATAGACAAAACAAAATCTGTGTCATTGTCTGTGAATAGGTTAAGTTAATACATCAGCAAAAGGTTTCGAATTCATGTCAACCTGCGCGGAATGCGCAGGCTGACGTGAATCGAAATCTTTTGCTGTTTTTCCGTTTTCTGCATGTCAAAGGACCATTCTACCCATAATACAATCGATTTTATGGATCCACAGCCATATCGTCGGTTTACTTCAAAAACCTCGTAACTACAGCTTGTTTCAAGCTGTAGGTACGAGGTTTTTGGAGTAAACCGACGATATGATTGATGACTGAGGTGCATTAAATCTCCTTTTGCAAGGGCGTGGCTGATTTGTGTCGACGTTAAAGCGCAATGTGATCTTTCATCGACAGTGTCCGATACGTGGATATTTATCTCCAAACACTAGCAAAATACAATTTTTTGCAATCTGATTGACGGTTTATTTAACATATGCAGGATTAATGGTAGATCTAATATTAAGCCGTATGATTCGGTTCGGATAGACAGACTAACCAATAAATAGTTAACTTGGCATACGATACGAATGTTTTGTGACGAAAGAAAAATCGTCTCTCGACATGAGGGAGAAAAAAGTCAGTATTAGAGCAAATGAAGAGTACACGGAAGCCGAAATAAATCTGTGGGTCACACTTCCTACGTCATTTCCTGTCTATCGAAGATTTCACAAACTCGCACAGGTGTACAAACCACATTTATACGTAAAACTCTCTTTTTACTGAAGTCACTGAAATAAGGTTTTGTGGTAGTAGGACCCCAATTTAAAACAGCTATTTCCACCAAAATATTATCCTACAAAAATTGCTATAATGAAAACAAGAGTATTATTATACTACTTTAAGCGGGCCACTTTTTACCTTTTTTTTTTTGCATCCTCAGAATTTATATATTTAAAATCACTATATTCTTGTAACAAAAGGAGATAATTATCACTCCTTTTTCAGGAAACAAACAAAAGTAACAACAAATAATTTCAAGATAGACAGAAATGTGCAAAATCAAGAAATTTTAATTCATGTTGCACTAGAAGCACGGTTACGAGTCGACTACCTTAACTCTTTACCACACAATCTCGACTCTCGATCCTGAGAAAGAAACCCTTTGAAAATATTGTAGGAAAAGGAGAAAATGCTGGTAAGCAGCATTTTCTCCTTTTCCCACGATGTTTTCTACCCTTTCCAAATCAAATTTCAATTTTTAATTCACATTTATTTTGTCGTCTGCAAATACTTTCAATTTGGTCTTGTCCAAAATTTTGTCGTTTGGTAAAGAGTTAAAATTGTTTTCATTTAAGGATTCTTATATCCAAACATAGTTTTGCGCTGAAGTTGCCCTTTAATCCCCTTTTGACGGAGCAGGATTCGTTTTCAGGTCTGTAAATCATGAAAAAAAAACACAAAAAGTCTACAAATACTCTGGTCTCTTTTAACCCTGATTTTCCGAGGGTATTTGAATTTGAAAAGAAAAACTAAAACTGGTCCACTGCCTAAGATGTGACTGACTGTAACTTCAGAGGAATGTGTGGCAACATTTTTTAAGGAAATGGCAACAGATGAAAGAATGTGATTTCCACTTAAGTGTTTATGAGCCAAAAATGGCACCAGTATTGCACACCGTTTTATCGGTGGTAGGATCGAAGATACGTTTGGGCGATTTCTGTTTTCGTGTCTGTCTGTCTGTCTGTCTGCCTCTCTCTCTCTCTCTCTCTCTCTCTCTCCGAATCTGTGTATTGTGCATACAAATAAAAACATAATTTATTGTTAAACTAGAGATAAACAAGTGTTGTCTTATGTAAACAAATTTAACGATGTGTCATTCTGTTTTAATGGACTGATTACGTTAAGTATTCGATTTATATCTCGAAATATAAATTAAGTGCATTTAAAAGGGAAAGTGGTAAAGTTTTACATATACAAGTATGGCATGCAACATGCGAAAAAGGTACTTCGTATATATTTGCGTAAAGTGTCGTCTCATAACAGCCTACATAGTCCGCGCAGGCTAATCCGAAACGACACCTTCCGTTTTTATGGAATTTCCTGTTTTGTGTAAGTCTACTGTGACAATAAATCGTGTGTAGACGTAAATTGTCGTCTCGTATCAGCCTACATAGTCCGCGCAGGCGAATCCGAAACGACACGCTCCGTTTTTATGGAATTTTCTTTTTTGCGTAAATCTACTGTAGCAAAAGATCTAATGCAGTCGTAAAGTGCCGTCTCGGATTAGCCTGCGCGGACTGCGCAGGCTGATCCGAGACGACACTTTACGCAAATATCCGAATGGCTCTTTCCACTCTTTGCAAACCAATTATACAAGCACAGCTCCGGCAAAAAGGGGTTATTTGCATCTCCATAAAGCTCTCTACCAAAAAAGTCATCTTAAAATGAAGGAAGTCAAAAAATTCATTTTGTCAAACAATCAACTCATGCATTGGGTAAAATAGGAAATTAAAAAAAAGGGGGGTATAGAATAGACCCAGAGCAGCCTTCACGGACTGATTTGGTTGGTTGTTTGGTTGGTTGATTGGTTGTATTGGGGTTAAACGCCACTTTAACAGCTAAGGTCATATCATGGCGGTCGGTGACGCACATGTGTTTCCTGGCTTTCTTACACCAGTACTAACACAACTTCCTTTCCAAAGTCACCGATTACTTTTCTCACATGCTTCAGCAGAGGTGAGAGGCGAACATACGCCGGAAAGAAAATTCGCCTCAACCGGGTATCGAACTCACAATCACCAGGTCATGAATCCGACACGCTCACCACTGAGCCACCCGGGCGGGCATTCACGGATTGAAGAGACTGGTATGGGTCGATACTTTTAAATAGATGCACTAGTCCCCCTTTTCACATAGCATGGTTCAAATAAATCCCTGTCACTTTATTTGCTTTCAATTTAGCAACTGTCAGTCTCGCTCATTCACAGGCATGTCGAGTGTTGACTTGAAGAGCTGAGCGATCTTTTACAGAGATAAGAAACGCTTTAAAAATCAACTTTTTAACCTCAACCCTTAGGCTGCTAAGCTCGACTGCCTGACTGACCTTTTGCGGACAGAGTAGATCAAGATCAGACTTCACAGAACGTGCATTCTGATCTTAAATCTACACTGTCCGATGAGGAAAATTTTCTTTTTTTTGGCATAAAATGAATTTGAAATAACATCATTCGGGTTTCTGCTATATGCTTTAAGGTTATATATTTAATTTATTTAGCGGGTTAAGGGTTAAATTTGCTAATAATGGTTCACGTTGTGTAATAAAAGTATAATGAGGCGAAATTTATCAATCAGGATCACACTGCACAGTACGTGCAATATGATTTTGACCCACTGTATCTAATAGTTTGTGGGGTCCGTGGACGTAAGGTAGAGCGTCGGCCTCATAACCTAAGGCTCCTGAGTTCGATACCCGGGAGCGGGTGTCAACGTTGGGGTTTTTCATTGGCCCACACATTCGGCGCCAGTACTGGTGTAGTGCCCAGGAAGCAGAATCGAGAAAGATTAGTATAAGTTGTAAGAACTTGTTTCTCAATCGATGTAAAATAAATATGTTTAAGGTAAGACCTGTGTAATGGAAAACAGCTATTTCCACTAAAAAATTATCATGCAAAATTAGCTATAATTAAAAATGAGTATTATTGAACTACTTTCACCTTTTCATTTTTTCCTCCTTTGAATTATCATTTATAAATCTAAAACCGCTATATTCTCAATTGAAAAAGAGATAATAATTACCTCCCTTTTTAGAAAACAAACAAAAGTATAAAAAATAGTTTCAACATAGACATAAACGGAATTTCTGATCCGTTAGAAATGTGCAAAAATATTATTTCGGTTTAAATCCTTATTTATCCTTATCTAACAACCAATTAGAATTTTTGCAAAATGTTCACCGGAAGTGCATTACACAGGTCTTACCTTAAATTAATAGTTTGTGAGTTGCACGTATTGAACCGATTTACGAAGCGCTAACATTTTGTCCGTTTTCAAAAAAAAAATGTTCTATTCAATTTGCATTTCATTTGAATTTAAAATGCTTACAAATGCAAAAAAAAAAGGGGCAAAATGCATATTCGTGATGCATTATACTAAGAAGTCATCACGTATCCATAAAAAATACGTTTTAACCTTTTACCACACATTGCTGACTATTGACGCCCCTGGAAAAGAAGCCTTTTGAAAACATTGTGGGAAAAGAAGAAAATGCTGGTAACCAGCATTTTCTTCTTTTCCCACAATGTTTTCTACTCTATCAAAGAAAAATTACACCATTTGAGCCAAAATGAAATTGTCGTCTGCAAATGCTTTCAATTTGGACAAGGCTATAATTCTGTCGTCTGGTAAACGACTTTATCCAGAGGTAAAATAGTCTTACACAAACCGCAAACACTTTCGACCAATAGTTGATGCTTTAGAGCGAATGCATTAAAACCACTTTTCACAGAACATTGCTAATCTAATCGTTCACAACTGAATGTAAATTTTGGATGTGAACAGAAAACGTTAATGTTTTTTTTTCCTATTATGTCAAAAATGGAGGTGTGCTAAGTGCTCACATAAATTTCCATCAAATGAAATAACTGTATCTCCACTACTTTGTAATCCAAAGAGTAAGAGAAACGCGAAAATAGCGACTTCTTTTAATCACAAGCTTTTATTCAAATGTTTTCTCTTTTTAAATCGCTTTGTTCTATGAGTACAATCTGCTAATGATTTTCAAATTTAACTACAAAACGTTTAGAAATTTTTGGACCTATGTATACGAAAATGATAAAGAGCCACTTAGCGCGAAATGCAATATTAAGATGCTTTGAAAGAGCTCTTTTGAAAATAGTTGGGAAATAGTATAATACTTGTATCCTTTTAAAGACGAATATTGCCATGGTCTTATGTATCAGTAATCGGCACTACCTTCAGAGTTGGATGTGTTATTGTTGCGCCGCATGAGTGGCGGCATTATATTTTTATTCGCTTTTGAAAAGTACCAATGGAGGCAGCCATATTGTTTACTTGGCTTCCAGTCATTTCATAACTAGGTCATTTCGTAGCCATTTCTTACTATTTGGTCATTGCGTACACACTAGGGTCATTTCATACCCATTTTTTAATATCAATTTGTTAATTTAGGCCCTGCCATGGTTTTAATACTATTTTCTTCTGTGTGTGTGTGTGTGTGTGTGTGTGTGTGTGTGTGTGTGTGTGTGTGTGTGTGTGTGTGTGTGTGTGTGTTTTTTTTTTTTTTTTTTAAACCGAATGACAACCGCTTTTGTACATAGCTCCAATTGAAACTATGTTAAATTTCGTAGAAGAATGGCTATGATTCTGTCTTACCATTACTGGTTCTTTCTTTTACAAGTTTTAATTTGCATTCTAAAGATTGTTTATGACATCTTAGTACATTTCTCACTGAGTTCTGCAAAAATTTACTTTGGACAATTTGAAATGTTGTAACTTGTAATGTGCCTATTTCAGAAACAACTGATTTGCGGCGCCATTGATGTTATGTATCAATATTTTCCTGTTGTTTCTTGTGAGAGATACGGGTTATCATAACAGCGTCTAGGTAATGAAATACTCCTCCATCTCCTTGAAGAAAGACTAGATTGTAAATGGTGGCAGGGGCCACGCAGCTGATGATAACAGCTACTTGCAAGGGGATTTTATTTCAAATGAATTTCTGTCCAATTTTACTGTAAAAAATTAAAAATATAGGTCATGCGATATCATTTCATGTTCGCCGGTAGTTATCGAGAATACAGGTGGAATATTTTTCGATATTTCAAGGTTACGACCAATAAAAATACCGATTTTTACATTCTAACTCTTCAATTGAAGGAGGAAACAGTTGTTTCCGCACATTAGTTACCCAGGTAAAATGGGCGTGCCTTACAACCAGATGCAAATATGACGTAATTTACCTTACATTTCTCTCGCTTGACGTAATATTTTAAAGTGTTGCTATATGCGGAGGGGGTACGCCGCAGGGAATAACTGAAAAAAAAACTGAACTGGATTTTGATTAAGTTCCCCATGAAAGGGTTAAAAGCACGAAATAAACTATAATTTTTTTTCCCTGAAATATCCAAATTTATTTCACATCGTGAACATCTTCGATATTTTCACTCTTGGCTGCTCCACTCGTGAAAATATTACAGATGATGTTCACTCTTTGAAATACCTCGTTACTGGAGAACTCGGACCCCGGTTAACTCGGACCCCGGTGAACCCCGTACCCTGATCTGATGGGTAAGAGTTCTCTGAAAAGTTTTCTGTTTTCATTTATATTAGTTTATGAGGAAAAAAATCATAGAGCGCACCAATGAGTAGTACCCGGAGCCAAAAAAGAACTCCGCTTGCCTCAGTGCGTTAGCGCTTTGATTTACTCTTATGTTATTTACTCCCTCTAGATTAAGTCAAAGCCGCGTTAGAATACACGGGAGAACAAGGTAAAATAGTTCAATGGCATTATAAAAAAGCTAATCCTATAGTTCAATTTTTCAAGATAAATAGCCATGAAATAAAGAAGCGTGCTTGTGCATTGCATGGTTGTTAAATACGAAGCACTGATCAATGTGAGCTAATTCACGGGACAAAATTAATCTTACGGATAGAAACCCGAAGATACGAAAGAAATCCGGTAATCAACATAGTTGGTATTTCGTCTTGCCCTTCACTTTAATCTGCTTGAAATCTGAATAGAACTTTCAAGTCGATATTAAGAACCGAAATTTTGCTATTTCATGGGTATTTATTTGGGAATATATCCCCTATATCGGACAGTGTAGATCAAAGATCAGACTGCACGTTCCGTGCAGTCTGATCTTAGATCTACACTGTCCGCAATGGGTCTTTTAGCCGCCTTAGAAGCCTAACGGCTGAGAATGCTTTATGCTACTCACGGTGCTTTGGCTGTTACAACCTGCAGTCTGATTTTTGGATCACACTTGTCTGATATTGAGAGATTTTTTACGACAAACGGTTACCAGATTTACATGTACATCCAGACCTTCAATTGCCAATCATCATTTTATCTGGTTTCGATATCTTTAGATTCTTAGCCCTTTGTCACACAGTCCCTGTATTTAATTTGTCGGAAAAAAGGATTTTTGTAAGTATTTTTAGCAAATAAGTCTAGACCTGTCACCGAATGTGATTTAATACCTCCGCCAGCGCTTTGGCAGAAACAGGCAATTACTATTTTGTACACAGACGGACACACGAACAGACACAAGACACACAGACGGACACACGGACAGACAGGCTGGTTCCAGTATCCCCCCGAAAACATTCGTTTTGCGAGGTTACAAAAATGTTGGTGACCAGAAATTTCTTCTTTTCCCAAAACATTTTTTTTCTACCCTTGTAACAACAAATCTAAATGTTTGAGTCAGACTCTTTTTGTAGTCTACAATCACTTCCAATTTAGAGAAGTCTAAAATTTTGCATTGTGATTAAGGGTTAAATCAAAACTTCAGGTGAGAGGTAACAGAGCTATCAGATAAAACTCGAGGCGGAAAACATCTTTTCTCACGGATCACACTAGAAGTACGTATATAATATATAGGCCTATGCAAGATTAATTGAGCAATTTACAAGCGAATACATAGCTGGTATCTATTTACATGCTCGACGACAATAACTGTCCGTTGTTAGGGGTGTCATATTGTACAAACTATAAGATTTGGCTTGCAATATGCGAAAAAGGGCATTCGGACTTTTGCGTAAAGAGTCGTCTCGGATTAGCCTGCGCAGTCCACGCAGGCTAATCCGAGACGGAACTTTACGACTACATTAGGATTTGCGCTACAGTAGACTTGCGCAAAACAGGAAATCGCACAAAAACGGAAAGTGTCGTTTCGGATTGCATCAAGGTTGTGTGACAAACAGAAAATTTGTTCGAAAATTTTAGTCATTTCGAGCAATGACTTTGAATGCAGCATTATCTTAAAATTTATTTTTACTATATTTGTAACATTTTTACATCAATTCCTTTTGTACTTCTATCACACAATCCCAAATTTTAACCACCCAAAAAGAAAAGGACACGTGAAAACAATGTTGCAAAAAGAAAAGGACTCGTGAAAACAATGTCAGTAACTAGCATTTGTTCCTTTTCCCACAATGTTTTACTCCCCCCATCAAAAAAAAATTAATAATTTCCGGAACGGGAAAATGCTTTAACTTTGTCGTTTCGTAGTTATTTACGAGACCATATTGGGATATTGTTAACCGTTAGACTGCTAAGCTCGACTTGATCACCTTTTGTGGACAGTGTAGAACAAGATCAGACTGCACAGAATGTGCAGTCTGATCTTGGATCTACACTGTCCGATACGGAGATATTATTCCCCAAATCATAATTTTAAAACAGCAATATTTTGGGTCTTTAATATCGAACTGAAAATTTAAATTCAGTTATTTAGCTGGATAAGAATTAAAATAATACTACTCAAAATTTGCTAGGGATCACCCTAAAAGATTCACCCTAAATGTATATGTGGCATGTATCATGTATGGTTTTACAATGTGTTACATTGCCACACTGATCAATAAAATGACCAGTGGAAATGGATCTTTAAGCCTTTATCTCACAATGCCGACTGTTAAAAACACTGACAAAGAAGCCTTTGGAAAATATTGTTGGAAAAGGAGAAAATGCTGGATACCAGCATTTTCTCCTTTTCCAACTATGTTTTCTACGCTATGATAAACAGCATAGTGCATGTTGCATATGGTTTTTGATCAGCAAATCCTTTTAACATGGACAAATCTAGAATTTTACAGTATGGTAAAGAGTTTATGCAAAACCGCTGTAACATATAAACCCATACAGAAATATGTAAGTGATCCCTATAAAAGTTTGAATAGTGTAGTAACCAGCAATTTCGTTTCCCTACGTAAAGATCGCAGTTATTTAAAATATAAATTCCCCGATAATGAAAATATTTTGAGATCATTTCAACTGTATGAAATGTATGGAAGAAAGAAAACAAGGGCTTTGGTTACAAGATCTAACACTTTACCGCATGGCAAAGTTTTAGAATGATCCAAATCTAAAACATTTTGCAGACAACATCATAAATTAAGCTGAAATTATTATAATTGACGATGACATTGCAGAAAATCTTGTGGGAAAGGGGGTAAATACTGGTAGCCAGCGTTTTTGGGTTTTTTTTTTCCTTTCCTCTTCAGATCTTTCTTAAAACTCAGGACTGTCTGGTATATAAAAAAAAAATTAAACAAGTTCTCTTCTCATTTCAATCTCTCTAATACAGTAACTAGCTTAACTCTTTACCACACAATCCTGACTTTTAACGTGCCTGAGAAAGAAACCTTTTGCAAACATTATGGGAAAAAAAGAAAATGCTGGTAACCAGCATTTTCTCCTTTTCCCATGCTGTTTACTTAACTTTCAAATCGGAATTTCAATTTTTAAGTCGCCTTAATGTTGTCGTCTGTCAAGGCTTTCAATTTGGACAAGTATAAAATATTGTTGTGTAGTAAAGAGTTAGAGCAGTTTCGCGAGCGATGAAAATCGAGCTAAGGACTGTTCAAAGAAAAGAACATTCTGAACTTTGACCAACATACTCCGATAATTTAGTAGAGTTTCTTGCAGCAAAGCATTTTTTTTTTTACTGACTGGCTGACTCTCTGCCTCTGTCTATCCTTCTCTGTAAGTCATTTATTCAATCCATTTACTTAGCGAAGTAAAGGTCAAGAATTCACATGTGTTTTAATTTGAGATTAATTTTGAACTTAGATTTGGCTAACTTTTTCTGAAGACTATACATAACCCACGCCCGATAGTATAGACTTTTCTTCTGCCTTCCAGTCCTAATGCTGCTCGCTCAAAGTATTTGTGCAATTTTGCAATTTGCATGGTGTTTAACGCCGTTTACAACATTATTTCATATAGAGCTCTATCACGGATTTCTTAATGCTTATTCATGCTTTCCTGAAATGTATTTTAACAGTACTCCGCACAAGTTTCTTTCCAGGCTGCTTTTCCACATAACCATCGTCGAAACAATGGTCAGCGATTGGGGCGAATGAATTCTGTCACAAAGTCTATCATCAATCTTCGGAACGAAATTGGCTGAGCACTGTCGGCCGCCATAACTCTAGTTGCGATAAAGTTAAAAATAGCGACAAACGCCAAACAATTAATCAGTCAATCTGACCAATACAGCCTTATGTCTGCAATGTTGGTATGTTGGCGTTTCTGTCGGGGGAACGGTACTTTTACAAAACTCGTACTACGGGCCGGTTGCATAACGGCAGTTTAAAGTTAAACCTAGGTGAAGCGATGATAAAGTCATGGCTTAACCTAGGTTTAACTTTATACTGCCGTTTTGCAACCGGTCCAAAGAGACCATTATATCTATTTTGCGCATAAAGGTAACCTATGTGAGGTCTTTTAACTCTTTACGACTCGAGAAAAATTTAGACTGGTCCAAATTGAAAGCATTTGCAGACTACAAAATAAAGGTGACTGAAAAATTGAAATTTGTCCTGGGAAGGGTAGAAAACACTGTGGGAAAAGGAGAAAATGCTGGTTACCAGCATTTTCTCCTTTTCCCACAGTGTTTTCAAAAGGCTTCTTTCTTAGGGGCGTCAAAAGTAGGGATTGTGTGGTAATGGGTTAAATAGAGCTAGTTATTTATACATAGGCTATGTTCTATGAAAGGGGATTTATAAAAGTCATCTGCAAGAGGTATCGACCTAGGTCAGCCGGTGCAGTCGTCATTGAAACCCCCTTTCTCCTAAGCAAGGCTCGTATATAATTGGCTTGCATCACACGAAAAAGGACATTCTAGGACATTTGCGTGAAGTGTCGTCTCGGATCAGCCTGTGCAGTCCGCACAGGCTAATCCAAGACGACACTTTACGATTACATTAGATTTTGTTCTTCAGTAGACCTGCTGAAAACAGAAAATTACATAAAAACGGAAAGTGTCGTTTCGGATTAGCCTGCGCGGACTGCACAGGCTAATTCGAAACGACACTTTACGCAAATGTCCAAATACCCCTTTTCGTGTGTTGCAGGTCATAAAATGTTTGAAATATTTCCAACATTCGCGATATACTATCTTCCGATAAACAAAATGCCATTTATACCATTTTCAACACCTTAACTACTATGACAAAAAGGTACCACGTAAATCATTGATAGATAGATACATGTAGTTCATTTGCCACTTTTTCTTTTTTCTTGGATATCCACCCAAAGGAATGAATTACTCGATACATGTAGTCTTACTTCATGAAGGACTCCACATAGACAGAACCTTCATCCTGCCGAATAAGTTAACTCATTACCAAGCGACAAAATTTATGGCTTGTCCAACTTAAAAAGCATTTGCAGACGACAAAATAAAAGTGACTGAAAATTTGAGATTTGTTTTGTGAAGGGTAGAAAATATTGTGGGAAAAGGAGAAAATGCTGGTTACCAGCATTTTCTCTTTTTCCCACAATGTTTTCTAAAATCTTCTTCCTCAGGGTCGTCAAAAGTAGGGATTGAGTTGTAATGGGTTAAGGTCTACGGCTACTAACTTTCATTTTAAAAGCCTTAAGCCGCTGAGATAGCCCAAATAGCCTTCACGAAAACGTCGATGTTACACGATATCTACCGATGAGTAATTGAGTCTATGGCCCCTTAGTGTCATTTTATAAGAAGGAAATTGCCGAGATTGGCTGAATACCCTTTACGGAAGCATCGATGTTACACGATATTTAACGATGAGTTTGTGAGTTAAACTGTACGGTTTTAAAAGACATAAGTTGCCGAGATTGGCTGAATACCCTTTACGAAAATGTCGATGTTACACGAACTTTACGATGAGTTATTGAGTTTAACTGTCATTTTAAAAGACGGAAGTTGCCGGGATTGGCCGAAAACCCTTTACGAAAATGTCGATGTTACACGATAATTACCGATGAGTTAGGGTTCGTGATCCTTTTATGAGCCTTGAAGGAGATAGTGAGAACCCAAATATTGATAGTTTACACTTATTTTGTCGGAGAGAACGATCCTCTTATCTGACAGTTCTGTGCAGTCTGATCTTGATCTGCACTGTCTGCAAAAGGTCATCGAGTCACGCTTAACGGCTTAAGGATAAAGTTAACGAACTTGCCCATTGTTTTTCTTTGTGACTTTACCTTGAAAAATCAAATCAGATGACAATCCCATATGATTTCATTGAGATCATCATTTTCTATTGCTTTACTTTCGCATGTGCATGGACGCACTGGAAGGAGCAAGTTTTTCGTTTTTGTGTGACACTAAGTTAGTGTTATTTTGTATGTCTAGACTGTGTGGTAAGGGATTAAGTGATTTAACATACACATTTATTTTTAGCTCAATTTGTAGAAATTATCTGTGATAGCTTGTCAAATACTTCAAGTACGTATGGAGAGCTAGGTCGTTATCATTCTTATGTTTAGAATAAATCAACTATAAGTGTTCATTCTAATTTATTCATATTTTATGTATATGTAAATATGAAAAGATTGCAAATTCAAGGTGGATTAAGACACAATCGAAAGATTTCTCCATTGGGTCTTTCAGTTTCTAAGAGTATGATAAGATAACGAAGCTACAATTCCATCACCCATGCTGCAAATAGGAGTCCGTGTGAAAGACAGACGTTATACACGTGCCAGTCGTATAATGTATGTTTCATATGTGGTGTTTTAACCCTTTCCCAAACAAGCCCTGGTTTTTACGTGTGTGCAGTAAAAGTCTTTTGAAAACTGTGTGGGACAAGGAGAAATTGCTCGTAATGAGCAATTTCTCCTTTTCCCACACTGTTTTCTACCCTTTTTGAGAAATTTCTGCCATTTTCTCCGAACCTAAAATAGTTATCTGCAAACTCTTTTGGTTTGGAAGAGTCCAAAATTTGTTGTTTGGGAAAGGGTTAAATGGATGAAACAAACATTGTCTTAAGAACCTTATTATGAGGAAACCCAATGATCCCCGGGATATAATACATTTACTACAAAAGCCAAAATAAGTGGACCGTATGACAGTATGAGTTCTTTAACAAAACCTCTATTACGAAAACAATTCATCTTAACTGTATCTTTATCTTTATGAAATGCCATCAACACAGATTTATTGTCCACGCCTTTAGATTTCGAGTTTGCTTTTCGCCTTATCAGAGACGATTATTTGGGTAGAATTTCCATATCTAAAAAATTCATAATATTTCGACTTATTA
Organism: Tridacna crocea; assembly: GCA_943736015.1. Classification (NCBI taxonomy): domain Eukaryota; kingdom Metazoa; phylum Mollusca; class Bivalvia; order Cardiida; family Cardiidae; genus Tridacna; species Tridacna crocea. The sequence goes on from OX031063.1 coordinate 47,662,574, forward strand.
CATAAAAAACAGAGGTTTCGCATGTGTACATAATATCGGCTCCTCCAAAATTGTCATAAGAAAACTATTGTGATCAACTGAATGCTTGTGAAATCGTTTCTTTCCTTTGTACATAACTAAGCCAGGAAAAGCTATGGATCTCTGTTCGAGTCACTATTTCTTATCATGTCTTCAACTTAAAAATGAGAAATTAACGAAAAAAAAGATCTTCTTAAAACAGATACACGGCTTAAAAGGTACTAGAATAACTAAATTTAAATTCCTTTGTCGTTCAATATGAATAGAAATTATGAAAAATACTCGTTATTTGACTTGCAATTGTCTCCTTTTCCTCACTGTTTTACAAATGTTTGATAACAGTGAACATTTCAAATGGATGTATTGTCATCGTTGAAAAGGGCTGTTGTTGCTGAAAATGGTGTGTCTGAAAATAAATATGTGTAGACTGAAGAACTTAAAGGTTACAGGGTGTTTCACAAAATATCAAATTATTAGATGGTACAAGAAAAGGATTATCCCTGATCACAGCAAAAAGAAAATAATAAAATACTGTCGCGTAGATAAATATAAGTAATTCCAAAGCCAATAGAAATTATTGTTGCCACTCCTACCGCGAAACAATACACTGAGTGTATATATACTCAAAAATGCTAAGGCGATTACCAAGTTGGATGGCTCTGAAAAGAGAAAAGCGAAATTGGACCAAGTTGTACAAAGGGGCAAGTTCATAAACTGAGATGGCGACATGACGACTTTATTTTACTAGTACTGGTAATTACATTCATATGAGCAACCATGTGGGGAAGTAGAATTGTTTGATTAGGTATATAATCACATTAAAAACAAGTTTATTACTATTTGTTAGTGACTTTAATCTTGTTTTCCATAGCACACAAACTTCAATACATACAGAACGACTGTAGCAAGTTGTTACAAAACTTAAAGACCATACAACTTGCCAAATAAATCATCGTGCTTGATAATAAGTGTGTGCAGAATTTAGAGTTCCAATAAAAGGAAAGGGGACGTGTTCGAAATATGTGCTGTATGTCGATATTAGCCCACTTACGATATGAAGAACTCCGGCGTTTTTTCAGTGCATCTAGAAGTAAGACCCTTTGAATCTAAATAATTATATCAAGATTCAGTCATATCAAGAAAAGCTGATAGATCTTTATTAACCAACGTTAATTTGTGTTAATTTAAAATTGACTTGCAATGCAAAAAAGAGTTTAAAAAATGACCTGACAATGACATTCATAATTAATTTGCCGGACTTTATAATTCTAAGGTTGTCCTAATGAAGAGATACCCTTTGAGTATTTCTGGACATATATACTTTAAAATTTGAATGACTACTGTTTCTTTTTTTGAGACATAGGTTTCCAGTGCTTTTCATCTAAAATGTTTTATCTCTGTTTAATTACCTGTGCAAGACGTGTTACAAGACTAGTTTTAGGATATCTGATGCTATATAAATATAAGAGTTGCAAACTTGAAACTGTCTTAATGTCCATATACATGTAAAAAGATAGGTACGTTTGTCGTTTACTTAGAGAAAACAAATTGGCTGTTCCTTTAGTCACTACTTCTACTTCATGGACGTATCGTCAAGGTAATGCAAAGTTTTTTGTTCGTTGAACCTTGTTTCTTGCAGCTAAGGGAAGACCCTTGTTGATATATAGTAACTTGACCGCGTGAATACGTTTCTCGCTTTGGCACAAAGGTTTCGAGAGTAGTCGAATGTCGAATGAAAAAACTCCTTCTGCAAGGAGTAAAGTATTGGTAAACACTGATAATGTTTGCTTATTATCTATAGTGTTTACATTTAATTCTATGATACACTTTACAGCTGAATATGTCTAGACAATTCGTAAACTGCGACAACGAAAAGACAAAAGAGATAAAATTAGACTACTGTGACATAACTGACACCAAGCCTAAATATTTGAGTCGATACTTGGATCCTTGTTCAGATTTTAAAACTTTGGCAACTAAGCACGATTCGAGGACCTCTTACGCATCGTGTACATCAAGATCAGACTGCACGTTGTGTGTTATCTTGGGTCTACACTGTCCGAAAGGTGATATTTGTCGCAAAAATATAATTTTGATAAGGTAACATTTGGGCTATTACTGTCGGGTTCAATATTTCATACAACATTTCCAGTGCGTTAAGAGCTATTTTGAATACTAGCTGATATAGTTAGGGTTGTTTAATCTTTGTCTAATTTAAAACCCTGATAATAGTATGGATTGCGAACACGAGTAGAGATTATCTACGTTAATGAATGTGAACCAATAAGACAAAAGCAGAAATTGCTCATAAATAGCATCCTCTGATTTTTGCAACAAAATTCTGACTCAATAAAAATTCTTTCAGCCAACGTGACAAACTGTCCATGCATCTACTTATATGGCCCCTTGCCTATCTACTAACGTAAATAGATTTGTTTTTACTTTTTGAAACAGTACCTCTCGAAGAATGTTCTCTTTTTAAACTGTTGACTTCTCTGAAACTAAGACTCTACGTTTTTCTTATTACTGGAATAATTGAATATCGGTTACTGCTTAGCAGTACAATTGTAAAATTTGTTGCTCGTTTTGTTTCTAATCAAACGCGTTTTAAAACTTCAAAAAAGGGGTACAAAAACACTAGGAGAAATTAGTTTGAAAGTTGTCTGCTCAAAAGAGTTTCTTGTTTTGTTGTTTTTTTAAATTTGGAGCGTATGGTACAATGTAAATGATTCATGTTCGGGCAAAAATGATGTTTAATGCTTCTGAATGATTCATAATACCAAGTAAATCCTCACACTGTGGATTCATAAAAAAAAAACACTTATTTTATCAAAACCATTTTGTATTAAACTGATTGAATCACGAGGTACACTATCCTTTGAATTGCAGAAAATTAACCAAATGCAAAAGTTTTCAACCCAGGTCAGCCAGCGCGTACTGCGCTGGCTGGCTGACCAGGGTTGATACTTTTGCACAGAAGCATGCAGTTCCCTTTTTCACTGAACATGGCTTTAACCGTTTTTACCTTATGTCCTGTTCGAATTCATTTCTTGACCATCACACACATACATTTCGGTTCGTGTTCTTTTTAAAACACATACAGGATATATTGGCAGGTTAAGATAGTGAATGATGAGACGCTGAGGTGATATTCTTTTCATAACTTGACATTTATTTGTACCATACCGTCTGAAGTCCATCGCTATTTTCCGGTAGTGAATATAAAGGGCTTAAATGACTCTGGTTCAACGATTTAATGTGTATTGCAGCGAAATGCAATTAACTTTTAGTGACAAACGTGACCCAACACAAATTTCAATACCCAGAGTCTGTAGAAGTCGTTCATAACATGTAAATCTCATTTTAAAAAATCTTGTATATGTGAAGCGCCATTCCACTGTCATACGATGCTAACATGCAGGAGAAAGAATGAAATGAACTTACCAATATTTTGTTCCTCTGTTCGGGGTCGATTGTATCTATAAAGTTTCCATACTCTGCTTTAGGTTTCACCATCAACTGTATCTCGTCCACACGTGTTTTAATCGAGTCCAGTGGGTCATCATCTGGAAGAGGAATAACTAATTGTTTATGTTTGGTTTTAATTTTTCTAGCGTCTTTAGCTAAGTTTTCTTTTAAAATCCAGTCGTGTTCCACTATATAATCACCGGCTTTATCCAAGTTTCGGCGGGAAATTTCCGGATCATCGTCCGATTGGTAAACTTCTTCATCAGCCGAGTCATTTTCTGATTCCGCCTCGTTTTCATTGTTATTCGAATTTCTCCCGTTTGTGCTATGAATAGCTGCACTGAGTGCGCTATTATCACGTGACTCGGACGTTCCGTTGATGTCTATATCCGGTTCAATAAGCGGTAGGTTAAGAGTGCTGTTGGTCCGAGAAATTCCAGTTCCCCGTCTGTTCATTATCTCTATAGGGTTGTGCAAACCGCCCTGCATCGATACACTTTTCGACATTTTACTTTTTCTCTTTTTACGTTTAGTCGAAGTCCGTGTTAAATCTACAGTGCTGTGGTATAACCTAGTCGAACTTGAATAAAGTTTTGGGTTATTTTTGGCAGATCGTTTAATCGACAGAGCATACTCTTCCCTTTCTCTCACTTTTTCATTCACTTGATCCACTGTGATATGCCCCCTCTGCCAGAAAGGCCGCCATTTCCCTTCCTCTCTCGCGGAGAACTCCCTGCGATCGGCCTTGCGTGGTTTAGTAAATTGATTCCCGTCCAATTCAAGAATGTCTATATTATCTGTCACATTTAAATACCGCATTTTTAATTGTTTATCTATTTCAACACTGTGGTTTTAATCTGATTCCAATTGTTCGACGAGAACAATAGAAAAGACAAGATCGATGAGTACGTATTTATGTCCAAACAAACAGCTATGTAATTGAATACACCATCTTTTGTATTACGTTATTAGGTTATCAAATCGTCTTTTTCTGTAACTGAATTAACTAGATGAAATAATTCTTTACAATTAATTTAAGAGACAGTATAAAAACAAAGGTATGAAAATTTATAAAAGATGGAAAATCAATAGTTGAAAGGAAAACTGACAAACAAAAGCAAGTCACCTATCCTGTAGGCTGCTAAGCGCGACTCACTGACCTCATACAGACAGTGTAGATCCAGGATCAGACTGCACGTTCTGTGCAGTCTGATCCTGATCTACACTGTCCGATAAGGAGATATTATTTCCCCCAAACAAAACTTTGAAATAGAAATATTTGGTTTTTAGCTATCAAAATGAAAATTCATTTAAGTTATTTAGCAGAATAATTGTTGAAATCTGACTAGGTACCGCATTTTGGTTGCGTTTTCACCAGCCATTCTTAAGAATACACTTAGTCTCCATTTTAAGATTTTTTTTTTCTAAATTTGAAAGTAAAACAACTTTCTGATTGGCTAAAACCTTTTCTTTAGCCAATCAAACTTTGTGTTATTTTCAAATCTAGAAAACTGGTAATTCTAAAGAATGGTTTTGTTAATACGAATCTTGTTGGTTGGTTGGTTGTATTGGGGTTTAACGCCACTTTAACAGCTAAGGTCATATCATGGCGGTCGGTGACGCACATGTGTTTCCTGTTTTCTCGTACCAGTACTAACACAACTTTCTTTCCAAAGCCACCGACTACTTTTCTCACATGCTTCAGCAGAGGTGAATACGAATCTTGGTCGGTTTGACTCTTTCGTTGTCAAATGATGGAACATACATGTACATTCACTCTTTTTCTCAAAACTTGACCATTCTAACAACACTAACGAAAGACAGTATTTCCATTATATTTCAATGGATGTCCCCCTATTAAATTGTTGAAGTTATAGACAATTTAAACAGGATTTTGGGCCGTAGACTTAAATATCAATTGTACAAAAAATCAAACCATTTCTAGAAACTCTGAGCTTGCGAGTTTTAATTTGCATTTGCCAGTAAAAACAGAGCCTGTATTCACCAACCATTCTTAAGAACGTTCTTGGTCTTATTCTCCAGAATTTTCTACATTTGTAAGTAACACAACTTCTAATTGGCTAAACCATTCGGTTTAGCCAATCAGAAGTTGTGTTACTTACAAATTTGGAAAACCTTGGAGAATAAGACAAAGAATATTCTCAAGAATGGTTGGTGAATACGGGCCCTGGAACAGTGTAGATCCCAGATCAGATTGGACAATCTGTGAAGTCCGACTTTTGATCGACACTGTATGTAAGGGCTGTGATTTTACTTCAAGAGCTTATAGGAGCTAAAATGATCATATTTGATGGATAGAAATGTGTGTACTATAGACCAAACAGCGCATTAACCCTTTACCACAAAGTAACGAGTTTTAACTACCCTGTGAAAGCAAAGCTTTTGAAACCATTGTGGGAAGAGGAGAAAATGCTGGTAACCAGCATTTTCTCCTTTTTCCCTCAATGTTTTCCTCTCTTTCAGACACAATTTAAATTATTCTTTCCATATGTAATCTATCACCTATAAATGCTTTCAATTTGGACCCGTCCAACATTTTTGGTGCGGTGAAGAGTTATACTTATTCTATAATTATAAAAAAATAAATAAAACATATCAGCTTTATCACTTTTCACAAAAAAAAAATATGATCACACACACTACACAAAAACCGGAACGTATGGTCACAATTTCTTCACTGACTTGTAACTTTCATAGTCCGGTCTCCATTATCATATCAAAGTTATGTATCCTGGTTCATTTTCAATACACAAAACAAAATCCGTATTAATCCTGGGTTTGGCTAATCGATTTAATCAGATTTTCTTTTCTGCTCTGAAAAAATAACAATGCAAACAAACCGTAAAAGTTTTACGTCTCTAAAACTTTCGATAATAAAGTCAAACTGCGGTCACTTCAGTACTCCCTATCATGTCAGGCAGAAATACCGTTATCTCGGCAACTGCCCCGTTTCTTAAACATGTTGCATATTATCAGCTACGTTGTTTGATTGGGTGAAACATGGACGAAGAATTGCCAAAATACTGAAGAAAAATTGGAAACTATTCGTAATCAGCCTGCAGTCTCAAACACATAGTGCTCACTGGTATTTTCTATCTACCGTATAAAGAAAAATACCCCAAGTCTAGTTTTGTCTTAAACCAGTTCTTAATTTAAACCTTAATTTAAATCTTAACAATTCTAGAACCACAATACAGGTCATTTCAGAGGTCGATCTCGCTCATAAAGGGATTCGAACCCAAATCCTTTGACAAGAGAAGCTGGCTGCCTTTCCTTACAATTCCCCAACTTTAACACACGCATTATATCAATTTTGACCATTATCCTGGTCAATAACTAGCATGAAACTAACTTTCAAGTCAATGGTAAAAGCCTAAATGTTGCCATTTAAAAAAAAAGGGGGGGAGACGAGAATATCCTTATCGGACATTGTAGATCCAAGATCAGACTGCTCGTTCTGTGCAGTCTGAGCTTGATCTACACTGTCCGCCAAAGGTCAGTTAGTCGCGCTTAGTACCCTAAGTCTCCGAGACACATTGCATTGGTGTTTAAAGTTGTGATCAACTGTTGCTTTGTGAACTATTTATTTTTTAGACCCAAAGAGCACCCGAAAAGCTCTTCCTAAAAACCTGCATCCACTAACTATTCTTATAGTTTTAACGCAACTTTTGATTGGCTAAATGATTTGCCTTAGCCATTCAGATGTTGTGTTACTTTCAAATCTAAAAAAATATTGACAATAAGTTTACAAGATTACCATATATAGGGATGTTCCTTTGGGCTGTTTTGGTATGGATCCTGAATACGGACCCTATATCCGTTTGTACCAACTTTTCCGTTCTTCACTCACAATCTTAGTCTACATTTAGAAAGTAATACATTTCTGATGATTAAAGCATTTGGTTTCTCCAATCAGAAGTTGCACTACTTTTAAATTTATAAAATACCTGAGAGTAAGACTAAGAATGGTTGGTGAATATGGATCCTGGTCATTTCCGACAACGTATACAATCCTCATACCAACCCGCATAAATGAAAACCTTCATTATACCTCCAGCTATTCCATGAGTCTAAAATTTTGTCTTGTGGTAAAAAAAAATGTACAGTTTAAATGGCTTGCAACACGCGAAAAGGTACAGTCGGACATTTGCGTAAGTGTCGTCTCGGATCAGTCTGTGCAATCCGCGCAGGCTAATCCTAAACGACCCTTTTTATGCAATTTGTCTTTTTTGCGCAAGTCTACCGCAGCACAAAATCCAATGCTCGTAGTCGTAAAGTGCCGTCTCGCCTTAGTCTGCGCGGACTGCGCAGGCTGATGCGAAACGACACTTTACGCAACTTGTCTGAAAGCCCTTTTCGCAGAACTGCAAGCAAAGTGATGGAATTGTCTGATGGTTCCAAGCATTTCTGGCCCTTTTTTCCAGATTTTCTTTCTCTCGGTCGATGAAATACGGTACCTGTCGATAAGAAGTTAAATTTCCAAACTCTATAACTCAAATGTAAAGTTTGTATCCTGTGTTAACGATACGTACCGATCTATATTTATTCAATACATTATAAATGAACTTTAGTGATATGGGTATAATATGATTAATGAAGTTGGACCTATAATGTGTATAAATGTAACGTTCGTTTTTGGGCATAAAATAACAGCAAAAGTCACAGTATATTGAGTCTTCAAGCCATTCAACCGTCTGGGTGTATTTCTTTCGCTACTCCGAACACTCCGAACATGTTCTAGGTGAACTGAGTATTTCGGAACACTGTGCCGTGTTCTTCAGAACATGTTCTGACTGTTCTGCAGGATTCATAGTCACAAAGCAATCACCAAATTCTTGGTCTTATTCTCGAGAATCTTCTGAACTTGACAGTAAGGCAATTTTTAACTGTCTTAACCAAATAAATAGGTAAATTATAAATTGCATTACTCCAGAAGCAGACTGAAAATTAATTTAAGACTATACCTAATTCACAGAATACAGACCCCGAACTGTTTCCAAATATCACCCGACAAGGATATATGTATTTGAAAATATGGCTGTACTTATCGAATATCCACCCCATTAAAACGCAATATTCAAATTTTGTGGCCGCATTTTAAGATATCAAATAGGAATTCATGCGATTAAATTCATAGCAAGAAGCGTTTAATTAATTGGATACACGAACACGGCGTATAATTGGCTATAGTTCAAATTACCGCAAGTTTCATATAGTTCGCACTAGCTGGTATGTGATCATCGACAGACGACATCAGAAGCTTTATCGACAGTGTAGATTAAGATCAGACCTCATAGAACATGCAATCTGATATCTGATCATCACTTTCAACTGCTATGTACATCCTACATTATGACCGAACTGTCTCTTGGGCTTCAATTAGTCTTGCAGAGAAAATGCATTGTCAGTCTATGAGAAAAATAGAGTTCATTTCATCAGCTTGTGGTTAATATGGGGAAAGGTATGCGAAAATAACGAGTGCCTTAAGACCTTTCCCTTTTTAGCGTTTTGGGCATGACGGTTGTATCAGCGTTGGATACGCTCAGAAATTTCTTCAACTAAAGCGTTTATGTCTAAAAATAGTTCAGAGCGCGACACTACATACTACTCAAAATTTAATAAGGATCACTTGTAAAATTATGTTTATTCATTACACAAGGTTGAAAAGTTAAAATATTTGCTGTAATTCTGAAAATTTGTTCATTTGACATCAGCTTTGTGCCAAAAAAGGAATGAGCCTACGAATTGTTGAAGCAAAGCAGCGGTTGAAACTTGGTAGAGGGCAATAATTCGGGGTACCACGGAAAGGTTATCAAATGAGGCTTTTTGGAAAAATCAAGTAAATCTAGACTGTCTAGAGTGCCTGAATTTCGCGTTAGTATCACGTGTGGTGGCCATTTGATTGCATTACTGTTCGGCATCGCCTTCTCATACTGCTGATAAACTTGCGAATGCTTTGTTGTGGGATTTGAGCCCACTCGTCAAGTACTGTTTGTTGTCAGAGGCCTTGAACCGAGGTTGGCTGGACTGGGCGGGTAGATATTGAAGTCAGCAGCATGTCCCAGGCATGTTCAATTGTAATAAACTTTCTGTGGACCTTGCTTGCCAGTCCATTCTCTCTTTAGTTGGTCCCTGCAGCCACTCGTTGGTGACCCGTGCCCTGTGTGGACGGGCATTGTCGTCCATCAAAATAAAATCAGAACCTAGACTATAGCATCGGCGTATGGTCGAACATACACATCTATGATCTAATTGATGTATCGATCAGCCGTCAGTGTGTAGTTTTGAACGATATACAGGTCCGTTTTCCCTACATGCTAAAACCCGCCCACACCATGACTGAGCTGGAGCCATTTTAGCAATGCATAGGGGTGCGAAACGCTCATTGGACGATCTCCATACCCGGAGTCGTCTATCAGTCGTCCACTGACCCAAAATCTGGATTCGTTAGTGAACAGTACTGGGGTTTATCTGACGTGAGCGTGCGCCGATTGGATACGTGCCTGGATGTGGTTTCACGTCAACAAAATACGGATTACTGGTCGTCCGGTGTAATGCAGAGAAATGACCCTCCCCTACATATGACCCGGGTCATTATTCTACGTAGAAAAATGACCCCAGAATTAATTTTTCTACGTAGAATAATGACCCGGGTCATTTCTCTACGTAGAAAAATGACCCATGGGTCATTCCTCTACGTAGAAAAATGACCCACGGCTATCTAAGATCAGACTCCATCGTACATGAAATCTGACCTTTGATCTATACCGTCCCCTGGTTTTAGTCAATCCGCGCAGGCTAATCCGAGACGACTCTTTCCGTTTTTATGTAATTTTCTGTCTCATGCAAGCCCATTGTAGGTCAAATCTAACGCGCAGTCGTAAAGTGCCGTCTAGTTTTAGCCTATGCGGACTACGCAGACTGATCTGGGGCAGCACTTTCCGCAAATATCCGAATGCCCCTTTTCCTTTCGGTGGACTGTGTCCAAGAGTCCAAAGCGCACAAAAGTTACCAACACCAAACGCAAATGCAAGATCACTTTGTTGAAAGATAATCCGGTGAAGTAACTATTTCTTCCTATATTATACTCGTATATCCTCAAACGATATACATATAACAAAACTCCAACGGCTTTTACAGGCAATTCTATACTTTTTGGACACAGAACTGTCTCATATCGCAACAAAATCTCTTCCTTTATAGTACTCCATGGTGATCCTTAATTATTCATGTCCGAATTACAGTAAATTGCTCGTAAGCATAAATAATTCGCCTTTGAAACCGAACGCTAATTAAATTACCTCTTTCTTCACCCTACGCTTTACAAACTTAGAGCATTTATCATAGTTTCAAATTGAAAAGGCTCCCCCACCTAATTAGAAATTATTTTTTTTAAGTCGAAAGTTTGAGAATATTCAGTTAGCTTTGTGATGCTTTGTGTATAAAATGATTGCTTTTACCTACAGTAATGCATTTATTGTTCGCTTTTCAATAAAATAGGCTACTATTTATCCTTCAAACGTGGAGGGTAAATTTTGTTGCTTTTGTCGAAATATATCAGTCATGCTCTGTGAAAAGGGGGCTTAACTCTTTACCAAACGACAAAATTTTAGACTAGTCTAAAGTGAAAGCATTTGCAGACGACAAAATAAATGTGAATCAAAAATTGAAATTTGACGTGGAAGGAGGAGAAAACATTGTGGGAAAAAGAGAAAATGCTGGTTACAAGCATTTTCGCCTTTTTCCCACAGTGTTTTCAAAAGTCTTCTGTCTCAGAGTCGTTTAAAGTCGGGATTGTGTGGTAAAGGGTTAATGCATCTGCAAAAGGTATCGACCAATGTCAGGCTGCGCAATCCGGGCAGGCTGACATTGGTCGAAGCCTTATTGGTATTTGTATTTTTTTACATTTCCAAGCACGAATGCAGCTCAAAATGTTACCGGTTGTTAGACAAAGTGTGGGGTTTATCAATCCATGATCTTGTAATGACTTGCTTTGGACGATTGGACGATGCATTGGAGAAGTATTGGCTCATATGTATCAAGACTGGACTGCCAACCGGTGCTGTCTGATTTAACAATTACCCTGTCAAACATGCAAGTTTTCCAAGCCATAATAGTCTTTAGTACCATGTGTTCTCACTTTTTGTCAGGAAACTTAACTTCTGCCCCGTCAACTTACCCCTCTAAATCTTTACCACACAAAACCCCTTTCCCCCAATGTCGTTATACCTCGTGTTTACGACTACATTAGATTTTGTGTTACAGTAGACATGCGCAAAACAGAAAAAGACACAAAAACGTAAAGTGCCGTCTCGGATTAGCCTGCTCGGACTGCGCAGGCTGATCCGAGACGACACTTTACGCAAATGTCCGAATGTCCCTTCTCGCGTGTTACCGCCCAATTATAACTATGAGTCCATAAAATCCATTTGTCTAACACCAGACGTGGAGTCATGGGGTAGAGTGGTCTTCGACACGCACAATATTGACAGATTGACAAAAAATGGGCCAATATAAATTGTACATGATGAAATATTCTACAGAAATGAATTCATAGAAGCATCAGACTGTCGCTTTATTTGTAATAATTTAAAATATTATTTGTGGTAAAATAAAAAGGGAGAAAATGGGAAAATGGAACATGACATGGACTGCCCGAATTTTGGACATTTGCGTAAAGTGTCGTCTCGGATCAGCCTGTGCGGACTGCGCTAATCCGAGACGGCACTTTACGACTACGTTATATTTTGTGCTACATTAGACTTGTGCAAAACAGAAAAATACGTTAAGAAAACGGTTAGTGTCGTTTCGGATAAGCCTGTGCGGACGAAGACGACATTTCATGCAAATGTCCGAATACTTATTTTCCTCTGTGGCAGGCCAGTTACTACACATGAATACGCGTATTTTATCCCTTTTTATCGCGCCCTAGCTTTTTACATTTACCACAAACGCCCTGTTAATTCAATTTCTTTCAGGTGATAGATCAATTTTTAAGTGCAATACGATCTTTTCTTTTATAGTCTACAGTGAATAATGAAATCCATGTTCACGTAATCGTACAACACATTTCTAACCATATAGATGTAGGACATCGATTTTCCGCTGTATATTTCATTCACCGAACTCCTTCTGCGCCAATAGATCATCCTTGATCTGGCAAAGAAGGATCTATTGCATCTCCGTGATCCATGGTATACCTAGCAATTCATTACATAATACGGAGATATAGAGGATATTTGTTTTTTTCGGTGAAAGATCGAAATTTATTTCATCGAGTGGACACCATCGGTAATATTTTCACGAGTGGCTGCGCCACTCGTGAAAATATTACCAATGGTGTTCACGAGATGAAATAAATTTTGATCTTTCACCGCAAAAAAAACAAATATTCTATTTATTTCATGCTTTCAACCCTTTCTGGGAGGAGCTTTATCAAAATCCAGTACAGTTCTTTTCCGTTATTCCTCGTGGCGTACCCCTCCCGCATAGCAACGCATTACAATATTACGTCAAGCGCGAGAAATGTAAGGTATATGACGTCATATTTCCCATCTGGTTGTTAAGCAAGCGCAACTATCTAGGCAACAAGAACGTGAAAATCGGTATTTTCACTGGTTGTACCAGTGTAAGATCGAAAAATATTTCCACTGCTATTTCTCGATATCCTACCGGAAGGCATGAAATAATGAGATGTATTTCATCTCGTGAACAACACTGGTAATATTTTCACGAGTGGCGCAGCCACTCGTGAAAATATTACCGATGGTGTTCAGGAGATGAAATAAATTTCGATCTTTCACCGAAAAAAAAGAACTATATAATATTCTATATATTTCATGATTTTAACCCATTCTGGGAGGAGCGTTATCAAAATCCAGTACAGTTCTTTACAGTTATTCAACGGGGCGTTCCCCTCCCGCATAGCAACGCATTACAATATTACGTCAAGTGCGAGAAATGTAATGTAAATGACATCATATTTCCATCTGGTTGTGAGGCACGCGCGATTAACCCAGGTAACTATGACGCAGAAGAGGCAGTTTGGGGCGAGGCTACTTTTCATTGTTTCTATTCATATTGAACCATACCATAAAAGGAGATTAAATATCCATATTTCAGTATCCCTCACACCGTTAATCTTTAGTTTTAGGTATTTCATGTTCCTGGTGAAATGCTCCAGTCGAGTTTAAGGTATTCCTACCTGAAGCAGAACATCTATACCATTGTAATTTAACTCTATAAATTTGGTAACATTAAAATATCATCAGTATTGTAGCATATTAACATAGCCACTTTGGAGGGTTTTGCTGTCATAGAATTATCATTTACAATTTTAAATCACTATATCCTCAATTCAAAGGGAGGTTATTATTATCTCCCTTTACAAAAAAGTAAAGGATGTATACATAGAAGCTTAGTAGATAGAAATTTAAAGGAATTCTGGGCGGTTAAAAGCGTTTAGAATTATTGAATCACTATAAATTCATTTGGATGAAACTTATTTGTACCTTTTAAACGAATTTATGTACTGGATTTCATTTGAGAATATCGAAAGAGTTTAAATTATGTGTAAAACATAAATTATCCCGTAAAATCAATCACCTATTGATAAAAAAAATCGATCGATGACGCTAATTTCAACCATGAAATTTGAACTACATATAGTTTATTTATAACTAAAGAAAAATAATATACCTAATTAGAATGCGGGCACAGCCTAGAAAATTAGGCTCGAACAATCGGTGTATTCCAATTATATAGAGGATATTCGTTTCTTTCGCTGAAAGATCGAAATTTATTTCATCGAGTGAACACCATCGGTAATATTTTCACGAGCTGCGCATGTACCGATGGTGTTCACTCGATGAACTAAATTCCAATTTTTCACAGAAAAAAAAATCTATTTATTTCATGTTTTTAACCCTTTCTTGGGGGAGCTTTATCAAAATCCAGTACAGTTCTTTTTCGTTATTCCCCGTGGCGTACCCCTCCCGCATAGCAACGCATTACAATATTACGTCAAGCGCGAGAAATGTAAGGTAAATGACGTCATATTTCCATGTGGTTGTGAGGCATGTGCAATTTACCTAGGCAACAAGAACATGAAAATCGGTATTTTCACTTGTCGTATCCGTGTAATATCGAAAAATATTTTCACTGCTATTTCTCGATATCCTACCGAAAAGCGTGAAATAAAAAACAAGAGCAGCGCACACGGGTGCCAACGCTCGGCAGCAGTTGCTTGATTTTCAGTGAAAATTATAGTCGAAAGGGGTCATGACCGTCAAAATAACTTGATGGTAGTATGCTATTCTTGTATAGGATACCCTTTTGAAAGTTAAAACTTATCCGAGTATGAAGTAACTATCTTCACAGAGATATTACAAATTCGGTCAAAGTTTTTGCAGGACGGCGAAGCCAGGGCTCCAAGATAAAAACCCGAGCCATTAACCAGAGGAAAGTTAAATCTTTCAATGTCAGTGGTGACTTCATAGCTGTTGCCAACAGCGATGGGTCAAGTTCAAACTGCACAGAATGATCCTGTATTTGCAGACGACAACTTACATGTGGGTTGATTGATGTAAATTGCCTTTGTTAGGCAAGAAAACTCTTTACCTCTACCTTTTAGAGCCAAAGTCGACAAGTGGTACCTTTTAGCACCAAAGTCGAAAAGTGGGGGGGGGGGGGGCGGAGAGAGAGAGGTGACTGCATCGTACAAGAAATCTGACCTTTGATCTATACTGTCCGCTGGTTTAGTCAAGCCTTATGGCCTCCAATATGTGTGAAGGGACATCCAGACATTGCGTAAAGTGTCCTCTCGGATCAGCCTGCGCAATCCGCGCAGGCTAATCCGAGACGACACTTTCCACTTTTATGTAATTTTCTGTTTCATGCAACTCTACTCTAGGACAAAATCTTCAGTGGGCACGGAGAAAAAGACTGGCACCAGTGTTTCCTTATTTTCCCACAATCCTCTCAATCGACATTTTCCTCAGGGTCGTTAAAATTCGAGATTCTGTGGTAAAGCGTTAATTTTTATTACTTATTACTTAGACACAAAAGTGACAAAAGGAGAAATCTCTCATTACGATTATCAAAGGAGATCTGCTGCAAGACGTCTGTAGGAGGTAACAAGTAAATCCCTTTACAACACAAAGTTTTTATCACCTCGAAGAAGAGGGCTTTTAAAACAGTTTTTTTCTTTTTCTCATTTCCTACAACATATTACAAGCTTTCGATGACAAATTCTACGATTTCAATACAACAGATTTGCACGATACAGGACGAAGCACACCCAATAGTACAGCACGGTCTGTATTCACCACCCATTCTTGAGCATGTTCTTAGTCTTATTCTCCAAGATTTTTTTACATTTGTAAGTAACACAACTTCTGATTGGCTAAACCATTACAGGTTTAGCCAATCAGAAGTTGTGTTACTTACAAATATAGAAAATTCTGGAGAATAACACAAAAAACGGTCTTAAGAATGGTTGCTGAATACGGACCCTGCTTCTTTAACCTATTACCACACAATCCCTACTTTTGACGCCATTGAGAAAGACGCCTTTAGAAACATTGTGGGAAAAGGAGAAAATGCTTGTAACCCACATTTTCTCCTTTTCCCACAGTGTTTTCTACCCTTCACAAATCAAATTTTAAATTTTCAGTCACTTTTATTTTGTCGTCTGCAATTGCTTTAGATTTGGGCAAACCTGAAATTTTGACGTTTGGTAATGAGTTAATGTGTTCGGTGTATGCATAACATCGTCGCACGGTGCCAAAGTGGTAACCTCTAGTCCTAAAGACTACAAGCTTACAGTGGCCTTGGCATTTGAACCAACGCACCCACGATTCCCTAGAGTCTTTCGATTTTAATGTTATCGTTTCAATACTCTTCTCAAAAGGTAAAGCAGTGAGTCAGTATGTTAATATTATGTCTACAGTTATCTCCCTTCTTTAAAAAATACTGTACATTACCAGACCGAAACCAATAAATCTGCTCTATGGTGGTTTAGTCTTTAGTCCCGGGTCCGTATTTACCATCCATTTTTAGAATTTTCTTTGTCTTATTCTTCAATATTTTCTGTCTGTGAAAGTAACAGAACTTCTGACCGGCTGACCTAAATGGTTTAGCCAATCAAAAGTCCTGTTACTTTCACATTGACTAGATTCTGAAGAATAAGACCAAGAATGTACTTTAGAATGGTTGTTGAATACGGACCCGGACCGAATTGTGTACTTTTGCCTGCTAGTCGACTTTCATATTTTCATTTGGATAGTGTGTCTACAGAAGGTCAACCTTGTCATGATTACATACACGAAGAGAGAGAGAGAGAGGGAGAGAGAGAGAGAGAGAAAGAGAAAGAGAAAGAGAGGAGACAGAGACAGACACAGAGAGAGAGAGAAGAGAGACAGAGAGGGAGAGAGAGAGAAAGAGAGAGAGAGGGAAACAGAGAGAGACAGAGATGATGCCCGAAATAAAAGACTAGTAGTCTAGCAGAATATGAAAAGGCTTTTTGAAAACATTGTGGGAAGAGGAGAAAATGCTGGTTACCAGCATTTTCTCCTTTTCCTACGATGTTTTCTATCCAACTAAAAATAATTTAATTTTTTTTAATTCGTTGTTTTTTATTGTCTGCAAGTGCTTTCAATTTGAAAGTCTAAAATTTTGTAGTTTAGTAAAGAGTTAACCCTTTATCACCCGACACAATTTTAG
This sequence comes from Tridacna crocea, assembly GCA_943736015.1. NCBI lineage: Eukaryota > Metazoa > Mollusca > Bivalvia > Cardiida > Cardiidae > Tridacna > Tridacna crocea. The sequence continues at coordinate 47,679,803 of OX031063.1, forward strand.
ACTTGTCTGAATTAAAAGCATTGCAGATGCCGATTTTAAAATTGCTCATACCAAATTATTTTTCTTTGATCGGGTAGAAAACATTGTGGGAAAAGGAGAAAATGCTGGTTACCAGCATTTTCTCCTTTTCCCACAATGTTTTCTAAAGGCTTCTTTCTCGGGGTCGTCAAAAGTAGGGATTGTGTGGTAATTGGTTAAACGATGACAGAGTTAAGTATACGATCACTTTACCTTCGCGCATATACAGTTGTTCCAGCTTCAATCGCCTGAGTTTATGATATGCGGCAGACATATTCCTGAAGTGATAGTGGCAGTCGACACCTGTAATGTATAAAGCGCATTTCAAGCAATTATGATAAATACATGTACATCTATATTAACCTTTAACCCTTTACCTGTTATGCCAATTTGCGGCTCTTCCATTTCAGCAGCAAATAAAGATATGATGTCAAAAATATGGACAAATGAGGATACAAATATCTGATTGAGCGGAAAACATTGTGGGAAAAGGAGAAATTGCTCGTTACGAGCAATTTCTCCTTTTCCCACAATGTTTTCAAGAGCTGTCTGTTGTTGATACGTCAAAATGAGTATCTATGGAGTAAAGGGTTAACCTACTGCATAACTACTGCATAACTAAAACGATTTTTTTTTCCCAATTCGATTGTAAAATACCCAAATATTGTTATTTCAAAGATATATATGTTTCGGGGAATGATAATCTCCTAAACGGACAGTGTAGATCCAAGATCAGACTGCACGTTCTGTGCAGTCTGATCTTGATGTACGCTGTCCGTAAATGGTCGCTGAGTCGAGGTTAGCTGACTAAAGGTTAAACTCCCATCAATTCTTTCTCTGTCTCCTCTGTCTCTGTCTCTGTCTCTGTCTCTCTGTCTCTCTCTCTCTCTCTGTCTCTCTGTCTCTGTACCTCGTTCTGTCTCTCTGACTGTCTCTCTGACTCTGTCTCTCTGTCTCTCTTCCCCTCTCTCTCTCTCTCTCTCTCTCTCTCTCTCTCTTAATTTGTTAGCAAAACGTAATGATCTACAATCCAGGAGTACCCTGAGGGCAGTCCTAAGTAACCCCCACCCCCACCCACAAAAAAACGTATGAAAATAGATAGGAAATTTATCTATCCTTCGTAATTCTGAATAAAAGATCAAGACTGCCTGTGTTGTGGGCTTCTTGAGTCTAAAATTTTGTCCAAACACATGTATGGTCACCATTAACCCATTACCATACAATCACTACTTTTAACCAGCATTTTCTCCTTTTCCCACAGTGTTTTCTACCCTTCCCAGAACAAATTACAATTTTTCAGTCACCTTTATTTTGTCGTCTGCAAATGCTGTCAATTTGGACCAGTCTAAAATTTTCTCGTGTGGTAAAGAGTTTTAATTGTTCATTAATTTCTGTTCTTTTATATCTAAGCGGCCTTTTATTGAAATTGGGTTTAACGCTTCTCCGTGATTCGTCACATAATCATGTATCCATAAATTCCACTTTATCTATCAATCAGCTGAATCACGAGGTAGAATGGTCCTTTGACATGCAGAAAATTGACCAATGGCAGAAAGTTTTACATCAGCAATTAGTATCGACTCAGGTCAGCCTGCTTATTTTCAGATGCATTTATCACTCTTTTCAGACCATGGCTTGTCAGTTAACTCATTACCAGACGACAATATTTCAGGCTTGTCGAAATTGAAAGAATTTGCAGACGACAAAATAAAAGTGACTGAAAATTTGAAATTTATTTTTTTGTGAAGGGAAGAAAACATTGTGCGAAAAGAAGAAAATGCTGGTAACCAGTATTTTCTCCTTTTCCCACAATGTTTTCTAACGGTCCCTTTCCTAGGGTCGTCAAAAATAGGGACTGTGTGGTAATGAGTTAAACCTTGTTATGTTATTGAAGTGGACACCTCAACTAAATTGTTGAAAAAATAAGCAAATATTTGTTTCAAGCCATATTTTCCTCTGCAATATCATTTTTAGGCCTGAATAAAAAAAATACTGCTTTCTTACAGTTGTCCGTTTTGTCAACTTGTGCTAGCTGGTGATCTAAAAATAACCTGCATCCTTAAAACTTTTTTCAGAGATTTGTCTTTCTCTTTTCAAATCTTTCCCAAACGACATAATTTTAGGCTTGTCTAATTTGGAACAAATTGCAGACGACAACAAATAAAAGGTAGCTTAAGTAATAAAAGATTGTCTATGATAGGGTAGAAAACATTGTGGAAAAAGGAGAAAATGCTGGTAACCAGCATTTTCTCCTTTTCTCACAATGTTTTCATAAGCTTTCTTTGTCAGGGCTGTTAAGACTCAAGATTGTGTGCTAAAGAGTTAATCCTGCCGCATGGTCACACATTATTAAAGGATACCGTATACATATGATGTTCAAGTATGTGGCAGACTGAATGAGTACATGGTTTTTAAATATATTGTTCAAATAGATACAGACAATAGATATAGACTTTTCCTCAAACTTAAAAGAGTTTCCAGACGAAAGCAATTAATTGTGGCCCATATGAAATTAAAAAAAAAATGTTTTTAAAAAAAAGGGGGGGTAGAAAATAAAGATATGCTGGTAACCAGTATTTTCTTACTTTCTCAATGTTATCCTGAATAATATTTCTAATACTCTTTAACTGTTTACCACACAATCCCAACTTCTGACGACGTTGAGAAAGAAGCCTTTTGAAAAAAATGTGGGAAAAGGAGAAAATGCTAATAACGACCATTTTCTACTTTTCCCAGAATGTTTTCTACCCTTCCCGAAAGGAATTTAAACATTTCAGTCATATCTATTTTGTCGTCTGCTAATTCTTTCAATTTCCACGAGTCTTACATTTTGTCGTTTGGTAAAGAGTTAAAGACGCATCTTTACAGCCATAGAGTAAAAAAATGTAACACTGTTTAAACTTGACGGTGTTATAATCTAGTGAGCTGTGTAAACGTAAAAAGAGTGTAACCCATTACCACACGAGAAAATTTTGGACTGCATTATCTCCCGCTAGATGGCATTCTATAAATACTCATCTATCTGATATGGGCATCCTGGGTACAGAACCGAACCACTTTCCTACGCGACAACCGTTACTTTGAATTTAAAACAAAAAAAAAAAAGGTTTACCCAATAAAACGCTACCTCGTGCAATTCACTCAACTATGATCACCAGTTAAGAGAAATCTGATGCTAAAGCAGGTCTCATTTCTCCTAAAACGTATTGATACGTAAAGGCTATTATCAACATTGCTACTTTATAGAGCGTAATATTACAGTCAGCCCGCTTTCGGGGCTAGTAGTGATGCGTCATATAAGACAGTCGAATCTTCGAAGAATATGACATGCGCAGACAACGTTTGGGACTGGTCCAAACTGAAAGCATTTGCATACGACAAAATAAAGGTGACTGAAAAATTGAAATTTGTTCTGGGAAGGGTAGAAAACACTGTGGGAAAAGGAGAAAATGCTGGTTACCAGCATTTTCTCCTTTTCCCACAGTGTTTTCAAAAGGCTTCTTTCTCAGGGGCGTCAAAAGTAGGGATTGTGTGGTAAAGAGATAAGAAACTGGAGGAATTTTTCTACGATTTAAACCGGAAAACTGTAGTTGTTATGTATACGGCTAGCGGCTATAGAATGAAATACATTTTCTACCTGCCGTAATATGTGCGACCTGGCAACTATTTGGGGGTAATATTTGGCATGAAAATAGTAGAGTGAATATAATTTCATAAAATAAAGAAAAAAAGGTTAAAAACTGGATGAAAACGAATGTATATGTATGTTTAACACACGGAATTATTTGTAGATGGTTAAATCATTATTTACCCAAATGGTCTACATTGGATGTGTCAACAGGGAAGTTTTACAACAGCGAATGACTTACATTTTTTTCAAGGCCCAATAGCAGCCACTAATATAATCCATGTGTTAAAAATGCATTTGAAATTAAGTCAATAACATTTAAGAGAGTGAAAGCCATTGTGGAGATTACTATGAAAATATCTACTAAAATAGCGTTGGAAAAAAGCGTTGGAAAAATTAAAGGAAATGGACATACAATTCAAGAAATACTTTTAGAAAATCAAAGCGTTGAAAACACTGGAGTGGCATTTGTCAAGGAAGTCATTGTGTGGAATTAATAATTTGAAAGAAAATGAGTAATATTATTCAAATATTAGATTGAAAGTTAATCTACTAAACAAATCCATACCTTTTGGGTTGAAGGGAGAGTACTCATGACAAAGTTAGGATAATTTGTGTATTGGTCTCCCTTTAATGATTCAGGAGGAGTCAGGAGTAATGTCCCACGACAGTCGGATGCATGATGGGTAGGGAGCGAAATCATAAATATATCGACTGATTTTTAGTTTGTACATGAAAACAATGAATTTGAGTTATCATTGCCCGTAAAGATCTAATACCCAACATTTCAATTATTGTCTGAAATTGATATTTTAGTGGATTTCTTGTATAATAATTTTCAACGTTATTTAAATAATTTTCAAATCAAAATGACCTTATTTAAGTAATATTTCGACATATATTTTCCATTTTGTTTTCAGCTGTTTCACCTGTGCGAAATGGAAAAATGGTTTGGTAAAATGGTTATCAATAACGACAGGAAATTTCTAGCAAAATGGATAAGAAGTCAAAACAATAAACGTTTTTTTTTTTCAATCGATAATTTCTAAATCAGATCACGAAATATATTTAATTTATATTTCGTCTTATTGCAAACTATATTTAATTTATATTTTGTCCTATTTCAGTCATTCTTTATAAGATCCATTATTATCATGAAGGCCATGAGGGCGAAATGGAAATTCGTTTTCTCACACTGTTCTCAACCTACCCAAGAACAAACACTATCATTTGGAAACATTTGACTTGTCCGAGAATTCCTTTGATAAGAATTGGTCTAAAGTTTTGCCGTATGGTATACAGGTTTAAATGAGCCGTGCACAAGGAAAAAAATTACTTTTATATCTTATTCTGGGGACTTTTATTTGTTGACGATTCCATGAAAAAACTCCACTAAGTTTTTTGGCAGTGAGGTGCCACGTATGTGCAGGCTGATCTTGCTTTACACTTTCCGCCAAAGACATATTCGGTCTGGAACGATAGGTTAAGGGTTATAATATAGGAGGGATACTAAAGCATATGTTTACATAGTCAACGAATCAGTCTGATATATTAACGTTATTTAACGATTTTAAGGCTTTTGACAAATATTTGTCATTTTCAATACATAGATGTATTAGATTTCAATTTCAACATTGATTGTTAAAGTTCGGCCTTCTATCCACTTCCCCCATTCCCCTTTTTTTTTTGGTCATACTTAACATACTCGTAGGCCTATTCGAGCTTGCAACCTCGGTAAACACCATTTGAAAATAAGTTATAGAAAACAAGAGCATTTTGTTTTTTGATTCACTGGCTCCTTTTTTTTCTATCTGAATCATGCTCTGGCAAAAAGGTGTTTGGTGCATCTCCGTGATATGTGATACCATGCAATTAAATCATGTTTGTAGCAATTTGACCAATCAGCGTTCAGTATCTCAAAATTGTAAATGAAGATACAACTCCTGCAGTTATATACCTGGATATACTATGCTAGTATACCCCGCACGTAAATTCCGACATTTTTTGTTAGCAATAGAGTCAGGACAAAACGTTCCCTTCACTGTAAAACAATTTTGAATTATGATTCGAACTGGATACAGCATTTTTATGTGTGAGTGCAATACTATTCAAAGTGTCTACAGGCCCTACAATGTACAAGCACTTAAAATAGTACTGCCCTCAACTACCGATTAACTACAGCAACCTCTTGAGAAGAGTGTGAAAAATAAGGATTCCGTTTGGAAAAAACTGTAATATTCACATTTTGGCTTTTCAAAACATATTGCCTTTACCACCAATGCTCCTTAAATCTGAGAAGGATTGTATGCTTATTTTGGCTAAAAAAAAAATACAAAAAAATCGACTTCCCTCTTTAGTTTTCGTTGGTGTCTAAAGCCAGTTGAATAGCCAAGCTTAAAGTTCATATTACGACAGACAGTGCATCTACGGGCATAAAACCGGAAAACACCCGGCCATTAATCGCGAAAATCCATGAAAATCAAAGTCATATGTTAAAAAACTGCAATTCTTTTATGGATTCATTTTGTAAATATCAAATAGAATATTTGGAATCGAAATGAAGCTGAAAATGTAATTAAATTTCTTCTTTTAACTGAAAGAACAATGCCACATGTATGTATTGACTGTATTGCGGAGGAGCGTTTGCCGGTGTACTGCAGAAAAATGACCCCCATTACAAAATGACCTACGGTCATTTCTCGACGTAGAATAATGACCCGGGTCATTTTTCTACGTCGAAAAATGACCCATGGGTCATTACTCTACGTCGAGAAATGCCCCGGGGATCATTTTGTAATGGGGGTCTTTTTTCAGCATTACACCGGAATTATGACGGACAGGGTATATCCAAGATGTACGTTGTCCGCAAAATGCCCAAATGGGCTTTGTAAATATTAAACAGTGACGTCCCTCAAGTCTTTGACACTCAACATCAATCAAAACATAACGTTTTCAAAATATTGCCAACATACACAATTTCGATCTTAATTCTTCACAAATAGTTTACTTTAATTAAAAATCTCAATAAATAATTTAGCAATTTTGAATTTTATAAATTTGTACCTTTGTCTCTTTTGAACCAGATGCAAAACTGTCATTTCAACAATCACGATGACCTCCATTTTGTAACATGTTTTTTTTATCTTATATATAAATGTACATATGACATTAAAAGCACGAATGGTCATGTGGTCTAAGTAAGATAGAAAATCTCGTGCCGTGATATATGGGAAATATACACTTGCTAACGCTCCTGTATATCTCCTATATACCATGGCACTCGTTTTTATCCTATACGTCTTCAAATAATAAATGATTCATAAAACCTTTTTTCTATAATATGGCAACACGCGAAAAGGGACGTTCTGACATTTGCGTAGAGTGTCGTCTCGGATGAGCATGCGCAGTCCGCACACGCTAATCCAAAACGACAGTTTCCATTTTTATGTTATTTTCTGTTTTGCACAAGTCTAAAGAAAAGAGAGCGCCGTCATATGCGAAATGTCGGATCATACTAGCCCGTAGAGCAAGTTACTAGTAATTAATGAAAGGTACAATTTGGAGGAAACAAAAAAATCCGGAGTTTTGCCTTTTCAATGTTGTTTTGGCTAGGATATATTCTAATTAAGTAACATGCATTATAGATCCAAGATCAGACTGCACATGTGAAAAGAATAAGAAATATCAACCCATCTGAACCTCTGCAGTCCACAGGCAAGTCATCTCAAAATTATGTATCCATAATTAATTTTCATTTTGTGTATCAACAGACTACATCATGAGGTAGAATGGTCATTTGAGATGTAAAAAATTGAGCATTAGCCAAAAGTATCGCTCAATGTCAACCTGCGCAGATGTATTAAGCCCGTTCACATAGATAACCTCTTTGCCTCAGGACCAAGTGGTAGACCAGTCAAAATTCAACTTTAGGACTCACAGGCGTCGCAGTAAATGTGGCACCCATTTTTCAGCCATGCTCAATGAAAAAGGGGGCTTAAATTAATGCATCTGAGAGAAGTTTCGACGCAGTTCAGCCTGTGCATTTCGCACAGGCTGATCTGAGTCGAAACTATTCGCTCTTTGTCAACTTTCTGTATGACCAAGGACCAGTCTACCTCATGATTTATTCGGTTGTTCTACAAAATTGACTTTTTTAGATCTATAATCGTTGTAATGACTCCCTTGGTATAATGCATCACGGAGATGCATTAAGCTCCCCTTTTGCCAAAGCATGGCTCAATTGGATTTGTCTGAAATTAATGGTATATTTGTTTGAAAAAAAACTAGAGCCGTCCGAGAATGTGATTTAATACCCCCGCCAGCGCTTTGAAAGAAACTGGCAATATTACTAGTCCACAGACGGACATACGGACGGACAAACAGACGCACGGATACACGGACAGACAACCTGATTCCAGTATACCACAGTATACAGGGGTATAAAAACGTTGCGGGAAAGTTGCTGGTAACCAGCATTTTCTCGTTTTCCAACAATGTTTTTTTCAAAAGCTTGGTTTCTCAGGGTCAATATAACTCGGGGTTGTGTGTCAAAGGTTTAAGAAATTTAGAATTTTCAAGTGCTTTAAAGATTAGCGCTGATTATAGTCTATTGGGTGTTAAATTTAATTGTCACATTATCCGGGATTAGTCGAGATTGTTGAAAATTGGACCTTTATGACCCATTGACACTTTGAAAAATAAATAAAAATAAGGACAAATTTAGTTGGAAGAAAATACAAAACAAACTCTTTTTTTGATATATTTTTTGTCCGACATATCCGATGCAAGTGAGAGATTGGATTGTGTAGCGCAAGATGACATTGCACTTGTTTTTAGTCTGATCTAGATCGACACTGTTCGGAGAAGCAAATAATCTCCCCAGTTTAATGTTTTAACACTTCCGCTGCTAAACGTGACTCTAGGCGTTTTGGCTGACGTTGTATAGCCAAGATCAGACTGCACAACACGTGCAGTCTGATCTTGGATCTACACTGTCCGATACCGTATTTTTCCCGACGATGTTGTTGTTATATTTGGGTTTAACGCCACTTTAACAGCTAAGGTCATATCATGGCGGTCGGTGACGTACACGTGTTTCCTGGCTGTCTCACACCAGTACTAACACAACTTTCTTTCCAAAGCCACCGACTACTTTTCTCACATGCTTCACCAGAGGTGAGAGGCGAAAATACGCCGGAAAGAAAGTTCGTCTCAACCGGGTATCGAACCCACAACCATTAGGTCATAAGTCCGACATTCTCACCATTGAGCCACCTTGGCGGGCTTTTCCCGACGAAATCAACTTTGACAATCGCAATATTTTGGGATTTCACTATCGAGTGAAAATGTTCAAGACATTTTTAGCTGCTTAATCCATTACCACACAATCCCTACTTTTGACGACCCTGAGAAAGAAGCCTTTAGAAAACATTGTGGGAAAAGGAGAAAATGCTGGTAACCAGCATTTTCTCCTTTTCCTGCAATGTTTTCTACCCTTCACAAAACAAATTTCAAATTTTCAGCCACTTTAATTTTGTCGTCTGCAAATGCTTTCGATTTGGACAAACCTAAAATATTGTCGTTTGGTAATGAGTTAACGCTCATCCTACTAAATCAGTTTTTTGAGCCAATAGTTTTAACCCAAAACTTGCTATTCCAGAATTCTGATTTTGAAGGAAGATTATGTCCTTATCGGACAGTGGAGATCAAAGATCAGACTGCACGTTCTGTGCAGTCTGATCTTGATCTACACTGTACGCTAAAGGTCAGAGAGTCCCGCTTAGCAGCCTAAGGGTTAAGGGTTGAGGATCCCAAAAATACATTTCCCTATTATGGTCTGCAAAATGTAAGGCAAGAACCTGACGGGGAAAAATGAAAAATATCTATTAGTCGTAGATAACAAGTTGACTATCTATATGCGCATGCGTAAGTCGAAGTGTTGAAGAAACGTCGATTTCAAGTATTTTAACGTTAGTCTAATATCTCATGGGTATCTGAATACTTGGTTAATGAAAAAAGCTGACCACTGACTACACTTTGAAAAGGGGTCTATTGACCTACTGCCTCAATGACCATAAGTAACTTATACCAGATTTATTTCTCTCAGTGGCGAAAACTGTTGGGCAAAGGACGAATAACATTTTTAAAAATTAACATAAATCCAATTAATTTGTTTCCAATACCTCTATTTTGGGTCTTTCAGTCCTTTTAACCCTTAACCCTCAAATAAGTTAAATTAAAACTGTCAAGCCGATAGGAAGGCTCGAATAATGTTATTTCAAACTTATTTTTGGAGAAAATCTCTTTATCAAACAGTGTAGAAAGATCATACTGTACTTTCTGTGCAGTCTAATCTTGATCTACTTTGCCCGCAAAAGCTCAGTGAGTCTTTGCAGCCTAACGATTACCCATTTAGCAAACAAACCCAAGTCTAAAATTTGCCATTTTTTAATGAGTTAACCCTCTCCCAATCAGTCCCTGGTTTTCACGACCCTGTGAAAGAAGCTTTCTGAAAACATTGTGGGAAAAGGAGAAAATGCTGGTAAACCAGCATTTTCTCCTTTTCCCACAATGTTTCTTTTTTTTTTTATCATGCCGCAGAAAAATTTCCCAATTTCTATAAAATTTAGTAGACCTAAAAGTATGTTGTCTGCAAATATTTTTACTTTCAACCAGTCTAAATTCTTTTTTAATGTGGTTAACAGGATTACGAAGGGTCGAGAGAAGGGTGGAAAATTTTCGAGTATAGGGTGTGAAGAATCTTATTCCCAGAAAATTAATGAATTTCATAAGTTATTAGGTGGCCTCTGGTGACGTTCCCTCTTTTCAAAAATTGAAAAGTGTACGCAACTGTGTTTTTGCGTACAGGCAGCTACGTCCCTGTTGGTATAAGCCATCATTGAGAGCGGCATTATACATCCCTTTGTCAGAGCATGGTTCATTTGTTTAACGATCAAAGGGATAAGCAACAGAAGAAGACGACCAGCCCGCATAGCTCAATGGGTAAGAGCGTAGAACTCGTGATGTTTCGAGTCACTTGAGGGTTTGGGTTCGATCCGCACGGCTGTTCATCTAAAATTACTAATAACCTTTCGGATGAGACGTTAAACCGAGGTCCCGTGTGACGGTGTGCTATACACCGAGCACGTTAAAGAACTAGCCGTAACTTAAGGTGAGTTTCGTTCTATATCTGCACTATCCCCCGAAACAACACTAACTGCCTTGGTGTGTGTGTGGGGGGGGGGGGGGGATTGCTCATATGGGCAACGGGTGACGACGATAAATAAACGCAAATTCAATAAATCAAAACAGAAGAAGTAGTATGAATGGTTCACCGCTTTTCACCTATCTTTTTTTCTCGTTAAAAGACAACTAAGTCTCAGGCTTGTCCTTCGCAAACGATAGCCAGTGCTTCAGTGGACTGGAAATAACGTTATAAGAATACTGTGTTAAAAAAAAGACTGGGTAAAGAAATCCAGGAATACATTAATTATCGTAGGTTTACTTCAAAAACCTCGTAACTGCAGCTTGAAACAAGCTGTAGTTACGAGGTTTTCGAAGTAAACCGACGTTATGTGCATTAGGCGCCGCGTTACGACTAATTAAAAAAGTTTAAAACATCATTCAAACAAACAAACGATTGGCATATATATATCTTCAATGAGACATTAACGATCACTTGATAGTATTTATCAAAATAACCGTGACACATGTAATTCTATACCAAAATGAATTTAATAGCAGTTAACTATTGAAATTTATGAATAGAAATCAAAATTGGAATTCCTTAGTTCATTTTCCGATTTTCTATGGTTACCCCCCTCCCCCTCTCTCTCTCTCTCTCTCTCTCTCTCTCTCTCTCTCTCTCTCTCTCTCTCTCTGCATCTCTCTCTCTCTAACTCTGCCGAGCCCCCGTAGCTCAGTCCGTAGACAGCAGGACTTGAGAACAGAGGGTTGCAGATTCGATCCCCGGCTCGACCAATTTCTTTCCGAGGACTGATGAAAGTCATTGCGATAAGATTCATACCTCTCTCACTGCAGACCGTTGTTTCGGCAATGATTAAGTGGGAAAGTAGCTATTGGCTTGGAAAGAATATTGTTTGGAAAATTGGTAGTACTAGTAAAATAAACTCCAGGAAAGCATAGATAGGTGTACTGGCCGCCGTAATGTGTGAAATAATTTTGACAAGAGTTACTCTCTCTCTCTCTCTCTCTCTCTCTCTCTCTCTCTCTCTCTATCTATCTATCGAGATCAGATGATATATAAACCTAAACAAAACAAAGATATTGGTCTATCGAAATCAAATGATATATAAACCTAAACAAAACAAAGATATTGGTCTATCGAAATCAAATGATATATAAACCTAAACAAAACAAAGATATTGGTATAAAAGTGTCCTACCTTAACCACTTATCCAACCCTCGCAATGCTATTATCCTAATCGCTCGTATAGTGTGTAAGACGGACTCTCTCCCCCATTTATACTTGTAGGCCTATATATATAAACTATATTCACCCTCAACCGATAAATCACTAAATTAACCCTCAGGATATTAAGCTCGACTCAATGATGTTTTGGATACAGAAACAGATCAAGATCAGACTCCACACAGATTGCAGTCTGATCTTAGATAGACCTCAGGTTTGGTGGATGATATTTTCTACCCCAACAAAACAGCTATTGCAATATTTGGATTGTAACAATTGACTGAAAAGTTTCATTCAATTTTTTTAACATGTTAAGGATTAATAAAAGAAAAAATCAGGTAACAGTCCAAAAATTACTATTTCAAGATTATTTGGACCAGAATATGTAACAAATTAGGGCATAGTGTAGTTCTAGGATCAGACTGTACGTTCGGTGTAGTCCGATCGTTATCTACATTGTCCACAGAAAGAAACGAAAGTCAGTATCAGCCATTTAAGGGTTAAACTGCTAAATAAATTCGATGGAAGTTTTCCTCCATTTGAAGCCATTATCCCACAATTAAATTCTAGACCGTTGCATACAACAGACTAAATCAAAGCGTTGAGAACGCTGAAGTGGTATTTGTCAAGGAAGCCGTTATTTGGGATTAATAATTTGAGAGAAGAGAAATCTTATTCAAACACTGGCTTGGAAGTCAACCATCTAAGCAAATGAATACCTATTTGGTTGAAGGGAGAGTGCTCATGACAAAGTTAGGATTATTTGTGTATTGGTGGTCTCCCTTTGATCATTAGGAGGAGTAAGGGGTAACGTCCCTTGACAGGATGATGAATGATGGATAGAGAGAGAAACCATGTGGATAATCGAATAAAATTAAGTTTGTACCTGAAAACTGATTTTGAAATATCTTTGGTCATCAAAAATTTATTCCCAACATTTACATGAACTATTTCGATCATAAATATTCATGCCTAATAAAATGGAGTAACGCGCAATCATGGGATGAACATGCTATGGGACAAACTGGTTTTGGAACAAAAAAGGCCAGGACGGAGCGATCGGTAGACAAATTTTGCGCCAATACAGGGCTATGAGCGAATCAAGCTATTTTCAATCAAAAATTACTATTTCCACTATCGATGGACGAAAATGGCGGATTTAAAATGTCTCCCATGACGTATGCTATGCCACCTAGCGGCAGCAATTCAGAACCCTCCATTTAAGGAAACATTTTAAATCCGCCATTTTCGTTTAAAAAAGGTAAGTTTTTCAGCTTGTACATTATTAGTTTAGTTTAAACATATTTTATTCATCAATTACATGTAATTACAAAGATCTAAAGACAAATTAACAAACAATAACTGACGAAATGGATCAGAACGAAAGCAGAGCTTATACTGTTCTTCTCCAAAATTTCAGGTACACAGTTACATGTTGATAACGTAATAAAACTTCATAATGGTATTTGGATTGCTATTAAAAGAAAACCGTCGGAAAAAAAACCCAAAACAGGAAAATAAGCTGAAATATTATTACATTATTGTTAGAGAAGATTTGCCAAAACAAAGCAGTGCATATGGTACCTGACAACTTTCTTCGTTAGTATACATTAATGTTTTGCTCATTAGTTTTTTTTTTTTTAAACGAAAATGGCAGATTTAAAATGTCTCCCATGATGTATGCTATGACGTGGGTTGTTACCCCTGATATGAGGAGAAATGAAATCAGTGTACCTTCCCGTACGAAGTGTAAGAGAAAAGGTACAGTCTAAGGTTGCAAATCCTCCTATAACTTCGCAGGAGGCTAACCCACCCAACCAGCAATTCAGTTGCTTCCTTCACAATGACCACCTTTGATTCCACATAAGCAAAGTCCATTAAAGATGGAAATGGATATGGTCACTCTCCTTATTTTCGCGGGAGGCTAACCCATCCAATCAGCAATTCAATTTGCTTCCTTCACAATGACCACCTTTGATTCCACATAAGCAAAGTTCATCAAAGATGGATATGGTCACTCTTCTTATGGTTACATACTAAAGAGTTTGAAGATGTTATGTTGCTTTGGTAACCAGAGTATTTACTAGAGTCAAATTCTTTGAAGAAATTCTAAAGAGAGTAATGGCAGGATCATTTCTGTGTGAATTCTTTTTACCAGTGCGTGTACTTCGCACAATATTATTCCTATTGGCTGCTTTCCCACGTACCTATCGACGGGTCCTATTGAGCAACCTTTTTTGAAGCAGAAAAACTGAGCTCCCTCACCGTCTGTATTTGCCAGACCTTGACCTGTGTGACTCCTTTTTGTTCCCAAAGCTCAAAAAATACTCTTCAGGTCGAAAATGTTTCAAGTGTAGAAACCTTGTTTCTGCGATATTCAGCAATATTATTCATTTATTGTATACCTAGAAATGACCACAAAAAATACCTCCGAAGATTGGATCAGAAGATTGGCACCTTCTTGGCACCTTCTTTTATCTGCTGGAGGTGAATTCTTCGGAGAGACATTTCTTTTTTAACAGAAATCTTTCAAAGATGCATTTTTAGGTACATTATAAGAACTTGGTCCGGTCAGGGGCAGGGGACTTAGAAACTTGTGCATGGCTGTGGCGAGTCATGTCGCCATCTCGACGATTTGCAGCAGCAGTGAACAAGTTTCCAAGTCCTCTGCGACCTCACCGTACCACGAATTTATTATACTGCAGTTTTACCATTCCAGTGTGTATTCAGCGTAATTTTAAGTTCTCACGAATTAAGTACAGGTACGACGTTGACGACACAGAATTTCCCTTCTGCGTGCCTCAATTCAATGACAACTGACGTCACTGGGAAATGACATCACTGAAACATTGGTAAAATGCGCGTTTTGGTGGATGAAACTGTTAATGTCATTGCGATAGACATTCGTCGTATTTTTATTTATTCATGGATTTAAACAACTTCAGGGTAAGTAACTGCATTTTAATAATTTGTTGGAAATAAGAAACGATCAAAAGGTACTTCAAACGACCATTGGTGTATTCTTTTAACGTTATCATGAACGAGTTTCGACGTTACCATTAATGAAGCTAGTTTTAACCTCCGATATTTGTTTTAGAATGAAAACAAGGGATTACATATCTACGAAACTATATTAATTTATAAATAAAAATGTTTTTCCGCTTTAATATTGGCCATCAAGGGGAACTAGAAACCATATGGTGCAGGCAACTCAGTATGTTTGTCTCGTTGGCAGTTCGTATCGCTCTACGCCGCCATTTTGGATGTTGTGATAAAAGTGTAGTCATGTAGGAGCTATACGGGGCTCCCAAAACGGAAATCGACTTTAGGTGGACTTAGCCGGTGTACATGAGTTTTATACAGGGAATAAATATCAGTCAGATAGAGAGAAATTTAGTTATCGTACAATAAAGATATTTGCACAGCCTTTTCAATCATCACTATGTGTTTTATGTGAGGGTAGATCTATTTCATCAGTGATTGGTATTGACCGGACCTATATTTATAAATTGTTCAATCATAAATATCCAGTCAGATCGAGAGATATTTAGTTATCGAATAGTAAAAATATATGCACAGTCCTTAAATATCACCAATCTGTTTTTTATGTGAGGGTAGATCTATTTCATAAGTCACCGGTATTGACCGGACCCATAAAATAGTTAAATCATACATGTCATCAAAATTATCACTTGAATCATCTAATTATGCTTTATCCTATATTGGGCCTTTCAAGAATAGAACTTTATAATGTAAGAAAGAGCAGAATGTAATAAGACAAACCAATGGGATTATCAAGTCCCCGTAGGCTTACCAAACGATCTAGTATATTTTACAATCGCCCCAAAATATACCTCTTGTGAGTCTTTACTCAGAAACATAACTGTAGACTTGACTAGATTAAAAACATTTGTAGAACACATAACGTATGTGGCTTTAAATGGAATTTGTTTTGAGAGGGAAGAAAACACTGTGGAAAAAGGAGAAAATGCTGGTTACCAGCATTTTCTCCTTTTCCCACAGTGTTTTAAAACCATCCTCAATCCTCATAGGGTTCTCAAAACTCATGATTGTACGGAAAAGGGTTAAAAAAGTGTAACAATGTAAAAATATTTGTAGCTAGCATTGTCTCCTCAAAGCACGATGTAGTTTACCCTTTCATAGATAAATCCTATCGTTATATTAACCCTTTACTCCATAGATACTCATTTAGAACTACGCATTGCTTGTTGGAGCCTTTGGAAAACATTGTGGAAAAAGGTGAAATTGCTCATGACGAGCAATTTCACCTTTTGCCACAATGTTTCCTATGCTATCAAAAGGTGCCATATACACATCAGAAAAAGCTTCATCCTTGCTGTTATTTAGGGTTAATTAGAGATACCATAGAAATGCCTTATGGGGTAAAGGGTTAAGTTGTCAGAAAGTAATTTCAATGAGAACAGGTTCACAATTTTGTCATCTAAAATAAGAATCAAACTACTGATTCTTTCTTCAAATACTAAATTTTACCATGGTATAGAAGTGATAATAAAGAAATATATAACAAAGAACAAAAAACTTAAAACATCACATTTTTATTAATTTATAAAAACAAAAAAACAACAATGATATAGGACAATGATAACAATAAAATACATTTTAAAGCTTGTGAATCTTATAAATAAGAGAATAATCATTTCAATTAAACTTCATGACAATTTTACCCACTTCCTCTTTTATTTTATCTGGATTAATGTATAATTGAGCAATTACACTGTGAAAAGGGGGCTCAATGCATCTTGACTTCAAAAAGTATATACCCATGTCAGCCTGCAATATCCATGTAGGCTGACACAGGACAAAACTTCTTGCTATTTGTATATTTTCTGCATAATAAAGGACCATTCTACCTCAATTCCAAATGATTGCTTGTCTAAATGGACTTTATAGATCCATAATTATTTGATGACTTTCTTTCCCAAACAATCCCTGGTTTTTACAGGTCTTCAACAGTAGCCTTTTGAAAACATTGTGGGAAAAGGAGAAAATGCTGGTAACCAGCATTTTCTCCTTTTCCCACAATGTTTTCTACCCGATCCTAGACAGTAATAATCTTTTCAGCAAGAGTTGAAATGTCGTCTGCAAACGCTTTCAATTTGGTCTAGTCCAAAAAATTTGTCGTTTGGGAAAGTTATAATGGATCACACAGATATGTAGATCCACATTTTGTCAGAGCATGGCTCAGCATTATGATGCAATAAAATTCTACTGAAAATAACACAGTTCCTAATAACAATTGTTTAAATGATAAAAAATCAGAAAACTTAACCCCAAAACACAACCTTTATTGTTTAACTCATTACCAAACAACAAAATTTTAGGTTTGTCCAAATCGAAAGTATCTGCAGACCGCAAAACAAATGTGACTGAAAATTTGAAATTTGGTTTTGGAAGGGTAAAAGACATCCTTTTCCCACAATGTCTTCTAAAGGCTTCTTTCTCAGGGTCGTCAAAAGTAGGGATTGTGTGGTAATGGATTAATGGACAATTTGGATATGTTGTCAGACTGCCTTTTGCAGCCAGAGTAAATAAGAATATGACTGCACAGACTGTCTTCTCTCTTGTGATTTCTTGTGTCAAAGAAAAGCAAAGGATAGTACATGTACCGCTTTGATCTGTTTATCTGATATAAGTAAGTCAGTGTCATTTATTTCATTCATGGAACCTTTTTGCTGCTGGGGTTGCTTCACTGACCTTATGCACAGAATGTGCAGTCTGATCTGGTATATGCACTGTCCAATAAGGAGATATTTAAAAAAAAAAAAAATGTTTTGAAGTAGCAACATTCAGGTTTTCTTACCAGCTTGAATGCTTAACCCATTACCACACAATCCCTACTTTTGACTCCCCTGAGAGAGAAGCCTTTAGAAAACACTGTAGGAAAAGAAGAAAATGCTGGTAACCAGCATTTTCTCCTTTTCCCGCAGTGTTTTCTACCCTTTTTGAACAAAATTCAATCAATTTCCAGTCACCTTTAATTTGTCGTCTGCAAATACTTTCAATTTGAAACAGTCTAAAATTTTCACGTTTGGTAAAGAGTTAATTTAACTTACATAGCAGGGAAAGAGCTTACAAAAAGATTGAGACATGATCAAAGAAAACTTCAAAATACAGAGCTCAGCTCAGACAAAAAATACATGGGATAGTTTAACCAAACTGTTTTTAAGAGTTTTCAATAGGAAATGTATAATATTATACAGCAAAAAAATTTCTTGTGATCCGATTGGATAATATGTTCTGAACAGATGTTTCATATAAAATGGCAAAAACCAACATAAAAGCAGCTTCTCTTTCGGAAGCCCTGTAAACATGACTACAACATCGAAAATGGCAGCATCGATCGAGATTAGTATCAGGAGTATGTGCCAAGCTGAACCTTTAAGCATGTATTACCAAGGTTTCAGTGACATCAATTCCCACTGACGTCAGCTTTCATCGAATTGGGGCACTCAGAAGGGAAATGCTACTTTTTCAGCATACTCAATCTTTCAAAGCAAAAAAATAGGTAAAATTCGCTTGACAAACGTTGAAATGATAAAACCTTGAGGCATGATAAATTTTTGTTGTACCATCAGATGGCAGTGGACTTGGAAACTTGTTCACTGCTATGGTGAATCATGTCGCCACATCCCCTTGGCTAGGGGCGATATGATTCACCACTGCCATGGACAAGTTTCAAATTTCAAGCCTGCCACCCTACTGTACAACTAATAATGTCCTACACCAAAGATACAGTGATGTGAATGCAAATGGAACACCATTCATACAGAAATATTCAGATTCATGTATGGAGAAACTCATTTTCTAAAGAATGTAAATGACTCTCTGTATAATATTACAAATTGAAACAAACTATCCTCATTTTTCTAAAATGATTAAAAAAAGAAACCCTGTCAATAATAAGCATAATCAATGAGTGAATGTATGGTGTTTTATGGCCCTTTGATATCTAAGGCCATGATTAGTTAGATTTAAAATGTTATGGACCCACTTAAGTGTTTACTAAGCTTCATATGTTGATGATTCGAAAAATATAATTTCAAAGAAAGGATTACATGCTGGCTCTACACTTTCTCCTTTTTCCCTACAGAAATTTCAAACATTTCGGTGATAAATCTAATCATTTCTGTTATATCATTCGACTTGAGCTTTAAATGTTGACAAGTTGTAATTTTTATTAGTTAGTAAAGCATCCATTGCAGGAAAAGATTTGCACCAGCATGAACATTTTTCCCCGTAACAATTCCAAATATAGTTGAGTTGTGCTAAATGCATCTCCTTGATTCATGATACTAAGTAAGCCATCAAAGAAAATTAGCCAACAGTAAAAAGTCTCTGCCCAGGTCAGACTGGGCAGACTCTGCAGGCTGACCTGGGCCAGTATTCACCAACCATTCTTAAGAATATTCTTTGTCTTATTCTTCAATATTTTCTGCCTGTGAAAGTAACAGAACTTCTGATTGGCTAAACCATTTGGTTTAGCCAATCAGAAGTTCAGTTTCTTTCACATGGACAAAATTCTGAAGAATAAGAACAAGAATGTTCTTAAGAATGGTTGGTGAATATGGGCCCTGGGTTGAAACTTGTTGCAAATGGATTATGCCCCCATTTTACAGAGCATGGCTGAATTTGACAGTTATCTTTTCATTACAAATTTTATAATTTATTCAAAGTTACCTAATATTCAAAGACAACTTTCAAATGAAACAAAACTGTATATATGGAATGGACAATAGATAAACAGAAAAGTAATACGAGGAAACTTTAGGGGTTTTTTAATAAAAATTAACATTAACTTAATTTTTCTAATTGTAAGGAATCATCATCACAATCCATCCATCCATTAACCCATTACCACACAGTCCCTACTTTTGATGCCCCTGAGAAAGAAGCCTTTAGAAAACATTGTGGGAAAAGGAGAAAATGCTGGAACCAGCATTTTCTCCTTTTCCCACAATGTTTCCTTCCCTTCAGAAAACAATTTCAAATTTTCAGTCACTTTTATTTTGTTGTCTGCAAATGCTTTCAATTTCGACATACCTAGAATTTTGTTGTTTGGTAATGAGTTAATGGCTGAGTAAAAAATTATGATAGCATGCTTTGGAAACAGCACTCTAAAGTATGGAAAAATCAAAAAGACTGAATATCTGGAGCCATGCACTATCAAAAGGGGATTTGATGCATCTGAGAAAAAAATATCCACCCATATCAGCAGTCTGTGCTGGCTCTCGTCAACCAAAACTTTACATGTCAAAGGACAAAGTGTACCTCATGATTCAGTTAATTGATAGACAACAGATTTTATGGATCCATAATTATGTGATGACCTGCTTGGTGTAATGGATCACAGAAATGCATGAAGCCCCTTTTGCCAGAGCATGGCTCAATTATAAATATATATATATATATATATCAAGAATGCTATATATCTGTACATAAGTCATCAAGACACACGGCAGCTCTTCTTCTCTTGTTGTTGTTGTTGGTTACTCAATCTCTGTTCAATAGAAATAATACAGAGGTTACCCTAGAGCTAATTATTTTAGTATGTTGACTCGGAATTCCTGAACCTAATTTGCAGTGGACTTTGATGGAAAAAAAGCCTCATTCACTCTACTGGCAGTAACTAATCTGTGTAGCTCAGTGTGCAACTAAAATTAAGGCCTTTCTCCCCTGAAGCTTCTAGTCAATATGTCATAATTTTTTGTTGTTGTTACATTATTGAGAATTTATTGTGATTCAATGATTCTAATCACTTTTTATGGCCCAGAATTTCTTTAAGTGTCTATTTAAAATGTTTCTTTTCATACCTCTAATATTTTTTTGCAAAGGTAATAATAATCTCCCTTTGAATTGAGGATATAGTGATATTAGACATGAAAATGATAAACATCCAAAAGTGGCTTGGTTAAGATGCTACAATAATGAAAATTTTTAATGATAACATATTTTCCAGAGTAAAATTACAGTAGAAATAGATGTTCCACATTAGGATAGGAACACCTCAAATCATAACTGTCCCTTTTAGAAGCAACTCATACCAGGTAGCATCAAGACAAGCATTCTGATCAACTTCATGATTATTGAATAGTCTCTAGAGGGTACACATGATATTTTTTAGATCTGATCTAGTTTCTTAATTTTTAACCCAATGTAACCCATTTTCACACACATCTGAAATATCTGATGACAAATAGATCTACACTAATTTCCAAAATTGGACTAAAAATGTGGTCTCTATAGCTTATAAAAAGTTTTTCATAGATTTGTTCCAGTCAACTACAACACTTTTACACCAGGTGTGACCTATATTCAATTTCAGCCGAGATATAATCAAGACATAATTATAACCAAGTTTAATGACTATTGGGCAGAAAATGTGGCCTGTATACAAGGTTTAAGTTGAAAACATAGAACATACAAAAGATGCAAGACACAGCATAATCACAAAACTCAGTTTGAGTTCAAGCTGAATGGGCTTAAATGGGCAGGCTGATGGGAGGGCACTCAGATGGACAGACACATAATTGAATCCACTCATTATGTAAGCTATGCATCTCGGGTATTCCCCTAGAGCAGAAGGGTTCAAACTTGAGACAGACAGGTTCCCAACGCCATGTCTCAATCATTACATGTAAGAGTAACTCAAAATTGAAGAGAGAAGGAAACACTATAATGTCCCTCCACTGCAATAGAAAGCACAGAGACATCCTTATATCCGTTACAAACCACATATCCCTTGAAAAACATAAACAGGGATAAACCATATGAACCAATAGACAGATAAAAATTACTTGCATACTGTCCTGTCTTTCATCTCTGTGTTGGTCAACAGTTTGTCAGAAACTAGCATACATTATAGTGGGTAAAGAACATATGACTGAACAAAGTCACTATAACCCTTAACCCTTTACCAAAGAATCCCTGGTTTTTAAGACCCTGAGACAGAAGCCTTTTGAAAATATTTGGGGGGAACTGAGAAAATGCTAGTAACCAGCATTTTCTCCTTTTCCCACAATGTTTCATACCAAGCTGGAAACAAATTTCAGTTAGAAGGATGTTTAATTTGTTGCCTGCAAGTTTTTTCAATTCGGACCAGTCTAAAATTTTGTTATTTGGTAAAGAGTTAAAAGCTATTCAAAACTTTTTTTTTTTTGCCTTTTCCATCAACATAGTTTGTTGCCTTTTTCCAACAATGTTGATCAAAACTAGTTTCATAAGAGTTCAGTCTTACTTTTGGTCTATACTTTCTGCTCTGTGAAAAATATGGAATAAACACAACCTCAAAAGCAATATTACTGGATAAGGGTATTTTCTTTGTTTCCCCAAAAAAATTTTCAAAGGAAAAAAGTTTCAATATAACTTTCATTTGGCATCTTCAAAATTTGATGCTTTATGTACATTTCAATAGTTTTGTTGTCCGGTAAACAATTGATAAAGAAATAGAAGTGCAAGTCCAACCAAACTGGAAACAAGAAAGTATGCTGTCAAACTGAAAACAAACAACTCTAAAATGATCTGCTGATTCATTTACTTTGTAGACTTGTCTTAAGTGAAAGCACTTGTACACAACCAATGATTTGATCTTAAAATGGTTAGAAACGTTTTGGGGAAAGGTATAAATGCTGAGTAACAGCATATTCTCTTTTCCCCCACAATGCTTTTTACAGCTTTTTTTCCCTCAGATTTGTTTATCCTTAAAATTGTGTGGTAAAAGGTTAAAGCTGATGGCACAATTTACCTCATTTTCTCTGCACGCCTTTCTCTCAATACAATCTCTCAACCTATCACAATCACTGGGTCCTACAACAAGGGTAAGATGAACAGAAAAAGTAAGATATATGATGTAAAAAGAGAATTGGCAAAGAAGGTAATGAAACATCAAGCTGAAGCTAAGAGTAAGATTCACTTCAAAACTCAAGATAAACAAGAGCAACACATGCAAGTGCAAATGCTGGGCTGCAGTTTTTAGAGTTTGATTTTTAGTGAAAATTTTAACAGTAAAAAGGAGCATAGCTCTGTCCAAAATACTTAAATTGTTATCTGTCATTTTTGTTTGGTTTCCCTTTCGATGTCCGAGTTTGAAGGAAATATCATCAGTAATAACAGTAATATTAAAATGTCACAGTTTTTGCATGATGCCACAGACGAAAATGAAGCCGGATGCTGCAGCTATGACACCACCTCAAAGTTTTCTTTGAAAGCAGTGGAGAGAATATGAGCTACCTGTATCAAAATGAACTGATCAGATGTATCACAACTTCTCTGTTTTTTTTTGTAACAAGGGGGCCATGATGGCCCAACTGAGCCCTTGAGAGCATTCATCCACATTTGGTTGAAAATTTGGCCTCTGGGTTTTCACAAGGTCTTGTAAAACTAAAGCCCTAAAACCAGTATTCATCTTTAAGAACCGAGAAGTTCCAGCACTGAATGCAATCGATTTCAGGATTCTTCAATCCATCATTGCATTCACAAGCCAAGTCCAACAGTTTTTTACTTCAGTCAATCATAAGCCCACCACTAAAGGCACACTTAACTGATACCAACAACAAAATGTTTTCTCAGGCTAACCTTAACAGTTTCATTTTCCTTTGATCCTAGATCATTTAAGGTAAAACAATAATGTTGAAATTTAACTAAACCAAGAGTGCCACAATGGCCCTGAATTGCTCATCTGAGTCTGCAAACAATCATTAGTTTTGGGCTGAGGTGTAATCTCTAGATATTCTCAGATATTTTCAGTTGCCTTCTTTTTTAACCTGATGTGACCAATTTCAAACACGTCTGTGACATCGTCAAAACAAGCATAGCATTCTGCAGACCAATCATTAGTAGAAGACTCAAAATTTGGTAAAACAATAATGTTGAAATTTAACTAAACCAAGATTGCCACAATGGCCCTGAATCGCTCATCTGAGTCTGCAAACAATCATTAGTATTGGGCTGAAGTGTAATCTCTAGATATTCTCAGATATTTTCAGTTGCCTTCTTTTTAACCTGATGTGACCAATTTCAAATATGTCCGTGACATCGTCAAAACAAGCATAGCATTCTGCAGACCAATCATCAGTAGAAAACTCAAAATGTGGTCTCTATAGTGAACATAAGGTTTTTGAAGGTCCCAGTGACCTTTTTGCCCCTTCATGACCCCACACCAATTCCAACCTATTCAAAGACAAACGCCAATATCAAGCCTAAGTTAATCTATTGTCTGCAAATCTGTGAGTTGAGTAAGAATTACAATTAAGCAGTTTGCAGAAGACTTAATGGCTCTGCAGACGATAGCTTTGAAAAACATTAGAGGGAAAACAAGCAATAAGATATATACAGAAACAAACCTGTCTCTGTGCCTGTCTTCTTGACTCCTCTTCACTTGCTGCCAGAGCTTGAGCAAGGAGCATATCTTCTTCTTCCTGAGTTAAACTGAAATAAATGATTTATCCTTTATCAGAGGACTTAATATCATTGGGCTCAATTAACCCTTTACCACAAAATGCACAAAGACCCTGAGGAAGAAGTCTTCTGAAAACATTGCAGGAAAAGGAGAAAATGCTGGTAACCAGCATTTTCTCCTTTTCCCACAAAGGTTTCTACCCAATCAATGCAAAATTGCACCATTTGAGCCACTTTGAAATTGTCGTCTGCAAATGCTTTCAGTTTGGATAGGTCTAAAATTTTCCTGTGTAGTAACATGTTAAAGGTAGAAAAATGGTGGGAGAATGGGGAAAATAATCCTTTTCATCATGTGAGAAAAGAACAACATCTTTATACAGGCAACTGTTTAACTGTTTCTTTTCCCTCACATGTTTTTTGAACAGTCAGTTCCAGTGGAAAAGAAGTTACACATATATGATAATACATTGAGTAGTACTTATTCCAATACTAATGGTCAGTTTTTTCCTCAAAATCTATATCATTCAATCCCTTGTTGATACAAAGAAACTGTGAACAGTTCATGAAAAGTAGACTACAAAATTAGATTAGTGGACTTTATAAACAAAAAAATGTAATGTTTAATTACAAAACTTTAAATGGCTTCTTTTTCCCTACTAATATTCCATCATTTTAGTCCCTTTAACTTGGTTTTTGCAAATGCTTTCAATCTAAAAATTTTAACTCAAAGAGTTTGACAAATGTGAAAAGAAAATAGCACTCACTTTTGGCCTGAGTTTGCTTCTCTTGTCTGTTGTGTTTCTGACAGTGATTGTTGTATTGCACGAGCAAGTGCTTGCTCTTCTGACTGTCAGGATATAAAATCACAGATTAACTACATGCCAACTTACTTTCCTTCTCTTAACACTTTGGCTGCTAAGCGTGACTGGCTGATCTTTGGCAGACACTGTAGATCAAGATCAGACTGCACGGAAAATGCAGTCTGATCTTCAATCTACACTGTCTAAGGATATATTATTTCCCAACACTTGAAGCAGCTATATTTGGGTTAATATTGAATTGAAAATTTACTTTTGGTTGTATAGCAGGATAAGGTTAACCTTTAACTGCACAAGACTGACTTTCGACAACCTTTAGAAAGAGGCCTATTGAAACATTGTAGGAAAAGGAGAAAATGCTGGTAACCAGCATTTTCTCCTTTTCCAGCAATGTTTTCAACTGTACCAAAGAGTACTTGCACTATTTGACCCAAATTAAAATTGTCGTCTGCAAATGCTTTCAATTTGGACCAGGCTAGAATTATGTTGTCTGGTCATGGGTTAACAGTTACAATACAAAATACACAAAGCAGCCCTTTACCAAACAATCCCTGGTTTTTACGACCCTGAGATATACACCTTTTGAAAACATGGTGGGAAAAGGAGAAAATGCTGGAAACTGGTTACCAGCATTTTCTCTTTTCCCACAATGTCTTCAAAGGACTTCTGTCTCAGGTCTGTAAAAACCAGGGATTGTATGGTAAAGGGTTAAAAAGAAAAATCAGAAATTTCTGAACTACAGATCCCTGATCTCGGGTTAAGTACCTTACAAAGTGTGCTGACGGGCTAGGAGAAAGTTAAGATATGATCACATGTTGAACTCCTTACCACACAATCCCGACCTTTAACAATCCTGAGAATGAAAGCCTTTGAAAACCTTGTGGGAAAAGGAGAAAATGCTGGTAACCAGTATTTTCTCCTTTTCTCACAAGGTTTCCTATCCTTTCCAAATCAATTTTCAATTTTTTATACAAACTGAATTTGTTGCCTTCAAATGCTTTCAATTTGGATAAGTCCTAAATTTTGTCGCTTGGAAAAGAGTTAACTCTAGGCAAGCTGTCACTTAGCAATAATATCAAAATAAATCTTCAGCAACAGATTTCCTGTTTCTACCACATTTCATGAATGTATAATGAAGGCTTTAGCTAATTCATGAAAGCACTTAACGAAAAATACAGTTCTATCCTGTTAGATACAAGAGAGCCACGATCCCCCTGAACTTCTCACCTAAGTCCTTCTCACCAAACGGGACTGATTTCCAACCTATTTCAAGATGGCAAGACAAATATTCTAACAAACTTTCATAAGTAAGATACTAAAGATGTGACCTTCGGAGTGTATATAAGCTATTTCTATTTGTTTGAGTAACAGGAAATTCTTTCTTTCATTCTTGCTATGCTTAAACCTTCGCAAAATTTAAGATTCATTTGCAGACAACGAATCAAATACAGTGTATTACTCAAAATATGAATTTTTTCTCTAAAAGAGCAGAATACATTGTGGAAAAAGGAGAAAATGCTGATCACCAAAAGGTTTTTGTTTGTGAAGATTTAACCCTTTACCACACAATGCCGATGCTCCAGGAAAAGAAGCCTTCTGAAAACATTGTGGGAAAAGAAGAAAATGCTGGTAACCAGTATTTTCTCCTTTTCCCACAATGATTTCTACTCTTATCAAAGAAAAATCACACCATTTAAGCCACACTGGAATCGTCGTCTGCAAATGCTTTCAATTTTGACATGGCTAAAATTTTGTCATCTGGTAAAGGGTTAATGAAGTAATGGATTTATTACTAACCAATCCAGCTTGAGCTGCCCTCATATCTGTCACCTGTCTACTCGTTTGTACTTGTTGCTGTCTTTGTTGGCGTTCTCTGAAATTATCAGAACACAAATCTATGTCCATTGTTATCATACAGCAAACTGTTGTAAAGCCTTTAGCATAAAAGTTTTACAAACAAAATAATGTACTAGACCCGTTTTACATGTACTCAGGTAGTTAGGAACAAATTTTTGTAAGTTTTTAAGCTTTTATGCAACTATGGTATGGTGGGATATTTCTGACATGAGATACAAGATAACTTTCAAGACTGTTTTAGAAAAATACTATGAGAAATCAAAGTTTGCTGGAAATTTTATCTAGATGAAATGGAAAAGATAAAATTTCCAGGAAACTTTGAACTATTGCAATAGTTTTCTAGAACAAACATGATAGTTACCTCCTGGCAGAAATATACCAACACACTATAGTTACATAAAACTTATATAAAAAACTTTGTTCACAACTACCTAAGTAAAATGGGACCCTGGTCCATTAATTCCATCAATGGAGTATATTTTAACCTTGTACTAAACAATTAAAAAATTTAACAAACTCCACAGATGACACTGAAAATCTTGTTGCAAAAGGAGAAAATGACAAGATGTGACTCGTTGTCCAACAATGTTTTCTACCCTTCCTCATCATGATGTTGCCCTAAGTTTAAACATATTTATTTTACATCGATTGAGAAACAAGTTCTAACAACTTGTTCTGATCTCTCTCTATTCTAATTCCTGTGAACCACACCAGTACTGAAGCCAAATGTGTGGACCAATGAAAAATCCCAATGTTGACACCTGCTCCCGTGTATCTAACTTGGGACCTCGTGGTTATGAGGCTGGACGCTCTACCTCACAGCCAAGCCCTTTTGTCCGAGCACTCTAGGTTCGAATCCTGCCAGGTCCCTT
The DNA here is from genome assembly GCA_943736015.1 of Tridacna crocea. Lineage (NCBI taxonomy): Eukaryota > Metazoa > Mollusca > Bivalvia > Cardiida > Cardiidae > Tridacna > Tridacna crocea. The sequence continues at coordinate 47,707,862 of OX031063.1, forward strand.
TATTTCTTTCATGCATTTGTTCATTTGTAATTGTTTCTTTGTTACAGACTTTGTAAGACTGCATTTCCCATAATGTTTTGTAAAAGCCTCTTTCTTAGGATCATTTCATCTCAGGATAGTGTGGTAAAGGGTTAAATAACAACACAATATGCAACCCTTACCTGTCTAATTCTCTACCTTTACTGGCCATTTGATTCCTTTGCTGTGGGGCAGCAGAAACATTGGAGGGTTTAGGTTTATTACTTGAGGTCTGGTTTGAGGAGTTTTGTTGTCTACGAATTGCAGCAGCACTGTTAAATACAAGTGAGATAAAAATGTGTTATTATACTGCAAAGAGATTTCTTGTGATTTGATTGGTTAATATGCCGGTAACATATATCATGTTCCCTGGCAAAAACCACGTAAAACTAATTTCCCTTTTGAGTGCCCCGTAAACATCACCACACATGCAACACAACATCCAAAATAGCGGTGTCGATCGAACACCAGACTGCACATTTATGCACCAAACTGCACGTTTTAGTGACGTCAGTTTCCAGTGACGTCAGTTTTCATTGAATTGGGGCACACAGAAGGGAATTTCTATTTCGTCAGCATACTCGATTCATGAAATTATAAAACAGGAAAATTTCGCTTAATGCGCTTTGAAAGGGTATAACTTTGCAGTATAATAAATTCGTTGTACGGTCAGGTGGCAGAGGAGTTGGAAACTTGTTCACAGCTCTGGTGAAACATGTCGCCACCTCGCCTTCGGCTCGGGGCGACATGATTAACCACAGCCGTGAACAAGTTTTCAAGTCCCCTGCCACCTGACCGTACAATGAATTGATTATACTGCAGAGTTTTACCATTTCAACATTTGTTAACCGAATTTTACAACTAATATTATGCTCTGGCAATAGGAGGTTTACTGCATCCCCACAATGCATCTTACCAAGCAAGACCATAATGCATCTTACCAAGCAAGACCAAGCAAGACCATAATGCATCTTACCAAGCAAGACATCACAGATGTATGGATCCATTTAACTCCTTACCAAACAACAAAATTTAAGACGGGTCCAAATTGAAAGCATTTGCAGATGACAAAATAAATGTGACCAAAGATTTAAAAATTTGTTTCAGGAAGGGAAGGAAAACATTGTGGGAAAAGGAGAAAATGCTGGTTACCAGCATTTTCTCCTTTTTCCATGATGTTTTCGAAAGATTTCTTTCACAGAGGTGTTAAAAGTCGGGATTGTGTGGTAAAGGGTTGATCCATTTTGTCAAATAATAACTGACTGAATCATGGGGTATGCTTATCTTTTGACATGCTGAAAATTGAACAATAACAAGTGACTGACCCATGAGATAAAGTGTCTCTTTGGCATTCTGAAAACTGACCAAAAGCAAAAAGTATCAGCCCATGTCGGCCTGTGCGGACTGCACCAGTTGACCAGACCCCTAGACAAGAGGGAGTGATGATTTTCTTAATCCATAATTATGTTCTCTTCCAAACCCTATGTTGTAGGTACTCATTAGAATTGTCTCGATGAGACGATTCTTAAGAGTACCCTTAACATAGGGTTTAGTGGGCAATATTTAAAATTTTTAATTTTGAAATCAAACTCACCCTCCCCCCCCCCCCCCACCCCCTCCCCTATCTGGAGCTCTGCTGACATGGGTTGATACTGTTTGCAAATGCATTAAGGGCTTGGTTTTATAATAACGAAACTACATCCCCAGTCTTTGAAAACAGGAAATGCAATTTTCTAGTTAACCCTTTCCCAAACAAACCCTAGGTTTTACGTGTCTGCAGTACAAGTCTTTTGAAAACACTGTGGGAAAAGGAGAAATTGCTCATAAAGAGCAATTTCTCCTTTTCCCACAGTGTTTTCCTCCCATTTGGAGAATTTTCTACCATTTTCATCGAGTTTGAAATTGTCGTCTGCAAACCCTTTCAGTTTGGAAGAGTCTAAAACTTGTTGTTTGGGAAAGGGTTAAATTATGGCATGTTGGAATCAACAAAACCATGGCATGATGCTAGAGACAAATTAAGACATTTTGAGCAGTTTGATATCTAATATCTGCATTGTTCAAATCATCAAGTCATAGCATGGCCATTTCTTTCCCTTGAGATATAAAAATTATCTCTGATGTATCATTTGTTCAAGCTGTTATTACTCTGTATGATTACTGATGATCAATATAATAATCCTCTCAGTCCTTTACCACACATTGCTGTCTTTTAACTCTTTACCGCAAAATCCCAACTTTCCATGATCCTGAGAAAAAAGCCTTCTGAAAACTTTGTGGGAAAACGAGAAAATGCTGGTAACCAGCATTTTCTCCTTTTCCCACAATGTTTTCTTACCTTTCCAAATCAAATTTCAATTTTTCAATTACATTTATTTTGTCGTCTGCAAATGCTTTCAATTTGGACCATTCTATAAATTTCTCGTATGGTAAAGCATTAATGACCCCGACACAGACAGCTTTTGAAAACATTCTTGGAACTTTCCAGCATTGTTTTCTACCCTATCAAGGTCAAATATTATTATTTGGGCACTGTGAATAGGTCGTCTAAAATGCTTTCAATTTGGACCAGTCTGAAATGTTGTCGTTTGGTAAAGGGTTTACCCCTTTCCTGCTTAACCCTTTACCACACAATCCCGACTTTTAACAACCCTCATAAAGAAGCTTTTGAAAAAATTGTGGGAAAAGGAGAAAATGCTGGTAACCAGCATTTTCTCCTTTTCCCACAATTTTTTCTACCCTCCCCAAATCAAAGATCAAATTTTTTATTCTCATTTATTTTGTCGTCTGCAAATGCTTTCAATTTGGACTAGTTCAAAATTTTGTGGTTTGGTAAAGAGTTAATAAATGATATGAAATTTTCAAGCCTATAGTAAAACCTGTTATTTTTCTTTTCAAAGGAAGTTTCTCAAGGAAAAAATACCTCCTTATTAGACAGTGTAGACCCAAGATCAGACTGCACCTTCTGTGCGAAACAAAATTTTTTCTGAAACATAAACTCGTGTCAGATTCTATATATATGCAGGGTTTTCCATGACACATAAATCCTGCGTCATAGATGCGATTTTAATTCAAATGACCCCCAAAATAAATGACAGTGCATCATTGGTGACTCAACTCTCCAATATCTAAATCATGTTGGAAATTGAATAAAGCATCATAAATGCATTATGTATTGTAAATAATGCTTGAAATTGATAACAAAGAGATCCATTTATGTTGACCCCCTAAGTTAACGAAATGATCCTTAGCAAATGAGGAAGGGGGTCATGATGACCCCTGATTTTTAAAGTTGAGGGAAAACCCTGTATAATGAAAGCAGAAATTACTCCCAAATATGTAATTGCCTCTACGCGGACAGATGAACAGACAGTCAAGGCTGTAACAATTGCCTGTCTAACATATACAAAGAATATCTACCCTTGTTTTGACATATCCTTCCCAGTTCCTTCAAATCCCTGACACTGATGGTCATCTTCAAATCTGTGTCTTAAACAAAAGTTTTTGTGGCATTTGTCACATTTTACTGGCACTATTTCTTTAACTTTACACCCCTTCTTTGAACATTTATTGGTATATACCTATAAAACAAAATACATGTATCAACATCAATTAACCTTTCATAAACAATCCCTGGTTTTCATTGCCCTGAAAAAGAAGCCCTTCGAAAACATAGTGGAAACCAGCACTTTGTCCTTTTCCCAAAATGTTTTCTACCCTCCCAGAACATTCAATTTCTGAGTCATCTTAATTTTGTCGTCTTCAAATGCTCTCAATCTTGATCAGTCTAAAATTCTGTCATTTGCTAAAGAGTGAGCCATTCATGAACCAATGCCATGGTTTTAATTCTTTCCCAAACGACAGAATTTTAGACTTGTCCAAATTGAGGGCATCTGCAGACGACAAACTAAATGAGACTGAGATACTGAATTTTGTTTCTTTCTGAGGGTCTTGACCTTTTACCACACAATCCCGACTTTTGACAACCCTGAGAAAGAAGCCTGTAGAAAACATTGTGGAAAAAGGAGAAAATGCTGGCAACCGGCATTTCCCCTTTTCCCACAATGTTTTCTATCCTTCCCAAAACAAATTTAGGTATCTATAAGGAAGATATAGTAACCCTTTACCACACAATCCTGAGTGTTGCATCAAGGATTAATAAAACAAAAATTAATAATTAAATAAATAATCTCTGGGAAATCACTGGAATATGCAAAAGGTGCATGCAAGAAACACATCAGAAATGAGTTTTATTTTCGCTTACTTTTCTTCGTTCTCTGGCTGGGTCTGACTGACAATCATTATCTATATGTCGTCCTACAACTGTATCTGCTACCTCTCCTTTCTTCACTGGAACTGGTTTGTTACAGAGTGGACACACAGGTACCTGGTTATCCTACAATATCAAATAAGTTTAAACTTTGACAGCAAAATTCTGAATTTTAATGATGCCAAGGAAAAGGACTTTTGACCAAATTTTGTCAAAAAAGGAGAAAATACTGGTAATCAATAGGATAAATCAGTACCAGACCGAAAAGGTGGCCTCTACAGTGCACTGCAGACAAGATAATCATTGTCCTTTATGATGAGCTACATAAGATCATTAGATGGTAAATGGACACCAAAAACCTCAAATTAATATTTACTTTGATCACTTTATGTGAATTAAAAATAAAAACACAATTCAAACACAATAATGTATTAAAAAAAGTGTACTCTTTACCCCATAAGGCATTTCTATGGTATCTCTAATTGACCCTAAATAACAGCAATGATGAAGCCGTTTCTTATGTCACCTTTGATAGTGTAGAAAACATTGTGGCAAAAGGTGAAATTGATCGTCACGATGTTTTCCAAAGGCTCCTACAAGCAATGCATAAGTATCTATAGAGTATGGAGTAAAGGGTTGGTTTAAACATATTTATTTCACATCGATTGAGAAACAAGTTCTGACAACTTATACTAATCTCTCTCGATTCTGCTTCCTGGGAACTACACCAGTACTCGCGCCGAATATGTGGGCCGATGAAAAATCCCGAAGTTGAGGGTTAATAAACAACTGAAGATGGTTAAATGTGACAAATAATTATATCAAATGTATTTTCTTACCTTTTTATAAGATTCTGTGCAGGAATGTGTGTTGTAGTGTATATGATCATTACTGTAAAAGAAGAATGAGACTTAGACAGTGAGTCACAGACTAATAATTACAGACAGACAAACAGACAGATAGGCCATTCCTAGAAAATAAAGAGGATAAACAAAAACTATTATTCAAGTTTTTTCATTCAAGTTCTTAACTGGTAAATAAAGGCAACCGCCCAAAAGACATGTAAAATGATACAATAACTGCATTTACAAGAGTTGCGAAAAGCAATAAATGAGATTTAACTCTTTACCACACAATCCCAACTTTTAACCACCCTGAGAGGGAAGCCTTCGGAAAACATTGTGGGAAAAGGAGAAAATGCTGGTTACCAGCATTTTCTCCTTTTCCCACAATGTTTTCTATCCCTCCGAAAACAAATTTCCATTTTTCAGTCACATTTATTTTGTTGTCTGCAAATGCTTTTAAAGGTGGGTATTGAGAATTTTTACATCTCACCAAGTTAAAAATTATATATATCACTAAAATTCATATGAAAAAATAATACAAATCTTCAATAATTAAGATTCATAAAATTACAAAAAAAAATCTTTCTTTTGATGGTATTCCCTTAAATGGCTACGTAGCCTCTTAAGGTATTTTTAGATTTCGCGCCAAAAATCAATAAAGCATTTAAAGGTGGCCCTTCAGATTTTGGAACGAAAATTTTACAAAAATACAAAAAAATCATCCTTATACTCCCATAGCCTTTTCATTTGCGTTCATAAAACCCCAGTAGTCAAAAACCATCCGATAACACGAGAAATTAGAGATTTATTACGGACCAGGTTGAAACCAACGGGAGACATATTCTATTTTTAGATTATCAATTCTCTCATTTGAATACAGGAAAACACAGACAAAGTTTCAAACATCCATCCGAAGAAGACATTATGGAAAATAATTATTACATGTTTGTTTTGTAATGGAATTTAAGCGTTATTAGTCACGTGCCAGTCACTTGACATTCCCACAATGCTTTATTGATTTCTGGCGCGAAATCTAAAAATAGCTTAAGAGGCTACGTAGCCTTTTAAGGGAATACCACAAAAAAAAAATTTTTTGTAATCTTATGAATCTTAACTATTGATGATTTGTATTTCTTTTTCACATAAATTTCAATGATATATATATTTTTTAAATTGGTGTGATGTGAAAATTCTAAATACCCACCTTTAATCTGGACCAGTCTAAAATTTTGTTGTTTGGTAAAGAGTTAACTTCCACATACTTAACTCTTTTTCACACAATCTAGGATTTACACTGTATACGTGAAAAAAAGAAAACAGAAAAAGGGATCTGTGCTAGATAAAAAGAAACTAGATATATCATACTTACCAGAATATCTGTGAGCAAGCATCACATTTCATTGGTAAGAAATCTGAAGAGAGATGAAAAAGTTATACTAAGCACAATGTTCTGTTAATGCCCTATAAACTTGCAGCAATAGGGTATATTTCAAATAGAACTGAGTCGGAGCTGCTTTAGATAAGGCGTGTGATCCTGTGACTATGCATTTAACTGAAAGATAAATGCAATGAAATTCATTACAGTGTGTGGAAAGATGCACAATAGTTATAACAATGAATTATTATCTGCTACAGAGGAATGTAACTATCCTCATCACCCTTATGGAATAAAAACTACCCAGAATTCTGTTTCAGACAAAAAAAACTTTCATTTTGTGGCCCACATCTAGGCAATTTTACATGCCTGAAAACCCTTTCAACCCTTTTTCAGCATAAGGTTTGAGACCAGGGGTATGTCCAGAATGCAGAATGGTTTAGTACAAAAGAGTTGAAAACAGCTCAAGGGGAAATAACAACAAATCACAGCACATGCACAACTTCATACATATTGACCTTTTCTAATTTGGAACCGTGTGTGTAAATTTGAGCTCAGTACCTTAAAAAGTGTTGGAGTATTGCTCTGGACAAATTTGTGTCTACAGACAGACAGACGGACAACCATGGCGATTCCAGTATACATCTCTCCACTTGGTTGTGGGGGGCATTATTATATCAACTGGGCAGTTGAAATCTTATGTAGCCTTTTCAAAACAATCCCAGGTTTTCTTGACCCTGTAGAAGAGACCTTTTACAATCTTAAAAACATCATGGGAAAGGGAGAAAATACAGGTTACCAGCATTTTCTCCTTTTTCCACAATGTTTTCTACCCTATCAAAGTAAGACTGAACCACATTGAAATTGTTGTCTGCGAAAACAGGCAAAAATGCTTTCAATTTGGACAATGCTCATATTTTGTCTTCTGGTTAAGGGCAAGGAGATTATGTACAGTCTATTAGGCTTAAGCTTTAGATAGCAATGCAACATGATTTTTTCAAAGTAAAATTTTGTCAAAAACAACTACATATCTGAAAAGATACATCTTTCAAATAAATAAATTTGTTTGTTTTATTGAAATATCTCTATTACAAAAAAAGTTATAGCATGTTTTACCCTTGACACTAAATACCCCTAAAAATGGCCTATGACTAAAATGTGAAGAAAAAGCGTCCCAACTTTGAAAATGATACTCAACTTGAAAACAGCCTAAATACAATGACATATCTGAAAACTTACACCTTTCCTCTGTACAAAACAGTTTGTTTGATTGAAATATCTCTACTTGAAGAGAAGTTATAGGTCAATTACTCTTAACACCCAACCCCGAAATTCATGAGAAAAACCGCAAAACTGAATGAAAGGGCTACAACACTTTAATGTGGATGTTGAGCAGTTTTGAATTGTAATTTACCTTTGTATTTTGTAACAAACATGCTAAATTATAAATCTGTATCCCAAAAAAATACACTTATAGTTGTCCTCGCTGGTACCGCGTCATCTATGATACCGCGGTAATCCCGAAAATACCTAATTTGCATACGTAGCGCCACCTAACCAATGTTTACTCTTATCAAATCAAAAGCAGAAGTGTTTTTGTATCGCATCGGTTAAAAAATATTAGATATATCTTCATTAATGATGAGTTACTTTCAATATTCACGAATTGCAAAGTTAATGCACACTTTTCCTCCACGTTTTGTAATTAATTACCCCCAACTCTTCAAAAAACCGACAATTCACTTTTGACGAGTAAAGGTCAACTGCTGTGGCGCCATAGTCCTCGCCGGTAACAAAAGCTATGGTATTTAATCAGTTTTTGAATATAAATGTCATATTTGTTACTATTTTCCAAATTTCAAGTGTTACCGCGGTATCATAGCGGACTCCCTTCGGAGCCCTGTAGTCAACATGTCAGCTTGACCTAGATATTTTTGTCTGAAAAACACGACTGAAGCTTTGATCGTGCACATTTATTGTAACTTTACAAGCAACAGTTTATCAGTATTGGAAAATAATACATGTGAGTTTCCTCTCTGTTAAAAAATTTTCGGTAAAATTAAGTACCGCGGTACCATCGAGGACCATCCTACATGTTCTGTTATCCCTTTACTCCTTCAAAATTGGCCTAAAACTGTTGCAAATATCCTGAAAGAAAAAGGAAATATCTTTTACTATGTTAACAAGTTTATCTATTGACTTTTTAAGTAGGATCATGTTACATTAGTAACCAGGTAAAATTAACACACATTTAACCATTGTGTCCTTATATTCTCAATCCTGGCTGAATTAAACAACTTTTAACCCTTTACCATACACTCCCAAGTTCAAACGACCCTGAGAAAGAGGCATTTTGTGAACATAGATGGAAAACAAGAACATGCTGGTAACCAGCATTTTCCCTTTCCCCACAATGTTTTCTCCATTTTCAAGTGCTCATCCCATCATAACAGCAACATTTTATTTGTTGTCTGCAAATAGTTTTATTTTAGACAATTTACAAATTTTGTCGTACGGTAAGGAGTTAACTAAGTTTCATCTAAATTTACCAATGTGTTGATATATATGCATGAATATACTGAACATTTTTAAATCTAGGAATATTAAATTTCTGTACCCTATATTTGATTTTTAACCAAAAAGATACTTAATAATCACCTTTGCAAGCATTAAACCTAGAGACAGAAAGAAAGGGAAAAATGGATAAAAGAAACCAACATGCAAAATGAAAACAAAAAAACATGAAAAGCATATTTTGACATCTTCCCATGTCAGGTAGTACTGCCATGCCACATATAGATGAAAGTATTTTGCTTTCTCTTTTTGTTCAGAAACTTAAATGATTAATAAAGCAATTAACAGGTAAAATAAAAAATAAAAAAAAAATGAAAAAATAATAAATTCAATAATAAAACAATAAATATTAGCAATGCACAAAACATTCATGCAAAACATGTTATCTTCAACTGTGCAACTGTTTTTTATATGTGCTTATATAGTAATAGGCTGTTTGTACCACACCACACTTTCTAGAAGCAAAATACATGTACAAAAACAGCAGTATATGTTCATAACAAGTTGAAACATTATAAATAATCATTCACAATGAAGAAACACACACAAAGACGGCTTTTGAGAGAAAGGGTTACTATATATCCAACCAGTGGTTTTGTGGAATTGTCAGTACATGTCCATATTCTAATCAGTAGAACATATGGTTGCTTTTAAACTTATCCAGTAATCTATATGTATGTGTATTACCTAGAAATAAAGTGCATAATTCATGGAAAGAAACTGGAGCGAACTTTACTGGGGCGAACCTAGGCACTAGCAGTCAAGGCAGTTTTCTATGTATTTCTGACAATCAAAATAAGCGTTATGGTAACAATATTTATAAATCTAAATTTTGAACTTAAATATGCAAGTAAACCATGTTAAAACCCTGCACAACAAAGCCATTCACTTGAAAATGAAGAAAATCCTTCATAGTTTGCAACATTGATTGCGTCATCGCCGCCATTATGGATTATTTGGTGACATTTCGCGGGAATCACAAATGGTGAAAATTGAATGCTTTGCCAGTCGAAAAATGGAATAAAAACATTAGAATGATTAAAAACAGCAAATTATCTTTACAATCATATAAAAATGACGAGCGTAATCGACCTTTAACTTACAAAAGAGACAAAATGAAAATTTCAATTTCTCCGCAAATTCTTAATATGGCGATTTTTTTTGGAAGTGCTAGTTGTCCGGGAACAAGGACCATTCTTCATTATCATATGAGTTCCACTGGGCGTCTTTAATTAGGTTTTATGCTCTTTCTAGAGCGTAATAAATTCCTCCCAACTCGGGGTCAAAAAGAGTCCCTCATACATATTCATAAGATTAATTCAAGGGACGCTACTCTTTTTGATTGAGCATCGCTACTTTAGAGGCAAAAGTTAAGAGTTTCGGTGATAAGTGAGACAATGTACCAAATGACTAATTCTGTAAAGGATAGTGATTGTCAAAGCAAACAAAAAGAAAAGAGGATCTCCACTCAGATACGTTTTGACTCTGGACAGCGCTTTTTAGTTAGGATACGGTTTGGTTTGGGTACGTTTTGGATTGGGTACGTTTTGACTGTAAAGCAAAAATACGTATAACTTATTGTCTTGACGAGATTTCTACAGATATCTGAAAGTATCATAGCAAAATCATACACCAACGAGTCATTGTGTATTTCTTTTTCAGCCGAGACTGTTTCTCAGAAATGTCTAAAAAATATCCAACCCAATTTCCCAAACACAAGACATGCCATAATAATTAAACGGTACAGTAGGATATATTCGTATATCTATCATTTTAATCATAGTTACCGAGTCTTTTACAGTCAGACTGATAGCAATGCTGTCCAAGACTAGGAAATTCCATTTTCTACGACCGATTTAGTTCTATTTTGATTAAGAACACACTCTTTCTGTGGTCTCTTTCTGTCTACTTCTTTCGTGTCACAATGATTTGACAAATTTGTATTTCCCCTTCTATTTATATTCTAATAGTTGCGTAAGCCTCGTTTTGAGTTATGACGTTTGTTCTGGAAAACTCTAGTAGATTACTAAATATAAAAGCGTTGACCGCAGTTTGTCTTAAATGTCTTCAGTCTCATACTTCTGCAAGTACAAAAGTTGCTGCATAGATGCAACAAAAAGGGGAAAAGGACGGCGAAAAAATAATTTGGCAGTTGCCACTTGTTTCTAGAAATCTCGAGTGAAATTTGATATCGTAAACCACACAGGCTACGTAGGTAATTGTATTACCAAGGAATCGTTGACTACTAAACTAAGTAAGAGGTTATTAAATGGAACTAAAAGGATAACACGATGAATTGAGAAAATGTAATCGTTTATTAAAACTCATAAAACTCATAAAAACAAAAAAGATTACGTGAACAACAACAACAACAACAAGAAAAGATATGTACACTTAACTCATTACCAAACAACAATATGTTAGACTTGTCCAAATCGAAAGCATTTGCAGACGACAAAATAAAAGTGACTGAAAATTAAAGATTTGTTTTGTGAAGGGTAAAAAACCTTGAGGGAAAAGGAGAAAATACTGGTTACCAGCATTTTCTCCTTTTCCCATAATGTTTTCTAAAGGCTTCTTTCTCAGGCTCGTCAAAAGTAGGGATTGTGTGGTAACGGGTTAAGTAACAGACATCACGATCCCTAGTTTTTACATAAATATGAAAGAGAAAGCTTTTAAAACCATTATTGGCAACAAGCCTTTGGAGCTTTTCCCACCTTGTTCCAACCATATCAAAGACAAAAAAATCCATCATTTGAGCAAATGTAGTTGGTCGTAGAAATGCTGTCCGTTTGGTTTAGTCCAAAATTTGGTCGTTTTGTAAAGAGTTACATTTAATTGGTGAAATACCATACCACGTGGAAAAGTGGGGGAAAAAAGAAAATAATAAAGATAATTAGTACGGACAATTCAAATTTTAGTTGCAGTAACTATCATTTACGTCTTCCTTATACTTGGCAATCATTAGTTTTGCTGAGGTTTTGGTCGAACGGACAATTATCTTTTTTAGAAGCAGCTCTTTCGACCAGTCAGTCAATTAGTACTATACCTAACCCTTAACACAGCCTGGGTTACAGGTCGGTCATTTTTCCCCTTTTTAATATCCGGAAATGTTTGTTGTCAAAAATGACGCCCATTTTTTGACAAGATAATGTCAGAATATAAAAAAGAGGGCTATGATGGTCCTGGATCGCTCACCTGAGTCAATAGGCGAAATTTCACTCAATTCAATGCATTATTCTATTTCTGACCAATTGTCAGGTCAATTGATGTGACCTCTACAACGTCCACAAGGAATTTCCGTAAGTTGGCATAGTGACCTACTTTATCACCATACATGTAGGTGACCCTATTTAGAACTCATCAAAAACTGATCAAGGCAAACATTCTTAATAGTTTTCAAGTTGATTGAGCAATAAAAGTAGCCTCTAGAGTGCCCAACAGGTATTTCTTTGACATAGTGATCTAGATTATGACCCCAGGTGACCCAATTTCGAACTCATCCAATATTTTATCAAGACAAACATTCTGACCAATTTTCAAGTCAATTGATCAATAAATATGGCCTCTGGAGTGCATTAAAGCTATTTTTTCATTTGACATACTGACCTAGATAATGACCCCAAGTGATCCAATTTTTAACTAATCTTATACCCCCATTCCACTCTCACAGAGCACCGTAGATCGCCATGCAGAGCGCCAAGAACGCTTTCAGATCTTTAGCGGATCGCCTATATCGCCAAGATCGCCATCTGTTTATTCCCTTGCACAAAGATCAGTGGCGATCTGTTCAGAACGCTGTCACATCGCTACTCAATCGGTTAAATCGCTATCGAAACGAAACTTGAACGTAAATGGAGCGCTATCAGATCGCTCAAGAGCGCAAATGTTCCTCCAGTATGCCGGTCATTGCTCTCCTATGTGATCCGATCCAGCGACCATTAGAGATGCAGTAGTGCTCCGTTGTGATGAAGTGGCGATATGATCGCGCTCCCATACGATCAAGTGGCGATATGATAGCGCTCTGTTAAGTAGCGATATGATAGCGCCCCGTTACGATCAAGTGGCAATATGATGGCGCTCCGATCGCGCTTTCGAAGGACTTTATCAACAAGAGAGCCATTGGCCCTGGAGAGCTCACCTGAGACTCTAGCTTATGGGTGAAATTCAATTTTTTGAACAACTTCGGGAGAGCTTTACCCAAGGAACATCCCTGCCAAGTTTCAACAAGATTGGCCCAGTAGTTTGGGAGAAGAAGATGTGTAAAGAAATTGTTGACGGACGACGGACAGGGCGATCACAATAGCTCACCTTTAGCACTTTGTGCTAAAGTGAGCTAACAAATATCAAAGCTCTACGCCTTCCAGTTTCAAAGAAGAATTTTAAATTTTCCCTTTTTGTTCCTATGTTCGAATTTGTGATCCCTGGGGCTGGGCCAGTTTTGACCAAAGCAGCATCCTTGGAACAAACTTGGTAGAGGTCCACGCGGAGATGCTACATATCAAATATCTAAGTTCTACACCTTCCCGTCTAAGAGATAGATAAATTTAAAGTTTTCCTTCTTTGTTGCTATGTTCGAACCTGTGACCCCCGGGGCAGGGCCATTTTTGACCCCAAGGGCATAATATGAACAAACCTGGTAGAGGTCAAATAGGTATTGCTACATTAAAAATATCAAAGCTCTATGCCTTCTAGTTTTAGAGAAGAACAATCTTAAAATTTTGTTCCCATGTTTGAACTTGTGACCCCCGGGGCAGGGCTAGTTTTGAACCCAGGGGGGGATCATATGAACCAAACTTAGTAGAGGTCCAAAAGAAGATTCTACATACCAAATATCAAAGCTCTACGCGATCAAGTTTCAAAGCTCTATGCCTTCTAGTTTAAAGAAGAACAATTTAAAAATTTTGTTCCTATGTTTGAACTTGTGACCTCCGGGGCAAGGCTAGTTTTGATATCAGGGGCATCATATGAACAAACTTGGTTAAGGTTCACCAGAAGATGCTACATACCAAATATCAAAGCTCTACATTATCAGGTTTCAAAGCTCTATGCCTTCTAGTTTTAGAGAACAATTCTAAAATTTTGTTCCTATGTTTGAACTTGTGACCCCCAGAGAAGGGCCAGTTTTGATCCCAGGGGCATCATATGAATAAACTTGGTAGAGGTCCACTAGGAGATGCTACATACCAAATATTAAAGCTCTATGCCTTTTAGTTTTTGAGAAGAAGAATATTAAAGTTTTCATTCTTTGTTCCTATGTTTGAACTTGTAACCCCGGGGTGGGGCCAGTTTTGACCCCAGGGGCATCATGTGAAGAAACTTGGTAGAGGTCCACTAGGAGATGCTACATACCAAATACCAAAGCTCTACGCCTTCAAGTTTTAGAGAAGAAGATTTTTAAAGTTTTCCTTCTTTTTACCTGTTTAAACTTGTGTCCCTCGAGGTGGGGGCCAGTTTTTACTACAGGGGCATCATTTGAACAAACTTGGTAGAGGACAACTAGGAGATGCCACATACCAAATATATATGAAAGCTCTACGCCATCTAGTTTTAGAGGAGAAGATTTTTAAAGTTTTCCTCCTTTGTTCCTATGCTCAATTTTGTGACCCCCGGGACAGGGACAGTTTTGACTATAGGGGCAACATTTGAACAAACTTGATAGAGGTCCACTAGGAGAGGTCACAGACCAAATATCAAAGCTCTGCACTTTCTAGTTTCAGAGAAGATTTTGAAAGTTTTCCCCTTGTTCCTATGCTCAAATTTGTGATCCCCGGGGTGGGGCCAGTTTTGACCCCAGGGACATCATTTGAACAAACTTGGTAGAGGTCCTCTAGGAGATGCTACATATCAAATATCAAAGCTCTATGCCTTCAAGTTTTAGAGAAGATTTTTAAAGTTTTCTTGCTTTGTTCCTGTGCTCAAACTTGTGACCCAGGGGTGTGGCCAGTTTTGACCCCAGGCGCATGATTTGAACAAACTTGGTAGTGGTCCACTAGGAGATGCCACATACACGTACCAAATATCAAAGCTCTACACCTTCTAGTTTCAAAGAAGATTTTCAAAGATTTCATACTTTTTTTCCATTTTGTTGCCATGGCAACCAGAGTTATGGGTGGAATTCAATTTTTTGAACAATTTTGGTAGAGCTTCACCCCAGAAACATTCCTGCCAAATTTTATCAAGATTGGCCCAGTGGTTTTGGAGAAGATGTTTTAAGAAATTGTTGACGGACGCCGGACGCCAAACATAGGGTGATCACAATAGCTCAACTTTAGCACTACAGTGTATGGGTGTTCTCATAATTACCAATCCAGTAGCAATCTCTGGCGATCTACGGCGCTCTGTATGAGCACACAGAGGGCCGAAGATCGAGGCCTAGTGGAAAGGGGTATTAGATTTCATCAAAACATTTTACTTAATTCTACAATCAAATTAACATAAATGTGGCCTCTATAGTGCCCAAAAGGTATTTCTTTAATTTGACCTAGAGACCTAGTTTATGATCCCAGGTGACCCAAATCCAAATTCATTCCAGATTTCATCAAGAGAAACACAAGGTCATTTGAGTGAAAAATGTGGCCTCTTGAGTGCCCACAAGGTTCTTATTTGACCTGGTGACCTAGTTTATGGACCCGGTCAATCCAATTTCAAACTAATCCAATGTTTTATCAAGACACATTGTCTGATTAATTTTCAAGTCAATTGAATTAGAAATGTGCCTTCTAGAGTGCCCCATAGGTATTTCTTCCATTTGACCTGGTGACCTAGATTATGACCCCAGGTGACCCCATTTTGATCTTAGATTTCATCAAGAGTAACATTTCGACCAATTTTAACATCAATTGGAGTAAATGTGACCTCTAACAACCCCTAGAGTTAAAATTCTTTAATTTGACCTAGTGACCTAGTTTATGACCCCAACTGACTCAAATCCAGCCTCATCCAAGATTTCATCAAGACACATATTCTTACCAATTTTTAAGGACACTGAAGAAAAGCCTTTTGAGCCTGCAACAAAGCATCTTGCGTTCTTGTAGTGCTCTCGGAGAACATATTACATACTAATTTGTCAGCGGCTTTGTATTTATGTACGATTAACTCATTTAGATATGTATACATTGTCAACTAATGCTCCTTTGAATGGGCACAAGGATCTTATATACATGATCCCTGATGGACATTCTCTCAAATCAATGCTGGAAAAGGGGGCTGTTGCTTGTGATAAGTAATTGTTGCCTTCTCTTGTATGGTTTTCAAATAGTTTATTTCTTTCATGCATAATCAACAAGTCCTTGTATAATTTTATCAAATTCATCATATCTGAACAGCATTCTTTCCCAGCGTTGTCAAAATCCGGATTGTGTGTGTGGTAATGGGTTAAGATATTCCTATTGCTATAAGGAGGGATTGTTTTGTTGGAATTCTGAACACAAACTTGTGTTCAGAAACCATAAAACACTGGGATGCAGGATTGTTTGGTAAAGGGTTACCACTACTTATTCATTTCCATGATGGATTTAGGAAATACTAATTGTTTGCATCTAGACATCATTAACCCTGTACCAGATGACAAAATGCTAGCCATATCCAAATTGAAAGCATTTGCAGATGACAATTTCAATATTACTCAAATGTTGCAAACTTTCTTTGATAGCATAGAAAACATTGTGGGAAAAGGAGAAAATGAGGGTTACCAGCATTTCCTTCTTTTCCCACAATGTTTTCAAAAGGCTTTTTTTTTCAAGAGTGTCAAAAGTCAGCATTCTGTGGTAAAGGGTTAATAACTCTGTAACAAATTGTGTTGGAATGTAAGTGATATGGTGACTTTATAAATGGAGGACGGATGTTATGGCCATGGACATTTCGGCCAGGACATTTTGGCCACAGACATTTTGGCCAGCTGAAAGTGCAAAGTAGGCCGTTTTGGCCAAATGTTTTATAAACACAGAAAAATGGACTAAACTAACTTTCTATGCTTTTAGATATATCATTTTACATAAAGAAAAAACAATTTAAGTTCATTTCTTGTAGATTATACTTTTAATCGACATTGACATCCGTGGCCAAAACGTCTTACATTCTTATAAATAAAGGAAAAACCGATTATTTTCTCCCACTTTTATTATTCCTCTATTGATTTGGAATGTGGGTTGCATATAAAAAAGTATCAAAGCAAACAAAAGCAATTAATACCATAAATCAAACACATAAATAAATTTGGCAAAATAAAAGTTAAAAAGTATGCTACAATGATTTACTTTCTCTCTTTCTCTCTCTCTCCACCCAAACTTTACTTTCGCAAAAACCCCCATCCTTACAAAAGTAACATTTGACCGATGAAAAACTTAGAAAGACGACATGATGCAACAAAAAAGCATTTTGGATGTTGTCTTTGATACCTTACTGCAAATTTTCTGCATATTGTCTGTGCAAAGTGCAATAAAATGTTACAGACAGAAAGGAAAGTCATTCCTATGTTTTGCGGAGGTGGGGTGGGGGCTAATGAGAAACTAATTAAAAGATGGTATAGATCATTAACAAGTTTGCAAAGGCATTTGGGTTTTTGACAAACTTCTCTCCAGTATAACCTTTCATAAGACCTTGTCTCATTTAACCCTTTACCACACCACATCATGTTACACTTTCACCATTTTCCAGTTCTAACATCTTAGACTAGGCTTCTGACTTATGTAGACATGGGGAACGGACAACAGTCCACTGGGACAAAAACCCACTGGGACCCACAAGGACAAAAGCCCACTGGGACAAAAGTCCACTGGTACAAAAGCCCACTAGGACAAAAGTCCACTGGGACAAAAGCCCACTATGACAAAAGCCCACTGGACAAAAGCCCACTGCTAATTCTGGCAGGGAGGACAAAAGCCCACAGTTTATAAAAGAGTGTTAAAAAATAATTTTTCTATCATTTTTGTTAGAAAGCGTTTCCTGCTTTTCACATGTTTCCCATTCTTCTAAAGACAAGTCACATCATATATATGATTGTTTAAAATTAAATACATAATTATAACTAAAAGTGGGTGTTTGTCCTTGTGGGCTTTTGTCCTACACCCCGTAGATATACAGAACATTTCAACCAGAATATCTCCCCAAATCTGATACAGAGCTCCAATTAGAAGGAGTGATTTTGATTTCCAAATTGAAAATATTAGTAATTCTCCACTAAACCCTATGTTTTAGGTACTCATGAGAATTGTCTCATTGAGACGATTCTAATGAGTACCCACAACATAGGGTTTGGAAGAGAAATAATGGATTAAGAATACAATCACTCCCTCTTATCTGGAGCTCTGTAATAAGTAAGTCTCTGAAAGTAAAAATGGAGAAAAAAATTATGATAAAGGGAACAGCATACATACGAGCCATGATCTGTGAAAAGGGGGATTAATGCATTTGCCAAAAGTTTCGGCCCAAGTCAGCCTGCGCAGTCCGCGCAGACTAACCTGGGCCAAAACTTTTCGCTATTAGTCAATTTTCTGTATGTCGAGTCTTTCAAACATGTAAGTTCGCAACTAATGCATGGCTGAAGTACAATCCGCATCTGGCAAGATTTGAACCCATGACAAATAAGTATCTTCATTTTTGGAGATTTAATCCTTTCCCAAACAAGCCCTGGTTTTTACGTGTCTGCAGTAAAAGTCTTTGAAAACACTGTGGGACAAAGAGAAATCGCTCGTAATGAGCAATTTCTCCTTTTCCCACAGTGTTTTCTATCCTTTTTGAGAACTTTCTGCAATTTTCTCCAAATCTAAAATTGTCATCTGCAAACTCTTTCGGTTTGGAAGGGTCCAAAATTTGTTGTTTGGGAAAGGCAAAAACCAATACCATAACCACTGAGCCAAAGAGATATCTCCCCAACGCAGTGGTTAGTTATTGTGTTTAACCCTTTACCCCATAAGGCATTTCTATGGTATCTCTACTTTACCCTAAATAACAGCAAGGATGAAGCCATTTTTTATGTGTATATGACACCTTTTGATAGCATAGAAATGTGTGGCAAAAGGTGAAATTGCTTGTGACGAGCAAATTTCACCTTTTGCCACAATGTTTTCCAAAGGCTCCAACAAGCAATGTGTAGAAATGAGTATCTATGGAGTAAAGGGTTAAACTGGGATGAAGCCATGCATGAAGGAGTGGTCTCCCGTAACACAAGGGACCAGTGTAAAACAAAATTCACTAGACCGTTATTCATAATGGGTTTTAGGGATGTGTAATACTGGAATGGCTTGCTTGGTGTCATGAATCACAGAGATGAATTAACCCATTACCAAACGAGAAAATTTTAGGTTTGTCCAAATTGAAAGCATTTGCAGACGACAAAATAAAAGTAACTGAAAATTTGAAATTTGTATTGCAAAGGGTAGAAAACATGGTGGGAAAAGGAGTCGTCAAAAGTAGGGATTGTGTGGTAATGGGTTAACTCATTACCAAACGACAATATTTTAGACTGGTCCAAATTGAAAGCATTTGCAGACGACAAAATAAAAGTGACTAAAAATTTGAAATTTGTGTTGTGAAGGGTAGAAAACATGGTGGGAAAAGGAGAAAATGCTGGTTACCAGCATTTTCTCCTTTTCCCACCATGTTTTCTAAAGGCTTCATTCTCAGGGTGGTCAAAAGTAGGGAATTATGTGGTAATGGATTAAGCCCACTTTTTTGGCTTATCTCAAATAGGAAAAAAAAAAAATTAATGAATCACATTCATACCACTGGGTTAGTGCAAGACTAACCAGCATTTTCTCCTTTTCCCACAATGTTTTCTACCCTTCACAAAACAAATTTTAACTTTTCAGCCACTTCTATTTTGTCGTCTGCAAATGCTTTCAATTTGGATCAGTATAAAATATTATCGTTTGATAATGGGTTAATGCATCTCCTGGATGCAACATACTAAGCCAGGAATCACCTAATTATAGACCTATAATATCCATTTAAGTGCAACAATCTACTGAATCTTGGCATAGAATGTTCCTTAGCCATGCATAAAATTTATAAATATAAAGTTTTGATCTATGTCATATAAGTAACATACCCTATTTCACAGCACATGAATGTTATACATGCGATTATGAAACACCCATGAAGAAATTTTCTCATTTCAATGTAAGGTAAACAATACCCTATTTCACAGCAGATGAATGTTATACATACGATTATGAAACACCCATGAAGAAATTTTCTCATTTCAATGTAAGGTAAACAATACCCTATTTCACAGCAGATGAATGTTATACATGCGATTATGAAACACCCATGAAGAAATTTTCTCATTTCAATGTAAGGTAAACAATACCCTATTTCACAGCAGATGAATGTTATACATGCGATTATGAAACACCCATGAAGAAATTTTCTCATTTCAATGTAAGGTAAACAATACCCTATTTCACAGCAGATGAATGTTATACATGCAATTATGAAACACCCATGAAGAAATGTTCTCATTTCAATGTAAGGTAAACAATCAACAATACAGCTTTCCACTGGCCATTCAAAAGGGGGGATTATCTTGATTTCTATTGTCAAACAAAACTTTTAAACTCTTTCCCAAACCACAATATTTTAGACGGGTCATCTGAAAGCTTGTGCAGACGACAGAATTTATATGGCACAAATGATTGGATTTGAGTCAAATAGTTCTTACGAACAAAGTCCATAACGAAGAAACAAACAAATGCATAGCTCAAATACAAACCGCATCTAGCGGGATTCCAACTCTTCACAGGACAAATAACCTCTTTTTTTGAGGATTAAAAGACCATTACCATAATCACTGAGCCAAAGAGATACATGTATCTCTCTGATGCAGTTGTCGGGTATTGTATTTAAATCGGGACAAAGCTATGCATGAAGGAGTGGTCTCCCGTAACATAGTCTAGAAAACATTGTGTGAAAAGGAGAAAATGCTGACTACCAGCATTTTCTCCTTTTTGCACAATGTTTTCAAAAGGCCTTCCTTTCCATGGTCATGAAAACTAAGGATTGTTTGGTGACGATTTACCAGTCAATCCCTGGTTTTCCCAACTCTGTGAAAGAAGCTTTTTGAAAAAATTCTGGGACAAGGAGTAAATGCTGGAGGACTAAATGCATGAAGGAGTGGTCTCCCGTAACATAGTCTAAAAAACATTGTGTGAAAAGGAGAAAATGCTGGTAACCAGGAGAGGAGAAAATCTAATGTACAAGTTTCTTTATTTGCCACATGTTTTTTACATGTAATCTAGTATATTACTCAAATTTTCTCCTTTTCCCTCAGTGCTTTCTACCCTTCCCAAAACAAATTTCAGTTTTTGACTCGCTTTAATTTCGTCATCTGTTAATGCTTTCAATTTGGAAAAGTCTAAAATTTTGTTGTTTGGTAAAGAATTAAAGGAAGATACTTTTTACAGAGATCAATACTTCAAAATCTCGTTACAAAAAAAATATGTAAACAAGCATGAAGATGAATCATTCGGTAGATTAATTAACACTTCAGCACACAATCCAATACAGTTCCAATGACTCCGATACAGAGGGCTTTTGAAAACATTGTGGGAAAAAAGCAGATATCTACATTTGAGCTACCTTAAAATCTGTTGTCTGCATTAATTACATGTTTTTCAATTTCGTAGAGTGCGACATTTTATCCTTTGGTAAAGACAAATAAATGTGACAATCCAATTTTCTTCACCCGCGCAAGAAAATCAAATGTACAAATTTCTTCATTTCACATCTTTTTTTAACATGTAATCTAGTATATTGCTCAAATTTGAGCCATGCTGGGTGAAAAAGGGGGCTTAATGCATCTGCGAAAAGTTTCGACCCAGGTCAGACTCCTATCAGCGCAGGCCGAGCTGGGTTGAAGTTTTTTGCTACTAATTAATTCTGTGTATGTCCAAGGGCTACTGTGCCTCAAGTCCAATTCTTTACCACACAATCCAGACTTTTAACGACCCTGAGAAAAAAAGCCTTTTCAAAACATTGTGGGAAAAGGAAAAAATGCTGGTAATCAGCATTTTCTCCTTTTCCCACAATGTTTTCTACCCTTCCTTAACCAAATTTCAATTTTTCAGTCCCATTTATTTTGTCGTCTGGAAAATTGTCAATTTGGAGAAGTCTAAAATGTTTGTCTGGTACAGAATTAACTCAATACCAAACGACAAAATTTTAGGGTTGTCCAAATCGAAAGCATTTGCAGACGACAAAATAAAAGTGACTGAAAATTTGAAATTTGTTTTGTGAAGGGTAGAAAACATTGTGGGAAAAGGAGAAAATGCTGGTTACCAGCATTTTCTCCTTTTCCCACAATTTTTTCATTAGGCTTCTCTCTCAGGGTCGTCAAAAGTCAGGATTGTGTGGTAATGGGTTAAAGGTCGTCATTGTATGGTAAAGGATTAATATGATTATTTCAAAGTGATCTGTTGTAAATGGCCTGAAGAATGAAATGAGCTCATATTTTACATTATAATACTTTAGTATTTTGTTCTCTGTTATAATTATTACCTGTAAAACACATATATCAAAATAAATGCATCCTGCCTATTTACTCTTTACCACATAACAGAAATTTAGATTTGTACAAACTGAGAGCATTTCCAGACAGCAATTTAATTGTTGTTTAAATGATGAAATCTGTCTTTGTTGGCATAAAAAACATTGTGGGAAAAGGAGAAAACGCTGGTTACCAGCATTTTCTCCTTTTCCTACAATGTTTTCAAAATGCTTCTTTCTCAGGGTTGTTAAAAGTCAGGATTGTGTGGTAAAGAGTTAAACAAATTTCACAATATAAGCATTAAATTTGAAATAAAACAAGAGGACCATGATGGTCCTATATCGCTCACCTGAGTACCAAGCAGCAAAGGTCTACAATAAAGATAAATACCAAATATCAAGGTTCAAGGCTAAATGATAATGAAACAAGACCAGCAATTTGTCGCAATTTGACTTGAGACTTTGAAGTTCCATTCCAGACAAGCAAGAAATACTGTAAGAATGAAGATCAATTTGGAATTACATAAAGTTCGCACTAGGTAGAGATATTGTTCTTGCGCATTGTATTCTGTAATACTGCAACAAACATGCATACCAAGTTTGAAGTCGTTCTGACTTGAGATGACAAAGTTATATTCCAGACAGGCACTAAATGCTGTAAAAATGACATTCAAAGGGAAATAACTCAAGGACAGCACAAATTAGAGTTACAATTCTTGTGCACTGCACATCCAAATATTGCACCAAATAATCATACCCAATTTCAAGTCATTCCTACATAAGATGACAAAGTTTTGCTCCGGACAAGCAAGAAATGGTTTGAAAATGAAGTTCAGAGGGGAAATAACTCAAAATTCAAGCTAGGAAGAGTTATGGTTCTTGTGCACTGCACTCCATAAATATAAAACGGTCATGCATATCAAATCTGAAGATGTTCAGGCTATAGATGACAAAGTTATATTCCAGACAAGCAGAAAATGCTGTAAAAATGACAATCAAAGGAAAATAACTTACAGACAGTATAAGGTAGAATTATGGATTTTTCACATTGCACTCTGCATTATTGCAACAAACACAAATGTCAAGTTTAAAGGTGGCCCTTCAGATATTGGGACGAAATTTTTACAAAAATACAAAAAACTCATCCTTTACTCCCAAGGCCTTTTAATTTTCATTCATAAAACCCCAGTAGTCGAAAACCATCCGACAACAACAGAAATTAGAGATTTACTACGGCCCAGATCGACACCGACAGGAACCATGGTCTATTTTTAGATGAGCAACTTGCTCATTTACCTACCGGAAATACACAAATAACGCTTCAAACATAGCGTCCGAAGAAGAAATTATGGAAAATAATTACATGTTTGTTATGTTATGGAATTTAAGCGTCATTAGTCACGCGCAAGTCACTTTACATTCCCACAATGCTTCTTTTGATTTTTGGCGCGAAATTTAAAAATACCTTAAGAGGCTACGTAGCCTTTTCAGGGAATACCATCAAAAATTTTTATTTTGGTAATTTTATGATTCTTAATCACTGATGATTTGTATTGTTTTTTCATATAAATTTCAGTGATATATATATTTTTTGATTTGGTGAGATGTGAAAATTCTAAATACCCACCTTTAAAGTCAATCAGACTGGAGATGACAAAGTTATGCTCTGGATTAAGAACTATTATAAAGAACTTTCTAATTCAAGGGCAAATAACTCCAGTTGTTTGCGTCCGATTACATCCAAAATTAAACTCATCCAAGATCTTATGGTTATATATACTTTGGCCAAGTTTACAGCTGATTGGTTAAAAATTGTATATGCTAGAGAGTAAACAAAGTGTAGTATAGCAATATTTCTAATTCAAGGGCAAATAACTCCAGTCGTTCTGGTCAGATTACACCCATAATCAAACTCATCCGAGATCTTATGGTCATATATATTTTGATCAAGTCTGGTGCTGATTGGTAAATATTTGTAGATGCTAGAGCGTAAACAAAGTGAAATACAGCAATATTTCTAATTCAAGGGCAAATAACTCCAGATGTTCTGATCCGATTAGACCCAAAATCAAACTCATCCGAGATCTTATAATCATATATACTTTGACCAAATTTGGTGCTGATTGGTTGATATTTGTAGATGCTAGAGTGTAAACAAAGTGAAAAACAGTAATTTTTCTAATTCAAGGGCAAATAACTCCAGTCGTTCTGGTCCGATTACACCCAAAATCGAACTCATCCGAGATCTTATGGTCATATATACCTTGTCCAAGTTTGGTGCTGATTGGTTGATATTTGTAGATGCTACAGTGTAAACAAAGTTAAATACAGCAATTTTTCTAATTCAAGGGCAAATAACTCCAGCTGTTCTGGTCCGATAAGACCCAAAATGGAACTCATCCTAGATATTATGGTCATATATACTTTGACTAAGTTTGGTGCTGATTTGTTGATATTTGTAGATACTAGAGTGTAAACAACATGAAATACAGCAATTTTTCTAATTCAAGGGCAAATAACTCCAGTCGTTCTGGTCAGATAAGACCAAAAATTGAACTCATCCGAGATCTTATGGTCATATATACTTTGACCAAGTTTGGTCCTGATTTGTTGATATTTGTAGATGCTAGAGTGTAAACAAAGTGAAATACAGCAATTTTTCTAATTCAAGGGCAAATAACTCCAGATGTTCTGGTCCGATTAGACCCAAAATCGAACTCATCCGAGATCTTATGGTCATATATACTTTGACCAAGTTTAGTCCTGATTGGTTGATATTTGTAGATGCTAGAGTGTAAACAAGAAAATGTGAACGGACGGACGGACGACGGACGGACGGACACCGACGGACGGTGAGTGATCACAATAGCTCACTCTGAGCACTTCGTGCTCAGGTGAGCTAAAAAAAACTAAAAAATATTCGCAAATCAAAAGAAAAAATCATACATTTTGACTGTAATGATGTAAAAATGATACATTCTGCATTTTTCATTAAAATAATAAATACAAAATAATAAATTGACAAGAACTGAACCAAATGAACTGTATACATGGATTTTAACTATTCATACATATTTCTCAACAAACACTCTGCATAACATCTGTAGAAGTGAATCTTTTCATGTCAAATAAAATAAAAAATGAAACATCACCTTAGTCACAAGGCCTTTCAGCATCTAAAACCACTTTTTCAAAGTCCTGACCTTATATCTTCTTATTCTTGCCTTAACTCATTACCAAACAACAATATTTTAGGCTTGTCCAAATTGAAAGCATTTGCAGATGACAAAATAAAAGTGACTGGAAATTTGAAATTTGTTTTGTGAAGGGTAGAAAACATTGTGGGAAAAGTAGAAAATGCTGTTACCAGC
Source organism: Tridacna crocea (assembly GCA_943736015.1). NCBI lineage: Eukaryota > Metazoa > Mollusca > Bivalvia > Cardiida > Cardiidae > Tridacna > Tridacna crocea. The sequence goes on from OX031063.1 coordinate 47,733,797, forward strand.
ATTTTCTCCTTTTCCAACAATGTTTTTTATAGGTTTCTTTCTCAGGGGCGTCAAAAGTAGGGATTGTGTGGTAATGGGTTAACTCTTTACCAATCAACAAAATTTTGGACTAGATCTAATCTAAACTGAAAGCATTTGCAGGCAACAAAATAAATGCAACTCCAAAATTGAAATTCGATATTGGAAAGGTAGAAAACATTGTTGGAAAAGGAGAAAATGCTGGTTACCAGCAGTTTCTCCTTTTCCTAAAATGTTTTCAACCCTTCAAAAACACAAATTTCAAATTTGTCGTCTGCAAATGCTTTGGATTTGGACAAACCTACAATTTGTCAGTTGGTGATCATTAATCTAAACTGGATGCATAGTTTCAGAGAAGATCTTTGAAATTAAAAGCCAACACAAATATACACCCACAAACAGAAGGACAAAGAAAAAACATCAACCATTCTAGCCGTACTGGATATTTCAAATCTCTAGGATTTGAATGAGAGAAAAAATTATTTGTTTGGTAAAAGAATATAATGATTCATCATTTTTTTCTCTCTGGACTGTTTGAAAACAAAAGTAAATTGCAAACAAAGACAAACAACTTAATCTGCATCTACTTTGATAATCTATCAAGTGACTTTTACAAAAAAAAATGTAAATCTAACAAACATAACCATTTCAAGTATTTTGATGTTAGAGTTTCCCAACATTTATTCTTATATTTCTATAAAACTGAGATTCACTCTACATGCAAATGCAGAAAACACATATTAGCATTTAGAGAATATAGAACCCTAATCACACTATATTTATGCATAACTATAAATACATGAACTTGAAAAATGACTGTTAGATGAAATAATACAAACAATTATTGCATTTGTTAAGGTTTGAGTATTTGACTGGTACTATTTTATGTATAATACATAAAAAGTTAAACAAGAGAGACCAAGTCTAGTTTATAACAACAATACATATATATACATTGCAGAAGGCTACGAGAGCCAGTCTATCCTAATTATCAATGGTACTTTGAGCACATTTACAAAACTCTTGTTTAACAAATCAAAATAATTGATACCTATTCCACATTACCACTATACCACAAAACAAATTTCAGATTTGTTCCAATTGAAAGTGTTTTCAGTTGACAAATTAACCCTTTCCTAAACAATCCCTGGTTTTTATGACCCTGATATAGAAGCCTTTTGAAAACATTGTGGGAAAAGGAGAAAATGCTGGTAACCAGCATTTTCTCCTTTTCCCACAATGTTTTCTACCCTGCTGGAAACAAATTTCAATTTCTGAGTTACATTTATTTTGTTGTCTGCAAGCGCTTTCAATTTGAACTAGTCTAAAATTTTCTCGTTTGGTAAAGGGTTAAATGTGCTTCAAGGGTTGAAATAACTGTGGGAAAATGAGAATATAATGTTTACCAGCATTTTCTTCTTTTCCCTGACTGCTTTCTACCCTACTGGACACAAAAATCATCATTTGAACTACATTCATACTGTTGTCTGCAAGTGCTTTCAATTTGGTAGAGTCATATTTTGGTAGAGTCACAAAGAGTTAGTTTACATATTATTTGTTAACAGTTCAATCGCTATTTCAATGGTGTTTGTGGATAGCACAGATCACAATCAGGCTACACAGAGTAGGCTATTTACAAGTAGTTCACCTAACATGGCGATATCTAATGCACATAGAAACTAACTGTCACTAATGAGATCCTGAAGAATATCTTGTGGTATCTAGTAAACAGTTTTAAAAAGATTATTTTTTTTTGCAGCAGTAACTCACTTCCTACGAAAACCATTTGTCCAATAATAAATACTACATCGGTACTATCTAAATAAAACAAAACAGACATCATTACCAAATTCTTCAAATATCATCTAATAGAAATATCATATAAAATTGCAGCAGATCTTTTTATAAACAAAACGAAATTCATACCAATAACTACAAATGGATTTCATAGTCAATAAACACAATTTGGCCTGCAACACATGCATAGGAGCATGTGGACATTTGCTTAAAGTGTCGTCTTACGCCAAGCCAGAGCAGTTGGCACAGACTAATAAGAATCCAAAAATTTCCATCTTTATGTAATTTTCTGTTTAACTCATCACCAACAAAATTTTAGACTGGTCCAAATGAAAAGCATACGGTAGACAACAAAATAAAAGTGATTGAAAATTTGAAATTTCTTTTGGAAAGTGAAGAAAACATTGTGGGAAAAGGAGAAAATGCTGGTTACCAGCATTTTCTCCTTTTTCCACAATGTTTTCAGAAGTCTTCTTTCTAAGGGTCGTTAAAAGTTGGGACTGTGTGGTAAGGAGTTAATGCAAGTCTATGGTAGAACAAAATCTAGCGTAATCGTAAAGTGCCATCTTGGATTAGCCTGCAATATAAAAAAATGTACAAATTCCCCTTTTTGCATGTAGCCGGCCATATCTAGAATAATATATGACCATAGAACATACATATAACAAGAACAACTAGTATCATTGACAATCTTTCTCTCCCCCACCCCATTTCAGGAGAAGACGTGTACACAAAACTGTGTTTAGAGATGGACGGACAGATATATCAAGATGACCTGACTACAGCATATACCTACACCCATCTCTATTGCCAATTGTTTGAAAAGAAAAATCAACTAATTACAAAATAATCCTGTTTTCACAGTTGTGACGAAGAAAACAATTAAATCCAACTCCTTACCACACAATCCCGACTTTTAAAGACCCTGAGAAAGAAGCCTGCAGAAAACATTGTGGGAGAAGGAGAAAGTGCTGGTAACCAGCATTTCCTCATTTTCCCATACTATTTCCTACCCTATCAAAGTCAGATATCATCATATTAATTGTTGTCTGCAGATGCTTTGAATTTGGTCCAATCCAAAATTTGCTGTTTGGTAAAGATTTAAAAACATAGTTGTAACACGAGACCATCCTGGTATTCAGTTTTCTCTCAGAGTTTTTGTCCTTGAAAGACAAATCTGATCATCTATACCGCATTTGGAAACTTTTACAGGCATATATTCTGACTAGGTCTGAAACTTCCTGGTCTGGGTGAAGTATTTTAACCCTTTACCTGATATGCCAATTTGAGGCTCTTCCATTTCAGCAGCAAATAAAGATATGATGTCAAAAATAAGGACAAATGAGGATACAAATATCTGATTAAGTGGAAAACATTAAGGGAAAAGGAGAAATTGCTCGTTATGAGCAATTTTTCCTTTTCCCACAATGTTTTCAAAAGCTATCTGTTGTCGATGCGTCAAAATGAGTATCTATGGAGTAAAGGGTTAATACAAATACCAAATGATATTATTTAACCCTTTACCACACAATGACGAGTTTTCACAACCCTGAGGAGGAAGCCCTTTCAAAATATAGTGGGAAAAGGAGAAAATGCTGGTGACCAGCATTTTCTCCTTTTCCCACAATGTTTTCTAATCTGTCAGAGACAAATCAAATCAATTCATGCTCATGTAGTTTGCTACTTGAAAATGTTTTCAATTTTAGAAAGTCTAAAGTGTTTTCATTTGGTAAAGGGTTAATAAATGTACATGTATATACAAGTAGAAATGCTGTTACATCTTTACAAGATGGCAAAATTTCCACTCATCCAAATTTAAAACATTTGCAGAAGACAAAACATGACTTATATGGTGATATTTGCTTCTGAAAGAGCACAAAACACATTGAAGGAAGAGGCAACAAAAGGGCCATAATAATCCTACAGTGCCAATCTAATTCTTCTTGCGACACAAGGAGTTCCAAGGTGAACAGACTTTTGTTTTTACCCATTACCATACAATCTCTTGTTTTAATGATTCCCATGGAGAAGACTTCTGAGAGCACTGGGGGAAAAGGACAAAATGGTGATAACTAGCATTGTCTCTTTTTCCCACAATGTTTTCGAAAGCCATCTATCCCAGGGTCGTAAAAGCCAGGAATCCTTTGCTTAACCCTTTACCCCATACGGCATTTATGTGGTATCTCTAATTTACCCTAAATAACAGCATGGATGAAGCCGTTCCTTACGTGTAGATGACACTTTTTGACAGCATAGAAAACATTGTGACAAAACGTGAAATTGCCCGTCACGAGCAATTTCACCTTTTGCCACAATGTTTTCCAAAGGCTCCTACAAGCAATGCGTAGAAATGAGTATCTATGGAGTAAAAGGTTAAAAGGGTTAACCCAATAATTTTTAACACAGTACAAACACATAAGCTCAACAATGTTTACATAGTATGTAACAGTTTCATGTAAGGAAAAAAAAAGACATAATTCAAAGTAAAATACAAACTCTTCAACAGTATACAGTAAGATCACATAATGTAAAGCTTAACTTCAATGTTACCTGTACAAGTATTGTCAACAGGAAATGACATCATAAGCAGTCAAACCATATAAACTATTTGCATATTTCAAACGCATCAGTCTTTTCAACAGGAAGTGACATAACTTTTTACATTATATGTATGAATTTAAAGGCATTTATTGTGTCAGACAAATTCATGTGGTACAGTTGCTTGAGCCAAAATGTGTATGACACAAATTCAATACTGTATTTCTCGTAATAAAAGCCCCAGTGGCTATGCAAAATATAGGTAGTGAGCCTGTATCTTGTACCCAATTTCTGAAGCAAAAAGTGGGTCAAATTTTGTATATCTTTTCTGTTTTAGCTACAGCTAAGAGGAAATATGAATCAAATTAGATGAAATATTCATCATATTCTTCAAATACTTTCACTTTAGTAAACTAAAATACAGTAAGCAGATATCATGATTTAATATTTTTTCTAGGGGAAGGGGAGGGAGCTAGTATTAGGGACAGTGCTTTCCTTAACTCTTTATACCACATAATGACGACCCTGAGGTAGAAGCCTTTTGAAAACATTGTGGGAAAAGGAGAAAATGCTGGTAACCAGCATTTTCTCCTTTTCCCACAATTTTTTCTACCCTTCCCAAATTAAATTTCGATTTTTTCAATAACTTTTATTTTGTCGTCTGCAAATGCTTTCAATTTGGACCAGTCTAAAATTTTGTCGTGTGGTAAAGAGTTAAGAGAAATCGATAGATGAGTGCAATACTATTCGAAGTGCCTGTTGTACAGGCACTTAGAATAGTATTGCACTCACCCATTGAAAAATGGTAACATTTTTTAGAAATATATTTTCACATCTTCCACTACAATTCAAGACAACTCTTTACCAAACAGTCCCCAGTTTATAAGACCTTGAGGAAGAGGTCTTTTGAAAACATTATGAGACAAGGAGAAAATGCTGGTAACCAGCACTTTCTCCTTTTTCCACAATATTTTCTACCCTTCTCAAAACAACTTTAATTTTTTTGAGTCATGTTTATTTTGTTGTCTGCAAATGCTTCCAGTGTGGACCTGTCTAAAATTTTGTTGTTTGGTAATGAGTTAAGAAATCTGTCGAGTCAACATTCTATAGTTCTGCAGAATTTGATGTTAAAAATGTTGATGTCATTACTGCTAGTGAAATGTAAACAAACAAGATGTTGACAGGGCCCAACTTTCCTTTCTTGACAGTTTAATCATCAAACAAGAGGGCCAAAATGGCCCTGGATCGCTCACCTGAATTTTTGAGATGACCATAGCCTATTTTTTTGGGGGGGTATTGAAACATTGGAACCAAATTTATAATTTTGCTAAGCAACTTTCAAAAGGTCACCTGTAAAATTCATTTCAAAATCTGACCATCAGTTTCAAAAAGAAGAATTTTTAGGAATTCTTCATTTCTGTATAAGAGCAAGTATCCCCCATCCACCAGAGCCATGTTTCTTGATGGATCAAAATTTACGAACAAGTTTTGAAAAGGGTCACCCAAGGAACATTTCGGAAAATTTCTTTTTAAAATCTGACAAGGGGTTTCAGAGAAAGAGAATTTTCAAGAATTTCATCATGTCCATATATTGCAAGTAGCTCCCATTCACAACAGCAAGGTTCACCCAAGGAGCATCTCTGTCAAATTATTTTAAAATCTAACTAGGGGTTTCAGAGAAAAAGAATTTTCAAGAATTTCTTCATTTCCCTATAGTGCAAGTAGCCCCCATTCACCAGAGCCATGTTTCTTGACAGATCAAAATTTTGTGAACATTTTTTGAAAAGGGTCACCCAAGGAACATCCCTGAGAAAGTATTTCAAAATCTGACCAGTGGTTTCAGAGAAGAAAATTTTTTAAAAATTTCCTCATTTCCCTATAGTGCAAGTAGCCCTCATTCACCAGAGCCATGTTTCTTGACCAATCAAAATTTCACGAACAAATTTTGCAAAGGGTCACCCAAGGAACAATTCTGTGAAATTATTTCAAAATCTGACCAGCGGTTTCAGAGAAGAAGATTTTTTAAGAATTCCTTCATTTCTGTATAGTGCAATTAGCCCCCATTCACCAGAGCCACATTTTTTGACAGATCAAAATTTCACGAACAATTTTTGAAAAGGGTCACCCCAAGGAACGTATCTGTGAAATTATTTCAAAATCCGACCAGCGGTTTCAGAGGAGAAGATTTTCAAAGAATTCCTTGATTTCTGAATATAGTGCAAGTAGCCCCCATTCACCAGAGCCGCAATTTTTGACGGATCAAAATTTCACGAACAATTTTTGAAAAGGGTCATCCAAGGAACAATTCTGTGAAATTATTTCAAAATCTGACCAGCGGTTTCAGAGAAGAAGACTTTTTAAGAATTCCTTCATTTCTGTATAGTGCAAGTAGCCCCCATTCGCCAGAGCCACATTTTTTGACGGATCAAAATTTCACGAACAATTTTTGAAAAGGATCACCCAAGGAACATATCTGTGAAATTATTTCAAAATCCGACCAGTGGTTTCTGAGGAGAAGATTTTTAAAGAATTCCTTGATTTCTGTATAGTGCAAGTAGCCCCCATTCACCAGAGCCACAATTTTTGACGGATCAAAATTTCACGAACAATTTTTGAAAAGGGTCACCCAAGGAACATATCTGTGAAATAATTTCAAAATCCGACCAGCGGTTTCAGAGGAGAAGATTTTTAAAGAATTTGCTAAAAAATTCCATTTGGTTGCCATGGCAACCAGAGTTTTTGACAGAATCAAATTCTGTGAACAATTTTTAAAGAGGACCTCCCAAGGAACATTCCTGCCAAGTTTGGTCCAAATTGGCCCAGTGGTTTAGGAGGAGTTGATGTTTAAAGAATTGTTGACGACGCACGACGGACACCCAGTGACCCTAAAAGCTCCCCTTGAGCACGTTGTGCTCAGGTGAGCTAAAAACAGTAATACACTTAACTCTATACCAAACAACAAAAGTACTTGCAGATGACAAAATAAATGTACCTCAAATATTGAAATCTGTTTCCAGCAAAGGTAGAAAACGTGTGAAAAGGAGATAATCCTGGTTACCAATGCTCGTCATTGAAAGGGATTAATATCTAGAACACCTAAAGAAATCGAAAGTTTTAGAAGTCAAGTGTACAACTACACTTCATAGAGAATCATTGTGGTAAGTTTTGAGTTATAATGATGGAAACTGTAGCAGTTCCGCACACAAAAAACTGCAGATAGATGTACTGGCTGATGGACAGACAGACGGTCAGACAGACGACTGGGACCATAACATAATTCGACCCTTTGGGCCTATAAAATGAGTCTGATATCAGATATGCAATATGAAAAAAAAAAAATATTGCAAAAATGCACCTGGTTCAAATACCTAGGGACAATAGCAAAGTATATATAATGTAAAAAGATGTCATACTTCTGTATTGTCAGAATTTTTTAGTAAATGAGCATTAGAGATTACCCTTGTTTGACCCGGAGTAGCAGACATCACAGTTATTGTCCCTGACGGAGTGGGAGGGGGAGATGTCTGTTTTCTCCTATGTCGTATAAATATTATGGCAACAAAAACAATAATTAACAATAACAGTATAACACCTATAAGAGTGGCAATAAATGGCATGCTGCCAGGACCATTTGACAGTTTGTCTGGCTGAGTATTAGCACTTTCTTTGAAGGACTCCCCGTCAAAATTGAGCATCAATGGAGCCATATTTGTTCCCTTGTAACCTTCACCAACACCTTCTAAATCTTTCACAGCTTCCTTGAAAATGTGATCAGTATCATCATCTCGTTTTCCTCGGGTCTTTTGAGTTTTCAACTTTCCTTGAAGCCTGTAGACTGTTTGTAAAAACCATTGTCTACCTGTGTCCTCCTGAAAAAGAAACGGTACTTATTTTAAAATCATAACTTTGAAAACCATTCTATAACATAAACTGACATGTATGCACAAACCTATTTAGTGCCATATGACTTGCGAGCACATTCCAAACAGCTAATACTCACAGGAAATGAAACTGTAATGGTCATTACATTTTAAAATGCAATACTATTTCTAACTATTTCTATGTTGAAACTTATTAAAGATAAAACTTTTTCAAAGATTTTACTTTAACTGTAATTTCTTTGTATGCCATTCAGTGGTAAAAAAAATGGTTTGATTAATCCAAAATTTTTAAGTAGAAAAAAAAAAAATACCTGAAATTCCACTGGGCTAATCATATCAAAGCATTGAAATTGCTGATGTGGCATTTGCCAAGGAAGCCATAGTTTGAAATTAATAATTTGAAAAAAAAAGAGAAATACTGTTCAAGTAATAACTTGAAAATGAACACCTTTAGCGAATTAACCCATTACCACACAATCCCTACTTTTGACGCCCCCGAGATAGAAGCCCATAGAAAACATTGTGGGAAAAGGAGAAAATGCTGGTAACCAGTATTTTCTCCTTTTCTCACAATGTTTTCTACCCTTCACAAACAAATTTCAAATTTTCAGTCACTTTTATTTTGTCGTCTGCAAATGCTTTCAATTTGGACCAGTCTAAAATATTGTCGTTTGGTAATGAGTAAATACATCTTTCTGGCTACAGGGAGAATATTGAAGCCATAGTTTGCATTGTTTGTGTATTGGTGGTTTCCCTTTTTCATTCAAGGAGGATCAGGAGTAATATCCCTTGGGTATATGATGCATGATGGGCAGAGGGAGAAACCATGTAAATATATCATATTAAAGTTATACCTGAAAAGCATGATTTTGAGACATCTTTGGCCTTCAGGATCTAATTCCAAAACTTATAATAAATTTTTCAAACTTTAAATATTTATACACAAAAGAGCAGTGTGCAGTAATGGGACAAACAAGCCGAGGGGAGAACTGGTTTTGGTCATAAAAGCACTGTTTTATTTGGCAAAGGGCTGCCTTAGTCTTGAAAGTATGATTTTACCTCTTTTTCGAAACTAAAGCTGATCTCAAGCATCCTCAGGTTGACAGTTTGGAAACATGATCTAGGGCATCCATGACATATCTGATCACAACTTACCTGAAACAGGGGTGCTGAATCACAAGAGAACCCATCAGATCCAGATTCTGTTACCAAAGTGCTGGCACGTCTGTCTCTTGAGGCAAGTACACAATTAAAGGGGACACCATTGTACATCTTATCTTCTTTATGAGGAGCATCTCTATCCTGAATTGTATATATACTCATGAACAAAAAGCTCCCAGTAATATTGTATGTTTTAATTTTTCTTTTCAGTGACCCTTTCTTGATTGATGGCTGAATGCCTTTGCTACATTATTTCAATTATATCATGGCAACATATTCTTTAGTGTCACCAGTATTGGCTTAGATCGCTTAGGTGTCTTGCACATTTCCATGAAAAAGCCCAGTGCATCCAGTGTAGCACTAGTCTAGCACCCTCCAGGTCATGAGTCATACCAATGACCCACACTGACCCTTACTTTAAAAGCAAACAAATGTAAAATTTTCATGTACAGCTGCAACCAATATAACCTCGATATCTTTTTAAGATCTATGGCCCTTTACTCTCACATTAACTTTTTACGAAATGGCAATATTTTGGAAATGTCAAATTGAAAGTATTTGAAGACGACAAATTAAATGTGGCTCAAATGATAAAAGTAGTTCTTGATAGGATAGAAAACATTGTGGGAAAAGGAGAAAATGTTGGTTACCAGCATTTTCTCCTTTTCCCAAAATGTTTTCCAAAGGCTTCTCTCAAATGGTTGTTACAACAGTGGATTGCTTAGTAAAGAATTAAGTAATATAGTAATAATATCTGATAATCTTTAGTATCTCTTTTTATAGTATAAAAACTCTTTTGGCAAAGGAGCAATAATTATGTAAACACTGTACGCAATTACACTTTTTACTACAGTCTTCATGAAAGTTTCAACTGCAAAAATGTAAATATTTCTTTGCATGATGATCCTACACTTTGTACGACAATCAATATGCTTTTGATATGGACAAGTAAAAAAATGTTGTTCAGGAAACAGTTGATAGTCTTACCAAAAGCCTGACAAGGGTGTCCAGATATTTGGAGTCACCAACACATCCAAACTCATCATTTTTTGGGTCATATTTTGGTATATATCCATCTTTACCAGAACACAGGAACACTTTCTCAATGTTCAGCAAGAACTCACTGCCCAGAGATTGCACTGGGTCCACATCAACCCTGCCATATATGGTGTCTCCTAAAGTATGAAACAATAATGCCATCAGTATAAACTATTGTTGTTACGATGGCCCTAAAGTTGCTCACCTGAGCCATTGGACAAAACATGACCCTTTCCAATCTTTTCCAAGATATTTTAGGACAATCATTCTAAAGCATACACAAGGTATGTCAACAACTTGACCCAGTTCCATAGTTTCTGACCTGATATGTCAAGTTTTCAAGCAAGTTAGAGATATCATCAAGACAAATTTTTGAAAACTTTCATTGTTATTGGACTGGAAATGTAGCCTCTGGAGTGTACACAAAATTTTTCTATGATCTAAAGTAACAATTTAGTTTTTGACCTATTGTAATCTGTTTTCAAACTCTACCAAGACATATATTGTGACCAAGTTAGCTGCATTTTGGTTCTTATAAAATCTTTGGACCAAAAGACCAGTACCTAAACTTCCATATTGCACTCAAGGTCATGTACTATTTGTTATATGAAACCCCCTCAGATATTGTGTAACTGGAGGCCAAAACTCCTACAATAATATAACTTATATGTACACCAGTTCTCATGGTAGGGAGGCTCTCATTAAAGTTCAAGCCAATCTCTTTGAAAACCTTGGGAGGAGAACTAAGAAAAAAAAATTTTGAACAGACAGACAGACAGACTTGATTCCAGTGATCCCCCAAGCTGTGTGTGTATGTAGTGAAGGTGTTGTATAATAAAGGTATCACACAAATGCATATAAATACCATTTGAGTAAATAAAGAATTTCTTCCATGAGACCAACTCTCCTTTAACCCATTAATCCCAACTTTTAACCTTCTTTCTCCTTTTCTCATAATGTGTTCTACCCTTCCCAGTACAAATTTCAATTTTTGAGTCAAAATTTATTTTGTCCTCTGCAAATACTTTCAATTTGGACCGGTCTAAGATTTTGTTATTTGGTAAAGAGTTAAACAATATGCTAGGAAATGACATCCCAAAATGGTACTACATTTATGTTAAGACTTACCTGGGGCAAGCACAGCATCTTCTTCAGAGGGGATATCTCTAGAGAGATCTGACAACCAAAGATCTCTGTTTCTTACAACACTAAACTGTGTGTTCAAGCTATATTGTGCTGGAACAGGGTCACTGACTTGTTGAAATCTGATTGGTAGATCAAAGGTCACAGGTTTACTGGGTGTACACTTGAGTGGTATGGAGTATTTCTGATTGGGTCTAGCAAGACATGGGAGGAGTTTCACTCTGAAGTTGCCAGAGTAATCCTTCACCTGAAAAACATGTACATCTATTTAACCCTAAGCCACACAATTCCCAGTTCCATCAACCCTGTGCTAAAAGGCCTTTGAAAACATTTCCGGAAAGAAGAAAAATCTGGCAGCCTGCAATTTATTGATTTTCCATATTTTCCTTAGTCTGAAACTAAGCTAATCACATGCTTGCACCAAATGCAATATGGCAATTTAAAAAGATTTTCAATGTTATCCAGTTTTGTTGCAATCTCACTAAGACTTTTTCTAAAAATCTCTCTTCCTGTCTATCAGTAAATCAATAAAACTCACAGCCATTGTGGACACGAACTCCCAGAGCTGCACTGGCTGGTCAAAGGTTGGGTCACTTCTCACAAGTCGGAGGTCGAAGTTCAAATTAGGTTGATCCACACACTCCACAGTTGACACTAGACTGTTGCCTGTTGGGAAAAGAAAACAATTCAAAACATCATCTAACCCCTAGGCTATTAAGAGTGACTTGCTGAACTTTTTGGGACAGCATAGATCAAGATCAAACTGCACAGAAAGTAGAAAGTGCAGTCTGATCTTCCATCTATACCTTCCGATAAGGAGATATCCCCCCCCCCCACCCCCCCCCCCACAAAAAAAAACTAGAGCTATCACTAAACGTGATCATACCCCCCACCAGATCCTTGTCACAAAACATCTCTTTGTAACAGAATGCAGCATGGTTTAGTATAAAAGAAAGATTTAAAAAAAGACTATTTGGAAAAAAAGAGAAACAAAGGGAAACCTGTCAATGGAAAATTATTAAACTGTAAACAAGTTATAATATGCACATTCATGTATTTATTTTAAAGGGTAACTTCCTTTGAGGTTTGTTAGAGATCTGCTCAGCAGTTATTGCAAAATGGAGTGGACAAAAAAAATATAAATGGGCCATAAGTAATTGGAAAATCATTCAAGGATAAACAAATTGTAATATGCACATCTTGACCTCAGACTAAAAATCATTCAACCATAACACATTATAATAATACATCTTCATTTCATAATGAAATTTCGCATGAAGTTTGACTGGAACCTGTCCAGTAGATACTAAGAAATAGAGCTGACAATTGAAATCTGTTGAGTAGTTATTGAGAAATAGAGTGGACAAAAAAATTAATGAAAGGGCCATAATTGCTTTGAAAATCATTCAATCATAACCAAATAATAATATGCACATCTTAGCTTCATGCTTAAACTTCCCATGAAGTTTAACTGCAACCCATCCAATACATACTGAGAAATTGAGCTGAGAAAAAAATTCATAAAAGGGCAATAACTCCTTTGAAAATCATTCAACTGTAACTAAATTATAATATGCGCATCTATACCTCATAATAAAACTTCCCATGAAGTTTGGCTGAAATCTGTCCAGCAGTTATTGACAAACAGAGCAGACAAAAACATTCATGAAAGGGCAGTAACTCCTTTGACAATCATTCAGCTGTAACTAAATTACAATATGCACATCTTGACTTCATAATGAAACTTCCCATGAAGTTTGACTGAAATCCATCCTGTAGATACTGAGAAATAGAGCAGACAAAAAAACAAAATTTGTCCAGAATCATCAAAGGGCCATAACTCCATGGCCCTAAATAAACCATAACCAAAATAGGATATGCACATCTCTGCTTGATACTGAGTCTATTTGTGTAGTTTGAGCCAAATCTGTCCAATAGTTGATGAGAAAAAGAGTGGACAAGAAATTTCATGAAAGGGCCATAACTCAGTGAAAAATCAATGAACCATAACCAACATTTCATACGCAGATCTCTGCTTGATACTGAGTCTACCTGTGAAGTTTGAATAAAATTCGTCCAATAGTTTATGAGAAATACAGTGGACAAAAAGCTACAGACCGACCGATGGACGGACAGCTGTGTTAAAAGTATTCTATCAAAAGTATAATTTATTTTCATCAATTCAGCAAGGGCACCGTCATAAAGAGAACGACAAAAACAGGGCTTAGCTCTTGGAAATTTTATTCAATTAACTAAGAACAATTTATGATATGCACATCTTTGCTGAATGCAAAGTCTATCCATGAAGTTTGAAAGAAATTTGTCCAGAATCATCAAAGGGCCATAACTCCATGAAACCTAAATAAACCATAACTAAAATAGGATATGCACATCTCTGCTTGATACTGAGTCTATTTGTGTAGTTTGAACCAAATCTGTCCAATAGTTGATGAGAAAAAGAGCGGACAAGAAATTTCATGAAAGGGCCATAACTCAGTGAAAAATCAATGAACCATAACCAACATTTCATATGCACATCTCTGCTTGATACCGAGTTTACCTGTGAAGTTTGAATAAAATTCGTCCAGTAGTTTATGAGAAATAGAGCGGACAAAAAGCTACAGACTGACTGACGGACGGACGGACCAACCGACAAGCTGACTCCTATATACCCCCCAAACAGAGTTTTGGGGGGTATAAAAATAGCCTTGACTTAGCAAAAATTGGGGTTTTTACCACTGGCTTGAAAATGTGATTTCAAGTTATATAGCAGGATGAACATACAGGGATAAATTTTTCAAGAAATTCTACAAATGGATATTCAATCGTTCTGGATTCTAAACATTGAACATTCTAATATATAAGTTTGTTTTCGTTCGCATGCCAAGTCTTCACATAAGCATATGTACATGTAGGTTTACATACCCTGATACTTTTCCACAAACTGTCCCCTGAACTGTGGTTTTGTGTTAAACTTCACCACCAATTTTCCATCTTCTTGTATCTTCATACTGGCAGGATATAAGTTACCTGCAGGAAATCAATTCAAATGCTTAGCCCTTTCCCAAATAATCCCTGGTTTTCACAGGTCTGGAATAGCAACCTTTTGAAAACATTGTGGGAAAAGGAGAAAATGCTGGTAACCAGCATTTTCTCCTTTTCCAACAATGTCTTTTACCCTATTATAGACAGAAATCATCTTTTCAGCAAGAGTTGAACTGTTGTCTGCAAATGCTTTCAATTTGGTCTAGTCCAAAAGTTTGTCGTTTGGGAAAGGATTAAATTCAATGATAAAAGTATAGACCTACAGTTGTAGCTTTTTCTTCTTTTTTGTCCCAAGAAAGTGCAGATCTAAAAATCTGTATAGATGCCCAAATATGTAATTATAATGCAACCTAAATGTGGGTTACTATTGGCTTGGACTCTGATTTCATGGGTCAAAATATTAATCCTACATTGATATAAAGAAACAGTTACTGTAATACCCCCATTCCACTAGGATGTTATCTATTGCGCTCTCACAGAGCTCCGAAGATCGTCCTTGCAGAGCGCCAAGAATGCTAAATGATCTTTAGCGGATCGCCAAGATTGCAAGATCGCCCATCATCTACTCCCTTGCACAAAGATCCGTGAAATCTGTTCAGTGCACTGTCACATTGCTACATAATCACTTAAATCGCTATCCAAACGCATCTTGAATGTGAAGATTGTAACTGGAACATTACCGGATCACTCAAGAGGGCATAGGTTAGTGCATTCCGATAGCGACCAAGATGCAGTAGCTTTCTGCAGTAGCGTTCTGCTTGATCAAGTGGTGATATGATAGCACTGCAATACCATCAAGTGGTGATATAATAGCACTCAAATATGATCAAGTGGCAATATGATGGTGCTCTGATCACATTCTTGGAGGACTATATAAAAGAGCGTCTGTCTCGGCTATCATCATTTGGCATTTGGAAACCACCTGGTGTAGGTACAATAATTAATTCTTTGGTCTAAAGACTTTACTACAGTATGCCACCAGGGGAAGGAGCAAAAGGGGATTCAAAGCTTCAGGTCGCTACCTAAGCGAAAACAGGTCATGTAAGGTTGCAACTCCTAGCAAGGCTGTGATAGTGACCATGTACAGTTCAATATCTATCGAATCTCAATGGTTGTTACTTGATCGCCAGCGGAGCTTCATGTGAGGCAACCTTCAGTGCTCTGTTTCAGGGCACAGAACGCCCTAGATTGCAGCCTAGTGGAATGGAACATAACCAACAAACCAGGGTTTGCTCTCATTTTTTGATACTTTTGCCAGTGAATGTTATTTCCTGCCTGAATTTTCTGATTCTCTCTGAAAAAAAGGCATGACTAAAGCCATGATTTCCATCTTGTTCAGCAACTGTAGTTTTCCTCTTATTGGTATCCAGTGATAAATAACTGTTTACCACACAATCCCGACTTTTAATGACCCTGAAAAAGAAAGCCTTTGAAAACATTGTGGGAAAAGGAGAAAATGCTGGTAACCAGCATTTTCTCCTTTTCCCTTAATGTTTTCAACTCAGTCAAAAGAAAGTTTCACCATTTGAGCCCCAATGAAATTGTTGTCTGCAAATGCTCTCAGTTCAGATGGGTCTAACATTTTGTTGTGTGGTAAAGAGATAAACCAGTCCTATATCAGGGTTTTCAGCCTTTCTCTCTTTCTCTCTCTCTCCCAAAAGGCTTCACTGAAAGTCTAGCTTGCACCTGGCATAGGGTCAGTTACCAATAGATCAACTGCCCTCTTCTAATGACTTGTCAAAGTCTTTGTTACCTTGAAGTCCTGCATCACTTTGTGGGGACCCGACCCCTTCTTGCCACAAGATGGAGGTATCATATACAAATGTGAGATTAAGGTTGGTCTTCATGTCAAAATGTTGCCATATTGTTCCAGGTTGCAACGAATGGTACAGATAGGACACGTACAATGGCACTTGTAATGTAACGTAGGACTGCTTTACATTCATCACCTGGAAAAATGGTAAAAAAATGTGTTGTTGAAAACATAGGCATATTTCTTTTTACGGTGAAAAATGAAATTTATTTCATCCAGTGAACATCATTGTTTATATTTTCACAAGTAGCCCAGATGGTGTTAACTGGATGAAATAAATTATCATCATCCCCCCCCCCCTTTTCGGTTATTTGCACCCCCTCCGCACCTCCACATAGCAACACATTATAGTATTATGTCCAATGGCAAGAAATGCAAAGTAAATAATTTTATATATCCATCTGGTTGAGGTAAAAACTTTAACCCATTACCACACAATCCCTACTTTTGACGCCCCTGAGAAAGAAGCCTTTTGAAAACACTGTGGGAAAAGGAGAAAATGCTGGTAACCAGCATTTTCTCCTTTTCCCACAGGGTTTTCTACCCTTCCCAGAACAAATTTCTATTTTTCAGTCACCTTTATTTTGTTGTCTGCAAATGCTTTCAATTTGGACTAGTCTAAAATTTTCAGGTGTGGTAAAGAGTTAACCTTTAACAAAACAATTCCATACTTCCACACGAATCAAAACAGCTTTTCAAATATTGTAGGAGATCAGAGAAAATGTTAATGACCAGCAGACAACAAAATTCTAGCTTTGTTCAAATTGAAAGCATTTGCAGATGACAATTTCATTGTGGCTCAAATGGTACAATTTTTCTCTAATAGGGTAAAAAACATGGTGGGAAAAAGGGAAAATGCTGTTATTTCTCATTTTCCAACTTTCAAAAGGCTTCTTTCTCAGTGTCATTAAAGATCATAATTGATCATTTGAATGGTGTTTTACACCACTTTCAACACTGTTTCAGTCATATCAAAGCTACAGCTCACATATTCATGTATTTCCTGTGTTCCACCAGTACAAGGCTAGGGCTCTGAAGAGTCTTCCGCGAGAATGCTCCCATGAAAACACAATGGATCCAGTGTGGCTCGAACCAGGGGCCTCCAAATACTAGTCCATACTTTAGCACTGAGCCCTGCAGGACTCCTAGGATTGTGTGGTAAATGGTGAACACTTTGCCAAACAGCAAAATTTTAGACTTGTCCAAATTGCAAGGATTTGCAGACAACAAAGTAAATGTGACTTGAAAATTGAAATTTGTATTGGGAAGGGTAGAAAAGATTGTGGGAAAAGGAGAAAATGCTGGTAACCAGCATTTTCTCCTTTTCCAACAATGTTTTCAAAAGGCCTCTTCCTCAGGGTTGTTATAGGTGGGGATAGTGTGGTAAAGAGTTAAACCAGGGAAAACACAACACAAGTATACCTGTCCGTTAGTTGTGACCTGTCCACCACACTGGCTTACTAACTCTGACATCCCGTAGTAACCTTCAAATGTCCATAAACATGATTCCAAATCTAAATTCCTAAAAATTAGAAAGAGTATAATGCAAGAAATTTGGATTTAATTTTTTTCAGGAAAACTCATTGTATCTTGTTGTCCAATATGTTGTAGAATGCTTGATTTGATCAAAAGAAAGAGGGCATTTTCACAGCTGTTACATGTTATTCTTTATCTGATGAAAAAAACTGACATCAAGATTGAAAGCAGCAACTTTACAGTTACTGTTCATAGGGGTCCGTAGTTTGACTCCAGACACCCACAGACTACATAGTATAATCTGTACAGTCTTTGACTGACAGGAGTCAAACTACGGACCCCTAGGTTACTGTTGGAGACAACAAAATTTAATATGGTTTAACTGATGCAATTTGACCCAAGTAGAAATACATTGTTTTAAACAGAAAAAATATGCTTGTTAGCAGCATTTTCCTTTTTTTCCAACAATGTTTTCAAAACCTCTTTTCCTCAGAGTGTCATTAAAAGAAAGGATTGTTAAATAATGTTTTGTAAAGGGTTGATTTCTTTCAAAGCTTATAACCCACTACCACACAATCCCAAGTTTTAACAACCCTCTGAAAGAAGCCTTCTGAAAACATAGTGGGAAAAGGAGAAAATGCTAGTAACCAACATTTTCTCCTTTTCCCACAATGTTTTCCATCCCATCACATACAATTTCCATTATTTGGGCCACATTTAATTTGTCCATTGCAAATTCCTTTCCATATAAACAAATCTAAAATTTGGTTGTGTGATAAAGAGTTAATCTTCAACCAGAAAATAAAACAGATCATTTTTGTTAAAATCAGTAACACTTTTTTCTCTGTAACAACTCTTTTATGTAAACTCGAAAAGAAAACAAACAAATACTTTGACCTGAATTGAATCTGTGAATTGATGTTGGGTAAATGAATCTCTCCTTTGTTTAGCATAATTAATCAAACATGAGCTCTAAATATCTTGCATAAGATGGCTTTTGAAAACCTTTAGCAAATGCAACAAGCATTGTAAAAACCCTTTTCCCTAAATATATTTGAGCCAACCTCTGGCAAAAGGTACATGTACGAGGTACATGTTCATCAGCATGTTACTTGTACCTCTTTACGAAATGGATGAATTCTAGACTGGTCCAAATTGAAAGCATTTGCAGACTATAAAATAAATGTGACTGAAAAATTGAAATTTGGTTTAGGAAGGATAGAAAACATTGTGGAAAAAGGAGAAAATGCTGGTTACCAGCATTTTCTCCTTTTTCCACAGTGTTTTCAAAAGGTTTCTTGCTCAGGGTTGTTAAAAGTCGGGATTATGTGGTAAAGAGTTAACTCTTTGCCATACTAAAAATTCTCACCCTTGTGTTATGGGAGACCACTCCTTCATGCATGGCTTTGTCCTGATTTAACCATTACCACATAATCCCTACTTTTGACGCCCCCCGAGAAAGAAGCCTTTAGAAAACATGATGGGAAAAGGAGAAAATGCTAGTAACCGTCATTTTCTCCTTTTCCCATAGTGTTTTCTATCGTTCACAAAACAAATTTCAAATTTTCAGTCAGTTTTATTTTGTCGTCTGCAAATGCTTTCAATTTGGACAAGTCTATTATATTGTTGTTTGGTAATGAGTTAAATACAATACCTGACAGCTGGGTTGGGGAGATATCTCTTAAGTCTATTATATTGTTGTTTGGTAATGAGTTAAATACAATACCTGACAGCTGGGTTGGGGAGATATCTCTTTAGCTCAGTGGTTATGGTGTTGGTCTTTTGAACCTCTGAGAAAACCAATGTGGTGTCCGTGGTCGTGAGGTACAGCGTCGGTCTCATAACCTAAAGGTCCTGAGTTCGATTCCCGGGAGCGGGTGTCAACTGTGGGATTTTTCATTGGCCCACACATTTGGCGCGAGTACTGGTGTAGTTCCCAGGAAGCAGAATCGAGAGAGGTTAGTATCAGTTGTAAGAACTTGTTTCTCAATCAATGTAAAATAAATATGTTTAAACTAAAAACCAAGGATCTCATCCGCATGGGTTCAAATCCCATCAAATGCAGTTTCTACTTTGGCTATGCATTTGTTGCGAACTTTCATTTCCACAAGAGTTGTCCAAATTTAACCCATTATCAGACGACAATATTTCAGACTGGTCCAAATTGAAAGCATTTGCAGACGACAAAATAAAAGTGATTGGAAATTTGAAATTTGTTTTGTGAAGGGTAGAAAACATTGTGGGAAAAGGAGAAAATGCTGTTTACCAGCATTTTCTCCTTTTCCCTCAATGTTTCTAAGGGCTTCTTTCTCAGGGGGTCAAAAGTAGGGATTGTGTGGTAATGGGTTAAGGTAGTAGACCCCTTATGGAAAACAACTACCGGTATTTCCACTCTAGTACTATCCTACCAAATTTGCTATGACTGAAAATGAGTGTCATTGTACTACTTTGACCAAACCACTTTTTTCCCTTCTTAGAATTATCGTTTTATAAATCTGAAACCACCTTATTCTCATAACAAAGGGAGATAATAATTACCTCCCTTTCTAGGAAACTAACAAAAACATCAACAGATAATTTTAAGACAGACATCAAAGGCATTTCTGGTTTGTTAAAAATGTGCAAAAGTATTGTATCAGTATAAATCCCTATTTACCAATACCGGTTGCAAGCTTTTTCTTCTTGTTCAGCTATGTTTTTTAAGGGATTTCTCTTCTGATTAATTTACACATAAACTGTTTCTTAACCCTTTCCCAAACAATCCCTGGTTTTTTTGACCCTGAGATAGAAACCTTTTGAAAACATTGTGGGAAAAGGAGAAAATGCTGGTAACCAGCACTTTCTCCTTTTCCCATAATGTTTTCTACCCTGCTGTAAACAAATTTAAATTTTTGAGTTAAGTTTACCTTGTCGTCTGCAAATGCTTTGAATTTGGACTAGTCTAAAATCTTGCCATTTGGTAAAAGGGTAAATTAGCATGAAATGGGTTAAAGCTATTGCTTGTTACTCACTTGTAAAACCTAAGGGTATAACCTGGGCGATAGAGGCTGCTCCTCTGATAGGGTTCTAACTCCACTTGGTATTCTGACTGCCTCGTCTCGTTTGTGATAAACCCATATTTTGTAGGTACCTCTGTAACATCCAACATGTTAGAGCATTTGTGCTGTCCTAGTCTGAACCCATCAGCACTCAAGGCCAGGTCAAAGTTCGAGAGTCTGGTTGTGGAAAGAAGTGGGAACATTCCATCAGTGTGTGGTATTTGAACAGTGACTTTTACGGTGTTAGGATGGTTTAGGTCATCTGCACCTGAAAAAGAAGAAAAAATTTCTCTCTTGTACCTGTAAATCTATGTAAATCTCCACTACACTACACAAGGTTTTGATCTTGGCCATATTAACAACATTTACAAAACTATACTTTGATTTGGCTTGGAATTTGTCCTAGAAATCATCAATCATCATTTTCAATCATATTTTCAAGAGCCTTCTAAGACAGGGTCCACTAAAACACATGATACTGATGTATTTTTAAACACACAGATTTCTTCAAACTTCGAATCTAGACTGCCGAAATATTTACTTGACTGCATAACTTAATATCACTCCCAGTCTGCCATTTTTCATCCGCTCAAAAAATTTAAAAAAGCAAATCAGTGGAACGGCTTATTGCACACATGTACAAAGTTTCATGAAATTCTGTCCAATGGTATTGCAGATAATCTCCCAGACAAACACATGGATGGAAGGACAAGGCTAAAACTGTGTCCCTCCGCCTTTGGCAGGGGATAACAAAGTGTTTAGGATGTCTGTCATTAGTCAGTGCTGAATGTCTGTCATTAGAACACAATGATGAAATGGTCCATATTCACCAACCATTCTCGAGAACGTCCTCAGTCTTCTTCTTCAAGATTTTCTGACTTTTAAAGTAACAGGACTTCTGATTGGCTAAACCAATTACTTTAGCCAATCAGAAGTTTTGTTACTTTCACAGTCAGAAGATCTTGAAGATAAAGACAAAGAATGTTTTAAAGAATGGTTGGTGAATACAGACTCTGGTCTCAAAAGCAGCATCTATCAAAATGACCATTTTCAGCAACATTTTCTCTGACAAGTAGGAGTTACCAACAATCCATTTTATTAACCTTTTACCAAACAATCCCTGTTTTTCACGGCCCCGAGATTGAGGCCTTTTGAAAACATTGATGGAAATGGAGAAAACGCTACTTCTGATCAATTTTCTACATGTCAAAGGAATATTCTACCCCAAGTTCTAGTTATTTGTTAAGCCTTTACAACACAATCCTGAGTTTTAACGACCCTGAGGAATATTTGTTTTGAAAACTTTAACCCTTTCCAACATGGCACAATTTTAGACCCATCCAAATGGAAAGCATTTGCAGACAAAAATGTTATAGTGGCTAAAATGACGCAGGTTTACTTTAAAAGGGCAGAAAATTTTGTGGAAAAGGAGAAAATGCTGGTTACCAGCATTTTCTCCTTTTCCAACAAAATTTTCAAAAAGCTTCTTCCTCAGGGTCTTTAAAAGTTGTCATTGTGTGGTTAAGGGATAAGAGAAAAGGAGAAAATGCTAAAAACCAGCATTTTCTCCTTTTTCCATGTTTTCTACCCTCCATTCAAGCAACATCCAATTTGTAGTCTGCAAATTTCTTCAATTTGGGCAAATTTACATTTTTGCCATTTGGCAAAGAGTTAAACAAAATGGATCTTTATGAATCCTTATTCTCTTTACCACACAATCCCGAGTTTTGATGTCCTTGAAGAAAAAGCCTTTTGAAAACATTGTGAGAAGGGAGAAAATGCTGGTAACCAGCATTTTCTCCTTTTCCCTAAAATATTTTCTACCCTTCTCAAAACAAAGGTCCTGGGTTTGGTATCCTGGAGCGAGTGTCAACTTCGGGACTTTTCATCGGCCCACACATTCAGAGTGAGTACTGGTGTAATTATCAGGTAGCAGAATCGAAAGAGATTAGTATAAGTTGTCAGAACTTGTTTCTCAATCGATGTAAAATAAGTATGTTTAAATTAAAACAAATTTCATTTTTTGAACAATGTTTATTTTGTCAACTGCAAATGCTTCGAATTTGGACCAGCCTAAAATTCAGGGCTCCAGATAAGAGGGAGAGATGGTATTCTAAAATCATTATTTCTCATCAAAACCCTATGTTGTTGGAACTCATTAGAATCGTTTCGTTGAGACGATTCTAATAAGTACCCACAACATAGGGTTTATTAGATAATAAGTAATATTTTCAATTTTGAAATAGTAGTCACTCCCTCTATCTGGCGCTCAGAAATTTCCTAGTCAAGTAAAGACTTAATCATCAAATGACTTAGTGTAATGCATGACTATGATGCATTCACCCTTTACCACACAATCCCTACTTTTGATGACTCTGAAAAAGAAGCATTCAGAAAACATTGTGGGAAAAAGAGAAAATGCTGGTACCGGTAACCAGCATTTTCTCCTTTTCCCACAATGTTTTCTACCCTTCACAAAACAAATTTCAAATTTTGGGTCACTTTTATTTTGTCATCTGCAAATGCTTTCAATTTGGATAAGCCTAAAATATTGTTGTTTGGTAATGAGTTATGAGAAAAGGAGGAAATGCTGAGAACCAGCATTTTGTCCTTTTTCCATGTTTTCTACCCTATCAAATACAAAACTTCCATTCAAGCAACATCTAATTTGTAGTCTGCATTTTTTTCAATTTGGGCAAGTTTACACTTTTGCCGCTTTACCACACAATCCCTACTTTTGACGACTCTGAAAAAGAAGCCTTTTAAAAACACTGTGGGAAAAGGAGAAAATGCTGGTAATCAGCATTTACTCCTTTTCCCACAATGTTTTCTACCCTTCACAAAACAAATCTCAAATTTTCAGTCACTTTTATATTGTCATCTCCAAATGCTTTCGATTTGGACAAACCTAAAATTTAGTTATTTGGTAATGAGTTAACCCTTCACCAGATGACAAAATTTTAGCTCTGTCCAAATTTAAAGCAGTTGCAGACGACAATTTTAGTGTCGCTCAAAAAGTTCAATTTTTTATTGATTAGGTAGAAAACATCGTGGGAAAAGGAGAAAATGCTGGTTACCAGCATTTTCTCCTTTTCGCACAATGTTTTCAAAAAGCTTCTTTTCCAGGGGCGTCAAAAGTAGGGATTGAGTGGTAATGGGTTAAAACCCCTTTTGCTGGAACATGTCTCATATTCAACTAATTGATTACACACCTGTATCCTCCTGCATTCTGTATTTGTCTGTGCGTTTTTGTTGTTATTTTGATTGTTTTCAGGAGGAGTGTTTTACAGTTGTTTATTATTCTGGAATTGCTTGCTTTACCTTCCAAGTTCTTGGACTCTGTAGCAGACGACTGAAATTTCATTCCTCCAAATTGAAAGCTTTTTGCAGACGACAATTTGAACGTGGCTGGAATTATGCCTTTTGGGTGTAAATGGTAGAAAACATAGAGGGGAAAGTAGAAAATGCTGGTATCCAGCATTTTTCTCCTTTTCCCACAATGTTTTTAAAAGCCTTTTCTCCAATGGGTTGGTAAACCAGGGGATTGTGCCGTAAAGGGTTAACTTCGTACCAAATGACACAGTTTTAGAGCAGCCTGTATTGAAAGTATTTCTTGGAGAAAGATTGAAACGAATGAATGAATGTATAGCGTTTTATGGTGCATCAAGATCTAGGGTCATTTCAAGAGGTAAAAAAGAGGTAATGAAACTTTTAACTCTGTACCAAACAACAAAATTTTAGATTGGTCTAAACTGAAAGCACTTGCAGAAGATAAAATAAGCGCAACTCAAAAATTGAATTTTGTTTCCAGCAGGATAGAAAACATAGTGGGAAAAGGAGAAAATGCTGGTTATCAGCATTTTCTCCTCTTCCCACAATGTTTTCAAGAGGCTTCTATGTCAGGGTTGTAAAAAGCAGGTACCACACAACAAAATTTTAGATTGGTCTAAACTGAAAGCACTTGCAGATGATAAAATAAGCGCACCTCAAAAATTAAATTTTGTTTCCAGCAGGTAGAAAACATACCTGGAAAAGTAGAAAATGCTGGTTATTTGCATTTTCTCCTTTTCCAACAATGTTTTCAAGAGGTTTCTAAGAGTATGTCAGAGTTGTAAAAACCAGGGACAAACAACAAAATTTTAAATTGGTCCAAACTGAAAGCATTTTGCAGATGATAAAATAAGCGCAACTCAAAAATTGAATTTTGTTTCCAGCAGGGTAGAAAACATAGTGGGAAAAGGAGAAAATGCTGGTTATCAGCAGCATTTTCTCCTCTTCCAACAATGTTTTCAAGAGGCTTCTACAAGTATGTCAGTTGTAAAAACCAGGGACCAAACAACAAAATTTTAGATTGGTCCAAACTGAAAGCACTTGCAGATGATAAAATTTTAATAAGAGCAACTCAAAAATTGAATTTTGTTTCTAGCAGGGTAGAAAACATAGTGGGAAAAGGAGAAAATGCTGTTTATCAGCATTTTCTCCTTTTCCCACAGTGTTTTCAAAAGGCTTCTATGTCGGGTTCGTAAAAACCAGGGACTGTTTGGTAAAGGATTAAAAATAAGAAGAAATATAAAGAGTGGTTCAAATGATGGAATATATTTTTTTATACTCAGGAGAAAAAATTATGGGAAAAGAAGAAAATGATGGTAACCAGCATCAGTGTAGCTGCAATGTGCAATGATAAGAAAAGTGTGTAAAATAGGGGAAAACATTGTTGTGAAAGGAGAAAATCTTTTAACTCTTTACTAAACAACAAAATTTTAGACTGGTCAAAATTGAAAGCATTTGCGGAGGACAAAATGAATGTGACTAAAGAATTGAAATTTGTTTCAGGAAGGCAAGAAAACATTGTGGGAAAAGGAGAAAAATGCTGGTTACCGGCATTTTCTCCTTTTCCCAAAATGTTTTCAAAAGGCTTCTTTCATTGGGGTGTTAAAAATCGGGATTGTGTGGTAAAGGTTTAAGGAGTGACCATTTGGCCCATGAAAATCTTTGTGAGGACTAAGGAGATATGGAGCTAAAAAAGTGTTTTGGACAGACAGATGGACAGATAGAGACAGCTGAAGACCGAACCTATAATTACTAGTATTTGACACAAGGAATACACAAAAACTGCTTACAGGTACCTATGCTTAGCTCAAAGTGCTGGATTTTCAGAGATTATTAGTCCAAAAAGGGGCAAAAATACTTTGAAAGTTGTCTGCCCTTGTTGTCTGACTTATCCTTTTGAAAGCTAAAACTGGTCACAGTTTACTGTAAATATCCTTTGTTAACAACAGAGATATGATAAAATGTCAAAGGTTTCTGAAAATTTCATCTTGAAGAAAGTGCACGACTTTGTCAATATTTTGATGGTTTCCTGTCCCTGTTGTATGAGGTGTGATAAAAAAGTTCTCGGCCCCAAGTGATTCAGATTACCAGGAAATAAAAATCTGGTAATTACTTTTCAGTATAATCCCCATTCAAGGCAATGGACTTAGTCCATCTCTGTTCAAGCTTGCTTATCCCTTCCAAATAGAAGCCTTTTTCCTGGTCCCCCAACTACAAGTTTACATTGCTTCTAAACTGTGTTCCAAGAAGGTTGGATTTTAATTTTGGGAACAGATAGAAGTCAGAAGGCGCCTTATCAGGAGAATATGGGGGGTGAGGAAGGACTTTTGAATCCGCATTCAGTCGCAGCATACAAAAGCAATCAAGCGTGACCAAACGCTTTTTACTCTCCAAATGACTTTCAGTTAGGTAGAATGACAGACTGAACAAGATTTTTGTCCAATGAAATGCTTCGAAGCGAATCAGGCCGAGAACATTCTGATCACATCTCATATAATAAGGTTCACCTTTTGATAGTAATCAAATTGTCCAAGTCTGATGTAAATATCTGCTGTAATATCACCGACATCTAAAATGTCAAAGATTTTGCACTGTAAAGCACACAACACCAAGGCTTTGATGATTACTTGATGTTTCCTTCAAAAACAGCAGAGCCAAAAATGGTTTCTGTACATTATCTTAATGTTGAAAGCACTTAACCATAATTTTTTTCAATTACTTTAAAGTCTAACAGAGTTGAAGGAGATATGAAACTGATACAAAACTGAAGAACCAAGCATTTGACCCAGAAATACGACATTGACCTTGAGTCTGCAATTAAGTCTCTTGCCCACACACTTAAAGTAAATGAGCTTTCTAAAACATTAAGATGAAAGTATCGTATCATTCAATTTCTTTTTCTGAAGCAGAGATCTCACAGGTATTCATATTCATTAATCATACATGTTGTTGAAGCATTTTTATATCAAATCATATCAATTATGCCTTTTTAATAAGCAATTTTATATCAAATCATCTTAATTATACATGTTTTGGACGTATTAATTATATCAAATCATATCAATTATACATTTTAGAAGCATTTCTACATCAAATCATATCAATTGCGCATTTTTTAAAAAGCATTCTTATATCAAATCATATCAATTTTACATGTTTTTGAAGCATTTTTATATCAAATGATATCAATTTTACATGTTTTAGAAGCATTTTTATATCAAATCATCTTAATTATACATGTTTTAGAGGCATTTTCATATCAAATCATATCAATTATACATGTTATTATACAAGCATTCTTATCAAACCATATCAATGATGCATTTTTTTTAACATCAAATCATATCAATTATACATGTTTAAGAAGCATTTTCATATCAAATTATATCAATTAAACATGTTTTATAACCATTTTTACATCAATTCATATCAAATATCTGTGTTTTATAAACATATTTATTTCAAATTGTATCCAATATACAGGTTATAAGCATTTTCACATCAAAGCATATCAATTACCCTTGCTTTACAATCATGATTATGAAGTCATCTATTCTGAATTAGTTCCTGTGGGTGAATGTGTTCCTTCTTTACCACCCCACAAAATTTTAGACAGATCCAAATTGGAAGCATTTCCATAGGACATAGTAAGTTTGGCACTAGTAATGGGATATGTCTGTAAAAGATAAGAAAACATTGTGGGAAAAGAAGAAAATGCTGGTAACCAGCATTTTCTTCTTTTCCAACCATGTTTTCAAAAGCTTTCTTTCTCAGGGTTGTTACACTCTGGATTGTGTGGTAAAGGCTTTATATTGGTGAAAAGAGTCTTGCAAACTAAACTGCATCATGTTTTGCAATAACTGCCAACAGTATCAAAGGAGTGCTATAATTAAAAGCCACACTAATATGCCAGAAAAACCTGAATATTTCCGACAAAATACACCATACCACACAAACAGGTAGGACTATAATTTTCAAACAATCTTCAAAAGTAAATTCTGATGTTTTAAACAGAGAGGAATCTGTAAGCCCTCTCAAACTCCCCACTGAAGTACCGTATTCCAAAATCAATATAATTTTCATTTTGATTGAAGTCCTTAGAGAACCAACCTTTTCACACTTTCTTTTGATGCATTTAAATATATAATGTTTTTTGTCACAGTCAAAGACTCTTTTTCACATCACAATCATGAGTTTTAACAACCTAAAAGAAGAAGCCATTTGAAAACATTGTGGGAAAAAGAGAAAATGCTGGTAAAATGCATTTCCTCCTTTTCCCACAATGTTTACTACCCTTTAACCCTTTCCCAAATGACAAATTTCTTCCAAACTGAAAGAGTTTGCAGACATCAATTTAATGGTAGAAAGCTCTCCTAAAGGGTGGAAAACTCTGTGGGAAAAGGAGAAATTGCTCTTTATGAGCAATTTCTCCTTTTCCCACAGTGTTTTCAAAGGACTTGTACACGTAAAAACCAGGGCTTGTTTGGGAAAGGGTTAAATAAAACAACAACAATTGGGCCACATTTAAATTGTCGTCTCCAAATGCTTTCAATCTAATCAAGTCTGCATTTTTCTCATTTGGTAAAGAATTAAGGTCTACTGCTCCTAACTCTCTTATAAACCCTTTACCACACAACCCTGATGAAGAAGCCTCTTGAAAACATTGTGGGAAAAGGACAAAACTCTGGTAACCAGCATCTTCTCCTTTTCCCACAATGTTTTCTACCCTTCCTATACCAAATTTCAATTTTCAAGTTACTTTTATTTTGTCCTCTGCAAATATTTTCAATTTGGACCAGTCTATGATTTTGAGTTAAACAGTTGATTATTCTGTAAAAGATAAAAACAATACTATATCATGTTCACACCTACCTGTATACCTCAGCCTTGCAGTAAAAGGATCAGCCCAAACAGAGTTAGCCCTTCTAGGAGGACAAATCCCCTCATTCTTATCTACAACAATTACTGGACTCCCTAATTCTTTTCCAGGTTCCCCCTGTTTATTTACAGCTCGGGCAAAACACTGTACTCGACTTCCTACAAAACAAAAATCAAAAGTACAGCTATCACCAAATGTGATTATACCCCCACCAGCTCCTTGTAACAATCAAAGTACTGAAAGTACTGTTAGAAGGCAAGTTTAGAATATAGGCATAACATATTGCAATACACTTGGAATGGACTTTCCTGAAACTCCTTTCCATTTTACTTGAAGGAAAAGTTTTGTGTGATGGCAAAGAGTTTTGATTTACCGTTACCCGTATATATTTTTACGTTGTATAGAAACTTGGCTCTAATCCTCTATTACCCCAATAATGAGTTTAAAAGGTCTAGGAAGAAACCTTGAGAACTTCTGGTCTGAAAAGGAGAATACGGTGCTAATTGACATTTTTCCTTTTCCTTAACCCATTAGCACACAATCCCTACTTTTGACGCCCCTGAGAAAGAAGCCTTTTGAAAACACTATGGGAAAAGGAGAAAATGCTGGCAACCAGCATTTTCTCCTTTTCCCACAGTGTTTTCTACCCTCCCCAGAACAAATGTCTATATTTTAGTCACCTTTATTTTGTCGTCTGCAAATGCTTTCAATTTTGACCAGTCTAAAATTTTCTCGTGTGGTAATGAGTAAAATGTCTTCCATCCTATTTCATACAGGTTCCATCAATAGTGCCAGAACAAAAAGTTGCTACCTGAAAATGCATTCAATTTTGGAAAATCTGAAATTTTTTCTTTGTGTAAAGAGTCAAGAAAGTTTCTCCTTATCAAAATTAAGATTTTAAATGGCCTCTTTCTCAGGGTTGTTAAAACTGTACTTGATAGGGTATGGTAAAGGATTAAAGAATAGTTTTTTCCTTGAAAATGCAATCAATTTTGATAGGTCTAAAACTGTAACTCTTTGATGAGATGATAAATTTCTTGAAAGTCCTTACCATTTTGTTCCATAGACAATTTTATTGAGAGAGCAAAGAGTTTCTAGAAAGGTACATTTTAGAGTATAGAAACTGAGATTCAGCCTTTTAGATCACAATACTGACTTTTGACAATGTTGAAGAAGATGCTTTTCAAAGCATTGTAGGAAAAGTAGCAAATAATGATAGTCAACCTTTTGTTTGACTTTCCCACAATGTTTTTCATCTTAGTAACCCTTTACAAAACCCTTCAGAAAATAACAAAACAATTAGGGCCGTCTACATTAAAGGAATCAGCAGATAATAAGTTAAGAGCAGCTGAAATGTGCCGTTTGGCTGGGAAAAAGTACAAAACATAGTGGTAAAAAGAGAAAATACTGGTGACTAGCGTTTTCTCCTTTTCCAAAAGTATTTTGAAACTTTTTTTTCCCCTGACGTTGTCAAAATTTTGTCGTTCAGTTAAAAGGCTTTTTTTTTTTTAATTTGTTTACTATTTTGTTTGAAATATACTTTATCAAGACTGACAAAGAGTTTCAACACGAACAACTTTCAATTTTCAAAACGGAGATTTAACTTTTAGATTACAATAAAGGTGCTGAGTTTCAATGACCTTAAAGAATGGGGCTTTTTAGAAAGAGGAGGATATTTTGAAAGCATGCAGGAACATGAGAAAATACTGGCAACGGACATTTTCTCCGTTTTGAGCAATGTTTACCATCCTATTAAGGATAACCAACCAACATCATTTGACGATTGATTTCTTAGGTCCTATAAGGAACGTCGGAAGGTGTTCTTCGTTTATACGATTCTTGTAATCTATGGCTCTGTTAACCCTTATACTAGAGTGCTGGATCGATGAAAATGGCATTTTACATCTCGGAAAAAATGCTTAATTATTGCAACTCCACCCAGGGCTGCTTTGGTCGCGTTATTACAATACAGCTAATCCGATATAAGATTGCATATTCTGTGCAGACTTTAGAATCATCTGCTTTTTCTTCAAAAGAGACAGGCGTAATAAGCGATGTAAGGGTTCATTGACATTAACGCTTGTCTTTCATTAATCCAGCGTAACCGGAATGTACGTTCAGCTTGTCGGCAAACATAAAAGCAAAATGATTGCCAACTCGTCAGTAGTGAGATGCACCCTATTCCTTTGCTTGGCAAAAATATATCGCGTGCAGTTACACAGATACAGGCCCTTGGTCTGTGTTCCTAGAAAATCATGAACACATCCGATGTGCTCTAGGACAGTGGGATTCTCCGTGTCAAGATGATTTTATCATTGTGTTGTTCAGTTTTGGAAAAAAGTATATAGTTGAAGGAAATTCTTTCGAGGAAAATAAATGGGATATATAACGTAAAGATTTCAGTTTTAATAATGACGGACGTAAGTGAGTATGATAATTCATTGCAATAAGCGTTTATTCTTTACCTGGCAAAGAAATTTCAGACTAAGTTGAAATTGAAAGCACTGATCCATGCAGATGACAAATTCAGGGCGGCCCAAATTAGCGACGAAATTTGTTCTTGATAGGGTAGAAACATTGTGATAAACGAAAAAAAAAAAGATCCCGGTTTCCGGTTGCATGTCCCCTCTCCTCTCGATGTTTTTTAAAAGCTTGATTTTCAGAGTCCTTTCACGTGAGTGGTAAAGGGTTAGATATTTATGAATACTTGCTGAACGTTAAGCAACGTGACGACCAAAAGAAGAAGTTAAAACTTTTTGAGTGTTAAAACGGTTACTGATCATGTTATTGTCATTTTTGACGTAGTAAAATCCCACCATATTCGTATATAAGGAAAGAAGCGATCAGACTGGAACCCAGGCTATACATCGGTATATTTATACTGACCAGAACTACTTCGAAATGACACATATTGTGATTTGAACTGATTTACCTTTTTCTTTTCACGGGTCCCCAGAATCAAAACTCGGCCACGCCGACGCGTAACAATAACCTAGTCATTAATCATAAAGTCAAGCACAACTTTGACAAAATTAAATTATATTTCTTAGAAAGAGAAAATTTTGTTTCAACACTTGATGATTCAAAGGAATTTATTTCATTGAAATTTTACATCTCACAAAGACGGAATAAGGTAGCCAACAGAGGAAAGGGGTCTATCAGCAATACGCCATTCAAAGAAGCTATCCGATTGGTTAGTTCTAGGGTCGTAAATTTACATGTACGATCCCAATGGTTAATTGTTTATGTGCTGTGAAATGGAAGTAGGTCCGAATGACGTCATGTTAGTAGCTTTCGATTGGCTTATAATATAGCTACGGTTGATATGTTGCTGTAGCAACATGATTGTATCAATGAACTGATCCAAAGTATTTTGCATTTGTCAAAAACGATGCTTTTATGAAATCGATTTCATTCAGTATAGAAACTTGAAGTTTCTTCTTGCTGTTCTGATCAAATTTACAATGGTCTCGACATTATTTTGTTCTAATGTACTCCAGAAGTATCGAACTATTTGAAAGGCGTTTTGATTATGCTGTTCAGAGGCATTTTCAGCAAGCTGCTGAGCGTTGACATATGAAGGCGAGAATGAAAATCTCGCCTTCTAAAAACAGGTCTTTGCTACAGAATGGTGTAGTACAATAGTATGGGTTGAAAAAAGTTGAAGAGGAGATAATTCAATAAGAAATTGCAGCAGCGTTACGAAAATCTCACATGTACAACTTGATATATATAGGAACTCTGTATGTAAATTTGAGTTCAGTAAGTGAATCAAAGTGCTGAGAATGCTGAAGTGGTATTTGTCAAGGAAACCCACTGTGTGGAATTAATAGTTTGAAAGAAAAAGAGACATATTGTTCAAAATATTGGCTTAAAAGTCAACCCACTAAGCAAATGAATACTTTTTCAGTTGAAGGGAGAGTACTCATGACAAAGTTTGGTTTATTTTTGTACAAGTGGTCTCCCTTTGATCATTAGGAGGAAGCAGGAGTAACAACCCCTGACAGGAGGATGCATGATGAATAAAGAGAAAAACCCTGTTGATATATTGAACAAAATTAAGTTTATTCCTGAAAACTATAATTTTGAAATATCTTCAGCCTTTTACATTTAATTTCCAATATTACAATCAATTACCTTGTTCTATAAATGTTCATGAGCAATCAAATGGAGTAGCATGCAATCAAAGGACAAACAAGCCATGAAACGAATTGGTTTTGGAACGAAAAAGCCCTGGGTCAATGGGCAAATTTGTATCACTGCGCCAATAAAAGGCTATGAGCGAGAGAAGCTATTTTCAATCAAAAATAACTATGTCAACGATTGATGGCCTCTCCCAATGTATTTTAATATGCCATTTCAAATTACATATCTGAGTGCCATCGAAAAACTCATTTACTTCGTTGTGGGGGGTATAATTAAAAATACTTTCTGCATTTCATGCAACACTGAAAATTCCAAATCATTTACTTACATTATTTGAAAACAAGGTCTTCTGTTTGAAATTCTAGTAAATTCTTGATTAATGACAAGCCATTACTTTATCCTTGCTTTTCAGTTCAACAAAAATATCGGAAACTACGACTCTAAAAGATTGATTGAAACAAACTGCGACAACTATTTTGAGGGATATATTCATGTGGCACTTTGGCCAGTGGAGCTAAAAAAGCTACCTATTATAGGGATATACTTAACTCGTTACCAAACGACAAAATTTTAGGTTTGTCCAAATCGAAAGCATTTGCAGACGACAAAATTAAAGTGACTGAAAATTTGAAATTTGTTTTGTGAAGGGTAGAAAACATTGTGGGAAAAGGAGAAAATGCTGTTCCCAGTATTTTCTCCTTTTCCAACATTATTTTCTACAGGCTACTTTCTCGGGGTTATCAAAAGTATTTGTGGTAATGGGTTAAATTTTACATTTACCAATAACTGAAATTACCTCCAGTGAAATAAATGCTGTCAAGGGTCACATGTCTCGTTGATGTGAATGCTGTATTCATCTCAAGATCACGAATGTCACCCGTTACACCACTGTTGTCACCAGGGGGACCTACTCTCCAGCGATACTTTGTCAGAGTGTCATTTATACCAGATTCCTCACATATTTCGGAGACGTCTGGGAATTTGGGATGCTTTGGACTGCATGGCTACATAACAATCAAACAAAAGACTGATGCATTTTAAATTCTGTAACTAATCTATTGAATCAACTAATGGGTACCTCCT
This sequence comes from Tridacna crocea, assembly GCA_943736015.1. Classification (NCBI taxonomy): domain Eukaryota; kingdom Metazoa; phylum Mollusca; class Bivalvia; order Cardiida; family Cardiidae; genus Tridacna; species Tridacna crocea. The sequence continues at coordinate 47,768,183 of OX031063.1, forward strand.
GAAACAAACTTGTAATTGACAAAAGATGTAAATAGTGTGGTTAACCCATTACCACACAATCCCTACGCCCCTGAGAAAGAAGCCTTTAGAAAACATTGTGGGAAAAGGAGAAAATGCTGGTAACCAGCATTTTCTCCTTTTCACACAATGTTTTCTACCCGTCAGTCACTTTCATTATGTCGCCTGCAAATGCTTTCAATTTGGACAAGCCTAAAATATTGTCGTTTGGTAATGAGTTAACTCTTTATCAATTGAATCAAATAATTGGTACCTCCTGAAACAAACTTCTAACTGACAAGAGATGTAAATAGTGTGTTTAACTCTTTATCACATGACAAAATTTTGGACCAGCCTAAAATGAAAGCATTTGCAGACAACAAAATAAAATGTGAATCAAAATTTTAAAATTTAGTTTGGAAAGGGTAGAAAACATTGTGGGAAAAGGAGAAAATGCTAGTTACCAGCATTTTCTCTTTATCCCACATTGTTTTCATAGGATTTTAAGTTGACCCTTCACTGAAACACCCTAAGGTTTCACAAACTTGAGACCTTTTTGAAAAAAAAAAAATGTTGGAAAAAGGAGGACATTTTTGGTAACCATTCCTCAACTCTTTACCAAACAACAGAATTTTAGACTCCACCAAATTGAAAGCATTTGCAGATGACAAGTTACTGAAAATTTCAAATTTGTTTTATGAAGGGTAGAAAACATTGTTAGAAATGGAGAAAATGCTGGTTACCAATGACAAAAAAAGGGGAACAATACTCCATTAGATTCTTCATAGTCACTCTCAAATTGCATCTTTACCAAGGAACAAAAATGTTTACTTGCTAAAACTGAAAGACTATTCAGATTCAGATCAAAATGTCGATTTATGTCTCTGATAGGGTAGAAAACATTGTGGGAAAAGGAGAACATGCTGGTTACCAACATTTTCTCCTTTTCTCACAATGTTTTCAAAAGCTCTCTCTTTGCAGACTCATTAAAACTCAAAACTGTAGGGTAAACGGTTAAATTCCTAATTCACTTTTGATTTATGCAATTACTTACAGAGACACAAACAAGTGGGTAGCCCTGTACTGGAGCCCTCTTCATAGCAACTCCAACAGTGTCAACATCCTTTAGAGATACTACAATGGGTGGGACAGGGAATATGACATCCGCCAGTTGACTTTTCTCCTCAATGTAGACTAATGCTCGATTGTTGTGCTAAAAGAGTAAATTTGCCAAATTTAAGTGCAGGTAATGTCATAGGTAAGGTGGTAACTCAGTATTGCAGGCATGTTCATAAAGACTCCTATAAGATCAGCACCAAAATTTTGGGAAAAGAAGCTGTAATATTAACAAGAGGACCATGATGGTCCTATATCGCTTACCTGAGTACCAAGCAGTAAAGATTTACAATGAAGATAAATACCAAATATCGAAGTGCAAGGCCAAAGCTTTAGGTCTTCTTGGTTTAGATAAGAAGATAATCTTTCTTAACCAAACCCGGTTATATAAATATTTAAGAGAAGTTTGAAAGTGCTCAGGTGAGCTAACTAGAGCCTTAATTTGATGTATTTTGGTAGAGGGCCACTAGATGATGCTACATGCCAAATATGAAAGCTCTAGCCCTTAAGGTTTGGGACAAGAAGATTTTTGAAGATTTCCTTCTTTATCTCTATGTCAAATCTGAGAACCCACAACATAGGGCCAATTTCCACACTAGGGCCATTATTTGAAGTATTTTGGTAGAGGGCCACTAGATGATACTACATGCCATATATGAGAGCTCTAGCCCTTATGGTTTGGGACAAGAAGATATTTAAAGATTTCCTTCTTTATCTCTGTGTGAAATCCGAGAACCCACAACATAAGGACCATTTTCCACACTAGGGCCATAATTTGGCGTATTTTGGTAGAGGGTCACTAGATGATGCTACATGCCAAATATGAAAGCTCTAGCCCTTAAGGTTTGGGACACGAAGATTTTTACAGATTTCCTTCTTTATCATTATGTGAAATCTGAGGACCCACAACATAAGGCCATTTTCAACACTAGGGCCATAATTTGAAGTATTTTGGTAGAGGGTCACTAGATGATGCTACATGCCAAATATGAAAGCTCTAGCCCTTAAGGTTTGGGACAAGAAGTTTTTTACAGATTTCCTTCTTTATCTCTATGTGAAATTGGAGAACCCATAACATAGGGCCAATTTCCACACTAGGGCCATTATTTGAAGTATTTTGGTAGAGGGCCACTAGATGATACTACATGCCATATATGAGAGCTCTAGCCCTTATAGTTTGGGACAAGAAGATTTTTAAAGATTTCCTTCTTTATCTCTATGTGAAATCCAAGAACCCACAACATGGGGCCATTTTCAAACCAGGGCCATAATTTGAAGTATTTTGGTAGAGGGTCACTAGATGATGCTACATGCCAAATATGAAAGCTCTAGCCCTTACGGTTTGGGACAAGAAGATTTTTGAAGATTTCCTTCTTTATCTCTATGTGAAATCCAAGAACCCACAGCATAGGGCCAATTTCTACACTAGGGCCATTATTTGAAGTATTTTGGTAGAGGGCCACTAGATGATACTACATGCCATATATGAGAGCTCTAGCCTTTATGGTTTGGGACAAGAAGATTTTTAAAGATTTCCTTCTTTATCTCTATGTGAAATCCGAGAACCCACAACATAGGGCTATTTTCAACACTAGGGCCATAATTTGAAGTATTTTGGTAGAGGGCCACTAGATGATGCTACATGCCAAATATGAGAGCTCTAGCCTTTATGGTTTGGGACAAGAAGATTTTTGAAGATTTCCTTCTTTATCTCTGTGAAATCCAAGAACCCACAACATAGGGCCAATTTCCATACTAGGGCCATTATTTGAAGTATTTTAATAGGGGGCCACTAGATGATACTACATGCCATATATGAGAGCTCTAGCCTTTATGGTTTGGGACAAGAAGATTTTTAAAGATTTCCTTCTTTATCTCTATGTGAAATCCAAGAACCCACAACATAGGGCCATTTTCAACACTAGGGCCATAATTTGAAGTATTTTGGTAGAGGGCCACTAGATGATGCTGCATGCCAAATATGAAAGCTCTAGCCCTTAAGGTTTGGGACATAAAGTTTTTTACAGATTTCCTTCTTTATCTCTATGTGGAATCGGAGAACCCACAACATAGGGCCAATTTCCACACTAGGGCCATAATTTTAAGTATTTTGGTAGAGGGCCACTAGATGATACTACATGCCATATATGAGAGCTCTAGCCCTTATGGTTTGGGACAAGAAGATTTTTAAGGATTTCCTTCTTTATCTCTATGTGAAATCCGAGAACCCACAACATAGGGCCATTTTCAAACTAGGGCCATAATTTGGCGTATTTTGGTAGAGGGTCACTAGATGATGCTACATGCCAAATATGAAAGCTCTAGCCCTTACGGTTTGGGACAAGAAGATTTTTAAAGATTTCCTACTTTATCTCTATGTGAAATCCGAGAACCCACAACATAGGGCCATTTTCAAACTAGGGCCATTATTTGAAGTATTTTAATAGAGGGCCACTAGATGATACTACATGCCATATATGAGAGCTCTAGCCTTTATGGTTTGGGACAAGAAAATTTTTTAAAGATTTCCTTCTTTATCTCCATGTGAAATCCAAGAACCCACAACATAGGGCCATTTTCAAACTAGGGCCATAATTTGAAGTATTTTGGTAGAGGGTCACTAGATGACGCTACATGCAAAATATGAGAGCTCTAGCCCTTACGGTTTGGGACAAGAAGATTTTTAAAGTTTTTTCTCTTGGTTGCCATGGCAACCAGAGTTCTCCATGGAATTCAAATCTTTGAAGTATTTTGAAAGTGCATCACCTAAGGATCATTTCTGTGAAGTTTCACTGAAATCTGTTGGGCGGTTTCAGAGGCGAAGAATTTTTAAGTAATTGTTCACGGACGGACGGATGGACGGACAGATGGACGAACGGACACACGGACGGACGGACGCCGGACAACGATCGATCTCAATAGCTCACCCTGAGCACTATGTGCTCAGGTGAGCTAAAAAGTTGAATCTAAGTTTACAGTCAGCCTTAATTAATCAGTGTACTCAACACCTCCAGCCCTGAATCCTTTAACTCTTCACCAAACGACAAAACTTTAGGCTAGTCAAAATTCAAAGCATTTGCAGACCAAAAATCAAATGTTGCTGAAATGGTGAAACTTCAATGTGATTCCCTGTGATTCAACAGAAAACATTGTGGTTACCACCCTTTTCTCCCTTTTTTACAATGTTGACAAAAGCTGTCCTTCTCAGGGTCATCAAAACTTGGGATTTTGTGGTAAAAGGTAAACAATAATCCAATGTTTTTATAATCCTGAAAATGAACACCAGACAACCATCAAAAACATTATGCAAAGAAGACAAGAGAGTAAAAAAAAAGCACTAGATGGCTCCCATGAGCATATGTATTTTTGAGATAATAATATGAAATATGGACAACATTTCTCTCTGATAGGACATACTGTCCTAATTCTTTTACCATGATGGCCAATTTTCAAACTAGTCTATCATAATTTATAACTAAGGCAAAAATTCTGATGACAACAGTAGAAAACGAAAAATAAAAGAAAAAAAAAAGAAAACATTCTGGTTACCACCTTTTCCTCCCTTTTCCTAAATTTTCTCAACGTCTTCATCAAGCCATTAAAAAAGCAAACATGCTAACCCTGACTTCTGCCACATTGTTTCTATCCTCTGTCAGATGTACTGAGAAGATCTCGCTGTTCTCCCTGTCCTCATCGTAGTTAATTTCTATCTCTGCATAAAGCCTGTCCACACCAGGTCCAAACTTGAATACTAAAATGATAAAGCCGACACAGTTAGCCCCCCTAGTTGTTTGACGCATGTCAATGACCTTTTGTGGACAGTGTAGATCAAGATCAGACTGCACAGAATGTGCAGTCTGATCTTGATCTACACTGTGCAATAGGAAGATATTTTCTCCAAAAGAAAAAAAAATTGAAATGGACCAAATTTATTTGTTTCTACTGGTTTAACTCTTTACCAAACAAAAAAATTATAGACTAAACCATATAGAAAGCATTTGCTGGCAGAAATGAACATAAACTGGAGCTGTCACTGAATGTGACTTAATAGCCCCCCCCCCATGCTTTGACAGAAAAAAAGTTGTCAAGTTCAAGGGGAGATAATTCCTCAACAGGAAGAGTTGACACTTGAAAATTGTGTCTTGCAAATCTTCAACATATGATCTATATATATGTATGAGTAAAGTTTCAATACAATTGAATGAAAACTGTAGGATGAGTCCGCGACACAAAATTACTAGTATTTTGTACATAGACGGACATACAGACAGACAGGCTGATTCCAGTATATCCCCAAAAACATTTCTTTTGCAGGGTATAATAGGTCATCAACAAGTGGCAAGGAATAATTAACTCATTACCCACCGACAATATTTCAGGCTTGTCTAAATCGAAAGCATTTGCAGACGACAAAATAAAAGTGGCTGAAAATTTGAAATTTGTTTTGTGAAGGGTAGAAAACATTGTGGAAAAAGGAGAAAATGCTGGTTACCAGCATTTTCTCCTTTTCCCACAATGTTTTCTAAAGCCTTCTTTCTCAGAGGCATCAAAAGTAGGGATTGTGTGGTAATGGGCTAACTCTTTACTAAATTTCAACCAATTTGAAAGTGTTCGTACACAACAACTTGGATGTAGCTCAAATGAGGATTTCAGTCTGTAACTGGGTGGAAAACACTGTGTGAAAAGGAGAAAATGCTGGGTACCAGCATTTTCTCCTTTTCCCACAATATTTTCAAAAGCCCTTCTCTTCAGAGCCATAAAAACTTGCAATTGTTTCGTAAAGGGTTAATAGAATCTTACGTCTAGCAAAAGCGTTAAAGTCACGGCCTGCACTTGCACTCCCACTTTTCGTGTAAACTCGTACAGAGGAGGTCTGCGACGTATCACCCAGTCGTATTACAGGGATCTTTAATACGGCGATGTCTCCCTTGATGATTGGTTCATTGACAGTGTAGCTGCTGTGCTCAAATTTGATAATTGGCTCTGAAAGTAAACATACAACATGAAACTGCAATAAAATCAATGAACAGTGCTCTGTGAAAAGGGGCTTTAACCCTTTTCCAAACAAGCCCTGGTTTTACCTGTTTGCAGTAAAAGTCTTTTGAAAACACTGTGGGAAAAGGAGAAATTGCTCGTAACGAGCAATTTCTCCTTTTCCCACAGTGTTTTCAAAAATTTTTAAGAACTTTCTGGCATTTTCTTCAAAATCTAAAATTGTTGTCTGCAAACTGTTTTGATTTGGAAGAGTCCAAAATTTGTAGTTCGGGAAAGGGTTAAAGCATCTGCAAAAATTATCAACGTAGGTCAGACTGCAAAGTTTAACAGCTCAAGACATTTTGCTTTGGGCCAGTTTTCTGCATGTCAAAGGACCAGTCTTACCTCTTGATTCCTTCAGTTGTCACACAAAAGGACTTTGTGGTTCCACGATTCCTACATATAGAGGATATTTGTTTTTTTCGGTGAAAGGTCGAAATTTTTTTCATCGAGTGAACATCATCGGTAATATTTTCACGAGTGGCACAGCCACGAGTGAAAATATTACCAATGGTATTCACGAGATGAAATAAATTTCAATCTTTCACCGAAAAAAAAAAAAACAAATATTCTATTTATTTCATGCTTTTTACCCTTTCTGGGAGGAGCTTTATCAAAATTCAGTACAGTTCTTTTCCCTTATTCCCCCTGGCGTACCCCTCCTGCATAGCAATTTTACGTCAAGCGCGAGAAATGTAAGGTATATGATGTCATATTTCCCATCTGGTTGTTAGGCACGCGCAATTTACCTTGGCAACAAGAACGTGAAAATCGGTATTTTCACTGGTGATACCAGTGTAAGATCGAAAAATATTTTCACTGCTATTTCTCGATATCCCAACGGAAAGCATGAAATAAATATGGACATTATACCCGTATCGAAAAATTTGCGATTTACTGATTAAGGCCATTTTGTGTAAAAACATGTTTGCCAATTCAAGACACTTGTTATTTGTTGGTATACATGTGGAAAAATATGCCAACAGAATAGTTTGCGTATTTTTCAAATTTGCAAAATAGCAAAAATTACCACTTTGCATGGGTTAAACCTTTAACACACCATGTTGAATTTTAGCCACACTGAGGGAGAAAGATTTGAAAAATATTTAACTCTTTACCACACACTCCCGTCTTTTAATGACTCTGAGAAAGAAGCCTATAGAAAACATTGTGGAAAAAGGAGAAAATGCTGGTAACCAGCATTTTCTCCTTTTTCCACAATATTTTCTGCCTAATCAAAGTCAGAAATCATCACATCAATAAGATTTAATTTGTTGTCTGCTTATGCTTTGAATTTGGTCTGGCCCAAAAATTTGTCGTTTGGTAAAGAGTTTTAAGTATAGGAAAACAAGAGCTTCCCAAAGTGGTGCACATACACCCAAAGGGGTTTGTCATTGAAATGGGTTAAAATCTAAAACCCCTGCTGATATCCAAATCTTAAAAGTCACAGGTACAACTACATGTCATAGAGATCCATTGTGATAAGTTTGAACTTATTCCAATGAAAACTGGAGGAGTTGCTATTGCTATTAGACAGACAGAAAGATGAATGAACGACCGGGGCCATAACGTTATACAACCCTCAGAGAAAATGCTTGTTACCAGTATTTCCTCCTTTTCCCACATTGTTTCGAAAGGTTTCTTCCTCAGGGTTTTTGGGATTGAGTGGGCTTGTTTTTGGCAGGGTGGAAAAGGTGAAAATGCTTGTAACCAGCTTTTTTTTTCTTTTCTACCAATGTTTTCTAAAAAATTCCTCCTCAGTATCTTTTGAAGTCAGGATTGTGTTGTATACACTAAAAAGAAAATTTCAATTGGTATTTAACTCTTTACCAAACAATCCCTAGTTTTTACGACCCTGAGAAAGAAGCCTTCTGAAAACATTGTAGGAAAAGGGAGAAAATGCTGGTAACCAGCATTTTGTCCTTTTCCCACAATGTTTTCTACGCTTATAAAGTCAAGTTTCAATTCTTGAGTAATGTTAATTTTGTCGTCTGCAACTGTTTTCATTTCAACAAGTCTAAAATTTTATTGTTTGGTAAAGAGTAAACTCACTATCTTCTGGATCGATAATCAACACCCTCGCAGTGTTCTGTCCGCCAATGGTCCCACCATGTGCTGTAATACTGTCAGGAGTTCCAAGTACGAGTCTGAAGGATTCCTCAACTTCATGGATCTTGTCATTTATGATCTTAACTCTACATTCAGTCTCCCTCTCTCCTACAACATTAACACTAATTATACACTTGGGCCCCGTTTCACCACGGTAGTTGCAAACAAAATTTGCACAAGTTTTACTTAACTAAAGTATAGTGGAGTTAATCTGCTATGAGATACCTGTAAACTATCAAGATAATTTTAGAAAAACTATCGCGATAAATCAGTTTTCCGTAAATTTTATCTAGAAAAACTGGAAATATCAAATTTCCAGAAAATTTTGATTTATCACAATATTTGCATAACTTAATACAGTGGAGTCCCGTTACAACGAAGTGCGCTATAGCGCTGATTCCGTTATAACGCTGGTGTCCTTTGGCTCCCAAAATTTCGGGGGTTGACCACTTTCGAGTCAGATCCGAATCCACCGTTGCTCTCACAAGAATCTTCGTTGAAAAAAAAAAGACCTCTAGGTCAAATAAAAAATCGATACCGTACACATAACGTGACAATTTTTCACACCTTTACCTTGTTGATTACATTTATCACCTATGGCTTTGCACAATTACTTTGACAAATACACGCACAGTAGGTAACAAAAGGCCCTCGTCCCATAATTGTCTTTGCAAACAATCTTGCATTATACAAACTTTACGTCAATATGTCTGTCTGTATGTAGATCGTAACGGCGATATCAGAAAATAGCCGAATGACTCTCTTTCTACCGACTACACAACGTGCATGTGACACGACTGGGGTACTCTTGCAATTATCATTACGATACGCAGAAGGGTTGTATCAGAAAATATAAAGCAACAGAGTTACTGGCTTATTGCGTGATTGCATAGTTTTGAATGGAGGTCAGCCCATAGCCAGGTGTAAATTTTTCAGGTGAAACGGTTTAAGTGTGTACGACAAATGCTTGCACTTACAACCCTTTCGCTTTGCATTATTGGTGTGTTACGTCATACATGTACCACTAATGCAAACTTTACTGCAAACATTGTGTTACCAGCCGATATAGCTCAGTAGGTAGAGCGTAGGACTTGTGAACACAATGTCCTACAGGCTGTGGGTTCGAATCCCCGGCTGGCCAACTAAAAATTACTGATAGTCTTTCGGACGAGACGTTAAACCGAGGTCCCGTGTGACGGTGCTACACACTGAGCACGTTAAAGAACCAGGCGGAATTCTCAGTAGTTTCGTCCTGTATCCTTGCACTATCCCCCGTAACAACTAACCGTCTTCTGGGGGCGTCGCTCAGATGGGCAACCGGTAGCGACGACAAATAAACGAAAATAATCAAATCAAAATAATCAAACATTGTGTGGATAAACGACTGATGTGATTTCTTTACGGATAGTAGGTTAAATTCCCCTATGACTTTCAACATGTACGGGGGTCTTATCTCGTTTGATTATGAGAGATTTCTTTCGTCATTGCCGATTAGGGTTCGTTATGCAATCGTCAGCATGATTAAAAAAACATGGCGGCGGCACCGTCAGCAATCCAACATGATACCGTTTAATTTAATTTTGGAATGAATCTTGCTGTAATTTAGCAAAACAGCGGCTGAATAATTTCTAAAAGAAACGGTCCTAAAGGTAAAATAAGCTCTTTTACGTAGTTGTAACGTACGTTATTTGATGACAGAAACTAACTGGGAATAGTTCAGGCGTCACGTACAAAAGAACCTAAATTGTTCAATGTCCTATAAATAATGTTTAAACGTAAATAGGCATATCTTAGTTTTAGTATTTGGAACATTGCTATTTCATTTTTGCCAGAATAAATTTGCGATAAACTGTAATTAATAAGCCATAGTTCTGTAGTCGGGCAATGATTGGCTGATGGGCTGCGGGTAGTGTGTGTGTGTGTGGGGGGGGGGGGGGGGAATCAGCGTTATAAACGTAACCCCGGATATAACGCTGTTGACGACCATGGCTCCCACCGACAGCGTTATAACGGAGCTCCACTGTACTACTTTTGGGCAAAGCAAAGATTGTATGAGGGTATACTGAGGGTATACCCTTACCAAACGATCCCTGGTTTTTACAACTCTGAAATAGAGGTCTATTGAAAACATTGTGGAAAAGGGAGAAAATGCTGGTATCCAGCATTTTCACCTTTTCCCACAATGTTTTCAACCTTGCTGATGAGCAAAGTGGTCAGTGGCTTTGCAAAAGTTAATCCTGGTATGAGGAAACTACGAAACACATAGGAGCATCAGTGACCACCATACTATGACCTGAGCTGTAAAAATGGTGTTAACCTTTTACTGCACAATGCCGACTAGTAACACCCCTGGGAAAGAAAACTTTAAATTTGAAAACATTGAAGGAAAAGGAGAAAATGCTGGTAACCAGCATTTTCTCCTTTTCCAACAATATTTTGTACTCTGTTAACTCTTTACCGAACAATCCCTGGTTTTTACAACCCTGAAGCCTTTTGAAAACATTGTGGGAAAAGGAGAAAATTCTGGTAACCAGCATTTTCTCCTTTTCCCACGATGTTTTCTACCTTATCAATAAACAATTGCACCATTTTAGCCAGTGAAATTTTTGTTTGCAAATGCTTTCAATTTGGACAGGGCTAAAATTTTGTCATCCAGTAAAGGGTTAATGAAAACATTGCATCATTTTGGTCACCTTCAAATTGTTGTCTGCAAATGCTTTCAATTTGGACAAGTTTAAAATTTTCTCTTCTGGTAAAGGGTAAATATCCAATACAAACAAAACAGACTTACCAGGTTTGAAGAAAACAAAAGAGGAATTTGAGTCTGGTCTCTCTATGTAGTCTTCTGACACTTTAGCTGACGATTGTCTTGTGTAACATCTGACCTGGGATCCATGATGAATATCACCTGACCTTGTCACCATAGCAATAACCTCTTGCTCACTTTCAAGCACCTGATAATCAGCTTGAGCAAATTCCATTTTTGGCACTGAAAAGTACAGCATTTGTGTCAATAAAAGAAAAATATGTTTTTGGATAAGAAACAAAATGTTTTACTTCAGTGACAGAAAACAGGAGCCTCTGCAGTGAGCGATACATATGAAAGAAACAATATGACCATGCAGTGAATGCCAAAAAGAATATATCGAATCCAAGATGAATTGGCCTTTGCCTTATCAAAACAGAAGAAAGAAATTGCACCATATCAGCCACAATGAAGTTATCCTCTACAAATGCTTTTGATCAGGACATGGCTAAAATTTTGCTGTCTCGTAAAGAGTTGAATGTCACGCAAAACAAACTCTAAAGCTTACAGTCTGACAGTGAATCATTGATGGTAATGATGGTCACGCTTGGCTCTCCGACTGACCCACCAACCGGTGTTCTAAGATGGAGTTCAAACCTCTCAGCGCCTTCCAGCACAGGTTGTCCCAGGTCCTCCAGTATAGTCACATGTAGAATTTTGGTCATCTCTCCAGGGGCGAAGTCCAGGATCCTAATCACTGCCATATAATCCTGGCCAGCTGCGGAGCAGTAAAGACTTTTTATAATAAAATTAGTTTAAAACATATTTATTTTACATCGATTGAGAAACAAATTCTTGCAACTTGTACTAATCTCTTATGATTCTGCTTCCTGGGAAGAAGACAGGTACTCACACCAAATATGTTGACACCTTTTCCTGGGTATCAAACTCTGGACCTAATGGTTACGAGGCTAAATCTCTACCTCATAACCACAGACATCACAAAATTAAAATCTAAATGAGTTATGCTTTGGCAAAAGGAGGCTTCAGGCATCTTTGTGATGCATTGTACCAAGTTAGTCATCACATAATTAAAAATCCATAAAATCATTTTGTTTTACGTTTTACTACACAATCCTGAATTTTAACGACCCTGAAAAAGATGGTTTTTGAAAACATTGTGGGAAAAGAGGAGAAAATGCTGGTAACCAGCATTTCCTCCTTTTAATACATTGTTTTCTAACCTATTAAAGAGGCAATCACCTTTTGAGCTACAATAATTTTGTCGCCAGCAAATACTTTAAATTTCAAGCATTCACAGATGGTGAAATTTAGTATACAATAAAAGGTGATGTCTGTCGTTGAAGAGATAGAGAACATTGTGGGAAAAGGAGAAAATGCTGGTTACCAGCATTTTCTCCTTTTCTCAACAAAGCTTTTCAAAAGACTTCTTTCTAAGGGTTGTTTAAATTAAGAATTTTGTAGTAGAGGATTAAAAGACATAAGCTCACACTCTAACAGTCCATAAGATTCCAATTTCTCATATCAAATCTTTACCACACAATACCCTGAGAAAGAAGCCCCCTGAAAACACAGTGGGAAAAGGAGAAAATGCTGGTAACCAGCATTTTCTCCTTTTCCCACAGTGTTTTCTACCCTTCCCAAACCAAATTTCAACTTTTCAGTCACATTTATTCCGTCATCTGCAAATGCTTTCAACTGTACCAGTCTATAATTTTGTCATTTGGTAAAGAGTTAAAAGCAGTTATATGACGAACTGTGAAACGCCTCTCACATGATGTGATTTGTTATTTGGAGAATACAAAATATTTTGGTTACCAGCACTTTTCTGTTTTTCCACAACGTTTACAGACACATAATTCCATGAAATCAAGAAGTCATTAAAAACATTTAAAATATTTTTTTGTGTCCAAGTAGGACAAAACGCAGGTTTACAGTCATTTGAAAAAGATTGAATCTGATTGGCTAACCTTCAGCTGATGGTGGCTCCGTTCTTCTCGATCGTACAGTTATACTGGATGGTCGACTGATGTCTGTTCCAGTTCTCCACACTTTAACTTCCAGGGTACCGGTAGTTTCATCCACATGGTAATTTGCCTCATTGAAGTAAAATACTGGCTCTGAAACATAGAGATCGAAATTACAGTCAAACATGTGTATGTACCACACAACCGCCAGTTTTAACTCTTTCCCAGACAAACCCTGGTTTTTACGTGTCTGCAGTACAAGTCTTTAGAAAATACTGTGGGAAAAGGAGAAATTGCTCATAACGAGCAATTTCTCCTTTTCCCACAGTGTTTTCTAGCCTATCAGAAAACTTTCTGCCATTCTCATCAAATTCAAAATTGTCATCTGCAAACACTTTTGACTTTGGGACAGTCTAAAATTTGTCATTTGGGAAAGGATTAACCACCCTTACAAACAGAGCCTTTTAACCCTTTACCAAACAACAAATTTTTAGACTTGTCCGAATAGAAAGCACTTGCAGACGAAAAAATAAAGGTAACTCAAAAATTGAAATTTGTTTTCACCAGGATAGAAAACATTGTGGTAAAAGGAGAAAATGCTGGTTACCAGCAGGGTCGTAAAAACCAGGGATTGTTTGGTAAAGGGTTAAAAACAATGTGGGAAAAGGAGAAAATGCTAGTTACCATAATATTTTCTTCCCTTTCAAAAATATATTTTATTCTTTGAGCCACCTACAATTTGTTGTCTGCAAATGCTTTCAATTTGGCCCATTTTAAAATTCTGTTGTATGGTGAAGAGTAAACTCTTTACCAACAGACAAAATCTTAGACCGGTCCATATTGAAAGCATTTGCAGACAACAATTAAAAGTGTTTCATTTGATGAAATTTCTCTCTGAAAGGATAGAAAACCTTGAGGGAAAAGGAGGAAATACTCGTAACGAGCATTTTCTCCTTTTCCCACAAGGTTTTCAAAAGCTTTTCTTCCTAGGATCATGAAAACCAAGGCTTGTTTTGTAAAGAGTTAAGGAATCAATCTGCATTATGCAGGCATGTATTCAGGGAACAACATTTCAGCACCCTAGCATAGTACTGATGAAACCGCAAATATTCAAGATTGCATACTACAAAGTCATTACACCTCAAGAGGTGAAGTTTGTCTTTCCAAGGGTAGAAAAAAGAAAAGGAAAAGCAGTCTCAAAATGTTTTCATTGTCTTTTGAAAGAGTAGAAAAGATTGTAGGAAAAGTAGCTCCCAATATTTTTTCATGCCTTCTTTGTCAGGATCTTAACAACACAAGCATCTGCTTAATCCTTGTGGCACCATAGGTGAAAACGGACTTTTGTGGAAGGCATAAATCAAGATCAGACAGTACAGAGTGTGCAGTCTGATCTTAGATCTATTCCACCCTCTTGTAGTCAAGCCTTTGAGACATAAAACCTGATGAGTCTTAGTGAATTCTAGGCAGCGAAAAGGATTGAGTTTAAATATTTGGCACTTAAAGAGGCAATAATACTCATTTTAAGCCGGTTGTAACTCATTTTGTTTTTATTTTATCAAAATATAGTCATTCTTATATATCTATGCCAAATATTGCCCCTGACGGTTGCAAGGTTGCTTAGATTACGCCTGATAGAAAATGCATTTCGCGGACTTGCGGCCTTCAATGTAAACAGACTGGTCGTTTCCGGATTTTGAATCGAAGATTTTCGATATCCGTTATACACTCGGGTAGATTCGTATGATGATCATGCATTCTGTAACGTGACTATATTTGACCTTGGCCTTGATGCGGTAAATAAAAGAAAATGGATGCTTCTCTGTTGTAGCCTCTATTTTTAGATGGAGATCGAGGCCTATATGTAAGTTACACCATATCCGACTCTAGGCGGAAACCAACGATAAATTTCCGTGAGTCACCGCCATTGTTTACAGCTTCGATCGTCAGCCAGTTTTCTTCTGGCCAATTTTCGGTTTTTCACACAAACCCCCGTGTTTCTTTTTTCATTTACACGATATATGTCAGTAATTTATCCTTGTGTACACAAAGGACAGATTTCTGTACCATTCTATTTTTCTTTTTGAAATTTAACAGCGTTTCTGCTCACCGGCTGTAGACAGGCATCTTTAAAGTTAACCCTTATCCTACTAAATAACAAAAATGAAAATTTCAGTAACGTAATACAAACTCTATAAGTATTGCTATTTTAAAGCTATATATTGGGGAAGAGTATCTAAAACTTAACTCTTTACCAAAGGCCAAAATTTTAGACTGGTCCAAATTGAAAGCACTTGCAGATGACAAAATAAATGCAACTCAAATATTGAACTTTGTTTCCAGTAGGATAAAAAAAATTATAGGAAAAGGAGAAAATGCTGGATACCAGCATTTTCTCCTTTTTCCACAATTTTTTCAAAAGGCTTCTATGTCAGGGTCGTAAAAACCAGGGACTGTTTGGTAAAGGGTTAATTAACCCATTACCACACAATCCCTAATTTTGACGACCCTGAGAAAGATTTCTTTTGAAAAAATTGTGCGAAAAGGAGAAAATGCTGGTAACCAGCATTTTCTCCTTTTCCCACAATGTTTTCTACCCTTCACAAAATAAATGTCAATTTTTCAGTCACTTTTATTTTGTTGCTTGCAACTACTTTGGATTTGGACAAGCCTAAAATATTGTCGTTTGGTAATGAGTTAATGAACAGTGTTGATCCAGTCTGATTCTGATCTACACTGTCCTCAAAAGGTCAGTGAGTTGGACCCAATAGCGCAAGGGTTAAAGAATAAAGATAAACATTTTGTGTCTTCTTGTATTTTAATTTCATAACTCTTCCTGGCGCCTGAAGGTCCTTAGTTTCCACTTTCATGTGTTTCAAATGAATTTCACAGCATCGAAATCAATGAAACATGCTATTTACTTGATTTCCATCGGAAGTTTATTTGCATTTAATGTCTTCTTAACTCTTCACCAATCAACCCTGTATTTTCACAATGCTGTGAAAGAAGGCTTTCGAAAACATTGTGGGAAAAAGGAGAACATGCTGGTAACCAGCATTTTCTCCTTTTCCAAAGAATGTTTTCTTCTTTGTGAAATCTAGAAATCTAAAGTTCATTTGTAACCATTTCAGATTAGTCATCTGCAAATGCTTTCAACTTTCAACTTTTCAACTTCGAAGAGACCAAGATTTAAATTTTGAGAAAGTATAAAGTCTAAAAATAATTGCATAGCCTTCCATTGTGATGCACAAGCAATCTTTGTCAGTAGTAAATGGATAATTAATAAGATACAAATAGACAACCTTACTTGAGTGTTTATGTATTGTCATTTCTATCAAACAAGTTGATTAAAATTGTATGACGCCAGCGTTGGTGAGCGCCAAAAAATTTTAGTCAGCGAGTTTGACAAAAATGTATGACGCAAGCATTCGCAAGCACCAGATACATTTTAATCAACATGTTTGATAAAATTGTATGACCCCAGTGATGGCTAGCGCAAGATACATTTTAGTCAATGAGTTTGATAAAATTGTATGATGCTAGCATTGGCGAGCGCCAGATACATTTTAGTCAATGAGTTTGATAAAATTGTATGACGCGAGCATTGGCAAGCACCAGATACATTTTAGTCCACAAATTTGATAAAATCGTATGACATGAGCATGACACGAGCATTGGCAAGCACCAGATACATTTTAGTCCATGAGTTTTATAAAATTGTATGACATGAGCATGACATGAGCATTAGCAAGCATCGGATACATTTTAGTCTACTAATTTGATAAAATTGTATGATGCAGGCGTTGGCAAGTGTCAAGATACATTTTAGTCAACAAGTTTCATAAAATTGTATGACACAAGCATTGGTGAGTTCCAGATACTTTTTATTCAACAAGTTTGGTAAAAATGGTACTACATAATCACAAAAAACACACAAAAAATATCCTGCCTCATCACCTTTTGCCTACATACCCTTCATTGGGCTATGTTTTCAAATGTGTACATACACAAGTATCCATGACACACCGAAAGTAGAATAAAATGGTCTGGGGCTGGTGAGGACTGAGGTGCAACTAATTCAGCAATTTTGTTGGTTTTAAAAAGCTTTCATGTATTTCCTGCAGCTTTTGCAACATTTCTTACTTTTTCTCATTTTTCTGAGAAAAGGCACATAAGTACAATTTCTGGCATTTCTTGTGGTTAATTACTCAAGCTTCTTGCACTCATGCTTCAATAACGATCAGAACCTAGACCCAAAATAAGGATAATACACAAGTGTATAATAAAAAATAAGTCATGGGTTTAATACACTGCTGGGGGAGGTTTTATGTGATGAATGCAATTCTAACATTAGGGGCGAATTTGGCTCTATAAATATAGTGCAAAGAAAGTGTGGTTAAATCTGTGACAATCCATGTAGAGTGACGTCATTTTATATTGAGTGACGTCATTCAATGAGTGGGTTATTCAATGGAACATAATCTTCATCTGCATTTCTACTTTAAGTATGAACTTGTTTTCCCTTTATTAAGAACTGGCCATGTAAGAATCGAAATAATCTTCTTTTTATTGTGGTTTATCATTCAATAAACCAGTGTGAGTTATGAGGTGCTATGAATAAACCACTCGGGTTATTGCCCTCGTGGATTATTCATTGTGCCTCATAACTCACAACAGTGGTTTATTGAACAATAAACCATGATAGGAAGAAGATTATGTCTTAAATATAAAATTGATACAAAGATACGAGCCATGCTCTGGAAGAAAGGGGGACTAATCCATCTCCTTGCCGTGACTGCAAGAGAACTGGACGAAAAATATGTCCTCTAAAGCGTACACAAGATTAAAGCTGACGATACACAATAGATGACACATGACAGACACAGCACCATCACTAAAGCTCATCTTCAGTCCTGGGTCCGTATTCACCAACCATTCTTGGGAATATTCTTAGTCTTGCTCTCCAGGGTTTTCTAAATTTGTAAGAAACACAACTTCTGATTGGCTAAACCATCCGGTTTTGCCAATCAGAAGTTATGTTACTTACAAATGTAGAAAATTCTAGAGAGTAATATAAAAAAATGTTCTTAAGAATGGTTGGTGAATACAGGCCCCGTATACTCAGGTACGCTGAAAATGTTAAAAGCACCATTTGCATATAGCGAATTATCATCCTCCATCTTCTTAGACTAAAACAAATTCTTTCCATAATGTTTTAGCCTTTTTCAAAACCTTCATAACAAAGGTTTTGCAGAGAGACTGCCACCAAAGTAGAGTAATGAAAATAACACATGAGTATCATCACACCAAGTCATTAACAGGTAGTTAGTGATAACATTCTGACAATTAAAGTTTCTGTTACCCTTTTGCTAATTGCTAATCCTTTCCCGAGACCGACTACAGAAGGATGGTGTACATGATGTATGCTAGACAATTACAATGGGCCATGCTCCGTCAAAAGGATTGATTGATTGATTTATTGATTGATTGGTCAACATCATTTAAGGATGGGGGTCAAAGCAGTCCATGGGGATAAACTCCCCAAGGACCACCTGAATTCAGCAATTCACTGACCTAATTATTTGCTAAACAATCTTACAATTTGACTCTTTAACCCTTTACTCCACAGATACTTATTTCTACACATTGCATGTTGGAGCCTTTGGAAAACATTGTGGCAAAAGGTGAAATTGCTCGTCACGAGCAATTTCACCTTTTGTCACAAGTTTTCTATGCTATCAAAAGGTGTCGTTTACACATAAGAAATGGCTTCATCCTTGCTGTCATTTAGGGTCAATTAAAGATGCCATTGAATTGCCTTATGGGGTAAAGGGTTAACCAAACAATACCCAGTGTTGAGCTTTTCCTGGGCATGTGTGAGTTAAATTGACACTGAGAAAGAAGATTTTGTTAGTATTGTACAAAAAAGAGAAAATTCCTCCTCCCACAATGTTTACAATCTTAAGAGACCATTTCCACTGTTTTTCAGCCACAAATAATTTGTCATCTGCAGGTTTCAACTTTGGAACTGTCCATTAGCCCATGTTTTTTGTGCGGGTAATAGCATCATTTCCTTGAAGCAAAATTAAGAGAGATTGATATAAGTTTCTAAGTCAATGAAAAAAAAATATGTTGAAAACAAATTTAGAAGAACAAATTGTATGTATCCTACATTGTACAAAATGGAATAAATTCAGTCATCTAAATTGAACCCGTATTGTGAGACCACCTGCTTTAAGAGACCACTTTTATTACTTTCTTTAAGTGGTCTCTACATGAAGGTCTTATTGTAGATTATCTCATTGCATTCTTGCCATGTCAGATCCTGTCAGGGCTAACTATAAACTATGTTCATTGTCAATTAACTTTTGACAGTCACCCAATAAAACCTGTCCTTCTAATTACCATAATGGAAACAAGTGATTAAAGCAGAGTTCTCTACATTGCATCATCATATACCTTAACCTTAACTCTTTTTCTGCTCAATGCCGACTTTTAACAACCCTGGGAAAGTTGCCTTTTTTGAAATTTGTTTAGGGAAGGGTAGAAAACGTGGGAAAACCACAATTTCCCACAATGTTTTCGAAAGGTTTCTTTCTTAGTGTTGTCAAAAGTAGGGATTGTGTGGTAATGGGTTAAACAAAGTTCTTTATAAGGTATGTACTTTAAGCCTTGAAGTGCCTTTGGTAACTCTAGTTCAGGTTTTGCAGCCAACACAGACCGAGATTAGACAAAATGTGCAAGTGCAGACACCAAAAAAAAATATGGTGTGGATCCATATATTCATACCTTCTTCAGAACCTTTTTTAGTCTCATTCTCAAGATTTTTCCAAACTTGAAAGCAACAAATCTTCTGATTGGCTAAACCAAATGGTTTAGCCAATCAGAAGTTGTGCTACTTTCAAATTTGGTAAATCTTGGAAAATAAGACCAAATGGTTTAGCCAATCGGAAATATTCTACTTTCCAATTTGGTTAATCTTGGAAAATAAGACTGACAATGTTTTAAGAATGTTTGGTGAGTAAGTACCTTAATCTTGGATAGTGAACAGACATTTGGACCAAAAGCCACTTTAATCTTTACCAAACAACAAAATTTTAGACGGGTCCAAATTGAAAGCACTTGCAGACAACAAAATAAATGCAAGTCAGCAACTAAAATTTGTTTCAAGAAGGGTAAAAAACATTGTAGTAAAAGGAGAAAATGCTGGTTACCAGCATTTTCTCCTTTTCCCACAATGTTTTCAAAACTGGTTTTAACCCCAGGGTAGTAAAAACCAGGGATTGTTTGGGAAAAGTTTAAAACAGCAGTTATTGAAATGTTCTTTCCTTCAATTCTGTAGTGTCCTTCGCTTTGGGCTCTAAAGGTTGAAGAAAGTCCTGCACCTTTCAAGAAGTTTCAACTCAATCTTTTCCTTTTTCAAGATTTATCATTTCATAAACCCTTACGGCAGTAAGAACAACTTTTGCATTGATTGATTGATTGATAGTGTTTAAGGCTGTTTCCCACAGTGAAATCAAATCTGTACTTAAAACAGAATGTTGGGTTCCTTCTTACCTTACCTCTTTACCAAATAAAAAAAAATTTAGACTGTTCAAAATTGAAAGCATAAGCAGACGACAATTTCAATGTAGCTAAAATGGGTGCAATCTGTCTTTAACACTTTCCCAAACAAGCCCTTGTTTTTATGTATCTGCTGTACAAGTCTTTTGAAAACACTGTGGGAAAAGGAAAAATTGCTCGAAACGAGCAATTTCTCCTTTTCACACAGAGTTTTCTAGCCTATCAGAAAACATTCTGCCATTCTCATCAAATTCAAAATTGTCATCTGCAAACACTTTGAGTTTGGGACAGTCTAAAATTTGTGATTTGGGAAAGGGTTAAGTCTGTTTCCCACAGCGAAATCCAATCTGTACTTATAACATTATAACAGAATGTTGGGTTCCTTCTTACCTTACCTCTTTACCAAAAAAAAAAATTAGACTGTTCAAAATTGAAAGCATAAGGAGACAACAATTTTAATGTAGCTAAAATCTTTCTTTAATAAGGTAGAAATTATTGTGGAAAAAGGAGAAAATGCTGGTTACCAGCATTTTCTCCTTTTCCCACTAGGTTTTCAAAAGTCTTCTTCTTTATGGTCAACAAAACTTGGGACTGTGTGGTAATAGGTTAAAGTAAACTGTCATATCATATTGACCTTCTCAAGGCAATGATTTCTGACCTTCAATTGAATCAAAGCGTTGAGAACACTGAAGTGGTATTTGTCAAGGAAGCTATTGTGTAGAATTAATAATTTGAAAGAAATATCATTCAAATATTGGCTTGAAAGTCAACCTACTTAGCAAATGAATACCTTTTTGTTTGAAGGGACAATACTCATGACAAAGTTAGGAATATTTGTGTACTGTGGTCTTTCTTTGAACATTAGGAGAAGTCATGAGTTATGTCTCTTGACAGTAGGATGCATGATGGACAGAGAGAGAAACCATTTAAATATATCGAATAAAATTAAGTTCGTATCTAAAAACTATGATTTTTGAATATCTTTGGTCATGAACGTTCAATTCCAAACATCAAAATCGATTATTTCAATCTATGAATATTCATGCCCAATCAAATGGAGTAACACCTAATCATGGGATGAACAAGCCATGGGACGAACTGGTTTTGAACGAAAAAGCCGAGGACCAAGCGATCGGTCGACAAATTTTATATCATTGTGCCAATAGAAGGCTATTAGCGAGCAATGCTAATTTCAATAAAAATTAGTATTTCCACAATAGATGTCCTCATCCAGGGTTTAACATGCCATTTCCAATTGCATGTCTGAGTGCTACCGACAAATTCATTTCCCAGAGAAAAAATGAATTTAATTGGGTTTATTTCCTTTGGCTTTGCACAAAATACCATATGTGATCTTCAAAATTCAATATTGAACTCATAGTGGTATCGTCTTCGACAAATACCACAAAAATCTTATACTTTGAGCTAGATCTGTTGCTTAAAATTCAGTCAAGACTGAAAATCGGAAAGAGTTGATATTTTCATCAAAATTTTGTCTGAAAACAATTAACTTTGCTCAACCCTATACTACATAATCATTGTATTTAATGACCCTGAGAAAGACGCTTTTGGAAAACATTGTGGGAAAAGGAAAAAATACTGGTAACCAGCATTTTCTCCTTTTCCCGCAATGTTTTCTACCCATCCCAATACAAATTTCAGAATTCAAGTCACTTTTATTTTGTCATCTGCAAATGTTTTCAATTTGAACCAGTGTAAAATTTTGTTGTTTGGTAGAAATTTAAAGGAAACTTAAGGATAAGAGTAAAACGAAATTGCTTATTCTACCAATAAGTACTTTGTGATTAATCCATTGATTCTCTTTGATTACAAAGTTCCTGAATTTTTCATTGAAATTATTCCAAAGAGATTTCTGTCTGGCAACAACAGAGGATTAAGCTTCAACATGTGCCACAATTAAAGACTCTTTCTCTCATTTTCCCACAAGCACAGTTTAGCTTTGGTATCCATATGTGAATCATACATACTGTGCTGATGAACATTTAATATCATTATTAGCCCTTAGACTTCTTAGCGCAACTCACTGACCTTTTGCGGGCAGTGTAGATCAAGATCAGACTGCACAGAATGTGCAGTCTTATCTTGGATCTACACTGTCCGATAAAAAGAATATTTTTCTCCCAAAATACCTTTGAAGTAACATAATTTGGGTTTTTACTATGGGCTTGAAAGTGTCATGTTAGTTTTTTAACAGGATGAGGGTCATGATCCAGGTAAAAAAGAAACTGTAGGCTTGTCCAAAATAAAAGCTTTTATAGATAAAAAATAACACCTGTCTAAAATGATAAAATCTGTATCTACAAGGTTATAAAATGTTGCATTAAAAGAAAATGAGACCATAGGCCCTAAAGTGCTCCTCTAAGTTGAAGTCATGTCAGAGTGATAAAGTTGAAGAGATCCTTGATGACTTAAAGCACATTACAAAATACAATCAGCTGTTTTTGGAAGGCTTTTTTTCCCCCAAGTCAAATTCTATGGTTGTAACATTAATTGACGTAAGTGCACCCCAAACTTTCTGAGAATTTGACCTAAAAGGTTACTTCTAGAGTGCACACAAGGTTTTTCTTAAATTTGTCCCAGTGACCTACTTTTGACCTGATGTGACCCAATTTCAATCTACTGAGATCTATCGAGGTATTATTCACAAAATATTCTGACCAATTTTCATGAGTATTGGACTCAAGATTTGGTATCTAGAGTGCACGCAAGGTTTCTGTTAGATTTGTCACTGTGACCTACTTTTTTACATGACCAGACTGAATTTGGTACTTGTTCAAGTTATCATGAAGACAAAAGATTTTCAATACTTTTAATTTAGCCTCTAGCCTCTACAGCACACATAAGATATCAAATAACAACAACAACACAATAAGAAACACTGTATGCATGCCACAAGACGGACACAGCAGAATCACAAAAACTCATCTTGAGCACACTGCGCTAAGATAAGCCAAAAAATAGCATGATTTACAAGATAGCATTTTAGGTTATGATGACAATAAACTTCAAGAAATAACAGTTATTTGGTTGTTTATAACTAATACTCAAAATAAATATAATTACTAATTCTCACAACAATGTTCACATACCATCTTTTGGATCAGGCTCTATAAGAACTGTAGTCTGATTGGTTGTTCCTATCTTGCCTCCCATTGGCTCAGACAGTATGACCTGAAATGACTCCTCCTCCTCATACAGTGTATCATCAATGATGGTAACAACACAGTATTTGTTGTCCTCATTCTTGTCAAACCTGAGAATGTTGTTATGGTCCACTGCTCGACTTATGTAATCACAATTTGATTCTACACGCTTGTATGGTGTTCCTCTTGCTGTCACTGAAATAGGTGTTACATAATACAGAATACATGAAATTACAACTTCCATGAAGTAAACCGCTTGGAGACATTAATATGTCAATACCTGAAATCAATTTACTGTAGTTCTCCTAATAAAAGCGCTTTCCCTAATAGAAGCTACCATTGGGAAAAACCCTTAAATAATGACAACCTAATGTACATTAGTTGATTTAAATGACAATATTGGAAGAATTAGATGAATATGTTTTATAACTTTATTACTATTTTTTTCTTAAAAATCACTAAAACACAAAGAAATACAAAGATGGGGTTGCGGCAGGGCCATCATTCCCCCAACAAAAACCTTGAATTAGGGAGTCAACATTTTAGGAAAGAAATTGTGTGTGTTTGTGTGTTCCCCCCTCTCCACCCAACAATGTGATATCAAAAGGGACTACCTTAAATACCATGAAAGTATTTTACCTACTAAAGTTCATCTTATCAGAAATATAAGAGCAGAAAAAAGGGGATCAAGAAAATATAAAGTGAGTCAAAAACACCAATCATGTGCCAACATGTGCTGAGCCCATAAGCGGAGGTACAAACAAATCTTTTACGTCAGGGTCAAAAGTTACTTTCCAAGCTCTTATAAATTCCCTCCAAAGCATTAACTCTTTACCAAACACCAAATTTATAGACGAGTCCAAATTGCAGACGACAAAATAAATGCGACTGAAAAATCGAAATTTGATTTGGAAAGGGCAGAAAACATTGTGGGAAAAGGAGAAAATGCTGGTTACCAGCATTTTCTTCTTTTCCCACAATGTTTTCAAAAGGCTTCTACCTCAGGGTCATCAAAAGTCTTCATTGTGTGGTAAAGGGTTTATAATATGCAATCCCCTCTCACCACTGAACACAAGAAAATGCTGGTTACTAGCATTGTCTGTCCCCCGCCCAACCAACTTGCAAAGACCATTATACTTTGGTTGGAAAAACAATGTATCTTTTGATAATTTAATAACAAGTTAAAATACATACACTCTTTAGTTGAGCAAATAACCATAAGCTCCTGGGAGAGATCCCCTGTTCTGTACACTGGTATGTTCAACTGATTGGTTCCTTCTGACACTTTAAAGTTGACCTCTGGGAATGACACAGTGGATTCTAAAAATAGGTAAAAGTGAACTATCCCTGAGTCTCTGAGTTGTTTAAGAAAAAAAAATCAGCAGACAGTTTTAACAAATCTATATTTGTAATAAAATATAATTACCATGAACAATCCCGAGTTTTATTGACCCAGTGAAAGAAAACTTATGAAAACATTGTGGGAAAAGCAGAAAATGCTGCTAGCCACCATTTTCTCCTTTTACATCAATTTTTTCTACCTTTCCTAAATTTCACTTTTTCAGCCACTTGTATTTTGTCATCTGCAAATGCCTTAAATTTGGAAATGTCTAAAATTTTTGTCATGTGGTAAAGGGTTAAGTGGACATACCAGCTAAATGGAACTATCAAGTTAAATGGCGCATTGACACACTATTTCTAGACGTTTTATTTCCATGGAGATTTATAAAACATCTCAAAAAAAAAATTTGATCATAAAATGACAATTCCCTTGAAAATATTAATTTTGTGGGCTGAACTACAATAAATCATCCGTTATACAACCCTTTACGCACAATGCTGACTTTAAACAAAACTTTGGAAAAGGCTTTTTGAAAAAATTGTGCCGAAAAGGAGAAAATGCTGGTAACCAGCATTTTCTCCTTCTCCCACAATGTTTTCTACCTTGTCAAAGAAAATTGCATTTGTTAAGCCACACTAAAATTGTCATCTACAAATGCTTTCAATGAGCACAGTACTAAAATTTTGTCGTGTGATAAAGCGTTAAGAATCTGAATGGAATTTGTTTTGCACTTTAACCCATTACCGAACAATCCCTACTTTTGACGACCCCGAGAAAGAAGCCTTTAGAAAACATTGTGGGAAGAGGAGAAAATGCTGGTAACCAGCATTTTCTCCTTTTCCAACAATATTTTCTACCCTTCACAAAGCAAATTTCAAATTTCCAATCACTTTTATTTTGTCGTCTGCAATTCCTTTCAACTCTTCTACTTTCTTCTCTTCGAAAAACAAACTTTTAATTTTCAGTCACTTTAATTTTGTGATCTGCAAATGCTTTTGATTCGGACAAGCCTAAAGTATTGTCGTTTGGTAATGAGTTAAAACCATAACCATTTACTTCTGAAAAAAACATGGGAGGGGTGTTCCTAGATCTGTGGACATGTGATGAACTAAGTTTAGGTTTCAGATCATCCAACAAGTTATGACATCACAAATATAAAGTATTGTAATGGATAGAATATTTCTTTGGGAATGACCATTTAGAATTTCACACCACCTCACACTTCCTCATATAACTTTTTTTTGTATTGACCAGAGCTACAGATAAGAGGGAGTGGTGTTATTCTTCATTCATTAATTCTCTTCCAAATCCTATGTTGTGGGTACTCATTAGAATTGTCTCGATGAGACAATTTTTATTCAGTACACAAAACATAGGATTTAGTGGAGAAAAAATATTTTATTTAATTTTGAAATCAAAATCATTCCCTCTATCTGGAACTCTAAAATTGGCACATATAAGCACCATATTGTCCATTTACTTCCAAAACCTTGTAACACCATCTTGTAGTTATGAGGTTTTGGAAGCAAATGCATGATTCGAAGCATTCTCTGGTGAAAGGGGTTTAACCCATTACCACACAATCCCTACTTTTGACGCCCCTGAGAAAGAAGCCTTTAGAAAACATTGTGGGAAAAGGAGAAAATGCTGGTAACCAGCATTTTCTCCTTTTCCCACAGTGTTTTCTACCCTTCACAAAAAAAAAAACTCAAATTTGCAGTCACCTTTATTTTGTCGCCTGCAAATGCTTTCAATTTGGACCATGTTAAAATTTTGTCGTTCGGTAATGGGTTAATCAATCTCTGGGATCAACTACATGTATATTGAGCAAGATATCATATCGTCAGTGTACTTCTAAAACCTCGTAACTACAGCTTATTACAAGCTGTAGTTACCAGGTTTTTGAAGTAAACCAATGATATCATATAACTATTTATCCATGGAATCCATTTTTATCCAACAACTGGCTAATACCTTAGGCAGACTAGAATGGTTGTTTGACACATGCAGAAAATTGACCGACAACAAAGATTTTTTTCACCTTGGTCAGCCTGTGTGCACTGCACTGGCTGATTTAGATTTAAACTTTTTTGCAGATGCATTTAATACCCTTTGGCCCTATACCACACAATTCCAACTTTTAATAGCCCTTAGACAGAAAGCTTTTGAAAAGAAGAAAAATGCTGGTAACCAGCATTTTCTCCTTTTCCCACAATGTCTTCTATCCTTCTCAAAACATGTTTTAATTTTTGATTTGCATTTATTTTGTTGTCTGCAAGTGCTTTTAATTTTAATTTTACCAAACTTTTGTTGTTTAGTAAAGAGTTCATAAATTGAATGTGATAAAAGGTTAAGGCACCAACTTTAGAAAAGTTGACAAGTGATAAATTGTTTTTTGGTATCATATGGTCCCCTGAGTAATGATGACAGGAAAGGTATAACTTGTTGAAATGGATAGAGTTTCTATTGGGGATTACCTCTTGAAATGCAACCCAATTCCTTACAATATACTTCATCTCTTTTTTTCTGTTTACCAGCAAAAGTGTGGCTTAATATTGTTGGATTTTAACTGAATTTGTAGAAAGCATCCTTTAACCCATTTACACACAAGAAAAATTTAGACTGGTCCAAATTGAAAGCATTTGCAGACGACAAATAAAGGTGACTGAAAAATTGAAATTTGATTTTGGGAAGGGTAGAAAACACTGTGGGAAAAGGAGAAAATGCTGGTTACCAGCATTTTCTCCTTTTCCCACAATGTTTTCTAAAGGCTTCTTTTTCAGGGATTGTGTGGTAATGGGTTAATATTGTTGCTTTTAAAAAAGTTTTAACAACTGCGAGAAAGAAATTTTCTTACCTTTCTGAAACAAATGCCATCATTTACTGACCATTTAATATGTCCTCTGCAAATGCTTTGAATTTGGACCAGTCTAAAATATTGTTGTGTGGTAAAGAGTTAAGGGTTAACAATCCCACGGAAAAAGGCTCCTATAATGTGGCTAGTGCTACATTTACACCATATTCCTGGCGAGCATAAAAATCATGTTTCAGACAAAAAGGGGTTGCTATGTACTCAAGAACTTTCTAAATATAACTCAGTACTTGAGAACTAACTAAATGTAACTCAATTTTTAATTATTTAAATCAACCTGGTTACACCAATAAGAAATTATATCATTTAACTTACTTTGAATGACCGAAAGCATTGAACAACATGATTACCGCAATATTTGGCCTTGAACATTCAATCACTGATGCTATTCACACCCTCTTTTTCCAAGCCAATGGTTACTTTCCTATATTTATACAGTAAAATATTGACCCAACTTATCACTAACCATCCTCTGGATCCAGAATGGTAACTGTACAAACATCTGCGTCTTCCAGCACAACAGAGACAGGGTCCTTCAACTGTAGTAGTATTGTCTCTTCTCCTTCATAGATACTGTCATCTCGTAAAGGAAGGCGCCATGTTTTCTCAGTTTGACCTGCAAAATAAAAAACAAAAAAAAATACATTAAATTCTGAGTAAACCTGCTTCATACAGGAAGCAGCTAAATCAACTGACTATAGTTTGTATCGTTTTATTGTCCAGCAGTAATTATGGGTGTCTTGATATTTGAGAAATCTATAAATAGAACAAGAGGGCCAAGATGGCCCTGGGTCGCTCACCTGAATTTCTGAGAGAACCATAGCCAATTTTTCAAAATCTAATCAGCCATTTCAGAGAAGTTTTTCTAAGAATTTCTTCATGTCTGTATAGTGTAAATAGCCCACAGCCATCAGAGCCGTGTTTTTTGATGGATCAAAATTTCTCAAGCAACTTTTGAAAAGGGTCATCCAAGAAACATCTCTGTGAAATTATTTAAAATTCTGACCAGTGTTTTCAGAGAAGAAGAATTTTTAAGAATTTCTTAATTTCTGTATAGCGCCAGACGCCTCCATTCACCAGAGCCGTGTTTCTTGACGGATCAAAATTTCACAAACACTTTTTGAAAACGGTCACCAAAGGAACATCTCTGTGAAGTTATTCCAAAATCTGACGAGCGGTTTCAGAGAAGAAGAATTTTTAAAGATTCCTTCATTTCTATATAGTACAAGTAGCCTCCATTCACCAGAGCCAAATTTTTTGACGGATCAAAATTTCACGAACAAATTTTGAAAAGGGTCACCCAAGGAATCTATCTGCGAAATTATTTCAAAATCTGACCAGTGGTTTCAGAGAAGAAGAATTTTTAAGAATTCCTTCATTTCTACATATATATAGTGCAAGTAGCCCCCTTTCACCAGAGCCACTTTTTTAGGTAAAATTTATTAAACTTGTCCACAAAAAAATGTTATTAACCCTTTCCCAAATGGTAAATTTTGAACTACACCAAATTGAAAGCATTTTGCAGACAACAAATTAACAGTTGCTTAAAAGATGATTTTTCTATATGATAGGGTAGAAAACATTGTGGGAAAAGGAGAAAATGCTGGTTACCAGCATTTTCTCATTTACCTACAATGTTTTCAAAATGCTTCCATTCCTGACCCATAAAAACCAGGGACTGTTTGGGAAAGGGTTAAGCTGCCAAGGCTCACTTAATAACATTTTTATAGACTCAAAATTTTATCTCAAAAACCAACTCATGTCAGATCCTATATACATCTTATGAAAATTCTCTCTTTCCGTAAAATCTTGAAGCTTATGACATTATTTGCTTAATAAATTTCGTGAAATTTTGAAAAAGTCTTTTATAGCATATCAATAATCATCGTAAATTTGGATTTAGAAAATTACTTCACAATTCCAACACTTAACAACCCTCAAAATGAAATATCTTGAAAACAATGTGGGAAAAGCAGAAAATGCTGCTAACCAGCATTTTCTCCTTTTCCCACGATGATTTTTTGCCCTATCAAAAGTCAGCAGCAAAATACTGTTTACAACACAACAAAGTTTGTGACATGTTAAAATCAAATACCTTTGCAGAAAACAAAATTCAAAGTGACTTAACATTTTACCAAACAACGAAAATTTTAGACTGATCCAAATTGAAAGCACTTGCAGACGACAAAATAAACGTTACTCAAAAAGTGAAATTTGTGTCCAGCAGGGTAGAAAACATCGAGGGAAAAGGAGAAAATGCTGGTTACCAGCATTTTCTCCTTTTCCCACAATGTTTTCAAAGGGTTTCCATTTCAGGGTCGTAAAAACCAGGGACTGTTTGGGAAAGGGTTAAAAGAGGGGACTTATCTATGAAAGGGTAGAAAACATTGTGGGAAAAGAAGAAAAACGCTTGTTACCAGCATTTTCTTCTTTCCCTAATAATCTTTGTAAATGGCCTGACTCTCATGCTCAGGATTGAATGGTTGAGGGTTGGACACTGTTTGTATCTGTTAACCCATTACCACACAATCCCTACTTTTGACGCCCCTGAGAAAGAAGCCTTTTGAAAACACTATGGGAAAAGGAGAAAATGCTGGTAACCAGCATTTTCTCCTTTTTCCCAGTGTTTTCTACCCTTCGCAGAACAAATTTCCATTTTTTTAGTCAACTTTATTTTGTCGTCTGCAAATGCTTTCAATTTGGACCAGTCTAAAATTTTCTCGCGTGGTAAAGGGTTAAGGGCAATGCTGCAGGAATTGTGTCAAAAATATGCTTGTAATCAGGCTCAAATTTCCAATGTGCATACCTGGATTAAACTGCACCTGTTGGGCAAACTGGCGTGATACATCTTTACCTAGTTTAGCTGTTCTGTCTGTCACCTCCACAGCTGCAAACACAAACAAAACATTCAGAATCCAATCTCAGTCTTGACCCTTTGCCAAACGATACAAGGTTTTCATGACCCTAAGAAAGAAAGGCTTTTGAAAGCATTGTGGAAAAATGAGAAAATGCTGGTGACCAGCATTTTTCAACCCTGTGGTATTCACAACAATCAAGAGATAGTTATATTGCTAAAGTGATATGAAAAGGATAGGAAGAGGGGGGAGAGAGAATCTCCTCTAGGAAAGTTTTAGATTATGAAAGCCATTTTGGTGGCCTATGCAACTGAATTTTTTGCACAAATGCAGCTACACCCTTGGAAACCTTGACTCTGTACAAAACTACATTTTTCACTCATCACTTGTTACCAGCATTTTCTCCTTTTCCTCACAATGGGTTTTAAAGGCTTCTCCTTCAGGATTGTGAAAACCAGGGTCCGTATTCACCAACCATTCTTAAGAACATTCTTAGTCTTATTCTTCAGAATTCAGTCAATGTGAAAGTAACAGAACTTCTGATTGGCTAAACCATTCGGTTTAGCCAGAATGGTTTAGCCAATCAGAAGAATGGTTTAGCCAATCAGAAGTTCTGTTACTTTCACAGTCAGACAATCTTCAAGAGTAAGACAAAGAATGTTCCTAAGAATGGTTGGTGAATACGGACCCAGGAATTCTTTGGTATTGGGTAAAAGAAAACATTGTGAAAAGCGAAAATTTGAGCACAAACTAGTCACACAATGTTTTCCTACAGGTAAACTTCAAAGCCTTCAGATAAAATAAAACATTACAGAACTGTACAGTCTGTTGAGCATAAATCTGTTTGAAAATTATCCAATTGTAAAAAAAGAGACAATTCAATTTTCTATATTTTCTCCACAGTCTGAGAAAACTGTCTAGACTTCCCCCTGTAGATTTATGTCTTTCTTGTCTACCTAAGCATGTTCATAGACCCTCCACCAGCAGTTATTTATCTTAATTATCTCAAGTGATTGCAAGCTACAGTCGCAGGGTAAGCATTACACAATTTACTTTGCAATCATTTTACAAACTGAGGACATCTTAAAGGTGGGTACTTAGAATTTTTACATCTCACAAAATTAAGAAATCTATATATCACTGAAATTTACCTGAAAAAAATAATACAAATCATCAATAATTAAGACTCATAAAATTACAAAAAAAATTTTTTTTTGATGGTGTTCCCTTAAAAGGCTACATAGCCTCTTAACGTATTTTTAGATTTCGCGCCAAAAATCAATAAAGCATAGTGGGAATGTCAAGTGACTGGCACGTGATTAATAATGCTTAAATTCCCTTACATATCAAACATGTAATAATTATTTTCCACAATTTCTTCTTCGGACATTATGTTTTAAACTTCATCTGTGTATTCCTGTATGTTAATGAGCGAACTGATCATCTAAAACTAGAATGTGACTCCCGTAGGTGTCAACCTTGGCCGTAGTAAATCTCTAACTTCTGGTAATGTCAGATGGTTTTTGACTACTGGGGTTTTATGAACGCAAATAAAAAGGCTTTGGGAGTATAAGGATGGATTTTTGCATTTTTGTAAAAGTTTTCATCCCAAAATCTGAAGGGCCACCTTTAACCCATTACCACACAATCCCTACTTTTGATGCCTCTGAGAAAGAAGCCCTTTGAAAATACTGTAGGAAAAGGAGAAAATGCTGGTAACCAGCATTTTCTCCTTTTCCCACAGTGTTTTCTACACTTCCCAGGACAAATTTTAATTTTTCAGTCATCTTTATTTCATCGTCTGCAAATGCTTTCAATTTGGACCAGTCTAAAATTTTGTCGTTTGGTAATGAGTTAAAGCAATCAATTTACAAACTGAGAACATCCTAACTCTTTACAGAAACAAATAAATTTTAAAATGGTCCATTCTGAGAGCATTTGTGCATGACAAAATAAAAGTGACTAAAAATGAAACTCGTTTTAGAAAGGAAAGAAAGCATCAGTCGGAAAGGAGAAAATGCTGGTTACCAGCATTTTCTCCTTTTCCCACAATGTTTTCAAAAGTCTTTTTAAGCAGGTCTTTTAAAAGTCAGGATTGTAAGGTAATGGGTTAAAGCAATCATTGTCCAAACTGAGGACATCAATCAGTTTAAAAACTTAGGAGATCTTAAAGCAATAATTCTACAATCTGGAGACATCTTAAAACAATGACTTTACAAACTTAGGACATCTTAAAGCAATTATTTAACAAACTGCGGACATCTTAAAACAATCATTTTAGAACCTTAGGACATCTTACAGCAATTATTAAATTATACAATACAATACAATACAATACAATATACTTTATTTTCTCTCAGGTACAAAATATAGTACTACATGAGATTGGGTGGTAAACTATACAAACTGGTTTCAATATCAAGGGAAGATTCAGTGGTACAAAAAGAGATTGGCACATATAGATCTATATATATAAAAGGATAAATAGATATTAGACTTGTAGATTTATGGGAAAACCCCTCAGTATAAACAGCAACACATCTAAAAGAACACGAAGCTTAATTAGGACTATGTAGATAAACAAAGAAATCTTGCAATCTTTTAAGTTTGTTTATCAGTGGACAATATGGGTCCAAGATCGGGGCGCAATTCTTTGCAGCCCGATCGTGGTCCCGATCGTCCACTGTATCACATGTTTTTGCCTTCGAATGACACAAAGCAGACGACAAAAAATGCGTCCAAAAAAAAAATTTGGTTCGTTAACGTGAAGGCACTACTTACAACAAATAAATTGATCAAATCAGCTTACATAGTTACAGTAAAGGCCAACAGTGTAAAGTATATAGCAAACCATAAATAACAGACAGACTAACTGTCAAAATAAAATGTCAATTAATGTTCAAATAAATACATATTGTTTAATATCTCATTTATTCATAGGCTGCCCTGGTTTATAATGTCAGGGTAATTATATTTCTAATTTCTTCTGAATGAACAAAAGCAATGTTATATTTTTATTCCTAGTAAGTCTGTCGACTTTATTTTTTTGCTTACGTAAGTTAGCTGATTTTATGAAATAGGAGTATTTAACTTTCATTAACCATTGTCATAAGCACGTTACCGGGAATTTGATACCGGGCTTTAAAATTCAAATGGAAACGAGGCGGATATATGCATGCATATCGTGTTGGAGAATGTGTACACACCGAGACATGAATGGAATATTAATTGTTCGTATCATAGTAAAACGGGTGAGTGATTTTGTTTACATTTTTTACTACATAGTAAGCATTATCCATTTATTTCATTACGAATGAAGAGCATGAATTTGCTTAGTTTCACTAACAGAGTGCGGTCGATTGCGTTTAAAAGTTTTTCAAAACTAAATGTGTTGTTGATTACATGCACGCCTGACAGTGAATTTTGACGGTTTCTAGAAAATATTGGGCATGAGAATAAATAATGCATCTCGTCGCCTATGGCATTTAAAAAGCATTGTTTACATTTTCTTTCAGCGTAAGGTGTCCCAGTCCAATGACCTGTCTCAACTGGTAATCTGTGATTTGCAGTTCTGAAGAGAAACATGTTTATGGCTAATGACTGCGGGAGCAAAGTCAGGTATGGTTCAAACTTTAATTCTCTTTTATAAATACTGTAATTTCTTCCTTTCTGTGACAACTGCAGTTGTCGTGTCCATTCCTGCTTGAACTGGTCTATGAGGTCATGTTGAATTACTTTATGAATATTTTTTACCATGTTATAATTTTGTGTAGTCCATATTATTCCATTTCCTGTTTCATTAAGAATTGACTTGACACAGTTAAGCCATTTATATTCATGGTTTGAATCATTCAGGATAAATGTATATATTTGATATGAAATTTTGTTTTGATTGCCACATATGATTCTATTCCAGAAATTGATAAGCCTGGCTTTAATATGTATGGTTAAGGGATAACGACCTAACTCTCCATACAGCATATACCTGGGTGTAGATTTTTTTGCTTTAGTGATTTTCCTTAAGAATTCAATATGTACTTTTTCCAGGATATCATGTGATTCATATCCCCATATTTCCGAACCATACAAAAGTATAGGCACAACAGTGTGGTCGAAGAGCTTGACTTGTAAATCAATTGGTAGATTGAGAGTACGGGCCTGGACCAAAACTGAGTCATCAAGTTGAAAGTTATAAATAGATTTATTTTTTGCACCAAAAACAACAACTTTTGTTTTACTCGGATTAACTTTTAGGTTCCATTGGCTGCAGTATTCTTGAAAAAAATTCAGATTTTTTTGCAGGTCATATGCACTTTCAGCTAAAAGGACAGTGTCGTCTGCATAAAGCAATACTAAAATTTTTAGCCAAAACTGCTCATTTAAATCCGGCGAAATATCTATCCCTTGGCCACCTCTTACAATGAGGTGGGATTCTAGGTCATTTAGAAAGATCGAGAAGAGAATAGGCAACAGATTTTCGCCTTGTCGAACACCGTTTTCACAAGCAAAATAAGATGATGATTCACCATTCAAGGATACACATGACTTAATATTTTGATACATTTGATAAATAACATTAAATATTTTACCATTTACACCAGTTGTAAGTAATTTTGACCATAATCCTATTCTCCAAACTTTATCAAAGGCTTGGGAGAAATCAACAAAACAGCAGAATAATTTATGTTTTCTTTTCTTCAGGATGTTGATAAGACAGTTCATGGAGAATAAGTGGTCTGAGCAAGCATAGCCTTTTCTGAATCCTGCTTGATTTTCTTTAAGTAAATTATTTTCCTCTAAAAACATGTTTATTCTATTGTTTAGTATTGCAGTGAATAATTTTCCGAGGCATGACAGTATTGTAATGGGTCTGTAATTGTTTGGTTCTGATGATTCGCCTTTTCCTTTGTAGATGGGATATATTGTACCACTTAACCATGTTTCTGGCATATGGCCGGTATCTAGAATTGCATTGAAAAGGAATACATACACAGGTAATAAACTGTCTTTGGTGCTTTTTATGTATTCACTTATAATGTTATCTGTTTTACTTGGTGTTTTAGAATTTTTTAGATGTGCAATGCATTTTAGAATTTCATCGACAGTAATTTGCGAGTTGAGGATAGTATCATTAAAATCTGTATCATTATTGTTGTAAAAACTTTGAGAGTTATCTGCACTTGGATCATCATTTTTGTTCACATTTTTGAAATGCTCATAGAACTCATTGATGGTAGGCATAGAAGTTTTTGTGTTGTTCCTATTTCTATTCTTCCTTAATAATTTCCAGTACTTTTTTGGATCTTTGGATTTCATTTGTCGGAGTTTGTTTGTAGTATTATAAGTATGCTTATTAATATAATAGTTCATAGTTTTTTTATATTCTCTGCTAGCCACATTTAATCTAGTTTTATTCAAGGTGCTTTTTAACTTTCTATAATTTGCTTTTGCAATGTGGTACTTTTTACGCATTTGATGGCATTTAGATCCAAACCAAGGTTTATTATCATTTTGTTGAAATGTTTTTGGTTTGAATGTTTTGTTTGCTGAATCTAATAGCAAATCAGTTATTTGACTAGTTACATTGTCAATAATTGTGGGAGTAGGGGTCAGATTTCCAGTGTCACTAATGATTTTCTCTAATTTCTCATTATCTACATTATTTGCAAAACAAGTAGATAAGTTTTCCTGCCAGTTCACTTTTCTTGTATTTTGTAATTTTTCAGGGTAAAAGTCATTATTTTGAGTGGCATTAAATGTCCACATAAGTAGAGCTTGCCCATCTGAGAAAAGGGAATCAGTTTCACTTGCAGAGAAGTCCTTCAACAGTCGAAAACAATCAATTGATGATAGTACGTAGTCAATTATTGATGTTTTTCTTAAAGTATTGTCCAATATGTTTATCTTTTCCATAGCGGCCGTTCAGAATAAATAGGTCATTATTCTTGCATATATCCAAAAGGGAAAAGCCAAGTGCATTTGTTCTTGTATCATTTGAGGCTCGATTTAATGAGATGTTTAACTCCTCTAATACTCTTAATTTTTCCATATAATCTGTTTGGTAATCTGTTGCAGATAACTCTGACATAATGAAAAAATCAGGGTGAACGTAATCGCGCATTTTGGCAATGCAAGCATTCCAGTCTCCTGCTAGAAGTGTATATTTGGATCTTAAGCAAAAATTGATATATGAGGACATCTTAAGGCAATCACTTAATACAATCATTTTAGAACCTTAGGACATCGTACAGCAATTATTTAATTAACTGAGGACATCTGAAGGCAATCACTTTACAAACTTAAAAGATTTTAAAGCAATTATTTAACTAACTGAGGTCATCACAATGCAGTCATTTGACAAACTTAAGACATCTTAAAGAAATTATTTAACAAACTGAGGACATCTTAGAGAAATCATTTCCCTAACTTATGACATCCTACAACAATGATTTTACAAAATGAGGACATCTCAATGCAGTAATTTGACAAACTAAAGAAATCCTAAAACAATGATTTTACAACCTCAGGACAACTTGAAGCAATCATTTTACAGAAATCATTTTACAAACTTATGACAGCTTCATAAAATCATTTTACAAACTGAGGACATTTCAAAGCAATCAATTTACAAGCTGAGGACATATCAAAGCAATCATTTAACAAACATAAGACAACTTACAGCAATCATTTTACAAACTCAAGACATCTCAAAACCATCATTTTACAAACTCAGGACAGCTAAATGCAATCATTTTACAAACTGAGGACAATTTATAGCAATCATTGTACAAACTGAATCTTCACACAACAAAATTTTAGACCAGCCAAGTCCAAAGTACTTGCAAACCACAATTCAAATGTGGCTAAAATGATGAAACTTGCCTTTAATGTATACCAAAAACCTTGTGGGAAATGCAAAAATTAATGGTTACCACTATTTTCTCCTTTCCCGCAATGTTGTAAAAAGGCTCTGGTAAAAAAAAGTCATATGCACAACTACACATCAAAGAGATTTAAGATTGTAAGTTTTAAGTTATTCTGATGGAAACTGTGGGAGGAGTTGCACACACAAGAATTTGCTATAGGATGGACAGACAGACTCATTGACTGACAGACAGATAACTGGTTCTATAACATAATATGACCCTTGGGGCCTCATCTTCGCAAGCCAAGGCTGACTATTCACTACACTACTCTCCCCTGGCTGATCAAGCTCGATTTTACATTCACCCAATACACTTTTTCAGTGGATGCAGCCAGCTCTAGCTGCAACGAATGAAATTGCTCGTATCATTTCATCTTTTATAAAAATAGAACAAGGCCTCTACCTTTCGAATAGAAGGTAAACATGGAAACAAACGTGGATGTCTGCTTATCTCTTCATGTGTATTTGTAAGCAGTTTGTAAAACAATATTTCATTTGCATTTAGAAATATGATGTAAAAGGGGGTAATAATCAGCATCCAATAGAGGGCGCATCGCAGGAATCTCGAAATCAGGTTCAACCAGCAAAGGTAAGATCCACGTAGTGATCGTAAACTTGGCTCGCGAAGATGTTAGGGCCTATGAAAAGGGATGGAGGCAAGATAGACACAGGGCTTTGACAAAAGCTTGCTGTCTTTGGGGCCTATGAAAAGGGATAGAGGCATTTTTAGATGGACACAAGGCTTTGACAAAAGCTTGCTGACCAATGGAGATATAAAGAGAGAAATAACTTACTGACGAAACAAGTTTCACCAAGATGGCCTCGTCTGACCAGAGTGACTTCAAGAAGTTCCTCAGTCTCACTGACTGTCACACTGCTGTCCTTGAAGGACACCCAGCCCCAGGTCAGATGGAATGGTTGATTGGCTAGAACATTGCCACCTGCAAAAAAAGAATCAAAGGACTGAAGGTCCTGAAAGTCGCACTAATAGTGAAACCTTGATATTTTGGGACTGATAGGTGGTCATCACCCTTTTACAGGACAATCTTGCTTTTACATAATTCAAACAGCTTTGGAAAACAGAGCTGAAAGAAAGAAAAACTCATTTTTTTTTTACTCAAGGTTTTCTTCCAATTAGACTCAAATTTAATGGTTTACCGTAAGTCAAATTTGATTAGTTTTCAGCAATTCTTCGATTTTGACTAGTCTGCAATTTAGTTGAGCAAATGCAGTTACTTGTAATAGGCAGCTTCCCACCAAGTTAGATCTTTTCATTTTTCTTTTTCTTTAATATATC
Source organism: Tridacna crocea (assembly GCA_943736015.1). Taxonomy (NCBI): domain Eukaryota; kingdom Metazoa; phylum Mollusca; class Bivalvia; order Cardiida; family Cardiidae; genus Tridacna; species Tridacna crocea. The sequence continues at coordinate 47,807,188 of OX031063.1, forward strand.
CATGTTGGCATATAGCCTGACATAATATACCCAAAACAATATTAAATGTATGTCATTGGTCACCTCTATTACTTGGAACTTACTGAAACAGTGCCACTGCATACCGATGCTAGCACCTGACAATTTTTGAAAAGGGACACATAAGGGACATCTCTGTGAAATCATTTCAAAATCTGACCAACCATTTAAGTGAAGAAGAATTTTCAAGAATTTCTTCATGTCCGAATAGTGCAAGTGGACCCCATTTACCAGAGCCATGCTTCTTGATGGATCAGAATTTCGAAAACATTTTTGAAAATGGTCACCCAAGGAAGATTGCTTTGAAATTATTTTAAAATCTGATCATGGGTTTCAGAGAAGGTGAATTTTCAAGAAATTCTTCATTTCCATATTGTAGCCCCAATTCACCTGAGCCATGTTTCTTGGCAAATCAAAATTTCGCAAACAAGTTTTTAAAAGGGTCACCCAAGGAACATCTCAGTGAACTTTTTTCAATATCTGATCAGCCGTTTCAGAGAAGTAAGAATATTCAAGAATTTCTGCATGTCCATATAAGTACAAGTAGCCCCCATTCACCAGAGCCATGTTTCTTGATGGATTGAAATTTCGCAAACAATTTTTGAAAAGGGTCACCCATAGAACATCCCTGAGAAATTATTTCAAAATCTGACCAGTGGTTTCTGAGAAGAAGAATTTTTTAGAATTTCTTCATTCCTGTATAGTGCAAATAGCCCCCATTCACCAGAGTCATGTTTCTTGACTGATCAAAATTTCACGAAAAAGTTTTGGAAAGGGTCACTTAAGGTAGTGGACCCGTAATAAGCATAGTGCAGCATGGCATAAAATTTCTGGACAGTTGATAAGACATACTTTGTACAGATATGATACTGTTGCACATTTTTGACCGAACAGAAATTCCTTCGGGGTCCGTCTTGAAATTATTTGTTGATAATTTTGTTAGTTTCCAGAAAAGGGAGGTAATTATCATATCCATTTGTAATGAAATTATAGTAGTTATAGATTTATAAATGATAATTCTAGGAAGGACAAAAAAGAAAAAGTGGCTCGGTGAAAGTAGTACAATAGTGCTCAATTTTAATCTTAGCAAATTTTCTAAGGTAATATTATAGTGGAAATAGCTGTGTTCTATTACGGGTCCACTACGTTAAGGAACAACTCTGTGAAATTATTTTAAAATCTGGCCAGCTGTTTCAGAGAAGAAGATTTTTAAAGAATTTCTTAGAAAACTGTTTGGTTGCCATGGCAACCAAAACTTTTGACGTAATCAAATTCTGTGAACAATTTTCAAAGAGGACCTCCCAAGGAACATTCCAGCCAAGTTTGGTCCATATTGGCCCAGCAGTTTTGGAGGAGTTGATGTTTAAAGAATTGTTGACGACGCATGACGGATGACAGACACCAGGTGATCCTAAAAGCTTCCCTTGAGCATGTTGTGCTCAGGTTAGCTGAAAAAACAGTCCTAAGGTTTTTCATCTCAACCAAACTGACTCTCAAACTATAAAAAATATTTGCAAAGTAATTAATAACTATGCAATCTACAACAGGTTAAAGACCATTGTGAATAATTAGTTTAACTCATTACCAGACCAGCCCAATTTTAGGCTTGTCCAAATTGAAAGCATTTGCAGATGACAAAATAAAAGTGACAGAAAATTTGAAATTTGTTTTGTGAAGGTTAGAAAAAATTGTGGGAAAAGGAGAAAATGCATTTTTTTCCCTTTTCCCACAATGTGTTCTAAAGGCTTCTTTCTCAGGGTAGTCGAAATTAGGGATTGTGTGGTAATGGGTTAATCACCACATTAAATTTGTTACACTCTTTTTGAGTGCTGAAATTGTATCTTTGCTATCCAAACAATGTAATTAATGTATCACATTTCCGTTATATCATTTCTTTAACCCATTACCACACAATCCCTACTTTTGACGCCCCTGAGAAAGAAGCCTTTTGAAAACACTGTGGGAAAAGGAGAAAATGCTGGTAACCAGAATTTTCTCCTTTTCCCACAGTGTTTTCTATCCTTCCCGGTACAAATTTCAGTTTTTCAGTCACCTTTATTTTGTCGTCTGCAAATGCTTTCAATTTAGACCAGTCCAAATTTTCTTGCGTGGTAAAGAGTTAAATGTGCTGATGCTTATTTTTTTTTCATATATAAAACATTTTTTTATAATGATGGATAAATATTTTTAAAGTATCCAATATGCTTTTTTTTTTTCATTAATAGTAACTTTATCTTCCTTAAAAAAAAAAAATAGAAAGAAAAACGTGATTTTATCACTAAGCATTTGATTCACTTCGCTATGTTTATTGTTAAATAAGTTTCATCATTGGTTTTAATCATGTAAGGCAAATTTAAAATAAAGCAAGAGTTATAAATCGTCTTGATGACGAATACGTAATTTCTATTAATTTTTACATAAATTGAAGTTAGAAATACTATAAAAATCATGTGTTCATTTTGACTACACATTGGGTACGTTTTGACTCCACTTGGGTAGGTTTAGACTTCATTTGGGTAAGTTTTGACTCCATTCGGGTACGTTTTGACTTGGGTACGTTTTGGTTTGAGTACGTTTTGACTGTAAACCCCCTCAACAGTGCAACTGTCAATGTACGGTCGTAATTGCTGTACTTTACCTTGCGTTTCATATTTCATGTTGTATTTACTGTATACGGAGGGGATGAAATATCCTTGTCGCCACTCTTTTGGGGTCCGAACAAATGCAGTAATCAACATTTTAACTTTACTGGTGTTAATCGTTATACATGTGCGTTTGTTTTCTATCCCGTCCGCCATTTGCATTTTCTTAATTAAAGTACAATTTTGTACTTCAAACTTAAGCTAATCAAAGACCTAAATTACTAGAATTGATAGCAAAAGTTCATGTCTGATTTCCATAAAATCGCGTATGTAAGCGTTTCGCATGCAGTTTTATGTGTTACAAAAGTTTTTTGATGTGTGATGGAATAGTTTTTGGGTGTTTTGGGGTATTCGAGTGGTTTGGGGTGTTTCATCCGAGACGTGCGTTACAAACTAGGTCAAAGCTGCGGAACGAAACAAATTTTCAAATTTAGAGCGAGTTTTACGATATTTAACCCTGAATTCTTGGTTTGCATGGTTTAAAAGAGTTGATTTCAAATGACATCACTCGAGTCCGAAATTCCACCCTTATAAGCGAAGCTCTACCGGTCTCGATAATACATGAATATTTACAGTAAGGTGCTCTCGATAAGCCATATTAATCCGCGATCCCTTTTAAACTCACATTAAGCATTGATGGGGGATATCTTAGCTGAATTGTGTTTTCTTTACCCATCTAAACAAAGATAGATGTTAAATTTTCTCATGATATACAAAATAACCGCATTTTTTGTATTTTAAAATTTGAGTCACGTTCTCCTTTTTCTAGCGTAGGTATATGAGTTATATGAGTTACCGGGTCCAGTCCCATCATAAAGAACAAATTCCAGACATACCAAAGAAAAAGTAGTTCTACAGCGACTGGGTTAAAAGCAGAGTAACTGCACCTCGTTTATGAAGTATATACGACGTTTTTGATCCAATTTTTTGCATGATTCTTTAACCCACTATAGACACCCCCCAACCCACCCTGAGCTCCTCGAGCTCATCGCAAAAAGTCGAACGTTTTGACAAACGTGCGACTTAAAAAAATTAAATGTTTAGTAATTTAGCGAAGCATACCCCTGCAACACACACACACAAAAAATTCACTGCTGAATAAGTAACCTTAACTTTTTATGTGGCAGAGGGATACGGTACCTCAGTTTTAATTTAGAATAAAAGAATGGACAGTGTTGATCAGAGATCAGACTGCACTTTCAAAGCACTGTCCATAAAAGCTTCTTGTGTAAAAGCTTCTTGTGTCATCAACAGTCAGGAGAGAGCTATACTTACTTTATGCAAAGGAATTTCTCGTGATCTGATTGGTTTACATCCCATAAACATTTATTCATTTACCCTGGCAAAAACCATGTAAAGCCAGTTTCCCTTTTGAGTGCCCAGTAAAAACACAACATGTGTAACACAACATCCAAAATGGCCACATCAATCAATCACCAGACTGCACATTCTTGCACCAAACTGCAAGTTTTAGTGACGTCAGTTCCAGTGACAACACTTTTCATTGAATTGGGGCACCCAGAAGGGAATTTTTATTTTGCCAGCATACTGGACTCGTGAGATTATGGGAAAATTTCACCTTCCGCTCGGGACGACATGATTCACTAAGCCATGAAAAAGTTTCCAAGTCCCCTGACCATACATCTAATAAAGTGCCTACTGTACAAATATAGGAACAGCAAAAAGACGTGAATGGAAAATAATGAATCCATGTCATTATGAAATACCAGTCTGGATTTGCAATTGTGTAATGATTCTAAGATCCTTGTTTTGCCCCTGTATAGTCCTGCAAAAAGGTACCAGAGTGTGGGAGTCTCCATAACTCTTTACCAAACAACATAATTTTAGACATGTTTGAATGGAAAGTATTTGTAGACAATATAACTGAATAGGGCCCACTTAGTTATGCTATTTTTCTTCAAAAAGACTTATTCCTGAAGACGTGTTAAAACTCTGGATTGTATAGTAAAGGTTTGATATACAGTCTGTGGGTTCTTTAGCAAAAGAGTCTTGCAGATGTCTGTGCATGTCATATTCTTCAAAGATTCAACCTGTCTAATATGACACATCACTCTCCCCAAAGTTGGGTGGATTGTAGTAATTGGTGCTATAAAGTAGCAATGGAGAAAATGGCCTTTATCGGTATGTTTGAGGAAAAATCAAGCCTGCTTTAGCTCCAGATTTCTTTAAACTGCTGATCATAATTGAATGAACCGCACCGGGCAGCGTTTTATTCAGTAAACCTTAATTTTAGTTTGAAATTCAAAGTAATGGTTGTTACATAGAAAGTAGTCCAGTTTATAATGTACCCAGAATACCCAAATTAGATAGATGTGTATTTGTAGAATGCCATCTAGTGGGAGATAATGGAGCCTTGTACTTCAGAAAGAGTTTGACAAATACTGAAAACAAATTGGTAATAAGGAGAAACCAGTGATTTCTCCCTGTCCCACAATGTCTTTTACCCTTCAAAAGACATATTTGATAATCTTTATGACTTTCAGTCTTTTTCAAATTTCTAAAATACTAAAAAGGCATGAGAGCCTGAAGATAAACAGAATGGGGAAGCTCCAACCATTTTTCACACAAACAAAACATTGTATTAACCCTTTACCAAACAACCCTGGGTTTTCATGACCCTGAGAAAGAGAGCTTTTGAAAACATTGTGGGAAAAGGAGAAAATGCTGCTAACCAGCATTTTATCCTTTTTCCACAATGTTTTCTACCTTTTCAAAGTCAAGTTTCATTTTTTTTAATATCTGATCTTGGACTTTTAGCTAAGTTGATTTTGTCATCTGCAAATGCTTTCAATTTAGATATGCTTCAAATTTTGTCGTTTGGTAAAGAGTTAACCCATTATATGAAAATTGATCAACAGTGATCTTACAAATGGCACTGACGTCCACGGTCAACTGCATGGAAACTGCGTCTAAACGGAAACATACTCAAGTAATTATATTTATATATCTGTTGGTTGTCAATCAAATGTTTATTACTAGAAGAAATTAAGAGGAAAGATTTCTGCAGTTTCCAAAAAGCTTTCAAGAATTCTTGTTGCAAGCGTTTGATGTCCAAGATAAATAGTCGGGCTTGTTGACTTAACCCTTTCCCAAATGAGAAAATGTTAGACTGGTTCAAATTGAAAGCACTTGCAGACGACAAAATAAACGTAACTCAAAAATTGAAATTTGTTTCCTGCAGGTTAGAAAACATTGTGGGAAAAGGAGAAAATGCTGGTTACCAGCATTTTCTCCTTTTCCCACAATGTTTTCTAAAGGCTTCTATCTCAGTAAAAACCAGGATTGTTTGGTAAAGGGTTAAACACTTAACTGAAATTTTATACTCTGAAAGTATTTGCAGATGACAAAAAATTTTTTGATAAGATGTTGGTAAAAATATGCAATTTGTGTTTCAAAGAGTACAGAAAAAGAACTGTAGAAAAATAAGAAAATATTGGTTAAAAGCATTATTTTTTTTTCCTAGTGTTTCGTATGCATTATACCGTATTCCTCAGCATTCTGTAGCAAATGGAGTAAGGTAACACTAAATTTTTTTCATATGGTCATAAAAGAGTTAAGTTATCCATTATTTACCAATGATGTTTTAACAACCCTTGGGGAAAACCTCTTCACAAGCCAAGGCCGACAATTCACTACGTTACTCTACCCTTGGCGGATTGAGCTTGATTTTTACGTTCACCTGATATGCTTTTTCATTGGATGCCGCCAGCTCTAGCTGCAATGAATGAAATCGCTCGTAGCATTTCATCTTTGATAAAAATAGAACAAGGCCTCTACCTTTCAAACAAAAGGTAAAACATGGAAACCCATGTGGATGTCTGCTTATCACTTCTAAAGCCTGGCGTCCACTAGGACGCGGAGGGGACAAGGAAGCTTTGCGGTAAAAATAAATTGATTTCGGCATACCTTCCTGTGAGAAAACATCGATTCCGTACAGAAATGTTTTTATTCTCGGACTGTCCGTGGACTTCTTGCTAGCATACTTAGGATTGTCCGCGTAAACAATCCGGAATAGTTCCGAAAGTTCAGGCATGAAAGCGGATCGTTTCAGGACAACACGGACACGTTTAAGATTACACCAGGAAACGTTTGGGACAACCAGTTTCAGTGCACGACACTAGGCGGAGACGCTACGGAAATGCAGAGGTTGCATTCATAGTTCATATTAGAGTGCTTGGATCTCTCGTTTCATAGACTGACATCGACAAATTTGCAGTGTATCAGAGAAAATAACGTCGCTCTAGACAAACAAGGATTAAAATTACCACAAACTCCAGTCGACTGTTTTTTTCCTTGGTCCACTTTTTTTTTTGTCTCGGCATATTGTGTGCAGGAGAGATTAAAAACATGTCCACCCCTGGTGAAAGTCAAACTGCAAGTGACAGAGAAGTGATTTTGATATGTTAAGGGAGTAGGTTGCCTAGATACGAAAGTCACGCGACATTTTCCATTCATTGTTCAGAGACCATACCGCGACCGCTCTGAACGTTCAGGAAAGGTTCCGCGAACCTTCTGTGTCGATTCCTCCTAGTGTCCGCAAGCTGTCCGCGTTGCTGAAGCTTTCTGGAATATATGCGGAATACTCAAGATGTCCTGACGATGTCCTGACGATGTCCTGACGGCAACGCGGACAAGATGCCGAAGGTGTAAGGAAATTCATTTCCGCGTCCAAATTTTGCTCTCGATCAAAATTTCGACGCGGACAAAATTGCCGATCCGGAAGGCTTCGAATCCGGCTGAAGCATCTAGGACAACAATAAGAAGCCATCAGGAACATGCGGAAGCTTTGCCGAAAATTAAATTTGTTGTCCGCATGCTATCCGCGTATTGTCCTGGCCCTAGTGGACGCCTGGTCTAAGCGGTTTGTAAAATGGTATTTCATTTGCTTTTAGAAACATGATGTAAAGGGGAGTAATAACCAGCATCCAATAGAGGGCGCAACACAGGAATCTCGAAATAGGCCTCAATCAGCCAAGGTAAGATCCACGTAGTGATCGTAAACTTGGCTCGCGAAGATGTGGGGAAAAAGACTTTACAAAAAACATTGTAGAAACGAGGCTTTGAGGGCCAGTGAACCGCTCTACTTGCAGTGATTTTGCTTATTTTCTGTAATACAACATTATGTAGGCATGGTGAATTGAACAAAATTTGATCTTTTCCTTACAGGTTGTTAGATTTTTTTAAATTAATAGTGTTCAAGCTAATGGCGATAAAAGAAAAAAACTACGCAGGTTTCATGAAAATCCAATCATAAATGCAGATTTTATTGAGTTTATGAGAAAAAGTGTAACAGAGAGACGGATGGATGGACAACAAAAATTACACCATAACAGAAGCTCTGCTGGCTTTCACCCAGTAGAGCTAAAAAGGAGAAACCGATATTTACACTACTCAGAAGACATCTGGCAGGTGCCCGTGTGTCACTGCCTCAGATCTTCATATGAAGTAATGGCTTATACAAAAGTAAGTATGAACTGATGATATTTGCAGTATTTCTTGTCAAAGAAATATGTATGCTATCTTAATTTGATTAATGACTCTAGGATTTCAGACACTAATGAGGCAAGAATGGGAAGCATATCTGAAGATAACTATGAGATAAATGTGAAATTTTCCCACATGTTTCCTTACCTAAAGGTTCTCATTCTTTAAATTTTGAAAAGAGCCTTGTCTTTCTATTCCAACTAAAAGATCACAAAGGGATCACACTTACAACATTGTGGAAGAAGACTTTAGAAAGCATAATACTGAAAAAGAGATAACCAGCATTTCCTATATTCACCCGAGACCTACTTGATTTTATCATTGGCATTATGTTTTCAATACGGACAAGTCCAAAAGTTTATTTATTAGAAAAGAAGCAGGCTGCTAATGCTCCACAGGGCCATAGGAACAGGGGGGGCCAGGGGGGGCCGGGCCCCCCCCAATAATTTGATCACCAATGAAATGACTGTGACAGTATTTCGCTCAATATTGCTAGACAATCATCGTGCATAAAGAGAATGAAATTATCGAAAATTTGGAACGATTTAAAATAGTTCTAAACAAACAGCGGCGAGCCATAGAAATTTTTCTTCTACTTTTGTTATCTGACAGACACCAAACAATTTCTGACATCACATTTCATTTCGTGTGATTTTCTGCTTTATTTTTTCTCCAAATCTCATAATTCACCACATTGTTGAACAAATTTCCTTCTTTTTCGGTCACTGGTATTAGTAGGTGGGTTCTTTCTCACTGTATAACCAAACGCAATACCGTGTTTTGGTGTGTATAACACGCACTTTTTTTCAGCTCTGAATAATTTCAAACTGGGGACTGCGTGTTATACACTACAATAGGCAAAACCATGTTTTTCTCCTCCTTGAAAGTCGGTCGTATACCTGTTCAAAGTGGGTGGGGGAGTGGCGTAGGTACAAAACGTTAAAGTTCTCTCGCCACAGCCTTAACTTTCGTCATCATCCCATTTCAACTTTTACCGATTAAAAAAAAAAAAAAAAAATTATGTTTTAATTTTGTTAAAATGTACTTGTACATTCTTAATTTGTCGATTAGGATTTGTAATTTCCTGATTCTATCAGCCATTTTGGCAACGGCGAACGTACCCCAGAATGATAAATATTGATTTACTGTTATCGTCTGATTCGTCTCATATTTTTTTTTTTATTCTTTGTTAATAGCTAAAATTGAACATTTATAAAAAAGTAAAATAACGATTCATAAAGAAATGAATGATTTAAAAATATATACATTTATCGCTACTTTTTACATCACATAGATCTATGTTTATTTCACACCTGTCACATTTGTCGATCGAGGTGAGAAAATAAGAGATTAACTATGATATGGTCGTCAGTTCAATGTGTGAATTTGCAAATGTCATAAGCTGGCATGTTTTTGTAATCCCCCCCGAGTACACATCGAATCATTATCATTTCCACTTTGATTAAAAATGGTTATTTCCCTTTGATAAAGTATCGCCATTTACAATTTTTCAAGACGGCGACCTAAGCTTCACATGTTACGATATTTTGGTCAATTTTTGATGCGTGTTGTACATCCGAACAACCTTTTTTCCTCGGATCTGATGCTGAAAAAGGCCTGCGTGTTATACATGCCTGCGTGGTATACACAGCGTTTTACGGTATATGTAAAATCAGGACAAGCCGATTCTAAAATGATGTTGCCCCCCCCCCCCCCCCCCCCCCATCCAAAATTGAAAATGATGTTGGCCCCCCCCCATCCAAAATTGCTTCCTACGGGCCTGCTCCAGTCACAAATAACAAACTGCTGCCAGATTGCTAGTTTTTCAGATTTTGACACAATCATCTGGGGACTGCATGGTGATCGTATGGTGGCAGTTTAATTTGAACTACTTTGTGACGCCATACGGCACCTGTTCCAGGTTTTGAAAAAAAGTTATAATTGGACAGCAACCAGATGATTTTTTTGGGCTATTGGAGAGCCCGTTAACTTATCTTTAGGGCTCCATCATCGTAAAGTGACCTTTTGGTGACTGGATGGAAGGTGGCACAGAGTCAGAAAGATGTCTGTAAAGGCGCAGTCTGATCACTGCCCGATGTCAATTTGGTGGCCGCCCCGTGCCTTTCTGAACTGAAAAGTGTACAAAAGGCAATTTCGAAGAAACTGCCGTCCAGTTCCTGTTTGATTTGTGACTGTTTGAGCAAAATGTTATAAAATTGTTTGGCACCTGGGCAATCTCTCAAATTTTGAAAGTTGGAAGAAATCATCTGCCCATTATGTTTGTGACCTAGGCATTACATTACTGTTACACTTATGTGACACTTATGTGATCTATAAAAAGGGACTATCTGGGGACATTGCTGAGTGTTGACTCGGGTCGATGTACGAAATACTCAGATTGTCCTTTTTCATGTGACCGGGTCACATCTAATCATTCTCAATTCTGCTTCTAGGGAACTGTTTACCACACAACCCAGAGAAAAATGACATTTGAAAACCCTTGAGGGTGGGGGAAAAGAGAAAATGCTGTTAGCCAGTAGCCTTTTCCCACACGGTTTTCTGTCTCTTCATAGATAAAATGCTTATCACTTCAGCTATATTTACTTTGTGTGCCAGTGCTTTCCACTTGGACAGCTTTTATATTTCATTATTCGGTGAAGAAATAAATCTCTATTCATTATTCACTTATAAACAAATAAAAACAAAAGAAGAAAGTATCAATACAAATAATTCCGTAGGGAATTCAACACTTAAATAAAATAAATATAGTCACTCAGTTTTTCAATATTTCGGCCTGCGGCCTTTCTCAAGAAAAGAAACGTAAATTTATCTACTTTGTAGATGCACGTCGTATGCCATTGTTGTATACAGGATGTGACGTCACTGTGAAATACACAACGTTTGATCCCGCGCTAATTAAATTAAAGTTAATTGATAGCGGGAATCTTTGACGTTACACCCCGCCGGCCGGTGAGTCCGTAATTTCTGTATCCAAGTTGATTCGTACATCAATCTCTCTGTCTTGCAGCCTGATTTTATTTGTTGTAATATAGAAAAAACAGCATCCTCTTCTGAATGGTCTTTCTTTGAAAAATGACCGTTAATCGGCTTGTCTCTCTGCAGCTTGATGTCACGTAAGTGCTCCGTCATCCTCTCATTTAACTGTCATTCAGTCTCTCCAAATATACCACCGTTTCACACTTCTTACAGCTTATTGAGTAGACTACGCTGTGCTGTCTACAATTGTTGTAATTCGGGATTTTGAACCCTTCTCCTGTTGTACTAATAATTTTATCGCTGTCGGAAATGTGGGCACATTTGTCGCAATCTAATTTGCATGGTTTGCTTGATTTTTTAACCTGTCTATTCGTCTTTCCATGAACTAAAGAGTCGCCAAGATTTCTGTCCCTTCTGTATGCAACCATAGGAGGTTCTTGAAACACTTTCGTCATTCTCTCTGACTTATATAGTACTCTCGTGTGTTTACGGATGATATGGTTCAAGTCTGGGAGGAGGTTTGAATAGGTTACAGTCATCGGCACTCTGTCCGATTCTTTTCTACGTTTTCGCTTCTTTAATAGTTCGCCCCTATCTAGTTTGTCTACTTTCGCCATTTGTGAATTTATTGTTTTGCCACTATAACCACGCTGTCTTAATTTCTTTATCAGGATTCTCCTTTGATATTCGTAGTCTTGTGGTTTTTCACATATTCTTTTTAACAGTAAACCCAATCCAAATGCCAGACCTTTCTTTGTTGATGGAGGATGGCAAGATTTGCTATTTAAATAAAGTTGTTTAACAGTTGGTTTGACGTATAGGTCCGTATAGATCTTACCATCCTCTATCTTCACTAGAGTATCTAGGAACTCTATCTGTCTCGTGTGCATTCTCAACTCAACCTTGATGTCATTATGTATGCTATTGGCATGTTTTGCAAACCCCTGAAGTTCTTCTACACTCCCACACCAAATACCAAAACCATCGTCAATGAATCTCTTGTAGAAGAGTGGCTGTTTTGAATATTTCAGAAGTTTATAAAAGAAGAAAGGGTTTGAACTGCAATCTCTCATAATATTAAGTATTAAATTCCTTGCCAGACAACAAAATTTCAGACTGTTCCAAATTGAAAGCATTAGCAGATGCCAAATTAATGTGACTCATAAATTGAAATTTGTTTTGAGGAGGTCAGAAAACATTGTTGGAAAAGGAGAAAATGCTGGTTTACCAGCATTTTCTCCTTTTCCAATAATGTTTTCAAAGGCCTTTACAAGGTCAGTAACAGTCAACACTCTTTGGTAAAGGGTTAAAGAAAACAAGAAAGGGTTTGACCTGCAATCTATCATAAATGAAGTATTTAAAATACAAAAACAGATCTATTTCCCTTCCAGACAAGAGCAGACCTGCTTTGAAATGCATCAGTTAATTAAATTCCATGTGTTTTCTTGTTTCAATCTATACATATCAGCTATATTTGTAGCCATGCAAAACAAAGGATGCTGTCAAGATATAACTGATAAAATTCCAAAGTTAAATTACAATTTGCCATTGAATGAACAACTTTTCTTGAAAACAACATTCTTAGTAACTGTGTGGTTTTAGGTTCATCTTATTTAAACTTTGAAATTATTACAAAACTTACAAAACTTGAATGAAAATGCTTCATCAGTATTCACTAACTGTTGATTATGAAAATCAACTCTGTAATATTCTCAAGAATCAAAGCCTGAAATTAAAACAACTTTTGATTGGCTAATACATTTGTTTGTTAAGCCAATTAGAAGTTGTGTATCTTTCTAAATCTAGAATAAGAATGATACTTGCTAACATGAATAACTCAGCTGCAAGACTTGGCTGTTCATAATGCAATAATGTATGATCCCGATTGCCAAACAAACCTGTGTTTTAACAAATCTTGTGGAAAGACGCTTCTGAAAACATTTCAAGTCTAGAATGTTTTTTCTCATATAGAGTTAACATGAAACAGCGTTTTATGCCGTTTTCAACATTTGTCTCGCATAGAGTTAACATGAAACAGTGTTTTATGCTGTTTTCAACATTATTTCAGTTATATCACAACACTGTTAAAGCTCACAATCATGTACATCTCCTTGGTTTCACCAGTACTAGATTGGAGCTCTTAAGAGTCTTGCCAAAAAAAACAGCCATCCCAGTGAGACTTCAACCCTGAATCTCCAGGTTATGGGTCCTACTGTTTGCCAAAGAGCCACACAGGACCCCTATAGGTAATTTTGACATTTAGTGAGCAAGTATTTCTACGGAGGGTAAGGGTTAGCAGTTGGGAAAGAAGAATGCCAGGAATTGCACTCTCCATGTGTCTGTTACCAATATATCAACAAATTGTTGTGCAAGAATTGCAAACAACACAGATGAAGCATAATCCGTAACTCTTTACCAAACAACCCAGAGTTTTAAGGACCCTGGGAGAGAAGCCTTGTGAAAACATTGCAGTAATAGGAGAAAATGCTGGTAAGCAGCATTTTCTCCTTTTACCACAATGTTTTCTACCAATTCTTGGAAACAAAGAAAATCCTGGTAACCAGTATTTTCTCCATTAATGTAATAATTTCTACTCTGTCAAGTAAGCATTCCATTATTTTAGCAAGATTTATATTGTCGTCTGCAGATGCTTTGCATTCGGTCTGGAATTCTGTCATGTGGTACATTGTTAAAGATGCCCGTCCACAGCCTGTGACTATAAACGCTGTCAACAAAATTTCAAACAATTTAGAATGGTACAAAAATCAGTTCTTTGTGTACACATTGATAAATGACTGACATAAATGGTGTAATTGAAAAATGGAAACATTGACATTTGTACTAGAAACTGAACATTGGTCAGAAGAAAACTGGCTGACGATTGAAGTTGTAAACAATGGCGGTGTATCACGGAAATTTATCGTTGGTTTCCGCCTATAGTCTGATACGGTGTAATTTGCATATATTAGGCCGCCACTTCCGTCTGAAAATGGAGGCTGCAACGGAGAAGCCTTCATTTTCCTTTGTTTACCTTACTAGATGCAGGGCAAAGGTAAAAAATTAATATAATCATGTGACAGAATGCAAGGTCATCATACGAATCTACTTCAGCGTACAACGGATATATCGAAAATCTTTGATTCAAAAACTGGAAGCTATGAGTCTCTTTACATGGAAGGCCGCAACTCAGTGACATGCATTTTCTATCGACCGTAATCTAAGCAATCCTGCAAACCGTCAGGCGCAATATTTTGCATAAAGATATAAGAATGATTCTAGTTTGATAAAGACAAAATGAGTTTAAACTAGCTAAAAAGGAGCATTGGGGCCTCTTTAACTCTCTGCTGGGCAGTTTAAGATCTAAGGCCCCTAACTTATTGGTAGACATTGACGTTTTCTATAGATTATTATTCCATTCTCAGCAGCTTCCATCCTTTTATAGTTAGGGGCTGTGAACCTTAAACTTAGGAAACAAAGAAACTCTATGAAGAAACCGTGTTTTCCATCAGTGTCGACCTGGGCTGTAGTAAATCTCTAATTTCTCTTGTTGTCGAATGGTTTCGACTACTGGCCGGGGCTTTATAAGTGAAAATTAGAAGGCTTTCGAGGTATAAGGATAATTTTTTTGTATAATTTTTGTTCCAAAAAAAGCCACCTTTAACCCATTACCACACAATCCCTACTTTTGACGCCCCCGAGAAAGAAACCTTTTGAAAACACTGTGGGAAAAGGAGAAAATGCTGGTAACCAGCATTTTCTCCTTTTCCCATGGTGTTTTCTATCCTTCCAAGAACAAATTTCAATTTTTCAGTCACCTTTATTTTGTCGTCCGCAAATGCGTTCAATTTGGACCAGTCTAAAAAATTTTGTGTGGTAAAGAGTTAATATGCGAGTTAAGGACCATAGACCTTAAATGGAGTTGGAATTCATAGATACTTAAAGTACTTAACTCTTAACACAATCCTGACTTTTGACGCCCCTGAGAAAGAAGCCTCTAGAAAACATTGTGGGAAAAGGAGAAAATGCTGGTAACCAGCATTTTCTCCTTTTCCCACAATGTTTTCTACCCTTCCCAGAACAAATTTCAATTTTTCAGTCACTTTTATTTTTTTGTCTGCAAATGCTTTCAATTTGGACCAGTCTTAAATATTGTTGTTTGGTAATGGGTTAACTCTTAACACAATCCTGACTTTTAGTGACCTTGTGGATATAGCCTTTTGAAAACAATGTGAGAAAAGGGGAAAATGCTCGTAACCAGCATTTTCTCCTTTTACTACTTTGTTTTCAGCCCTGTCAAGCACAATTGTGTCATTTTTGCCATATTTAATTTGATGTCTGCAATTGCTTTCAATTCGGAGAAGTCTAAAATTTTGACGTTTGGTAACGAAATAAAAAGCCATTATCCTTCTTTATGGAACAACAACAAGCATGATCTCTTTTTCCCACAATGTTTTTCTAAAATATTAAAGACAAATTCCATCATTTGACCCAAATTTGGAATGTTTTTTGTGAACAAATTCAGTCTGGACTAGTCCAACATTTTTGTCATGTGGTCAAGAAATATAAAACAAAACGTTGCTGGGTAAACAATGGATTCTAGATATATAAATTATGTGTGTCGATAAAATTGCAAATTTATGATTGCAAACATTTTGCATATGGAAATGTTTGCTAATTTAACCCTTTCCCAAACAACAAAATTTTAGACTGGTCCAAATTGCAAGCACTTGTAGACGACAATATTAATGTAACTCAAAAATTGAAATTTGTTTCCAGTAAGGTAGAAAACATTGTGGGAAAAGGAGACAATGCTGGTTACCAGCATTGTCTCCTTTACCCACAATGTTTTCAAAATGCTTCTACCTTAGGGTCGTAAAAACCAGGGATTGTTTGGTAAAGGGTGAAGACAATTGTTATTTACTGGTACTTATTTCTTGTAAAATACTTACACTTAAATTTAATACTTAAAATGGTACACTAACAGAAACGTTTCCATATTTTTTAATTTGGGAAATCACAGAAATGTCCAAATTGCAAAAATTTCCATTCATACAGTATTTAAGTTACTCTAAGGGTTGTCAGCTGAAATGGGAAGGGCTTGAATCATAATGTTCATTTATAAGTTGATAAAATTAATAGATTCCAGGTTCTTTCATGCTTTAAAAATCTATTTGTTTCTACAAATATACCATCCAATCAAGTTTAAATGTCCATTTATTATCAATAAAATTTCTGATTGGAAAATATTTTCCACGTAAGCTACAGATTAGTTCATCATTAACCCGTTACCACACAGCAAAATTTTAGACCTATCCAAATTGAAAGCATTATGCAGACGACGATTTCAAAGTGACTCAAATGGTGCAATTTGTTCTTTGATAGGGTAGACAATTTTGTGGGAAGAGGAGAAAATGCCGGTTACCAACATTTTCCGCTTTTCCAACAATGTTTTCAAAAGGCTTCTTTTTCAGGGGCGTTACAAGTCATCATTGTGTAGTTGCGGCTTAAACCTTTACACCATAGATACTCATTTCTACGCATTACTTGTAGGAGCCTTTGGAAAGCATTGCGGCAAAAGGTGAAATCACTCGTGACAAGCAATTTCACTTTTTGTCACAGTCATGTTTTCTATGCTATCAAAAGCTGCCATATACACATACAAATAGGCTTCGTCCTTGCTGTTGTTCAGGGTTAATTAGATACCACAGAAATGCCTTATGGGGTAAATGGTTAAATAATTATGAACCATGTTCTGGAAAAGGGGGATTTAATGCATCTCTATAAGCAATTATATCGGGCAAATCATTACATTTTTAACGATCAATAAAATCCATTTTAACCCTTTCCCAAAGAATCCCTTGTTTTTACGGGTCAGGAATAGAAGCCTTTTGAAAACATTGTGGGAAAAGGAGAAAATGCTGGTAACCAGCATTTTCTCCTTTTCCCACAATGTTTTCTACCCTATCATATAGAAAAATCACCATTTTAGCAACTGTTAATCTGTCATCTGCAAAATGTTTTCAAGTTGGTCTGGTCCAAAATTTGCCATTTGGGAAAGGGTTAAGTCTAATGTCAATAACTGTATCTGGAGGAAGAGTAGTCATTGAACACCTTCAGCGGGGGACAATAGTAAATAAGTCTTTTTCTTTGCATACCTAAAGAAACTGAATGATTCCATTCAACAAAATCATCTTTTGAATCACATTTTGTCATCTGCAAATGCTTTCAATTTGGAAAGGTCTGAAGCTTGTTGTTTGGGAAACTGACTATTAGCGAATGTTGAGAAAATCACAAAGCAAATTGCGAAGTGAAAATCAAAGATCAGACTGGAAAAAAAAAGTATCTGCTTTTGTCTTATTTGCAAACAGGTCCGAGTCATGTCCTCATATTTATCTATGCAGGTTAGGGGTTATCTTTTCACCAAACAACATAACTTTGGACTAACCAAATTGAAAGCATTTGCAGACAACAAATTCATTCATTGTTGCTCAAAATGACTTATGTCTCTAATAGGGTCAAAAAGTGCTTGTTATCTGCATTTTCTCCTTTTTTTAGTGTCTTCAAAAACCATCTTTCTCTGTGTTTTTTTTTAAATATGTAAAACAGTTGTAAAGGGAAAAACTTATACCACACCATAGGTGGATCCAGAGGGGGGGACTGGGGTCCGGAACCCCCCCCTCCCCCTTTGAATTTTGGCAAAATGTGGTTATCGGATTTGTGAAATGGTACTGATTTGATATTGCATAGCATTTATGTAAAATACAGTCATAAATTTAAAAAAAAAAGGTTCTAAATGTGGAGACTGCCTCATGGTTAGAACTGGAAATGGCTTACATCCACTGAAATCCAAAATCAAAGTATCATATAATAAGGAGAATGCGTTTTCGATGGGACCCCCATGAGAAAGATATCTGGATCTGCGCATGCACACAATAGACAATCTCTGATTAAAAGCCTTTTGGAAACATCTTGGGAAAAAAGAAAATACTGGTAACCAGCATTTTCTTCTTATCCCACAAAGATTTCCACCCTTTCATAGGCAAATTTCATTATTAAATTTTGTGCAACATTCAAGTCACTTTCTGCAAAAGCTTCTGACTTAGACCTCTCTAAAATTTTGTCATTGGTTGCTGTTTGATAAAGAGTTAACTCTTTACCAAACAACTAAAAGTTAGACCGGTCCAAATCGAAAGCATTTGCAGACCACAAAAATTAACCTGACTCAAAAATATAACTTTGTCCTGGGAGGGCAGAAAACATTGTGGGAAAAGGAGAAAATGCTGGTTACCAGCACTTTCTCCTTTTCCCATGATGTTTTCAAAAGGCTTTTTTTCCAGGATTGTGAAAACCAGGGATTGTTTGGCAAAGTGTTAAGGAAGATATTAGGTTTACATCATTATTTTCATTTGAAACTGATAGCGGCATTTAAGCATGTTTTTAATCTGCAAGATTGACCCAAATTTATGCAAAATTAGCCTAGGTCATGCCATCCCTTGATCTAGCAGTGGGGAGTTATACTTCTTATCAATCTTTGATTAGATTTTATTTAGCAATCCTGAACAACTCATACATCTCATCTTCATGACCCTTGAAGAAATGGTGTTGAAAATAAAATGCAAGACAAGAGGGTCATTATGGCCCTCAATCACTCATCTGAGACTGAATATCTTTGGCAATATTATTAAACTCAAATTGTAGTATCTCGAGTGTTCATATGGTTTTCTTAACTCTTTACCAAACCACAAAATTTAAGATTGGTCCAAATTCAAAGCATTTGCAGACGGCAAAATAAACATGGCTCAAAAACGAAATTTGTTTCGGGAAGGGTAGAAAACACTGTTGGAAAATTTTGATTACCAGCATGTTCTCCTCTTTCCCTCAATGTTTTCATCAGGCTTCTTCTTCAGGGTCATTAGAACTTGGGATTGTGCCAGAGACCTAATCATTGACACAACATAACCAATTTTCAAACTTTCGGAAAATTGGGCAATATAAATATGCAAGTTCAGGGGCAGGGCCACTTTCGATCCTAGGGTTATATTTTATAAAACTTTGATACTGGGAAAAATTATAATGAAACTACATGAAGATACCAAATTTGGTAGCCCAATGCCTCAAGGTTTCAGACAAATAGATGTTGAAAGACTTTCAATTTTGAGGTATTTGTCACAGACTATACAACTATGAGTTCAATATTGAATTTTGAAGTCCATGTATCATATTTTTGCAAAGCTGAAGAAAGTAAACCCAATAAAACTCAATTTTTCTCAGGCAAATTTATTTTTTTTGGTAACACTCAGATATACAAATGGAAATGGCATATTAAAATGCACTAGGTGATGCCATTGATCGTGGAAATACTAATTTTTTATTGAAAAATAGCTTCACTTGCTCACAGACTACTACTGGCGCATGGATACAAAATTTGTCTACTGATCGCTTGGTCCCGAGCTTTTTCTTTCCAAAACCAGTTCGTCCAATGGCTTGTTCATTCAACGATTGCGCGCAATTCCATTTGATCGGGCATGAATATCTATGGATCAAAATAATTGATTGTTATGTTAACGGCAAAGATATTTCACAATCATAGCTTTCAGGTACAAAATTAATTTTATTCGATATATTCACATGGTTTCTCTCTATCCATTATGCATCGTACTGTCAAGGGACATTACTCCTGACTCCTCCTAATGATCGAAGGGAGACCTGCACCAATACATGAAATCATAACTTTGTAATAAGTACTCTCCCTTCAACTAGAAAGGTATTCATTAACTGAGTTGATTGACTTTCAAGCCAATATTTGCCAATATTTGAATAATATTTTTATCTTTTTTTTTCTTCAAATTATTACATCCACACAACAGCTTCCTTGACAAATACCACTACAGAGTTTTCAACGCTTTGATTATCATAGCAACCAACATTTTTATCAAAACTGAATTCTTTGAAGACATTCTGAAAAGGATCTTTCACTCATTACCAAACAACAAAATTTTAGCTTTATCCAAATCGAAAGCATTTGCAAACGACGAAATAAGAGTGACTGAAACTTTGAAACTTGTTTTGTGAAGGGCAGAAAACATTGCAGGAAGAAGAGAAAATGCTGGTTACCAGCATTTTCTCCTTTTCCCACAATGTTTTCTTATGGCTTCTTTCTCAGGATTGTCAAAATTATGAATTGTGTGGTAATGGGTTAAACTCCGAAGAAATGTGGTAAAGGGACAATGAGCTGATTATCACAACCCAACTGAAGCCTCGCTGCAAAGGTGGGAAGGATCTTGGATGTAATTTCGCATTACATAATTATATGATACAAGTTTAATGAACCATGCCTTCAGTGTTGGTATTTTACAAGTCTGCTTTTTCCAAATCCATATTTCAAATGTCAAGATTGCATGACTAGCAAGCTTAAATTACATTTCTCTCGTTTTCTTTATCCTTTCCAACACATAAACAACCTGTGTCGTGGAATACCAATAGCTTTTGTGGCGAATATCTCTAACTCACAGTGTACATGGATTTTAGCTCTTTCTATAATTAATTCATTACCAGACGATAAAATTTAAGACTGGTTCAAATTGAAAGCATTTGTAGACGACAAAATAAAGGTGAATGAAAAATTGAAATTTGTTCTGGGAAGGGTAGAAAACACTGGGGGGAAAAGGAGAAAATGCTGGTTACCTGCATTTTCTCCTTTTCCTACAGTGTTTTCAAAAGGCTTCTTTCTTAGGGGCGTCAAAAGAGGGATTGTGTGGTAATGGGTTAGCCTATAACAACTATTATAGTTTAGCAGACTGCATAAAACATGCAGTCTGGCATTTGATGTACATGTACACTGTCAGCTTAGCTTAAACACTACCTACAAAAGCAACAATCAACCTGCAATTGATGTTACATGGCCACAACATGTGGAGAGAGGCACTCAGAAATTTTGTGTAAAGTGTCATATGTGCAGGCTAATCTGAAACAACTCTCTTTGTTTTTATGTAATTTTCTGTTTGGGCAAGTCTACTGAACAACAATTCAGTTTTAATTCAGCACTTTAACCCATAACCAAACAACAATATTTTAGACTGGTCCAAACTAAAAGCAATAATTGGGTGAATGCGAAACTATTCTAAATGACATTTTGGTCAAAAGTGATTTTTTTTCATTAATGTACATTTCATACTGATCTTCATTAACTGGTAAAATTCTAGAATTCAGAACAGTCTGCATTTGGTTGATTTTGAGATGTGTCCAAATATTCCATATGAAAATGTGTGACTTATCTTAGTGTGAAACTATTCTATTTACACTAATGTAGATGGAATAGTTTCACACTGAACATTTAGTGCATGTCTATGATAAATTACTATTCCAATTTCTTAAACTCTGTAGAAATGGGTTAATTTTGAAGAGATTCTTAATAATATATGGCTCTGATAGTTTCAGGCTGAAATCATGATTATAAAATGATAAATTCATTTAAAGTGTGAAAATGGAATAGTTTCACACTGAAATAAATTTCCAATATTCGGTTTAAGTTAACTGGAAACTATTCCAACTGCATAATGTCCTTGAATTTCTATAGTATCTGATGATGTCATTAGAAAAATGACATCGAATATGATGTAAATGGAATTTTCATATACTGAACTTTGTTCATAACATGATTTTTGACCAGCTTTAACCCTTTACCAAACAATCCCTGGTTTTTACGACCCTGAGATAGAAGCCTTTAAAAAACATTGTGGGAAAAGGAGAAAATGCTAGTAACCAGGATTTTCTCCTTTTCCCACAATGTTTTCCACCCTGCTGGAAACAAATTTCAAGTTTTGATTTATGTTTATTTTCCCTTATGAAAGTGCTTCAATTTAGACCAGTCTAAAATGCTGTTGTTTTGACAAAATGGGTGACAAGCACAATTAAAGGTGAGTTTTATTGTTTCCTCATTTCTGTGCTAATGATAATAATAATGTCAGTGATATTATATTTTGTCCTAGATTCCAATCTGAGCGCTTTAAAAATTGTTGTTGTTTACAGCAGCAGCTGCTGCTGAAATGTTAAGTACCACCTGGACTGATTACCCTTTTATTCATACCGTGAGAAAAGAATAAATATGAAAAAAAAATCATGACCTAAGGCAAACAACCCCAGTGGTGTCTGTGGTGGTGAGGCAGAGTGTCGGCCTTCTGACCAACAGGTCGTGAGTTCAATACCTGGGAGAGGGAGTCAACTTTTGGATTTTCATTGGCCTAAACATTCGGCACAAGTATTGGTGTAGTTCCCAGGGAGAAGAATCGAAAGAGATTAGTACAAGTTGTAAGATCTTGTTTCTCATTAGATGTAAACAAAACAACCCTATTATCCACATTTTTTACTACCATGCATTATTGTCTTGTACTTTGTTCTATTACTAAACATTTCTACCATCTTGAAGTGTGCATATTACATATATAATTATGTTTCATTTAGTCATTCCCTCCTTCATTCATGATTCCCTCTTTACCAAATGACAAAATCTTAGACTGGACCAAATTAAAATCTTAGACTGGACCAAATTCAAAGTAACTGCAGACGACAAATCAAATGTTGTGAAAATGGTGATTTCTCTTTCTGACAGGATTGAAACAATGTTTTCCAGCATTTACTCCTTTACCCAGATTGGTTTCAAAGCCTGTCTTCTTAAGGGACATTAAAAGTTGGGATTTTGTGTTAAAGGGTTAAATTGGTGACACTTGTCCACAAAATATTTTTATAGTGAGGTCTAATTAGTTCTACCTATAGATATGATTTTTAGATATTTTTTTAATTTGGTATGATGTGAAAAACCTAAATACTCACCTTTAAGGTAGTGGCTGAAGTTTTGAGAAATTCTGATCTTGATGATCAAAGGAATAAAGTTCACATTAGTGGAATAAGACAGATTTTTTTGAATATTGATGAGCCAAATGACTTTTTTTTCAAATACAACTATGATGACCAAGAATATGGCAAAGTTAATTTTTTAACATGCGTACAGAGAAATAGTGACAGTATACCTGAACCTACTTCAATGATCTTAAAGCAACTACCGATGCAGCTATTACCAATCAAAAATGAAAAATATGATGACTTAATTTCCCTATGCAAGGCACACATTATCCCATACCCACATCATCACTTTTTTGCACTATTACCGTATGAGAATGAGTAGTGGACTTCAGAA
The DNA here is from genome assembly GCA_943736015.1 of Tridacna crocea. Classification (NCBI taxonomy): domain Eukaryota; kingdom Metazoa; phylum Mollusca; class Bivalvia; order Cardiida; family Cardiidae; genus Tridacna; species Tridacna crocea. Next base: position 47,830,543 of record OX031063.1, read on the forward strand.
AACTTACCAAAACTATCCTGAAAAATATTATGTTCACTTCAACCCTTTTCTAAACAGTCCTGACTTTAAATGACCCTGAGAAAAAAAAAAAGCCTTCAAAAACATTGTAAGAAAACGAGAAAATAATTTTCTCCTCTTTTCACATTATCTTTTCTTCCTGTTCAAAAGCAAATTTAATTTTTGAGTCACATTTATCTTGTTGCCTGCAACAATTTCAATTTGGACAGGTCTAAAATTTTGTCATTTGCTAAAGAATTAAGTAAGAAAAAATTTTTTTTTTGTCAGGTAACTAATACAAACTCAAGGGCCCCTTTGCCAGAATATGATACACTAGCATGTTCACCTTTTAAATGTACTTTACCTTCTAGCTTAACCTTTCTGCCATGTTAATTTAATAAAAAATGTAATCATTTACAAGAGAGAATGACTAGTTCAGTTACAAAGGCCATTCTCTCCCCTTAATAAACTCTATTTATTTAATGAAGTCAGGAGAGAATGACCAGTATTTATTTAATGAAGTCAGGAGAGAATGACCAGGTCAGTTACAAAGGTCATTCTCTCCTATAAAAGGTTCACTTTACTACTGTCGCGAGAGAATGACCCGGTCAGTTACAAAGGTCATTCTCTCCTCTTAGAGTATGACTTTGCTGTAGTCAGGAGAGAATGACATCAGTTAATGTCATTCTCTCCTAGTAAAGGCTCACTTTGTTGTTGTCAGGAGAGAATGACTCGGTCAGTTAAGAAGGTCATTCTCTCCTGTTAGAGTATGACTTTGCTGTAGTCAGGAGAGAATGACATCAGTTAAGAATGTCATTCTCTCCTAGTAAAGGCTCACTTTGCTGTTGTCAGGGGAGAATGACCAGGTCAGTTACGAAGGTCGTTCTCTCCTGTTAGGGTATGACTTTGCTGTAGTCAGGATTTGTATCTTTAGGGCTTTATGATAAAGGTATGATTTTAGCTCCAATGATTTTTAATGATACACAAGGTATTCTTTGAACCTTGTTGTTGTCTATTGTGTTCATTGTGCAAAAGCTTTTGTCATCTCTGTAATTATTTCAAACTTGGAGATGAGTATAATACTGAAAAGGGAACTCATGACTGAAAGGCAGATTACTCATGACAGCCTTTTGACATTGTAATGCCCTATTTTCTACTTAGAATTTTCACTAAAAAAGAACCTGCAGGCAAGATTTGGCACCTGCCTGTAATGCTCATTTTGATATTTTCTTTATCTCCAGAAAAAGCACAAATTGCATGGGAGTGTCTTTGGGCAGTTCATTTCAGTGCACAAGCCTAGTATTTGTGAATATCTGTGAAAATTGAAAAATTTAAACCTGCTGTCAATTATACCTCTGAAAACAGCATCTGACACCATTCAAAACATTAAAACTTATGAAACAGCATAACTTTGGTTTGTTTGAATGGTTACTTAAGCTTACAAAGTGTGTTTTTCAGTCATATGCTAGAGCTTCCGTCTTGGTGTGATCTATAGGGAACACCTGACTGTCTACTATATCTAGTACTAGGCCTTTTACTTCATCCTGTATGCTTATTCTTACCAAGAACACTCCTGTGTTACCAGTTTTGCCTGTAGGTATCAGACCTATTACCTCTGGAAAACACCTGGGCCTACATTCTTAAGAATGTTATTAGTCTTTTTCTCTGAGATTTTCTATAATTTAAAAGTAACACAACTCAAGTGCTTAACCAAATGGTTAATCAATCAGAAGTTGTGTTATTTTCTAATTTAGAAACTTTAGGAAAATTGCAAAGAGTATAGATCTATAGATATTCTTCAGTTTGTTAGCCCTTGTCAAAATCTGAAATTACCTTTAAATGATAATACACCCAAATCATGGACCAATGAGCTTCCTTTGCTTGAACGATTCGAAATTTGTTGGTGTTGACAACTAATGCAGGGATTGAATTCTAGAAAGATGTCTGTGCCAAATCAATCTTAACATTGTGTTGCTTATTTATGAGTATTTTAGTTTGCAAACAATGATAAATATTGTCCACTTTCTTATATCGTTATTGTTAGTTAAATTCATTTACAGTTTTTATGTAAAACCTTTGACATGGAGACTTACATGGGCTAGTAAAAGCAGTTTGAGAGATTCATTAGCAAATTCAGTGTATAAGGGATGTGAAAATCAGTAACTTTGGAATGTTCCTGAAGGGCATAATGCACCGTATGCATTAATACCGCTGATCAGAGTATTGAGAGACCAAAGGTTCTAATTTACTTACTCCATGTTTCCTTATTAGCCATTGTACAGAATGAATTCATGTACTACTGACATTAATTTCATGAATGTTCACCAGATCTATGATTTAAATGCCTTCCAGTTGGCTTGCAGTGTAATGTTGAATCCAGAAATTATGTGGGTTCTAGTACACTCCAAGAGAAAGTTTTCAATTACAATAGCTATTTTATGTCTAATGTTGTTATATTAGTTATAGCTTACTGGATTCATCTTTAGATGCAGATCCCAATGTATGTCTTTATGTACTTATCACTCTTGTGGATTTAGTTATGAGATCCTGTGTGCTGCAACTTGTTATTAGCCTACTAAGGTTAGTAATCATGTTTAAGGTCTTTATTGTATTAAAATATATTGATGCCAATGCCTAATTACTTCTGGAAAAGTAACTATATTGCAATTATGGAAAGCATTCAAAGAACAATGAAAGCTTGGTGATGACAATTCCAATATGTCTCATAAAAAACAAAGTTGTCCCTATTACTAAGTGATAAAGACAAAAAAATGCATCCTTAATATAGTGTTTTAGTCTGTGTCAAAGTCTATGTTAACTGGAACTAGCCCACAGCAACATCAGCAGTATAGAGATTTAGTAAATAGAGTTATATTTTTTTGACATAGTGTTGGAAAATAGCAAAATATAATTGCATTTTCTTGCTACAAAATTTAAATGAAGTGTTTTTAGAGCAAACAATATAACTTTTATCATCTTTAAAACCCCTGAATGTCAGCATTTTCTCCTTTTCCCACAACTTATTCTACCTGCAACTAAATACTATTTTCATTATTTGTACAGTGTTTCATCTTATTTGAATTTGGACTTGTTTAGTACTATGTCGTGTGGTAGAGTTTACCTTCTGACCCACAGGCAAATTTTGAGATGGGGGGCTAAAATTTTAACACTCCTGGTAGATGTGTACCAGATGAAAATACTAAATATTTCAGCTCTCATGGTTAGGAATAAGAAGACTTATAAAGATGTAACTTTTTAAGCCCCTAATAAACCTTTGATACCAAGGGTTGGACCAATTATGACCCAAAGGTGTACTATTTGAACAATCATGAAGGGAGTTTCACAAGATGAAACAACAGACCAAATTTTTGTATCAGTTTGGCCTTACTGTAAGGAACTTGTAAGTCTTTGCTAGGATATGGTCAAGAAAGAATTATCTTTAAAAAATGAGAATGTTTGATAATCTTTTCTGTTGAAATCATGACTATGCTGTGATCAGGAGAGAATCGCCAGGACACAGAAATAAGTCTGATGATCCATTTATGTTAAAATAATAGTTAAAATTTTAATAGATTACTAAGTTCAATTTGAAATGGCTACTTTTCCCATACTGTTTGTCTGATTTTTTCAAAATCGATAGGGTTAAAAATATTGATGAGATAAACAAACTATGTAAGTTGCATGAAAATCTGACCAAAAATGAAGACTTTATTGCGTAAACACGAAATGAAAGTTTTCAACTTGAAATGGCTACTTTTCCCATACTGTTTGTTGGAATTTTTTCAAAATCAATAGGGTTGAAGCTATTGATAAGATAAACAAAATCTGCAAGTCTCATGCAAATCTGACCAAAAATAAGACTTTCTCATGTAAACAAGAAATGGAAATTTTAAACTGAAAATGGCTACTTTTCCCATACTGATTGTTGGATTTTTTTCAAAATCAATAGGTTTAAAGCTATTGATGAGATAAGTAAACTATGTAAATTTCAAGAAAATCTGACCAAAAATGAAGACTTTATCGCGTAAACAAGAAGACTAAAGGATGGATGGACAGACAGACAGACAGACAGACAGACAGATGACGGAAACCACCCCATGACATAAGCTCTGCTGGCTTTCAGCCAGTAGAGCTAAAAAAAGTTTCTATCAGCCTAGAAATAGAGTAAAAGCAATGCAATGGAATAGTTTCGCACTCAAAACATTCATACAATTTCTTAAAAATTTAAGTGTGAAACTATTCCAACTGACATTTTCTTCAAAATCTTCTTTTCTTGGTTCTAATTCAAAACAATTTTTTTTGTTTAAGAAATGTTAATGCATTAAACACAACATATCTAAATAAGATGATCTAACAAGACTTTTTAAAGAAATGAGAACGTTTTTTCCTTCTCCTGTAAAATTTTCCAATATGAAGATGGAATAGTTTCGCTTTCAGCCCTCCTACTGCAGACGACAAAATAAAAGTGACTGAAAATTTGAAATTTGTTTTGTGAAGGGTAGAAAACCCTGTGGGAAAAGGAGAAAATGCTCAGGTCACCAGCATTTTCTCCTTTTCCTACAATGTTTTTTTTATAGGTTTCTTTCTCAAGGGTGTCAAAAGTAAGGATTGTGTGGTAATGGGTTAAGGCTTGAAGGTGGCCCTTCAGATATTGGGACAAAATTTTACAAAAAATACAAAAAAATCATCATTGTACTCCCAAAGCCTTACAATTTTCATTCATTAAACCCCAGGAGTCGAAAACCATCCGAAAGCCAGATAAATTAGAGATTTACTACAGCCCAAGTCGACACTGAAGGGAAACACAGTCTATTTTTACATGAGCAACTCGCTCATTTACCTACTGGAAATATACAGATGAAGCTTCAAACATAGCATCCGAAGTTCTAGACATTATGGAAAATAATTAAATGTTCGTTATGTTATGGAATTTACTAGTCATAAGTCACGTGCAAGTCACTTAACATTCCCACAATGCTTTTTTGATTTTGGTAGGAAATCCAAAAATAGCTGAAGAGGCTACGTAGTCTTTTAAGGGAATACCACCAAAAAAAAATTTTTTTTTTGTATTTTATGATTCTTAATTACTGATGATTTGTATTGTCTTTTCATATAAATTTCAGTGACATATATATATTTTTTAATATGGTGTGATGTGAAAATTCTAAATACCCACCTTTAAAGAATTTTTTTGACATTTAATGTGCTTTATGTGTTATGTAAAAAGAAAATCTACATAACCTATAACCATCTTACTCTATAAATCATAATCTCTCTCAGTGAGAGTTTAAAGATAAGATGGTAAAATCTTAGATAAACATAGTATCTGTCTGTAACTCCCCAAGCCCAAATGGCTCATCAGTCAGTAAGCAGGCCCTCACACATATTGTAACTAATAGATCATTCCACTATTGGGAACATTTTCTCTCAACTTTTACACAATTTACCATATCAACACAATCCCAACTTTTAACAAGAGCGGCAAACTGTCGCAAGATACGCCTGTCTTACCCCAAGTTGTAAAGCTGGGGCATGCACCAGACTAAATTCAAGTATGAAAAACGACAAAGGGCAGTAACTCAAAAATTAAGCAAGCAAGAGTTATGATTCCTGTGCCCTGCACTCCCCCTTGATGAGATCTATCCACCCATGAAATTTCATAACCCTAGCTAGTATAGTTTTGGAGTGAATGAATGAATGTTGTTTTATGGCGCATCGACAACTTTGGTCATTTAGCGCGCATATCTATGTTAAAAGATAATAAACGTGGAGTTGTTTAAACTGACTAAAGTTTGAATGACAATAAAAGAATTGAATTAAGAAAATTTAATGCATAAAAGGCATCATCGAGTTACAGGGCTATCCCTATATACTCAAATGTTTTAAATGATAAGAACTGAATTAAGAAGAATGCATAAAGGGCATTATCGAGTTACAGGGCAATCCCTATATACTCAAAAGTTTTAAATGATAAGATTTAAGAATGTGATAAAAAGGTTTAAACTCAATGCTGGTTTGATAAGAAGTTTTTAAATGAAAAAAATATGTGTCATTTATAATGTGCATATTTTGGCGTCCCTGCCTACTCCAAAGCTTTAGGTTAAAAGGTAAGACTGATAATATTGTTTTTCCTTGGAAATGAGGTTAAAACTGATAAAGATTGGAACCTTATAGTTTTGGAGATATGCTGCAGACAAAAATCAAGTATGAAAAACAACAAAGGGCAATAACTCAAAAATTAAGCAAGCAAGAGTTATGATTCCTATGCATTGCACTCCCCCTTGATGAGATCTATCCACCCATGAAATTTCATAACCCTAGCTAGTATAGTTTTGGAGATATGCTCCAGACAAAAATCAAGTATGAAAAACAACAAAGGGCAATAACTCAATAATTAAGCAAGCAAGAGTTATGGTTCTTATGCACTGCACTCCCCCTTGATGAGATCTATCCACCTATGAAATTTCATAACTGTTGCTAGTATAGTTTTGGAGATATTCACCGGACAAAATTCAAGTATGAAAAATGGCAAAAGGGCAATAACTCAAAAATTAAGCAAGCAAGAGTTATGATTTCTGTGCACTGCACTCCCCGTTGATAAGATCTATCCACCCATGAAATTTCATAACCCTAGGTAGTATAGTTTTGGAGATATGCTCCGGACAAAATTCAAGTATGAAAAACGACAAAGGGCAATAACTCAAAAATTAAGCAAGCAAAAGTTATGATTTCTGTGCACTGCACTCCCCCTTGATAAGATCTATCCACCCATGAAATTTCATAACCCTAGGTAGTATAGTTTTGGAGATATTCACCAGACAAAATTCAAGTATGAAAAAAGGACAAAGGGCAATAACTCAAAAATTAAGCAAGCAAGAGTTATAGTTCCTCTGCACTGCACTCCCCCTTGATGAGATCTATCCACCCATGAAATTTCATAACCCTAGGTAGAATAGTTTTGGAGATATGCTCCGGACAAAGAACTGGACGCCGCCCGCCCGTCAAGGGTGATCCCATAATACGTCCCGTCTTCGACGGGCGTATAATGACTACATGAAAAAAGCCTTTTTAAAACATTGTAGTAAAAGGAGTAATGCATTTTATCCTTTTACCACAATGTTTTCTATCCTTCCCAAAACAAATCTAAATTTTTCAGTCACATTTATTTTGTTGTCTGCAAATGCTTTCTAAAAATTTGTTGTTGGGTAAACAGTTAAGACTTAGGCGCCTGAGTGTGACTTATTGACCTTTTGCAGACAGTGTAGATAAAAATAAGACTGCACAGTACATGCAGTCTGATTTGTAATCTACCATTTTTAATGAGATCATGATTATTTTTCAAAAAAACTTACAGCAGAAAAAATAGAAAAGTCTGGGAGTTATTAATGGCTTAAAAAGTTTCATTAATTTTATTTAACAGGATAACAGTTTTAAAAACAAGAGCGGCAAATTGTCGCAAGATACGCCCGTCTTACCCCAAGTTGTAAAGCTGGGGCATGCACCAGACAAAATTCAAGTATGAAAAACAACAAAGGGCAATAACTCAAAAATTAAGCAAGCAAGAGTTGTGATTTTGGTGCACTGCACTCCCCCTTGATGAGATCTATCCACCAATGAAATTTCATAACCCTAGCTAGTATAGTTTTAGAGATATGCTTCGGACAAAAATCAAGTATGAAAAACGACAAAGGGCAATAACTCAAAAATTAAGCAAGCAAGAGTTATGATTCCTGTGCACTGCACTCCGCCTCGGTGAGATCTATCCACCCATGAAATTTCATAACCCTAGCTAGTATAGTTTTGGAGATATTCACCGGACAAAATTCAAGTATAAAAAATGACAAAGGGCAATAACTGAAAAATTAAGAAAGCAAGAGTTATGATTCTTGTGCACTGCACTCCCCCTCAGTGAGATCTATCCACCCATGAAATTTCATAACCCTAGCTACTATAGTTTTGGAGATATGCTCCGGACAAAATTCAAGTATGAAAAACAACAAAGGGCAATAACTCAAAAATTAAGCGAGCAAGAGTTGTGATTTGTGTGCACTGCACCCCCCATCCATGAGATCTATCCACCCATAAAATTTCATAACCCTAGGTAGTATAGAATTGGTGATATGCTTCGGACAAAATTCAAGTATGAAAAACGACAAAGGGCAATAACTCAAAAATTAAGCAAGCAAGAGTTATGATTCCTGTGCACTGCACTCCGCCTCGGTGAGATCTATCCACCCATGAAATTTCATAACCCTAGCTAGTATAGTTTTGGAGATATTCACCGGACAAAATTCAAGTATAAAAAACGACAAAGGGCAATAACTCAAAAATTAAGCGAGCAAGAGTTATGATTCTTGTGCACTGCACTCCCCCTCAGTGAGATCTATCCACCCATGAAATTTCATAACCCTAGCTAGTATAGTTTTGGAGATATGCTCCGGACAAAATTCAAGTATGAAAAACAACAAAGGGCAATAACTCAAAAATTAAGCGAGCAAGAGTTATGATTCTTGTGCACTGCACTCCCCCTGAATGAGATCTATCCACCCATGAAATTTCATAACCCTAGCTACTATAGTTTTGGAGATATGCTCCGGACAAAATTCAAGTATGAAAAACAACAAAGGGCAATAACTCAAAAATTAAGCAAGCAAGAGTTGTGATTCTTGTGCACTGCACTCCCCCTCGATGAGATCTATCCACCCATGAAATTTCATAACCCTAGCTAGTATAGTTTTGGAGATATGCTCCGGACAAAATTCAAGTATGAAAAACAACAAAGGGCAATAACTCAAAAATTAAGCGAGCAAGAGTTGTGATTCTTGTGCACTGCACTCCGCCTCGATGAGATCTATCCACCCATGAAATTTCATAACCTTAGCTTGTATAGTTTTGGAGATATGCTCCGGACAAAGAACTGGACGCCGCCCGCCCGCCCACCCGCCCGCCCGCCCGGACGCCCGCCCGCCCGCCCGCCCGCCCGCCACGGGTGATCCCATAATACGTCCCGTCTTCGACGGGCGTATAAAAAGTAGATCTTGCTTTCTGTGACAAAAGAACTTTTACAGATATTGTAACAATCCATTTCTCCTCTTGCTGCCAAGTTTACATCTATATTTAACTTCAATTCAAGCTGAAAATCCGTATTTAATCAAAGAGTTCAAAATGCTGGAGTGGTATTCATTACAGAAGCAACTGTGTGGAAATAATCATTTGAAAGAAAAAGATGAATATTATATATGAATATTTACTTGAATGTCATCCTACTCGGCAAAAGAATACCTTTTTTTGGTAAAAGGGAGAGCCCTCAATACAGTTAGAATTATTTGTGTATTGGTGGTCTCCCTTTGATCATAAGGAGACGTCAGGAGTAATGGCCTTTGACAGAAGAATCAATGATGGCTAAGAGAGATAAACAATGTAAACATACCAAATAAAATGAAGTTTTACCTAAAAACTATGATTTTGAGATATCTTTAGCTGTAAAGATATAATTCCCAACATTACAATCAATTGTTTAGATCTATAAATATTCATGTGTAATGAAATGGACTAGCAGGAAATTGTGGAACGAAGAAACCAAGGTACAAACTGGTTTTGGAACGAAGAAGGCAGGACCAAGCCATCAGTAGTTAAATTTTGTGTATATCATTGTCCCAATAAAAGGCTATGGGCTGGTGAAGCTATTTTCAATAAAAAATTAGTATTTCCACAATCGATGGCCTCACCCAGTGTATCTTTAACATGCTGTTTGCAGTTACAATATGTGCTACAGAAAACTAATTGTCTGGGTAAAAATTGAGTTTAATTGGGTTTATTTCCTTCGATTTTGCACTAAATACAATACAAAATTCAATATTGAACTCATGGTAGTAATGTCTGACAAATATCACAAAAATGAATTGTTTCAACTGGTGACTAGCATTTTCTCTTTTTTCCAAACAGGGATCGTAAATTACATGCTCTGTTCCACAATTTCTAACTTTTCAGAAACCCAAATCTAATTAGTGAGTCACATTTCACATGCTGCCTACAAAATGTCTTTAATTTGGACCAGTCTGTAATTTTTCTCTTCGATAATAAGTTTAGCAGTCAAAACCCAGTTCAGATTGCATCATATGTTCAGGGATTAACACTTTGCCACGATACTCTTTTAACAACCCCATAAAAAGGCAGCATTTTGAAAAAAAATTGTGGGAAAATGAGAAAATGCTGGTATTCAGAATTTTCTCCTTTTCCCACAATGTTTTCTATCCTTTGAAAGAAAAATTGCGCCATAATTATGAGCCACAATGAAACTTTCGTCTGTAAATGCTTTCAATTTTGACAAGGCTAATATTTTGTCATTAATTTTGCTACAGGATTACTAGAAAGGATTAGATGAACATAATTATATTCACCTCAGGAAAATCCTCCTGGACTATATCATAAGCGTCTAATGGAGTAATAATATTACCCACAAAGTGGAAGTAAATCATAATTTTCTTGACATGTACACCTGCTTTAATCTTGACATTTGACCTCTGCTTTGATATATATGCCAGAAAGCCTACAAGAGAAATGACAGTTTGAATTCTTCACAATTAGCAGAAGTACTACGGATTGACCCTTTACCGAAAAGAGGCAAGATGGAAAGTTTTCCTAGAAAATAATTTTCACAAGAGTGTCCTTGGGACAGAAGCTTTAGAGCCGAGCTTTGTACTGGTAAAACACAGGAAAACATGAATAGGTGAGCTGTTGCCATGATATCACTGAAATAATGTTGAAAATGGCGTAAAAAACCATTCAAACAAACAAAAGAAAACAATTCGTAAACCTTTCACCACACAATTCTGAATTTAACAACAGATGAAAAAGCTTTTTGAAAATCATCTGGGACAAGCAGAAAATGCAGTGGGAAGCATCCTTTTCTCATGAACTCTTGTATACATTTACAGACAATTCAATGTCATTTCAGCTAAATTAAACATGCTGTCTATAAATGCTTTGAATTTGGACCAGTCTACAATTTGTTGTTGGATTTACTCTCTTACTGTCAACTCTATTTCATTATGTAACCTTAGTGTCAAAACCAATAAACTACAAAGTGGGAGATTTTCCTACTAAACATAAGCACTGATATCCCTGTTTGATATCAAAAACATATGGCATTGTGAAACATACCCCCCCCCCTTTCTTAAAAAAAACCTAAAGAAACAAAGATGTCATAGAAATAGAGAAATAGGTCTTTAACCCAGTATTCAGCTTTTTAATCCTTTACCACCAGACAACAAAATTTAAAGATGCCCAGAAACGCTGTTAAATTTAAAAAAAAAAACTACAATGGTACAGAAATCTTGTCCTTTGTGTACACAAGGATAAATTACTGACATATAACTAAAAAAAAGAAACACAGAGGTTTGTGTTAGAAACCGAAAATTGGTCAGAAGAAAACTGGCTGACGATCAAAGCTGTAAACAATGTTTGTGGATCACCGAGATTTATCATTGGTTTCCACCTACAGTCGGATATGGTGTAACTTGCATATAGACCTCGACCTCCGTTTGAAAACTGAGGGGGCAACAGAGAACCCTGCATTTTCCTTTGTTTACCTCAGTATACACAGGTTGAAAGTCAAATATAGTCACGCGACAGAATGCATGATCATCATACGAATCTACCCGAGTATATAATGGATATCGAAAATCTTCAATTCAAAAACCGGAAACGATGGTCTGTTTACATAGCTGGCCGCAACTCAGCAAAATGCATTTTCTATTGACTGTAATATACGCAACCGTCAGGCGCAATATTTGGCACAAAGATGTAAGAATGACTATATTTTGATAAAATAAATACAAAATGAGTTAAAACTGGTTTAAAATGTGTATAAAGGCCTCTTTAAGCCTTGTCCAAATTGAAAGCATTTGCAGACAATTTCAATGTGGCTCAAACAATGCATTCATTTTTTGACAGGGTAGAAAACATTTTGGGCAAGGGGAAAATGCTGCTTACCAGCATTTTCTTCTTTTCCCAAAATGTTTAAGGCTTCTTTCCCTTGGATGTTAAAGGTGTCTTTGAGTGTTAAAGGGTTTAAGTGTGAGTGATTACCATGGAATCTACCTTGTTTTCTGTGCAATTTGGCCATGAAGCCATAGATCACCAAATAAACCCATCAGAACTTTTCATACAAGAAATGTGAACCAAACAATCACAATTTTATGTTTGCTTTTTTCTACAGTGTTACAACAAAGGGGACAGCATAGATCAAAGATTAGGATGCACATTTTGTGCAAATTGCAACCCTTTTCAAAACTGAAAGCACCTGTAGATGACAACTGCAACATAGCTCAAATGGTGTGGTGTAATTTTCTTTGATAGGGTAAAATGTTTTTCAAATAGCTTCTTTCCCAGGGTCACACAATGTTAAAAGTATGTATTGTGCAGGATAAACGTGCAAAACATCTTTACCTGATACAGTAACATCTGTGATGAAATTTAATGTAAAACATCAAATGATGTTAAATTGTGCACTAAATCATTTTTATCAATCAAACTAATCCATCATCAAATGTAATAACTTGAAAAATTTGTACCCATTCATGCAAAACTGCACTAGTTTTACCCTATTTAACTTTTCACCGAACGACTTGTCATCTAAAACTTATTACATGGCAACTAAATTAAAATTTATCAAATGATACAGGTCTTAATTTCCTCATTATAGAGCCCTTTTCGATTGTGTGGCCCCTGAACCAGCGCAAATCTTGCAACCAGGGGTAAACTTTGAATACATTATGTAGAAGTCCACCAGAAAAAGCTACTTTCCAAATGTGGTTGCAGTATGTGGTGGAATTAGCAAACAAAAGTGAGAAAAATGTTTTAGCAGTTTTAGAATCGTTCATATCAGTGTTTTTCTGGTATCAGAGTGTTTCCTAACAGACTGTAAATATCTGTAGTTATAAAAACTCTACTGCAGTAAAGCATAGAATTTTACTACAGCATGTGGCAAAGATAAGTTCAAGCAGATTTGTTATCAAATTTTTGCCGACAAGCAAAACAGTTTTTCATTCAAAAGGCAGCGTGCGCAATGTTTTACATCACAAATCAAAGCTTTTAACTTGCTCAAACAGTGGAACACTAGATCAAGATACATCTACATCATTTAAACTTTCATTGAAAAAATTATTCAAAAATTTCCTCACTAGTATGACAGTTTGGTTTGCTAATGGAGACTATTTTATTTAGTCTTACTCCATAGCCATAGAATGTTGCAATTTCAGACTCATATTATGAATTGACATAAATAAGAGGGCAATGATGGCCTTGTATCATTTCACTGCCTAATAACTTACATGTGCCATACACAAAATGGCACTGATACAAAACTGAGAGAAATCTATTGTTGTTAGAAAAAATAAAACCTAACAAATAGTCTTTAGTTATTCTGTTTTCTCTCTATATATATCACAAAAACAGTCTCCTTTTAAAATGGCCTGCAACATGCAAAAAGGGGCATTCTGACATTTGCTTGAAATGTCATCTCAGACCAGCCTGCGCAGTCTGTGCAGGCTCCGAAACGACACTTGTTTTTATGTAAGTTTCTATTTTGCACAAGTGTACTGTATCACAATATTTAATGTGCAGGCTTAATCCGAGACTACACTTTACGCAAATGTCTGAATGCCCCAATATGCGTGTTGAAAGCCATACTATACTAAAATGGCAGCCTACAAAGCTTACTGATGTGGCTATGTAGTAATGAATATAATGTTATGCATCTAGGCCCGTATTCACCAACCATTCTTAAGAATGTTCTTTGTCCTATTCTCCAGAATTTTCAGCATCAGTAAGTCACACAAATTCTGATTGGCTAAACCGAATGGTTTAGCCAATCATAAGTTGTGTTATTTACAAATTTAGAAAACTTTGCAGAATAAGACAAAGAATATTCTCAAGAACGGTTGGTGAATATTGGCCCTGGTTGCCCAAGTTTCTGTGATAATCATTGTACTTCTCAAATATCACGACTCTTTCTGTTCAGAGCTTTCCCACAACAACAAACCCATAGTAGTCTACCATGTACCATTCGGAGACAGACAATGATTACACTATGACAAAATTAATACAGTAATTTGTAATAATATACTATTTCTCTATTTGCCACAATTACATATGTCTGAATACCTGTGTTCATTTTATGTTTATCCAACTTTTTTCTTTAATTACTTTTTGAGGTGTCTTTGAATTAAATGGTATCAAACTTGCATATTGAGCTACTTTGTTGACTATTTACATACCAATTCAATGTCTTTTATGACCCTGAGAAAGATAACTTTTTGAAAACATTAAGAAAAAGAACAAACTGCTGGTGCCTCTTTCAGAAACAATTTCCATTATTTGAGACAGAGTCAATTTGTCAGCTACAAAATTCTTTTATTGAGGACATACCCAAGGTTTTGCTGTCTGTGAGTGAGCTAATCCATTACCATACAATCCCTACTTTTAACGACCCTGAGAAAGTGGAAGCCTTTAGAAAACATTGTAGGAAAAGGAGAAAATGCTGGTAACTAGCATTTTCTCCTTTTCCCACAATGTTTTCCACCTTGCACTAAATAAATTTCAAATTTTCAGTCACTTTATTTTGTCATCTGCAAAATTAATGCTTAGGATTTGGACAAACCTAAAATATTGCCATTTTGTAATGAGTCAACAGTACCCCAAAAATACCAGCCATTCTTTCCACCTGAAAACTGCATTTATAAGGAAAGTAAACAAAGTAAATGCTTACAATGTATTTGCTCCTTTTCAAAAATTTCTTCTGGATTTACCATTTAGAACATAAAAGCTATCTGTCAAATGAACCACCTTTGAGAATCATGACAGTCCTAAGTACTTTTTTAAGGCAGGTAAAAAAAAAATCTAGCTAACCCTTATTCTGCCAAAAAATAGCAGAAATGAAATGCTCAAGCCCATTGTAAAAACTCCAATTTTGCTATTTCAAAATACTTTTTGGGGAAAGAAATCTCCTAATCAGACAGTGTAGATCAAAGATCAGACTGCAAGTTCTATGCTGATATGTCTGATCTTGATACACACTATCCACAAAAGGTCCCTAAGTCATGATCAGCAGCCTAGTGGTTAACTCTTTCCCAAACAACAAAATTTTAGACTTGTCCAAATTCGGAGCATTTGCAGACGACAAATTAAACATGACTCAAAAATTAAAATTTGTTTTGGGAAGAGTAGAAAACATTGTAGGAAAAGGAGAAAATGCTGGTTACCATCATTTTCTCCTTTTCCTACAATGTTTTCCAAAGACCTCTTTCTCAGGGTCGTCAAAAGTGGGGATTTTAATGAAGTGATTGGCAAATGAACCATCAGCCCTCTTCTTTGTAACTCTGTACTTTTCCCCCTACCTTGTTAATTACCTAAAAGCAGTCTCTGCAGGTAAAGTTACAAAACAACAAGCAAAAATGCTATGCCATTCATCATATGGTTCTGAAATATGGGGATTTCTGGTGCAAAGTAATACAGAGATAAGTGTCTTGACTCCCCTCCGATAGTATATCATTGAGTAAATCTCTGGAGGAAGAAATCCTGATTATGGAGGATACCATATTTTAAGAACTATGAAGAAGGTTTTAGAATATAAAAGGAAAATGATCAAAATGCTTGTAACAATAATTATTTTCTATCTATTTTCAACACAGTTTTTTACCACCAATGTATAAATCATAGGTAATAAAACCCATCATTTTGTCGATTTTATTTGTTTGTTTCTATAATATTTTTGTTAACTTTGTTGTGTGAGCAGCAATTTCTTTTGCTTTTGGTGACAGTACAAATAAAGTACAGACAGTACAGTACAGATAAAGTACAGACAGTACAGTACAGTACAGTACAGTACAGATAAAGTACCAACAGTACAGTATAGATAAAGTACAAACAGTACAGTACAAAGTACAGAAAGTAAAGTACAGAATGATAAAGTTCAGTACAGTACTGTCGTTTGGTAATATTGAGTTCAGACAATTGCTCCTAAAAGTTCCAAAAAATAATTCTCAAAGTCTTCTATTTAATTCTTCACCAAATGAATTTTTGACTGGTCCAAATTGAAAGTATTAATTTTGCAGATGACAAAATAAATGGAAATCAAAAATTGAAATTTGTTCAGGGAGGGTGGAAAACAATGTGGGAAAGGAAGAAAATGCTGGGTATCAGCATTTTCTCCTTTTCCCACAATGTCTTCTACCCTTCCAAAACCAAATTTCAAATTTACAGTCACATTTATTTTGCCGTCTGCAAATGCTTTCGATTTGGACAAACCTGAAATTTTGTTGTTCGGTAATGAGTTAAAAGAGGAAAAAAACAAAGTATTGCACATTATTGCATAAAACGGGCCTTTTCGGGCCGTTATAAGCATGTATTAACGGGTAAAAATCGGGCGGTTAACGGGAGAAAACGTGTATTAATCAGTAATAAATTCACGCGCCGTTAACGCCCGGGTTTGTACTATCAATATCCTCGAATCGGGCCAACCTTGTAAACAACGTTTGTCCTTGTCAGATTTTCCCTAGACTCCGACCATCAAACTGTAGGAATTCGTACCATATTCGATCCTTTTCATGGCATGTCTTTGATGATATTAGTACACCACAAACAAACCTTTGCACAGAATCTCAGTCTAATCGAGATCTGAACAAAAATTCACCCGTGAAATGTACTCTAAACCAGCTACATCCCACCCACTTTTTAACGTGATCGGTCCGCCTCGCTTGATGTATATCGAACCCTCTGTCGCCTTCAGTTACAGAAATTTATATCCACGCATTCATCCTAGTTGTAATTGTCCAAATGTGTGCAAGTTTACTCCACATAAGTCCAGTGTGTATTAAAAATCAATAAAAGTGTATTTACAGCGAGAGAATCAAAACTGGCATACAGGACTAACGGCCCTTTCCTAATCGTAACAAAAACTTCTTCGCCGACTTCCGGTTTTGACCCATTTGCGTACAGTACATTTGAAATTCGCTTATTTGCATTTCTATGGAAATATTTTTGCTATCTGTGCAAATTATTGTTAGAATACCTTTACTTTATGCAATAATAGCGTTAATTCACGTTTTTTTTGGCCGTTAACATTCGCAGAGGCCCTCAAAATACTTAAACACCCTCGTGCTTCGCACTCGGGCGTTAAAGCATTTTTCGGGCCTCTGCGAATGTTAACGACCTCAAAAACGTGAATTAACCCTATATAAAAATGCCCAAAAATTGTTTCCAAAGTCTTCTATTTAACTCTTTACCACACAATCCCGACTTTTAACGAACCTCAGAAGAAAAGCTTTTGAAAACATTGTGGGAAAAGGAGAAAAATGCTGGTAACCAGCATTTTCTCCTTTTCCCATAATGTTTTCTACCTCAAACTAAAACTTCAGTTTTTGATTTACATTTACTATGTTGTCTGCATATGCTTTCAATTTGGACCAGTCCAAAATTTTGTCGTTTGGTAAAGAGTTAAAATGCAAACGGTTATAATTATTTGTGAGAGATAAAATGGAACAGACAAGACTTAGTTTTCCTGGCTTCTGTGGAAAAATGCGCATTTCTGCACAGGATGCCAAAAAATTTAATGGCTCTCTAAAATTGAAAAAAAAAACCCACAATGCACTTGAGACTAATCTGAATTTATGAAGGTCCTTTTCTATCTGGGAATCTTTATCTGTTTTTGCTTGTTTGACCTTTCTTTTTGGGGATGCATGAATTTTTCATTAATACTTCTACAAATCTGAAAAGCATGTCTTCCAGTTCGGCTTAACCCTTTACTAAACAATCCCAATTTTTGACAACCCTGAGAAGAAAACCTTTTGAAAACATTGTGAGAAAAGGAGAAAATGCTGGTGACCAGCATTTTCTCCTTTTCCAACAATTTTTTCTACCCTTCAAAAAACAAACTTCAAAATTTTAGTCACTTTTATTTCATTGTCAGCAAATGCTTTGAATTTGGACCAGTCTAAAATTTTCTTGTGTGGTAAAAAAATTGAGTCCTATCTTCAAGGGGGGAGCTTGACATTTTTCTAAGGCCAACTCTTTGGCTAATTAAATCTAGCAAAATTACCAATGTGACTTCCATGAAAATTTCTAATTCCGTACTATGGCTTAGCAAAATAATAACTGTACTAAGGGTTTCAGTTCGAAATGCTGTGGGTAGCGTAGACAGAGATTTATTTTTGTTCTCCGGAAACTTTTTACATGGAGCTATGTACCGAAATGGAACCCAACAGATGTTTGCTTTTCAATCATATTGTAAAAAGGTTTAGGGACAGTGACATATCCTAGGCAGGGTAGGGAAACCCTAAACACATCAGAGACCATAACATGTATAGCTCAGTTGGTAGAGCGTTGGACTTTTGATCATGAGGGTGTGGGTTCGATCCCCATGGCTGGCCATCTAAAATTACTAATAGTCTTTCAGATGAGATGTTAAACCGAGGTCCCGTGTGATGGTGCTATACACCGAGCACATTAAAGAACCAGTGAAACTTGGGATGGGCTTCGACCTGTATCTGTACTATCCCCCCATAACAATACTAACGGCCTTCAGGGGGCATCGCCCATACGGGAAACTAGCGGTTACAATAAATAAACACAAATTCAATCGATCACATGGTGGATCCCTGCATACAGTGGATCCCTATAAAAGAAATTGTCTTCCCTAAAAAAAATGACCAAATATTTATTAGTATTTTTCGGAAAAGAAACAACTGGCAATAGAAGCTATTATTTTTTTACCAAACAGATCTTCAAGGTTATAAAAAGAAATGTTTCTATTAATCTATATATTTTCAACCTTAAGTCAATCAGAATCATCTTTACCAAACAACAAAATTATTACCATTAAATGGTCCAAACTGAAAGCATTTGCAGGCCACAAAAATAAACCACAACTCAAAAATTGAAATTAGTTTCCAGTAGAGTAGAAAACATTGTGGAAAAAGGAGAAAATGCTGGTTACCTAGCATTTTCTCCTTTTCCCATAATGTTTTCAAAAGGCTTCCATCTCATACAGTCATACAAACTAGGGACTCTTTGGTACAGGGTTATACACAAATATTATATCAAGCTTGTTATTTCGGGAAACTAGACAGCTTCTAAACTAAGCTCTTTATCTGACAGAGCTGAAAGGTGTAGATTTGTCCATGCTGAAAGCATCTGCTGATGACGAGCTAAAATGAGGCGTACAGGCTGAAAAGCATTGAAAAGTTTGAAATGATTGTGGGAAAGAAAAAATGCCCCTAATAACTGCAGTTTCTCCTTTTCCCAAGACGTTTTTACCCCATTAAAGACAAGATCCATTATCTTACATTGTCATCTGCAAATGCTTTCAATTTTGACAAAGTCTCCTTTTTTTGCAGTTTTGTAAAGTCAGTGGTATTTCCTGAATGGGCTACTACTGGGTAGCGTCTGGTCTTGTCAAAATATTTTCTAAAATTCTACAAATTTTACTCTGTTTTTTTCTGCAGATGTCTCCATCATCGATATGCTATACCTCAAGAATCCTAAATATTACTGTAATAGGTTTACTAACATATCTTCAGTTCAAAACAAATATGAAACACATGGGATGTGACTAGGAAAAAAGCATCAATTAAGTTTAACAGGCATAAAGCGACATGCCTGAAAACAGCAAAGCACCCATAAAACCTGATTATAAAGCCTTTTTACAGTTTTTGCTCATTGCCTGTCTGGGTGAAACATTTTTAACACTTTTACTGTGAAAAATACTGAGAAACCCCTGAATACAAAGATTTACTCATTTCTGCCGGGTTTTGGAGGGAATTCTTGATTTAGAACAAACATTTTTTTGTCATGGTTGTCTGTGTTTACGAAAAAATCATTTTATCAATCACTATTTTTAAGTCTTTATCAAACAAAACTTTAGACAGTTCTTAACTGAAAGCGTTTACTGACAACAAAATTAAAGTGACTAAAAAATTTAAATCTGCTTAGGGAAGGGGAGAAAACATTGAGGGAAAAGGGAAAAAATGCTGGTTACCAGCATTTTCTCCTTTTCCCACAATGTTTTCAGAAAGCTTCTTTCTCATGGGCACGAAAACCCAGGATGGTCTGCAAAAGGGTTTTAACTGTTTTCCACACAAAAAAATCTCAAATTCTAGTGAGTGTAGGAAGAAACCTTTTGAAAACTTGGCGGAAAAAGGAGAAAACTCTGGAAAAAAAAAGCGCTTCTCCTTTTTCCAAAATGTTTTGTACCCTATCAAAGACAAATTTGATTATTTAAGCCATAGCTAGCTGTCATCCTTATCCTGCTAAAAAAGTTTAATCCATTACCACACAATCCCTATTTTTGATGCCCCTGAGAAAGAAGCCTTAATAGAAAACCTTGTGGGAAAAGGACAAAATACAGGTAACAAGCATTTTCTCTTTTTCCCACAATGTTTTCTACCCATAACAAAACAAATTTTTAAATTTTCAGTCACTTTTATTTTTTCGTCTGCAAATGCTTTCGGTTTGGACAAGCCTAAAATATTGTTGTTTGGTAATGAGTTAAGTGGAATTTTCAAGCAGACAGAATAAACACATTTATGCCATTTCAAAGTTTCAAAGTATTTTTTGTGAATTTTTTTTCCTTGTTGGACAGTGCACATCCAAGATCAGAAAGCATTTTCTGTGCAGTCTGACCTTGAGCTACACTGTCCACATCAGGACTGTGAGTCAAGTTTAGCAGCCTGCGGGTTAAATTTAGAAAAGCCAACATTTTACTAATTTTAGGATTTAATCAGTACAACATAACATATGGTTGGCAAGGCAAAGTTCCCGGTCCATTGACCCAGGTGGCCATCATTTCATTTTCTTGGCCACTCTTTCTAAACAATTAACTGCCAAATCATCTTTCAACATTTTGTTGTTCTTTGTTTTCAAAACTGTTGCCTACTTAAGACATGCCACTGAGCAACTAATGGACCATGAAATATTGACAGTTTCTGTTACCATGGAAATCCAAAATCCATTAATCATTTGTGAGTCAAACATCCATTATTTTTCTGTAAACACCAAGTATCATTATTCATTACTATTGTAAACTATTTAGGGGACTTCAACTTTCATTATGGACTAGTATATTAGAAGTTACAAGTCCTAACCCTTTCCCAAACGACTGGTCTAAACTGAAAGCACAGTTGCAGACGACAAAATTACTGTTACTCCAAAATCAAAATTTGTTTCAAGCAGGGAAGAAAACATGGTGGGAAAAGGAGAAAATGCTGGTTACCAGCATTTTCTCCTTTTCCCACAATGTTTTCAAAAGGCTTCTATCTGAGGGTCGTAAAACCCAGGGATTGTTTGGGAAAGGGTTAATAAGCTATTCATATTTTACCTGTTTCAATCTCAAGATTTAATTCAAGATCTTTAAAAAAAAAATCTCGTATTTAACACCCCTCAGAAAGAAAGCTTTAAAAAACAATTGGGTGAAAAGCTGAAAATGTGTGAAACGAGCATTTTCTTGTACCAGAATGCTTTCCACTTTCAGAAGACGATTATTCGATCATTAAGTTTTCAGTCACATGTAGTTTGTATTGCCCTGTGTCGCTCCACTGTCTTATAAATGGCATTAACAGCAACACACTCTCTACCACACAATCCTGACTTCTAAAGACACTGAGAAGGAAGCCTTTAGAAAATATAGTGGAAAAAGGAGAAAATGCTGGTAAACAGCATTTTTTTCTTTTCCCAAAGTATTTTCTACCCTATCCAAATCAGAAATCTTCATACTTCGAAGGTTCAATTTGTTGTCTGCAAATGCAAAAATTTGTTGTTTGGTAAAGAGTTTAAAGAAGCTTGTAGTGAAATAAAATGTCATGGAGAAATTAGCAAAGAAACTTAGGCTACCCACCTCTAAAAAACATTTGTATTTTTTCACATGCCAAGATGATGTCAAGCAATATAATCATATTTAAATATTACTGACAAACCAAATATACATACAATTAGAAAAGATTTTTTTAGATTTCCAAAACTCTAGTGGCAGAAAAAATTTCTTTCTTTATTCCAAATGGTTAAGGTTTTTGAAGGAAAAATATAAGATACTATGAAAATCACCTCATTCTTACATCAACAAATCATAGCTGATTACAGTCATGAGCACCAAAATAATCCCTAAATAATATCAAAGTACTGATAGCATGACATACATGTGCCAGGACACTAAAGCTTGCTGGCCTCTGGCCTGTGGAGCTTAAAAGTAGTCCAGTTTAATATTCTACATTTTATAAGTATAATGCACTTAATATTTGGCTTCTAGAGTAGTGTACACATTGTAAAAGTTGGATTCTAACATGACACGCGACTTTGGCTCTATAAACACAGTGCAAAGAAAACGTGGTAAAATCTGCAACAATCCATGTAGAGTCACGTGATCCTATATTGAGTGACGTCATTCAATGCGTGAGTTATTCAATGGAACATAATCTTCATCCGCGTTTTTACTCTAAGTTTGAACTTGTTTTCATTTCACTAAGAATTGGCCATGTTAGAATCGAAATAATCTTCTTTCTATCGTGGTATATCGTTCAATAAACCACGTTGTGAGTTATGTGGCGCAATGAATAACCCACTCGGGCTATCGCCCTCGTGGATTATTTATTGCGCCGCATAACTCACAACTGTGGTTTATTGAACAATATACCACGATAGAAAGAAGATTATTTCTTAAAGAGAATGATGGTGCGTCACCAGGGTCCGTATTCACCAACCAATCTTAACAGCATTCTTTGTCTTATTCTAAAAGACTTTCCAAATTTGAAAGTAACACAATTTCTGATTGGCTAAACCAAATGGTTTAGCCAATCAGAAGGTGTGTTGCTTCCATATTTGGAAAAATCTGGAGAATGAGACTGAAAATGTTCTTGGGAATGGTTGGTGAATCAGAACCCAGGAAGACGGGTGGCAGATACAGCATGATCACAAAAGCTCTTAATTTTCAGGTGAGCTAAAAACAGTATTTCTGATCTGAAGCTGTATTACATTGAAATCTACAAAATTCTAACTAATCACAAGAAGACCCTTGAGGGCCTGAGGGCTTGAGACCCTTGAGTGCATGAATCCCCCTGTTAGCATGAGAGATTCTGCTCATTTTCTTGTACAATCATCAATTCATGACACAAATGGGTGAGACTCTGACAAATGAACACACAAGCTTAACCCATTACCACACAATCCCTACTTTTGACGATCCTGAGAAAGAAGCCTTTAAAAACATTGTGGGAAAAGGACAAAATGATGGTAACCAGCATTTTCTCCTTTTCCCACAATGTTTTCAACCCTTCACAAAACAAATTTCAATTTTCAGTCACTTTTAATTTGTTGTCTGCAAAATTAATGCTTTCGATTTGGACATGCCTAAAATATTGTTGTTTGGTAATGAGTTAGGCCTTTACCACATAATCCCAAATTTTAACACCCCCGCGGAAGAAACCTTTTGAAAACATTGTGGGAAAAGGAGAAAATGCTGGTAACCAGCACTTTCTCCATTTCCCAGAATGTTTTCTATCTTATCGAAGATATATTTCATTATTTGAGGCATGATTACATTGTCGTTTGCAAATGCTTTCAGTTTGGACAATTCTAAGATTTTGTCATGTGGTAAAGAATTAAACTTAAAATATTTGTGAATATTAGATGGTGCCTATAATCTTCCTGGTGTCATTTACATGCTCCCTAATTTTGCAAACAATACTGCTAAAAATGCAGTAAATGCTAGGGTATTTTTTGTTACAAAAGAAAAAGGAAAAAAAACATTTTCCAAGTTCACTATCTTCTTTTGTATCTTCTGGAGCTTCCCATGCAATTCTCTAAATGCAAAAACATGAATATTCAGAACTTTTGCTAAAAAGATTAGGGACTGTATTCACCAACCATTCTTAAGAACATTCTAAGTCTTATTCTCCAAGTTTTTCCAAACCTGAAAGTAACAGATTCTTCTGATTGGCTAAACCATCCATTCGGTTTAGCCAATCAGATTAAATTAATTGTGTTACTTTCAAAGTTAGAAAATTATGGAGAAAAAGACTAAGAATGTTCTTAAGAATGGTTGGTGAATACGAAACCAGAAAAACAGATCTTCCCATTTATCTGATAAGAGAAAATGTTTTGTCATGCACTTTTTTGCATTGTTGCATACCAAACACCAAATGCTTCACGTGTCAGCCATCTATCTAGCCAAATGATCAACGCATTACCAAATGTTGCCATGTTTTTACGATCTCCAGGAAGATAGTTTTTTGGAATCTTGGAGAAAAAGGAGATGCTGGATTACCAACATTTTTTTTTTACTTCTCCCACAATGCTTTTTTTTTTCCTTTCAGAAGAAAAAAAAAAATGTATGAGCCAATTTCAATTTGTCAACTGCCAACGTTTTCAGAACAGAAGGTTCTAACACTTTTGTTGTCTGTGAGAGTTAAAGAATTTCTTCCTGCACCAGTCTCCAGAAATTCATATTTTACCCTTACAGTGAACAGTTGACTCTTTACAGAACAATCCCAAGTATTAACCCTTTCCCAAATGATAAATTTTAGACTCTTCCAAACTCGAAGAGTTTGCAGACGACAATTTCAAATTTGATAAAAATGGCAGAAAGTTTCTAAATGGGTAGAAAACACTGTGGGAAATGGAGAAATTGCTCGTTACAAGCAATTTCTCCTTTTCCCACAGTGTTTTCAAAAGACTTGTACTACAGACACATAAAAACAAGGGCTTGTTTGGGAAAGGGTTAACCCTTCACTCCATAGATACTCACAATTCTATGCATTGCTTGCAGGATCCTTTGGAAAACATTGTGGCAAAAGATGAAATTGCTCGTGACCTTTTGCCACAATATTGTTTTCTACACTATCAAAAGGTGTCATATACACATGAGAAATGGCTTCATCCCTGCTGTTATTTAGGGTCAATTAGAGATACCATTAGAAATGCCCTATAGGGTAAAGGGTTAAACACCCTAGAGAAGAATGCCTTTGAAAACATTATCAGAAAAAAAGAAAATACATATAACCAGCATTTTCTCCTTTTTCCATACTGTTTTCTAATTCTACTAAAGACAGAAATCCCTATTTGAGCAACATTCAATTTGTCAATACGGTACATGGATCTGATGAAATCAATATCTGACCAATCAACTTATTGCATTTGTTTTGCCTGATGCGCAATCTTGGGATGCACAGTCTCGCTGTTCACTCTTTCAGCTTTCAACTAAAAAAATGTTTATATACTTTGGAGAGGTGCAATAGTTCCTGTTTGAGTTTAACCCTTTAACAAACGACAAAATTTTACACAGGTCCAAATTAAAAGCACTTGCAGAGGACAAAATCAACATAACTCAAAACTTGAAATTAGTTTCCATTACAGAAGAAAACAATTTGGGAAAAGGAGAAAATGCTGGTCACCAGCATTTTCTCCTTTTCCCACGTTTTCAAAAGTCTTCTATCTCAGGGTTCTAAAAGCCGGGGATTGTTTGGTAACGAGTTAAAACATTCATTATCCCCACAAAATTCCCACACTGTTTTCCACCCTTGATGGACATTTGCATATACTTGAGCTGCATGTATGTTTAAGTTGTCCTCTGAAAATGCTATGAATTTGAACAAGTCTAAAATTTTGTCCTTTGGTAAAGACTTTAATACAAGTCTGATCTCTTTGCAATCAGTAACTGTGTCTATCTTTATTTCATCACATTATAAATTATGTGACATCATTATACTGATATATTATCAATATGACTATTGTTTATCATGGGACATTCCCAGAGATCTTTGCAGAACTCTGGCACAAACTCTTAACTCATTACCAAATGACGATATTTTTTTTAAACCCTTTACCCCATGAGGCATTTCTATGATATCTCTAATTGACCCTAAATAACACAAGGATGAAGCCATTTCTTATGTGTATATGACACCTTTTGATAGCATAGAAAACATTGTGACAAAAGGTGAAATTGCTCGTCACGAGCAATTTCACCTTTTGCCACAATGTTTTCCAAAGGCTCCTACAAGCAATGCGTAGATATGAGTATCTATGGAGTAAAGGGTTAAGCTTGGCCAATTCGAAGGCATTTGCAGACAACAAAATATATAAGTGGCTGAAAATTTGAAATTTGTTTTGTGAAGGGTAGAAAACATTGTGGAAAAACGATAAAATGCTGGTAACCAGCATTTTCTCCTTTTCCCACACTGTTTTCTACCCTTCCAATATAAAATTTTGATTCTTCAGTCACATTTCTTTTGTCGTCTGCAAATGCTTTCAATTTGGATCAGTCTATAAATTTGTTGTTAGGTTAAAGAGTTAAAACATAGTTTTTTAAGAACAATATCTCCTTATAGGAATGTGTAGATCAAAGATCCAACTGCACATTCTGTGCAGTCTCATCTTGATCTACACTATCCCAAAAAGGTCAGTGAGCCCAGCTTTGTACCTGAAGGGTTAACTCATTACCAATCGACAATATTTTAGGCTTGTCCAGATCAAAAGCATTTGCAGACGACAAAATAAAAGTGACTGAAAATTTGAAATTTGTTTAGTGAAGGGTAGAAAGCATTGTGGGAAGAGGAGAAAATGCTGGTTACCAGCATTTTCTCCTTTTCCCACAATGTTTTCTAAAGGCTTTTTTCTCAGGGGCCTCAAAAGTAGGGATTGTGTGGTAATGGGTAAAACTTGGACTAGTATAAAATGGTCATGTGAGTTCCAGGTAATGGGTGCAGACCCCAGCCGCCCTCCACCTCTCTAATAAATAATCCAGATTAGTTATCACATTTTACAGCCATTTCTCAGTACTTGCTATCTACATCTCTGTCAGTGTCAAAAAGGTGAAAATATTCCAACTTATGCCACCCAGTAAACCCTTATTGCTTTAGCAAGTTAATATCACCATACTTTATTCATTTTTGAAGAGGGTTTATGAAGATGAATGTATAGGATCTATATTGGACAGAGATGTTTTGGCAAAAGACATTTTGGGCAGCTGAATGAACAAAGAAGGACATTTTGGCAAAATATATTTCTGACTTCTTGTGATTTTAAGCTCTTTAAAGTATGATTAAAAGATTGTATGAAAAGGGGAAATTCCTTTGTTTAACATTATTTGATAAATGACTGATGTTTTATACTATTCTATAGAATATTCAAATATATACATATGAAAATCTTTACCGAACAACAAAACTTTAGACTTACCCAAGTTAAAAACACTTGCAGATGACAAAAAAATGTGACTCACAATTTGAAACCAGTTTTAGGAAGGATTGTGTGAAAAGGACAAAATGCTGGTAACCTGTGATTTTTTTTCAAAAGCTTTCTTTTTCAGTTTAAAGTTTAAAGTCCAGATTGGGTGGTAGAGGGTTAAGTTATAGATCCAGAGAATTCACCAGACCAATGTATATTTATCTTATTTCTGCATCCTCTCAGAAAATGCATCAATATTCAAGTCCATAAAATTTCAGAAATTCACGAAAATACAATAAACTGATAAATCTGTGCAAATAGTCTGAGAGCTTTAACCCTTTACCCCATCAGGTATTTCTGTATGCATCTCTAATTGACCCTAAATAACAGCAAGGATGAAGCCATTCTTTATGTGTATAGTACACCCTTTGATAGCATAGAAAACATTGTGACAAAAGGTGAAATTGCTCGTCACGAGCAATTTCACCTTTTGCCACAAAGTTTTCCAAATGCTCCTACAAGCAAGGCGTAAAAACGAGTATCTACGGAGTAAAGGGTTAAAATGATAAACATCACGAGGCCTTTCGCAAAAAATATCTGCGTTTCGCGTTTCAGTCCAAGATGCTGTAAGTAGGATCATAGGTAGGGATTTTTTTTTTTCCAGAAACATTTTACATGGAATATGTGCTGAAATCAAAACCAACAGACTTCTTTTGTTTTAAATCATAGCATAAAAAGTTTAGGGTTGCAGAGCTCAAGATTATAGAGGGAATGATTCCGATTTCCAAAATGAAAATCATTGATTATTCATTCTCTTTGAAACTCTATGTTATGGGTACTCATTAGAATCGTCTCATTCTGTGCAGTCTGATCTTGATCTGCACTGCCCACAAAAGCTTCTAGTTCTGCCTAAATTTGGCATGGAGTATGAATTAATGATACCAATCTATCTCCACGTGTCAATATTTTTTTCCTATTTTTTTCCATGGAGCCAATGGATTTAATTGTGTCACAATTTTTTGTTGTGCAAGAACCTCCGCCACTGAATAATTCAACAGACATTCTCCATCAATTCACACCCCCAATGCTACAATTTTGCTTTAGCTCTTCACCAAATGACAATATTTTAGGTTTATCCAAATTGAAAGCATTTGCAGATGACATTAACGTGACTGAAAATTTGGAATTTGTTTTATGAAGGGTTACAGAAAACAATGTAGGAAAAGGAGAAAATGCTGGTTACCAGCATTTTCTCCTTTTCCCACATTTTTTCAACAGGCTTTTTTCTCGGGTCATCAAAAGAAGGGATTGTGTGATAATGGGTTAATCCTATATCACACAATTGCAAGTTAACCCTTTACCACACAATGACGACTTTTTACAAACCTCAGAGGTAGAAGCCTTTTGAAAACATTGTGGGAAAAAGAGAAAATGCTGGTAACCGACATTTTCTCCTTATCCCATGTGTTTTCTACCCTTCCCAAATCAAATTTCAATTTTTCAGTCACATTTAATTTGTTGTCTGCAAATGCTTTCAATTTGGACCACTCTATAAATTTCTTGTTTGGTAAACGGTTAAAATGACTGTAAAGAAGAAGCATTTTCTCCTTATCCTACAACATTGTCTACTCTATTAACTCTTTGCCACACAATCCCGACTTTTAACGACCCTAAAAAAAAAAAGCCTTTGAAAACATTGTGGGAAAAGGAGAAAATGGTAGTAACCAGCATTTTTTTCCTTTTCCCACAATGTTTTCTACCTTTTCCAAATCAAATTTCAATTTCTGATTCACATTTATTTTGTCGTCTGCAAATGCTTTCAATTTGGACAAGCCTAAAATATTGTCATCTGGTAGTGAGTTAAAGTCAAGTTCCTACTTTACGTAAATAAAAATCACATTTTAACAACCGGACCCAAAACGAAATGGAAATAAGGAAAATGCTGGTAACCAGCATTTTCTCCTTTTCCCACCATGTTTTCTAACCTTTTTAAGAAAAATCTCATCATATTAAAGGTGGGTATTTAGAATTTTTACATCTCACCAAATTTAAAAATTTATATATCACTGAAATTCATATGAAAAAACAATACTAATCATCAATAATTAAGATTCATAAAATTAGAAAAAAAAATTGTTTTGGTGGTGTTCCCTTAAAAGGCTACATAGCCTTTTAAGGTATTTTTAGATTTCGCACCAAAAATCAATAAAGCATTGTGGGAATGTCAATTGACTGGCACATGACTCATAATGTCTTCTTCTGACCCTATGTTTGAAGCTTCGTCTGTATATTCCTGTATGTAAATGTGCGAATTGATTATCTAAAAATAGAATGTGTCTCCCGTTGGTCAACCTGAGCTGTAGTAAATCTCTAATTTCTCGTGTTGTCGGACGGTTTTCGACTACTGGGGTTTTATGAATGAAAATTGAAAGGCTTTGGGCGTACGAGGATGATTTTTTGCATTTTCGTCCCAAATTCTGAAGGGCCACCTTTAATAAGCAACACAAAATTTAACGTCTGAAACTGCTTTCAACTATGGAAGGGTCTAAAGATTTTTTGTATGGTAAATGGTTAACTCTTTACCAAACAACAAAATTTTAAACATGTTCAAACTGGAAGCATTTGCAGACTACAAAGGAAATGTGACTGAAATCATGGAATTTCTGTGTTGATACGGTAGAAAACAATTGTGGGAAAGACAGAATATGCTAGTTTCCAGCACGTTCTCTTTTTTCCGACATAGTTTTCAAATGCCCTTTTTCCAGGGTCATTTAAGGGTTTTGATAGACTGGTAAAGGGTTAATTCTTTACTAAACAACAAAATTTTAGACTGGTCCAAATTCATATCCTTGCCAACAACAAAATAAACATGGTTCAAAAATTGAAATTTGTTTTGGGAAGGGTAGAAAACATTGTGGGAAAAACAAAAAAAAACTGGTTTCCAGCATTTTGCTTCTTCTCACACAACATTTTCAAAATCTTTTATTTCCAGGATCAAAAAAGGCCAGCCTGATTCAAGAAAGGTCAAAGCATCTTGAACATATTCAGCAGCCATCAAAAGTTTTTTTCTTTCAACACATTGCTCTGGTTTGGTTGGGCCACCTTTGACAATATTTTCATCAAAAAGAAAACATTTGCTACTGTTTATCATTCAGCATTCAGTATGTCAAATGTGATTTAATCCCTACTTTGTTTTGGACCACTATTTACCACACAGCGAAAATTTAGCCTTGTCTCAGATGAAAGCATTTTGCAGACGATTGAAACTTTATCCTGCTAAATTAGTGAAGCCTTATACTTGGTATTTCATTCATTTGGTATTTATTTATTTAAATTATGTGATTGTTACAGGAAAGTTTGAGAATATTTTGAATTCACATAATCACAAAAATTTTCACATCACAAAAATTCCATTTACTGCTAAATTTAGGGCTAAATTGTGTTGTGTCTGAAATATGTTATTTATTGTAGATTTCATTTTGCTAAAGTTTCATAAAGAATAGATTTAGCTTATTAGGAGATTTACTCACAAAACATGTTTAAGAAATAATCTTTCTATCATGGTTTATTTAAGAAATAATCTTCTTTCTATCGTGGTATATAGTTCAATAAACCACAGTTGTGAGTTATGAGGCACAATAAATAATCCACAAGGGCGATAGCCCGAGTGGGTTATTCATTGCGCCTCATAACTCACAACGTGGTTTATTGAACGATATACCACGATAGAAAGAAGATTATTTCGATTCTAACTTGGCCAATTCTTAATGAAATGAAAACAAGTTCAAACTGGCAGTAAAAATGCGGATAAAGATTATGTTCCATTGAATAACTCACTCATTGAATGACGTCACTCTACATGGATTGTCACATATTTTACCACATTTTCCTTGCGCTGTGTTTTTAGAGCCAAAGTCGCGTGTCATGTTAGAATATTCAATAAACCATAGTTGTGAGTTATGAGGCACATTAATAATCCACGAGGGTAATAGTACCAGTGGTTTATTCATTATGCACCTAATAACTCACAACGTGGACAATAAACCACAACAGAAAGAAGATTATTTCAATTCTAACAAGACTAACACTTAACCCTTTCCCAAACAAGCCCTTGTTTTTACGTGTCTGCAGTAAAAGTCTTTTGAAAACACTGTGGGAAAAGGAGAAATTGCTCGTAACAAGCACTTTCTCCTTTTCCCACAGTGTTTTCTACCCTTTTTGAGAACTTTTTGCCATTTTCACTAAATCTAAAATTGACGTCTGCAAACTCTTTTGGTTTTGAAGGGTCCAAAACCCTTTCCCAAACGATAAACAGTTCATACTTTGAATAAACACGCGGATGCAGATGATGTTCCATAGAATAACTTACTTACATTATACAGAATGACACCACTCTACATAGAATAACCATAGATTTTGCCATGCTTTTATTGCAATGTGTTTATTGAGCCAAATTCATGTTTCATGTTAGAAGTAAAGTTGGAAATATCTTTAACCCATTAGCACATGATCCCTACTTTTGACGCCCCTGAGAAAGAAGCCTTTAGAAAACATTGTGGGAAAGGGAGAAAATGCTGTTAACCAGCATTCTCTCCTTTTCCAACAAAGTTTTCTTCCCTTCACAAAACAAATTTAAAATTTTCAGTCACTTTTATTTTGTTGTCTGCAAACGCTTTCAATTTGGACAAGCCTACAATATTGTCATTTGGTAATGAGTTACGTCAAATATTTATGGCAACTTACTGTGGATCTTCTTGTTAGTAGCCTCTTATTCATGGTGGCCCAGTTGAGTAGAAAAAAAATGATATATTTTAAAATGTTTGATATTGGGAAGATTCTAAGCTATTACTAAACAACAGATAAATCAAGATAAATGGTAGTGTTCTTATCTGTCTTGTCTGTAAAATCTCAAGGTTCAGACTTGATATCCATCCATTTATATGTAACATTCATTTCTTTTCCCTAAACCATTAAAAATTTCTCCATTCATTGCTATTTTTTTTTAATTGCTTCTCTTTAAAATAGGCAAAAAGTATCCATAACATTAATAAAATCGCTAAATCAGGACAATAAGCAAACAATGTTGTCGGGAACGCCTTAAGCCATCGATGTCGTGGTGCCATCGCACCAAATTACGTCGCACATCGTTACGTAATGTCCTGCGTGACGTTATTGTTTGGAAAAACAAGATTTTAAATATGGTAGTAAAGGAGTTAACTAGAAAGACGCTGAGTTTGTTTTCATCTCCAAACTTTAAATAGAATAACCATATTTTTTGTCTTGTTTTTCCAAACAATAACGTCACGCAGGACATTACATAACAACTTGCGACGTATTGGCGCAATGGCGCCACGACGTCGCACGGCTTAAGGCGTTCCCAACAAATGTGGTGATTTAAATGCACTTGAAATTAAGAATTTAACTCATTACCAAACGGCATAAGTTAAGGTCTGTACAAATCGAAAGCATTTGCAGATGACAGAATAAATATGACTGAAAGTTCAAAATTTGTTTTGTGAAGGGTAGAAAACATTGTGGGAAAAGGAGAAAATGCTGGTTACCAGCAATGGGTTAAAAGTATGGAAAGTATTTGTGAGGTTTGCAACTTCTAAAAGGTGGCCTGTCAGATTTTGGAACAATTTTTTTTAAAAGATACAAAAAAAATCATCCTATTCCCAAAGCCTTATAATTTTCATTCATAAAACCCCAGTGGTTGACAACAAGAGAAATCAGAGATTTACTACATCCAAGGTCAACACCGATGGGAAACATGGTCTATTTTTACATCAGCACTTCGCTCATTTACATACTGGAAATCATACAGACAAACCTTCAAACATAGACATTATGGAAAATAATTCTTGTTTGTTATGGAAATTAAGAGTCACTAGGCACATGCTACTCACTTATTTCCAAAGATGCTTTTTTTTATTTTTGGCGGGAAATCTGTAAATATATAAAGAAGCTATGTAGCCTTTTAGGGAATACCACCACAATTTTTTTTTTTTTCGAAATTTTAGGATTCTTGATTATTGATGATTTGAATTGTGTTTGTATTGTTTTTCATATAAATTTCAGTGATATATATTTTTCGATTTGGGTGATGTGAAATCTAAATACCCACCTTTAATGCATTGTTGGTTTGAGGTCAAGTCCCTGGCAAGAAAATGAATTTCAAAAGCAGGTCAGACATTGCCAGGTCATTTGAAAGTATACCTTTAAAAAAATATGGAAATTATTGTTCAGATGAGTCTGTTAGTGCACAATTGATCTCTTAGTGCTGGTCGCACACAGAAAAATGAAATTCAAAATAAGGTAAGAAAATAAGTGATATCATCTCATAATATTTTTCATACTCTGAAAAAGTTTTATTTTGAACACCTATATCATGGGCGGATCCGGGGGGGGTCCGTACCCCACCTGGAATTTTGGCAAAAATGTGGTTATCAGATTCGTGAAATGGTACTGGTTTGATATTGCACACCATCTATGTAAAATACAGTCATAAATTAAAAAAAAAAAATGTTCTAAATATGGAGACCTCCTCATGGTTAGAACTGGAAACGTGGACTTTTCTTCTAAACAGCTTACATCCAATGAAATCTGGAAATCAAAGTATCATATAATAAGACAAGTGCGTTTTCGGTGGGGACCCCCCCCCCCCCCCCCCCCCCCCCCCCCCCCCCCCCCCCCCCCCCCCGCAAGAAAGATATCTGGATCCGCGCATGTATATGGTATCATTTTATCCACCATTTGGGCCTTTAATTTCTGTTGTCTGTAAAACAAAACAAGGGCAAACACTACAGACTGCAGTGTCTATTCTAGAAACTGAAAATGACTGGGGACTGTTTTGGACCTGGTTGTTTTAGAAGTGGCCTGTTTTGACCAATTTCCTGACAAGGGAGGTTACTTCTACTGACCATATTGCGAACAAACTTCTACAATGATGCATTTTTATCCCATTACCACTAGACATTGTGCGAAAAGGAGGAAATGCTGGTAACCAAGGGTAAGGTAAAATGGGGAAAATATTTAGATACTAGATGTTGAGGCCTTCAAACAATCCAAAGTCTTAACACATGTGCAGCCTGGGCCCCTATTCACCAACCATTCTTGAGAATATTCTTAGTCTTATTCTCCAAAGTTTTCAAAATCTGTAAGTAACAGTCAACTTCTGATTGGCTAAACCGAATGGCTTAGCCAATCAGAAATGGTGTTACTTACAAATGTAGAAAATTCTTGATCTACACGGCTGCAAAGGCAACTATCATTGTGAAAGGCCCATGTAGGTTTAACTCTTTACTAAACAATCCCGACTTTTTTACGACTCTTGAGAAAGACAGCCCTTGAAAACACTGCAGGAAAAGAAGAAAATGCTGGTAAACAGCATTTTCTCCTTTTCCCACAATGTTTTCTTCCCTTTCAAAATCAAATTTCAGATATTTTGTCATCTGCAAATGGTTTGGATTTGGACTAGCCTAAAACTTTGTCACATGGCAAAGAGCTAAAGAGTTAAATCAATTCGGCCTTTATAAATTTTTTTTTTCAATATGATCTGACGAGTCCTACTTTAATTACTGTTGTAGAGGTATAAGGTTCTCTGCACTGCCAATCTGCATGCGTTGTACAAATTTTACCCTCCCAGATTCCAAAGGAATCACTGAGAACCAAATTAGTTGCAGACTTGTGTGGAATCTGAATGCAGTCTCTATGTCTATTCTTCGGGGCACAATTGCGGGATTGACGCTATTTATGCAGATCCAGCATAAATTCAGACTTGTGCATTTTAACAATCCTGCATAAGATATGAAAAAAGTTACATAACAGAAAACTTAATTTTGCTTTGCAGAAAAATAATTACTTTTTTAATTCTTTACCAAACAACAAAATTTTAGACTGGTCCAAATTGAAAGCTTTTGCAGACAACAAAGTAAATGTGTCTGAAAAAAATTTAACTTGGGTTGGGAAGGGTAGAAAAACATTGTGGGAAAAGGAGTAAATTCCATCCTTGAAGCCACACACAATTTGTCATCTGCAAATCCTTTTAATTTAGACAAGTCTAAAATTTCATCTGTAGTAGAGTTAAGGGTTCAACATTTAATATCTCAATATTTCCCCTGTTACCTGTATATTTATAGCTTACTACCTTTAGACTGCTGATGAGCATTGCTACTGACATTCATATTTCCCATGATGCACCAGATTGATAAGAAGACCCATCAAATCTGATTGGATGAATTATCTGACAATATATCAATGACTTTTAGACAGGAATATCCTCAAAATACACATCTAATCAGTTTATTATCAAATTGTTTAGGCAACTCTGGCGTTCCGCTGAACACCATGTGATAGGGTAAGTGCTGTTCTTACGAAACATCCCACTGCAGCTTAGAACTTTTTAACCCTTTACTCCATAGATACTCATTTCTACACATTGCTTGTAGGAACCTTTGGAAAACA
The DNA here is from genome assembly GCA_943736015.1 of Tridacna crocea. Classification (NCBI taxonomy): domain Eukaryota; kingdom Metazoa; phylum Mollusca; class Bivalvia; order Cardiida; family Cardiidae; genus Tridacna; species Tridacna crocea. The sequence continues at coordinate 47,866,213 of OX031063.1, forward strand.
TTGTGGCAAAAGTTGAAATTGCTCATGACGAGCAATTTCACCTTTTGCCACAATGTTTTCTACGCTATTAAAAGGTGTCATATACGCATAAGAAACAGCTTCATCCTTGCTGTTATTTAGGGTCAATTGGGGATATCATAGAAATGCCTTATGGGGTAAAGGGTTAACCTGTATCATGCTAGATAAATTTGTTTGTTTTGTTTTGATTTGTTTGTTTGTTTATATTCAAGATTAGCGCCATTTTAACAGCTTACTGGTCATATCATGGCGGTCAGTGGCTCATCCATGTCCTTTTGGGTTTTTCTCACACCAGTACCGACACAACTTTCTTCCCAAAGCCACTGACTACTTTTCGCACATGCGTCAGAGGTGAGAGACGAAAAAATCACCATAAAAAAAGTTTGCTGCATGCACTGGGTATCTAACCAGCGACTCCAGGTCACAAGTCAGATTATGCTAACAACTGAGCTAGTAGCTGGGTGGTGCTTAATAAATTCAAACGAAAACTTTCATTACCTGATAGTAAATCCTTATTATCAACTAACATGAACATTTATTCCATGTTGTACTAGAAGCATTGGCGGTCCACTACCTTAACCCATTACCACACAATCCCTACTTTTGATGACCCTGAGAAAAAAGCCTTCAGAAAACATTGTGGGAAAAGGAGAAAATGCTGGTAACCAGCATTTTCTCCTTTTCCCACAATGTTTTCTACTCTTCACAAAACAAATTCTAAATTTTCAGCAGTCACTTTTATTTTGTCGTCTGCAAATGCTTTTGATTTGGACAACCCTAAGATTTTCCCACAATGTTTTCTACTCTTCACAAAACAAATTCTAAATTTTCAGCATTCACTTTTATTTTGTCGTCTGCAAATGCTTTTGATTTGGACAACCCTAAGATATACTGTGGATTCATATAATGTCGTTGGTATGAAATTTCGTGGATTTTTCAAATTCAGCATTTTCGTTGGACCGTAAATTTGTTGATTTTCCATTTCCTAAAGAATTATTTTTAGTAAAAAAAGAATCTAAACTGCCCATTTATAAAGTGTGTCAAAGAAAAAAAGATAACATAAGACGGGACTTGATCGTTGACAAGTATACATGTATGGTATCGAGTGTAAAGGGTGTAAAGTTTATGACACTTATCTGATAATCTGATCGCCGGTCTCAAGTCTGTCAATTAAGACATGCGTAATTATTTACAATTTACACAGTTATTATTTAATCCTGTAGTCACAGTTAACAGTCAAATTTTAAGCCGTAAAAGATACGACGACGTTTTCAGAATCGTCTGCTTTGAAACTGCTGACTTCCGAAGCTACCCTTCCCACATGTCTGGGTCACTTAGGAAAACAAGACTGCTAACCGCATATTCACCAACATATTGTGACAGAAAGAAAGAGATCTTTTGTTTAGAGCTCGAGTCATTTATCATTACTGAAATGATATATTTTACCTTGTTCTCCAAAAGTGTGTCCGAAATAGTAAGTGTAAACTCCGACAAATTTGCATCTAGATCTATAATGAGAACAAGCATGAAGGGTCAAAATTGTAGGAGACCTAAGTTTTGGCTTCCATACAATCTTGTGCGACTTCGAAAAGTTGCTTTCTAATACAAGCTAAGCCATTGTTCAACTGGATGGGATAGATCGACGATCAGACTGCAAGTTCTGTTTAGTCTGACACCGTCCAACAACACGTTGAAATCCGCCATCTTGTCATCACCAAATTCAATATTAGACTGACCCAAATATAAAACAAGCCGTCCGTCAACATGATTTTTATGCTTGTCGCAGGTACACATGCATTTGCAGTAAAATTTTGATTTGGGGTAGATCTATGACATAACCTGTAGGTCATTTGAGCAAGAGAGTTGTAAAACAAACATTTGTTGTACTAATTTACAACTGTTTTACCCCACCAAATCTATGGTCACACTGCGTTTGGAAATGGCTGTTTCAAAAACACCTGGGCAGTCGTGTCACATGTTTTGTGTAGTCAGCAGAAAATTGGTTTGGCTGTTTGCAAAAATAAATCCTCGCAGCCGAAATGCAACAGTAAAAGATAAACATGGATTACTTGACTTGATGCGTGTAGGTAATCTTTCAACAGTGTTTATGTCGTTGTCACAGGGATAACAGAAAAGGAAATGAAGTTGAGGGAATGAAAAAATCACTATTTTTACTCGGTAATTGTTAAGTCTCAACGGAACAAATAACCTAAGGTGTAAATAACTTTCTGTTCGATAGTGTGTACAATTTAACGTTGGCGTCGTCAAGTTCATTATCGATCAATGAAGCCAAACCCAACTTAGTTGAAGATGGCAAAGGACCTATCTTTCGTCGAGAACTTGAATTTGTGGACTTGCCTACCCACGAAATCAACGAAAATTAGTACTCAACGAATATTAATGGTTTCACAGTAGTTGTTTGGTTGTGAGTTAACTCTTTACCACACAATCCCAAGTAGTCTATAAATTTGTCATTTGGTTAAGAGTTAAAGCCAATACTGAAAGTCACCAGTTTGCTAGTTAAAACTTTTGCTGACATGAGATATCAAACCAATTTGGAGAGAGTAAATTCCACAACTTTTGCTAACAAGAGCTATCAAACTATATTGGTTTTGCTAACAAGAGATATCGAACCATATTGGAGGGTGTAAGTTCCGCAACTTTTGCTAACAGGAGCTATCAAACCATACTGGAGGGTGTAAGTTCCGCAACTTTTGCTAACAGGGGCTATCAAACCATACTGGAGAGTGTAAGTTCCGCAACTCTTGCTAACAGGAGCTATCAAACCATACTGGAGAGTGTAAGTTCCGCAACTCTTGCTAACAGGAGATACCAAACCATACTGGAGAGTGTAAGTTCCGCAACTCTTGCTAACAGGAGATACCAAACCATACTGGAGAGTGTAAGTTCCGCAACTCTTGATAACAGGAGATACCAAACCAAACCAAACCATACTGGAGAGTGTAAGTTCCGCAACTCTTGCTAACAGGAGATACCAAACCATACTGGAGAGTGTAAGTTCCGCAACTCTTGCTAACAGGAGATACCAAACCATACTGGAGAGTGTAAGTTCCGCAACTCTTGCTAACAGGAGATACCAAACCATACTGGAGAGTGTAAGTTCTGCAAGCAGATACCAAACAATACTGGAGAGTGTAAGTTCCGCAACTCTTGCTAACAGGAGATACCAAACCATACTGGAGAGTGTAAGTTCCGCAACTCTTGCTAACAGGAGATACCAAACCATACCGTAGAGTGTAAGTTCCGCAACTCTTGCTAACAAGAGATATCAAACCATACTGGAGAGTGTCCGCAACTTTTGCTAACAGGAGATATCAAACCATATTGGAGAGTGTAAGTTCTGCAACTTTTGCTTACAAGAGATATCAAACCATACTGGAGAGTGTAAGTGCTGCAACTTTTGCTAACAAGAGATATCAAACCATATTGGAGAGTGTAAGTTCCATAAATTTTGTTAACAAGAGATATCAAACCATACTGGAGAGTGTCCGCAACTTTTGCTAACAGGAGATATCAAACCATATTGGAGAGTGTAAGTTCTGCAACTTTTGCTTACAAGAGATATCAAACCATACTGGAGAGTGTAAGTGCTGCAACTTTTGCTAACAAGAGATATCAAACCATATTGGAGAGTGTAAGTTCCATAAATTTTGTTAACAAGAGATATCAAACCATACTGGAGAGTGTAAGTTCTGCAACTTTTGCTAACAAGAGATATCAAACTATACTGGAGAGTGTAAGTTCTGCAACTTTTGCTAACAAGAGATATCAAACTATACTGGAGAGTGTAAGTTCTGCAAATTTTGCTAACAGGAGATGTCAAATCGTATTGAAGAGTGCAAGTTCCACAACTTTTGCTAACAGGAGCTATCAAACCATACTGGAGAGTGTAAGTTCCGCAACTTTTGCTAACAGGAGATATCAAACCATACTGGAGAGTGTAAGTTCTCCAACTTTTGCTAACAAGAGATATCAAACCATATTGGAGAGTGAATGTTCCATAGATTTTGTTAACAAGAGTTATCAAACTATATTGGAGAGTGTAAGTTCCATAAATTTTGTTAACAAGAGATATCTAACCATATTGGAAAGTGTACAACAAAAGATATCTAACCATATTGGACAGTGTAAGTTTCAATGCAGACTGAATGTTCTATGAAGTCTAATTTTGTTCTATAATGTCCACAAATCCCAACAAAGTTGAGCTTATTAGACTAAGTGTTAAACATAGCTAAAACTGAGGACAACTGCTTTTGATTTAGTACAAACCATTATGGGAAAAGGAGGCGGCGAGTAACAAGCACATTCCCCTCACAATATTTTCTACTTTTTAATTCACTGTCTGGCTCAGAGTTAACCCTTATCCTAGTAAATTTGTGAACACAAAACCTTCAAACTGACTGTAAAAACCCAAATTTTGCTATTTGAAATCTGCAAAAGATCCTAAAGTCTTGCTTCGCTACCAAAGGGTTAAAACTGTTTCACTGCACCTTGCATGCACTTTTTTTGGCAAGGACAAATACTAGTATTATGAAGTTTTGATCATTATTTTTGTTTTACCTGAGCAATCTACTGGCAAAAAACCTGGCAGAGATTTATCCCATTCTAGATACTGAAGCCATTAAAACCTGCACAAATTGCCAAAATCAGTCTACAGTGCAATCTTAAACACTGTTACAGTTCTGAACTCCATATGTTAGGGATGACATAAAAACCTGTGAGAGAGAGCTATTCAGATTCTTATAATATCATCAAACTTGAAAAATAATTTATCACTAAATTAAGCCAAGATATAGCTGGCAAATCATTGGTATCATCGGTAAAGAAGAGAGATATAAGTTATAAGAACAAAATTAGCATAGTGCATATCAACCCATTACCACACAATCCCTACTTTTGACGCCTCTGAGAAAGAAGCCTTTTGAAAACACTGTGGAAAAAAGAGAAAATGCTGGTAACCAGCATTTCCTCCTTTTCCCACAATGTTTTCTACCCTTCCAAAAACAAATTTCACTTTTTGAGCCACATTTATTTTGTTGTCTGCAAATGCTTTCAATTTGGACAAGTCTAAAATTTTGTTGTTTGGCAAAGAGTTAAAGTCAAGAAAATTGTGGAAATAGTTTGATTTTCCCCGTTTCAAACTGTTTCTCTCTAATTTTGGTGTACATGTCACAGACCTCTATCTCCTATGTGCATGTACACATTTCAAACCCATTTACATCTGTAAAGATGGATGCATTAGCGATTACTATTACAGAATGAATATGATGACTGAGGACATATATTTGTGTTTTGTAATGGCGATAACCAGCATTTTCTCCCACAAAGTTTCCTATGTTATTTAACCCATTACCACTCAATCCCTACTTTTGACGCCCCTGAGAAAGAAGCCTTTTGAAAACACTGGGAAAAGGAGAAAATGCTGGTAACCAGCATTTTCTCCTTTTCCCACAGTGTTTTCTAGCCTTTCCAGAACAAATTTCTATTTTTCAGTCACCTTTAATTTGTCGTCTGCAAATTCTTTAATTTGGACCAGTCCAAAATTGTCTCGTGTGGTAAAGAGTTAAGACAGAAATCACCTTTTGGACTGTCCATAACCCATTACCACACAATCCCTGCTTTTAACAACCCTATAAAAGAAAGCTTCTGAAAACATTGTAGGAAAAGGAGAAAATGCTGGTAACCAGCATTTTCTCCTTTTCCCACAATATTTTCTATCCCACTAGACAGAGATTGCATTATTTGAGTTACATTTATTTTGTCATCTGCAAATGCTTTCAAATTGGACCAGTCCAAAATTTTGTTGTTTGGTAAAGAGTTACTATGTCGTTTGCAAACACTTTCAGTTTGATTGAGTCTCAAATTTTGTCAAGCAGAAGGAGTTAAGCATTTCTGCAGGTTTCCATGTACCATTAATTACAGATATCCAAATACAAAATATCCCAAATAACAGATGGGTGAGGGATCAGAGGAAGGTAAACAACATTTGTTGATAAAAGAAACATATCACCAGCTAGAAACATTTTCCCAAAAATATTTTCTAAATCCCCAGAGTGAGCTTGCTGTTAAATTACTAATACAGAAGATGGTTTTGGGTCTAGACCTATTAACCCTTAGGCCGTTAAGCCCAACTTCCTGACCTTTTGCCAACAGTGAAGATCAAGATCAGACTGCACATAACAATTGCAGTCTGATCTTTGATCCACATGGACCAATAAGGAGATACTTTTCTCGTAAAAGTGTTGGAAATAGCACTATTCAGGTATTTAATATGATCAGCTTGAAGTTTTTATCTAACCCTTTAGCAAACAATCCCTGGTTTTTACGACCTAGAGGAAGATGCCTTTTGTAAATAACGTGGGAAAAGGAGAAAATGTTGGTAACCAGCATTTTCTCCTTTTCCTATAACATTTTCTCGTCTTCTAAAGTCAAGTTTTATCTTTTGATCACATTTTTTTTCAGTTTAACCCATTACCACACAATAACGACTTTTGACGACCCTGAGGTAGAAGCGTTTTGAAAACATTGTGGGAAAAGGAGAAAATGCTGGTAATCAGCAATTTCTCCTTTTCCCACAATGTTTTCTACCCTTCCAAAATCAAATTACAATTATTGACTTACATTTATTTTGTCATCTGCAAATGCTTTCAATTTGGACTAGTCTAAAATTTTGTCGTTTGGTATAAAGGGTTAAGTGAAATTCCTAGTTGCAAAAGGGGCATAACTGTAAAAAAAGGTGTTTGGTTATTTACCCTTCTTGAATGGCTTAACCTTATTATTGTATATATGTATACTAATGTAGAACTGTATACTGTAGAAGTGGAAAATTTTTGCAACATTAATTTTTTGCGATTTCGCAAACTTGAAAAATTTGTAAACTTTTCTGTTTGCGTATTTTACCATTAAAACATACCAACTGATAATGGTGTTTTTGAATTCTTGAACATTTCCGATCACAAAATATCCGTAATTGGTAATTCACAAACTTTTTGACAAACATAAATATCCACATACACAATAGCAACAAAAGTGTGATTGTGGTGTATTAGCTAAAACAGAAAGTAGACTGGTTAGAGTGCAACGGTGTATGCAGTTTACTTTTTTAACCCATTACCACACAATCCCTACTTTTGACGCCCCTGAGAAAGAAGCCTTTTGAAAACACTGTGGGAAAAGGAGAAAATGCTGGTAACCAGCATTTTCTCCTTTTCCCACAGTGTTTTCTACCCTTCCCAGAACAAATTTCAATTTTTCAGTCACCTTTATTTTGTTGTCTGCAACTGTTTTCAATTTGAACCAGTCTAAAATTTTGTCGTGTGGTAAAGAGTTAAAGGTCACGGCCCTTCAGAATTTGGGACCAAAATTTGACAAAAATACAAAAAAAAAATCATCTTTATACTCCCAAAGTCTTTGAATTTCCATTTAAAACCCCAGAAGTCAAAAACCATCTGACAACAACAGGAATTAGAGATTTAAAACGGCCCAGGTCGACACCTACGGGAAAGTCTTATTTTTAGATGTGCAACTCGCTCATTTTCATACCGGAAATACACAGACAAAGCTTCCAACATGGTGTCCAAAGAAGACATTATGGAAAATAATTCAGTGTTTGTTATGTTATGGAATTTAAGCGTCATAAGTCATGCACCACTCACTTGACATTCCCACATTATGCTTTTATTTCTGGCGCGAAATCTAAAAATACCTTAGGAGGCTACATATAGCCTTTTAAGGGAACACCACCAAATTTTTTTTTTGTAGTTTTGAGATTCTTAATTATGATGATTTGTATTGTTTTCTTTTTCATATAAATTTCAGTGATATAATTATTTTTCAATTAGGTGAAATGTGAAAATTCTAGATACCCACCTTTAAGACCAAACCAATAACATTGTACAGAATGACAGCACATGCACCTTTTCGTAAAGAGTTAATCTACAATGTTCCATGTCTTAATTATGAGATATTTTGGTAGCCTTGCTGTAAACTGAAACATCTGTATCTCTGGGACATTAGCTATTGCCTTTGATATATAGCATGGCTTTGAGGAAATAGATTCATTATTACGTAATGTCAGTCATAAAGTCAAAATGAGTTTTCAAAGGTTTCATTAGAAATAAAATGACTTTACATCTTGAATTATAATGGCTGCAGCTGCTGCAGGCTTTCATTAACGATTATTATGTAAAACTACCGAGTCATGCTCTCAGAGAACAAACATAACCCATTACCAAACGACAATATTTTAGACTGGTCCAAATTGAAAACATCTGCATACAACAAAATAATAGTGACTGAAAATTTGAGATTTGTTTTGTGAAGGGTAGAAAACATTGTGGGAAAAGGAGAAAATGCTGGTTACCAGCATTTTCTCCTTTTCCCACAATGTTTTCTAAAGGCATCTTTCTCAGGGGCGTCAAAAGTAGGGATTGTGTGGTAATGGGTTAACGCTTTACCAAATTATAAAATTCTGGACTCGCCCAAAATCAAAGTGTGAGCAGACGACATATTCGATGTAGCTAAAATGACGATTTCTGTCGATGATAGGGTAGAAAAAATTGTATGAAATGCAGAAAATGCTGGTTTGTCCTTTTCCCGCAATGTTTTCAAAAGGCTTCTTTTTCAGGCTCATTAAAACTCTGACAATTATGGTGAAGTGAAGAGTTAATGCTGTCAAAAAGTATTTATCTAGATCAGCCTGTGGAGTGTGTGTACGCTGACCTTGATAAAACTTTTAGCTTCTGCTCAATCTTCTGAATGTCTAGCCTGCCCGGGTGGCTCAGTGGTGTGCATGTCAGGACTCATGACCTGGTAGTTGTGAGTTTGATACCCGTTGAGGCGAACTTTCTCTTTGGCGTATTTTCACCTCTCACCTCTGCTGAAGCACGTGAGAAAAGTAGTCAGTGGCTTTGGAAAGAAAGTTGTGTTAGTTCTGGTACGTACGAGAAAGCCAGGAAATACATGTGCGTCATCGATCGCCATGATGATGCCTTATCTGTTAAAGTGGCATTAAACCCCAAAACAACCAACTTCTGAATGTCTAAGGAGCAGTATACATCATGATTCTGCAATTCACAGTAACACGATATTAATTCCATTGTATGGTCACACAGAGCTAATGGACAAGTAACGGTTTTATGTCGGTGAAACACTTTACCAAACAACAAAATTTTGGACTAGTCCAAACTGAAAGCATTTACAGACAAAAAATAAAAGTGAATAAAGATTTAAAATTTCCTTTTGGAAGGGAAGAAAACATTGTTGGAAAAGGAGAAAATGCTGGTTACCAGCATTTTCTTCTTTTCCCATGTTTTCAAAGGCTTTCTTCCTCTATTATGGCCTTAAAAGTCGGGACTGTGTGATAAAGGGTAAATTCAACTGCACTGCAGTTAAATCAGCTCCCTCTTTTATGTCTATGGGAAAATTATACACCCCTTATATAATGAACAAATTAGTATTAAGACCATCTGAGACAGTAATTTTACTATCACTATTTTTTTTTCAGATCACAGTCTTTTAAAGTAATTCTTTAGCAGACTGAAAACATTAATTTCAAGAGCGCCAAGAGTGTTTTTAGTTTCTAACTAGAGCTGTCACTGAATGTGACTTAATTATACCCACCCCAGCGCATTGACAGAAAAAAGTGCCAAGTGCAAGGGCAGATAATTCCTCAACCAGGAAGAGCTGACACCTGAAATTTGCGTCTTGCAAATCTTCAATATTATGATCAGTATATGTGCCAAGTTTCAATACAATTGATGGAAAACTGTAGGTGTTTGCTATACAAAATTAGTAGTATTTTGTACACAGGTAGACATACGGATGGATGGACACACAGACGGACGGACGGACATACAAACGGACACATAGATGGACACGCAGACAGACAGGCTGATTTCAGTATACCCCTGAAAACATTTGTTTTGCAGGAATATAGTAAATTGATTTTACATCGATTAAAAAACAAGTTCTTACAACTTATACTAATCTCTCTTGATGATTCCGATTCCTGAAAACTACAGGAGGGCTTGCACAGGGTGTGTGGGCCAATGAAGAGTCCAAATAAACACAGACTCCAGAAAATCAAACTTGGGACCTTAACCCATTACCGCACAATCCCTACTTTTGACGCCCCTGAGAAAGAAGCCTTTAGAAAACATTGTGGGAAAAGGAGAAAATGAACCAGCATTTTCTCCTTTTCCCACAATGTTTTCTACCCTTCACAACACACATTTCAAATTTTCAGTCACATTTATTTTATCGTCTGCAAATGCTTTCAATTTGGACCAGTCTAAAATATTGTGGTTTGGTAATAGGTTAAAGGTACAAGGCCAACGCTCTATCTCACAACCACGGACACCGCATATTCAATTTGCCGTGGGCAGATGCCTCCCATCTGCACAGCTTTGTCCTGTGGCAAGGAGATAATACAATAGATAACAGATAGATAGCAACAAGAAAAAGATTTCAGAAATTCATGGCCATGACTGAAGATAATGGATAACTGATATTGCAGAAAAGCCAAGAAAATAACACTTGTAATTAAAATGAAAGTTAATATGCCTCACTCATCCTACCCCCCTTTGACCTTGATCCCTTGGCCATTTGTCTTATCGTGAAGATCATTTCACCCTTATTCTGCTAAATAAGTTAACCCTTTACCGAACAATCCCTTCTTTTTACGACCCAGAGCATGAAGCTTTCTGAAAACATGTGGGAAAAGGAAAAAATGCTGGTAACCAGCATTTTCTCCTTTTTCCTACAACGTTTTCTACTTTTCATTAAATTAACAGTTGCTAAAAAAATGATTTTTCTCTATGGTAGGGTAGAAAACATTGTCGGAAAAGGAGAAAATGCTGGTTACCAGCATTTTCTCCTTTTCTCACAATGTTTTCAAAAGGCTACAATTCCTGACCCGTAAAAACTAGGGATTGTTTGGGAAAGGGTTAAACATATTTATTTCACATCGATTGAGAAACAAGTTCTTACAACTTATACTAATCTCAATTCTGTTTCTTGGGAACTACACCAGTACTCACGCCGAATGTGTGGGCCAATGAAAAATCCCAAAGTTGACACCCGCTCCCGGGTATCGAACTCGGGACCTTTAGGTTATGAGACCGATGCTCTACCTCATGACCAGGGACACCAGAGTTAAATAAAATGTCTAAGCCAGAAGTAAAAAGCCCATATAAAACTACTTCCAACTTATATTTCTAAGATAAATACCTCCTCTTCAGACAGTGTAGATCAAAGATCAGACTGCACATTCTGTGCTGTCTGATCTTGATCTACAGTGTCTGCAAAAGGTCAGTGAGTCTCCCGTAACAGCCAAGCAGTTTAAAGAACAGAATAAATAATCTTTACAAGACTACAAAATTTTAGCCTTATCCAAATTGAAAGCATTTGCAGACGACAACTCAAATGTCACTCAAAAACACAAAACTTGTCTTTCACAGGGTAGAAAACATTGAGGGAAAAAGAGGAAATGCTGGTTACCAGCATTTTCTCCTTTTCCTTCAATGTTTTCAAAAGTCCCCATCCCTTCTCAGGGTTGTTTAGAGTCAACATTTTGCAGTCAAGAATTAAAGTCTCTATCAAAAGTAACCCAACCCTTTTTTTGCTTTTCATGACAATCAATTATGATCAAGGTTAAAATGTCAAAATGTTAAACTTTGAACCTGTATTTACAAGGTTCCGACAATATTTACTGTTTAACATCTGTTTTATGTGCCAGCACTCGTAGCTTTATAGACACGATCCATTCCCATTCGCTGGGGATACAAGTGGATTGTTTTACTAATAACCAAAAAAATAACTTGCTTACCGTCTGACAGTGGGGAGTTAGTAATCACCTTACGGGTGTGAATTGATTTTCATTGCAAACATGTCTTCTTTGTGAATTCTTCCGTGTATTTTTACCCTTCTTTCACCCTAGACAATTCTAAAAGGAAAAAGGAGAAAATGCTGGTTACCAGCATTTTCTCATTTTCCCACCATGTTTTCTAACGGCTTCTTTCTCAGGGTTGTCAAAAGTAGGGATTGTGCAGGAATGGGTTAAACACAGGATTGTGTGGTAAAGGGTTATTAGAACTAGTGCTGAATAAAACTATTGAAGTCATAACATAATTATTGATCTGTATAATAAATTCAGTACAACAATCAACCAAATAATGTGGTAGACTGGTCCTTTGTCATGCAGAAAACTGACCAATATCAGAAGTTTCATGTAAGGTAAGCCTACAACAACTGCGCAGGGTGACCATGTCTATACATTTTGAGGATGAATTAAGCTCCTTTTTCACAGAACATGGCTCAATAGTAACAATTGTTCCACAACATCATTCCAACAGGATCCCTAATTTTGCTGTGTAACAAACAGGCATGGCAGTTACAGCTGTTTGTAAAACTATTTGGTGCTAATGTTCTCAAGCACTGAACGTTTCCAACTTCTGACAAGCCTTGTTTCTTTCCGCTTTCTGTCTGGATTATGTTAGAAAACAATCCCCATGGTCTAGTCTTGCTCTGCTACCAATTAATGCTCTTAATAATGTCTATATAACCAGAGTTCAAGATAGAGGGAGTGATTTTTATTTCAAAATTGAAAAAAATTAATTATTCTCCACTTAATCCTATGTTATGGGTACTCATTAGAATCGTCTCACCGAGATGATTCTAATGAACACCCACAACATAGGGTATGGAAGAGAAATAATGGATTTGGAATACGATCAATTCCTCTTTTCCTATAGCTCTTTAGAGTTTACAAGAAGAGGATAATTTGATGTATTATGATGTAATTTTAGACTGGTCCAAATTGAATGCATTTGCAGACGACAAAAAAATGTCTGAAAATTGTGAAGGGTAGAAAACATTGTGGGGAAAGGAGAAAATGCTGGTTACCAGCATTTTCTCCCTTTCCCAAAATGTTTTCGAAAGGCTTCATTCTGAGGGGCATCAAAAGTAAGGATTGTGTGGTAAAGGGTTAAATTGCAAGCAAATGCAGATGGCACGTATAACACTGGTACCACAAGGCAACAGCTGTCCTAACTGAAAGCACTGGCAGACAAACAAGTAGATATGACTGAAAATGTTAAATGTATTTTTGGAAGGGGAACAAAACTCTATCAGAAAAGGAGAAAATAATAGTTATCAACATTTTTCTCTTTTCCTACAATGTTCCAAAAGTGTTCTCTGCTAAAGGTTGGTAAAAGTCAGGATTATGACATCTTCGCAAGGCAAGGCTGACAATTCACTATGCTACTATACCCTTGGCCGATCGAGCTTGATTTTTACATTCCCCAGATACGCTTTTTCATTGGATGCAGCCAGCTCTAGCTGCAACGCATGAAATCGCTCGTAACATGTAATCTTTGATAAAAATAGGGTTGTTACCTTTCGTATAGATGGTAAACATGGAAATCTATGCGGATGTCTGCTTATCGCTTCATGTGTATTCGTAAGCGGTTTGTAAAACGATATTTCATTGGCTTTTAGAAATATGATGTAAAGGGGGGTAATAACCAACATCCAATAGAGGGCGAATCGAAGGAATCTCAAAGTCGGGCTTAATCAGCCACAAGGTAAGATCCATGTAGTGATTGTAACCTTGGCTCGTGAAGACGGTATTATGAGAGGTATAGGAATAAAACCCTGAATCAAATACAAAGGAAGATCTTTTCAATTCAGCCAAAAAAAAATTTAATTCTGCAAATTCAAATCTGTTTCCACCAGAATACAAAGTGGCAGAAAATTTAGATCAATGACCAGAATTCACTTTCTGTGCAGACTGATCTTGATTTCCATTGTGTGGAAAAGCAATTTAAGTCTAGCACTTAATCATTTAATACAAAGGTGAATGAATTTCTTCTCAGAAAAAGTAATGAGAAAGAATTGCCAATATAATTTGTAGCAGGCCTTACTTAAAACTGGCCAAGTGTCGATCTTGATGATTTAATTTGTCAAAATGTACCTACACTGTTTAAATTATCATTTTTAGTCTACTTAACTGTATCAATTAAAATTCCATAATGAATTAGGAACAACAAAAATGTCATAACTGTTTCTTTATGACAATGGCTGATATAAAACAGAGACAGTCAAAGATTGCAACAATTTTTTTTATGAATTCTCTCACCCACCAGTCTGGGACCCTTTTACATCAGGTTCTAACTGTAGTTCCACATAATAATCTACATCAGCTTTTTACCAAATGACAAAATTTTGGACGAGTAAAAATTGAAAGCATTTGCAGATGACACAATAAAAGTGATTGAAAATTTGACATTTAGTTTGTGAAGAGTAGAAAACATTGTGGGAAAAGGAGAAAATGCTGGTTACCAGCATTTTCTCCTTTTCCGACAATGTTTTCTAAAGGCTTCTTTCTTAGGGTTGCAAAAGTAGGGATTGTGTGTAGCACAGATAACTCTCCCTAAAGGCGATGTTACTTTTTGACTGGTTGCCTCTCGGTACAGAGACAATCCGGACAAAATCAGCTGAAAGTTCCGCACAGATTTTGTGTGCAAGTTTGGACTCTTATAATTTCGCAAATACAGCACAAAACTAAGATTCAATAAAAATACCTGTTGCTTGTGTATTCAATAATCCTTCGTTTGAAATACAAATATTTTCAATTCAAACGCTGATCGTGAGAAAAAACATGCATTTCATCACTTACTCGAGTTGTTTATGTTCTCGAAAACATACAAAATGGCTGCCACGCACGATAAATTTCGTCTGTGATTTTTCCGAGATAAACATGATGTAAACCTCTTCTACAAGCTTTTTATGTCATGAATGGTTTAACAATTTGTTTTTGGTCATGTTTAGTTCTACAAGTTAATTGCATTTCGCTGCAATACAGATAAAGCCGACAAAGCAGAAGCTTAGTATAGCACTCTATTATTATTTGCTACCGGAAAATTTACAATGGACTTGAGATGGTACGGTGTATAGTAGATGTCCAAATATGAAAAAGATCACCGGAGCATCTCTTTATTGAGACTAGGATTGTGTGGTAATTAATGGGCTATCCAGATTTGTAGTAAAATCTTCACCAATAAGAGACCTATCACAAAATATCAAAAGTTTAAAAGTTTTCATATGATCATGCAGCTGACACAGATGACAACACTTACGGCCATGGAAATACCTTAAAATTTTCTTCTAAAACAGTCTAGCTAAAAATTCACACAAAAACAAATAGGCTGTTGTGGCTATAAAAAGTGCTGTAAATGACAAGAAATAATAACTTGATCTGAGTGATCAACAAGTGGCATAAATGAGACTAGCAAACAAACCTTTTGAATGTTCAAGCTTGATAGAATGTTTGAGGAACAGAATAACTGTTTTGAAGACACAGAATGCCCATTCCTTTGAATTATTCTGTTCTTCATAAATTTTGTTACGATTATAAGTTTTTTAGATGATAAAGCTTTTGACTAGAGCTATCACTAAACATGATTATACCCCCTACCAGGTCCTTGTCACAAAAAACAAGTCTATGTCACAGAATGGTTTAGAACAAAGCAAGAGATGAAAAAAGTTAAAGGGGAGCCAATTAATTCCGCAACAAATTGCAGCATGGTCATGAAAATTGCACATGCACAACTTCATATATAATTATAGGAACACTGTGTGTAAGTTCAGTACCTTAAAAAGTGTTGGAGTATTGCTCCAGAGACAAATTTGTGTCTATGGACAGACAGACAGACAGGCTGCCATGGCAATTCCAGTATAACCTCCTCCACTTCGTTTTGTGCGGTATACTTATGAAAAGGATGACGTAACTCAACAAAGTCTAAAAGTTTCCCGAAAGCTTTCAGCTGTAACGACAACATAAAAGTCATAAACTACACAGAGGTAAATTGTGAAAAGATAGTGTATTTTTATAATGCCATCAGGACTGAAATCTATTACAAGGAAATATTAAAAATAGCTTTTAATTACTAACTGTATCAAATTTAGCAGGTAAAAACACTTTTTTGGCAGACGATTGAAGACAAGATACCCATAATGCAATTCTACATTCCTTAGTTATCTATTTTCAGATATGTAAGTGAGCTGTAATCATTTCAAAGAGAATTTGTCTATAAAAGAATACTTGAGGTTTAAGGAGGCTTATCAGCTACATGTAAAACATTTTCGGGTTTTTAAGAGTGCACCTTTTTACCTGTAAGATTAATATTAAAATCTTCCTGTCTGTATTGGTTTTAAAAAAACCTGCATGATTAAAATCTCTCTAATCATAAAAGCTTACACTTGAACAATAACAAGTGAACCATGTTTTAGGAGAAACCACAAAATTTTAGACTGGCCCAAATTGACAGAATTTCCAGACGACAAAATAAATCTGTATCAAAAATTGAAATTCAATTTGGGAAAGGTAGACAACATTGTGGGAAAAGGAGAAAATGCTGGTTACCAGCATTTTTTCCTTTTCCCACAATGTTTTCAAAAAGCTTCTTCCTTGGGTGTCCTTTAACTCTTTACCAAACAATCCCTGGTTTTTATGACCCAGAGATAGAAGTCTTTTGAAAACATTGTGGGTGAAGGAGAAAAAGCTGGTAACCAACATTTTCTCCTTTTCCCACAATGTTTTCTACCCTGCTGGAAAAAAAAAATCAATTTTTCAGTCACGTTTATTTTGTCGTCTGCAAATGCTTTCAATTTGGACCAGTCTACAATTTTGTCATGCGGTAAAGAGTTAAATAGACAATTTTGTTTCGGAATTGAGGGAATCATGCTGTAGAAAGGTCCTTGGAAATGCATAAAATGAACAAACAATTCATGAATAGCAAAAAATCTCAACCCATGTTTCAGATTGTGCAGGCTGATCTAGGTGGGTTCTTTTTTGCAGCCGAAGCCTGGTAGCTCTGTTGGCAGTGTACAGGACCTGAGAACAGGGGGTCCTGGGTTATTCTACAATGTTGTCATTTGATTAGGAGTCAACTCTTTACCAAACAAGCCCAGGTTTTCACGACTCTGAGAAAGAAGTCTTTTGAAAACATTGTAGGAATGGCAGAAAATGCCTCTTTTCCCGAAATGTTTTTTTTTTTTACTTTTTCAAAGTCAAATTTCAATTTTCGAGTCGTGTTAATTTTGTCATCAGCAAATGCTTTGAATTTGGACCAGTCCAAAATGTCTGGCATTGGATAAGGAATAAAATACACTGGATTGCACAGAGAGATAACATACCTTTCAAAATAAAACAATTCAATTTAGGAGACACAAAAATATAATTGTGTTCTTTGAAAATAGGAAAACATCAGCCAAATATATACCAAGGGATTGAATTTTAAGCTTTATAGTATTTTACAAGTCTTGATCATTTCCTGCAAATACAGAAAACTGAATTAAAACTGAAGTAACTACAGACCGATTAATTTAACTGTAGATGTAAAAGTTGATATAATTCTTTTCCCCATCCTTTCTCTAATATTCTATCCTCACCAAACAACAGGATTTTTGACATATCAAAACTCAGAAAAAAGTGCATATCATAATTTCAATGATTGGATTTATCATTGAAAAGATAAAAAACAAATTGTTGGTAAATGGAGAAAATATTTTGTCCTTTTCCAACAATGTTTTCTAAACACTTCTGCTGCAGGGTTGTTAATCTTGTTATTGTAAAGGCAAAAAGGAAGATAGGTCCTATACATGTACTTATTATTTTGCACTAAAGTTTTGTGAAATTCAAAATCCACCCAATTTGTTTAACTCTTTACCAAACGACCAAATTTTGAACAAGTCTAAACTGAAAACATTTGCAGACGACAAAATAAATTAGAATCAAAAATTGAAATTTGATTTGTAAAAGGTAGAAAACATTGTGAGAAAAGGAGAAAATGCTAATTACCAGCATTTTTTCCTTTTCCCACAATATTTTCAAAAGGCTTTATTTCAAGGGTCTTTAAAAGTCGGCATTGTGTGGTAAAGGGTTAAAAGTCCCTCTGTTTAACCCAAAAAGTGACTTTCACAATTAAAGTATCCTGTGCAAACGGTGTAGACCAAGATCAGACTGAAAAAAAAAAAAACATGCAGTCTGATCTCTAATCTACACTTTCCACTTTGCCGAAACAATTCAGGAGAAAAAAAAGCATTAAAATGTAGTTATCTGGATCATACTCTGACACGGAAATGTCCATTGGGTTTATGTGGCACCCAAGTCTTTACTAGATGACAACATTTTGAATTGCCGGTTACCAGGATTTTCTCTTTTCCCACAATGTGTTTCAAAAGGCTTCTTTCCCAGGTAGTAAAAAGATGGCATTGTGGGTGGTACAGGGTTAACTGCAAAAAATGCATGAAGCATGGTGTTGAGTCAATTGTGAGACATTGAAAGTCGTTTTTAATTCTCTAAATAAGGAACTAACCCTTTACCATATATCTCGAATTTTTAACAATCAGGAGTATGAAACATTTTGAAAACATTGTGTGAAAAACAGAAAATGCTAGTAAACAGCGTTTTCTCTTTTCTCCACAATTTTTCCTATCTATTGAAGGGCAAATACTATTTGAAAAACACTTGAATTGCTGTCAGTAAATTTCTTCAAAATGGACAAGTTTAAACTTTTGCTTTGTGATAAAGGGTTAGAAGTCAAATTGATCTGTGTCAGGTTTAATCACATCCCTGAAAGATATGGAAATTGAAAAAAAAAATCAAATTTGTTCATGCAAATAAACTAGTTTAAAGTTCTTGTGATCTGAGAGCAGCAGAACCCTTCTCTACTATAACAGCCAATAATTTGAACAAGCAATCAAAGACTTTTCAAAAGCATCATATCATTGACGAAATTCTTCGATCATACATTTTTTTCAATTTAGCACAATGTTTCTTTATTCACCGATTCAAATCTTCAAATTGACTGTTTTTTTTAAAGTTGCCTCACTTGCTCACAGTTTCTTCTTTCGAGTAAGTTCCTGTCTGTAAATGCATTCTGGGTAATGGAATTTCCCAGCTATATAAATACCCTCTCAATTTTCTAATTTCCACCTCGAGTTCCTCATCTTGTAGGCTATTTCCTTCATTTCCTGTATCCAAACAACACTGTCAATCAACAACAGAATGTACTGGTAACTCAAATTGTAGCACACACATTGGCGCCAAAATATGACAATCAGTTCCAGCAAAGAGGCAGACATAAAGTCTGAGGAACAAGCTATTCTGTCTTTCATATTAAAACCCTTACCGGCCAATCCTTACTTTTAATTACCCTGAGAAAGAAGCTTTTTTCGAAAACATTGTTGGAAAAGGAGAAAATGCTGGTTACCAGCATTTTCTCCTTTTCCAACAATGTTTTCAATCCTAAAAATTTAATAGACAAGTTCCATCCTTGCAATGGCACCACATTTGAATTGTCATCAGCAATACTTTCCAGTTAGACATGCTGACATTTCTCTCATGCAGAGAAGAATTAAGAAGAATTTTGTAAATGTGACCAATAACCCCATTACCATAGTGATGTATAATATTTTCAGATATCGAAAATGCTGTGACAAAATGAGCAATATTTCCAGACAGGTTTTGATCTGTCAAATTTGAAAGTATTTGGAGACAACAACTACCGTGTTTTGGTGCGTATAACACACACATTTTTTCAGCTCTGAATAATTTCAAACTGGGGACTGCGTGTTATACACTACAATAGGCAAAACCATGTTTTTTCTCCTTGAAAGTCGGTCGTATACCTGTTCAAATGGGTGGGTGGGGGACGGGGCGTAGGTACAAAACGGCAAAGTTCTCTCGCCACAGCCTTAAATTTCGTCATCATCCCATTTCAACTTTTACCGATTTAAAAAAAAAAAAAATGTTTTAATTTTGTTAAAATGTACATTCTAAATTTGTGGATTAGGATTCGTAGTTTCCCGATTCTATCAGCCATTTTGGCAATGGCGAACATACCCCGGAATGATAAATATTGATTTACTGTTACCGTCTGATTCGTCTCATATTTTTCTTTATTCTTTGTTAATAGCTAAAATTGAACAATTACAAAAGAGTAAAATAATGATTCAGAAAGAAATGAATGATTTAAAAATATATATAGTCTATTTATCGCTACTTTTTACAAAAACTGTGATTTACATCATATAGATCTATGTTTATTTCACACCCGTCACATCTGTCGATCGAGGTGAGAAAATAGGAGATTAACTACGATATGGTCGTCAGTTCAATGTGTGAATTTGCAACATGTCATAAGCTGGCATGTTTTTATAATCCCCTGAGTACACATCGAATCATTACCATTTCCACTTTGATTAAAAATGGTTATTTCCCTTTGATAAAGTATCGCCATTTACAATTTTCAAGATAGCGTCGTAAGCTTCAGATGTTACGAAATTTTGGTCAATTTTTGATGCGTGTTGTACATCCGAACAACCTTTTTTCCACGGATCTGATGCTGAAAAAGGCCTGCGTGTTATACATGCCTGCGTGGTATACACAGCGTTTTACGGTAAATATGGTTCATTAACCCTTTACCCCATAAGGCGTTTCTATGGTATCTCTAATCGACCCTAAATAACAGCAAGGATGAAGCTGTTTCTTATGTGTATATGACACCTTTTGATAGTGTAGAAAACATTGTGGCAAAAGGCTCCTACAAGCAATGCGTAGAAATGAGTATCTGTGGAGTAAAGGGTTATGAAAGAAATCATTGTAATAATTTTTTCTGAAGTTCCTTCTGAGGAAGTCTTTTTTTTTTTCAAACTAGCCTTCAAGCTTGAAATCCTCAGGATTGTTTATTATGTGTTGAATGTTTCACCACTTCTTTAATTTAGATTCAAACTAAAATAATTAAATATAAGTTTTTTTCATGAACATTGGCGAGTTCTGATTGGCTGAAATCCTTTTTTTCATAGCTCCATGAAAAAAAAAATCAGCAGTACTGGGACTACTTTCACAGTCGAAGTAATGTAAACAAGCTTGTATATGAGATTTCATACTGGTTTTCTTTCTGATTTTAGATCTTTATTGAGCCATAAGTTCAAATTGCTGCTTAATTTATTTTCTGTAAATGTTAAAAAAATATCCAACAGTAAATTCAAAAAGAGGGCTGAAAACTCACTGTCACTTTGCTGGGTTCTAACAATCTTATTGTCAACTTACCTGTAGTTCTAGCATTATTGAACTTCTTAAAGTGAATCTATCAAAGCTGCAAAATGTTAAATACTGTAATGACATCACAAATTTATGTCATTGTTATGTCATGAACCAGTAGTTTTATACCACGCCATGAATCATGAATGAAATGGACATTAGCAATGTTGGATTTTCAATGAAAAAAGCAGTTAGTATTATTCAAGTGCATATTTGTTGTCTGTGATATTGAAATATAAGGAATGAAGAGATTTCTTTTTATTTTAACGGAGGAATTAGAAAAAAAAAACTTATCACACTTGTATAAAACTGCTTGGCGGATTCATACAGTGTGATTAGGTTTTTATTTTTTCATTCCTTAACTCAATACCTAACGACAAAATTTTTGGCTTGCCCAAATTGAAAGCATTAGCAGACAACAAAATAAAAGTGACTGAAAATTTGATATTTGTTTTGTGAAGGGTAGAAAACATTGTGGGAATAGGAGAAAATGCTGGTTACCAGCATTTTCTCCTTTTCCCACAATTTTTTCTAGAGGCTGCTTTCTCAGGCTTTTCAAAAGTAGGGACTGTGTGGTAATGGGTTATATGAAAAAAAAACCTAATGACATTTTTGTATGAAACCGTGGCACAGATCAGAGACTGCACCATACCCAAATATCATGCCCCTTTTCCCGTGTTGCAGGCCATTATACAGTGACATAATTATATTTTAGAGTGACATAATTCTTTTATATAGTGACATAATTCTATTATAGAGTGACAAAATTCTGCATAAGGAAAGAAAGAGTTTAACAATGGAATATAATCTGTATTTACATTTTTTCTCAAAGTATGAACTTGTTTACCTTACATTAACCCTTTACCACACAATGAAATTTTAGACCAGTCCAATTTGAAAGCATTTGCAGATGACAGTTTCAATGTTGCTCATATCAAATGAATTTTTATTGATAGGGTAGAAAAAATTGTGGAAAAAGGAGAAAATGCTGATTACCAGCATTTTCTCCTTTTCCCACAATGTTTTCAAAAGCTTTCTCTTTCAGGGGCGGTAAAAGTCGTCATTGTGTGGTAAAGGGTTAAGAGTTGGTCATGTTAGAATCCAAATAATCTTCTTTCTACAATGGTTTATCATTCAATAAACCATGCTTTGAGTTATGAGGCACAATAAAGAAACCACTTATGCCATGCCCTTGTGGATTATTTATTGTGCTTCATAACTCACAACTGCAGTTTACCAAACAATAAACTATGATAGAAGGAAGATTATTGCTTCACCCATTACCACACAATCCCTACTTTTGACGCCTCTGAGAAAGAAGCCTTAAGAAAACTTTGTGGGAAAAGGAGAAAATGCTGGTAACCAGCATTTTCTCCTTTTTCCACAATGTTTTCTACCCTTCACAAAACAAATTTCGAATTTTCAGTCCCTTTTATTTTGTTGTCTACAAACGCTTACAATTTGGACCAGTCTAAAATTTGTCATTTGGTAATGGGTTAAATGTTCAATGGTTTTCATGAGAATTTTACTCTTCTCAGTATGCTTTGCTGGCTGTAGTTTTTGACTAGCAATTACTCTGATAATGTACTTAAGCTTTCAAATTATGTCTAAAACTCTACTTAGAGGTCAGTTTAGCCCAATGACCATTATTTCACAAATTGCCCTTATTACCCACCGTGAATCTGACCATCCAGTGACCAGAAGAAACTGAACATTGTCATGCCATTAACCCTTTCCCAAACGACAAACTTTTGAACTAGACCAAATTGAAAGCATTTGCAGACGACAATTCAACTCATGCTGAAAAGATGATTTCTGGCTATGATAGGGTAAAAAACATTGTGAGAAAAGGAGAAAATGCTGGTTACGAGCATTTTCTCCTTTTCCCACAATGTTTTCAAAAGGCTACTATTCCAGACCCGTAAAAACCAGGGATAATGTTTGGGAAAGGGTTAATCCATTACCACACAATCCCTACTTTTGCCGACACCAAGAAAGAAGCCTTTAGAAAACATTGTGGGAAAAGGAAGAAAATGCTGGTTACCAGCATTTTCTCCTTTTCCCACAATGTTTTCAAAAGGCTTCTTTCTCAGGGTCAATAAAAACTTGGAATTGTGTGGTAAAGGTTTATGGTCTATGATCAACCCTGTCCTTAATCCCATCTTTAACCATTCATCATTAATAATATCTGTCAGTCCTAAATTAGATTCTAATCCTGCATTTTGACTGACCTTATCAACAATATTCATGATAAAGCTAAAGAGCAATGACATACCAGCTATACTCCTACATAAGGGGGTTTAAAGCATCTCTATGATATACAATACTAAACAGATCTTTTAAGTCTAACAATCTACCATTATCTCCCGCTAGATGGCATTCTAAAAATACTCATCTATCTATTTTGGGCATGCTGGGTACAGAAACGGACTACTTTTCTGCGCGACAACTGTTACTTTGAATTTCAAACTAAAATAAATGTTTACTTAATAAAACGCTACCTGGTGTGAATCATTCAGCTATGATCAGCAGTTTAGGCCCGATTTTTCTTCAAACATATTGATAAAAGCCATTTTCTCCATTGCTACTTTATATAGCACTACAGTCTCCCCGATATCAGGGGTCAGTGATGCGTCATATAAGACAGGTCGAATCTATGCCCAGACAACAAACAATCCACTGGATCAAATGGTACATCAGGGCCAGTATTCGCCAACCATTCTTGAGAATATTTTAAGCCTTATTCTCCAAGGTTTTCTATATTTGTAAGTAACACAACTTCTGATTGGCTGAACCATTTGTGGCTAAACCATTCAGTTTAGCCAAACGAAAGTTGTGTTACTTACAAATGTAGGAAATCTTGGAGAATAAGACAAAGAACGTTCTTAAGAATGGTTGGTGAATAGGCCCAGTCCTTTGATCTGCATAAAACTGATCAACAGCAGAAAGTTTCAACTCGGGTCAGCTTAATTGGACTGTAGAGGCTGACACAGGTCTACACTTTTTTTGCACTAAACACTACCATTGTTTTTCATTCAATAACATAAATAACATGAATTGTGAACAATATCAATTACAAAAGGGATTTTTCCTTTTAGCTAGACTGGTTACCTGCATTTTTTCCTTTTCCGACGATGTGTTCAAAAGGCTTCTTCTTCAGGGTAGTTAAAAACCGGGATTGTATCGTAAAGAGTTCAACAGGCACCAAATTTCAGACAGCATTTGCAGATTTCTCGATGCAAACAAAATGTTTATTAGGTTTATGACCGCTATATTTAGAATTAAATTCCGACGCAGAAGAAGATTTAGATGACTCAATGTTCAATCTTTATTAAATTTCCGGGATCTGTTTTCATAGTGAGTACCTGAAAATCACTTAGGATCTCATTCACAATTATCTGAAATATCTGCATTTTATCATCATTTCCAGTATATGGGTTTCTCCAAATTCCAAATCACTTCAGGTAATTGGATTTGTGTCTGAAAAGTTATTGTATGTAATGTCTTGATTGGAAATAAGCATGTCCGCCAGGGGACTGCTGGTGTGCTCTGATTTCTTGGAGAAAACATCAAACTATTAATATTCTTTTCCTTCTTAACCCTTTACCAAACAATCCCTGATTTTTACGACCATGAGATAGAAGCTTTCTACCCTGTTGGAAACAGATTTTGATTTCTGAGTAAAGGGTTAACTCATTACCAAATGACAAAATTTTAGATTTGTCTATATGGAAAGCATTTGCGAACAACAAAATTAAAGTGACTGAAAATTTGAAATTTGTTTTGTGAAGGGTAGAAAATATTGTGGGAAAAGGAGAAAATGCTGGTTACCAGCATTTTATCTTTTTCCCACAATTTTAGGTAAAGGCTTCTTTCTCAGGGTCGTTAAAAGTAGGGATTGTGTGGTAATATGCTAAAGAGTTCTTGGGCATTATGGGAACATTATTACATTATTTGGTCAACTGGTTTCAAACTTGAGGGCATACAGTTTTTTTCCATAAAAACAACAAAACAGTTGTGACCCCTGGGCAAATCCAGTTTTGACCACAAAGCTATAATTACTTGAATCCTGGTGGAGGTCTACAAGATAAAGCCCCATACCAAATAATACAGGTCTAGAATGTGTGGTTATAAACAAGAAGATTTTCGAAGTTTTCTCAATAAAAGGCCCTGTAAAACATAAAATC
The DNA here is from genome assembly GCA_943736015.1 of Tridacna crocea. Taxonomy (NCBI): domain Eukaryota; kingdom Metazoa; phylum Mollusca; class Bivalvia; order Cardiida; family Cardiidae; genus Tridacna; species Tridacna crocea. The sequence continues at coordinate 47,891,545 of OX031063.1, forward strand.
CATGAGACAGGGCTAAATTTAGTGGTCCTAGTCTTTATTATGTTTATCACAAAAGCCCATGTAAAACTTGTGACCCCTGGTGTGGGGACAATTTTGACCCTACGGCTATAATTTGGGCCCTCCTGGTAGAGGCCCACTAGATAAAGCTACATGCAAAATTTGGTAGCCCTAGGCCTTATAGCTAGGTACAAGTAGATTTTTAAAAAATTCCCAGTATGACCCTATGTAAAACTTGTGACGCCCAAGACAGGGCCAAAGGGCCTGGTTCACTAACCCCCATAATTTGCCCAAAATATGCAAAAAAAGTAAACTATGAGAGATATCATCAATTGATCAATATTCATTCAGAACAACTTCTAAACTGTATAAAAATGCTATTTTGATAATTTCAAATAATTTTGTAGGTGATTAATTTCAAGTTTTAAAACTCCCTATTTTCCAAAAAACAGGAAAATCATACAATTTTTGTCCAATTATATTAAAAATAAACTATCAGCGCAGGCGAGTACCACAAAATAACAAGTATGTTTGTATTAACAATTAAGATACAAACAAAATGATATATGTTTCGTTGTGGTACTCAAATGCGCTCATGTTCTAATTCAAATAAAATTGTACCCGAGGCGTAGGCTTTGACGCTGATGAGTAGCCCCTATATATCCAAACAGAGAACGCCATTTCGGGTTTATATGTCCAAAACTGTTGTTTTATAAATACATTACATGTGCAATTGCTAAATGAAATAACAATTGCTACTTCAGTCAATGCATTTCGCTATAACATTGTAATTTATAGCAATGAAAAACGAAAATATTAACGCTATGTACGAACTTTACTGAGTACGATTTTCGCCCGTCTCCAATGTAAACAATGCAGACTATACGCTCTTAGCGATACAACCGGTAGGCCTACTAGATCCCCTAGCATTTCTAAGTAGATCTAAGTATTATTTATCATTTCTTTTTTCTTTTAAAAATTGGGTCTAGAAAACTTTGATCTTTACAGACTATTTATAGATTTTTCGGGGACACAAATCGAAGACAGTAGATGAAATATCTCGTAAAGAAGAAAATTAAATACGATAGTCTACATTGCAGGTCGTATTTCGCTTTGTTTTACGGTATTTTTGCCACAATTACTTAGAAAATACCAATTAGATAGATCTACATGTATATCTACAGAGTTTTTTTGCGGTATTTGAAAAGATTGTTCATTTTTTCGTCTGGCAGGATACAATTCTATTTTTAGACCTTAGCTTTAGATACTGGTACTTTATTTAACCGGTAATCGATCGGTTGGGTGTGTAGGCTATTGGTTTATGACGTGCGCTCATGTCTAAGAGCACTCATGTTCAAAGCGTACTGCTATCAATAACATAAGTTTTTTTTAATTAATTTTTCTTACATCAAATTTTTCTTTATCAAAGAAAACTGTTCTAAACCAAATTAAGTCATTAGTGTCAAACCAAAATGAAACATTCAACTGGGAACAGTTCCGCGATGATGACTAAAAAATAATACAATTGCATATGGACAGTGGAAAATTCTCTGAAATTACACAGAAAGAGTGTCAATTGGAACTGGAAAAACTTTCAAGGAACTTGAAGAGACTTAAAAAGTTAATGACTGAAAAATCAGAATTTAATACCACGCCTAGCTAACATACAAATTGTAATATGTAAATAAGTTGTGTTTTAAAATACTAAAGAAGATTGCTGTAACTCTGCAAGGCCTATAAAATCGGAGGTCTTGGTGTTCCCATTATAGGAAGTTAATACAGAATACAGAACAGATATCATATGACGATTAGAGTACAGCATACTGGTATAGAAGATTAAATAAATTAACAGTTTAGACCACTTTCAACTTATTTTTCAGAATGCTGAAAAGCTATCAATGTATTGTGTGTCACAAACGGGTAAAAACTTAATGATCGTTGTCCTGTAACAGACAAATTGAGAAAAAAGAGATGTTGTTTGCCGTTCTTTTCGAATACAGTGTTACCGTTCTTTTCGAATACAATGTTATAAAAGTGCCAAAAGTCCGCCTAAACTGAAACCCATATACAATTTCATGATATTCATGTATGTCGCCATCTTTCTGATAAGGTTAAAAACTCACCTAGCCGGCCTTCCAGAACAATTATTAGATATTTTCTAGTAAAGCTACGCTCTACTTGACTATTATCTACAGGATGTCCGGAAAGTAAGATAACACCTTTATACATTCGTAGTATGGCTTTTCATTTCAATTAAAGAGATGAAAATTTAAATACATGTGTATAAAATGTGTAATTCTTTGTATGATATTTTTACTCAATTTTCATTACATGAAGAACTTTTATACATATTTCATATCAGAATTACCTTTTGGTCTATGAATTCATTTTAGTAGTTAACTGACGTTTTCATTAAAATGGCTTTTTTAAGCTCTTTCCATGCCAAATATTCATGATAAAGTTGTCGATCAGTTTAATAGCACATTCTACATTCAATCTTCTTAATTCCACAAGATTAGTTTGCCATAGCAACATTCGGCATAAACCTTGTGTTTTTCAATGAAGGAGATTTATTGTATATAATTTTTTATCTCCTTATCAGAAATTAAAAGCTATATCTTAAATATACGAAAGTGTTACCTTACTTTCCGGACACCCTGTACTATATTTGGTATTACCAAGTCTAGTGTCTCATGCAGTATCCAAAGTGAGACAAGTATTTATGCGTGGTTTTGTGCCTCTCTAGTCTCTACCTCGGAATAGATAGCCTAACCAGGGAATCTGTTATCAGAGACCATACCCGTGACATAGCAAAGCGCTTGATTGGTACAGCTAACGACCACATGTTCCTTGTCTTTGATGGACTTATACTAACAAATCGAACAGCTTTCAATTTCAACGATGAACATACTGCATGCACAAAGGTCGTCTGCTAGTTAAGCCCATGGTAGTTGTAACAACCACTGGCTATTTCGTAACCATCGTTGGACCGTATTTGTCAGACAAATGATAATGCTTCAATACTTAACCACATGCCTCTGTCAAATATGGAAGACGTCAGAGGCTTTTTTGAAGGATGGCGATGTATTTGTGGTGGACCGGGGCTTTCGAGACTCAAATTACTCGAGGAGCTTGGTATTCAGACTGAAATGCCAAGCATTCTTTCCAAAGAGCACAGACAGATGTCTACAGAAGAAACTGACTGGCAATTTTGTTCGAATAGGCGTGTGCTCTTTCGAACAAATATTTTCCAATCTTTAGTTCTACATCTGGGGATCAGGAGCGTGCAAAAAGGGTGCTAGAACACATAGGAAAGGAAATGAATTGAAGGATATGGTAGAGGAAAAAGGAATAGCAAGAAAGATCAAAATATGGCGGCCAGTGGATGAAGGTGAAATGAACGCCTTTCTTCGCTTAACCCTTTAGCAAACAACCCCTAGTTTTTTTCTGACCTAGGGAAAGCAGGCTTTTGAAAGCTTTGTGGGAAAAAAAAAAGAAAATGTTGGTAATCAGCAATTTCTCTTTTTCCCACAATGCTTTCTCTCCTATCAGAAACCTATGTGCAGCAACGTATGAAAATAGAGAGATATTTGGTGTATATACGTGACTTGAAGATGCCACTCCCAATCAAATCGAAGATTCAAGTAGTGATATTGATCAGTGAATTACATGTTTATCTTTACCTTTTGAATACCGTTCAGCGTCAGTATTAACATGAACGTGTAATTCATACACCAGCCCGCCGATTTTACGTACCAAACTAGTGCTGCCAGTGTGAAATGGCTTAAATGTTTTTGTTAATGTGTTGATATTTACTTTTTCATCAAACAACATAATTATAAACTGCTCCAAATTAAAAAAAAAAAAAATTTGCAGACAGAAATTAAATGTGACTCAAAAATTGAAAATTATTTATAAAAGGATAGAAAACATTGAGCGAAAAGCAAAATATGATTGTGTCCAGCATTTTCTCCTTCTCCCACAATGTTTTCAAAAGCTATATTTCCCAGGGTCGTGAAAACCAAAGATTTTTTGGTAAAGGTTAATATTTGATGTCTATACTTATTATGCTCGAAATGAAAGGGGGAAATCAAATAAGACCACTGGTCAACGACAGATTGTTATAATAATTTAAGGACTTTGCAGACGAGTAAGTAACCATGATTCTTAACCCTTTACCATACAACAAAATTTTGGGCTAGACCAAACTGAATCATTTGCAGGCAACAACAAAGATGTGCCTGAATAAAATGATTTCTGTTTTTGGACAGGGTAGAAAGCATTGAAGGAAAAGGAGAGAATGCTGTTTACCAACATTTTCTCCTTATTCCACAATGTTTTCAAAAAGTCCTCTTCTTCAGGGTCGTGAAAAGTCGGCAATGTGTTGTAAAGGCTTAATTAAGTTAGTGTTTGTCACTTAAACGGAAGGATGCACCGTGAGAAAATGTACGTTTGGACATGATTTTCTGTTTTTCACACACGCGCAACGTCGCGTTGTTTGTGGGCGACGTCAATAAAGACGTCGTTTTGTTGCGTTACAGAGGGCCTTGTTTCCTATTAAATTTCAATGCTCTGTTCAATTTTTTCACTAAATAATGTCATTCTCATGTTATACACATGTCATTTCTATTATTTCCAAAAAATAGTGAGATTCTGAGGTTGGGCAAATTTTGGGGGGTTAGTGAACCAGGCTCTTTGACCCCAGGACTACAATTTGGGCAGCTTTCGTAGACAACCACTTGATAAAGCTAGATGCAAAATTGAGTAGCCCTAGGCCTTATGGCTTGGTACGAAAAGATTTTTAAAGTTTTCACTATATAAGCCCATATAAAACTTGTGAACCCCCGGGGCCGGGCCAAATTTGACCTCTGGGCTATCATTTGGGCACTCTGGGTAGAGGTCTACTAGATAAAGCTACATGCCACATTTGGTAGCCCTAGGCCCTATGGCTAGGTACCAGAAGGATTTTAAAGTTTTCCCTATATAAGACCATATAAAACTTGTGATCCCCGGGGTGGGGCCAATTTTGACCCCAGGGCTAATATTTGAAAGAACTTGGTAGAGGTCCACTAGATAAAGCTACATGCCAAATTTGGTAGCCCTAGGCCTTTTGGTTTCAAAGAAGAAGATTTTTAAAAATTTTCAATATTTTTCAGTTTTGTTGCCATGACAACCAGTGTTTTTGAAGGAATAAAATTTTTTCAAAGCAGGATCATTTCTGTGAAGTTTCATCAAAATTGGATGGGTAGTTTCAGAGAAGATGTTTGAAATAAAAAATAACGCACAGACAGACGGACGCACACACGCACGGACAGACGCACGACAGACACCGGGCCATGACATAAGCCTGCTGGCCTTCAGCCAGTGGAGCTAAATATGATTTAAAAATTTAAATCAGTTTTTGAAAGGGTAGCAAACGTGAGAAAATGCTGGTAACCAGCAATTTCTCTATTAACCACAATGTCCTATATACCCTTCTACAGCCAAAAAGCATCATCTGCAAATGCTTTAACTGAAATTGGACCTGTCCAAAATACTGGCATTTTGTATAGAGTTAGCAGGGTAAAATCAAAAAGAATTACATTTTCTTTCTACTTAAACAAATCAACGAGGCCCCTGTTTCATTTCCGATATTTGCTCCTATAGCCAACTTCCCTCACAGATCATGACTTGCATCAGAGATTAATTCTATTACATTTCATATTAACTCCTTACAGTTGGATCAAATGCATTCGAGACCCCGGAGAAAGACTTTTAAAAATATCTTGTGAAAGGAAATGATTTCCTTGGCACTCACAGTGCTTTTTAACTATTTACCACACAATCCCGACTTGGTAACCAGCATTTTCTCCTTTTTCCACAATGTTTTTTACCCTGATGGAAACAAATTTCAATTCTTCAGTTTGGTTCATGTCGTCTGCAAGTGCTTTCAATTTGGACGAGTCTAAAGTTTTGTCGTTTGGTAAAGACTTAAGACAGATTCAACCATTTGAATCAAAATTTATGAGTGCTTTCAAAAAAAAGCCTGTAAAATGTTTTTGATTGAAGACAATCAAATATACTAATTTGTTTCACATTCAACAAATCACCAGTTGCAGCATCAGGCTCTACCTGTAAAGGCATTTATCTACTTCTTACCTCTTTCCCAAATGGCAGTATTTTATATGGATCCAACTTGAAAGCAATTTGCAGATTACAAAGTTTATATGCTGGGATTTGAATCAGATAGTCTAGAAAACAATGTGGGAAAAGGAGAAAATGCTGGTTACCAGCATTTTCTCCTTCTCCCACAACGTTTTCAAAAAATCTACTTCTCAGGATGGTAAAGGGTAAAATACTCAATGATAATACTGTGGGAAGGCAAGACTCGCAAGACTTTATGCTCAAAACCATCCACAAAAATTTGACAAATTTGTCTCTCCGAGTAGATACCAGGATAAGATCATGAAGTATGAGTAATGACAAATTGATGAATCAGAGATAATGCAAAACAAATCTTTAGTAAAATATCTACTGATACATGTGCACACACTCTCTTGCAGAGCTAGAAATCAATTGATATTAATGTTAAACGTTGAAAGTCAATATTCTGAATTGGTTCATAATATGTTTGAACTTGAATAAGTAAAATCCTACTATTATATAAAGATATTGCATCAATTTGTGCAGCTGACAAATAAACCCTACCGATACCGTATTTATTTGTTGTTGGCACATGTCACAAAATGCAGTGAGTAAACAACTACGGTACTTCAATAAACTTAGAACAATGAATTATAAACAGATGAAGTTTAGTGATATGCCATTCATTCCTTGCAGTAGAAGTGCACCTTTTGAATCAAGACCCTTGTTCCTCATTTTTCTAATAACCTGGTAACCAGCATTTTCTCCTTTTCCCACAATGTTTTCTACCCTTCACACAAGAAATTTCAAATTTTCAGTCACTTTTATTTTGTCGTCTGCAAATGCTTTCAATTTGGACAAGTCTAAAATATTGTCGTCTGGTAATGAGTTAACCTTTTCACTCATTACCAAACAACAAAACTTTAGGTCTGTCGAAATCTAGAGCATTTGCAGACAACAAAATAAAGTGTTTGGAAATTTGAAATTTCTTGTGTGAAGGGTTGAAAACATTTTGGGAAAAGGAGAAAATGGTTACTAGCATTTTCTCCTTTTCCCATAATGTTTTCCAAAAACTTCTTTCACAGGGGCGTCAAAAGTAGGGATTGTGTGGTAATAGGTTCACACACAGTCCTGACTTTCACCGACTTTCAAGTGGCATAAACATCATTCAATAACATTTGTTTCAGCAGCTTTGGACAGAGAATCAAGATCAGACTGCACAGAATGGACTGATCCAGGATCATCTCTATCACATGGTATTTGGATTACAAGCATTTTACCTTTTTCACAATGTTTCCAAAATCTTTCTTTCTCACAGCTGTTAAAAAGTCGGGAATGTATGATACTGGGTTAAAATCTAACTTTTATGGAAGCAACAGTCAAATCAAAATTAATATACTAGGCAAAAAAAGAAACGCAACTATTTTTTCAATCGCTCTTCAGTCAAAAACAATATCTTGGATTTAAATAAATTTCACAGTATTAAAAACCAAATTAATTTACCTTGTAATTGTCATAAAAGTCGATCAAGTGTTTATTCCATTGGCCACAAAATAATCCGTTTTACAGAGAGCGGTAACATAATTTCTACAGTAAAATCAGTATCTGGTATGACCCCCATTTACTGCAATAGCACCACGAATTCTATGGGTAATAGAAAGTACAAGATTGTTAATTGTTTGAATTGGAATCGCCTGCCACTCATGCTGTAAGGCCTCTCTAAGCTCGGGTATCGATGCAGGAAGCGGATTACGTCGTCTCACACGTCAGTCAAGTACGTCCCTTAAATGTTCAATTGGAAATAAATCTGGGCTGTATGAGGGCCATTCAAGAACACGGATGTTGTTTGCTGCTAGATAGTCACGACAAGCCCTTGCCACACGGGCCCCTGCGTTATCATGTTGAAAAATGAGATTGTTCTGTTGCACAAAGGGGACGACAACAGGACTCAAAATGGTATCGCCATAACGTATGGCCGTCAGACTGCCATCAATAAACACAAGGGGTGTTTTACGTCCATGGCATATATCGCCGCACACCATGACACCTCCTCCGCCGAATCGATATACCTCTGAGACGCAAGAACCAGTAAAACGTTCATTACGGCGTCTATAAACGCGACGTCTACCGTCAGACCTGTTGAGCAGATACCTCGATTCATCCGAGAACAGAACTTGCCTTAAGAACCTTAAGGAAAGACGTGAGGTCGATGAGCAGTCAACCATTGCATCCTTACTCTTCTACGCTCATAATTTAAGGGTAAACCGACATAAGGACATCGAGCTCGGAGTCCTACGTCTCGAAGCCTGTTCCGCACAGTTTGATCTATTGTTGTGAAGGCCAGGCGTTTGGTCAGCTGTCTCTGTTGCGGTCCTGAACTGATCACGCAGGTGAGATAGTCTGATGAAGCGGTCCTGTCTTGGAGTCGTTACTCTTGGACGGCCACTCCGTGGTCGATCATTCGTGGTTCCGGTGAGCCTGAGACGTCTGTACAAACGAGATACTGTATTTTTATGTACTCCAAAATGTCTAGCCACATCACTTTGAATCTGTCCACCAAGCAGCATTCGTAGAGCGGCCTGGCGTTGATTTTGACGTAACCGTGCCATATTTACAATGATGAAAATGGGTGAAATGTTTCAACCTCTTACCTGTCAATGTTTTAGCTTCTGTTTGAAGAGAGATTGTTTTGATATTGTACATTTGGAAAACGTGTGCACATGATAATCGGAATTGTACATTGTCCTATGTATCACGTGAGCAAAGACGGCAACAGAAAAAAATGATATGGTATTTATTAAGGATGAATATTGGTGCCATAAATATCTTCATGGTAACAAACAAAGACTTAAAACAAAAAAAAAAAATCTCATAAAAAATTCGTGTTGCGTATCTTTTTTGTCCTAGTATATATACATCTTACTTAAGTGGTTGTTTTATATGTTTTTTTCATGGTGTACATAAAATTCATACTTCTTAATCATCCCTATATCATACAATCCCAAATCTTAATGACCCTCGGGAAGAAACCTTTTGAAAGCATTGTGGGAAAAGGAGAAAATGCAGGTAGTAACCTGCATTTTCTCTTTTTCACACAATGTTTTCTACCTGATCAAAAACAAATTACATCATTTCGACAGCATTTGAATTGTCGTCTGCATATGCTCTCAATTTCATCAAGTCCAAACTTTTGTTAGGTGTAGGGTTATATAGAGATAATAAACCTATGATCAAAGATATGGGGAAACAAAGATTGGGATCAACTGATAATAAACATCACTTCATGAGGAATCATATTTCGATATTTTATTGAAAATAAAGCCTTTGGCCTTAAATGACCCGCCTCAGTTGACCCACAGGTCTGTAACCCTACTAAAGCCATCAACTATAGATATATAAATATGTTTTGAATTTTCTCTTGATTTTGTTAACACAATCCAAACATTGAAGAGAACGAAGCCTACAGAAAATATTGTTGGAAAAGGAGAAAATGCTGGTAACCAGCATTTTCTCCTTTTCCCACAATGTGACTTTTCTACCCTTCACAAAACAAATTTCAAATTTTCAGTCACTTTTATTTTGTCGTCTGCAAATGCTTTCAATTTGAACAAGTCTAAAATATAGTCGTCCCTGTAATGAGTTAACCCTTTCACAAATTTCTCCTTTTTCCACAATATTTTCTACCCTATCGAAGTCAGAAATCATCATAATACCAAGATTTAATTTGTTGTCAGCCGATACTTTGAATTTGGTCCAGTCCCAAAGTCTGTTGTTTGTTAGAGTTTACTTTTTGAACTCTTTAACTCTTTACCACACGGCAATATTTTAGACTGGTCCAAATTGAAAGCATTTGCTGACGACAAAAGAAAAGTAACTGAAAAATTGAAATTTGTTCTAGGAAGCGTAGAAAACACTGTGAGAAAAGGAGAAAATACTGGTTACCAGCATTTTCTCCTTTTCCCGCTGTGTTTTCAAAAGGCTTCTTTCTCAGGGGCGTCAAAAGTAGGGATTGTGTGGTAATGGGTTAACCTTTTACAATACAGTGATGACTTTTAACACCCTTGAAAGAGAAGGCTTTAGAAAACATTGTTGGAAAAGGACAAATTGCTGGTTACCAGTATTTCCTCCTTTTCCTACAGGGTTTTCTACCCTATCAAAGAAAACTGAGCTCATATGACCAACATTGAAACTGTCATCAGCAAATGACTTCAATCAGGCAGGTCTAAAATCTTGTTGTGTGGTAAACCAAATTAATGTTGAAAACGGCTTTCAGCACCATACAGCCAAATTTCTTTCCCAGGGTTGATCAAAGTCGGGATTGTGTTGTAACAGGAAAAATTAATCCTACCTTTATCTGTGACCTTGAAAAAGAAGCTGTCCGATGTGGCATTCTCCCCTGTATTTAGGATATATTGTATCTGCATTCTATTGATGTCTCCTGCAAAATAATCATAAAAATTTATAACAACTATTACCAAACTCATAAAGCGAGACCAACATTATGACAGGTTATCAGATAGTCAATTCTGTTACAGACATGGCTTCCATAATAGATCTATTATTGCTTTCTTAGGTAATTTCTTTTTTTTTCTTAACCCATTACCACACAATCCCTACTTTTGATGCCCCTGAGAAAGAAGCCTTTTGAAAACAATGTGGGAAAAGGAGAAAATGCTGGTAACCAGCATTTTCTCCTTTTCCCACAGTGTTTTCTACCCTTCCCAGAACAAATTTCAATTTTTCAGACACCTTTATTTCGTCATCTGCAAATGCTTTCAATTTGGACAAGTCTATTATTTTCTTGTGTGGGAAAGGGTTAACTCTTTACCAAAGACAAATTCTTGGATTGGCCAATAGTAGGATGATTTCTGACTTTGATAGGGTAGAAAATATTGTGGGAAAAGGAGAAAATGCTGGTTACCAGCATTTTCTCCTTTTCCCACAATGTTTTCTATAGGCTTCTTAAAAATCTCAGGGTTGTCAAAAGTCGGGATTGTGTGGTAAAGAGTTAACCTTACAGTCTTGAGTGGCTTCGCAGAAAAGTGTAGTATTTGTAGTCCCTCAAGACCCAATGTTCACGCCTTTTAGGGAGCTGTGGCTTTTTCATGATGGTAAGATGCTGTATAAGTGGAAAATTTTGCGGCGTGGAAGTTTTTTGCAATTTCAAGATAAATTCGCAAACTTTTTTGTTTGTGCATTTTACAACAAGTACACCAACAATTAATGAGTATCTTAATTTGCAAACATTTCCATCAGCAAAATGTCTGTAATTGTTATTTCGCAAATTTTGTGACAATTACGCATATATCTGCATATACAGTACCTGAAACACATCCCTACCCTAGTGTCATTGAAAGCCAGGATGCATATGAATATGTGAGCTGTCAGTGAGATATGACTGAAATAATGTTGAAAATAGTGTAAAATACCATTCAACCATAATCAGTTCTTGACTTCATCCTCTTCAGGCAATTTTTAACTTTAACTCTGTACCAAATGACAAAATGTTAAGTTTGTCCAAATTAAAGCATTGGCATATGACAAAAGAAATGGGACTCGGATATTGAATCTTGACTTTAGAAGAGTAGAAAACATTGTGGGAAAAGGAGAAAATGCTGGAAAACATCTCGTCTAGTCAAGGCCCCTGTTCTATATAAAGTGATTTCATTCCATATAGAGCGACATCTTATAAAGTAAGTAAATAGGTAAGTCATTCAATGGAATATAATTTGTATCTGTGTTTTTACTCTAGGTATTAACTTGTTTTCCTTTCATTAAGAGTTGGTCATGTTAGAATGGAAATAATCTTTTTAATTTTATCTTGGTTTATCATTCAATAAACAATGTTGTGAGTTATGAGGTGCAATGAATAAACCACGGTCATGCAATTGCCCTAGTGGATGATTTATTGTGCCTCATAACTCACAACTCACAACAGTTACTGTGGTTTACTGAAATACAGACCATGATAGAAAGAAGATAATTTCTTAAATAAATCACAATAAGTGCTAAAGAGGTCTGGTACTAAGCACATAGCAAATTTCATAAAACGCATCTACAGATAACCTCCTTGTTTATGAAAAGGTAACAAAACACTGTCAGAAAAGGAAAAACAAGAGCCGTCAAAGACGGGTTAGTTATGCTCCCCAAACAAGTGCTTGTCATAAAATATAAGACATTGATATAAATTTACTTCTTTTATCCTAGAAGAACCTGTTCATGCCCCCAAAAATTTGAAGTGAAAAGGCAATTACTATCTTAGAGATAGCCAACGCAAACTTGTAGAGGACAATGAGCCCAATAAGACCCCTTTAAGCCCCCTTTTCCCATAAGACAATATTGGATCATTGCAATAAATACAATGGGTATGTGGTTTGTGGCATTTTTTAATATTAATTCAAAATTCGAAATTTCATAAAATTTAGAGCAGTCATGTATTAAATATTACATAAAACAATTTTTTACATGAAGCCCCCCAGCCCCCTTTTTCCGAGACGCAGCCTGAAATTGAGAAAAAGGAAGAGAGGTACCTGGGCAACGTTCCAACAAGTTCAGATTTGAAATTTCACAAAGTTTTGAGCACTGATAAAGGAGAACCTAGTGAAAAACAATATTTTCCATGAAGTCCCCTTTTTCCGTGACACAGCCTTAATTTGAGAAACCAGGAAAGACGTATTTGCGTATTAATAATTTATAGATTGCAAAAACAAAGGGCACATGTTGAAACTTGTAAAACAAGATATAACCATGAAATATTGATAAAAACTGAACAAGTATTAGTAAAAATTGCAATTTTGCATTAGGGCCCCTTTTTCATTTTACAAGAAACCCCCTTTTTCCATGACAGAGGGTCAAATTAAAAAAAACATAGATAAAGAAACAAGAGCACATGGTGAAACTTTGAAAAAACAATATAACCATGAAGTTTAATGAAATTTTGACTAAAACTGAATGAAATATTAGTAAAAATTGGAATTTTGCAAGAAGCCCCCTTTTTCCATGACAGAACATGAACTTAAAAAATGCCCAGATTAAAAATAGCAAGGGCACATGCTAAAACTTTCCATAAACAATATAACCATGAAGTTTCATGATATTCTGACAAAAACTGAATGAGATATTGGTAAAAATTGCAATTTTGCATTAAGCCCCTTTCTTCCATGACACGGGGTCAAATTGAAAATCCGGGAAAAGTACATCGGCGCATTACCCTAAGGAGTTCATATATGAAGTTTCATCCAATTTGGTCCAAGGGTTGTGGAGAAATGGCTTCGGACGGACGGATGGACGGACGGACGGACGAAGCGGCGACTATATGCTCGCCCTTCGGGGAGCATAAAAACTGGTTTTCAGTATTTTCTCCATTTCTTCTAACACTTCTTCCTCAGGACACAGATGGAATATGTTGTTTATGGCCACAAAACAAAAGAATTTGTGACCCATCATGAAAAAGGAACATTCTGCAAATTGCAAAAAGTGTCAACCCTGGTCACACTGCATAAATAGCGCAGGCTAATAAGGGCGAAAATTTCCGCTTTTATATTTTCTGTATGAAAAGTGGTCATTCTACCTTACTATACAATCATTTTTGAGCTATCAACTAAATTGACCTGCACTATCTTTTCATGATGTACCGAATTCCCAGGTTGTCCCTTCTCACATGACGGATCATTTTTATTATCAGTCTAGAAATAATCCTACAACATGCAGTCTTGAATTATCCCTTTACAAAACCATCCTAGGTTTTCACGACCCTGCAAGGATGGGTTTTGAAAACATTGTGAGAAAAGGAGAAAATGCTGGTAACCAGCATTTCCTCCTTTGCCCACAATGTTTTCCATACTATCAGAGAACTAATACACATTTTTACTTAACTCTTTAGCAAACGACAAAATTTTAGACTGGTCCAATTTGAAAGCACTTGCAGATGAAAATATATGCAACTCAAAAATTGGAATTTGTTTCCAGAAGGGTAGAAAACATTGTGGGAAAAGGAGAAAATGCTGGTTACCAGCATTTTCTCCTTTTCCCACAAAGTTTTCTAAAGGCTTCTTTCTCAGGGTCGTCAAAAGTAGGGATTGAGTGGTAATGGGTTAATCTGAATTTGTCATCTGCAGAATGCTTTAAATTCAAGAGTCTAAATTTCTTGTTTGCGAAAGGAATAATCTTACATGCTTACATTTTAATTATGTTTATCTGGATCCATCATCAGTTTCCGAGATAGTGCACTGACAAAAACATCGAGTTCAAAGCCGTTAAAATTCCTTGAAGGTATTCAGACGGTTTGAACCCAAGTCAAAAACCATGCAAACAAAAATTCTAAACTTGGCAAATCTGACACTAATATTTCTTTTCACCTGATGGCATTTGATTTGGATTTAATGAAAACAAATGAAAAAAAATTCTTATAGGTTTGTTAGAGATTTTATAGAACTGTTATTAAACATTTTTATAAAACTTTCAGAAAACTTTCTCTGTGATTTGCTTTGTTCTATGACAAAAAAGGAGAGAAAATTATTCATTGATCAAGGTTTAGATTCTTAGTAAGACCACTTTATTGCAGTCCCTTAATGAAAGGGAAAGTTTTTGATAAAGACACATCAAAGTAACAAAGAATATGGAAAAACATTTCACCAATATTTCTAGATAACCTACTTGATTAAGCAAGAAATGAATAAAATCTAGCTTGTTGCTGAATATTTTCATGATTACATAATGGAGTCGTAAAAATCTGATTATAAAAGACAGAAATGTACAGGAATGAAATATGTGATAATGGCAAAGATAACACTGCATACCGTCCTGTAGATCAGAAACGCTATTCCCAGGAACTGGTTTCAACAATAAACTTTTGCCATAACCTGTTTGCAAATTAACATTGTGTATTGCAAATTTAGAACAAACACAGTTTCTAAGAAGTAAACTGGGTTGAAATATGCTGGTTGATTTTTATCATTTAATGGAATTTATTAACATGTAACATTTTTTATCATGTAGCAATTTCCTGAGTGTGAAACGTTATAATCAAGACGGCATTCCACTGTCATTCTGTGACAGCAAAAGAGATCTGGTAATGATCAGTATGATTAACTCTTTACCAAACAATCCCTGGGAAAGAAGCCTTTTGAAAACATTATGGGAAAAGGAGAAAATGCTGGTAACCAGCATTTTCTCCTTTTTCCCACAATGTTTTCTACCCTTTCAGAAACAAATCCAATCATTTTACTAACATTTGATTTCTCATTTGCTAATCTTTATAATTTGGACAAGTTCGGAATCTTTACGTCTGGAAAACATTTATCTTTATCCCATACCACAAAATTCCCACTTTGTAAAAATTGAATTAGCATTTCTGGAAGACAAATAATAAATGTACCTGAAACAAAGGGATATGTCTTGGATTAGGATAGAAGATATTGCAGGAAAAGAAGACAATTCAGGCTACAGGTATTTTCTCTTTTTCATTCAGTTTCTTTAAGAATACAGCAGTTTCTTAAACTGGATTCATATAACACCACCTTTCAGCACCATAATTGTACAGTTTTGACTAAATAGACTTCGGTAAAATGTAATCGATGACAGGAAGCAGCCTATAATTTGGCCAATCTACTATGGATAACCAAATTCGTATGTTTTTACGGCAATGAAAGGTGATGTTAAACAATCCCATTATAAAGGGTCCCTTTCTTACCCAGGGTCATTAAGGTTGAAATAGTGCAGTGTAGTGTAAACTGAAAATTGGAGCCGATTAATTTGCAAGAACAGCACTGTACCTGTTTCTGAATTCCTTTTTTTTTAAAGAAATAAATCTCTGAAACAAATTTGCACCAGACTACATCACAAACATGCAGCATAATGGCTTTGAACACATCATTCTGAAATGTGAAAACTATCATGAACTCCCATTTACTAGAACAAACATGTGAAACCATACTGGCCATTTAATGCTTCTGCTGTCTAGTGTGACTCAAGCTGCTTTTATGGCCACTGTAGATCAAGATCAGACTGCACAGTCTGATCTTGGATCTACTCTATCCAATTGGTGGATATATTTCCCTAAATATTTGACACTTGGACCAACCCTTCTGTAACAGACTGAAATGCGATTTAACACCCTCATTTCTCACTTTTGGCCATCACTGGGTCTTTAAGTGACACTAAACTTTAATTTTTTACGCTATCCCATAAGTGGATATTTTTCCCTAAATATTAATTTTGAGACTTGGACCAACCCTTCTGAAACAGATTAAAATGCAATTTAACACCCTTACTTGTCACTTTTGGACATCACTGGGTCTTTAGACGACACTAAAGTTAAATTTTCTGTCTGCAATAATTAATACCTTTGATCTGGACTAGCATGAAATTTTGTTGTTTGATATAGATTTAAAAGTACTTGACCAGCTTTTTATCTTGTACAAACAGACATCGTATGAAAAACTGATATTCATCTTCAACCTGTAAGGAACCATTAAACCATGCATGAATTTCTCTTTTTTTCTGAACCCTTTGGCTAATAAGCGCAACTAGCTGACCTGTTGCGGACAGTGTAGATCAAGATCAGACTGCACATTCTGTGCAGTCTGATCTTTGATCAATACTGTCAGATAGGGACATATCATTCCCAAAAACACAACTTTGAAACAGCAATATTTGGGTTATTAACCCTTTAACCCCATAAGACATTTCTATTTGACCCTAAATAGCAACAAGGATGAAGCTGTTTCTTATGTGTATGACACCTTTTGATAGCATAGAAAACATTGTGGCAAAAGGTGAAATTGCTTGTGACGAGCAATTTCACCTTTTGCCACAATGTTTTCCAAACGCTTCTACAAGCAATGCGCAGAAATGAGTATCTAGGGAGTAAAGGGTTAATATGAAATTGAAAATCTAATCTTAATTTATATATCAGGATAGGGGTCCAAGAAAGCCCAAGAATTTCAACCATAAGAGAAAAAGGCGTGGAAGTGTATTTATCAGTCAGGTGTAAGGATTCAACCATAAAGTTTGTGATAAGTAATTTTTTTTCTCTGTCTATCTGATAGACATGCTGAGGATCTTGAACATCTCTTTCACTGGCTGATAAAGATCATAGGCCGACTCCATGTTTGTATGCAGTTTGTCCAGTCTGTCATCAAAACAGCTGGAAGGTGGAGTCATTGTATCTCTCTTAAACCTTATCCTGCTGTTCGCAACCATGGTTAACTTCCTGCGGAGAGTGGTAAGGAAAAGATCAGCCTGCACGTGCAGTCTGAACTTGCTCAACACCCTCTGCTGTGTTATTAGTAGTGTGGGTGATATGAGCCGAAGCTTGATTGCCATCCATTTAGCAAATTGTATTGGTGTAATTGTCATTAATTCTTATTTGGCATGATAAGGGTTAATATTGTTAGACATGCTCTAGAAAAAGGGTGGTCGATGCCTCTCTATGATGCACATCACCAAGTGTGTGTCATAAATGTAACCAGTAAATTAATTTTGCCTATTAACCCCTTAGCTGCTAATTTCGACTTGCTGACCATTGAGGACAGTGTGGATCAAGATCAGACTGTACAAAACATGCAGTCTGATCTTGGATCTACACTGTCCGAGAAGGAGGTACTATTCCCCAAAACAAAACATTGGCTGCCAAACAGAAAATTTCTCTTTAGTTATTAAAGGTGGGTACTTAGAATTTTCACATCACACCAAATCAAAAAATATATATCACTGAAATTTATATGAAAAAAAAAATACAAATCATCAATAATTAAGAATCATAAAATTACCCCCAAAATTTTTTTTTGATGGTATTCCTTTAAAAGGCTACGTAGCCTCTAAAGCTATTTTTAGATTTTGTGCCAAAAATAAAACAATGCATAGTGGGAATGTTAAGTGAGTGGCTTGTGACTAATATAGGGTTAATTCACGTTTTTGAGGTCGTTAACATTCGCAGAGGCCCGAAAAATGCTTTAACGCCAAAGTGCGAAGTATTTTGAGGGCCTCTGCGAATGTTAATGACCGAAAAAAACGTGAATTAACGCTATTATTGCATAAAGTAAAGGTATTTTAACAATAATTTGCACAGATAGCAAAAATATTTCCATAGAAATGCAAATAAACGAATTTCAAATGTACTGTACGTACATGGGTCAAAACCGTAAGTCGGCGAAGAAGTTTTTGTTACGATTAGGAAAGGGCCGTTAGTCCTGTATGCCAGTTTTGATTCTCTCGGTGTACATACACTTCTATTGATTTTTAATACACACTGGACTTATATGGAATAAACTTGCACACATTTGGACGATTACAACTAGGATGAATGCATGGATATAAATTTCTGTAACTAAAGGCGACAGAGGGTTCGGTATACATCAAGTGAACGGACCGATCACATTAAAATGTGGGTGGATGTAGCTGGTTTAGAGTACATTTCACGGGTGAATTTTTGTTCAGATCTCGATTAAACTAAGATTCTGTGCAAAGGTTTGTTTGTGGTGTACTAATATCATCAAAGACATGCCATGAAAAGGATCGAATATGGTGCGAATTCCTACAGTTTGATGGTCGGAGTCTAGGGAAAATCTGACAACGACAAACATTGTTTACAAGGTAAGCCCGAATCGAGGATATTGATAGTACAAAGCCGGTCGTTAACAATGCGTGAATTTACTGATTAATACACGTTTTCTCCCGTTAACCGCCCAATTTTTACCCGTTAATACATGCTTATAACAGCCCGAATAGGCAAGTTTTATGCAATAATGACGTTTAAATTCCATTAAATAACAAACATGTAATTATTTTCCATAATATCTTTTTCGGACGCTATGTTTGAAGCTTCGTCTGTGTATTTCAGGTATGTAAATGAGCAAGTTGTTCATGTAAAAATAGAACATGTTTCCCGTCGACGTCGACCTTGGCTGTAGTAAATCTCTAATTTCTCGTACCGTCAGATGGTTTTCGACTACTTGGGTTTTATGAATGACGATTATAAGGCTTTGGGAGTATAAGGATGATATTTTTGTATTTATCTGTAATCATCGTCCCAAATTCTGAAGGGCCAACTTTAGGCAAGATAAGGGTTAACTCTTCACTAAACAACAGAATTCTGCAATGGTTCCAATTGAAAGCATTTGCAGATGACTATAAAACTGAAATTTATTTAGGAAAGGCTACAAAACAATCTGGAAAAAGGAGAAAATGCTGGTTACCAGCATTTTCTCCTTTTCCGACAATGTTTTCAAAAGGCTTCTTCCACAAAGCTGTGAAAAACAGGGAGTGTTAGGTAAAGAGGTATTTTTAGGCATCAGCAAAAAGTATTGACGCATGTCAGCCCATACATTCTTTTTGCCATTTTTTAAAATTTCATGCATGCCCAATGACTATTCTACCTCATGATTTAGTCAGTTCTTAAACTAAATAGATTTCATGGATCCTTAATTATGTGGTAACTTGTTATGTATAACTTATCACATAGATGCATTAGTCCCCCTGTTGCCAAAGCGTCGCTCATAATAAATGGGGAATCGGGAGGCTTGCCTTTCTTTTTTGTCCGCTTTTCAAGGTCGAGTCGTGAATGAAATGTTTGTATTCGAGTTTTGACAATTATATATACATCATTCCATGTCTGCATATGTTTGCAGTTAGTTTTTTTTTGTCCTTAAAATGTGAGAACATATGCATCATATCATCAACATGTGGAGCAAGGCTTTTGGCATTCATTCTTGTCAGCCTATTCATTCAAGCAGTAAAATGGGCTAGTTTTTGAATCTGTAATAAAGACAAGATTTCGGTTTTGTAGGTCTACTGGGGTTTCGCAGAGTTCTTTGTCTTACCTATACATGATTTGTAATAGTTCATTTCCTACCTGAAACTGTTAAAGTCATTTTAGTTTTTTTTTTAATTTGAATGGACTAAGATAAAACTATCCCTTTATCGAAAAATCCCTGGTTTTTATGACCCAGAGATAAAAGCCTTTTGAAAACATTGTGGGAAAAAGAGAAAATGCTGAAAACCAGCATTTCCTCCTTTTCCCACAATTTTTACTACTCTGCTGGAAACAAATTTCAATTTTTGAGTTACTCTTTATTTTGTCATCTGCAAGTACTTTCAATTTGGACCAGTCTAAAATTTTGTTGTATGATAAAGAGATCTACACAAATAATATGCAGTCTGATCTCAAATGTACACAATCAGCAGCTTGTCACTACGATCGAAACTTCCATTCACTTGCAACCGAATTTTATTTTTAGATCTCAAAAACAGATTTATGTCTTCGCAGGATGCAAAAGCGGGTTATCTTACTTAAATTTGAAGAAAGTGTGTGCGGTTTTTTTTGGCAAAGACATAGATTTATGCGTATCAAATTCTGTTTCTTACTGCAGATTTCGTGTTTTTATTTTGTTTTTATACTTGCAAAAACTTGGAACATAAAGAAAAAAAAAGCTTGTATTAGATTTGTCTTCCAGTTATCATATATTATCTCGGCATGCTCTTAAAATAATCTGTTCTAGGTATGCAGAACATATTGATCCGATTTCTGTTGCTGTGAACGGGAAAAGCAGTCGGTCCCTTAGCTCTTTACTAAACAAGACTGACTAAATAGAAAGCATTCTGCAGACAACAAATCAATGTAGCTTAACTCATTACCAAACAACAAAATTTTAGGCCTGTCCAAATCGAAAGCATTTCCAGACAACAAAATAAAACTGACTGAAAATCTGAAATTTACTTTGAGTAAGGTAGAAACATTATGGGAAAGGGAGAAAATGCTGGTTACCAGCATTTTCTCCCTTTCCCACAATGTTTTCTAAAGGCTTCTTTCTCAGGGTCGTCTTAAGTAGGGATTGTGTGGTAGAGCGGTATCAGGTATATTCGGACAGCTAAGGATTTGTTTTCACAACTATTTTAATTATGCGCGAAACGGGTTTGACTATGAAATTTTAGAAAGCACTACTGTATCCTGTCGTTTATTTTGGGAACTCGGCATCAGCATAACTAAAATCGATGTAATATAAACTAGCTAAGGAGTTAGTTTTCGGACACGTCTGGAATTTTCAGACACGATGGAGGGTATATTCGGACACCTTCTATTTTTTTTAAAAAAATAACTCTTTTGGGGCCTAACCTCAAGATTTAGGGTCACATTTCAAAAAGTTTAATTCCTAATCCATTAATTATAGAGATGAATACCAGCATTTTCTCCTTATCCCGCAATGTTTTCAAAAGGCTTGTTCCTGAGGGTCGTTAAAGGTCGGGATTGTGTGGTAAAGAGTTAAATGGCAGCAAAAGTGTTTACATTTAACTCCTTACCAAACGACAAAATTCAAGACTTGTCCAAATTCGAAGCACTTGCAGACGACAAAAGAAACATAACTCAACACTTGAAATTTATTTTCAGCAAGGTACTAAACATTGTGGGAAAAGGAGAAAATGCTGGTTACCATCCTTTTCCCACAATGTTTTCAAAAGGCTTCTTTCTCAGGGATTGTTTGGTAAATGGTTAAAGGCTACACTGGAAAAAAAAAAGCCCTTTCATTATTAGACAGTGCAGAATGTACGCAATAAGTACATTCCAAAAGCATTACTGCAGACTCCTATGTTCCGCATTCTAACAGGAAACAAGATTTGACATAATGTTTCTGACTTGGCAGTCTAAAAGATCTGCATTCTTCAAGTGGATGGCTCATGGTACTAAATGGATTAATCCTGTCTGACATTAAATGTTACATCCCATCATGTCACTATCTTTACAACAATAATACTCAGCAAACTCTATTAGCAAGAAAACAAAACATGACAACACAAAGCAAAACAAGCATTATTTTCTTGCTAACCCTGACAAGGGTTAACTATACACCAAACAACAAAATTAATGATTGTCTTATTGATTGTATCAAGTCTAACACCTTTTTAAACATTTCAGTTTTATCACTGTGGTCAGTTCACCTTTCCATGCTGTCCTTAATTTTTTTTTTAACCCTTTCCCAAACAATCCCTGGTTTTTACGGGTTTGGAATAGTACGCAGCCTTTTGAAAACATTGTGGGAAAGGGAGAAAATGCTGGTAACCAGCATTTTCTCCTTTTCCCACAATGTTTTCTACCCTATCATAGACAGAAAGCATCTTTTCAGCAAGAGTTGAATTGTCGTCTGCAAATGCTTTCAATTTGGTCTAGTCTAAAAGTTTGTTGTTTGGGAAAGGGTTAATCCATTACTCTGCACAACATTCTTTCTGTGCCACTGACTGCTTTCCCACAGTCATAATCATAATCAAAACAATGATTAGCAGGAGAGAGGAATGAATCCTATTTCAGTTACTATCATAAATCCTCGGAAAGAAATCAGTCAAGCCTGGGACCGAACCAGTGACCACTGTTCTCTAGTTCTGTAACACTATTGACTACATTACTGGGCATAGCACAACAAAATTAAACCCATTACCAAATGACAATATTTTAGACTGGTTCAAATTGTGAGCATTTGCAGACGACAAAATAAAAGTGACTGAAAATTTGAAATTTGTTCTGTGAAGGGTAGAAAACATAATGTGGGAAAAGGAGAAAATGCTGGTTACCACAATGTTTTTGAAAGGCTTCTTTCTCAGGGGTGTCAAAAGTAGGGATTGTGTGGTAATGGGTTAAAGGCTAAAATGTCTTAATTGAAAGCCAATTGCAATGACAAATGAACTGTGGCTCTCACAGTTGATGAAATTTGTCTCCTAGCTCTTTACCAAACCACATTATTTTTCTTTCTCTAACAATGTTTTTATTCCTTCAACTATAAAATGCATTGCTTAACCTTTCCCAAACAATCCCTGGTTTTTACGGGTCTGGAATAGTAGGCTTTTGAAAACATTGTGGAAAAAGGAGAAAATGCTGGTAACCAGCATTTTCTCCTTTTCCCACAATGTTTTCTACCCTATCATAGACAGAAATCATCTTTTCAGCAAGAGTTGAATTGTCGTCTGCAAATGCTTTCAATTTGGTTTGGTCCATAAATTTGACGTTTGGGAAAGGGTTAAGCAACATTTAATTTTCTGTTCCTGCTTGCTAGTGCTTTAACCCTTTACCAAACAACAAAATTTTAGACTGGTCCAAATTGAAAGCACTTACAGAAGACAAGATGAAAGTAACTCAAAAACTGAAATTTGTATCAAGCAGAGTAGAAAGCTTTGTGACAAAAGGAGAAAATGCTGGTAACCCTCAATGTTTTCAAAAGGATTCTATCTCAGGGTCGTAAAAAACAGGGATTGTTTGGGAAAGGGTTAAATAGGGAAGACTTTAAATATTTTTTTTAGGGGTGGGTGGGTGGGTAATTAGGATGTAGGATGTAATTTCATACCATTTATGATCTCAGATCATAACAAAAAGCTACCGGTAGGTGATTTTTAAGCAAAGATATGGGAACTTGGTAAAGCCCTAGAAAAAATTATAAATAATGCATATATAAATGCTTACTTGGAATACTAGTAATTGGAAGTCTGTCTGCTGGGACACAAAGCCGTAGATGCTTTTATGCAAAATAGTAGTGGCATGCACTTTGCTAAAAAAAAAGATAATTTTGCCAAAAAAACATTAACAGAAGCCACCAAAGACAGCTTCTACAATCCAAAGATTACCATGGGATGTCCCTGACAAGACCTTCCTGGAAAATCGCCTTTTCCCATCTCGGCCTAATGGCAACTCCAAAAATGCTTTCCGTATTACCTTGTGCATATACATTTTTGGGGCTTAGAGCTATACCCAAGGTCTGTCACATTTGGGGAAAATGATTGAACAATCTTATGAAAGTTGTAGATGCAGTAAACTGAAAAACGTTCAAATTTACTATTACAGCTCTCCATATGTTTTTAACAACAAGGTGAAATGAGTTTTGATAAAAATTGTGGGAGTCAATTGTTATCATACAAGATCTATGTTGTTATCACTTTTAAGAAGTCAATGGTTATCATACATGATCTATGTTGTTATAACTTTTACGAAGTAAATGGTTATCATACAGGATTTATGATGTTGTCACTTTTAAGACGTTAATGGTTATCATACAGGATATGTTATCACTTTTACCAAGTCAATGGTTATCACACAAAATCTATGTTGTTATCACTTTTAAGAAGTCAATGGTTATCATACGTGATCTATGTTGTTATCACTAAAATACTTGTCTGTTTGACCATTCATCTACATACATCTTTTTTTTTTCATTGTAATAGTCCAACCCTTCACCACAAAATCCTGTTTTTTAGCTTCCATCTGAAAATGGCTTCTGAAAAAATTGTGGGCAAAGGAGAAAATGCTGGTAACCAAGACGATTTCTATCTAAAATCTTTGTAATAAGTGAAGGTACTACACTGTACCTCAATGCTTTATTGATTCAGTTGCAGTTTAACACCATTTTAGCCCTTTACCACATGGCAAAATTTCACACCTATCCAAATTGAAAGCTTCTGCAGATCTATGACAATTTCATAGTGGCTGAAATGACGCAATTTTTCTTCGATGCGGGTAGAAAACCTTGAGGGAAAAGGAGAAAATGCTGGGTACCAGCATTTTCTCCTTTTCCCACAATGTTTTCAAAAGGCTTCTTCCTTGGGTCGTTAATAGGTGCCATTGTGTGGTAAAGGGTTAACAGCTTAGATAATATCATGGCAATCAGTACACCTACGCATGTGTATCCTGGCTTTCTAAAACCAGTGCTGACATGACGTTCTTTCCAAGTCACCAACTTTTATCTCACATACATCTGAGGTTAGTAGCAAAAAATTGCCGGAATGAAAGTTTGCCTCAACCGTGTATGGACCGCACAACCACCAGGTCGTGAGTCCTACATGCTAGCCATTGAGCTATTAAGGCTTGCTGGCATTTTTCCTTGTACCCATGTGGTAAACCTTACTTCATGAAGATTTTGCACCATTCGAAAAGATTATTTTTCTATATGCTATCTTGCAGATTTGTTTAACCCATTACCACACATTGATCCCTACTTTTGACGGCCCTCAGAAAGAAGCCTTTAGAAAACATTTTCTTCTTTTCCCACAATGTTTTTTACCCTTCATCAAACGAATTTCAAATTTTCAGTAACTAATTTGTTTTGTTGTCTGCAAGTGCTTTCAATTTGGACAAGCCAAAAATTTTGTCGTTCGGTAATGAGTTAACCCTTTCCCAAACAATCCCTGGTTTTTACGACCCTGATATAGAAGCCCTTTCAAAACATTGTGGGAAAAGGAGAAAATGCTGGCTACCAGCATTTTCTCCTTTTCCCACAATGTTTTCTACCCTGCTGGAAACAGATTTCTATTTTTGAGTTACCTTTATTTTGTCATATGCAAGTGCTTTCAGTTTGGACATGCCAAAAATTATGTTGTTTGGTAATGTTTTAAGACATCTCAATAATGTACACACTGCACAATGTTCTTGCCCCACTTAACTTCTCATTGGAAGTTAATGCTAATTTCATTACTTCAGAGCATATTCTGATCAACAGTTTGCTGCCTGTTATATCGACCTCTGCCATTACAGGGAATTGACTGTCATTCTCCATCATATTTTACGATAATGTTTGCAGGAATATTAACCCATGATTGCCAGTCACCACGACCCAGATTATTCCTTTTTTAAATCTTTTTGCAGCAGACAACTCTTGGGAACTTTGACCAAACGAAGAGAATGTTGGCCACAACAACTCTAGTTTTAAACCTTTCTGCAACCATCTGCAAAAACAGTGCCTTTTGCCGATGGTAAAGATCAAGATCACAAAATGTGCAGTCTGATCTTGTATCTATACCATCCACATGTTAAGTCCATTTTATCAGTGTTTCAGCCAGCTCTGATGAAAAAGGGGCCAGTTGGCCCCCTGAAATCATAAACAGGGGCCAATCATCTTGAGCAAGGGGGAGTGGGTGGGGGAGTGTATTCTTTCAATAATAGACTGAATACATGTCTATAACATTTTTTTTAAATACCTTAGGAACTAAAGATTCTGCTTCCTTTCAAGTTTGTCCATTTCTGTGGAGCTTTGCCGAAGTCAAACAACTTAAAATCAGGTTGTTTTTTTTGTCATTGGGACCTTTGGCTTTGATACACTGCCAGATTAATCAGGCTTTAGATCACCTGAAGTTTGTGATGGTGTTACACTTGCTATTTTTCTGGTATTTGATAGCCCTGCCTCTTTCACTTTAATTTGGGCGAGTGAAAAAGTCGGTTGTTCTTCTTTTAATTTTTCCGCCGGTTGTTTCGTAGTTCATCATGAAAACGTTACTATAAGCAGATTACCTGCGCTTTGTAGCTTTTTCTCAATTTACAAATGTTTGATGCAAAAGGCGAGGAACCAGTACAAAAAAAAATAATGACTAGTTTTGTGCATTCGATAGTTTATACGGTACTACAATGTTATAAACACTAAGCCAGTCATGATTTCGTTCCATTAATTTTTGTATGCAATGCAGTTTCGTCCCATACTTTTTTGCACCTGGGCGCGGTCGTATACCGACAAATCGATTTTTGGGGGCCGTATATGATTTTTAAGCGCCAGATCTGGCATGCCATGTTTGGAATCCAAATTTATTTGCGGGAATCCTGCAAGGGCGCATCCTGGCTGAAACACTGTTTTATTGGATAAACAATCTTTGTAAGTTTCAGTGCACTATATTTTTAGGCCATTCAAAGATGCCAAGTTTTTATACAGGGTGACCCAAAATGAGTGCAACCCATATCATACAAATAAAATTGGGAAAAATAATCCACTTCATTTTATGGTGCAGATTCCACCAGAGGAGAGGATAACAACAAGAGAAAATAAGAGCCATTACTAAAAATGCCTTGGACAACTGAACAAAAATGATTTTGAAATGTGTTGAGACCTAGTATTTTGAGACAAAATCATTCAAATCAGTGCAGGCAAGATTCCAAAGGCCATTTAACTTTAACAACTATCCTGATAAAAGTCAGATTTACCGATGGGCTCATTTTTTGCACTGTTCCGGATCTCCTGAATTTATTTATCCATCGGTAAATCTGACTTTTATCAGGATAGTCGTTAAAGTTAAACTCCCTTCAACTGATTTGAACAATTTCGTCTCAAAATAGGTCTCAACACAAAATGTTTTTTGTTCAGTTGTCCAAGGCATTTTTTGTACTGGCTGTTATTTTCTCTTGTTGTTATCGTCTCCTCCAGTGGAATCTGCAACATAAAAAATATTGGATTACTTTTCATGATTTTATTCGCTATGATATGGGTTGCACTCGTTTTGAGTCACCGTGTATTTGGTGACATAAGAATTGTCCTGCCAGTGGCTAAAACTTTTCACCAGCTATAACCCTTTACTCCATAGATACTCATTTCTATGCATTGCTTGTAGGAGCCTTTAGAAAACATTGTGGCAAAAGGTGAAATTGCTCGTAACGAGCAATTTCACCTTTTGTCACAATGTTTTCTGTGCTATCAAAAGGTGTCATATACATATAAGAAACAGTTTCATCCTTGCTGCTAATTAGGGTCATTTAGAGTTACCACAGAAATGCCTTGTGGGGTAAAGGGTTAAATCAAAAGAATATCACATTTTTAATAACTGCCAATTAGCTTCAAGTGTCTTTACCACACCACAAAATTTTGGAGATGATCAAATTGATAAATTAACTTTTTTCATCTGAAAGAAATAGAATGAAAGAGCAATATTTGCTTTTGCACTATAAGTTGGAAAATTTCATTTTTTACACAAGTTTAGACTTCATTTTTAACTCATTACCAGACGACAAAATTTTTGACTTGTCCAAATAGAAAGCATTTGCAGACGACAAAATAAAAGTGACTGAAAATTTGAAATTTGTTTTGTGAAGGGTAGAAAACATTGTGGGAAAAGGAGAAAATGCTGGTTACCAGCATTTTCTCCTTTTCCCACAATTTTTTCCTAAAGGCTTCTTTCTCAGGGGCATCAAAAGTAGGGACTGTGTGGTAATGGGTTAATAATATGCAGTTGTTCCATAAAGTGATAAGAATGTTTTGGCTATTTCAATCCTTTTACATTTAATAGGCCTACTGTGTGCTTTATAGATGTATAGTTGTTATGGAGCTATGCTTTGCATCTTCTGGAAGCCATCAAGATATTTCATGGAGCAGAGATAGCCTGTTATTTCTTTGAAGGTGATAAAACTTTCTATAATCAGTTATCATTATCTAATCTGTGTTATCTATAAATGTCTGGAAAACTGGTCTTTCACCATAAATACCTTCTGAGTACTAACACCCTTTGTTCTAATTGAATTAACTCATCACCAAACTACGATAATGTCCAAATCCAAAGCATTTACAGATGACAAGATAAAAGTGACTGAAATTTTGAAATTTGTTTTGTGAAAGGTAGAAAACATTGCGGGTAAAGGAGAAAATGCTGGTTACCAACACTTTCTCCTTTTCCCGCAGTGTTTTCCAAAGCCTTCTTTTTCAGGGTCTTCAAAAGTAGGGATTGTGTGATAACAGGTTAAACTTGGTTTTTGAAACTAATTTCAAATCTTTTTCTGTCTAATTATCATAAATACTTATCTAACCTAAAAGCGTTTGCATACTGCAAAATAAATGTGACAAAAAAATTTAAATTCATTTTGGCAAGCGAAAAAACATTGAGGGACAAGGAGAAAATGCTGGTTACCAGCATTTTCTCCTTTTTCCTCCATGTTTTGAAGAGTCAAATAAGTTTGTCTGTAGGAGGCAGCATACTAGGGCTGCATCCCAGTTTTCTCCGTATCGTTGATTTACTTCAAAAACCCTGTAACTACAGCTTCAAACAAGCTGTAACTTACAAGGTTTTGGAAGTAAACTGACAATATAATTCTTCTTGTGAGTCCAAAAGTACATGAAAAAGCAAATAGTACAATTCTAATGTAATTACTTTTTTCCTATCTATTTCAAGATGAATCTGGAAGCTCATAGCCAAGACAACTGTAAAAACAAACACAAGTTACTTCATATTTATTTAGACTGATTCTATTTTAGATCTGTTTTCGGTTTACATTACAGGTAAACAGAATTTAATTTAATTGAAATTCTACCATCAAAAGTACAAGTTCATAATGAAGAATGTTTCCTCGAGTCAAATGTTAAAAGAAAGATCTACAATTTCCAAAGGTTTTCTACGATTTTCATTTTTAACCCTTTATCACTCAGTCCTGAGCTTTGATTGACTGATTGATTGTATGGTGTTTAACTCTTTACCACCCGAGAAAATTTTAGACTGGTCCAACTTGAAAGCATTTGCAGAAGACAAAATAAAGGTAACTGAAAAATTGAAATTTGTTCTGGGAAGGGTAGAAAACACTGTGGGAAAAGGAGAAAATGCTGGTTATCAGCATTTTCTCCTTTTCCTACAGTGTTTTCAAAAAGGCTTCTTTCTTAGGGGCGTCAAAAGTAGGGATTGTGTGGTAATGGGTTAATGCCATTTTCAACATTATTTCACTTATATCATGGAAGCCAGTGCATCTATCCAATTGCTTTTCTGGAGTCTCTTTTACAAATACTCCACACTATCTTCTTTCTAAGCCACTGGCTGCTTTCCCACATAATCACTGTCAAAACAATGATATTAAAAGCCTTTTTTTTAGGATCATTGATAGGCTGCAGGAATCTTAGGTCTGACTGTATCCAAAATTATTTTCAACATTTTAAAAAGGTCTGAACAAATCTTTAGAAATTCTGTAAAAAATCTGTTTAGACCTCCTTACAATATAATTCTGAGTCTCAATGAACCTGAGGAAGAGGCAACCAGCATTTTCTCCTTTTCCCACAATGTTTTCTGCCCTATCAAAGATAGACAATATAACTCAAGCAAAATTTGTCTGCAAATGCTTTAAATCTTTACCAAACGACGATTTTCTAGATAGGACCAAATTGAATGCATTAATTTGCAGACAACAAATTCAATGGAACTCAATGATGATTTTTCAACTAATGGTGCAGTCACACTACAGCGTATGAGCGTATGAGAGGAACCTATGTGTTGCGTAAAAAAAAATTAGAAAAAAAAAAATGCTTATATGCACAACTTTACACCATGTAAACCTGAGCTATTGGCGACTGTTCATTTAAAACGTATGAAAAGGGTAAGTACAGCGTTAGTTGAATGTATAACTGGTGTATACGCAGCCAATACAAAACGTATGCAGACAAATATGAGCATTTGTCAACTTAAGTCACCGTCAGTATAGTGATCATCACCGCATGAGTTGCGCATGAAAGCGTACGAGTAATGTACACATAGCGTATGTGAGCTTATGACTTCAAGCTGTTAAAGTGAGGGGTAGAAAACATTGTGGGAAAAGGAAAAAATGCTGGTTACCAGCATTTTCTCCATTTCCAAAACATTTTCTAAAAGTTACTTTCTCAGGGTTGTCGAAAGCTGTTAAAGATGCCTGTATAAAAGACTACAACCCGTGGAAAAAAAAAAGAGCAAGGAAGTGAACCTGTTGCTCCACCCTCTGAAGAAGCTGGTCCAGCCGAAGAGTTTTTTGAAACACCATTTAAAGTACCTGCTGACGGTATTGTTCATTCCAGGTTCCCATCTTTCCCTCCACCCTGATGAACACTCGCTTGATTCATCTCTGTCATCTGAAGTGTCAGAGGCTGTTTCTAAATCCTCTCTTCAGGAAAAGAAAAAAAGGGCAAAAAAGAAGTCCTCAGCCTTACCATGGAGGAGGAGGACCAGATGCTTGATTTCATATGTGGCAACCCCGTGCTGTGGAATGTAAAGATCTTGATCTACAACTGACGAAGACGAGGCAACAGTTCCCAAAATATAATGTGTAGCTAAACTCATCCACTTCATGCTTTCGTATGAGAAGCATACTCGATTTATGGGTAACAATTACTTTTAGCCTCACTCTAGTGCATCAAGCGTATGCCTAGCGTATGATGAGCATATAATTATGCTATACGCTGGCATACCCTGAAAAATTTTGAACTTGGGCTTCTGGGTATGACAATGTGCACTAACATATAACAGCGTGCTTTGAATGCAAATGACTTATGCCTAACAAACTTGTAGTGTACATCAGCTTATGAGAGCGTATAAGCATTTTTTCCCATACCTTTACGTATGTTACTGTCATACACTGTAGTGAGACTGCACCATAACTTGTACATCTCAGGAAAACCAAAGCTGTAATAACTTAACACCAAAAATCTTCATTGTTACATTTTCTGTGATATTTCTGAATTAAAATACACTCTATTTCCATTTTTGCTAAAATTATTTCCATAGAAAGCTATAAAACATCATTTACTGATATAATAAAAATGTCCAAATTTATGTAAATCTGGAGGAATTTACAAAACAAAGTGATCTATAATTGTCTGTTTTCTTCCTAGATTGTAATGAATGGTATTCCCCATGCAAGTATAGAAAAATCTCTAACTATTCTGAATTGTTACGATACTTCTAGGTACTCTGAATAAAGTAATAAACAAGCCGGAATTTAAATGAGTTTCCAGGAACTGCCAAAGGCATTTGATCAAAACTTCAGTAAGCACTTTTTTAATTCAACATGGCAGCCAGTGTACCTATCCATGCTTTCCTGAAGTTGGTCTTTTCATCAATACTCAGCACAATCTTCTTTCCAAGCCACTGGCTGCTTTCCCACATAATCATCATCGAAACAATTGTCAGCAGTGGGAGAGAAGTGAATTCTGTCGCAGTGACTATCTTCAATCCTCAAAAAGAGACTGGCCGAGGCAGGGGTCATAGCCAAGGATCAAACCCACGACTCCATGTTCTCAAGTCCTTCCTGCACACTACAGACTGAGCTATCTGGGCTCAGCTTTATATTAATGCTGAGTAAGTGGTGGTTAATACTGCTATTAACCCTTTCCCAAACGATAAATTTTGGACTCTTCCAAACCGAAAGAGTTTGCAGACGATAATTTTAGATTTTGAGAAAATGGCAGAAAGTTCTCAAAAAGGGCAGAAAAAACTGTGGGAAAAGGAGAAATTGCTCGTTACGAGCAATTTCTCCTTTTCCCACAGTGTTTTCAAAGGACTTTTACTGCAGACACGTAAAAAACCAGGGTTTGTTTGGGAAAGGGTTAACAATATTGGTTGAAAAGTAGTTATATAATAGTGATAGCTCAATTATAATCATGTGTTCACTGTGTTGTATTAAACTCCAGGGGCAACTATCATAGTAAAATGTGCTTCAACCCTAAACCCAACTGTCACCGGTTTTAAAGACCCAGAAGAAGAAGCCTTTTGAAAACCTTGCATGAACAGGAGGAAATGCTGGTAACCAGCATTTTCTCCATTTCCTACAATGTTTTCCACCTTATCATAGACAAATTCCATCTTTTGAGCTATAATTAATTTGTTGTTTGCAAATGCTTTCAATCTAAGCAAGTCTGTATTTGGCTTGTGTGGTAAAGAGCTAAGGATTCAATCTATTCCTAGTCTAGCATCAATCCTACAGTCAAAACTTCATGGGGAAAATGTACTGTAAAAACAGACACAGAGAGGCAATCCTTGTGCAAATTCACAAGTCATACTTTGTCTTCATCTCCTTACTTTTCTGCACCACTTGATAGGGTAACAGCATAATGCTTCAAACAGTTCAACCACTTCAGCATAAGTGGTGACCACTTAAAAAAGTAAACATTTACTCAACGTATTTATACACAAGAAATCTAGCTTTTCACTCTGTAGCAAATGACAAAAATCTGCACTTGTCCCAACTGGGAGCATTTGCAGATGACAACCTAAATGTTATTTACAGTAATTGATAGAATTAGTCCTCGATAAGGTAGAAACACTGTGGGAAAAGGAGAAAATGCTGGTTACCACCATTTTCTCTACCTTCCCACAATGCTTCCAATGGGCTTCCTCCTCAGGGTCGTTAAACATGTAATTTGTTTGATACAGAGTTAACCCATTACCACACAATCCCTACTTTTGACACCCTTGAGATAAAAGCCCTTTGAAAACACTGTGGGAAAAGGAGAAAATGCTGGTAACCAGCATTTTCTCCTTTTCCCACAGTGTTTTCTACCCTTCCCAGAAGAAATTTCAATTTTTCAGTCACCTTTATTTGTCGTCTGCAAACGATTTCAATTTGGACCTGTCTAAAATTTTCTCGTGTGGTAAAGAGTTAAGCAGACAACATTTTTTGTACTTGCAGACTACAAACTAAATGTGATCCAATGACGGATATTCATCTGTGGAAGGGTAGAAAACATTTCAGGAAAAGGAGAAAATGCTGGCTTCCAGCATTCTCTACTTTTCCCACCATGTTTGTAATAAGCTTTTCTCTAAGGGTCACAGGCAAATGTTATCCTTTCAAAAGGTCTCTTGTTTCCAAATGCCTTCAACTTGGAAAAGTCTACAAATCCTGTCAATTGTCAGGTAAAAATTTGCCTCTTTTTGAGATGACAAAAGTTTGTGCCAGGTAAAAATTTACTTCTTTTCAAGACGACATCAGCTTGTTGTCAGGTAAACAAGTCCTCCTATAGATGACATAAGTTTGTTGTCAGCTAAAATGTGGCCTCTCTTCAAAATGACACAAGTTTGTTGTCAGATAAAAGTTATCTATTTTCAAGATGACATAATTATGTTCGTTGTCGGGTAAAATGTATCTTTTCAAGATGACACAAGTTTGTTGTCAGCTAAAAAGTCCTTTCCCAGATGACAAAATGTTTCTTGTCGGGTAAAAAATTGCCACTTTTCAAGAAAACAAAAAAGTTTGTTGTCAGGTAAAAAGTTGTTTCTTTTTAAGACACAATTTTTTGTCAGGTAAAACATGTCTTTCCCCCCCCCCCCCCAGGAGGTATACAGGTATAAAGTTGCCTCTTTTCCAGGTAAGTTTGTTGTCAGTGAGAAAGTTGCCTCTTTTTGATTGTTTCCCCCATGACACAAGTTTAATGTCAGGTAAAAAGTTGCCGTTTTTCCAGATACACTAAGGTTATTGTCAGTGAAAAAGTAGCTTCTTGTTGTTTCTCTCCTCCTTTCCCAATAACATAAGTTTGTTGTCAGGTAAAACATTGCCTCTTTTCTGGATGTCCAATGTTTGTTGTCAGGTGAAAAGTAAAATGCCTATACTCCAGATTATAATCATTTAGATCTGATTGTCTTCGAAGCATCTGAAGACAAAAAATACTGTCACGGAGAGTGGATAGATATATAAGCACTTGAAACCAGCCTTGCTGTAGAGCTAGCTTTTACAGCGATGCAGTTTGGTGTATTTCTCTCCGTGATAGTTAAGCAACGTGCATTAGGTTAGTACCTAGATGGGTGACCAGGTTGTTGCACGTTACATTTGGTGGCAGCGGTGGGATAATGACAACTGCCGGACTGGGGTTGCCTTGCCCATGTATATTCCCCTGGTGTTTCTGTATATACATGCTTGTACATTGTATATAGGTCTCGGGGTCGAGACTTCTCGAAGGGGGGAATAATGTCACGGAGAGAGGATAGATATATTAGCACTTGAAACCAGCCTTGCTGTAGAGCTAGCTTTTACAGCGATGCGGTTTGGTGTATTTCTCTCCGTGATAGTTAGCAACATGCATTAGGTTAGTACCTAGATGGGTGACCAGGTTGTTGCACGTTACAATACACTACAATCAAATACCAGTACAAAAAACAACATTGTGTGACAAGAAGGAAATGCTTAAAAGCTTATCTCCTTCTCCCACAATGATTTCAAATACTATCGTTATCAGAGTTGTAAAAACACACACTCACTTTTTGAAAAGGTTAGGTATGTTAAAAAGCTTTTCCAAACAACCAGTTTTTAGACTAGTCAAAACTGAAAGCAACTGAAGTTAAAAAAAATATTCAAATGTTGAAATTTGATTTTTAAAGGTTAGAAAATGTTGTGGGAATAGGAGAAAATGTTGGTCACCAGCATTTTCTCCTTTTCCCACAATGTTTTCCACAGCCTTTTTTCTCATGTTCATAAAGTTTGGATTGTGTAGTCAAGGGTTAAACCATTTGCAATGATACCTTGACTTCCATGCCACTGTATCATCTCAAATTTATAGATGAGTATATTTGATAGTGATGCAAATGAATAATGGCTCTTTGTGTGGTTAAGATTTATCCTTTTTGCTCTAAAATTGACATGATATGAAAATGTTTCAATGCTAACAGCCTTTGAAAACTTTTATTCTTTATGATAATTTATCAAATTATTTGATTCTTTTTCTTTTCAAAAACAACAGGACAACATCAACAATTATGCATTATAACACCATGATCTCTCTCTACTGTCTCTCAATTTGTGACAATTCACCATATAACATAATAATTTTATCAGATTTATTCAAATTAAAAGTGTTTGTAAGACAACATACATTGCGTCAAATGAGGCTGAAATGATGCGCAGTCAGGGAGTGAAAAGTTTATCTTTGAAAGAGTAAAAACTAATGTGGAAAGAGGAAAAATGATCTATCTATCTATCTGAGCATTTTCTCTATTTTCTCTTTTCTTCCCACAATCATGTATTCAGTTATCTGCTTTACAGGATCACTGAGGCACTGGGTTAACTCTTTCCATGCCATAGATAACACCAGAAGCTTTTATGGACAGACTAGTTCAAGATCAGACTGCACAGAATCTCTGATCTTCCCTGTCCACTGCTAAATTCTAGATTATGAACAAAATGTCACTTTATCTTGCAGAAGAAATGTATCTTTTTAGCCTTTGAAAAATACAATTTATTCATTCGAATTAACTCATTACCAAACAACAAAATTTTAGGTTTGTCCAAATCAAAAGAATTTGCAGACAACAAAATAAAACTGTCTGAAAATTTGTTTTGTGAAGGGTAGAAAACACGGTGGGAAAAGGAGAATTGTGGTTACCAGCATTTTCTCCTTTTTACACAATGTTTTCTAAAGGCTTGAAGGCTTTCACAGGGTTGTTCAAATCAGGGATTGTGTGGTAATGGGTTAAGAAGATGGGAAAAGTACATCTAGATAAAGTTCTAAGATTAAACATGTAAAATACCAATATTTGTGGTCAGAGAGCAAACTGCTTGTAGGAAATGACATCACTCAACCACAGGCCCTTTAGTATTATGGTAGTGCATGACATTCAAAGAGAATATTTTTGAAAACATTTCTGTTTAGGAAAAGGAGAAAATGCTTGTGACCAGCATTTTCTCTTTTTTCCTACAAGTTTTCTAGTCTTTGAAAGACAATTTCCACCATATCTTGCTTGGTACAATGCACTGCAGAGATCCATTAAACCACTTTTTTCACAGTGCATAACTCAAGTAACACCAAATTGATGTATGGTTTACTAAATATACAGCATCTGTATGATTTATTACCGAAAAAACATAGACAAACAATATTTACAGAAAGTTTCAGTGCGACCAATCAATTATCGGAGGTTTTAGGCTATATCCCAGCACCTGACCATGGAATGTCAAAGTATGTTTGTGGTTATTGCTTCATGTTTAATTTTTGTTTTCGTAAGCCGTTTGTGAAACAATATTTCACTGGATGTAAGGAATATGATGTTAAGGGGATAATATCCAATAGGGGGCGCATTGCGAGAATCTCGAAATCGGGCTTGATCTGCAAAGGTACTAGATCCACGAAGTGATCGTAACCTTGGCTCGCCAAGATGAATATAAAGAGAAGAGACAGTATTTCATAAAATACTTTTATATCTGATTTTAGAAAATACACAAGACAGATAAATATATCATGAGACTATTACAGAACAGAATGCCATTTATCATATTATCCTTGAACACTTTATCACACATTTCCATGTTTCAAAGCCCTGTGAAAAAGATAACTTTTGAAAACAATGTAGGAAAAGAAGAAAATGCTGGTAGCCAGCATTTTCTTCTTTTCCTACACTGTTTTGTACTTTCTCGTAGTTTTTAGACTATATCCCAGCACCTCACCTCACGAAACATCCTCTGAATCTTACCTTATTTGCAAATATTCTTGATTTCGACATTTATCATTTGTCATTTGGTACAGAGTTAACCAGACAGAAATCTTAAATATTACAGGCCTAAAAATAAAAGGCTGTGGAAACATATTATACAAGGAAAGGAAATGTTGGAAACCCTCTTCTTTTTTTCCAATGTGTTCACCATTAACCACATCCATTTTGTCATCAGCAGCTGCTTTCACCATGGACAAGACTGAAACTTTTCCGTGTTAGTAAAGAGTTGTACGATATTCTCCTGGAAGTTCGCCAGAACTATTCTGGTAGGCCATTCAGAGACAATTGTCAAGAACCATTTACTAAATGATTCACATTCTTCTATAAAACATCACTTTTATCCCCCCAAGTCTTGTCTACTAGCAATATGATAACAATATGGGAACAATTTGGTGCTTTAGTTTACATGTGATGATCACGTTTTAACTTTTACCAAACGACACAATTTTGAATGTGTCCCAATAATGAAAGCATTTGCAGATGACAAATTAAAAGTACCTAAAATGATGAGGTACTCCTTGATAGGATAGGAAATTGTGGGAAAGGTGAAAATGCTTTACCAACATTTTCTCCTTTTCCAACGATGTTTTTCAAAAGCCTTCTACCTTACGGTTGTTAAACGTTGGGGTTGTTTGGTAAGGGGTTCATTATTCAGATTGTGCTTTTTGAAGTTTTATTACACAAAAAAAAGAGAAGAAATGTGTCGAGATACAATCAAGACAAATATTCTAACAAAGTTTCATGAGTATTGGTTTGAAAATGTGGCCAATAGAGTGTGCACAATATTTTTAAAGATTTCACCTTGCGACCACATTCTTTACCCAATGTGACCCATTTATGCATTTGTAGAAGATATCATCAACAAAAACCTCTGAATAAGTTTCATAGGTATAGGACTGAAAATGAAGCCTCTGGAGTGTACTTGATGGATGATGGACAACACATGACAAACAACAGACACACCATGTTCACAAAAGCTCACCTTCAGTACTTTAATGTGCTCAAGTGAGGTAAAACAAGCATTGGTTTGTGGTAATTTAGTGCTTAATCCCAGGGAAATATTTTAAAACAATATGACTGTCTATAGGGGTGTAAAATGTTAACTCTTTACCAGATGACAAAATTTAGCCTTGTCCTTATTGAAAACATTAAATTTTCTGGAGGACACATTCATTGTTGCTCTTTCATGGGGGTTGGAGACATCATGAGTCATTAAGAGGAAATGCTGGGTACTAACATTTTCTCCTTTTTTCCGCAGCATTTTGGAAGTTTTTGTTCTATAGATTGTAAATGTCTGGACTTTGTGCTGAAGGGTAAAATTGAATGCACTGTGCCCTTCCAGTTAATGTAATTGGCAGGAAAAATACAAGCCTGTCTTATATCCAATAGTAATAAACGGAATAACTAAATCAGATAGAGAAGAGCCCATACAATTTCCATAATAATCATCTTACAATAAACAGACCTTATGGCATCACATATTTTGTCCTGTAATTTCTATCTTTTATATGAGGATCTACTGAGAAAATTTCCTGAATGTCTT
This sequence comes from Tridacna crocea, assembly GCA_943736015.1. NCBI lineage: Eukaryota > Metazoa > Mollusca > Bivalvia > Cardiida > Cardiidae > Tridacna > Tridacna crocea. The sequence goes on from OX031063.1 coordinate 47,930,132, forward strand.
CAAAACCAAATGGATTTATAGATCTTATCATTTATAGCTATGCTGTTTTCAAAGACAACATCCAGGTATTGTCACAGCGTTGTCTACTATATGTGCAAAAACTTAGACTTTTTATAGTATCTCTGTCATTCCTGAAGATACTTAATTCTTTTTTCCTACAATGTTTTCAGAAGGCTTCTTTCTTGGGGTGGTTACTCATTACCAAACAACAATATTTTAGGCTTGTCCAAATCGAAAGCATTTGCAGACCAAAAAATAAATGAAAATTTGAAATTTGTTTAGTGAAGGGTAGAAAACATTGTGGGAAAAGGAGAAAATGCTGGTTACCAGCATTTTCTTCACTTCCTAAAATATTTTCTAAAAGTTTCTTTCTCAAGGTTGTCCAAAGTAGGGATTGTATGGTAATGGGTTAAAACCAGGGATTGTTTGGTAAAGAGTAAACTCTTTCCCGACTGTAAAAATTTCAGACCTGTCCAAATTGAAAGTATTCATTTGCAGACCACAAATCTTATGTGACTCAAAACTTAAAATTTATTTTCGGAAGGTTAGAAAACAGTATGGGAAAAGGAGCTATAATGTTGTTATGAACTTTCTCAGAGTGTCAGGGTGCTGAGAAACTGAAAACGCTGAGAAAATTAAAATTACTGATTTACAAACAAGTCTGATGTGACTCAAAAATTAAAATTTATTTCGGGAAGGTTAGAAAACATTACGGGAAAAGGAGAAAACGCTTGTTACCAGCATTTTCTACTTTTACTGTAATGTTTTCATAAGCTTTCTCTGTCAGGATCTTTAAGAGCCAGGACTCAGTGTATTAACCCATTACCAAACGCCAATATTTTAGGCTTGTCCAAATCAAAAGCATTTGCAGACAACAAAATAAATGTGACTGAAAAACTGAAATTTGGCTTGGGAAGAGTAGGAAACATTGTGGGAAAAGGAGAAAATACTGTAACCAGCATTTTCTCCTTTTCCCACAATATTTTCAAAAAGCTTCTTTCTCAGGGCCTTTAAAAGTCAAGATTGTGTGGTAAAGAGTTAAAAGCCGGGACTGTGTTGTAAAAGATTAACATACTGTTTTTTCTATCGTTAGATGTAGCCCACAAGAGGCACACATTCTGTTCACAGACAGTTATCCTATGGGGACTCACAAAAGTGGCCAATTTTGTCGGGGAAATTGCAAACATCAGGCTACAAGAAATTCTACTTTACTCTAATAGCGTACCCAAGCGTCTGAATCAGCATCTTTTCTTATGCAAGAATTATTTTATTTGACATGAATTATTCTATTTTTCGGGGTATAATCTAGATTTTTAGCGCAATCTGGATGACATAATTTTTTTATGTCCCCAGATTGAAAAATACTGTTCTGGGAATGCAAGTTCGCAGACTTCATAGTTCTTTTATTAACCACCGGGTGGCTCAGTGGTGAGCGTGTCGGACTCATGACCAGGTGGTTGTGAGTTCCAGACCCGGTTGAGGCAAACTTTCTTTCCGGCGTATTTTCGCCTCTCACCTCTGCTGAAGCATGTGAGAAAAGTAGTCGGTGGCTTTGGAAAGAAAGTTGTGTTAGTACTGGAAACATGTGGTGCATCATCAACCGCCATGATATGACCTTAGCTTTTAAGGTGTGTGTGTGTGTGTGTGGGGGGGGGGGGGGTTGTGTTGGTTGGTTGCTTCAAATCCTCTTTCTGATGATAGATTATATAGTCATTGTGACAGAATTCACTTCCCTCTTACAACTCATCATTGATTTGAAAATTGTAATGTATGATGTATGAAAGCAGCTGGTGGCTTGGGGTTTAATATTGTGCAAAGTGCTGATAACATAAACTTTAGGAAAAAGTTTTGCATAAAGAATGATACGCAAAACATTTCCCCCTTTTCCTACAATGTTTTCAAAAAGCTTTTTTCTCAGGTTCGTCAAAAGTAGGGATTGTGTGGTAAATTTAATTAGATAAACTTTTCAAGTAGCCATTTAAAGTGGTTTCATTTGGTATATAAAAGAGTTAAATGGATCAAAATTAAAGGGCGATTCAAGAAAAATTATACCACAGTAGCCAACAAAAAGATGAAATGCGTGAAATCAGCCGGTTCAATGTGTCACAAGTCTACTCGGGTAAATGATCTAATGATCGTCTTGCATGTCACTGATCTACCATCTCTGACAGCTGGCTGCTTATCAGGTTAACAATAAAACATGTAATGACAGTGATAAAATTCCCATTCAATCTATCACCCTAAAAAGAGATTACTAACAATTGGTAGACAGCACTTTAGAATTATTTTGAGAAAAAGAGCTTTTTGCTTGTTGTTTCCATGTCTCCAAGTTACTCTGATTTCCATGTCCCGAAGTTACTCTGACATTGGTTAGGAAAATGGGTGCTTAATAGGGAAAATGGTGATCACAAGCCTTTTTGTTCCCTTTTACCACAATGCTTGCTGAGGCCTCCTTCTCCATGGTCACAAAAGCACATATCTTTAAAAAGTGTCAATCCATTACCACACAATCCCTACTTTTGACGACCCTGAGAAGGAAGCCTTTAGAAAACATTGTGGGAAAAGGAGAAAATGCTGGTAACCAGCATTTTCTCCTTTTCCCAAAATGTTTTCTACCCTTCACAAAACAACTTTCAAATTTTCAGTCCTTTTTATTTTGTCATCTGCAAATGCTTTCGATTTGGACAAGCCTAAAATTTTGTCGTTTGGTAACAAGTTAACACTTAGAGTGCAAAAAACCTCCAACAGACACTTTCAGTCTAGAAATACCCATACAACTCAAAACCTTGTGAGAAAAGGACAAAATCCTGGTCACCAGCATTTTCTCCTTTTCCCATAATATTTTCTACGCTTTCAAAAACAAATTTCAATTTTTGAGTCTGCAAATGCTTCTAATTTGGACTAGTCTAAAATTATGTTGTTTGGTAAAGAGTTAACCCTTTACTCCACTCATTTCTACACAATGCTTGTAATAACCTTTGGAAAACATTGTGGCAAAAGGTGAAACTGTTCGTGACGAGCAATTTCACCTTTTGTCACAATGTTTTCTATGCTATCACAAGGTTTCATATACACATAAGAAACAGCTTCATCCTTGCTGTTATTTAGGGTCAATTAGAGATACCATAGAAATGCCTTATGGGGTAAAGGGTTAAGTTACCCCCACAAACACCTTTGAAGTCTCTTGTAGGTGAAAGAAAAAATCATGACAAATTGAGAAATAACCTAGAATTTGTAATTTCTGTATATTGCAGAGTGTTCTATCCTATGTTTCTTTGATCTCATTTGTTCATATACAAGTCAGATCCTCATCTCTCCTAAGGTTTGAACTTGTTGTATATAAAATTGCATGATCAAGGGAATGGGTTTCATGTGTTATACAATAATTATCATCAAAGTAAGATAAGAAGTCTCTTCCTGCATTGAACATTCAACTGTCTTATACTTAACCACTTACCAATCATTTCAGTCTTTAACCCTTTCCCAAACAATCCCTGATTTTTACTGGTCTGGAATAGTAGCCATTTGAAAACATTGTGGGAAAAGAAGAAAATGCTGGTAACCAGCATTTTCTCCTTTTCCCACAATATTTTCTACCCTATCATAGACAGAAATCATCTTTTCAGCAAGAGTTGAATTGTCATCTGCAAATGCTTTCAATTTGGTCTAGTCCAAAAGTTTGTCGCTTGGGAAAGGGAAGTAAAGGACCCCAAGGAGGAAGACTTGTGGCAAAACAATAAGAAGAGGAGAATTCTCCTGTTCCATCACACATTCTGCTAATTCAAAGATGAATCTCATTGAAGCAAATTTAATTATTTGTCTACAAATGTTCATTACTGAAGGTGTAGGATTTGTAACCTGGATGTCACAGGTTTGAACCCCATCAGAAGCACTGGACTTCAATCAATTAACTACATGATCCTATAGTGCTCATGTGTTAAAAAAACAATCCTTAACCAACCAATTAAATGCTAGACTTGCCTAACTGAAGGGTAGAATTAAGTTTTACTAATCTAAGGGTACGCCTGAGTTGCACTAAATATTGGAACTACCTAAATTACACTAAGATATACCCCGAAGTTACACCAACTGCAGGGTATAGAATATACCTACACTTATAATACAACTACAAAATAGACCAAAGTTACACAAACTATAAATTAGACAAACTATGAGGCAGTACATCATTAAACCAGCTATTGGGTAAATGTAATTTATAAGAACCATAGGTTATGCCTAAGCTACACCACCCACAGGGTATACCTTATTTCACCAATTGTAGGGTAACTCAAGTTACACCAACTACATGGTACGACCAAAGTTACACCACTTACAGAGTTTACCTAAGTTATAGCAACTATAGAGGTAAACCTACGTTACACAAACTACAGTTTACACCTTATGTGACACAAACTAAAAATGGTAGACCTATGTTACACCAACTAAAGGGTATAAGTTACACCAACCATACAATATACCAAAGTTATACCAGTGTAATGGTACACTTAAGTTATAACAACTTTTGGGAATACCACAGTTACACCACATAATTTGGTATACCAAAATTATACCAACTATTACCAAAGTTATACCAATTCTGTTGTGTTACTCTTTTTTTTCCAAAATTTTCCCAATTTATAGAATCATAAGCATCAAGGTAAACAGGAGGATAGGACAAAACATTTCTTTCACAATTCTGAAAGCATTATGTTTTCCTATTCTGACATCTCTTTGACATAAAAAACCCATGTACAATAGATGGAGCAATATGGGGTTAACATGCTTGGGTTCAATAATGAATTCTGTTTGATGAGAACACTGCAGAACCAGCCTCTATTTTGGATGATATGACAACAAAGTCTGAAATTAAACAGACTGGTTCTGCAGTGTATGCATCCAATTAAATTCAGTATGATACCTATGCATGTTAAATAGCCTGTTTATCTAAAACCACACTGAAATTCAATAACAATTATCCTGGTTATTATACCAAGAAAATGAAACAAAGAAAAGGGAGGGATTTCCATATAATGATGATTTATGACAAAGTATTTCTGTAGACTATTCACCCAAAAACATCAATATTTGGGACTCAATCCCTGTTCTAAGAAATTCATGTCCTGGACTCTAGCCTCATTCTGAAAAATCCTCATTTTGGGATATTTAGAATTCACATAGTAGTGCAACTGAAATAATTGGACCTTATTTTCTATGCATGAAACAATATAATTCATTATGTTTGAATGATTCAGAATTATTTTATATTCTCACATTGTAAATATAAGGCTTTGCAAATCAAAATACTTCCTAAGGCTTTTATTTTGTATGCAGCCAGTTAAGCAGTAAATTCGATTCACTGAATATCATTGGGAAAAAAGCTTAGACTAACAATTATCTCCAATAGATAATCACTGACCCATCATCTGAATAAATATGTATTATATGCATTACTTTAACCATTGCCTCATTGATAATAGTTTCTCCTTTACCAGACGATGGGGTTGAAAACATTGTGAGAAAAGGAGAAAATGCTGGTTACCACAATGTTTCCAAAAGGCTTTTTTCCCAGGGTCATTAAAAGTATGCATTGATTCATTTACCGAGATGAGTGTTTTTGAAAACATTGTGAGAAAAGAACATGGGAAACATGGAACCCCGAGATGGGACTAATTTCGATCCCAGGGCTGAATCTTGAAAATATTCGGAAGCGATCCATTAAGTGAAGCTACATGTATGTGCCAAATTTGGTAGTCCTTGAAGCTATCGTTAAGAGCAAGAATACTTCTAAAGTTTTCACTCAAGGAGCATAATTGTTACACGTATGACCCATGGAATGAGGCCAGTATCAACACAGGATATATAGTTACTGAACAAAATTTGCGTATGTTTTATATAACTATAGTATGGTGGCATATTCCTGTCATGAGATACAAGAAAACTATTGAGATAAATCAAACTTTCCTGGAAATTTTATATTTTCATTTCAACAAGATACAATTTCGAGGAAACTTTATAACAGTTTTTCTAAAATGTAAATGATGTCTTGTATTTCATGAATGAAATTATGCCAACCTACTATAATTACATAAAACTTATGCAAATTTTGTTCAGAACTATGTTACTAAAATAGGACAAAGGGCTTTAACTCTTTACCACACGAGAAAATTTTAGACTGGTCCAAATTGAAAGCATTTGCAGACGACAAAATAAAGGTGACTAAATAATAGAAATTCGTTCTGGGAAGGGAAGAAAACACTGTGGGAAAAGGAGAAAATGCTGGTTACCAGCATTTTCTCCTTTTCCCATAGTGTTTTCAAAAGGCTTCTTTCTCAGGGGCGTCAAAAGTATGGATTGTGTGGTAATGGGTTAATCTGAAATTTGTGGTACAGGTCCACAAGATGATAACACCCATAAAATTATACAACTGTAGCTGCAGTTAACAATGGAACCAAAACAATATGAAGTTGCGTGAGCAGAGAATCATCGGAGAATTAATGTTCCATAATATTTCTATCCAATCCACACTTAAGCGTTATGTCATAAATCAAGAGCGACACTCTGCTAACAATGCAAAAGAAAAAGTGCCATATGGATTGGTGTATAATCAAATAACGAAATGAGAATAAATCTCATCCTATTATATTTTAAGTGCCTCTGGATGTGGTCACCTAATCCTTCATCAATTGGTATAACTCATGGGAATGTAGTTGTTGGACACAACATCACAGGCAGTGATAAAAGATAAACTAGTAATTACCAATTTTTCCACAATGTTTTCAACCATTTCAAAGAAGAATCCCAATTATCCAATCTTTTGTGGTATATTTAACTCATTCCCAAACGACAAAACTTATGTTTGTCCAAATCGAAAGCATTAACTGCAGACAACAAAGGTGACTGAAAATTTGAGATTTGTTTTGTGAAGGGTAGAAAACATTGTGGAAAAAGGAGAAAATGCTGGTTACCAGCATTTTCTCCTTTTCCCACAATGTTTTCTACTGACTTCCTTCTCAGGGTCATCAAAAGTAGGGATTGTGTGGTAATGAGTTAATGGGTTGTCTGCAATAGTTATTGCTTTCAATACAGTCATATCTAAATATAATAATATTATGTGGTCATTGCACAATGACCTTTGTCAAACACTTTTGTTGCTCGTCAATTTTATATATTGGCCAAAGGACCAGAGTAAAAAGTGATTCAGTCAGTTATTTGACAAACTGGATTTATGGACCTGTATGTGATGCCATTTGCTTGGTATCACATGTCATCACAGTGCTCCATTAAACCCCCTTTTACCACAACATGGTTCAAATATAATATGGATCAAGTGGTACAGAAAACACTTTAGGAATAATGCTTGCCTGTGTTTTATAAATAGGCAGTTAAATTATAGTTGGGCAACAAATTGCTCCATCTCTGGGTACAACAATGCAGTCCACATAACAGTTCTGAAAGTTTAACTTAGGATGTTGACCAGCGCTTCAGATAACAGGGAGTGATTGTATTCTAAATCCATCATTTCTCTTCAAAACCCTATGTTGAGGGTACTCATTAGAATTGTCTTGATGAGACGATTCTAATGAGTACCCATAACATAGGGTTTGGAGGAGAATATTCAGTATTTTCAATTTTAATATCAAAATCACTCCCTCTATCTGGAGCTCCGATTGACAAGTAAATATGGTTAAATACAAAAGGAGAAATGGTACTTAACTTACATTTGCTGATGATACAAAAAAAAGGGACACTATGATAATATGAGCTTATGGAGGTGACAACAGATTTACGAGATTTCGATGACAAGTGATGGATGATTATAAAATACAGAAGTACCCTTTAGGGATTCTAGTGTCAACATGGGAGCAAAATTGTGTCCAGGAAAAAAAATGTGCTTTGTCAGAAAATATAATTTCATTAATCATAAAACTTTCAGGAAATTGAAATCTGAACCAATTCACACCATGGCATTTTATTTCAACTCCTTACCACATAATTCTGAGATTTGTTACAACCCTGCATGAGAATGCTTTTGAAAATGTTGTGGAAAAAAAGAAAAATGCTGGTGACCAGCAATTCCTCCTTTTCCCACAATGTTTTCTACTCAATTTAAGGCAAGCCTCATGCTTTTAGCGATATTAATGTTGTTATCTGCAGATGCTTTCAATTTGATCATGTTTAAAATTGTCATGTGACTCTCAGAATCCCTACAGGGACCTTTCAAAATGGATGATCTTAAAACTTTTCTAACCAAGACACTGAGAATTGCTCAGATGATGGAATTTGTCTTTTTTTTACATAGAAAAACTGTGGAAAAAGGAAAAAGAAGATACTGGTTACAAGTATTAGCTTCCTGTCTTTTGATCCTTCCAAATGAAGTCCAGACCTCCAGATAGATTGAGTGATTTTGATTTCAAAATTGACAATACTAATTATTATCTGCTAAACCCTATGTTGTGGGTACTCATTTGAATCATCTCATTGAGACAATTCTAATGAGTACCCACAACACAGGGTTTTGAAGAGAAATAATGGATTTAGTATGCCATCACTCCCTCTACTCTGGAGCTCTGGAAGTCTTTGCTCAGAGATGTTAAAACATGTGAACATTTGATGAAGTGATTTATGGCTAACACAAACTAACCCATTACCACACAATCCCTACTTTTGACGCCCCTGAGAAAAAAGCCTTTTGAAAACATTGTGGGATAAGGAGAAAATGCTGGTAACCAGCATTTTCTCCTTTTCCCACAATGTTTTCTACCCTTCACAAAACATATTTCAAATTTTCAATTACTTTTATTTTGTCGTCTGAAAAAGCTTTCGATTTGGACAAGCCTAAAATATTGTCGTTTGGTAATGAGTTAACATAAAAAAGCACAATCTTGTTCATTTTACTGAAGATCACTGGCCAGTTAAGGTATATGACATGGGCAAGAAAATAAAGAGTACATGAGTGCCTTAACCCTTTACCAAACAATCCCTGGTTTTTATGACCCTGCGATAGAAACCTTTTGAAAACATTGCGGGAAAAGGAGAAAATGCTGGTAACCAGCATTTTCTCCTTTTCCCACAATGTTTTCTTTCCTGCTGGAAACAAATTTCAGTTTTTCCGTTATGTTTATTTTGTTGTCTCACTCAGCTGCTTTGAATTTGGACCAGTCTAAAATTTTGTTGTTTGGGAAAGGGTTGAACACTGTACTGCACTTAAATGAATTGCATGAATATAACAAATATCTTAGAATGTAAGCAAATAAAAGTTTAAGCCTGTTAGTCTTAAACCAACTTTATACAATAGAATGAGGGCTGCACAAAAAATTCATGAAATTTCTTCTTTTTTTTTCAACTTTTTTATTTGAGGTGTGTTTTTAGACTTTCGCTTGTATAATAATGGCTTTATACCAGTTACTGGTACAATGTAAAAATCATTATTTACTTTATGTAAATGGTAGTTTTGTTTTAATTATCAAATTCCATGAACTTTTTGCTCAGCCCTTGTATATCAATGACATTATCTATTGACTGAGTGTTCACCAACTGTTACAATAATCAAAGCTTGCAGCATCATTGAGAACTGCACATGTTACATCAGAAGCCAGTACAAGCTGGTGTAGAAGTAGGATTTATGTTGAAATTCTGTACTATTGGACTCTTTTTCAAATGAATTAGACTTGCACATTCACACTTCCCAACTTCTTTTGATTATAATGGAGGTTTTTTTTAGTTTCAAAGACAGATTTGGGGTTTTAAGAGAGACCTTTTGAGACATACCTGACACTCACTATTAATTTGAGCTTTTTTTCCCATTACCACACAACCCCTACTTTTGACGACCCTGAGAAAGAAGCCTTTTGTAGGGATAGGAGAAAATGATGGTAACCCATGCCAATTCTGGTAGCTGTAGGCCTTACAATTTCAGACAAGATTTTCAAAGATTTCAAATATTTTTTAGGTAATTTGCCAAAGCAACCTGAGTTTTTGAAGGAATCAAATTCTTTCAATCAATTATGAAAATGACCATGGCAGTATCATTTCTGTTAAGTTTCATCATATTTTGATGGTTTGTTTCAGAGATGTTTGAAATAAAAGTTAACACAATGCACAGCCAGACGCAAGATGGACAGCGGGCCATGACAAATTTCAAACTTTCAGTCATTTTTAATTTGTTGCCTGGAAATGCTTTCAGTTTGGACCAGGACAAAATTTTGTCGTTTGGTAAAGAGTTAAAAAGACTCAGTTTGGACAACCATCCTCAGAAAAAAATGGCTTGATCTGCTCTATTGTTTTCAGCATTCCCAACACAAATTAAAAGTCAATATCAAAAGACCTTGTCTACGATAATATTGACCATGGATCCTGCCAGATAAGAACATCATCTATTATATATAAGCAATAACCTGAATGTCATGATGATGTAATCAAAATGTCAGACTCAATGAATCCCTCACAAGTGTATTCATTATTTAGTCATTATCTTTGGACGAGAGATGCCCAGAACCAAATCAATTATATAACATCTAGAATCATCCTCATCAGCTGTTGAAGACTGATATGGTCAGGAACACAAAAGGTTTACTATCAAAACTGGAATTTTATGAGGTCATTTAACCCTTTACCAAACGACAAAATTTCGGCCTTGTCTATATTGAAAGCATTGCAGATGACAAATTCAGTCTGGCTCAAATGGTTCAACTGTACTTTGAAAGGGTAGAAAACATTGTGGGAAAAGAAGAAAATGCTGGTTACAAGCATTTTCTCCTCTTACCAAAATGTTTTAAAAAGGCAAAGTCAAAATGTCTCAAGTTGGAATAGTCCTTAACCAAAATTTCCAGACTTTTAATGCTTTTAACAAAGAAAAAAGAAAGCTTTTGAACACACTGTGGGATCCTTTTCCCATGATTTCTTCAAATTGTCAAAAAACAATTTTCAATTTTCTAATGACATTTCTTTTGTCACCTGCAAATGCTTTCAATTTGGACAAGTCTGTAAGGTTAAACCTTTCCTACACACAAGCCAAAGTTTTAACAATCCTGAAATAGAAGGCTTTTTCAAAGCATTGTGGGAAAAGGAGAATGCTTGTTACCAGCAATGTTTTCATGGACTGTGTTTCTTAACTCTTTACCAAACAATCCCTGGTCCTCATGACCCTGAGAAAGAAGCCTTTTGGAAACAATTACTTGGAAAAGGAGAAAATGCTTGTTACTGAGCATTTTCTCATTTTCAAACAATGTTTACCATCCTGCTCTAAACAAATTTCAATTTTTGAGATGTGTTTATTTCGTCATCTGCAAACGCTACCATTTTGTACTTGTCTTTTGTTGTTTGGTAATGGGTTAAGGTTGTCAAAAGTCATGACAGTGTGGAACAAGGTACAGGGTTGACACATGCACATCAGATAATGTCTTGTGAAATATTTCATTCTATGTCTGCTTATCGCTTCTGTCACTCACTCAGTACTCTCTGCACTTTGAATTATAGCACTTAAACCCCTAAAATTGTCCAATCAACCTGACATACACTTTCTGTTCAGATTTAAAACAGACGTGCAATATCAAGGTTACTTTTGTACAGAAAAACTTGACAGTGTGGATCAAAGATCAGAAAGCAGGTTTGTCTAAGTCTTGATCTTAATCTACACTGGACATAAAGGAAACAAAAGTTGTGATAGGTACTTTCAGGGTTAACTCATTACCAAATGACAAAATTTTAGGTTTGTCCGATTTGCAGATGGAAGCATTTGCAGATGACAAAATGAAAGTGGATGAATTCGAAACTTGTTTTGTGAAGGGTAGAAAACGTGGGAAAAATAGAAAATGCTGGTTACCAGCTTTTTCTCCTTTTCCCATATGTTTCTTAAAGGCTTCTTTCTCAGGATCATCAAAAATAGGGATAGCGTGGTAATGGGTTAAACTATAACCTATTTATCACAGAGGTTCAAACATGGTTGGCAGCTTAAATCATTGACTGGGTAATTGTAATGATACAGAGGTTTGTAAATGTCATGACATTGGGCTACCTGACAATCTGGCCTGCTACTCAGGTTACCATTGTAGACAAATGGCCAGCTACTCAAGTTTCCATAATGGATGCCTCAACCCTTTACCAAGAACAGAAAATTTAAACGTTTCAAACATGAAAGCTTTTCCTGACCTCAAAAAAGATACGGCAAAAATGATGACGTTTGTTACTTTAACCCTTTACCAAATGACAAAATTTTAGACAGGTCCAAACTGAAACCACTTTCAGACAACAAAATAAATGTAACTCAAAAATTTAAATTTGTTTCCAGCAAGGTAGAAAACATTGTGGGAAAAGGAGAAAATGTTGGTTACCAGCATTTTCTCCTTTTCCCACAATCTTTTCAAAAGGCTTCCATTTCAGGGTCGTAAAAACCAGGGATTGCTAAGTTAAAAGGGTTAAGAGTAGAGACTGATATGGGAAAAACAGCATATTCTCTTCAGTCCCGCGCTATTTTTTATCTTATCAGAGACTAAATTTCCTAATTATTCTAATATTTAGTTTGTCTGCAAGTGCTTTCTACTTTGTCCAAATTATTCTGGTAAAGACTTAACTCTGAACCACACAATCCCAAGTTTTAACAACCCTGAAAAAGAAACATTTTTAGAAAATTGCTGAAAAAGAAGAAAAGGTAGCGAGCAACCAAAATTTTGTGCTTTTCTTGTTTTCTATCATACCATAAAGTAAAACTGCACTATTTGAGCCATAATAAAATTGCCATGTGTGCAATTAATGCTTTTAATTTGGACAGGCCTAGGATTTTGTCATCTGGTAAAGGGTTAATAGGTAGACAGAGCTCAAAAACTATATTTGACATCCAACACAAATTACTGAGGGGTTCATACAGCATGAACACCTACATTATCTGTTAGTTACCAAGATTAATGTTACCAGCATTTTCTTCTTTACCCACAATGTTTTCAAGCGCTTTCTCTGTCAGCATCCTTATAACCAGATTATGTGGTAAAGGTTTAATAAAAGGTAACTAAATTACAAGGATGAATAAGTTATCATGCCCAGCTATATCAAGATAATCAGGCGAGATAGTTGTAAAGTTTTGTATTTGGTCTGTTCTTTGATCAGCCCAATTGGCTTCTAATTTACTGTATAATAGAAAGTTTATGCTATTCACCTCAAATATAGTTGAAGTTATGGATGTCTTAGGACAACTCCCTGCTTCAATGTAATTTGATTCTCTACCAGACAACTAGATTTTAGAGTCTTCCAGAAAGGAACCATTTTCATACATTTCCCTCAATGTTTTCTTCCCTTCACAAAACAAATTTCAAATTTTTAGTCAATTTTATTTTGACGTCTTCAAATGCTTTCAATGGGGCAAACCTAAAATTGCATTGTTTGGTAATGAGATAACAGGTGAAGCAGCCAGTGGCATGAAAATAATATTCAGCAAGAAATTGGTACAAAGAAAATCTGTATTCACCAACTATTCTTAGAACATTGTAAATCTTATTCTTCAGAATTTTGTCAATGTGAAAGTAACAGAACTTCTGATTGGTTTTGTTTAGCCTTATTGGCAAAACCATTTGGTTTAGCCAATCAGACGTTCTGTTACTTTCAAAAAAATTCTGATTGGTTTGGTATAACCTTACTGGCCAAATCAGTTGGTTTAGCCAATCAGAAGTTCTGTTACTTTCACAGTTAGAAAATCTTGAAGAACAGGACAAAGAATACTCTTAAGAATGGTTGGTGAATACGGATCCAGGAAAGCATAGATATATGCACTGGCTGCTGCAAGGTTACTGAAATGATATTTGAATTGGCTTTATCATTTCTGTGATGCTTAGGGCTAAATATCAGGTCAGTATTTAAGAGAAGTTTGAAATAAAAGTTAAAGCACCCATGGTCCCATGCTCGTCACAGAGTTTTCAGAGATTGATTGACTTTATGCCATTTTAACACTTTACCACACAATCCCAACTTTTAATGACCCTGAGAAAGAGGCTTTTTGAAAACATGGTGGGAAAAGGAGAAAATGCTGGTTTCCAGCATTTTCTCCTTTTCCAACCATGTTTTCTACCCTTCCCAAACTAAAGTCCAATTTTTGAATTGGGGGGGGGGGGGGGGGGAAGGGGGGGAAGGGGGGGGGGGGGCTCAGCACCCCCAATAATTTTGAAAACCATAGTAACTAAAATATGAGTTCTTTAGCGCAATGAAACAACCACACAAAAAATCTCAGTATTTCGAAGTTAGCCCCTCCAATCTTGAAATGCTTCCTACGTCGCTGTGTCTGCAAGTGCTTTCGATTTGGACAAGTCTGCAATTTTGTATTTGGTTTAGAGTTAACGACTTAGGTCAAATCACGGCAGTCAGTGGATCTATGCATGTGTTTCCTGGGTTCATTTGATACCAGTTCTGCCACAACTATCTTTTCAAGTCACTGACTACTTTCTCACATGCATCAGAGGTGAAAGGCAAAAAAAAAGTGCTGGAAAGTAAGTTTGTCTCAACTGCGTATCAAACTCAAACTACCAGGTCACAGATCTGACATGCAAACAAGACTTAGTGAGCTACTGAGCTAACACTGGCCCATCTTTGCGAGCCAAGTTTACGATCACTACTTGGAACTTTCCTTGGCTGATTGAGCCCGATTTCGAGATTCCTGTGATGCCCCCTGTATTGGATGCTGGTTATTACCCCCCTTTACATCATATTTCTAAAAGCAAATGAAATATCATTTTACAAACCGCTTACGAATACACATGAAGCGATAAGCAGACATCCACGTGGGTTTCCATGTTTACCTTCTATTCGAAAGGTAGAGATCTTGTTCTATTTTTATCAAAGATGAAATGCTACGAGTAATTTCATTTGTTGCAGCTAGAGCTGGCTGCATCTAATGAAAAAGCGTATCGGGGGGAATGTAAAAATCAAGCTTGATCCACCAAGGGGTAGAGTAGCATAGTGAATCGTCAGCCTTGGCTTGCGAAGATGACACTGGCCCAGAGTTTTCAAAACCTTCTATCCAAGGGCTCATAAAAATAGGGGATCCTCTGATATTAAAGGTGGGTATTTAGAATTTTTACATCTCACCAAATCAAACAAGAGCGGCAAATTGTCGCAAGATACGCCCGTCTTACCCGAAGTTGTAAAGCTGGGGCATGCACCGCACAAAATTCAAGTATGAAAAATGACAAAGGGCAATAAGTAAAAAATTAAACAAGCAAGAGTTATGATTCCTGTGCACTGCACTCCCCCTTGATGAGATCTATCCACCCATGAAATTTCATAACCCTAGCTAGTATAGTTTTGGAGATATGCTCCGGACAAAATTGAAGTATGAAAAACGACAAAGGGCAATAACTCAAAAATTAAGCAAGCAAGAGTTATGATTCCTGTGCACTGCACTCCCTCTTGATGAGATGTATCCACGCATGAAATTTCATAATCCTAGCTAATATAACTTTGGAGATATGCTCCAGACAAAATTCAAGTATAAAAAACAACAAAGGGCAATAACTCAAAAATTAAGCAAGCAAGAGTTATGATTCCTGTGCACTGCACTCCCCCTTGGTGAGATCTATCTACCCATGAAATTTCATAACCCTGGCTAGTATAGTTTTGGAGAATTGCTCCGGACAAAATTCAAGTATGAAAAACAACAAAGGGCAATAACTCAAAAATTAAGCAAGCAAGAGTTATGATTCCTGTGCACTGCACTCCCCATTGGTGAGATCTATCCACCCATTTAATTTCATAACCCTAGCTAGTATAATTTTGGAGAACTGCTCCGGACAAAATTCAAGTATGAAAAACAACAAAGGGCAGTTACTCAAAAATTAAGCAAGCAAGAGTTATGATTCTTGAGCACTGCACTGCCCCTCAATGAGATCTATCCAACCATGAAATTTCATAACCCTGGGTAGTATAGTTTTGGAGATATGCTCCAGTCGAAATTCAAGTATGAAAAACAACAAAGGGCAATAACTCAAAAATTAAGCAAGCAAGAGTTATGATTCCTGCGCACTGCACTCCCCCTCGATGAGATCTATCCACCCATGAAATTTCATAACCCTAGCTAGAATAGTTTTGGAGATATGCTCTGGACAAAGAACTTGACGCCGCCCGCCCGCCCAGACGCCCGCCTGCCCACCTGCCACGGGTGATCCCATAATACGTCCCGTCTTCGACAAGCGTATAAAAATGTATGCAGTTTTTCAGCCAGCTTTGATGAAAAAGGGGTCAGTTGGCCCCCGGAAATCCTAAACAGGGGCCAGTTATCTTGAGCAAGGGGGAGTAGGTGGGGGAGTGCATTCTTTCAATATTACACTGAAAACATGTCTATAACTTTTTTTAAATACCTTAGGAACTAATGATTCTCCTTCCATTCAAGTTTGTCCATTTCTGTGGTGTTTTGCCGAAGTCAAACAACTTAAAATCAGTTGTTGCTTTTCTTTTTTTGTCGTTGGTACCTTTGATACACTGCCAGATTAATCAGTCTCGATCACCTGAAGTTTGTGATGGTGTTACTTTTGCTATTTTTCCAGTATTTGATGGCCCTGCCTCTTCTCTTTCATTTGGACATGTAAAAAAGTTCGGTTATTCTTCTTTTAATTTTTCCGCCAGTCGTTTCGAAGTTCGTCATGAAAATGTTACTATAAACAGATTACCCGCTCTTTTTTGCTTATTCTCAATTTACAAATGTTTGATGTAAAAGGCGAGGAACCAGTACAAAAAAATTATGACTGGTTAAGCGCATTCGATAGTTAATATGGTGCTGCAGGGTTAAAAACACTAAGCCAGTCACGATTTCGTTTCATTAATTTTTGTACACAATGCAGTTTCGTCCCATACACTTTTGCACCTTGGCGTGGTCGTATACGGACAAATCGATTTTTGGGGGCCTAACATGATTTTTAAGCACCAGATCTGGCGTGCCATGTTTGTAAATGTGCGGGAATCCTTATTTATTTACGGGAATCCCGCAAGGGCGCATCCTGGCTGAAACACTGTATATATATCACTGAAATTCATATGAAAAAATAATATAAATCATCAATAATTAAGAATCATAAAATGACAAAAAAAAATTTTTTTGAAAATATTCCCTTAAAAGGCTACGTAGCCTCTTAAGGAATTTTTAGATTTCGCGCCAAAAATCAATAAAGCATTTTGGGCATGTCAGTGACTGGCACGTGACTGATAACGTGTAAATTCCATTACATACAAATATGTAATAATTATTTTCCATAATGTCCTTCCTTGGACGCTATGTTTGAAACTTCGTCTGTGTATTCCTGTATGTAAATAAGCGAAATGATCATCTAAAAAAAGAATGTGTCTCCCGTTGGTATCAACCTGGGCCGTAGTAAATCTCTAGTTCCTCGTGTTGTCGGATGGTTTTCGACAACTGGGGTTTTATGAATGAAAATTAAAAGGCTTCTGGAGTATGAGGATGATTTTTTTGCTTTTGTGTAAAATTTTCGTCCCAAAATCTGAAGGGCCACCTTTAAGGGCTAGGGTCAGAAATGTTTCTATTCAACAGTTTCAATTACAAAGTTCCCAAATCAGCATTTTCAAAAAAGAGATCTGCCATGGATATAATTTCTTTTCAAATCATTCAGATTCACTGTCAATCTCCAGCTAGCAGGGTTTTTTTTAACTCTTTACCCACACAAAACCAAGAGTTTTAACCAGTTAGAAAGTTTTTGAAACATTTTGGGAAAAGGAGAAAATGCTGGTAACCAGCAATTTCTCCTCTTTTCCACAATATTTTCTATCCCTCTATAAACAAATTGCAATTTTTGAGTCACATTTATTTTGTATTTAGCATATACTTCTAAATAAAACTGGTCTAAAATTTTGTCTTGTAAAGAAAACCTCTATGAGACGACAAATTCTAGACTTGTCCAAGTTGAAAGCATTAACAAACTGCCCATTAACCCATTACCACACAATCCCTACCTTTGACGACCCTGAGGTAGAAGCCTTTTGAAAACATTGTGGGAAAAGGAGAAAATGCTGGTAATCAGCATTTTCTCCTTATCCCACAATGTTTTCTACCCTTCCCATAGCAAATTTTAACTTTTCAGTCACATCTATTTTGTCGTCTGCAAATGCTTTGAGTTTGGACCAGTCTAAAATTTTGTCGTTTGGTAGTGGGGAGCAAATGATGAGATTTTTCTATGAAATGTTGGATAACTGGTGGGAAAAGAACAAAATGCTGGTTACCAGCATTTTATTTTCCCTGCATGTTTTCCAACATTTTTTTTTCCCTCAGGATTTTTATAACTCCAGAAAGTTTGGTAAAGGGTTGACTCTTTACCATAATGACAAAATTGTAGACTGGTCCAAAATGAAAATATTTGCAAACGACAAATTAAATGTGACTCCAAAGAAGGAATTTATCTAAGAATAGGTAGAAAACATTGTGGGGAAAGGAGAAAATGCTGATAACCAGCATTTTCTCCTTTTTGCCACAATGTTTTCAAAAACCCTTATACCTCAGTCATAAAAATTCAAAATTGTGAGGTGAATGGTAAAGATTAATGTTACATTTTTCCCTACCACTGTGACTACATGGGGAGTTTAAGAATCCCTTCAAAAAGAATGATTTAATTCCTTTACAAAAATGTGTTTTTTATCCTTTACAAAATATAGTTTTGATGTTTAATCTATGATAAATGTCTATTACACAGGCATTTTAGATTTCAATGTTGCTCAATTAACCTTTTTGAAAAAAACGCACACTTTGATTTATTTCTTTATGACGAATTTTTTGGTCATAATTTACATTGGAAAATATGAGACTTAAAATTACATCTTTTTAATCAAACAGTTTTAACAGGACTGAAAAGGGGAGGGAAGACATTAGAAAACATTGTGGAAAGAGGAGAAAAATGTTGGTAACTAACATTTTCTCATTTTTGTGGACATTTTTCTACCTTTTAACCCATTACCACACAATCCCTACTTTTGACGCCCCGGAGAAAGAAGCCTTTAGAAAAGATTGTGGGAAAAGGAGAAAATGCTGGTAACCAGCATTTTCTCCTTTTCCCACAATGTCTTCTACCCTTCACAAAACAAATTTCAACTTTTCGGTCACTTTTATTTTGTCGTCTGCAAATGCTTTCAATTTGAACAAGTCTATAATATTGTCTTTTGGTAATGGGTTAAACCCTTTACCACACAATTTTGACTTTTCACTAATAACAGAGAAATCATAAAATGTCACAGTTTTTGCACAGCGATGTCAAAGGCAATGATGCAGATGCAGATGATGCCAATGATAAGGCAAAGACAATACCTAGATGTTTTCTTCATAAAACAGCCGAGCTTAAAACGTTGGCAGAAGAGGAAACTGCTCTTAGTGTACAATTTCTTTTTACCTAATGATCAGATTTGCTTTCTATATACACATTGCATCTTTTTCAAATTCTATTTGAGCAAATTCAACTCTACATTTTCCATGAGAATTTCTTTCAGGTCTCTATCCATATATATATTTTACATATCTATATCACCAATGACTTTTCTGTTTCTATATTTCTTAACCCTTATTCAGCGATAAAACTTAAAATGAAATTTTCATTTCCATTCGAGACAACCAAAATATTGCTCTTTCAAAGTTATGTTTTCTTGAATAATATATCACTGTGTAGACCCAAGATCAGACTGTATGTTCTGTGCAGTCTGATCTTGATCTGCACAGTCAGCAAAAGGTCAGTGAGTCGTGCTTGGTAGTCTAAAGGTAAATACTTTACCAAACGTCAAAACTCTGGACTGGATCTAATTGCAAGTATTTGCAGACAGCAAATTGAATGTAGCTCAAACTATGATTTCCTGTCTTTGATGGGGAATAAAATATTATGGCAAAGAAGAAAATGCTGGTTACCAGCATTTTCTCCTTTTCCAACAATGTTTTCAATCTCCTTCAGGGTTGTTAAAACCTGCGATTTTAATTAAATCTTCACCATATTACAAAATTTGCTTATAATGAGGGAAACATGGTTTAAGGATAATTTGCTTATGAGGGAAACGTGGTTTAAGGATGACTGCTTACTTTATTGAGTTATCCAGGTCACTGAGATTTGTAAGTTATCCTTTCACAGACAAAACAGTGTGACATAAGATCTTATTTAACCTAGACAGAAATACTATAATATCTGAATAGTTCATAAGGTTATGAGGATAAATACAACAAACACCCCAGCTTTGACAGTCATCTATCATAACCTTCTTTTGTACTGAAAGAATGATGACCCATCCACACCCTTTCTTGTACGATTATTATCTTTTCAATGAAGTATTTTGTTCAAGCATTGTTTGGTATTCTAATACTATTAATTCAGACCTCAAGGAAGAAGACCTTTAACCCTTTCCCAAACAATCCCTGGTTTTTACGGGTCTGGAATAGTAGCCTTTTGAAAACATCGTGGGAAAAGGAGAAAATGCTGGTAACCAGCATTTTCTCCTTTTCCCACAATGTTTTCTACCCTATCATAGACAGAAATCATCTTGTCAGCAAGAGTTGAATTGTTGTCTGCAAATGCTTTCAATTTGGTCTAGTCCAAAAGTTTGTCGCTTGGGAAAGGGTTAACTCTTTACCACACAATCGCAAGTTTAGCTCTGAACCAAAAGACAACATTTTAGACTGGTCCAAATTGAAAGCATTTGCAGATGACAAAGTAAATGTGGCTCAAAAATTAGAATTTGTTCTAGGAGGGTAGAAAACATTGTGGGATGTTTTGTAAAGGCTTCTTTCTCAGGGTCATCAAAAGTCGGGATTGTGTGGTAATCATAGGCGGATCCAGAGGGGGGGACCGGGGGTCCGGACCCCCCTGGAATTTTGGCAAAAATGTGGTTACCGGATTTGTGAAATGGTACTGGTTTGATATTGCACAGCATTTATGTAAAATACAGTCATAAATTTAAGAAAAAAAAAGGTTCTAAATGTGGAGACTTCCTCATGGTTAGAACTGGAAATGTTGTTTTCTTGTAAACGGCTTACATCCACTGAAATCCGGAAATCAAAGTATCATATAATAAGACGAGTGTGTTTTCGGTGGGACCCCCCCTGAGAAAGATATCTGGATCCGCGCTTGGGTAATGATCCTGAGCCAATAGCCTATTAGAACATCTTGTGGGCAATGGAGAAACTGGTGGTGACCATCTTTTGCTTTTTCCACAAGGTCATCTGCCCTTTCAAAGACTTGTTTCATAAATTCTGCTGCTTGTGTTTTGCCATCTGCAAGCGCTTCCAACTTGGAACAATCTAAAATGTTGTCTTTTGGTAAAAGAACTGCAACCCCAAGGAAAAAGGCCAAATTACATGTAAATCCATTTCGAGAAAATGCCAGTGACAAGAATTTTTTCAAAATGCCAGTGACAAGAATGCTTACCAGTATTTCAAAAAATGATTTTGTCATTTTAGTAATGCATGTATTTCCCCTTGGCTTTCCCACAATGTTTTCTAAAGACTTCTTTCCCTGGGTCATTAAAAGTCAGGATTTTGTGGTAAAGAGTTAAGAGTCAAGACTACCTTTTTATGCAAGCAACAATAAGTCTGTCAAGTTAAAAAGAATTCAATATTCTTTTTGTTTCAGCTGTTGACATGCGTGTTCCGTGACATCGTCAATCAATGACAATTTCCTGGACTAATTGTGTTCTGCTTCTGATTCCTAAGATTACGGCAATTGTAATTTTCGCCAATAAATCATTCGTCTGTGCCTAAATCAACCAATAATTTCATTTTGGAAATCTGATTTCAGCATCAGTATGGTCGTCAACTCCAATCATGCTTAAAGGTGGCCCTTCAGATTTTGGGACAAAAATTTTACAAGAATACAAAGAAATCATCCTTATAGTCCAAAAGCCTTATAATTTTCATTCATAAAACCCCAGTAGTTGAAAACCATCTGACAAAGAGAGAAATTAGAGATTTACTACACCCCAGGTCGACACCAACGGGAAATACGGTCTATTTTTACATGAGCACCTCGCTCATTTACACACCGGAAATATACAGACGAAACTTCAAACAAAGCGTTTGAAGAAAATTTTATGAAAAATAATTACATATTTGCTATGTTATGGAATTTCAGTGTCATTAGTCACATGCCAGTCGCTTAACATTCCCACAAATCCCTTTTTTTATTTTTGGCGGGAAATCTAGAAATAGCTTAAGAGGCTACGTAGCCTTTTAAGGGAATACTATCAAAAAAATTTTTTTAAAATTATTTCATGATTCTTAATTATTGATGATTTGTATTATTTTTTCATATAAATTTCTGTGGTATATATATTTTCTAATTTGGTGGGGTATGAAAATTCTACATACCCACCTTTAATAGGTGAAATGAAACTTCTTCACACGCCATTTGGAAAAAGCATTTTCAGGCATATTCACTGGGGAAAGATATCTCCTTATCAGACAGTGTAGATCAAAGATCAGACTGCACTTTTTGTGCAGTCTGATCTTAATCTACACTGCCTGCCAAAGGTCGATGAGTCATGCTTAGCAGCCTAGGAATTAGCTCTTTACCAAATAAACAGGAAAGATACAAATAGCTTGTCAATTCAACTATCTCAGAAACAATTTGTCAGTGTCAGCTGCTGAGATAAGTGACTGATTGACTGAAATAAGTCAGTTATCTTAATTTTGATCCCTCTCATCCTTTGATCTTAAAAATTGATTAGCTGCTTGTTTTGCCTATTTTTGCTCTTGTTTCAAAATTATTTTTGTTATATCATAGCAGCAAGTGAAACTTTCAATGCTTTCTTTTCAGTTTCTTTCTTCAGTACTATGAACAATATTCTTTTGAAGCAAAGGCTGCTTTCCCACATAGACATGAATTGAAAAATGTTGCACAGTGAGGGATAGAGGAATCCTGTTGCAATGATTATCATCCATCCCTGGAAGGAATTATTGGTTGAGCTGGAAAATCACACCAGAGACTCATAAGTTTCAAGCCCTGTATCTTCTTGAATCTGCTACCCTGTCCTGCCTCTATTCTTTGATAAACCATCCTGCGTTTATTGCCTATCACCTTATTTGGAATGAGTTAAAGCCTTAGTAACGCCAAAGAACAGGTAATTTTCACTGTTTATAACTCGAAAATATAACAGATTACTGATCACAACACACATATATAAGATCTGAGTTATCACATGGCAACCAGTTACTAACATGTCAGTCACTGGTTGCCAAGGTCCCATGTGACGGTTCCAAAATCTAAATAATGTACGAAGTTGAATGATACGTCATAATTCCAAGTCTGTTCTTGCTTCAGTGTCAGACAAACACCCTTCTTTTTTTAACTACAGGGTTTATTTAAGATAAAAGTGGTTTTCTGGTAATTTATTTATAGAGCAAGACTGGTTTATGCATTATTGCCGAAATGTATATAAGACACGTGTTGTAAATATGGGCCCAGTCAAAGTCGTGGTTGGGTTCTATGCATTTCATAGCATATTTTACACGACTTCCAGTATATGAATGTACACATTACCGGTCTGTGCTGTTAGCGGAAAAATAATGTCATGACGAAGAAAACTGTAGCATTCTTCTATCGTCTGCTTCCTACAACTGCCGATCAAGCCACGTCAATCAGCAATTCAGACGAAAATGTTTGGTCTGTCAAAAAGTGACATCGACCTTTCCGTCAGAAATGATCGACCGACTTTTCAATCTTGGAAGTTGGCAAGGTAAAATGCATTATAAATTGTGTTCGAAGTTGATGGCGAGGAAATAAATATTTTTGACCCCCAAAATTACTGAAATGACCCGCAGCTAATGAGGAAGGGGGTCACAATGACCCCCAATTTTCAAGGCCGAGGGAAAACCCTGTTTCTTACAATCGAATTGAAAATTTCATCTTAGTTACTTAGCAGGATAAAGACTCAGATGGTTCCAAAGTTATCTACTTTAGATATCTTTGAGGAAGCTATCAGTGAACAGATGATCTGAGTAATCTAAACTAATTAGACTGATTTTCGTCAATCATTGATTTATTTGTGGGGCTGACATTGACAAATTGTTTCCCAGATTCCTCTGGATTGACCAACGATTTGTATCAATTCTACTTTAACCATTACCACTGCACCAATACAGCTTTTCATACTTATGCCCGAACTTAATCCGTTACCACACAATCTTGACTTTTAACTACTTTGAGAAAGAAGCCTTTTGAAACATTGATGGAAAAGGAGAAAATGCTGATAAACAGCATTTTCTCCTTTTCCTACAATGTTTCCTACTCTGTTAAAATCAAGTTCAGTATTTGTCCTCTGCAGATGTGTTTTAATTCGGTAAGCCTGAAATTTTGTTGTGTGGCGAAGAGTTAACCTGTTACATTGAAAAATGAGTTTACAGTTGTCTAAATTCATGTGACTAAAAATGAAATTCATGTGACTTTATTTTCATCAATACATGAGTAGATTCTTAGGAGCCCCACCAGTAACAACACCCCCCCACCCCGTTTTTCCCAAAGATGTTTTACCACCAGTGATGTAGGTCTTCATACTTTTGACGACTCTGAGAAGCCTTTAGAAAACATTGTGGGAAAAGGGGAAAATACTGGTAACCAGCATTTTCTCCTTTTCCCAAATTGTTTTCTACCCTTCACAAAACAAATTTCAAAATTTCTGTCACTTTTATTTTGTTTTCTGCAAATGGTTTCGATTTAGACAAACCTAAAATATTGTCGTTTGTTAATGTCAGTTAAGGTCTTTGATCCCTCACTCTTATATTAACCCTTTCCCAAATAATCCCTGGTTTTCACGATCCTGAAAAGGAAGCTTTTGAAAACATTGTGGGAAAAGGAGAAAATGCTGGTAACCAGCATTTTCTCCTTTTCCCACAATGTTTTCTACCCTCCCTGAACAAAATTTTAATTTTTGAGTAATTATCAATTTTGTCGCCTACAAATGCTCTCAATTTGAGCCAGTCTAAAATTTTGTCATTTGGTATAGAGTTAAATGTTGCCAGAAGCCATGCAAAAACATTACATTGGGAGCCTTATTTTGTTACCGATATTGCAAAGCAAAACTTTTGTCCAGTTTTGCTGGTTACCAGCATTTTCTCCTTTCCCCACCGTATTTTCAAAAGCCCTCTATTTCAGGGTTGTGAAAACCGGATGTATGGTAAAGGCAAAATACTTTGAAAATTATTGAATATAATGCATTATAACCTTTGTTGACAATCTCTTTTTCTCCTGACTACTGCACACACATGCAATATTCATTTTTCTCCCCACATATCAATCATAAAATTCTCAAAGTAAAAATGTTTTTATTAAGAACCCATCATTATAGAAATGTGTTTTTGAAGCGTGCAAATGCATTCCCCAGATCACTATAATTTACTGTATTACACAGCAAATTGATTTTCTGATTCTGGCTCCTTCAAAAAATGCACTAAACTCATAAATTGAAGGATTTAAGTGACAAGTTATAGCATCAGAAATTGGCAGTTCCAATTATTTAATTTTTGTTTTTCTTTTCAAGTTATTTCCATTACAGAGTAACAACCACTATTTCTATACGCAGGATTATAAGTTTGATCTTGTTCCTAAATTTCAAGCTTCAAACACAGCATCCGAAGGAGACAATTTTGGAAAAAAATTACATTTCCAAAATGTTTTTTGAAGGCTTCTCTCTCTGGGTCATTAAAACTCTGACCTTTTTGCGGTAAAGGGTTAACCTCTTGATACAGTCCTTGCCATCCGCTTACAACTGTCTCATATATTTTCTAAGCAACTGCCTGTCTGTTATCATCTACATGTGCATCATTGATTGATGAGAGAGATATCACATCTAGAAATCAGGAAACAATAATAAAAATCCCAGCAAACCTTTAACCCTTTACCACACAGTCCTGCATTTTAACGACCCTGAGAACCATTGCTTTTGGTTTTAACTGCCGATGGATTATAAACATATATAGATAATGGGAGGATTGTCACCAAGTGTATAGACTTGTGCAGCTAACTTAAATTTTTACCAAACAACATCTCAACGAAATTGAAAGTACTTTCAACATTATTTCACTTATATCTAAGCCTTTGCAGATGACAAATTCTTAGTGGCATTAATGACATAATTAGCCCTTGTCAGGTTAGAAAACATTGTGGAAAAAGGAGAAAATGCTGCTTAACAGTATTTCCTCCTTTTCCAACATTGTTTCCAAAAGCTTTCTTCCTCAGGGTTGTTAAAAGTAGGGATTGGGTGGCAATGGGTTAACTCTCTACCACACAATCCCAACTTTTAATAACCCAGAGAAAGAAACCTTTTGAAAACACTGTGGAAAAAGGAGAAATTGCTGGTAACCTGCATTTTCTCCTATTTCCACAATGTTTTCTACCCTTCACGAAACAAATTTCAAATTTTCAATCCATTTTATTTTGTTGTCTGCAAATGCTTTCAATTTGGACCAGTCTAAAATTTTGCTGTTTGGTAAAGAGTTAAATTAAGTCTTGAATCTAACAATGCTTTGTAGATTTATGATCATGTTTTGAAGGGTAGATTCAAACCTCAACTTACCATAGAATTGGCAGAAGTAAATTCTTTTTGAACATCTGGAATAAACTATCCATCAATAAAATGGGCTACAAATTTATGACAGTTGTGAGTTGATTTTGACAAAACTTGACAGGTTGGGTCCCAAATATAAATGAGGTGTAACATGACCTCTCTCACAGTGGCCAGCATGCAGAGTATCAATTACAAATCTGAGTACACTTGTTGACTTGGCCACTTAGGCCCTTTTCCAAACAACAAATATATAACCCTTTCCCAAACGACTAATTTTACACTCTTCCAAACCCATAGTGTTTGCAGACGACAATTTCAAATTTGACAAAAATGGCAGAAAGCTGACCAAATGGGTAGAAAACACTGTCCGAAAAGGAGAGATTGCTCGCTACGAGCAATTTCTCCTTTTTCCCACAGTGTTTTCAAAAGACTTGTACTGCAGACACGTAAAAACAAGGGTTTGTTTGGGAAAGGGTTAAACTTATCCAAATTCAAAGGATTTTCAGACAACAAAATAGATGTGAATCAAAAATGAAATCTGATTTGGGAATGGCAGTATAAAATTGTGCGAAAAGCAGAAAAATTCTCAACCAACATTTTCTCCTTTTCCCACATTACTTCTAGAAGCTAATTTCCTTCTCAATATACTTAAAAAGTCAGGATGTTTACCAGCATTCTCTCCTTTTCCCACAAAATTTTCAAAAGCTTTTCTCTCAACAGTTGGGAAATGTGTGGTAAAATTTTTAGCCCTTCATCATACAATCCTGGGTTTCACAAATCTCAAAAAGAAGCTCTTGAAAACAGTGGGAAAAGGAACAATGCTGTTCACCAGTACTTTCTCCTTTCAGCAAATTGTTTTCTGTCCCACCAGGTAAGTTACTGTTCATTAGTGCCAATTTCCAAATTTGTTACTTTGACTATGGAAAGGTGAAAAACTCATTGTCTAGGTTAGGCTTAACCAAGAGATAAAAGTGTGTTGTGTGAAAGAGTGTGGAATAAGCTTCATAGAAATTCAGCCTCTCAATTCCCATTACAGAAAGAATAAACCTTTAAAGCCCCAGTAAAGCCAAAGAATAGGTAATTTTCACCATTTATATCAGCAAATATAATGATAACCCATCACACCACACATATATAAGATCTGAAAAAACCTGAACATGTCAGTTACTGCATTGGTTGCCATGATTACATGTGTGAAAATGCATGGAGATCATGCCCGTCGATTTCACTGGTACACTACTGATGGAGACAAGTTTGTTATCATTTGCGTACATTCAAACTTGGTCTCCAAGGACGTCACATGATAACACTGCATTTCATTAGTGCTATGACGTAGTACACAGGACTTCTGTTTACTCTTCCAATATTTTGTCATCTGTAGAGAGAAAGATTGTTCATTCTGAACTTGTTATTCTGTAGTAAACTCTATATTGATGATAAATAAGCTAAAAACAGTTTGTGTTGTCATTTCTGTTTACAATGTCGACAAATCTGGTTATCAGGCCCAGAATGTAGACGAAATGATCAAGTGAATTAAAGTATTGTTTTGACGCCTTATAGCATGGTGTCTATGTCACCATTACCTCACTGTAGAGATTTACAAGGAAAAGTCGACTAATTAACGGTGATCATCAATCTGAACAAAGAGATAACGTGGCAGTTCTAGTTTCAAAAACTGGAACTTTTACGAACTGCGCCTTTACATATCTTTAAAGTCATAAATATTGCCATATTTTCACTTGGTAAAAATGAAATTTACTTTTGTTTTATAAACAGGCTTTTTCACATTTAAAATTTATGAGGCTTAAATGTAATCGAACTTGTCCAGTATTTTGTGATGCAAACTTCTAGATGCCAGGTCAATCTGATATCAGCCTGAAGTCATACAAACCTGCCACAGCGAGTTTAATAACAAAATAATCACACAATTACATCACATTTCAATTACCTTTGAAAGAATTGTACCAGAGGCTCCAATCTTCTGTGTCGACATGTAGTGCAGCAATTAACTGCAATCACATAATCATAAGCAACTTTGTATCCTTCAATCGTTCGTCTGTTGACAGTGTTTGAAAGGATGACTTGGAGAAAAGAAACGCTGTAGCAAGCTGGCATCCCTGCTCCCCCAACTTAAAAAACATTTTAGTTTGTTTATATGGTGTTTACTGTTGTTTTCAATTTTATTCCAATTATATGTCAGCAGCCAGTGAATCTATCCATGCGTTCGGGAGTTTCTTTTCCCAGAACATGTACCTAACATTTTTCCCAATCTACTGGCTGGTTTCCCCCATAACCATTGCTGAAACAATGTTCAATGATGCGAGTGGAATGGCTATCATCAAACTTTGGAAAGAAATTTGACAAGCTGGGGATGAGAAACTAATACATATAGCCATTGGATTTAAAAGAACATAATATGACAAAGGCTTAAATGACTTGATTGTTTTCAAAATAACAAATTCTACAATGTGTTCCTAGTTGAAACCTAAGACCACAAATTAGGAATGGAGCAAATAATGAATGTTGCTATGAAAAAGTTAAGAAAGCATTTAGGTAAATCATAAATGCTGGCTACCTATATGTTTTCATCCCTTTATTTCTCAGTGTTGTCAGAGTTTTTTTTTTTTATACAGAGTTATATTTTTTTGTATAATCGTTATAATCAAGAGAAGCATTTTTTGTATTATTATGTAATCAATTAAAAAAAAAAAATGTTTTCATACAATTTGAAGTTGTCAGATCATTACAATATCGAACAGACATTAATGTGCTTTAATCCACTGATTAATTCAATGCACAAAATAATGGTTTTATCCTAAATCATGTGAAGGGTTCCATGCTTTTCAATCAGATTTTCCCCATGAATGATGGTAATTTTTGCCTTCAGCGCGTAACAAGTCAAACTCATACAATTTTCAATCAACACTTGTTGCGTTCATATCATAGAAATATGATGAAAGGCAATCACCCTACGGAAATCAATAAAGTCCTAGAAATTAATTTGTTCCTGGTTAGTTTAAAATATTCAGATTACTTAACCCTATACTGGATGATAAAATTCTAGCTTTGTCCAAATTTAAAGCATTTGTAGTCTACAGTTTCAATGTGGCTCAAATGGTGCAATTTTCTTTGATGAGGTAGAAAACAGTCTATGGGGAAAGGAGAAAATGTCCCATCCATCCCCACTTCCTTAAAAAAAAAAGTCTATCGACCTCATGGTTTGGCTTACAAACTGATCCGAAAACATTGTGAACAGAAGATAAATTTTCTAAACTATTTACCACACATCCCAACTTCTAATTTTACTATTTAACTCTACCACACAATCCTGACTTTTAACGACCCTGAGAGGGAAAGCTTTTGAAAACATTGTAGGAAAAGGAGAAAATGCTGGCAACAACATTTTCTCCTTTTCCCGCAGTGATTTCTATTTAGCTACCTATTTGCTTTCAATATTAACCAGTCTAAAAATTTGTTGTTTGGTAAAGAGTTAAGTCACATTTATTTTGTCGTCTGCAAATGCTTTCAATTTGGACTAGTCTACAATTTTGTATTTGTTAAAGAGTTTAACCTTGATGACCTTGAAGAAATGGTTTCTACCCTCTTAAAGGGCAGCAATTCCTTTTACCCTTTAACAAACAATCCCTGGTTTTTATGACCCAGAGGAAGAAGCCTTCTGAAAACATTGTGGAAAAAGGAGAAAAGTGACCCCCTTTTCCCACAATGGTTTCTTCTCTTCTATGGTCAAATTTCTATTTCTGTGTCATGTTTTTGTCTGCTTTCAATTTGGACAAGTCTAAAAGTTTGTCATTTGGTAAAAAAGTTAACTACGTTCAAATTTGTCATCTGCAAATGCCTAAAATTCAGAATTCTAAAATTTTGATAGGAAAAGGGTTAACGCGTTATCTGAGTCTTAGTTTGCCATAATATTATCTACGATTTTCTGCAAATGCATTTCAAAAAACACCTGTATAACACTGATGACCAGGTAAGGATCGAGAGAAAGCCTCTGGATGATTGAGATCAACTGTATCACCCCACAGGTAACATAGTAATTAACTTCTCAGCATTACGTCCCATTGGCACATTTAAAATGACAAAGACTTGGGACGCTCAGCAGCAATTGTGACACTATGATACTCAATCTATACCAGGATCATTTGACTCACAGTGAACTCACTTCATGTTCATGGGTCTAACTCAATTCCCTTCTGAGAAAAATTTTGAGCAGCTTCTCTTCGTTCTTTGTTGTTTTTTGGAAGGCGAGATTTTCATTCTCGCCTTCATTTGTCAACGCTCAGCAGCTTGCTAAAAATGCCTCTGAGCAGCATTATCAAAACGCCTTTCAAATAGTTCGATATTTCTCGAGTACATTAGAACAAAATAATGTCCAGACCATTGTAAATTTAATCAGAACAGCAAGAAGAATCTTCAAGTTTCTAGAAGGAATGAAATCGAATTCGTAAAAGGCATCGTTTTTGACAAATGCAAAAAACTTTGGATCAGTTCATTGATATAATCATGTTGCTACAGCAACAAATAAACCGTAGCTATATTATAAGCCAATCGAAAGCTACTAACATGACGTCATTCGCACCTACTTCAACTTCACAACACATAAACAACTAACCAGTGTAATCGTATATGTAAATTTACGATCCCAGAACTAACCAATCAGACAGCTTCTCTGAATGACGAATCGCTGATAGACTCCTTTCCTCTGTTGACAACCTTATTCTGTCTTTGTGAGAAGTAAAATTTCAATGAAATAAATTCCTTTGAATCATCAAATGTTTAAAGAAAATGTTCTCTTTCAAAGAAATATAATTTTCTCTTATCAAAGTTGTGCTTGACTTTATGATCAATGACTAGGTTATACATGGATCCGTGGAAATCGATATTTGACCAATCAGGACATCGCATTTATTCTACCCAATGTCCTACCTTGGTTTCTGCTACTTCGGCTCACAAATAAACGACTGTTAACGTTAGAAGAATGCAATTCTCTTTATTTATGTTGTGTTTTTGACGTTTGATTTTTAAATAAAACTTACAAAATGTGCTTTGCAAACGTGTACCGATGACATGAGATCACGCTGAGGCTATAGAAAAGTTTAAATTGTGATGATTACTGAAAATTTGAACTTGTGCAAAGAGCTAATCAGGGCTGGATAATAGATTAATTTAAAGTATTCTGTAATTTTTCCTCTCTGAAAGAGAAAACTGGAAAACAAAGGTAAAAGCAGACCTATATGAAGTATTAATAAAAAGAAAGTACTTTTACTTGAATATTAACCTTGTTCAATAACCTATGCACATCCAAAAAGTAGCCGCGTTACTTGTCACAAATGTTTCAATTTGGCATTAATTTTAACCCATGGTGCATGAAGAATATGCTGAATGTGTACTGGGATCGTATATACGATCTCTGATGTGTAGATATAGATCAGATTGCAAATTACATGATGTTTATTCTTGTTTTTAAAGTACCTGCTGATTACAATAAGCACTTTGACGTGTAGTTCTTCCTCACGAGGAGTATATTTCAATTTTAAAAAAAGTCTAACTTCTGATCTGGTGGAACATGGACATTTTTCTCTTGACTTATCTGTTTTAACCGTTTACCACAAAACAGGTTTTAACGACCCGTAGAAAGCTTTTAAAAGCATTGCGGAGAAAGGAGAAAATGCTTGTAACATTCATTTTATCCTTTTCTCACTGTTTTGCGCTCTTTCAAAAACAAATTTCAATTTTTGAATCATTTATTTTGTTGTCTGCAAATATTTGAATTTGGATTGCTCAAAAAATTTTGTCATTTGGTGACGAGTTTAAATGGATTAGCACATCTGCACATTAGCACAAAGGGTGTGTTGGTAAACTGTTAATTTGATACGAAGTGTGTTTGATTGCAACACAATTTGCCGCTCCAATCAACTTGACCACCCTTTGTCATCAGTATATCATATACTATCGTCAATGATATTAACAATTTTCTTAATTGACAACACACTTAATGCATTTTATAATCCATCAGACAACCCTTTTTCCCTTAACCTGATATGAAAATTTTTCATTAACTTAAACCTCTCTGTACATTCAGACATTCTATAAACTTTTCGAAAGGTTTGTAATTCAGTGTTATTTAATTTGATTTGATGCTGAGATGACTTTACTAGCCCAACGAAAGCAATAAGTATCGTTAATTCTATTATTCTGTGGCAAAACGGAGATTTGTTGATGTTTTTTATATGTTCAAATTTTTGTTTAAACATGTAAATCTGTTAAATTGTATGTCGCCCCCGTAATTTGCCCTTTTAATACATCTCCTTATGAAATTAATAAAGCATCTTTAAATTTCTTACTGAGAATTTATCATCGATAGAAATATATGATTAAAATACTTTTTCCGGAATTTTATTGAGAGAAACAGTCATGAAAGCACGATTTAAGTAGCCTAT
This sequence comes from Tridacna crocea, assembly GCA_943736015.1. NCBI lineage: Eukaryota > Metazoa > Mollusca > Bivalvia > Cardiida > Cardiidae > Tridacna > Tridacna crocea. The sequence goes on from OX031063.1 coordinate 47,963,095, forward strand.
CTACTATACTGTATATGTATTGACTACGTTTGTTTGTGAGACCTTGGCAACAGTAACTAAGGTAGTCGGTTTATCTTTTCGCCACGGATCCATGTATTGTTACGCGTCGGCGTGGCCGAGTTTTGATTCCGGAGACCCGTGAAAAGAAAAAGGTAAATCAGTTGAAATCACAATTCTGATCAGTACAATGTACCGAAGGCCTGGGTTCCAGTCTGATCTCATTTTTCCTTATATACGAGTACGATCGAATTTTACTGCGTCAAAAATGACAATAACATGATCTGTAACCGTTTTAACACGCAAAAAGGTTTTAACGTCTTCTTTTGGTCGTCACGTTGCTTAAAGTTCAGCAAGAATTTATAAATATTTAACCCTTTACCCATCACTTGAAACGACTCTGAAAATCAAGCTTTTAACAACATCGAGAGGAGAGGAGAAATTGCAACCGGAAACCGGCACTGTTTTCAGTTTACCTCAATGTTTCTACCCTATCAAGAACAAATTTCGTCGCTAATTTGGGCCAACCTGAATTTGTCATCTGCATGAATCAGTGCTTTCAACTTAGTCTGGAATTTCTTTGTCAGGTAAAGAATAAACGCTTATCGCAATGAATTGTTATCATAATCACTTACCTACCATCTTTACGCTAAAATATCCCATTTATTTTCCTCGAAAGAATTTCCTTCAACTATACACTTTTTTCCAAAACTGAATAACACAATGATCTTGACATGGAGAATCCCACTGTCCTAGAGTGCATCGGACGTGTTCATGATTTTCTAAGAACACGGAATAAGGGCCTGTATCTGTGTAACTGTACACGATATATTTTTGTCGAACAAAGGAATTGGGTGCATCTCAATATTGACGAGTTGACAGTCATTTTGCTTTTATGTTTGCCGACATGCTGGACGTACATTTCGGTAACGCGGGATTAATCAAAGACAGGCATTAATGTCGATGAACCCTTAATTCGCTTATTACGCCTTTCTCTTTTGAAGACAAGGCTGATGATTCTATAGTCTACACAGAATATGCAATCTTATGTCTGATTAGCTATATTTTAATCAATGAGACATGTAAAGGTAAAAAAAAAACGTGAGACATGTGGAAATTTGTTACAGCATTTTTTTCCTTTTCTTACAGTGTTATGAAAAGCCATTTTCAGAAGGATTGTTGATACTATAGATATTGTAATTAAATAGCAGAACAGAACAGAACAGAACATAATACAATCAAGTCGTAAACAACAATTCCCGAAAGTTTTTAAACAAAGAGCAATAGATTGTTTTATTCAAGACTGGCTGAGTACCGTACAAAATAGCGCAGCTTTAAAAGACTATTCATTAATTAAACACACATTTGGTTACGAACCATATTTAGATATTTTATCAAGAGATATGAGAATTTATTTTACAAGACTAAGATTTTCATCACTCAACTTGCGAACTGAAACTGGGAGATACAGCAACCCCCCCCTGTACCCCGCTCTGAAAGATTTTGTCCTTGTTGTAACGCTACAGATATTGAAGACTCATATCACTTTTTATTTTTATGCTCATGTTATAACGAAGTTAGACAGAGATTTTTTCCCTTTTGCCTGTATATTTTCGAAATCGCCCATCTGAAATTTACTGAACTGCTAAAACCCCAAGACAAAAACATTATTATAAAAACCGCAGTCTACGTCAAATATGCGATCGAAAAACGACTCGAAATATTATAACTCTTAGATCTTAAATGTTCACTCTCTACTGTTTGTTTATTATTTATTTCTAATCATGATACTTTTCAATTTACTTTTTTCCTATGTGTCTTTTTTGTAATATAAAATTATGTCCTGTTCTGTAACAGCCCTGGATGGAGTTGCGATAATTAAGCAGTTTCCCGAGATGTAAAATGCCATTTTCATCAATCCAGCGCTCTAGTATAAGGGTTAACAGATCCACAGATTACAAGAATCGTATAAACGAAGAACACCTTCCGATGTTCCTTATAGGACCTAAGAAGTCAACCATCAAATGATGTTGGTTGGTTATCCTTAATAGGATGGTAAACATTGCGTAAAACGGAGAAAATGTTCGTTGCCAGTATTTTCTCATGTTCCTGCATACTTTCAAAGTACCCTTCCCTTTCTAAAAAGCCCCATTCTTTAAGGTCATTAAAACTCAGCACTTGACTGTGTATTGTAATCTAAAAGTTAAATCTCCGTTTTGAACATTGAAAGTCGTTTGTTTTGAAACTCTTTTTCAGTCTTGATAAAATATATTTCAAATAAAATGGTAAACAAATAAAAGAAGCCTTTTAAATGAATGACAAAATTTTGACAACCTCAAGGGAAAAAAAGTTTCAAAATACTTTTGGAAAAGGAGAAAACGCTAGTCGCCAGTATTTTCTCTTTTTACCACTATGTTTTGTACTTTTTCCCAGCCAAACGACACATTTTCAGCTGCTCTTAACTTATTGTCTGCTAATTGCTTTAATGTAGACGGCCCTAATTTTTCGTTATTTTCTGAAGGGTTTTGTAAAAGGTTACTAAGATGGAAAACATTGTGGGAAAGTCAAACAAAAAGTTGATTATTATTATTTGCTACTTTTCCAACAATGCTTTGAAAAGCCTCTTCTTCAACATTGTTGAAAGTCAATGGTGTGATCTAAAAGGCTGGATCTCAGTTTCTGTACTCTAAAATGTACCTTTCTAGAAACTCTTTGCTCTCTCAATAAAATTGTCCATGGAATAAAATGCTAAAGACTTTCAAGAAATTAATCATCTCATTACAGAGTTACAGTTTTAGACCATAATTGATTGCATTTTCAAGAAAAAACTATTCTTTAATCCTTTACCATACCCTATCAAGTACAGTTTTAACAATCTTGAGAAAGAGGCCATTTAAAGACTAAATTTTGAACAGGAGAAACTTTCTTGACTCTTTACACGAAGAAAAAAAAATCAGACTTTCCAAAATTGAATGCATTTTCGGGTAGCAACTTTTTGATCTGGCACCATTAATGGAACCTGTATGAAATAGGATGGAAGACATTTTAGGAAAAGGAAAAAATGTCAATTGCATCGTATTCTCCTATTCACACCAAAAGTTCTCAAGCCTTCTTCCTAGACCTTTTAAACACATTATTGGGGTAATAGAGGGTTACATCTAAGTTTCTATACAACGTAAAAACATACGGGTAATGGTAAATCAAAACTCTTTGCTATCACATAAAACTTTTCCTTCAAATGAAATGGAAAGGAGTTTCAGAAAAGTCCATTCGTTTTAATTTTTTTCAATTTATTTTCACAAGCCTTCTTCAAGTTCGTTAAAACTCAGGATGGTAAACTGGTCTTCATTGCACAGGAACATTGCACAACTCTATAGACTTTGCTGTATCAGGAGAGGCGATTTAAGTACAGGAAAATGTATTTCAATATGTTATGCCTGTATTCTAAACTCGCCTTCCAACAGTACTTTCAGTACTTTGATTTAACATGGTGCAACTTTCAACATTACTTCAGACACTGGAATTTGACATTCTATAACCAAACTAAATGATAAAATATGGAAAAAAAAATGTCCCCATATAATATAAACACAAGGAAAGCAATGTCTCGATTGCCAGCGCCAGCAAAAGAGAGCCTTTCCCACCCAAAATCTGACACCCACAAAAACATTGATCATAATTTCCTTTAGCCTAGCGATAGACAACACAAAAATGTACAGGTCTGCGACATTCGGCGATTCCTCGGTAGACATATCCGTCATATTTTACAATTCTTTTGACAATTTCTATCCATCGAGGAGGCCATTCGCTGACGTCACGGGATTCCCAGGAAGGGCCAGGAAGTGTATTTTCGGATTATGTATTAGAGTCAAATATCTTTTCTTTAAAAGAGAATACAGTAAAATGCTTTTGTTAGTTACTTCTAGAAAAATCTTATGTATCATGTGATGTCCATAAATATATCTTAAAAACGAAAAAAATAATAGTAATACGTAATCCTAAAATATGTCGAATGTCGCAGGTAGTCACGTTTACAGACAGGCTCATTGAATTTGCTCTTTGAAAGGTTAGAAAACATAATATTATGTATGTATATGATTTAATATGGGCCATGTTCTGGCAAAAGGGGGCTTAATGCATCTACACAATGCATGATACAAAGCAAAACATCATCTAATTATATAGACCAATAAATCCCTTCTATGTCAAACAATTGACTGAATCATGAGGTAGAATGGTCCCCTGCCATGCAGAAATATGTTTAACCCTTTACCACACAATGACAACTTTTGACAACCCAGAGGTACAAATCTTTTGAAAACATTGTGGGAAAAGGAGAAAATGCTGGTAACCAGCATTTTCTCCTTTTCCCACAATGTTTTCCTCCCTTCCCATATTAAATTTCCATTTTTCAGTAATATTTATTTTGTTGTCTGTAATTATGCTTTCATTTTGGACCACTCTATAAATTTGTCTTTAGGTAATGAGTTAAGATTGCGAAAAGTTTCGGCTCATGTTAGCCTGCACAAACCACGCAGGCTGACATGGGTCGATGCTTTCAGCAAATGCATTAAGCCCCCCCTTTTCACAAAACTTGACTTATATGTAGATGCATATATTTCGTTTTCTCACTGTCAATACCATGATACATGTTACCTCAGGCTTCAATTTTCTAACGGCTGCTTCAGTTTATGAGGTCAATTTAAAATTAAGATTTTTAAATACATGTACATCCTACATGACAGCATTTTTGATTTCGAATATGTAGTATTTGTATCCTGTCATCTATAGTAGACTGTCACCCTGTACCTGATTCAGTCAGACCTTTTACACTGTGCCCTGATATAAGTGAAGTCTGTAGCGTACCTGAGTCTATAGGACAGGGGGTCGCTGATTTTAACCCTGTTTTGTCAGTTTCTTTGAGATGATTTAACCCTTTACCACACAATCCCTACTTTTAACAATCCCGACAGAGAAGCATTTGGAAAACACTGCAGGAAAAGGAGAAAATGCTGGTAACCAGCATTTTCTCCTTTTCCTACAATGTTTTCAAAACTTTCCAAAAACAAATTTCGACTTTTTACTCACATTTATTTTGTTGTCTGCAAATGCTTCCAATTTGGACTAGGCTAAAATTTTGTTGTTTGGTAAAGAGTTACGACTAATTGCCACAGAATTCATTCCTCTCTCATTGCCGATATATTTGTTTCTGCTATAATTATGTGAGAAAGCAGGCAGTGGCTCAACCATTTACCAAACAACAAAATCCTAGACTGGTCCAAATTGAAAGCATTTTCAGAGGTCAAAATAAAATGCGATTCAAAAATTGAAACTTGACTTTGGAAGAGTAGAAAAAATTGTGGGAAAAGGAGAAAATGCTGGTTCCCACCATGTTTTCAAAACCTCTCTTTTGCAGGGTTTTTAAAAGTCCAGATTGTGTGGTAATATGAGTGTGCATTTTGTTATGCATGGTCATTAAAAGTCCAGATTGTGTGGTAATATTAGTGTGCATTCTGTTACGAAGAGACCACTCCTTCATGGATAGCTTCATAGCTTCGTCTTGACTTAACCCTTTCCCAAACAATCCCTGGTTTTTACGGGTCAGGAATAGAAGCCTTTTGAAAACATTGTGGGAAAAGGAGAAAATGCTGATAACCAGCATTTTCTCCTTCTCCCACAATGTTTTCTACCCTGTCATACTGAAAAATCATCTTTTTAGCAACTGTTAATTTGTCATCTGCAAAATGCTTTCAGTTTGGTCTGGTCCAAAATTTGCCGTTTGGGAAAGGGTTAAATACAATACCTGACCATTGGGTTGGAGTGATATCTCTGGCTCAGTGGTTATGGTATTGATCTTTTAACCTAAAAAACGAGGATCTTGTCGCTGATGGTTTCGAATCCCAACAGGTGCTATTTGCAGCTATTTTATCTAAGGCAGAGATGAGTTCAATCCTTTCCCAAACGACAAATTTTTGGACCAGACCAAATTGAAAGCATTTGCAGACGACAATTCAACTCTTGCTGAAAAGATGATTTCTGTCTGTGATAGGGTAGAAAACATTGTGGGAAAAGGAGAAAATGCTGGTTACCAGCATTTTCTCCTTTTCCCTCAATGTTTTTAAAAGGCTACTATTCCAGACCCGTAAAAACCAGGGATTGTTTGGGAAAGGGTTAAGAGATAATTAACACTTGGAAAATAAATCTCTGTATAAAACAATACAGAATTAACTAAAATTGACAACCCTCGGAAATAACACATTTGAAAACACCGAGGGAAAAGGCAAAAATGCTAAAAAAAAAAATAGCAATTTCTCCTTTTCCTGCAATGTTTCCTACCCTTTCAAAGACAAATTCCATCATTAGAACCATGTATTAATAAATAATTATCACCTGCAAATGCTTTCAATTTCAGTAAGTCCAAGATTTTTGTCATGAGGTAAGCAGTTAACTCCTTTACCAAACGACAATATTTTAGACTGGTCTAATTATTGAAAGCATTTGAAGACAACAAAATTAACCTGACTCAAAAATGGAAATTTATTCTGTAGAAAACATCAAGGGAAAATGAGAAAATGGTGGTTGTAAGCATTTTCTCCTCTTCTCACAATGATTACAAAGTGACTTCTTTTTTAGGGCGAGACAACCAGAGATTGTTTGAGGAAGGGTTAAAGAAATAGGCCACATATTTTTGAAACAGTCCTGTAATTCATTCACAGGTATGTAAATTAGCATGCAAAATTCCTACATTCATAATAAACACTCTATGTACCATATATCAGGTAGACATATCAACTCTTTCCAACACGATATAACGTTATGTAGACTTGTCCAAGTTGAAACAATTTGCAGACGACAATTTAAATTTAGTTCAAATGACGGAGATGTCTTTGAGAGGGTAGAAAACATGACTTAAGAAAAAGGAGAAAAATGCTGGATACCAACATTTTCTCCTTTTTCCCCACAATGTTTTCAAAAGTTTAATCTGTTGGGGTTAAAAAATGGTAAATTTATCCAGATCCTTTGGTAAAGTGTTAACTCTTAACCCTATAATGAAGTTTAAGAACTCTCAGAAGGAAAGCCTCCGGAAATATTGTAGAAAAAGCAGAAAAAAGAAAGAAAATAGCACTTTCTCCTTTACCAAAAATATTTTCTATTAATAAGTCATTCTGCAAAATGCTTTCAATTTGGTCCCTGACCTCAATTTCTGTCATTTAGTAAAGATTTTTACCAAATCATCCAGAATTTTAACAACCCTGAGGAAGATCGCATTTGAAAACATTGTGGGGAATGAAGAAAATTCTGATTATCAGCGTCTTTCCTTTTTCCAACAATGTTTTCTTTAACCAGTATTTTTCTTGTTCCCAAAATATTTTCTACCCTTTCTTAAAAAGAAATATTCAATTCTTCAAATTTAATTTGTCGTCTGCAAATGCTTTCAATTTGAACTTGTTGAAGTTTTTGTTTGGTTAAGAGTTAAAGAGGCACAGAGTTAATCCTTTACAGAACAAGGAAACTATAGACAAGTCAAAATTTTGTAGACGGCAAAATGGATACGAATTAGAATTAGAAATTTAAAGTTGTACTGGAAAAGATAGAAAACATTGTGGGAAAAGGAGAAGATACTTTTGACCAGCATTTTCTCCTTTTTCCACCATGTTTTCACAAGGCTTCTTCCCATGGGGTGTTAAAAGTCGTGATTGTGTTGGAAAAGAATAACCCCATTATAATGCAGAACAATTTGACCCCATTATAGTGCAGGACAATCAAATGTCGGCTCCACAACAAAAATACAAGCAGGTCATGTGACATACAGGTAGCAGGGAACATTATGTACATTAACTCTTTACCAAACGACAAAATACTAGTAATAGACTGGTCCAAATTGAAAGCATTTGCAGACAACAAAATAAATGTGCCTGATAAGTTGAAATTTGGTTTGGGAATGGTAGAAAACATTGTGAGAAAAAGGAGAAAATGCTGGTAACCAGCATTTTCTCCTTTTCTCACAATGTTTTCAAAAGGGTTCTTTCCCAGGGTCGTTAAAAGTAAAGATTGTGTGGTAAAGAGTTAACTGCTTCAAGGAATTCAACATGTTTATTATCACCCCTTTTTCAAAATTCCATAAGTGCACAATATATTGTAAGTACATGATCCTTGAACAAATCTGGAATAAGGAGAAAAGGCTTTTACTTTTCATTATACAAAAAACACTTCAGAGATGTCCAAACTGAAACCTGTTTACTAAGAACAAAGTCAAAGTGGCTCAAATTACTAGATTCTTTAACAGGCAAATTTTTTTTAAGAGACAATACTTCTATGTTCTATTTTGAATATGCTATAGTGTGTTTACATTGTCCTAATTTACCTCATAAAAACAATAGCCAATTACCTAATTCATTACACCACCTTTTCTTCAATTGTCTAATTTTATGTGTGTCAATCTCAGACCAGCAGTTACGGCAACATGGTAGCGGTAGGGCTCTTTAATTTTTATAAAGAGTTCTTGAGTTTCAGCCCTAGTCTGACTGACCTGTATTCAAGGACTTACAGTCATTTTGACACAATATATACCTCTCTCATAACTGAGAATTTTTTCCACATTGTTATGTGAGAAAGTAGCCAGGGGCTTAGACAGTGTGTTGTCCAAAAAGCCTGTGAGAAGATCCAGGTAGGCATTATGCATTAACTACTTAAGATGTTGGAAAATGGCATAAAAACAAAGTAAAATTTCATGACCTTACAATAACTCCACAGAAAGACATTAAAGATACACTACTGGTTTTCAGCCAGTTTTTAACCCATTTCATGCCTATTTTATAAAACCTTTGACCATTCTTGCGTCTTCATGTCAAATGCTGCCCTTAACTCTTTACCACACGACAAAATTTTAGACTGGTTCAAATTGAAAGCATTTGCAGACGACAAAATAAAGATGACTGAAAAATTGAAATTTGTTCTGAGAAGGGTAGAAAACACTGTGGGAAAAGGAGAAAATGCTGGTTACCGGCATTTTCTCCTTTTCCTACAATGTTTTCAAAAGGCTTCTTTCTCAGGGGCGTCAAAAGTAGGGATTGTGTGGTAATGGGTTAAATGATGGCTGCATGGCTGTACAGATTACGACAGATAGAAATGCATTTTCAAGCTTTGCAGTACTTCAAAGCCATTATCACTGTTGTCTCATTCTCTTTTAAATGTGGACAAATCCATGGAGTTTCTTGATTCCGTATGCCATATTTATCAGTTATTTACCCATGTTTACAAAGTTGACCAATATCTGAACAATTATACACACTGTAAAGTTTTAACAGAGTTTTTCCTCCCTGGTTGGAGAGATGCATCTCTAAATAATGAGGGATAACACCAAAAAGATACCAGTGTTCTTATTATGATAAGTAATTAACGTAATTATCAGAATTAAACAGGTCTGTTTTAATGCTGGTTACTCTAACTAACCCTTTACCAAACAAACTCTGAGTTTAAACCACCCCGAGTAAACAGGCTCTTGAAAAACATTGTGGGAAAAGGAGAAAATGCTGGTAACCAGCATTTTCTTCATTTCCCACAATGTTTTTCCCTATTCAATGACAAATCCTACTATTTTAGCCACACCTGATTTGTCATCGCAAATGCTTTCAATTTGGACAAGTCAAAAACTGTTGTTTGCATAGGATTAACTTAATCAGGTTATAATGTTTGTATCAAATTGGTTGGACGGCCAATCTTGGAATGCTGCATGACTCTTTCTATATTCTCCCTGCAATAATGGCAGCTGCTGCTGACAGTAGAGACAGAGTTCAGACTGCCCAATGATGTGGAAGAAAATTCTTGAGGATTCCGTATTCTTGTTATGATTGGTTATTAACATAATTAGCAGTATTAAATAGGTCTAATTAATTGCTGGTTTTGCTAATTAACCTATCAACTATAAATTAGTATCAAATTGCCTTGCCCTCCCTTACAAAGGGTCTGGGAATGATGATGCAGTGGTAATCAGGGAACTAGCAATCCCGAGGTCTGAGGTTTAATACCTGTCCTGGCCTAGGACTTTTCTTAGACACTCCATGTTTCTTACTCAAGAAGAAAACTAGCTGGAAACCCAGAAGTAGCCTTGCTTATGTCTTGGTGCTTGACAATGAACATGTTAACCTTTTACTCCATAGATATTCATTTCTATGTATTGCTTGTAGGAGCCTTTGGAAAACACTGTGGCAAAAGGTGTAATTGCATGTGACGTGCAATTTCACCTTTTGCCACAATGTTTTCTACACTATCACAAGGTGTCATATACACACAAGAAACAGCTTCATCCTTGCTGTTATTTAGAGTCAATTAGAGATACCATAGAAATGCCTTATGGGGTAAAGGGCTAATTCAAGAACCAAGGAGGTGTATTCGAAGAAGACCTATGTGCAAATGTACCCAGATCTCCTTGTATCCCATTCTTTCTCCATAATGGTCCAATATCAATATTGTGCCCAGAGCACACTTATTATGGGACCTTAATCCTACACCATCATCATCATCATCATACTCTCCTCACAGATTCTTCTTCCCTCTATCAGATATAATAATGTCAAAGCAGTCAGTTCTTTAATCAAAGTGACAAAAAGTTGTCTTCCACCAATTTTAACCCATTACCACACAATCCCTACTTTTGACAACTCTGAGAAAGCAGCAAGAAGAAAACATTGTGGGAAAAGAAGAAAATGCTCGTAACCAGCATTTTTTCCTTTTCCCACAATGTTTTCTACCCTTCACAAAACAAATTTCAAATTTTCAGTCACTTTTATTTTGTCACCTGCAAATGTTTTCAATTTGGACCAGGTTAAAATTTTGTTGTTTGGTAATGGGTTAACACTTTACAGAACAATCCCTGGTTTCCATGACCCTGGAATTAAGAAGACTTTAAAAAAAAACATTGAGGGAAAAAATGCTGGTAACCAGTTTTTCGCCTTTTCCCCACTATGTTTTCTACCGTATGAAGGAAAAATTGCCACGATTTCAGCCACACTGAAATTGATGTCTGCAAATGCTTTCAACTTTGACAAGGCTAAAATTTTGTCGTTTGGTAAAGGGTTATTTTAAAGCATTTGCAGACTATAACTTGACTAAAGCTCAAATCAGAATGTCTGTTTTTGATAGGGTGGAAAAAATCATGAGAAAATGCTAGTTACCAGCATTTTCTCTTTTTCTCACAATGTTTTCTATTATTTCCCAGTTGTTAAAACCCTGGCTTGTGTTATAAAGGATTAATTACAATTTGATCATCTACAAACTTTCACAATTCTCTGTAGGAAGTCTGCCTAAAATTTATACCATAAAACTATAACAGGGAGGAACCCAGTTCACTGACATCGACCACACCGGTTACCAACCTTTTAAAAATAAAGCGGTGGTTTGATTGCGGATCAATCATTTTGTAACCTCACACCCTAATCACTGCATATCTATCATTCCAGAAAGAACAAATGTCTCAGGCCTGTGATGTGAAGATAAGAAATTATCTTCAAGACAGATAACACTGAAAGCTAACACTGGTAATCAGAGATTTTCCTGCAAATCTATTTCTATTCACCTTTCATTCACTTTTACCTCCAGCTTCAAAATATCCCTTTACCAAACAATGCCATCGCTTTTGATAACCCTGGGAAAGATGCCTTATGAAAACATTATAGGAAAAGGAGAAAATGCTGCTCAGCATTTTCTCCTTTTCCCACAATGTTTTTTCACTTATGATAGCAAGGAAAAATGGCACAAATTAACCCTTTATCAAACAGTGATGAGTTTTGATGCCCCTTAGGAAAAAATTGTGGGAAAAGGAGAAAATGCTGGTAACCAGCATTTTTTTCCTTTTCACAAATTTTTTTTTCACTCTATCAAAGAACCATTGCAGCATTTGATCCAGATTGAAATTATCATCTGCAACTCGATCTTTCAATTTGGACAGGGCAAGAATCTTGCCATAATTATGGTAAAGAGTTAACCCAGACTGAAATGTCCCCTGCAAATGCTTTTAATATTTGGCCAAGGCTAAAATTTTGTCATTATTATAAAAAAGTTGTGGAACAAGAAGAAACTGCTTTTGGTCAGCATTTTCTCCTTTTTGCGCAATGTTTCCTACCCTATCAAGAACAGAAATTATCACTTGGGCTGCATTTTACTTCGTCATCAGCAAATTATTTTATCTGGTTGTCTTTTTTTTAATAGTAATAAGACAAAATTTACCAGAGGAATACTTAACCCATTACCAAACGACAACATTTTAGACTGGTCCAAATTGAAAGCATTTGCAGACGACAAAATAAAAGTGACTGAAAATTTGAAATTTGTTTTGTAAAGGGTAGAAAACATTTTGGGAAAAGGAGAAAACGCTGGTTACCAGCATTTTCTCCTTTTCCCACAATGTTTTCTAAAGGCTTCTTTCTCAGGGGCGTCAAAAGTAGGGATTGTGTGGTAATGGGTTAAAGCTTGTCATCTGCAAATGCTATGGAATTAGACAAGTATTTTGTCCAATGGTAAAGAGTTAACTCTTCGACAAACAACAAAATTTTAGCCTGGTCCAAATTTAAAGCATTGCAAGTATCAAATTTTGAAATTTGATTTGGAAAGGGTAGAAAACATTGTGGCAAAAGGAGAAAATGGTGGTTACCAGCATTTTCTCCTTTTCCTACCATATTTTCAAAGGCTTTCTTTTTCAGGTCATTGAAAGTCAGGATTATGTGGTAATTTTTAGAGTTAATTTTTTTTAATAGGGATCAGTTTACAATTTCAACTGCTGATACAGGGGATACAGGGTTAAGAATATGTTTAGGTTGCCACCATGCCAGGATGTCTAGGCTGCAAGTTTTACAGAAACAGCAAACTCAACATGCATATAATCAGCGATAATTTCCATAAATAATTCATGAAGTTCAATGGAAGTTGATCGTGCAATGGTTATACAAAAGAATTCTTTGAAAATGCAAGTGCAATTTACATTATCATAATGTGAAATCTATTTGATATTCTGCCAATAAAGGAAATCTAATAGTTTTAATTGCACCAAGGTTTTTTTTTTTTATTACTATTTGTAACTTTTTAACGTGTTAGCAGGTGACAAATTGACGCTTCACTAAATTTCGAAATTTAACACTCCTTTCCATATTGGTAACATTTGAAGATGCAAAAATTAAAATTTTAATGTGGTGCAACGGATTGAATTTTGTAGTTGATAAAAGTAGAAAACAGTTTGGAAAGTGAAAAGATAAAATGGTTGCTAACATTTTCCCTTCAATTACCACAAATTAAGTTTAACTCTTTACCAAACAACAAAATTTTAGACAGGTCCAAATTGAAAGCATTTACAGACAACAAAATAAAAGTGACTCAAAAATTGAAATTTGATTTAGGAAGGGTAGAAAACAGTCCTACAATGTTTTCAAAAGTTTTTTTCCCAAGGGTCGTTAAAAGTCGGGATTGTGTGCTAAAGAGTTTAACTCTTTACCAAACAACGAAATATTTTTGACAGAACAATTTGATTATTGATAATTTTGTGGACAACAAACTAAACGTTGCAAACGTGATGATTTCTGCCTTTGATATTATAAAAATATATTGTGTGAAAAGGAGAAAATGCTGGTTACCAGCATTTTCTCCTTTTTCCACAACATTCTCATATGCCTTTCTTTTTCAAGGTCATTCAAAATTGGGACTACATGTTAACTTTTTAACCCTTTACTCCATAAGGCATTTTTATGGTATCTTTAATTGATCCCCAAATAACAGCAAGGATGAAGCCGTTTTTTATGGGTATATGACACCTTTTGATAGCATAGAAAACATTGTGAAAAAAGTTGAGATTGTTCTTCATGAGCAATTTCACCTTTTGCCACAATGTTTGCCAAAGGTACTTTGCAAGCAATGCGTAGAAATTAGTATCTATGGAGTAAAGGGTTAAAAGACATCTTACCACAGGGTTGTTAGACTTGGGATTGTTTGGTAAAGAGTTAAGATTGATTAATTGCATAGTTTTTAATGTCTTTTTCAGTATTGTTTCAATTATATCACAGCAGCTTTCCGTGCTTTCCTACAATATCTTTTACCAGTACTCCAAACAATTTTCTTTCCAAACACTGCTTTCCCACATAACCATGGTCAAGAAAATGGTCAGCGGCGGGAGAGGAATTAAACCTGTTGCATTGACTATCATCAATTTTCGTAAAGAAAATGGGCAAGCCAGGGACTGAACCCACAACCCCCTGTTCTCAAGGTCTGCACACTACCGACTGAGGTACCAGGGCTCAGCAAAAGGTTAAGGCATAATTACACCGAAAGCATTTGCAGACAACAAACTAAATAGGCCTGTGAAATTGTTCTAATGGTGTCTGAAACGCTGTAAAGAATTTAAGGAAATGGAAAAAAAAATGATGTTTTCTCACAATCTTTTGGAGTCACAAAATTCTTCATAAAGTTTCACCCCACTACAAAATTTTTGTCTCATTTTCTTTAAAGAAATTTACAAAATTAATGACATTTAACCCTTTATCACACAGTCCCTACTTTTAACGACCCTGAGAAAGAAGCCTTTTGAAAACATTGTAAGAAAAGAACTAATTTCAATTTTCGAGCCTTACTTATTTTGTCGTCTGCAAATGCTTTCAATTTGGACACACCTACAATTGTCTTTTGGTAAAGAATTAAAAAGCTTTATAGATGAAAGTATTGGTTCTTGAATAGGTAGAAAACATTATGGGAAAAGGAGAAAGATGCTGGTTTCTCACTATCATTTTGAGCTTAAAATCCTTTGTCATAAACATTAGATTTTGTCCATACTGAAGAAATTAACAAATGACATTTTACAAACTTACAAGCGAAAGTATTGGACCTTGAATTAAGGTAGCAAACATCATAGGAAAAGAACACCGATTATAAGCAGTATTTTTGCCTTTACCCATAATATTTACAAAACCCTTCTGCCTCAGGGTTGTTAAAATTCAGGATTGTGTGGTAAAGCAATTTGACCCTTTACCACATTATGCTGATTTCTAACAACTCTTAAGGAAAGATGCCTTTTGAAAAGATTGTGGAAAAAGGAGAAAATGCTGGCAATCAGCATTTTCTCCTTTTCCAACATTATTTTCCACCCTATCAAAGAACAAGAGGGCCATGATGGCCCTGAAATCGCTCACCTGAGTTTATTGACCAAACATGCACCATCTAGTTTCCCAGTGACCTAGTTTTTTATCAGACATTACCCATCATCAAACACTTTTGAGATATCAATAAGACAAACATTCTGGCCAAGTTTCATGAGTATTGGACTGAAAATGTGGCCTCTACAGTGTACAAAAGGTTTTTCTAAGATTTCATTAAGTGACCTAGTCTTGGACCCGACAAATACCCATTATCAAACTCTTTTGAGACATCACCAAAACAAACATTCTGACCAAGTCTGAAGAGTATCAGGCAGAAAATGTAGCCTCTGGAGTGTACACAAGGTTTTTCTAATATTTGACCCATTGACCTAGTTTTTGACTCCACATGACCCATTTTGCAAACTCATTCAATGTATCACCAGGACAAATATTATGAACAAGTTTTAGGAGTATCAGACTGAAAATGTGTCCTCCAGAGCATACAAAAGGTGTTTATAACATTTGACCTATTGACCCAGTTTTTGACCCAACATGACCCATTTTCAAACTCATCCAAGATATTATAAAGGCAAACAGTCTGACTAATTTTCAAGAGTGTTGGACTGAAAATGTGGCATCCAGAGCATATACAAGGTTTTTCTAAGATTTGACCTGGTGACCTAGTTTTTAACCCCCAATGACCCATTTTCAAATCTGTCTGAGATATCATCAAGACAAAGATTCTGACCAACTTACAAGAGTTTCGGACTGAAAATGTGGCCTCTAGAGCCTACAAAAGGTTTTTCTAACATTTGACCTAGTGACCTAGTTTTTGACCCCATATGACCCATTTTCGTTCTTGTCCGAGATATCATCCAGGCAAATATCCTGACCAACTTTCATGAGTATCCAACTAAAAATGTGGCCTCTAGAGCGTACAAAAGGTTTTTCTAAGATTGGACCTAGTGACCTAGTTTTTGACCCATTTTCAAACTTGTCCGAGATATCATCCAGACAAACATTCTGACCATTTTTCATGAGTATCCGACTGAAAATGTCGCCTCTAGAGCGTACAAAAGGTTTTTCTAAGATTTGACCTAGTGACCTAGTTTTTGACCCAACGTGACCCATTTTCAACCTCGTCCGAGATATCATCCAGACGAACATCCTGACCAACTTTCATAAGTATCCAACTGAAAATGTGGCCTCTAGAGCGTACAAAAGGTTTTACTAAGATTTGACCTGGTGACCTAGTTTTTGACCCCACGTGACCCTTTTCGAACTCGTCCGAGATATCATCCAGACAAACATCCTGACCAACTTTCATGAGTATCCGACTGAAAATGTGGCCTCTAGAGCGTACAAAAGGTTTTTCTAAGATTTGACCTGGTGACCTAGTTTTTGACCCCACGTGACCCACTTTCAATCTCGTCCGAGATTTCATCGAGACAAAAATCCTGACTATTTTTCATGAGTATCAGACTGAAAATGTGGCCTCTAGAGCGTACAAAAGGTTTTTCTAAGATTTGACCTGGTGACCTAGTTTTTGACCCCACGTGACCCACTTTCGAACTCGTCCAAGCGTACACAAGGTTTTTCTAAGATTTGACCTGGTGACCTAGTTTTTGACCCCACGTGACCCACTTTCGAACTCATTCCAGATATCATCGAGACAAACATCCTGACCAACTTTCATGAGTATACGACTGAAAATGCGGCCTCTAGAGCGTACACAAGGTTTTTCTAAGATTTGACCTGGTGACCTAGTTTTTGACCCCACGTGACCCATTTTCCAACTCGTCCGTGATATCATCGAGACAAACATCCTGACCAATTTTCATGAGTATCCAACTCAAAATGCGGCCTCTAGAGCGTACACAAGGTTTTTCTAAGATTTGACCTAGTGACCTAGTTTTTGACCCCACATGACCCTTTTCGAACTCGTCCGAGATATCATCCAGACAAACATCCTGACCAACTTTCATGAGTATCCGACTGAAAATGTGGCCTCTAGAGCGTACAAAAGGTTTTTCTAAGATTTGACCTGGTGACCTAGTTTTTGACCCCACGTGACCCACTTTCAATCTCGTCCGAGATTTCATCGAGACAAAAATCCTGACTATTTTTCATGAGTATCAGACTGAAAATGTGGCCTCTAGAGCGTACAAAAGGTTTTTCTAAGATTTGACCTGGTGACCTAGTTTTTGACCCCACGTGACCCACTTTCGAACTCGTCCAAGCGTACACAAGGTTTTTCTAAGATTTGACCTGGTGACCTAGTTTTTGACCCCACGTGACCCACTTTCGAACTCATTCCAGATATCATCGAGACAAACATCCTGACCAACTTTCATGAGTATACGACTGAAAATGCGGCCTCTAGAGCGTACACAAGGTTTTTCTAAGATTTGACCTGGTGACCTAGTTTTTGACCCCACGTGACCCATTTTCCAACTCGTCCGTGATATCATCGAGACAAACATCCTGACCAATTTTCATGAGTATCCAACTCAAAATGCGGCCTCTAGAGCGTACACAAGGTTTTTCTAAGATTTGACCTAGTGACCTAGTTTTTGACCCCACATGACCCATTTTCGAACTCGTCCGAGATATCATCGAGACAAACATCCTGACCAACTTTCATGAGTATCCGACTCAAAATGCGGCCTCTAGAGCGTACACAAGGTTTTTCTAAGATTCAACCTAGTTTTTGACCCCACATGACCCTTTTCGAACTCGTCAGAGATTTCATCGAGACAAACATCCTGACCAGCTTTCATGAGTATCCGACCAAAACTGTGGCCTCTAGAGCGTACACAAGGTAAAAAGTTGACGACGGACGACGGACACAGCACGATCACAATAGCTCACCATGAGCACTTCGTGCTCAGGTGAGCTAAAAACTTTACCATTTGGGCCCCACTGAAATTGTCAGTGCACAATAATGCTTTGAATTTTGACAAGGCTAAAATTTTGTCATTACCTAAAGCCTTAAAGTAACAATAATAACAATAATAAGCATTAATAGCAATAATAATTGTTCAGCCTGGTAGCATAATTGCACAAAATTTCAAATGCTACAATTATCCAACATTTTACATCTGGTCAAAAGTTAAGCAGTTTAGATTCCCTTTGAAGTTTTTCAAATTTTCCAAATAGTCTACAGCACAAAGACACAAGGCATTGATCAGACAAGGCCGAAAGTAAGCTTAAAATAATCATTTTACATTTATTTTCATCAACTTTATGAGCCTATGCTGTAGCAAGTCTGAAAATGAATACATGTACTTCTTCCTGGTTACAGTTTTACCGAACACCAAAAATGTAGATTAGTCCAAATCGGAACCATTAATTTTGTAGACAGCAATTTAAATTTGGGAAACACTGAGGGGAAAAAGGAGAAAATGTTGATTACCACCATTTTCTCCTTTTCCCACAATGTTTCCTACCCTTCCACAGCCAAAATAGCACAATTGTAGCTACATCTAAATCATTGGTTGCAAAAGCTTTCAATTTGGACTAGCCTAGAATTTTGTAATGTGGTAAAAAGAATAGGGCACCCAATCAGGATTTGTATAACATTATAGACGCCTTTCATCCCTGAAAAATGTATACGGATTTGGCTTTGAACCTGGGTACTTTGTAATCAATCGCCAAAAAAAGTATGGATCCCATTTAGACATTGTTTCCCCACATCAATTATGGATTATACGAGTCTTAGCCGAATCTGTATGATTTTTTTTGTGATGAAAGGCCATGTTACATGAATCCCATAGCAGTGCCCTAAGTCCTATGTTAATGTTTTGAATATTGAGTTTTACTTTCAATTTGGGACAGTCCAAATTTTGTTGTTCAGTAATGAGTTAATTATAACAGCTATAAAACATTAAGCTAACCCTAATATAAAAGTGCTGTTTCTCAAATGCCTCCAGACAGTCTTAATTAACTTCTCACTGAAAGAATGATTATTTGATCACTCCCATATACCTTAATGTGGAGGGAAGATTATTATTTGTTGGTATTTAACCAATTATTGCATATGCTAATTTTAGAACAACTGAAAAATAGTACATGTACAAGTTCCAACAATTACATTGCTCAATACTCCATTATCTCCTGCTAGATGGCTTTCTATAAATACTCATCTATCTAATTTGGGCATCCTGGGTACAGAACCAAACGACTTACCTACGCGACAACCGTTATTTTGAACTTCAAACTAAAATAAATGTTTACTCAATCAAACGCCACCTGGTGCGATTCACTCAGCTTTGATCAGCAAGTTAGAGAAATCCAAAATTAAAACAGGCCTGATTTTTCCTCAAAGATATTGATCATAAGCCATTTTCTCCATTGCTACTTCATAGCGCATATCACTAGTCTCCCTGATATCAGGGAGAGTGATGCATCATATAAGACAGGTTGAATCTTTAAAGAATATGACATGCGCTGACAACATGCTCAATACTCTTTCCATTTAGCCGCTGGTTGCTCTCCCATTACCAACACATTCACCAGTGGTGAAAGAGGAATGAATCACAGGAATTTGACATTCTATAATGAAAAACAAAAAATGATAAAATATGAAAAAATACCCCCCTATATATACAGAGGAGTATTTTTTTACAATATTTTATCATATATTTTTATTATAGAATGTCAAATTCCTGTGAATGAATGAATCGTAATACAAAGACTATAATCACACCTTTTTCCATGTCTGCATCACACAAAAAGGAACCTTCTAGGAACTGCAAAAAAATGTCAACACTGGTCAGACTGTGCGAATTGCACGGCCTGACCAGGGATAACACTTTTCGCTTTCATGATATTCCACAAACTTTTTTTCAGACAAACAAGAGAAAAATATCCAAGTGCAGTTGCATTAACTCTTTGCCAAAAGACACAAGTTTAGACTGAATCATATTGACAGAATTTGCAGACCACAAACTAAGTGTTGCTAAAATTATTATTTCTCTCATTGATATTGTAGAAAACTTTGTGGGAAAAGGAGAAAATGGTGGTTACCAGCATTTTCTTCTTTTCCCACAATATTTTCCATAGCCTTTCTCTTAACCCATTACCACACAATCCCTACTTTTGACGCCCCTGAGAAAGAAGCCTTTTGAAAACACTATGGGAAAAGGAGAAAATGCTGGTAACCAGCATTTTCTCCTTTTCCCATAGTGTTTTCTACCCTTTCTAGAACAAATTTCAATTTTTCAGTCACCTTTATTTTGTCGTCTGCAAATGCTTCCAATTTGGACCAGTCTAAATTTTTCTCGTGTGGTAATGGGTTAAGGGTCATTAGAATTCAGGATTGTGCGGTTAAGGATTACCAGTAAATCTGTTATGAGAACAAGCAATCCTTTATGATCTGTAGCACGCTAGAACCCCTTTTCCCACGTTTTTGATAAAACTGTAGGCTATACCACGCATTCCCTGGTTTTGATGATCCTGCGAGAGAGGCATTTTGAAACCATTGTGGGAAAAGGAGAAAATGCTGGTAACGAGCATTTTGTCCTTTTTCCAACGCTATCTAACCTTTCAAAGAAGTTTCTTAATTCATGCAACATTCAGTTTCTGTCTATATTTTCAATATGCTTTCAATATTATCCAGTCTAAAATATTTTACAACACTTGGTTTTTCCTTCAACTAATGCTCTGAAATTCAAACTGTCTAAAATTTTGTAGGCTGGTAAAGAATCTGAATTTCTACGATAAGGTACCTAAATAAATGCCGAGCCCCGGTAGCTCAGTCGGTAGTGTACAAAACTTGAGAACAGGGGGTCGTGAGTTTGATCCCCGGCTCTTCCAATTTCTTCCCAAGGATTGATGATAGTCATTGGCACAGGATTCATTCCTCTCTCACCACTAACTGTTGTTTCCACCATGGTTTTGTGAGAAGGCAGCCAGTGGCTTGGAAAGAAATTTGTGCGGAGTACTGGTGACAAAAACTCCAGGAAAGTGTGGATATGTGCACTGGATGACGTGATATAACTGAAATAATGTTGAAAATGACGTTTAAACACCAACACAACTACAATCCTAAATAAATATATGTATCTTAAATCTTTGCATTCTCTTCTGATCTTAATCTACAATGTCTGTGAAATCAACCAAGTTGTTCAAGATAATCTATAAATCTACAGATCTGTTTTTGCCACCCCTTCAACACAGTGAAAGCTCTGAGCAGTTGATAATTTTGCTTTACATTTACGCCCGTCATAAAAACCATTGATTGATATTGTTTTTCCATGTGCTAAAGACATTAGAAAAAACATCTAGGTAAAGTTCATCCTTTTACTACAGGCAAAATTTCTGACTCCTCATATTGATGATATTTAACACTTAACTCTTTACAACAATCCCGACTTTTAACGACCCTGAGAAGGAAAGCATTTGAAAACATTGTGGAAAAAGGAGAAAATGCTGAGAGCCAGCATTTTCTCCTTTTCCCACAATGTTTCCTACCATTCTAAAATGAAAAGTCAATTTTTGAGTCCCATTTATTTTATCCTCTGCAAGTGCTTTCAATTTGCACTAGTCCAAAATTTTGTCCTTTGGTCTCTTTACCAAACAACAAATTTTTTGAACTGGACTAAATTCAAAGCATCTACAAACAACAAATTAAATCTTGGTAATAATCATGATTTCTGAGATTAGATCATTTTAGCTTTTACCAGAGACTGAAGTTTTTTTGTTTTCCTATGTAGAAGTGTAGAAGTTGGTTCTAATGTTTTGTTTATCGGAAATAGCTTCTGAAAGTACTTTTAAAAGTTATTTTATGAGTGCAGTTTATTGGTAGAATATAACCAAACAACATAAGTCTATCCACATGAAATCTCAGGAAATTGGGCTGTATCCAACAGAATTACCCCTTTACCATACAATCCCGTCTTTTGACTACCGTGAGAAAGAAGCCTTTTGAAGACATTGTGGAAAAAGGAGAAAATGCTGGTGACCAGCATTTTCTCTTTTTTCCACTATTTTTTCTACCCTTCCCATACCAAGTTTAATTCCTTCATTTTTTTCTGTCACATTTATTTTCTCATCTGCAAATGCTTTCAATTTTGGCCAGTCTACAATTTTCTCATCTAGTAAAGAGATAAAGAAAACAAAATCAGGTGGAATACTCATTCTAAAACTGAATCTCAGCCTCTTTAATGGAATAACTGGTACAGCTGCTGTATTGTTTTGGTCATGATTGGATCACAAAATCTCAAAAAAAAATGTAAATCAAAGATCCCACAGATCAGCGATACAGTCCACAAAAGTCTGCTTACTCTTTACAAAACTTTTAACTCTTTACCATGTGACAATATTTTAGACTGGGCCAAACTGAAATAACACACTGAAAACATGTCAAAATATAGCTCAGGTGATGGTATCTGTGTCTGAAAGAGAAGAAAAAATTGTGGGAAAGGGAGAAAATGCCAGTTACCAAGCATTTACAAAAGGCGTCTTTCTCAGAGTCATCAAAAGTAGGGATTATGTGGTAAAGCATTAAAAACATAGTGAAAAGGGATAAATGCTCCTATTCTTGTAATGTTTTCTAGCCTTTCAAAGACACATTTAACTATTAAATTGTCATCTCCAAATGCTTTCCATTTTGATAGTTCATAAATCAACTGGTAATAGGGTTTTGTCCTAAAAGCACATATCTTCTGTTTGAATGGTGTTTTAGGCTGTCAACAATATTTCAGTCATATCACAGCGACAGCTTACATATATACATGTTTTCCTGGGTGTCACCTGTACGAGGCCTGGGGCTCTGCAGTGTCCTGCCTAAGGACACTCCTATGAAAAACCCAGTGGAGCCAGTGAGGCTCGAAACTGGGGTCTCCAGGTCACAAGTCTTACACTTTACCAGAGTCACGCAGGACCCCTTAACCCTTTCCCAAACGACAAACTTTTGGACTAGACCAAATTGAAAGCATTTGCAGACGACAATTCACCTCTTGCTGAAAAGATGATTTCTGTCTATGATAGGGTAGAAAACATTGTGGTAACCAGCATTTTCTCCTTTTCCCACAATGTTTTCAAAAGGCTACTATTCCAGACCTGTAAAAACCAGGGATTGTTTGGGAAAGGGTTAACTCTTTACCAGATTACAAAATTTTAGCCTTGTCCAAATTGAAAGCATTAGCAAACGATAATTTCATTGTGGCTCAAATGGCACAAATTTTCTTTGATATGGAAGAAAACATTGTGGGAAAAGGAGAAAATCCTGGTTACCAGCACAGGGCTGAAAAATAGTAACAGAAATAAGTGGTTCTGGGACTGTTTGGCCCTTACAACAGGATGGTCCGAAGTATAGGGTCAATCCGGGTAAATACAGACGATTTTTACACAGCTCACTTCGCCAGTCAACCACTGTTACTATGTGAAAGCCATGACCCCTATAACCTATGAGTTAACATTTTAAGACCTTCCCCTTTGATATTTTCGCCCTATTGTATAGTTAACTCCGCCCAAGATACTGCGAAAATGCAGTTGAAGTTACATAGTCGAATCCGGGTAAATACGGACATGAGGGGTGAAGTACGGACACAGACTGGAAAATTACAGACACCCCACTTTAAACGGGTTAAATAAGGTATTGCTTGGCACAAGTTATTTTTTCTTTCCCTACTATGTTTTAAAAAGAACAATACTGCCAAAACCTAATAAAACAATGGATTGTTTGTGGTCTAAACGGACAATAATAGCAATAGATCTAGCACAACCTGCACATTAGGCAGGACAACAGTTACAAAATGCAGCGAAATGAAAAATCATTCCGGTAGCCCGTACATCTGTGACTTAATTTTATTTAATGCGTCTAATTTCTGAAAAGTATTGGATTCTACTTGTGCGGCTCGATATAAATTAACTTCTAGGTATCGTCTTTTTCAAATATTTGATAAACATGAATTTTGTAGATATTTTGTGTAAGTGTCCGTAATTTTACAGTGTGTTCAAACGACTGGTTTAATACGGACAGTTGTCTTTTTCTTCTTTATTTCTGCTAATGTGTATTTTGCCATTATTTTGATGATTTATTACTTTTCTTCAATCATTTGTCATAATTCTTAACACCATTACGGCTTAGTGAAAAAGGTCTTTATTTTAAGAAGGCGTTCAAGTACCTGTCAGAGTTGTAGCACAAATCTTTAAATTCAAGCATAGTTGAGAAAGGGCGAATCAAGTTTGACACTAAATGTGCTTGTATCATCACATAAACTTAATCGTCATCAAAAATAGTGCACTGACACAGAAATAAGATGGGCGTGCTATATATAGATTGTGGCATGGATATTGGGAGTTGAAATACGCTCTGGTATTTTCCAAAAATATGGTGCATGTCCGTATTTATACCTCTGTCCGTATTTACCCGGATTGACCCTACTTGGGCAAGTCGGTGTGTCTTTTTTTTTTACTGTACAGGGCAGTGAATCTCAGGATCTCAGGAGATTACCACCTTCCCCATTCCCCCCCCCCCCAAAAAAAAAAAAAACCCTTACTCAGTACGATTTCCATTTGCTTTGACTCTTAGTGGCTTCAGTTGAAGACAGCTATTCAAACAAACAATTAGCATTGTTATGATGACCAATTTCGAACATTTTTTTTGTGTGCGTTAGTCGGAGTTGAACGGTTGCATCGTAGAACGAAAACCACGACCAACTTTCATTCCCATGTTGGAACCAACCCGATCTTTGTTCTTATAGATCTACTTTCTGTTTACCTCTAATTATGTAAGTTCGATTCTATTTTCTCCCGATTTTTTCCGTTTTAAATTTGATGATGACCCAGGTTTGAATATGCATCTTTTCGTAAACTTTTAGCAACAGACGATATACACGGCGGGGAATCACGTGACACAACAACAACAACAATGACCGTTATTTGAAACATTTCCCCGACTTCAGGTAAGAAAATCTTCAATAATTCCGTTAATACATGGCCGATTGGAATTTGGTTTGGAGCAGAGAAGGCGGAAGGACTCCAGGGATTTGCTTGATGTGTTAGATTTTTTAAACAACACCTGATAAAAAAGTTATTGACGAGCAAACAAATTTTTTACCCTGGATAATTTGTTTGCTCGTCAATAACTTTTTTATCAGGTGTTGTTTAAAAAATCTAACACATCAAGCAAATCCCCGGAGTCCTTCCGCCTTCTCTGCTTCAAACCAAATTCCAATCGGTCATGTATTAACGGAATTATTGAAGATTTTCTTACCTGAAGTTGGGTAATTTTTTAAAATAACGGTCATTGTTGTTGTTGTTGTGTCACGTGATTCCCCGCCGTGGATATATATTCGTAGATTTTAACCGGCTTCACCTCTTGCAACTATTACTGATGGCAGGCAAACCGGGAACCAGGGAAAACTGTTGACATTACAATGACTTAAATAAGTCTATGTGGTAGCGTTCTCGGACGACCGGCGTACCGAAAAATCTCGAAGTAGATGTAGATTTCACACGAATATGGCCCTAAACAAACAGATCCGAATTTTCATTAGAATGACTTTTCTAAATTCAACAGTTTAAGTCATTCTGAATATGAAGGCTGAACAGGTCCGACCTCGATTTTGACAGGTACGACGGACCCCCGCCTTGTTTTTTCCCCCGGGTCCGATCTCCATTTCAGTAGGTCCCGGACCTCGGACCAGCGTTATTTTTCAGCACTGCAGCGTTTTCTTCTTTTCCCAGGATGT
This sequence comes from Tridacna crocea, assembly GCA_943736015.1. Taxonomy (NCBI): domain Eukaryota; kingdom Metazoa; phylum Mollusca; class Bivalvia; order Cardiida; family Cardiidae; genus Tridacna; species Tridacna crocea. The sequence goes on from OX031063.1 coordinate 47,988,905, forward strand.
TTTCAAAAGCCTTCTTTTCCAGCAGCGTCAAAAATCGGCATTGTATGGTGAAGAGTTAATGCACCTTAAAATAATTGTCTTTGTGGCCAGTACAGATCAAGATCAGATCTTTGGTCTACACTTTCTGCTGTCCTGAAATTCATATAGACATTCCCGAATGGCGGTTTTTTTTCAAGGTCTTATTTCTTAATCCGTTCATGACCGGAAAGACACTGTCTTCTCTACAAACTAGCCCGAAATTTGTTTTTTTTTTAATATTTCTGGTATCATTGAAGACCTTATTCTGTGTAAGTTAAGGAAAAGGGAATGGCCGAAGCTAAGTTGTGAGAACTTGTGGCCAGACCCTTTTGCTTTATTTGGATGATTACTGTCTTTGTTATATAGAAAACTATGTATACAATTGGCAATAAAATAATTATGTTTAAACTATTTCTGGGCAGAAAGTGTCTGTAGGACTTGGAGGCACTAAGATGATTAAGGTCTCATACTTAGGAAATGTACAGAGATACATCATACCCTAACTTTTTATCAAAGAACAAATTTTCAGACTCTGCCAAATTCAAAGCCGTTGCAGACAACAAACTAGGTGTAGCTTAACTCTTTACCAAACAACAATATTTTACACTGGTCCAAGCTGAAAGCATCTGCAGACAACAAAGTCAATGTGGCTGAAAAATTAAACTTGGTTTGGGTAGGGTAGAAACATTGTGTGAGAAAATGAGGAGAAAATGCTGGTTACCAGCATTTTCTTTTTTTCCCACAAAGTTTTCAAAAGGCTTCTTTCACAGGGTCATTAAAAGTTGTGATTCGGTGGTTATGGGTTAAATGATGAATTTTATCTCTGAAAAGGCAGATAACATTGTAGGAAGAAGGAGAAAATGTGGGTAACCAGCATTTTCTCCTTTTCCCACAATGTTTTATACCATTTCTCAGACAACTTTCCTCGCTTGTAACACATTAATTTTGTAGTCTATAAATGCCCTTAATCCTTTACCAGACAACAAAATTTTAGTCCTGTCCAAATTCAAAGCATTTGCAGACAACAATTTCAATGTGGCTCAGATGGTGCAATTGTTTATTGATAAAGTAGAAAACTTTGTTGGAAAAGGAGAAAATGCTGATTACCAGCATTTTCTCCTGTTTTCACACTGTTTTCAAAAGGCTTTTTTTCCAAGGGTTGTCAAAAGTCGTCATTGTGTGGGAAAGGGTTAATCGGAAAAAGTCTGAAATTTTGTTGTTTGGCAAAGAGTTTTTAACCCTTTACCACACAATGATGACTTTTACCAACCCTGAGGAAGAGGCCTGCTGAAAACTTTTGAGGGAAAAGGAGAAAATGCTGGTAACCAGCATTTTCTCCTTTTCCTACCAAGTTTTTGACTCTATGAAAGAAAAATTGCATCATTTGAACCACTATGAATTTTTTTTTCTGCAAATGCTCTTGAGTTGGACAGATCTAAAATTTTGCTGTGTGATAAAGAGTTAACTGAATCCTCCAAATAACTTGTAGGCAGAGAGGTTATTATGGCCCCTATCTGTAAACCAATCACCATTCCTAGCTGAAATACACCATCAAGCCAACTTAATTAATGTGATATCAAACAATTTATGGACACTGTGAAAATTGCATAATGGCTCTGCTTCATCTCAGCTACCATTCACAGTTGTCAATCAACAGTACAGTGTGTACTCAAAAGTATTGGAAAAGATAAAACTCTGCTTGTGCACTTACAAAGCAGCATCCAGTACAAAAACATTGGCAGATGTAATGTTCTCTAGAAGAATACTTCCGCTATTGTCAAATACTGTCATATTATTGTCATATACAAATTTTCAGAGATACATGTATCTCTTTACCAAAGATCCAAATTTTAGACTGGTCCAAATTGAAAGCATTTGCAGACAACAAAATACACGCAACACAAAAATTGAAATCTAGTTTTCCACAGGGTAGAAAGCATTGTAGGAAAAAGAGAAAATGCTGGTTACCAGCATTTTCTCCTTTTCCCACAATTTTTTCTACAGGCATCTTTCTAAGTGTCATTAAAAGTCAGGATTCTGGGGTAAAGAGTTAACTCTATACCAAGATCCAAGTTGATGAATTAATCCTTTAACGTTTCTAACAAACCTGATATGGAAGGCTTCTGAAAACATTGCAGGTAAAGGAGAAATGCTGATGACTAGGATTTTCTCCTTTTTTTCACAATGCTTTCTTTTCTTCCAAAATTAGATTTCATGTTTTTAATTTCCTTCAGTTTGTTGTGTGCAAATCCTGTTTGAAAATGTGTGGTTTTGGTAATGACTAAACCCTTAACCATACAATCCCCAGTTTTAAAGACCCTGAGGAAGAAGCCTTTTTAAAACATTGTGGAAAAAGGAGAAAATACATGTACTGGTTACCAGCATTTTCTCCTTTTCCCACAATGTTTTCAACCCTATCAAAGGCAAAGTGTGTCATTTTAGCTACATGAAGTTTGTCCTCTGCACATGCTTTGAACTTGAATGTGTCCAAAATTTTGTTGTTTGGAAAAGAGTTATGTAAATATTATATTTCAGGACACAAATATATTTTGACAAGCAAAAAGATTCTTTTCCATTTAAACCCCAAATAACAGATTAACTCTTTACCAAACAATCTCTGGTTTTTACGACCCTGAGATAGAAGCCTTTTGAAAACATTGTGGGAAACGGAGAAAATGCTGGTAACCAGCATTTTCTCCTTTTCCCACAATGTTTTCTACCCTTTCCATATCAAATTTCAATGTTTGATTCACACTCATTTTGTTGTCTGCAAATGCTTGAAATTTGAACTAGTCCAAAATTTTGTTGTTTGGTAAAGAGTTAAATATTTTTGTAGTTTGAAGATCAGAAGTAATATTTGACGTTCCTACCTTGTGTCCAAGTGTCAATTCTGAGATTACCCTGTTGCACATTTTTCAGGTAACCATGACGGGGTGGGACAGTCAGGGTATATTGCAACTTGTCTAGTTCACTATCTTGATCATCAGCACGTAATATCCTGTTAGTGAATATAAATCCTATTCCATCATCAATCGGGGTCAAATAAGTGCATCCTTGATTGACAGAAAGTTGGGGTACACCATTGTCCACTGCTATAATTTCAATATCCATTTCTTGTGGTCTCCGGGTTGGAATACTGGACCCAGGAATGTAAAACTGAGAATGGGTACCATCTGTAACAGTAAATGTGAAACTGTCGGATAGTGTTTCAGTACCATCATGTTGGTAACTGATCAGATTTTGACTTAAATCATGTTGAGTAAATTGTGAAACAATTCTGGAAAAATTGTACAGAAGATTGCCATGAAGGGGGACTTGTGTGATGGTAAAAGTTAATTTATTATCTGGAGTGTCAACATCCACTGCTTTCAGCTCAAATGGTGTAATAAGTTTGCTTTCACCTTCCTGCATGTGTAAAGTACTAAACATTAACACTGGCTGCTTGTTATCAACATCAGTGAAAGCTATTCTGAAGGTTCTTGAAACTGGGTTGAGACCATCAGTAACTTCAAATTCAAAACTGTCTACTTTTATTTCATCATCAGCACTGTGCACATATCTAACTCTGTGAGCAGCCAAATCCAGCTGTTTGAACTCCTGCAGTGGAACACCTTGCCTGTCAGCAAATTCTAAATGACCATGAGTAGGTGCCCTTGTTATGGTAAACACTAAGTTTTCGTCAGGTGAGTTAATGTCTGTTCCACTAATGATGTCAGTTGTAAGAGTAACAATCCCACCCTCGGGTAACTGAACTCCTCGATTAATTACTTCAGGATATATGGTGTCCATTCCTTTCACTGTTACATAGAAGTAGCGATCAATGAGGGGATTTAGTCCATCTGTTATGTCAAACTTTATTAAATCTCTCTTAGCTTCAGTTCCGGTATGGATATATTCAACAATCATGTTATCAATATCTAGTTGTGTAAAATTGGTACCAAGGGTAAGGTTTTTCTTATATGTTCCAAAGTTTTTCTGCAAGTAGCCCTGTTGTGGCACAGTCCTTATTATGTACGTAATGTTTCCAATATAAGAATCTAGATCATCTGCCTTCAAAATATCATTTGTAATAAACTTCTTATCGCCAAGTTCCTCTATTTCAAGGCCATTGTTTATACTTAATCTCGGGGTCTCATCATCAACTGGAAATATCATTATAGGAACTTTCTTAGTGACATTATATTTACCATCAGTAAGACAAAACTCGAAATGGTCAGACTTAGTTTCTGAGTTGTCATGTTCATAAACTATTGTAGAATATTGTTTGATGTCGTCCAACGTAAATCTATCGACTACAATATCTCCTGTGCGACTTTGTTTAATAATTCTACCATGCTTTGGCTGTGCTGTGATGATAAAGTCTAATGTATCTACAGGTTCGTCTTTATCTATTGCAGTAAGTATGGGTAAATCAATACTAATCTCCATCCCTTCAGATGCAATAAATTCTCTGACAAACACTTCTGGCTCTTCATCATTAGCTGGATGGATGACAATGTTTATTTCGGATGGTGGAGAAATGTTTAGCCCATCTGTGCATTGGAAAGTGAAGTCATCTCTGCGTGGTTCTATGCCCTTATGAACACTCTGTACATAAAAAACTTTTCCCAGCCTTAATTCTTCCACTGAAAATGCTGATATTGGCATTCCAGCACGCAATTTTTCTGATCCTTCCATTGGGGTAATATTCTCTAGATAACCTTTTCTGGGTTGTACCACAATAGTGCACAACACATCCTCAATATCTGAATCTGTGTCTTGTACATCTAAATTTAAGGGTAAGATTACAGTTTTCTCACCCTCCAGTACATCTATCTCTTTTCCAATCAACACAGATGGAGGTATATTATCAACAGGTTTAATGGTAACTACAATTTTAACATCAGTAACTCTTGTGCCATCTGCCACAGTAACTTTCGCTGTTTCTGGGATCCTTAGTTTAAAACTATCAATCATTGTTTCTTTACCAATTTCTTCACCAACATGTTCATACATTATTTTTCCCCTAGATATATCCCGCTGAGTAAAGTGATCAATTCGTCTTCCATTTTTCATCAACATACCATGTTGTGGATAAGTTTTCAGCATGTACACGATATCCATAATGTCTGAATCCCTATCATCTAACTGGAAATATTTAGGATCTATCATTCCTGATTTCCCCTCTAAAACATCTACATAGACCATTAGGTATCCTCCATCTATCTGGCCTTCAAGTATAGCTGGCTCATCATCAGTAGGTTTTACATCAACTTTAAATCTAATAGGAACATAATGAATCCCATCAGTCACATCTAGAAAGAATTCATCTTCTGTTACCTCAACAGTTTCTCCAGAATTCAAGTATGTTATGTGGCCAAGAGTTATGTCTCTTCTTGTGAATTTATCTCCAACATCCAACCTTCTTTTTTGGTTATACAAAATGCCATGTTTTGGTAAACGAGTGACTATTATAAGAAGGGCTTGTATATCAGTGTCTCTATCTTGTACATCTAAAATTTCAGGAGTAAAAGTTACTTTCTCATTTTCAAGCACTTCTACTCCAGCATTCATGACAATTGGAGGCTGATTATTTACAGGTTTGAGAACAATACTGTAACGCTGGTCTGGTAGGGTGTTTCCAAAAATATCTTTTACTTCAAAATCAAACTGAATAATCCTTGCTGCAATTCCGAGTTCAGCATTTGGAGTTTTGTAACAAATTTTGTGGTGATTTACTTCAGATTGTGAAAATTCTGTGATGATAACTTCAGGAATTTCACATCTGCAGATATATCCAGCATCTTGAGGACCATTTGTGTATGTATCATATGGAGGCCTTGTGATCATATATTTAATTTCACGCTCATTACTGTCATCTGCATAACGTAAATTTTTGCGTCTAAAGTGGACAAGATCTGTCTCTTCAACCTCCATTTGCAATTTTATATTGGGATATAGTGTTGGTGGGGTATCATCTACTGGTTTTACCTTGACTACAAATTCATATAATGGCGATATATTTGGAGGTGTACCTCCATCAGTCAGTTTGAAAAATATCCTGTCAAACAAAACATCATTATTGTGTTTACCCACATGTTTATAAAATATCTTACCACTGATAATATCTCTTTGAGTGAAACTGTTCACAGGGCTTTCATACACTCCTCTCTCAAACAGCCAATTTTCCACATCATCTGGGATTTCAAATTGTCTTTTCAAAAAAATACTTTTAGAAAATGGAGGTTGTAAAGTGAAAATCACATCACCATCATCACTGTCTAAATCAGCAGCACTTAGAATAAATTCATTAATTTCAACTAGTTCGTTACCCATTATATCTAGACCTGTATTAACATTTAGAGTTGGGGCATGGTCATCTTTTGGATAAAGTGTTACAGGAAAGAGAAATTCCACATCATGAAGACCGTCTGTCATTCTGAATACAATATTGTCACTGTAAGTGTCACTGTCATCATGTTGATATATTATGTTTCCAATTCTAAGATCTTGAACAGTGAAATATTTTTGATTAGTTGTCAAAAGCAGATGACCATGTCTCAATCCATCAATATGGTATATCTTCACATCTTCTAGATTGTCCTCATCTGCTATTTCTAATACAGCTGGACTGACTATTGGCCTTGACTCTCCCTCTATAAGCTGTATTCCAGTATTTTTTGTGACAATTGGTGACAGAGTATTCTTTGGATTAACAAGTATCATAAGTGGGATGGGGTCTGATGTCAAACCCTCAGGGTCGATTATGGTCAATTCAAGCTGAAATATACGCTTTATACTAGAATCTGAACTAGGGGGTTTGTATGCAATTTTGAGATCATTGATTTCATGTTGAAAAAATGAAGAAATGGGAATATCTCTGTTGTTAGTGCTTATAATCATTCCTTCTCCAGGACCAAGAGGCTGAGATATGTTAAACAGCAATTGATCTGAGGGTGTCTGCTCATCATATGCAGATATTATATCCGGGGTGAGAGCAGTCATAATAAATTGATTTACAGAGTCCATTACAAAAAGGCTATTTCTGCTGGGTTCTGGACGTGTGTTTTCTTGACCACTAAGGATATTTACAGCCACCTGAAAAAATTCCTCTGTGAGTTTTGCACCATTCTCGTGGAAGATCTTTACAGTCAATGGAATGTAGTCTTTATTTGGAGCATTTATCTGAGCATGGTGCTTGTAACGAAGCCCAAGAGATAGAAAATGATCACAGTCCACATTTGTCAAAGTTTTTGAATTGTTCACTAACAGATACCCATAACGAGGGAGACCACTTGATCGGGCGATAACTGTTAATTGACAAACAGTATTTGAACGATCAAACGCAAATTCCATGACAGTTTCATCAATAGCTGTACTGATACCCATTTGTTGCCGTACAATGACCGGGTTATATCTTCGCACCACATCTAGTGGTTTGTAGATTATTTTAAAAACTAAGCTGAATGGAATGATAATAGTTTCTTGAGGAGAATCGTAGCGTAAAACCATCTGAAGTTTTTCCTCCATCGATCTCCCTCCATAATGTGAGTAGGTGATGCGATCTGGCCCGAAATTGCACGGAAAATTAGTATGACTGAGTCTACCAATTGAGTATGACAGATCTCGTACTGCTTGAACCGAAAGTTGACAAGAGTCCCCCGGTCGGACATGAATTCTTAGGTGGTTAATAGGATCCAAGTGGACAGTTCTTCCAAACGGTACACTCACCGGACGATTAACTAACAAAATATCACTTTCCTTTAGTCTCACCTGGGCTGTCACGCTGTGCTCGTATAATAATAAAACCAAATATGAAAGTACCAAGCGCTGTATACGACTTGATAAAAACACCACTTTTAAACACTTAGTATCCATTGTCATTTCAAGAATTAATATCCTCGTTCTTCAGCGGAGAATAAATGACACTGAAATTATCATGTTTCAATTTTAACACCTTTCTCGTTAATAAAAACAACATTTATGATGCTGCAGTGTTACAGCTTTCGCGTATTCGTTCTGTTGCTTTCACCTTTAACCTGAGAGAGGTCAAATTACCGCGGATGTACATCACCTATCCAACTTTCGATATAAATTTACCTTTCAGAGAGAGTATATCTTCACCAAAAATAGAAATTATAGATTTGAAATAGATAATTGTAATAAAATTTAACAAGAATTATATACAGACAAGATTATATACAGAAAACGTGTATGATATTGAGATCTACTTTTTAAGAATGCCGCGCTTGAATTCTATTTATATTCGTCATGAGGCTTTATACAGCACTTGTTCAAAAGTTGTGCACCATTCACGTATTGACAGGCGTTTTTTTTTTTTCTTTTAATTTTCACCTGTTGATCTGTTCTCATTTGCAACAGTATTTTGTCTCTTTCTCTATTCAATAAAGTAAAGTCCAAATGTAAACAAAGCGGGTGATTACATGCATTTGAATTTATATCATACCTTCTATAGAACCAACAACAACTAGAAGGGCGGATCTGTCTTGCAATCATCTTCCAATCGACCAATTTTGAAAGTAATATGGTACATGAAGAAAATGCTTTTTCTGAACAGTTTACCTTGCCATGTTATCTGCCTAGTATTCATTTTGGTTCCAGATCGAGCATATTGCTTGCATAGCATCTAGTTTCGGTTTTGTTTACTCGAAAACGCTCTATTTACCTCTACCAAGTGACAATTAAACGTTGACAAAGTTCAACACTACTTGAAGGCGTCTTTACCACGACTATTCTTGCACTTATCTAGGTTGAAATTAGTTTTTGTATTAAAGTCACAATAGCGGGTATAAGCGTTAAAACCCTGTAAGTAAAAGCATTTATGAGTTGCAGTTATACCAGTTTGTCTCAGTACACAAGTTTCCGAAAGTGCTCTCTCTCTCTCTCTCTCTCTCTCTCTCTCTCTCATGTGCTGCCTGAAGCTGACCATTTAAAAACTAGCTGAATGCAAGTATAGACCCATGTATCTTTAAATGACATATCAATACGAGTTTGCTTTCAACCAGTTTTTGGCCATTTTATACTCAACTTAGTGTTACTTTGTTGAACTATAATCATTCTTGCATCTTCATACCGAATGTTGCCCGTGACAGCTGCAAGATTGCAGAGTTTAAAAAAGATAGAAAGTGCATTTCATATTTTGGAAGTCTTCATGGCCTTTTTGGCATAATAATGCAGTCTGATCAATGTCCAACGAGGAGATCATTTTCTCCACAAAATAAATTTGAAATAGGGACATTTTGCTTTTTACTGTCAGGTTCAAGATTACAATTAACTTATTTGGCATTTCAAGAGTTATTTGAGTATAGAAAAATATTGCCAAAAGAATTTGCCATCTTGCGGGAAAAGTATGACAATGAAATAGGAAGAGCGTTTGATAATTTATTCAGAATTCTATTGAAGAAAGAGACTATCAATCAAATAATAATGTCTGTGATACAAAAACTAGTGATAATAATTACAAGGCAGCCAATTTTATTGTTTGTGTTATGAATGGTCCATCAAAATACTGGAGAAACGGTTAGTTGTAGATCACAGACTGAAGGAATACACTCAGAATTGCTGAATGGGAACAGGGCTCGTATATAAGATCCCTGGTGGGAGGAACAAAGGGGTGTCCGTGGTCGTGAGGTAGAGCGTCGGCCTCGTAACCAAATGCGCGTGTCAACATTTGGATTTGTCATTGGCCCTCACATTCGGCGCGAGTACTGGTTTAGTTTCCAGGAAGCGGAATCGAGAGAGATGAATATAAGTTGTAACAAGAGCTTCGCAAAGCGGCGCATATACGCCCGAAGGGGCTTGTCAGTGAAATGAGTTGAAATGACGGAAGGGCCATGAATGAAGAGTAGTTAATCTCCATGATATGTGAAAAATATTAAAGGGCAATACCTAAAAAAAGAAAGGGTGGCACAGTTACAAATTTTGTAAATTGCTGTTCTCCACAAGGTGTTCTATCAGTTTTGAAAGGTTCAAGATCATAGCTTTTATATTTTAGAAATTATGGCCCAGACGAAAATTCAAAGAGAAAACTAACATAGGGCAATAACTAAAAAAAGAAGGATGGCAGAGTTATGGTTCTTGTGAAGTGCACTTCTTTATAATGTGTTCTATAAGTCTTTGAAGTTTCAAGATGATAGGTTTTAAAGTTTGGGAGTTATTGCCTGGACAAAAATTCAAACTAAAAAATTAATTAAGGGCAATAACTAAAAAAATAAAAGTTGCAGAGTTATGGTTCATGCGCACTGCACTTCTCCATAATGTGTTCTATCGGTGTATGAAGTTGCAAGTAATTAGCTTTTATAGTTTGGAAGTTATGGCCTGGACAAAAATTCAAACTGAAAATTAACAAAGGGCAATAAGTAAAAAAATAAAGGTTGCAGAGTTATGGTTCATGTGCAATGCACTTCTCCATAAAGTGTTCTATCACTATATGAGGTTCAAAGTTAATAGCTTTTATAGTTTGGAAGTTATGGCCTGGACAAAAATTCAAACTGAAAATTATCAAAGGGCAATAACTCAAAAAATAAAAGTGGCAGAGTTATGGTTCATGTGCGATGCACTTCTCCACAATGTTATCTATCAGTGTATGAAGTTCAAAGTTAATAGCTTTTATAGTTTAGAAGTTATGGCCTGGACAAAAATTCAAACTGAAAATTAACAAAAGGCTGTAACTCAAAAAATAAAAGTGGCAGAGTTATGGTTCTTGTGCACTGCACTTGTCCATAATGTGTTCTATCAGTGTATGTAGTTTCAATTTAATACCTTTTATGGTATGGAAGTTATGGCCTGAACAAAAATTCAAAGTGAAAAGTTGGTCATTTCAGAAATCAAGGGCAGATAATTTTGGAACGGAAACAGCGATCAAAATTCTAAGACCCAGGTGCACAACTAGACATCATGGAGATTCATTGTGGCAAGTTTCAAATAATTCCGATGAAAACTGTAGGAGGAGTTGCGCACACAAGAAATTGCTAACAGACGGACGGACGGACAGACAGACGGACGGACGGACGGACGACCGGGGTATAACATAATACGACCCTTCGGGCGTATAAAAATCGATGTAAAATAAATATGTTTTAAACTAGCAAAGTGGGGGAATCACAGCTCTTGTTAGAAAAAAATATATATACAGTAGATAATGCGAGCCTGGAGATTAAGCTCAAGTATTTGACCGCGGGATCATCGATCTTTAAAACCGTAATAAGTTTCTCTGGAACAGGGATAGTATAATAGATGTGTATATAAGATCCCCGTCTGGTCGTAGTTTGTGGAAATTGATGCAAAAAATAACCGAAGTACATATGTAAGTGCCATCGTTAAAGGGAGTCCACTCTTCACTCCTAAATTTTTTAATCAATAGAATGTTTATCTCCCCTGATAGAGATAAAATATCCTATTTACCCTTTACCAAATAATTCTCGGTTTTTACGATCCCGAGATTGAAGCCTCTTGAAAACATGGTGGGAAAAGGAGAAAATCCTGGTAACCAGCATTTTCCCTTTTTCCCAGAATGTTTTCTACCTTGCTGGGAACAAATTTCAATTTTTGAGTTACGTTTATTTTGTTGTCCGCAAGTTCTTTCAATTTGGACAAGTCTGAAATTTTGTCGTTTGGTAAAGAATTAATGTGTCCCATTGGTTGGTTTAGGCACATCTGCAAAAAGTATCGACCCATGTCAGGTTGATACGGGTAAAAACTTTTTAAAAATTGTAAATTTCCTGCATTTCCAAAGACCATTGTGATTTTATATTCTAACATGACACGCGACTTTGGCTCTATAAACACAGTGCAAGGAAAACATGGTAAAATCTGCGACAATCCTTGTAGAGTGACGACATTCATTGAATGAGTTATTCAATGGAACATAATCTTCATCCGTGATTTTACTTTTAGTTTGAACTTGTTTTCCTTTCATTAAGAATTGGCCAAGTTAGAATCGAAATAATCTTCTTTCTATCGTGGTATATCGTTCAATAAACCACGTTGTGAGTTATGAGGCGCATTGAATAACCCACTCGGGCTATCGCCCTCGTGGATTATTTATTGTGCCCCATAACTCACAACTGTGGTTTATTGAACGATATACCACGATAGAAAGAAGATTATTTCTTAATTATAGTCAGTGCTAAGACAAAGTCGACTGAAAGCAACTCAAAACTTGCTACGCATAATGCATCACAGAGATCCGACATCCCTTTAACTCAATACCAAACGACAATATTTTGGACTAGTCCAAATTGACGGCACTTGCAGACGACAAAATAAACGTAACCCAAAAATTGAAACTCGTTTCCAGCATGGTAGAAAACATTGTGGGAAAATGAGAAAATGCTGGTAACCAGCATTTTCTCCTTTTTCCCACAATGTTTTCAAAAGGCTATTATTCCAGACCCGTAAAAACCAGGAATTTTTGGGAAAGGGTTAACTCATTACCAAACGACAATATTTTAGACTTGTCCAAATCGAAAGCACTTGAACAGTGATGCATCCAGAAACTTCAAAATGTGGGGCACATGCTCTCTAAAACTCACAAAAGTGGGCATTCTAATTCGAAAAGGGGATTTTTTTTTTTTTTCAGAAAATAAATAATTGGTTAGATAAAGGAGTGCAACAATAAAAGATGTGCATCTTTTCTAATGCATGACACAATGATACAAATAGCACCGTTCCCACTAGCTTTTTCTTTCAAGGGTACACTTTAACCTGAGCTGCAAATCTGGGGTAACATTTTATATAAGAGGGTATGAAACTGTGAGTCCCAGCTAGAAGTAAAGCAATCCATGTTGTTGATTTGCTGCAAAAAAGTCTGTTAAATTACGGTATTTGTAAAATTTTTGCTTTAATTAATATAAAAGCTGAAAGTCAGTTTCAACTGACTCTGATCGGACTTTTCAAATAGTCATTTAGTTGTGTCATGGGTTTCCGTGTTTTTCAACCGATCAATCTCTGGGCAAGTATTCCCGCACGGTTCGACACAAACTTGTCATCAAGGTAACAAGTTACTTCAAAAACTGTCATACACAAGATAAGCGTATAAATGCCTTTTTTTGTCCATGTAATCTCTTACCCGAGGTCTCCCGTTTAGTTAGGTCAAACGAAGGCCGACAGTTTTTCCTGCTTGAAATGAAAGCATGTTTCTTGAGGTGATAGGCCTATGTCTTTTCTTCTCCAAGAAAGGCTGCTCATTTCCAAGCGGATTTTCCAACTATTGCACGGCTTCACGAAAAAAATCAGTGTTCTTTCTGTCGCCATTTCCGCCGATGACTCGCGGAAATTGATGACTAAAACTTTTATCCAATCGAATTCATGGGATTTTTAGCATCTTATTTATGAGGTCATCGAATAACGTCATTGGGACATGGGAAATGCAGTGACCCCTTAACGGGTAAGAGTTATTTCCCTTTCACTAGCTAAATTGTTGTTTTTGGACTGAAAAAAAATCGAAACCGTGTTAAAAGTTTCGACACCGCGCAATGTGCTTTTAATAATGCGTGCATTACAGTAAAACGAGGCATTTTGCGCGCATAGTTTTTAAATTTTAGGGGCATCTTTGGAAATAAAGCAGCAATGCCGCACGCTGGATGAATATTTTAGGCTTGTCTAAATCGATGACCCTTGCAAACGACAAAATAAAATTTAATGAAAATTTGAAATTTGTTTTTTGAAGGGTAGAAAACATTGTTGGAAAAGGAGAAAATGCTGATTACCACAATGTTTTCTAAAGATTTTTTTTCTCAGGGTCGTCAAAAGTAGGAATTGTGTGGTAATAGGTTGATTAACTCTTTCCCAATCAATCCCTGGTTTTCTCGACAGTAAAAAAGAAGCCTTTTGAAAATATGGTGCCAAAAGGAGAAAATAATGGTAACCAGCATTTTCTCCTTTTCCTACAATGTTTTCTACCCTTCACAAAATAAGTTTCAACTTTTCAGTCACTTTTATTTTATTGTCTGCAAAATGTTTTCAATTTTAATGTTGTCGTTTGGTAATAAGTTAACAAACACACAAAATTTAATTGGGTAGGCATTTATTGAAATTTAAGGCTAGGTGGAACAGGGTGGTATCACAATTTGGGTATGCTGATGAAATAAACTTCCCTTTCCGACTGCCCCAATTCAATGTAAACTGGCGTCACTGGGAACTGATATCATTGAAACCTTGGCAAAAAGTGAAGTTTGTTGCATGAACATGATGACGTCACTGTCATAGAAATTCAACATATTTTTTCATATTTTTTATATAAACTTAGATTTAACCAACTTAACCCTTTACTCCATAGATATTCATTTCTATGCATTGCTTGTAGGAGCGTTTGGAAAACTTTGTGGCAAAAGGTGAAATTGCTCGCGACGAGCAATTTCACCTTTTGCCACAATGTTTTCTACACTATCAAAAGGTGTCATATATACGTAAAAAAAGGCTTCACCCTTGCTGTTATTTAGAGTCAATTAAAGATACATAGAAATGCCTTAAGGGGTAAAGGGTTAAAGGTCAGTAACTAAGAATTTTAATGATTTGTTGGCGAAGTAAATAATCATTAGTTATCATTTTAAAAGCATCACATGATTATAGAAAGCTTTACTGCCACATCATTTTGATCCCCGTCTCAAACGGTTGTAGCGCTATGTTTGAAATAAAAGCGAGCACGGAAATTAGACACTTGACAGACAGAGGGCCATGACATACAGTCACTGGCCTTTGACAGGTGGAGCTTACAAGCCTGTATCACAAGAATCTTGGGAAAAGAAATCACCACAAACACAATCTTATTCTTAAAATATTTTATATTTGCACTTGTGTTCTAGCATTATACATATATGTAAAATAAACAATACAGAGGCCTATTGACATGAGCTTAACTTTTTACCAGATGATAAAATTTTAGGCTGGTCCAAATTGAAAGTATTTGCAAACGACAAAATTACATTGACTCAAAAATGGAAACTTGCTTTGCGAAGGGTAGAAAAAAATGTGGGGAAAAGGAGAAAATGCTGGGTACCAGCATTTTCTACTTTTTCCAGGATGTTTTCAAAAGACCTTTTTGTCAGAGTCGCTAAAAGTTGGGCTTGTGTGGTAAAGAGCTAATATAAACAAGTCATGCACTTTGAAAAGGAAGATTCAATGCATCTGCAATAAGTATCGACCCATATAACCCTGCACAGTCCCAGCAGGGTGACATGGGAATAAACTTTATACTTTATGTAAATTTTCTGCATGTTCAAGGACCATTATACTTCACAATGCAGTTGATTGTTAGACAAAATGTGATTTTATTGATCAGTGATAATGCATTGCCTCCCTTGTTATAACTTACCAAAGAAATACATTAAATCACCCTTTGTCGGAGCATGCCTTAACCCTTTACCCCATAAGGCATTTCTATGGTATCTCTAATTGACCCTTAATAACAGCAAGGATGAAGCTGTTTCTTATGTGTATATGAGGCCTTTTAATAGTGTAGAAAACATTGTGGCAAAAGGTGAAATTGCTCGTCATGAGCAATTTCACCTCTTGCCACAATGTTTTCCAAAGGCTTCTACAAGCAATGCATAGAAATGAGTATCTATGGAGTAAAGGGTTAACTACAGATATGTATAATGGTTTTACAATCTGTGAAGGTTTTGTTAGTATTTCCCCTACAAGATAACCAATTTTTTACACTGGTCAAAAGTGACAGCATTTACAAGAGCTATTGATGTTTAACCCTTTAACACGTAATCACTACTTTTAACTATCTGGAGGAAGAATGCTTTTGGAACTATTGTGGCAAAAGAGAAGATGCTAGTAACCAGCATTTTCTCCAACAATGTTTTATACCCCATTGCAGACCGATTTCATATATTTGTGGCTGCAAATACTTTTAATTTGGACAAGTCTAGAATTTTTTTGTCCAGTAAAAGAGCTAAAAAGAGGGATTCTGTCTTTGAAAGAGAAAATCAAAGCATTGAAACCACTGGTGTGGCATTTGTCATTATGTGGAATAATTAATTTTTTTTTTTTTTTTTTTTTTGGGGGGGGGGGGGGCGGGGGGGGGGGTAGGGGGGATGAAAAATAGTGTTCAAATATTGGCTTGAAAGTCAACCTAATAAGCAAATGAATACCTTTCAGTTGAAGGGGGAGTCCTCTTGCCAAAAATTAGATTATCTGTGTTTTCTCCCTTTGATCATGCAGGAGGAGTCAGGAGTAATGTCTCTTGATAGTAGGATACATGATGAGTTAAATGAGAAACCATGTAAATATATGAAATAAAATTAAGTTTGTACCTGAAAACTATGATTTTGAAATATCTTTGGCCGTCAAGATCTAATTCCCAACATTACAATCAATTATTTCAGTATGTAAATATTCATGCACAATCAAATGGAGTCATGGGGTGAACAAGCATAGGGCAAAAAGTGGTTTTGGAGGGAAAAAGCTCTGCACCAAGTGGTCATTAGAAAATTTTTTTGTATATTTTTGCCTATAGAAGGCTATGAGCTAGTGAAGTTCAGAAGTTTTTTCACGATCAATGACCTAATTCAGTTTAATTCCTATGCCATTTCCAATTACATATCTTGATGCTATCAAATATGTTTGTAAATTGCTCATAGCCCAAAAAAAGAAAAAATACAGACGATCTATCTAATCTGCACCTGATGACCGAATCTTAGCTTCTTACAGTCTTCGGAGACAAAAAATGTAATTTAACCCTTTTAAAGCCTCCCCTTTTGTGGGACAAGGAGAAAATGCTGGTTTCCAGCATTTTCTCCTTTTCTCACAGTGTTTTCTACCCTATCAAATAAAAATCATTTCATACGAGCCACGTTTAAACTGTTATCTACAAATGCTTTTAATTTTGACAGATCTAAATTTTTGTAATGTGGTAAAGGGTTAAGGCTCAAGTGATGGAACTTATCGCATTAAAGCTATCAATTAGATAAACAAACTTGCACAGTTTGTTTATCTCATTGTTAGCTTTAACCCTATCAATTTTGAAAAACAAGCATTTTGAAAACACTGTGAGAAAAGGAGAAAATGCTGGTAACCAGCGTTTGCTTACATTTCCAATAAAGTTTTCTACCCTTCGAAAGGTGGGTTTCCATTTTGAGTCATCATTAGTTTCTTTACAAAGGCTTTCACTTTCAACAAGTCCTGTTGTTCTGTAAATGTTTTCAAAAAATGAAAATGAATGCACGTGTCCAGGATGCGTCCAGAATAGCAATGACATGAAACTACTCAATATGAGCAATTTCTGCTTTTGCCTCAACAGTTCTAAGATCTGGTCTGCTGTATAAAAAGATATATAGACCACTGGGGTTCGATGAGTTACTGCTACAAAACTTATATAATTCAACTGAATATCATAATTTTCCACTGATACAAAAAAATGGACATAATCTTTTGGGATTCCTCTATATCTGTGAAATGATATTTTCTACACTAAGCAACATATCAAAAATACTGAATTAACACATAAGTTCCCTTGTTTTCAGTGTAATACACCTACTGTGAATTTTCTTATCTTTTACACTTCTGATATCCCATTTGTGTGACATTTTGTATGTATTACCGTACATAGAAGTGAATAGGTCTTATGGATCTGGACAAAGACTGGTCCTTTGACATGAGGAAAATTAACAAGTAGCATAAATTTTGACTAAGGTCTGCCAGCATAGACTGTCCAGGTCAATACATTATTCAGATATATTAAACCCTCCTTTTGCAGGGCATGACTAATATTCATGTATTTCCATCTACAGGTGTAACTGTAGTTATATACAAGTATTTATACAGTACATAAAAAAAAGCTAACATGGATATAATAAAGGCAGGGTGAAAGCTGCAAAGCAAAATCCAAACAAAAACTTAACAAACAAAGCAATGGTATTGACATAAAATCTGGAGTTGATGGGGAGGTGGGGGAGGGGAAGCGAAGAAATGGAAATGGAATCCTCATCACATACTTAACAGAAAAGATAAAAAGAAGTGTCCTAGGGCCAAACGTGCCCCACAGCAAGACATTCAATTTATTCTTCTTTGATGACCTTGACCTTTGCATCAGACAAATCCACCACACGAGTTTGAACGGCTCCAAGGAAAATGACTTGAAATGTTGTTGAAAAAGGAGACAATGCTAGTAAGGCCTAAAAAAAATCTGTGCTTAGGGTTTCAGTCTGAGATACTGCAGGTAGGGATTTTTTTTTTCTCAAAAATCTTTTTACATGGAACATATATTGAAATCACACCCGATTGATAAATTCTTTTTTAACCCTTTACCCCATAACACATTTCTATGATATCTCTTAACTGAACATAACAGCAAGGATGAAGCCATTTCTTATGTGTACATGACACCTTTTGATAGTGTAGAAAACATTGTGTCACCAGGTGAAATTGCTTGTCATGAGCAATTTCACCTTTTGCCACAATGTTTTCCAAAGGCTCATACAATCAATGCGTAGAAATGAGTATCTATGGAGTAAAGGGTTAATCATGGCAAAAAAAGTTTAGTGTTGGCAGCATTTTCTAGGTAGGGTAGGGAAACCCTAAACACAGATATTTTGTTTTAGGCCTTATCAGTATTTTCTTCTTTTTCTCACAATGTTTTTTTATCCTTTCTCAGACAAAGTTCATAAGTTAAGCAAAATTTAATTTGTGATCTGCAAATACTTCCAGTTTGGACAAGTCTAAAATTTTGTCATTTGAAAATGACTTCATATCATACATATAGATCTTTTTTTTTAAACCCTTTACATAACAACAAATCTTTGGACTGGACCCAGTTAAAAGCATCTGCAGACAACAAATTAAATCTTGTTAATATGGTGATTTTTGACTTTGATAGGGTAGAAAATATTGTGGGGAAAGGAGAAAATGCTGGTTACCAGCATTTTCTCCTTTTCCCACAATGTTTTCTATAGGCTTCCTTCCCAGGGTCGTTAAAAGTCGGGATTGTGTGGTAAAGAGTTAAATATCAATATCAATGAGATAATGCTGCATGCAATTTGCAAAGCTCAGGACTTTATGAATCCAGACTAGAGGACTTTCATAGTTTGCCCTATACAATATATACAAAGCATTAGTCATAAGTTTAATCTAGCAAAGAGTAGGTCAAAAGTCAACCAAGTCATCTTAAGTTTAGGACTAAATTTATATGCCAAGTTTATAGGCCATCCAGTATTTGGTTAAAACACCCCAAGATTTTCATTGAACAATTTTTTCCACATTTGCCAGTTATTTGAGTGAACCAATACCCATTCAAAAAGTTCTTTTTGCTCATCTCAGTGTTTAACTCTTTACCAAATGACAAAATATTGGACTTGTCCAAATTGAAAGCATTTGCAGACAACAAAATAAATGTGACTCAAAAGTTGGAACTTGGCTTCGGAAGAGTAGAAAACTTTGTGGGAAAAGGAGAAAATGCTGGTGACCAGCATTTTCTCCTTTTCCCACAATGTTTTCAGAAGGCTTCTTCCTTTGGGTCGTAAAAACCAGGGCTTCTTTGGTAAAGGGTTTTTAATACCATGAACTTTTCACATGCTAAGTAAGTCCAATGAAGCTTTCCAGGTATTAGTGAAAAACTATGATACTGTAATTTCAAAAATATTTTCTGGGAAAAATATCTTCTTAATAGACACTGCAGATCCATGATCAGGCTCTGTATTCACCAATTATTCTTAAGAAGATTCTTTGTCTTATTCTTCAAGATTTCCTGCCTGTTAAAGTAACTGAGCTTCTGATCGGCTAAACCATTTGGTTTAGCCAATCAGAAGTTCTGTTATTTTCACATTGACAAAATTTTGAATAATAACACCAAGAATGTTTTTAAAAATGGTTAGTGAATACAAACCCAGATTGCATGTTTTGTGCTCTCTGATCTTGATCTACACTTGCTGCAAATTCACCTTGAGTCATCCTTTGCAAGCTAAGGATTAAAATTCCACTGATTTTGGTCCCAGTTTCTGAAGTCAAGTGAAATACCAGTTGGAAGACATACAACCATGGACAATGAAAAACCACAAAGCTTACCTCAACACATTGTGTGTGGTGAGCTAAAAAGGAATGTATAATTTAAGTAAAAGGTGTATACACAAATATATTGGGCATCTTACAAAAATAACTATCTATTTAGCACACAATCCCCAGTTTGAACTCTTTACCACACAATCACAAGTCCTTGTAGGAAAAGACTTTGGAAAACATTGTGGGAGAAGGAGAAAATGCTGGTAACCAGCATTTTCTCCTTTTCACACGATGTTTTCTACTCCATCAAAGACAAATGTCATCATTTAACTCATTACCAAACGACAATATTTTAGGCTTGTCCAAATGGAAAGCACTTGTAGACCACAAAATAAAAGTGACTGAAAATTTGAAATTCGTTTTGTGAAGGGTAGAAAACATTGTGGGAAAAGGAGAAAATGCTGGTTACCAGCATCTCCTCCTTTTCCCACAATGTTTTCTAAAAGCTTCTTTATCAGGGTCGTCAAAAGTAGGGATTGTGTGGTAATTGGTTAAACAACATTTAAATTGCAGTCTGCAAAAGCTTTCAGTTTGGACAAGCCTAAATTTTTGTCGTATGGCAAGGTGTTAATGACCCTGAGGAAGAAGCCTTGAGGAAACACAGTGATTATTTTAAGAAACAAAATAATATTATGCAGGTCTATAGAAAACCATAAGTTATTAGACAAAAACTTTATCAAAGGGCTGTAACTCAGTTGAAAATGATTCAACCGTAACAAAATTATAATATACCCTTTATTACTTTGTATTGGAACCTCCTATAAAAAGAAAAAAATGTTAGCTTGGGCCACAATATGTCTTAAGAGGCTATTTCCTCAGGGTTGTTCAAATTTGGGATTGTGTGGTAAAAAGTTCAGCTCTTTACAAAATGACAAATATTTGGACTGGATCAAATTCAAAGCACCTGCAGACAACAAATTAAATCTCAATGATGAAATTTCCTCCTTTTCCCACCATGTTTTCTTTAGGCTTCTTTCTCAGGGATGTTTACAGTTGAAATTTTGTGGTACAGAATTAATAGACATACATGTACATCTACCTCACCAATCGCTTGTCTCCAATAACCTTTTTCCAAATGACAAAATCTTAAAATGGTCCAGACTGAAAGGATTTGCAGACAACATAAAAGTTTTTGCTCAAATAATAGATTTTTTTTTCTTTGATACAGCAGAAAACATTATGGTAAAAGGAGAAAATGTTGGTTCCCATTATTTTCTCTTTTTCCTCCAATATTTTTTAGAACTTATCCAGTATCTTATTTTGTAACGATTTTAAATTTGTTGTCTGCAGATCTTTTGAATTTGAAAGAGTCTAAAAAATCTTGTTGTGAGAGAAAGGAAAAAGTCTTTACCAAACAATCCCTAGTTTTTACAACCCTGAGATAGAAGCCTTTTGAAAAAAATTGTGGGAAAAGAAACAGCATTTTCTCCTTTTCCCACAATATTTTCTACTCTACCAGAAACAAATTTCAATGTTTGAGTTACATTTATTTTATCTGCATGTGCTTTCAATTTGGACCAGTCTAAAATTTTGTAGGTTGGTAAAGGGTTAAGGGAAAATACTTAGGACTGTGCAAAGGACTATATCATCGGTTTAATTCCAAAACCTCATAACTAGAGCTTGTTACAATCTGCAGTTACGAGGTTTTGGAAGTAAACCGAGAATATTATTTTAAAATGTACGATGAATATGAAAAATACATCTTCATCAAACAATGATCCCATTTTCTCCCTGAAATCATTCAATACTATCTTTTGGTGAAAACAAGAGGGCCATCATGGCCCTGTATTGCTCCAGTGGCTAATAAGTGAAAACACTACAAGCCAAACATTACAATACTTGGCCAATTGGTTTCAAACTTGAAGACAGAAAATTTTCTCTATAAAATCCTAAGAAAGTATGACCCACAGGCAAAGCCATTTTTTACCACAAAGCTATAAATACTTGAATCCTGGTAGAGGTGCACAAGATAAATCCCAAATAATACAGGTATTGAATGTGTGGTTATAAACAAGAAGATTTTCAAAGTTTCCTCCATAAAAGGTCATGTACCTTAAACATGATACTCCTCTGACAAGATTAAATTTGGTAGTCCTAGGTCTTATGATAAGTAACAGGAAGATTACTAAAAATTTCACTACATGTAAATAAGCCCACATGTTAAACTTGAGACCTGTGGGTTGGTGTCAAACTTGACCCTATGGCTATACTTTGGGGTCTCTTAGTAGAAGCCCACTAGATAGAACTACATGATGGACAGACGCATGACAGACACCAGGTCACGACATAAGCCTGCTTGCCTTTGGCCAGTAGAGCTAAAATGTTTGTATACTATGACAATAATTGTATATTACATAAAATCTCTGTTATTCCAGTATGTCTCTGTTAGAAAAAATGACTTTTATGGATCCATAACTTGTTGGCTAAGAAGGAGCAATGTTTCTTTGGTAGGGTAAAAAACATTGTGGGAAAAGGAGAAAATGCTGGTTACCAGCATTTTCTCCTTTTCCTACGATGTTTTCAAAAGGCTTCATTCTATGTGTCGTTAAAAGTCAGCATTGTGCTGTGAAGGGTTGAGAAAGTGGTGCGATGTTTGCATAAACATAGTGATAGCTTTATGCTCTATAATGTTCAATGAAAATATCTATTTCTCTCTATTTCTCTAACAAGTTTCATGTTCCAAACAGTGTCAGTGCAATAGCCTAACCAATTACAATTAACATCATGAATAATACTGGTAACAGAAACTCCAGAAAACATGGACAGGTGCACTTGCCGCTGCGATATAACTGAAATAATGTTAAAAATGGCATTAAATAGCGTACAGTCGATCAACAAATGACACTTCTGTGTTTGATACAGACTATGTTCGCACTTGCCCTTACACCATCCCGATGTGTGCCTTCATGGTTTTTACAAATACAGGACAAATGGGAAGACACCAAATAAAGATTTGGAAAATGATTTAAATACATTTTAAGAAATATCTTATTTCCCGAATTGTTTTAAATCGAACAATTTTTCAAAAATTGTTAGATGCAAAAATGTAAAAAAAGTCAATAAATAAAAGCAAATTTTGCACAAAAAGCTGGTTGACAAACAATCAAGTAATCCCAAGTATACTGGATTAATTAACGCTTTACCACACAATCCCGACTACTAACGACCCTGAAAAAGAAGCTTTCTGAAAACATTGTAGGAAAAGGTGAAAATGCTGGTAACCAGCATTTTCTCCTTTGCCCACAAGGTTTTCTTCTCTTCCCAAAATAAAATAAATTTCAAGTTTTGACGCCGCTGAGAAAGAAGCCTTGAGAAAACATTGTGGGAAAAAGAAACAAGAGGGCCAAGATGGCCCTGGATCGCTCACCTAAATTTTTGAGAGGACCATAGCCTTTTTTTTTTTAAGGTATTCAAACACTGGAAACAAAATCATTATCTTGCCAAGCAATTTTTAAAAGGTCACCTGTAAAGGTCCTTTCAAAATCTGACCAGCAGTGTCAAAAAAGAAGAAGTTTTAGGAGTTTCTTAATTTCCGTACAGTGCAAGTAGCCCGCATTCACCATAGCCATGTTTCTTGACCTATCAAAATTTCGCGATTAAATTTTGAAAAAGGCCATTCAAGGAATAATTCCGTGAAACAATTTTCAAATCTGACCAGCCGTTTCTTCAATTCCATTTAGTGCAAGTAGCCCCCATTCACCAGAGCAATGTTTCTCGATGAATCAAACTTTCACGAACATTTTTTGAAAAGGGTCACCAAAGGAATATCTCTGTGAAAATTTTCCAAAATCTGACCAGCCGTTTCAGAGAAGAATTTTTAAGAATTGCTTCATTGCCCTATAGTGCAAGTAGCCCCCATTCACCAGAGCCATGTTTCTTGATGAATCAAAATTTCACGAACAATTTTTGAAAAGGGTCACCCAAGGAACATCTCTGTGAAATTATTTCAAAATCTGACCAACCGTTTGAGAGAAGAAGAATTTTTAAGAATTTCTTCATTTCCCAAAAGCGCAAGTAGCCCCCATTCGCCAGAGCTGTATTTCTTGATGGATCAAAATTTCACGAACAATTTTTGAAAAGGGTCATCCAAGG
Organism: Tridacna crocea; assembly: GCA_943736015.1. Taxonomy (NCBI): domain Eukaryota; kingdom Metazoa; phylum Mollusca; class Bivalvia; order Cardiida; family Cardiidae; genus Tridacna; species Tridacna crocea. Next base: position 48,013,016 of record OX031063.1, read on the forward strand.
AACATCTCTGTGAAATTATTTCAAAATCTGACCAGCGGTTTCAGAGAAGAAGAATTTTTAAGAATTTCTTCATTTCTAAATAGTGCAAGAAGCCCCCATTCACCAGAGCCATGTTTCTTGACGGATCAAAATTTCGCGCACAATTTTTGAAAAGGGTCACCCAATGAACATCTCTGTGAAATTATTTTAAAATCTGGCCAGCGGTTTCTGAGAAGAAAAATTTTTAAGAATTTCTTCATTTCTGTATAGTGCAAGAAGCCCCCATTCACCAGAGCCATATTTCTTGACAGATAAAAAAATTTCGTGAACAATTTTTGAAAAGGGTCATCCAAGGAACATCTCTGTGAAATTATTTTAAAATCTGACCAGCGGTTTCAGAGAAGAAGAATTTTTAAGAATTTCTTCATTGCTGTATAGTGCAAGAGGCCCCCATTCACCAGAGCCATGTTTCTTGACGGATCAAAATTTCGCAAACAAGTTTTGAAAAGGGTCACCCAAGGAACATATCTGTGAAATTATTTTAAAATCTGTCCAGAGGTTTCAGAGCTTCATTTCTGTATAGTGCAAGAAGCCCCTATTCACCAGAGCCATGTTTCTTGACGGATCAAAATTTCGCGAACAATTTTTGAAAAGGGTCACCCAAAGAACATCTGTGTGAAATTATTTTAAAATCTGGCCAGCGGTTTCAGAGAAGAAGATTTTTAAAGAATTTCCTCATTTCCCTATAGTGCAAGTAGCCCCCATTCACCAGAGCCATGTTTCTTGACCAAACAAAATTTCCCAAACAATTTTTGAAAAGGGTCACCCAAGGAACATATCTGTGAAATTATTTCAAAATCTGACCAGCGGTTTCAGAGAAGAAGATTTTTTAAGAATTCCTTGATTTCTGTATAGTGCAAGTAGCCCCCATTCACCAGAGCCACATTTTTTGACGGATCAAAATTTCACGAACAATTTTTGGAAAGGTTCACCCAAGGAACATATCTGTGAAATAATTTCAAAATTCGACCAGCAGTTTCAGAGGAGAAGATTTTTAAAGAATTTGCTACATAATTCCATTTGGTTGCCATGGCAACCAGGGTTTTTGACGGAATCAAATTCTGTGAACAATTTTTAAAGAGGACCTCCCAAGGAATATTCCTGCCAAGTTTGGTCCAAATTGGCCCAGCGGTTTAGGAGGAGTTGATGTTTAAAAAATTGTTCACGGCGCACAACGGACACCCAGTGACCCTAAAAGCTCCCCTTGAGCATGTTGTGCTCAGGTGAGCTAAAAATGCTGGTAACCAGCATTTTCTCCTTTTCCCACAATGTTTTCTACTCTTCACAAAACAAATTTCAAATTTTCAGTCACTTTTATTTTGTTGTCTGGAAATGCTTTCAATTTAGACAAGTCTATAATATTGTTGTGTGGTAATGGGTTAAGAAGATATTTTCAAATTGGAAAAAACCCATTTGAACTATTTATATGCCAAGGTTTTGCTTGCCAGAATATGTTATTAACCCATTACCAAACGACAAAATTTTAGACTGGTTCAAATTAAAAGCATTTGCAGACGACAAAATAAAGGTGACTGAAAAATTTAAATTTGTTCTGGGAAGGGTAGAAAACACTGTGGGAAAAGGAGAAATTGCTGGTTATCAGCATTTTCTCCTTTTCCTACAGTGTTTTCAAAAGGCTTCATCCTCAGGGGCGTCAAAAGTAGGGATTGTGTGGTAATGGGTTAAGATGGACACTGTAGATCTAAGATTAGATTGCATGGTCTCTGCAGTCTGATCTTATCTTACACTGTTCGCGAAAGCTAATAAACCTGGTCTACACAATCAGGGCCCGAATTCACCAAGCATTCTCAGAATTTTCTTTGTCTTATTCTAGATTAAGAAAGTAATATAATTTTTGATCAACCCTTTACCCAAGTTTTAACGACCTTAAGAAAAAAGTCTTTTGAAAATATTGTGGGAAAAGGAGAAAGTGCCCATAATCAGCATTTTCTCCTTCTTCCACAACATTTTCTACTCTTTTGAAAACAAATTACAACTTTTGATCCTTGTTTATTTTGTCATCTGCAATTGTTTTCAGTTTGGGCTTGTAAAAAATTTGTTGTTTGGTGCAGAGTTAGCTCATTTGCAAACCATTTGGCTTAACTCTTTACCAAACGACAAAATTTTGGACTAGTCCGAATTGAAAGCATTTGCAGACAACAGATGTGGATCGAAAAAATTGAATTTTGAATTGGAAAAGGAAGAAAACATTGTGGGAAAAGAAGAAAATGCTGGTTACCAGCATTTTCTCCTTTTCCCACAATGTTTTCAAAGGCTTTCTTTCTAGGGGTTGTTAAGAATTGGGATTATGTAGTAAAGAGTTAACCAATCAGAAATTAAGTATATTTCAAATTCAGAAAACTCTTAAGAATAAGATTTAGAAAACTCTTGAGAATAAGATAAACATGTTCTTAAGAACAGTTGGTAAATATGGACCCTGGTATAGTGCCCCTATACCTCTTACAGAGGACAAAATTTTGACTCAAGTCAAAATTCAAACCATTTGCAGACGACAAATTCAGTGAAGCTCAAATGATGATTTTTACTCAAAATGGTAGAAAACATTGCAGAGAAAATGTGGGTTACCAGCATTTTTTTCTTTTACAACAATGTTTGCAAAAGCCTTTCTTCGCAGAGCCATTAAAACTTTCAACTGTTTGGTATAGGGTGATAGTTACAAAAGAAATATGCAGTATGACTATGTCAAAACAATAAAAAAACAAAGTTTCTGTAACGCTGTCAGTAATCATAAGGCTTTAAGGCGCGCTAACAATTTCTCTGCCTCCGTTTCATCGTCTTCCTGCCGACTTCTCCGTCGTATCTGCTGTTTGTCTTGTACTGGTGAGTCAGTGAGTGTATCATCAAAAGATATCTCTCGTGTGACAGAGTTCTCTAACTGAAAGAGGTTCGTTCTTGATCTCGATCGTGATAATTGTGCACGTCGTTCCGCTGAAATATAAAGTATAAAAATTATATAACAAGAGGGTCAAGATGGCCCTGGATCGCTCACCTGAATATTTGAGAAGACCATAACCAGTTTTTTTTTTGTTATTCCAAAACTGTTTCTTCAATAACTTCAATGAAAAAAACAAGAGCACCTCATGCGGATGCCAACAATGCCTGTTGGATGCTGGATAGTTGATCAAAATTGTAATTCAAACAAAAGGGCCAAGATGGCCCTGGATCGCTCACCTGAATTCTTGAGAGGACCACAGCCATTTTTTTGAGGTAATGAAACTTTGGAAACTAAATTCAATAATAAGTCAAGCAACTTTGAAATGATCACCTGTAAAAGTCATTTCAAAATCAGTCATCACCCCAACAATCATCACCACAGTAATAATTTTGATAAATCAGAATTCTGCAAATAAATTTTTGGATAGATCACCCAAGGACAATTTCTTGAAGAAGAGCATGTGCTAAAAGTGACTAGAAAAGTAAGTCGAACAAGAGAACCACATGCAAGTGCAAACAATTGGCTGTTGTTTTTTGATGGATGAAAATTTCCCTGGCAATTTTTGAAAAAGGTCACCCCCAGGAACACATCGGTGAAATTATTTCGAAATCTGACCAGCCATTCCAGAGAAGAAATTCCTCTTCATGTCCTTTTAGTGCAAATAGTCCCCACCAGCAGAGCATGTTTCTTGACAGATCACAATTTTGTGAACAAATTTTGGAAAGAGTCACCCAAGGAACATTTCTGTTAACTTATGATAAAATCTGACGACGTTTCAGAGAAGAAGAATTTCTTTTTAATTACTGTACAGTGCAAGTAGCCCCCCCCCCTCCCATTTTTTCAACCCTTTCCCAAACAATCCCTGGTTTTTACCGGCCTGGAATAGTAGCCTTTTGAAAACACTGTGGGAAATGGAGAAAATGCTGGTAACCAGCATTTCTCCTTTTCCCACAATGATTTCTACCCAATCATAGACAAAAATCACCTTTTCAGCAAGAATTGAATTGTCGTCTCCAAATGCTTTCAATTTGGTCTAGTCCGAAAGTTTGTTGTTTGGGGAAGGGTTAAAACAGTTACCATAGGAACATTTCTGTGGAATTATTTGAAAATCTAATGATCTGTTCCACAGAAGAAGAATTTTTGAGAATTTCTCCATGGCGGTATAGTGCAATTAGTGTCCAGACTCACAGCCATATTTCTCAAAGGATCAAAATTTTGCAAACATTTTTGCAGCATTTTCTCCTTTTCCCACAATGATTTCTACCCAATCACAGACAAAAATCATCTTTTCAGCAAGAATTGAATTGTTGTCTCCAAATGCTTTCAATTTGGTCTAGTCCGAAAGTTTGTTGTTTGGGGAAGGGTTAAAACAGTTACCATAGGAACATTTCTGTGGAATTATTTGAAAATCTAATGATCTGTTCCACAGAAGAAGAATTTTTGAGAATTTCTCCATGGCGGTATAGTGCAATTAGCGTCCAGACTCACAGCCATATTTCTCAAAGGATCAAAATTTTGCAAACAATTTTAGAAAAGGGTCAGGTTTTGAAATAATTACACAAAAATGTTCCTACATCTTTGTGAAATTATTTCAAAATCTGACCTCCCATGTCAGAGAAGAAGAATTTTAAGAATTTCTTCATTTCTGTTTAGTACAAGTAGCTCCCAGAGCCATGTTTCTTGACGGATCAAAATTTCGCGCACAATCTTTGAAAAGGGTTACACAAGGAACATCCAACATTTAAAGAATTTATTTAAAAAATTCCATTTGTTTGGTTGCCATCAAAACCAGAGTTTTTTATGGGAATCAAATTTTGTGAACAATTTTTAAAGACAACCTCCCAAGGAACATTCCAGCCAAGTTTGGTCCAAATCGGCCCCGTGGTTTAAGAGAAGATATTTAAAGAAATTGTTGACAATGGATGACAGACCCACTGTGATCCTAAAAGTTGCCCTTGAGCATGTTGTGCTCAGGTGAGCTAAAAAAATGTACAAAATCAAATACAATGTTTTTTGACACAAAACTATGAACATGGTCATAAGTGTTGATAACAAGAGGGCCATGATGGCTCTGTATCACTCCACTGGCTAATAAGTAAAAACACTACAAGCCAGACATTACAATATTTTGGCTAATTGGTTTTGAACTTGAGGACATAAAATCTTTTCAAACTCCTGGTAGAGGCCCACTAGATAAAAATACATGCAAAATTTGGTGGGCCATATGGCTAGGTACAAGTACATTTTTTAAAAATTTCCTGATAATGAGGCCATGTGAAACTTGTGACGCCCAGGACAGGGCAAGATGAAATCTTAGGGCTGTAATTTGGGCACCTTTGGTAGACAACCACTTGATAAAGCTAGATGAAAATTGAGTAGCCCTAGGCCTAATGGCTTTGTATGAAAAGATTTTTAAAGTCTTCCCTATATAAGCCCCTATAAAACTTGTGACCCCTGGGGCCGGGCCAAATTTGACCCCTGGGCTATCATTTGGGCACTCTTGGTAGACAATCACTTAAGATACATGCCAAATTTGGTAACCCTAGGCCCTATGGCAAGGTACCAGATGGATTTCGAAGTTTTCCCTACACAAGCCCATATAAAACTTGTGATCCCCGAGGCAGGGCCAATTTTGATCCCAGGGCTGTTATTTGCAGGAAGTTGATAGAGGTCCACTAGATAAAACTATGTGCCAAATTTGGTAGCTTTAGGCCTTACGATTTAAGAAAAGAAGATTTTTAAAAATTTTGTTGCCATGGCAACTAGAGTTTTTGAAGGAATAAAATTCTTTCAAGGAATTCTGAAGAGGACAATGGCAGGATCATTTCTTTGAAGTTTCCTCAAAATTGGATGGGTAGTTTCAGAAAAGAAGATGTTTGAAATAAAAGTTAATGGACGGACAGATGGACGTACGACAGACACCGGGTCATGACATAAGCCTGCTGGCCTTTGGCCAGTGGAGCTAAATATTGAAACATTTTGTACAGTGTGCAACAGTTTTTAATCTAATCTCTCAGCTAAAAAAATGTCAAGTACGAAACTAAAATGAAATATAAATGTTTGTATATTTTTTTGTTAAAATTTATATTACATATCAGTTACATGTATATATAGATGTATGTGTGTGTGTTAGAGATACATGTAAATCTGTAAATATAACCGACACAAGTTAGCTCCAATACATTTAACTTAAAACTGTGTTGTAGATTCAAATGCTATACTAAAACAAATTCTCCACAATGAAGGAAGATGTGACTAACTTAACCCTTTACTCCATGGATACTCATTTCTACGCATTGCTTGTAAGAGCCTTTGGAAAACATTGTGGCAAAAGGTGAAATTGCTCGTAACGAGTAATTTCACCTTTTGTCACAATGTTTTCTATGCTATCAAAAGGTGTCATAAACACATAAGAAATGGTTTCATCCTTGCTGTTATTTTGGGTCAATTAGAGAAACCATAGAAATGCCTTATGGGGTAAAGGTTAAGGAACTAAACTTTCCGCTGAAAAAAAAAAGGGGGGCATACAATAACAAAACATGCTCTATTTGCACAACAAAGAAAATCAAAAGAAGCTACCCTTGGACTAAAAAAGACTGCATATTACACACATGCATTAACTGTGGATGCAAACACACCCCTGCAGGTGCTTTAACTCTTCAATAAACAACAAAATTTTAGACTGGTCCAAATTGAAAGCACTTGCAGAAAACAACAAGAGGGCCAAGATGGCCCTGGATTGCTCATCCGAATTTTTGAGAAGACCATAGCCATTTTTTTTGAGGTATTGAAACACTGGAAACAAAATCATTATTTTTGCCAAGCAATTTTCATAAGGTCAACTGTAAAAGTCATTTCAAAATCTGACCATCAGTTTCAGAAAAGAATTTTTAAGAGTTTCTTAATTTCTGTAAAGTGCAAGTAGCTCCCATTCACCAGAGCCATGTCTTACGAAGTCCGTAACAAAGAAACAAATGAATAAATGCATGGCAGAAATAAGGATCGGAGCGGGATTCGAACTCCGAACTCCCGGACGCAAAGCCAATACCCTAACCACTGAGCCAAAGAGATATCTCCCTGACGCAGTAGCCAGGTATTGTATTTAAATCGGGAGTATACCATGCAGGAAGGAGTGGTCTGTTGTAACACACCCCCTCTTAAAGTCATCATTTATTGATGACTCAAAGCCTTATTAGGCAGGAAGTCCGATTTTGGACAACAAATGGGATTAATGGCTCAATGGCCAATCCCGGACGAGCCCCCATCTTACGAACGAAGTCCGTAACAAAGAAACAAATGAATAAATGCATGGCAGAAATAAGGATCGGAGTGGAATTCGAACTCCGAACTCCCGGACGCAAAGCCAATACCCTAACCACTGAGCCAAAGAGATATCTCCCTGACGCAGTAGCCAGGTATTGTATTTAAATCGGGAGTATACCATGCAGGAAGGAGTGGTCTGTCGTAACACATGTTTCTTGACCTATCAAAATTTTGCCAACAATGAAAGGGGTCATCAAAGGACCATTGAAGTGAAATTATTTTAAAATCTGACCACAGGTTTCAGAGAAGCAGAATTTTCAAGAATTTCTTCATTTACATATAGTGCAAGTAGCCCACATCAGCAGAGCCATGTTCCTATACAAATCAAAATTTCACGAACACTTTTTAAAAAAGGTCACCCAAGGGCCATCTCTGTGAAATTATTTTAAAATCTGACCATTAACACATATAACATAATAATTTTGATGTGGGAAAGTCTGAAATTTTGCCACTTGGTAGAAGGTTAAAAATATACTGATCCTTTCCCAAACCTCCAATTGAAAGTATTTGACAAAAGATGAAAAATCTAAATATGTCTAAATTGATCAAAGTTTTTGACAGAAAAATTTTCCATGCATTCTGATCTTGATTGTCTTTCACATCTTACAGGTTAATTGGTCCAAGGTATAAAGGAAAAATATGAAGTCATGGGTGGGGTACAGGGTGGTGGTTGGTCAAACCTGCATATCAACTTGCTTTTGCATGCAATCAAAATCACAATTCTGAATGCCACCAGGTCAACATCCACGAACAAGAAAAAGTACTTCATTGGCTATTGGTTAAAGTTAAAAAAACTTGAGATTTAACATTAAGTCTCTATCACTGGTTGAATTTTTCATGCAAAAGAAAAAGGGCCATTTAAAAGTTCCATCTATAAATCTAGCAAATGCAACCACTAGGGTGATTTTAAGTCCAGCGAAATGCTGCCAAAGAAAAACAACTACATGTAATTGAATTATTTAACCCTTTAACACAAAATGACAACTTTTAATGAGCCTCAGGAAGAAGCCTTTTGAAAACATTGTGGGAAAAGGAGAACATGCTGGTAACCAGCATTTTCTCCTTTTCCCACAAAGTTTTCTACCCTATCAACACCATTTAAACCACTTTGAAATTGGAGTCTGAAATACTTTCAATTTGGGCTGGCCTAAAATTTTGCCGTGTGGTAACGAGTTAAAGAAAATAGATAAGAATTGTGAACCCAAATCAAATTTTTATGAAAAGATTTAAACATTTAATGGATCAAATTTCATAATCAAAGTGTTGAGAACGCTGAAGTGGTATTTGTCAAGGAAACCCACTGTGTGGAATTAATAGTTTGAAAGAAACAGAGACATATTGTTCAAATATTGGCTTAAAAGTCAACCCACTAAGCAAATGAATACCTTTTCGGTTGAAGGGAGAGTACTCATGACAAAGTTTGGTTTATTTTTGTATAAGTGGTCTTCCTTTGATCATTAGGAGGAAGCAGGGGCAATGCCCCTTGACAGTAGGATGCACAACAAATAGAGAGAAAAATCCTGTTGGTATATTGAACAAAATTAAGTTTGTTCCTGAAAACTATAATTTTGAAATATCTCTAGCCTTTTACATTTAATTTCCAACATTACAATCAATTACCTCGGTTTATAAATATTCATGAGCAATCAAATGAGTAGCGTGCAATCATAGGACAAACAAGCCATGGAACGAATTGGTTTTGGAACGAAAAAGCCCAGGGTCAGTAGGCAAATTCGTATCATTGCGCCAATAAAAGGCTATGAGCGAGAGATGCTATTTTCAATCAAAAATAAGTATCTCAACGATCAATGGCCTCGCCCAATGTATTTCAATATGCCGTTTCAAATTACATATCTGAGAGCCACCGTAAAACCCATTTGCCTGAGAAAAAATGAGTTTAACTGGATTTATTTTCTTCGGCTTTGCACAAAATAAGATATATGATTATCAAAATTTAATTTTAAACTCATAGTGGTATTGTTTTCGACAAATACCACAAAAATTAATTGAAATTTATATGTATGTAGCTGTAAAAACATTTATGCTGAATGCCAGTGTGTAGCCCAATACCAATCATGGTTACCAATATATAAAAATTCAAACAAAATCCTTTCTACTAGGAGAGAGTTTGCATGCACACAAACTGTTCAGAAACAGATGATCCACAACATAAAACAATCCTTTCAGGCATTTAACTCTTTACCACACAATCCCGACTTTTAATGACCCCATGGAAGAATCCTTTTGAAAACATAGTGGGAAAAGGAGAAAATGCTGGTAACCAGCATTTTCTCCTTTTCCCACTATGTTTTCTACTCTACTAAAGTCAAGTTTCAATTTTTGAATCACATTTATTTTGTTGTCTGCAAATGCTTTCAATTTGGACAAGTCTAAAATTTTGTCCTTTGGTAAAGAGTTAAAAAAAAGACACAAATAATGTGATGACAATAAAATAATGACAGCATTATAGCTCTAATTTTTCATGCCACATGAAAACATAATCGCACAGTCAATGCAGTCATGTGCACTAGATGACCCTAGCTGTTGATGGGCCTTTAAACAACAATCAATTTATCAAACAAGATCATAACAACACAAGGGAAGTGAAAAACCTTTAAATCCAGTAAATGTCCATCAGTAAATTCGAGGTCTACGAAATAAAGCATAAAAAACCTTTGTAGAAAAATGAAGAAATACCCCTCACTTCATGGTCCAGTTATTAATAAGGTTACTTTTTGTTTTTATCACGTAACCTCCTTTGTTTTCAGTGTAATATACCCATTACAAATTTTCTTATTTTATACATGTTTTATATCATTACTGTGTGATGTCACTTTTGATGTCATTTTGTATGTGCTAGTATACTAGGATGAAAAAAAAACACAGGTTAACATTATAAGGTAGTTTAGAGGTGTATAACTTGATTGAGAATTCTAAATCATGATTTTATGTTTAACACTGATCATTTTTGACTGCTCTGACTAAATTTCATTTCAGTGTGGCCAAAAGGAAATGACAAAATGGCTTTTTATTGACAGTTACCCCTCCTCAGTGAAAAAAAGTAGTGAAAGACTGCATATTGATACTCAAAGCTTGTTCAATATCTCGTATTGTACCCTGTGTTTATTTTTCGTCCTAGTATATTTCATAGAGAAGTAAATGGGTTTATGAACATTACCACATGTGCATCTATAGATGATTTTGCATCTTCTTTTTGATGATTTGTAAAATATCGTTATGTGACAAAAGAATCTGACATTCGTTGGCGTATGAGATGAAAAAATATTAAACTTGTCAAGAAAAATGGTTGTGAAAGGCTCACTTAACTCATTACCAAACGAGAAAATTTTAAACTGGTCCAAATTGAAAGCATTTGCAGACGACAAAATAAAGGTGACTGACAAATGGAAATTTGTTCTGAGAAGGGTAGAAAACACTGCGGGAAAAGGAGAAAATGCTGGTTACCAGCATTTTCTCCTTTTCCCACAGTGTTTTCAAAAGGCTTCTTTCTCAGGGGCGGCAAAAGTAGGGATTGTGTGGTAATGGCTTAACAGTATTTTCTCTGGACTCCTTCAATAAATTTTTATCTCAATGTCAACTCATGTCAGATCCTATATCTTGGATACTTATACTATGTAATGTCTGGATCATCATAGGTCCAGAAGAAAGATTTGTTTATATGATGTTAAACAATCTTTTCAAGGTTAATTCAGCTGCACTGCAGCCATCAGCTACCAGTACATAGTCACTGGCTGTTTTTCAATATAGCCAATGCTGTGACTGACCAGTATACTTATTTATTTTCAATTCTTATTTAAGGTAGAGCAATTCTAATGGAAAAACAGCTATTTCCACTATAATGTTACCCTAAAAAAAGTTGCTATGATTGAAAATGAGTATTATTGTACTACTTTGACCAAGCCACTTTTTCCTTCTTTGAATTATTATTTACAAATCTAGCGCCACTCTATTCTCATTACAAAGGGAAATAATAATTACCTCCCTTTTCAGAAAACTAACAGAAATATCAACTAATAATTTCAAGGTGGACATCAAAGGCATTTGTGGTCGGTTAGAAATGTGCAAAAATATCATATCAGTATAAATCCATTTTTATCAACTTATAAAAACTTTCATTCCATGTTGCACTAGAAGCTTTGGGATGGTAATACCTTAAACAAAATTCTGCTTCACACACTTGTTCACTTTCCTTATAGAAAAGAAATTTTCATATAAGCATTACTATAGGCTAAATTACTGATGTAATATATTCATTTTTTTTACTTTTTTTTTTTTTTTTACAAAACTCATACTCCAGTAACTCCTTGTTGAAACCTTCATCTTATATATGTTTTAGTTTGCTCTTGGAGTCAGTTAGTGTAGTTTTTACAATAACATATAATAGGGTAACATGTTACTTGTGATCTAACTTTCATCTCATATGTTTTAGTTTGATCTTGGAGTCAGTTTGTGTAGTTTTTACAATAACATATAATAGGATAACATGTTACTTATGATCTATAAGCCATTCACTATGGTAAAAACCCTGCAATTCTTGTTAAAATATATAAACATGAAACATTCATGTCATCATGGTTATTATGTATGAAAGATGGCCATGCCATACAGTTACTTTACGGTATCTAATCAATTCAAATAGCAATGCTAAGTCAAAAGCAAGGTTTAACCCATTACCACACAATCCCTACTTTTGAAGCCCCCGAGATAGAAGCCTTTAGAAAACATAGTAGGAAAAGGAGAAAATGCTGGTAACCAGCATTTTCTCCTTTTCCCACAATGTTTTCTATCCTTTACAAAACAAATTTCAAATTTTCAATCACTTTTATTTTGTCGTCTGCAAATGCTTTTGATCTGGAGAAGACTAAAATTTTGTCGTTTGGTAATGAGCTAATAAATCTCTACAATGCGTTATACCGTGCATGTCATCTCACAATTATGAATCTGTTCTTAAGGGAGACCACTCCTTCATGCATGGCTTCATCCTGATTTAACCCATTACCAAATGACAATATTTTAAACTGGTCCAAATTGAAAGCATTAAAATTTTGCAGACGACAAAATCAAAGTGACTGAAAATTTGGACTTTGTTTTGTGAAGGGTAGAAAACATTGTGGGAAAAGGAGAAAATGCTGGTTACCAGCATTTTCTCCTTTTCCCACAATGTTTTTTAAAGGCTTCTTTCTCAGAGGCATCAAAAGTAGGGATTGTGTGGTAATGGGTTAAATACAATACCTAACAACTGCGTTTGGGAGAGATCTCTTTAGCTCAGTAAAAATTGTATTGGTTGTGTAAACCTTGACAACAAGGACATTTGTCCGCCATTGGTTCAAATCCCACTAGATGCGGTTTGTATCTTAGCCATGCATATCTTGCGTGCTTTCATGTCTGTAAGACCAAAAATTCCTTTTGTCTTACAAACTGCTAAATCCCGAGATAGGAGAGTCCTTAGACTAAGAAAATTTACTAAAAGCAAAAGTTTAAACTAATGTCACCCTTAGCAGGCTGACCTGGAATGATGCTTTTTGTAGATATGTTAAATTCCAATTTTACAAAGCATGACTCAAATAGATTTTACCAATATATAAACAAATCTCCTGCAATTTCAAGCCTTTTCTGGTCTAAAAAAACATATCTAACATTTTCTGTAAGATCAGACTACATAGAATATGCAATTAATCTTGACCTAAAATTTATCCAAAAATAACTACCAGTAAATCTCTTAGGCAATATGCTGGGTAAAACGGCAAAATATTGCCAAGGAGGTTTATGCAGCTCATTTTTTACACAAACTTTTAACCAGATTACAAAACAATGATTGACTCCTGCAGTTCAAGGCACATGCAGATGTGCTTCAAATAATGAAACTTGTCTAAGAAAGGATAGAAAACAATAGGCAAAAAAAATGACAAAACAGTCACAAGCATTTTCTTTTTTTTTTTAACCATTGTATTTTCACAAGCTTCATCATTCAACCTGGAATTGTTTGGTATAGACCTGAAGTTTTGATATTTTGGGAGAAAACAAGTGTGCCGGTGTATAACCTATTCAGATGGAACAATGTTCATCAATTTCCAAGTTTTTGTTTTTTTCTAATGAACCTTTAACCAAACAATATTGAGATGTCATGCTCTACACATTTTGTATTTCGAAATAACGAAATCCTAAATCATTCAAACAAACTACTTTTTCAAGAAAACGAAATGCTAAATCTTTAAAACGAAATGCCATTTTGAGAAAAGGAGATGCTATTTCAAGAAAACGAAATACTAAATCGTACAAAAAGGAAATGCCATTTCTACAAAATGAAATATTATTTTGAGAAAATGAAATATTATATCATTGTTTCGATTAAACAAACTGCTTTTTTGAAAAAATGGATGGGTATGTTTGGAACACTTGGTTGTCATTGTCCCCCGTGGCCATGTGAGATGAGTGACTACACAGTCTGTATTCCATGACCACCAAGTATTCCAAAATTCCAAACATACCCATTTTGTTTTCTCAAAATAGCATTTCATTTTCTCAAATGAGCATTTTGTTTTCTCGAAATAATATTTTGTTTTAACAGTTTAGTATTTTGTTTTCTTGAAATAGAATTTTGTTTGAACAATTTAGAATTTCATTATTTCGAAATAAAAAATGTGTAGAGCATGACACCTACCTGACTCCATACAATCCTCCCTATCAATGACCCTAAGAAAAAAGCGTTTGGAAACATCGTGGGAAAGATAAAACATATTGGTAAACAGAATTTATCTCTTTATTTTCTACACTTTTATAGACAAATTTAATCATTTTGAGCCACAAGTAAATTGTATTCTGCAATGTCTATTTTTCTAATCCTTTACCGCACAATGCCAGGAAAGAAGTCTTTTGAAAACATTGTGGGAAGAGGAGAAAATGCTGGTGTTCAGCATTTTCTCCTATTCCCACAATTTTTTCTACTCTATCAAAAACAAAAAGAAATGCCTCATTTGAGCCACAATGATACTGTCCTCTGCAGTTGCTTTCAATTTGAGCCACAATGATACTGTCATCTGCAATTGCTTTCAATTTGCACCACGCTGAATTTTTGTCGTCTGGTAAAAGGTTAATCTGGTAAATAGGAGTTAGCAACACCTTTTTTTTTCAGTCGATACAAATCGATAGTTGAGTGCAACACTATTCTAAGTGCCTGTACAATGTACAGGCACTTAGAATAGTGTTGCACTCATCTATCGAAATAAGCCCCTCAAATCTCTTGGCAACATTTAACAAGCTAAATTTACAAAAATAATAAATGTAACAACCATTATCAGTGGATCATTTATGCACATTCAAACTTATGTAGATACTATATATTCATCATATCACTACAAAAGAACAAAACCAATCATCCTGTAATAGAGAGTAGCTGACAACATTCAGACATTCACCATTTGTCACCTGCTGGAATTTTAATTCTAGTTCCCCGTTATCCTCGGACCGTCTCCAGACTCGTGATCTTGATAACGTTGAATACCTGTCTGCTGATTCATTAAAATTTGTAACAATTGAAAATCATAGTCAAAACAATGTTCAGCAATAAGACAGGAATGAATCCTGTCAAAAGAACAATCATTAATCCTCAGAAAATTGGCCAAGCTTGGGAACTGAAACCTCTACACCCAACACAATTTCCTTAGGACAGTCTAAAATGAAAACATTAGCCAATGATAAAAAGTAGCTCCAAAGGCAAAATTTGTCTTTGAAAAGGTTTAGAACACACTGGGAAAAGGAAAAGGTGCTATTGAATGGCATATTCTTCTTTTCCCAAAATACTATTAATACTCTTCTTCATAAATGTCATTCAAACTTGGGATTGTGTGGTAAAGAGTAAACAAAATTTAAATAACTAAAGGCTTGAACTAAATATCTAAATGCATCTCAATAATTTTGAATTACTTGTTGTAAACCACTGATATTATATGGTATATTGCAAATCTACATGTAAATTTTTATACATAAGTGAGATAATATAGCCTTGTGACAATCCTCAAAGCCTCCTTCATGTCTATAGTTGCCTCTGCAGCCAGCATAGATCAAGATCAGGCTGCACAAAATGTGCAGCCTGATCTTGATCTACACAGTCTGCAATGTCTGTTTTGCACAGACCCTGCAAACAAAAGCAGCTATGAAATGGCAATTATATGGGGCTTATTTCTGAGTTGAAAATGTCAGTCAGGTTGATTCATCATTTTAAAGGTTACAATTTCATTCTATTCTAATGGAACCAAAGGCCCTGAATTTGCAGTGTAGGATACAGATGCTCAGGTTTCCCTGAATTTGCAATGTAGGATATAGATGCCCAGGTTTCTCTGAATTTGCAATGTAGGATATGTAGGATATAAATGCCAAGGTTTCCCTGAATTTGCAATGTAGGATATAGATGCCCAGGTTCCCAAACTAAAGATGAGGTATAATTATATGTGCAAATCAAAATCCAACAATTGCCACAAACTAATGTATAACTTAATCACCTCCAAAATAATAGGCTAGAGTAAATGATATTGCTCAGTAAAGCAACAAGTTGTATTAACTAGCATCAAAGGGTATTGTCACCAAAAATCTTGAATCATCAGCCATGAGGGTGTAATGTACAGTATATGTACAAAGTTTTGACCCATGTCAGTCTGCCTAATGCATACAGGCTGATATGTTTAAAAAAATTTTTGCTTTTTTAAAAATTTTTGCTTGTCAAAGGACCCTTCTTGTTCCCTTTTGGACATGATGAATTTAACCCTTTACCAATCGACAAAATTTTAGACTGACACAAATTGAAAGCACTTGCAGTTGACAAAGTAAATGTAACTCAAAAATTGCAATTTGTTTCAATAAGAGTAGAAAATATTGTGAAAATAGGAGAAAATGCTGGTTGCCAACATTTTCTCCTTTTCCCACAATGTTTTCAAAAGGCTTCTATCTAAGGGTTGTAAAAACTAGGAATTGTTCGGTAAAGGGTTAGTGGATTCACAATGCTTGGTATATTGCATCATTGGAAAGCATTACACCCCCTTTTTTGAGGAGCATTGCTTATAATGTTTTGAGTTCCAAGAAAAGCTTTCTCATTGGCTGTGGGTCTTTGTTTCATTCAATCAGAGTCTTGGAATCTACCATTACAGCTTCATTTAGAATATTGGTGAATAAGCCTCCATGTTGAAATAAAATGTAAACATATCCATAAGACCATGAGGGGTTATCAAAAATAAGTCAGCAAGATTCAGAATGAACATGTAAGAGTTTTTAGTTTTATTACATGATCCTGTTTCAACATAGTAAAGGTAGAGGACTTCTGAAAACGTTGGAGAAAAAGGGAGAAAATGAGGCTAAACTTTCTCCTTTTCTCACATAATTAACCCATTACCACAGAATCCCTATTTTTGACGACCCTGAGAAAGAAGCCTTTACGCTGGTAACCAGCAATTTTCCTTTTCCCACAATATTTTCTACCCTTCATAACACAAATTTCAAATTTTCAGTCACTTTTATTTTGTCGTCTGCAAGTGCTTTCGATTTGGACAAGCCTAAAACTTTGTCATTTGATAATGAGTTAAGAATAGAAATTGGGCCATCACAACAACAGTATTTCTGATTGGCTGAACAACTCTATCGTGAAAGCATACAATTTCATGTTTTTAGCCAAGAACATGACTCTAATTTTCTTCTGTCTGAACAACTTGCTGACAAATCTTACCTTAGAAAACGATACAATGAAGTCTGAATAAATTGCACACATAACAGTTACAGTAATATTACTGTGCTTGAGTTAACCCATTACCAAACAATCCCTAGTTTTAACAGCCTAAGAAATAGACTTTTTAAAACATTGCTTCAAAAGAAGAAAATGCGCAGCTGGTATACCATCATTTTTCTCCTTTTCTTGTTTGTTTTCTAACCTTCCAGAACAAATCCAATCATTTGAAAAACTGGTACATTTATTTTGTCATCTGCAAACACTTTCAATTTGGACCCGTTTAAAACTCCTGGACCCATTTAAAATCTCGTGGGTTTGCATGACAATAAAGCCTACCTTATTTACGGCTGTATCACAAAACGATTAACATTTCTCCAACAGCTTCCTTTTTTTTTTTGACAGATCTACAAATAGCAGTGTACCCACTAGCATTTTATTTCAAGTACACTTACCCCCTGACCTGTAAATCTGGGGGTAATATTTCATATTTGAGGGTATGACAATAATGGTTCTCAACTAAAGATATTTTAAAGCAATCCATATGGATGATTTGCAGCAAAAAGGTCTTTTATATCAAGATATTTGTGGAAATCTACTGCTTAACTCATTACCAAACGACAAAATTTTAGGGTTGTCCAAATCAAAAGCATTCGCAGACGACATAATAAAAGTGAATGAAAATTTGAATTTTGTTTTGTGAAGGGTAGAAAACACTATGGGAAAAGGAGAAAATGCTGGTTACCAGCATTTTCTCCTTTTCCTACAATGTTTTCCAAAGGCTTCTTTCTCAGGGGCGTCAAAAGTAGGGATTGTGTGGTAATGGTTTAGAGCAATCCATATGGATGATTTGCAGCAAAAAAGTCTTTTATATAAAGATATTTGTGAAAATCTACAGCTTAAAGTCATCAAATAGCAGAAAAGAAAGTCTGAAGCAACTCTGATCTGATGATGTCAAAAAGAACTTTTTGTGTTGTCATTGGTTTCAATGTTTTTTGGACCGATCAATTTTTCATGTCCATTAATTTAGGGATAAGTATTTCTGCACGATTTGACTAAAAGTTGTCAATAAGGGTAACATGTAACTTAAAATCCTGTTGTTTTGCAAAAGATATGCTGATAATGGCTTTTTGTTCCACATTTTTTCGTATGCGAGGTATCGCGTGTAACCAAAATTTGTTACATGAATATCAATTCTGTTACGCGGTTTACATAGTAATATGCATGAGTGGGAACACTGAATAGTCTGCACAAGACAGGATAATGAAGTTTGAGCAACAATAATCCAATTTTTTAGACAGTGATCTGTGATATTTGTGTTACAGTGTCATTGGCTTATAATTATAATCAGAGCTCCAAATAAGAGGGAGCGATGGCTTTCTAAATCTGTTTTTCCCTTCCACACATGTTGTGGGTGCTCATTAGAATCGTGTCGTTGAGACGATTCTAATGAGTACCCATAACATAGGGTTTAGAGGAGAATAACTAATATTTTCAATTATGAAATCAAAGTCACTCCCTCCATCTAGAGCCCTGATGATACATACATGTATTATATTGACACTGAACATTTCACATGAGTTATATACCTGATCTTTTCTTTTTCCTTTCATGTCCTGGTACAATAAAACAAGTCAACATGGTGATTTCTTATGTACAGTATGACTGCATGGCATGATGCAGGTTGACCTTTCACATGACATATCCTTTGTTTTTTAGAGATCTTTGGAAGAAGACTTGAAACCATGGCGTTAAAATTAAAACTAGAGCTGTCACTGAATGTGACTTAACCCTTTCCCAAACGACAAATTTTGGACTATTCCAAATGAAAAGAGTTTGCAGATGACAATTTTAGATTTGGAAAAAATGGCAGAAAGTTCTCAAAAAGGGTAGAAAACACTGTGGGAAAAGGAGAAATTGCTAGTTACGAGCAGTTTCTCCTTTTCCTACGGTGTTTTCAAAAGAGTTTTACTGCAGACACGTAAAAACCAGGGCTTGTTTGGGAAAGGGTTAAACATAATGTTAATGCTTTACCACCTGTGTGTTTACAACCTTGCAGTAAAGGCCCATTGAAAAAATTATGGGAAAAGGAGAAAATGCTGTATAACAGTTTTTCCCACAATGTTTTCTACCTTTCAAGAGGAATTAGTTTTTGGGCCACCATTAATTTGTGGAAAGACTTTTGGTTTAGCAAACTCCGAAATTCCTCGTGTGGTAAAGGTTTAAACTAATTATTGAACAATGTGAATAAAAGATCAGATTGTATATTCTGTACAGTATGATCTACAATGAATGCATAAAACATCTTATCTTACCAATAAAAGCATGTTACTACTTAAAGCAGTGCTAAACAATAAAATGGTTTATATCTGTTTTCATATAATAATGTAGATTACTCAGAAATATCTAAAGATCATAATATTTGGCATTGTATAATTTTCTAAAAAGCATTAGGCTATATATTTAATATATTCAGGACCATCATTGGCACTTGGAGAGTGGTGCAGCCATGATTCACCTTTTGGAGTTTCCCAAGTGCCAAGGGCATGAATTGGGGAAGTGCATTAAGGGCTGTGTCTCCACTCTGGTATCAGGGGTTTGAGGACCTCCACCCCCCAAAAAAATTCCTCTCCAGAAACAATCCTTATGTAAAGCGAGACTATTTTTGCTTCAGGGAGTCAGTTTTGTATGTATTTGCAAAAGAAAAAGGAAACAAGAGGGCCAAGATGGCCCTGGATCGCTCACCTGAATTTTTGAGATGACCATAGTCTATTTTTTTTTTTTCTTTTTTAGCGTTGAAACATTGGAACCAAATTTATAATTTTGCCAAGCAATTTTCAAAAGGTCACCTGTAAAAGTCATTTCGAAATCTGACCATCAGTTTCAAAAAGAAGAATTTTTAAGAATTCTTCATTTCTGTATAAGAGCAAGTAACCCCCATCCACGAGAGCCATGTTTCTTGATGGATCAAAATTTACGAACAAGTTTTGAAAAGGGTCACCCAAGGAACATCTCTCTGAAATTATTTCAAAATCTGACCAGGGGTTTCAGAGAAAGAGAATTTTAAAGAATTTCATCATGTCCGTATAGTGCAAGTAGCCCCCATTCACAAGAGCCATGTTTCTTGACGGATCAAAATTATATGTACAGCTTTTGGAAAGGGTCACCCAAGGAACATCTCTGTCAGATTATTTTAAAATCTGACCACGGGTTTCAGAGAAGAAGAATTTCAAGAATTTCTTCATTTCCATCTAGTGCAAGTAGCCCCCATTCACTAGAGCCATGTTTCTTGGCCAATCAAAATTTCGCGAACAATTTTAGAAAAGGGTCACCCAAGGAATATCTCTGTGAAATCATTTCAAAATCTGGCCAGCGGTTTCAGAGAAGAAGAATTTTTAAGAATTTCTTCATTTCTGTATAGTGCAAGAAGCCCCCATTCACCAGAGCCATGTTTCTTGACGGATCAAAATTTCGCGAACAATTTTTGAAAAGGGTCACCCAAGGAACATCTGTGTGAAATTATTTTAAAATCTGGCCTGCGGTTTCAGAGAAGAAGAATTTTTAAGAATTTCTTCATTTCTGTATAGTGCAAGTAGCCCCCATTCACCAGAGCCATGTTTCTCGACCAATCAAAATTTCGCGAACAATTTTTGAAAAGGGTCACCCAATGAACATCTCTGTGAAATTATTTCAAAATCCGACCAGCGGTTTCAGAGAAGAAGATTTTTTAAGAATTCCTTCATTGCTGTACAGTGCAAGAAGCCCCCATTCACCAATGCCACATTTTTTGACCAATCAAAATTTCACGAACACTTTTTGAAAAGGGTCACCCAAGGAACATATCTGTGAAATTATTTCAAAATCCGACCAGCGGTTTCAGAGGAGAAGATTTTTAAAGAATTCCTTCATTTCTGTATAGTGCAAGAAGCCCCCATTCACCAGAGCCACATTTTTTGACAAATCAAAATTTCACGAACAATTTTTGAAAAGGGTCACCCAAGGAACATATCTGTGAAATTATTTTAAAATCCAACCAGCGGTTTCAGAGGAGAAGATTTTTAAAGAATTTGCTAAAAAATTCCATTTGGTTGCCATGGCAACCAGAGTTTTTGATGGAATCAAATTCTGTGAACAATTCTTAAAGAGGACCTCCCAAGGAACATTCCTGCCAAGTTTGGTCCAAATCCGCCCAGCGGTTTAGGAGGAGTTGATGTTTAAAGAATTGTTGACGACGGACGATGGACGACGGACACCGGGTGATCCTTAAAGCTCCCCTTGAGCATGTTATGCTCAGGTGAGCTAAAAATGGAGAAAAAAAAAGGTGCAAATACAGTATTTGGCCAAATAAAATTTGTCTGGGCATGGCCAGACAGGCTGCACTGGCACTATATGGTACCTGTCTCAGAATGAAATTACGGACAACAAGATCCTAAAGTAATTGCATAATTCATAAACAGGAGCAATTAGCAAACAATTCTTCAGAACATATTAAGTCTCTCTATGTATGGGATTTTCTGAATTTGAAAGTAACAACCCTTCTGATTGGCTAAACCAAATAGTTTAGCCAATCAGAGACTGTGTTACTTTCAAAATTTAGAAAATTCTTGAAAACAGGACAGAGAAGGTTCATGGGAATAGCTGGTGCATACAGATCCAGATGGGGAGGGTCTAGAAACTTATTCCATCTTGTCACAGAAAATTTGCAATTCTTTATCACACCAAAAAATTATAGACCTACCCAAATTCAAAGCATTTGCAGAATATATAGCAAACAAGGCTCGCACACAGGGATTCATCATTACCAGGACTTTCTCCTTTCCCCACAATGTTTTTAACCCTCTACCAGATGACACAATTTTAGCCCTGTCCAAATTAAAAGCATTTGCAGGCTACAATTTTAATGTGGCTCAAATGTTGCAATTGTATATTGATAGGGTAGAAAACATTGTGGGAAAAGGAGAAAATGCTGGTTACCAGCATTTTTTCCTTTTCCGACAATGATTTCAAAAGACTTCTTTCTCAGGGTTGTCCTAAGTCATCATTGTGTGGTAATGGATTAAGAGCCTTCTAAATCTGGATTGTTTAAAGCCCAGATTATGTGGTAAAAGGATAACCTGACATGTTAGATCATAATGAAGGAACCTACATACTGCTAGAATATAATACAACATTGCAAACAAAAGGCTGTTTATACAGATTACAGCATTAACGCAATATTTGTACATTTTTAGATGAACTATTTTTTGTTTTAGAGTTTCTCTGTGTGAATGTTAGTTGTTAGCAGTACCTTCTTTTGCCTCCTTCCAACCTAATTCATAATCACAAATTAAAGTTAGTTGGTTGTTTTGAGCTTACCACACCTCATTTTTAACAATTTAGATGTATGATAAAAAGGTATTCAAACCTCCTAAACATTAATATTATTGATATTATTTTTTGTCTGCACATCAGTTCTATTCCTGCTTTTCAAGATGTTTACCAAACGACAAATTTTTTTGGCTTGTCCAAATCAAAAGCATTTAAAGATGACAAAATAAAAGTGACTAAAAATTTGGAATTTGTTTTTTGAAGGGTAAGAAAACATTGTCGGAAAAGAAGGAAATGCTGGTTACACTACAATTGAAAATGTGACCTATATGATGAATTCAGTCTTTCACCAATTAGAAAACATTGTGGAAGAAGGTGGAAATGCTCTACCAACATTATCTCCTTTTCTCACAGTGTTTTTGAAAGCCTTCTTCAAAGTAATTGAAAGTCAGGATCGTGTAGTAAAGAGTTTTTTTTTTCTAAACCTTTTTCTTACCCAGTACACAAAATGTTATCAGAGGATTATGGAATGTGCAAAATGAAATTGCAGTGCAGGAAAAAAAAATATGGCAAAATGAAACCATTTAAATGAAGTGCTATCTTGTTATTCAGTATGACCATAATAAACAACTGTTTCTATAAAAGTAAACTGCACAAAATGAAGATGAGTGACAGAAAATTTAACAGCAAATTTAACAGCACTATTATATATGATAGATAGAAGTAAAAAAAGCATATAAATGCTTCTCAAACACTTATTTCAAACATTCACAACACAATTCAAACTCTGAAGGCTGCAGCTTTGGAAAATTTTGTTAGAAAAGGAGAAAATACTGGTTTGCTGCATCTTCTCCATTTCCCATAATCTATTTCAGAAAAACAGCTACTTTGAACCAATTTGTCATTGTTGTCCACAATTGATTTCAAATTAGAAGAGTTGAAAATATGTTGTTTGGAAAATGTTTGTAACCCTTTACCACACCATGACGACCCTTAATGACTCAGGGAAAGACACTTTTTGGAAACATTGGGGATAAAGGAGAAAATACTGGTTACCAGTATTTTTTCCTTTTTCCACGACGTTTTCTACCCTATCAAAGAAAAAAAGCAACTTCTTAGCGTTCCTAATACTGTCGTCTGCAAATGCTTTCAAATTTGGACAAGGCTAAAATTCTGTTGTGTGGTATAGGATTAAAAGCAGTCTTATAAACTTTATGAAATTAATGACTAACAACTGAGATTTGATGATGAATTTTTACTCAGCTATTTGCCAAACAACAAAATTTTAGAATCCTCCATCTTGAAAGCATTTGGAGATGACAACATTGACGTAGAAAGGGTATAAAACACTGTGAGAAAAGGAGAAAATGTAGTTACCAGCATTTTTTCCTTTTCCAACAATGTTTTCAACTGTCCTCTTATTTTCTTAGGAAGAATGTTTTCTACCCCAGGACAAACTTTATGTTGTGAATAACACTAAATTTTTCATCTACAAATGCATTTACTTTGGACAAATTTAAAATTTTGTTTTTTGTTATGTAAGAAGTAAAGAGTGGTTTGTGACAAATAAAAAAAGACATTATCTAATGTTTTTACCTCCTGCTGCCCGTGGTGTTCTACGTTTCCCATCTCTCTTCTCTCTACCAACATTGAAAGCGGAACCAGTCTTCAGTGCCTCCAGTAAATTATCCATAACACCTTCCTGGTTCTCATCTGTAAAATAGTCATATAATCACATACATAATTATTAACCCTTTACCATACAATGCTGACTTTTTAAGCTCTTGGAAAAGAAGGCTTTAGAAAACATTGTGGGAAAAGGAGAGAATGCTGGTAACCAGCATGTTCCTCATCAATAATTCTTGATTATGCTTGGGTGAGCTAAAAACTCTGTCAAAAAAAAAAGTCAAAAAAAAAAAAGGTGTAACTGTGTCAAAATTTGACGGTTACCTGCCCTGTTGAATAGCTGTTTCCCTTTTTTGACATTAAACAACTAAATTAAGTTTTAGGTAAATATCTTCCACTATGGAAGAGGTATTACAAAATGTTTAAGTTTTTGCATGACAACATAGATTGGGCCTGGGCTATGACAGAATCATGTTTTCCCTAACTCATTAAGACGCAACAAAATTTTACGTTTGTCCAAATCGAAAGCATTTGCAGACAAAAAAATAAATGTGACTAAAAACTTGAAATTTGTTTTGTAAAGGGTAGAAAACATTGTGGGAAAAGGAGAAAATGCTGGTTACCAGCATTTTCTCCTTTTCCCCACAATGTTTTCCAAAGGCTTCTTTCTCAGAGTCGTCAAAAGTAGGGATTGAGTGGTAGTGGGTTAAGTCAAGCTCACATTTTTTTTTATCATATCGGAGTTTTTCAGGCTCATTTGTCTGAAGTTTAGATATGTCACATACGGACTCTCTAATGCTGGTAAGTTAACTAGCGATTTATCATTTTCCTCCCAAAAAAATGTCCAGCCTTTTTATAAAATCCACAAATTTCAGTCACATTTATATTGTATTTTCAAAATACTTTCCATTTGGACTAGTTAAAAATATTGATGTGATCCTGATAAAGAATCCACTTGGACACAAACTAACTGTGCAGGCAGTAAATATAGCCAGGTGTGAAACCCAACTGAATGCTAAATATTAAGTCAACAAACCTGTTGTAATATCAACTAAAGCCCTTTGTCTGGCTTGCTTGGCTTTTTTCTCTCTCTCTGCCTTCTCTTTCGCCTCTCTGGCCCTCTGTATTTTCTCTTGTGTTTCTCGTATTTTTATGTTATCTTTTACCGCTTGCTACAAAAAGATGCAAAATAATTAGCCGTATAGATCAGAACCTCCTAATTTGGTTTCACTTCATATGAATTTGGAAATATGTGACCCACAATGCAAAAAAGGGGCACACTGGGAATTCTGTTCATCAATTGAATGAAAACCGATCAACGATAGTGCAGGTCAATTTATGTTGATAGTTCAAAAATGATTGTTTTACAAGGTAGAATGACCACTTTTCATACAGAAAATATCATAAAAGTGAAAAGTGTCAACTCTGTCAGCCTTCGCAATTGACGAAGGTTGACCAAGGTTGACATTTTCGCAGTTTCAAGGTAGTCTCTTTTTGTGTGACAGGTAACAAATTCATATTAACTTCAAAGGCAATGGTTCCACTTCAAAATGTATTTTTTTTACATTTTACCCCCCTTTTCAGTTTTTTTTTTTTTTTAAACTCCTTAATGTCAGAAATAAACTAACTAAAGTGTTCAATGAAATATTTTTTATGTCTTAGCCCTTTAACCACACTGAGTTTTAATTATTAATGTTTTAATTATGGCAGAAATTTCTCAA
Source organism: Tridacna crocea (assembly GCA_943736015.1). NCBI lineage: Eukaryota > Metazoa > Mollusca > Bivalvia > Cardiida > Cardiidae > Tridacna > Tridacna crocea. Next base: position 48,038,718 of record OX031063.1, read on the forward strand.
AAAGAGTAGGGTAGAAAACACTGTGGGAAAAGAAGAAATTGCTCGTTACAAGCAATTTCTCCTTTTCCCACAGTGTTTAAAAGACTGTTACTGCAGACACATAAAAACCAGGGCTTGTTTGGGAAAGGGTGAAGGTATTTATCCATTTCTAAATAAATTATGCTGTCAAACGCTCTCAACTACAGAAATATCAGAAAACCTGCACTAACATACAAAGAAAATCTTGAGCTCATTACCGTAAACGCGTCCTTGAACACTTTAAGGTCAGTAAAGAACTCTTCCATAGTATATTTATTTGGATCAAAGGAGAAGAATTTGCCCAATTCCTTGTAGGATGTGTCCATCTGTTTATACATTGTATTTAACACTTCAAACTGTTCTGTTGCTGAGCCAAGGAATTGGTGGAAAATAGTTAAGGTCATAAAAAAATCAATATGTAATAATACACAAGGCACTTATTCCATGGTCATTTCTCATGTCTCACTTGTATGTTTTGAACTTTTTCACTACTGAAGAAATAAATCACATTTTTCTCATAGGCTGAAAATTCAAATTCTCTGTAAGAGCAAGAGACAATCCTGTTATAAGCTAGAACAAAGCAGCGGGCTGTGCAGATCAGAGATCAGACTGCACATTCTTTATGGTCTGATCTTGATCTGCATGGCCTATGGAAAGCTTCTAATTACTGCTCTAAAACAGGGAGGGCCCATCAGCCTTACCACACAATCCTGACTTTTAACGACCGTATGTAAGAAGTCTTTGGAAAATATTGTGAAACAAGAGGGCCAAGATGGCCCTGGATCGCTCACCTGAGTTTTGAGATGACCATAGCCTATTTTTTTTTTGAGGTATTGAAACATTGGAACCAAATTTATAATTTTGCTAAGCAATTTTCAAAAGGTCACCTGTAAAATTCATTTCGAAATCTGACCATCAGTTTCAAAAAGAAGAATTTTTAAGAATTCTTCATTTCTGTATAAGAGCAAGTATCCCCCATCCATGAGAGCCATGTTTCTTGATGGATCAAAATTTACGAACAAGTTTTGAAAAGGGTCACCCAAGGAACATTTCGTAAAATTTCTTTTAAAATCTGACCAGGGGTTTCAGAGAAAGAGAATTTTCAAGAATATCATCATGTCCATATAGTGCAAGTAGCTCCCATTCACAAGAGCAAGGATCTCCCAAGGAACATCTCTGTCAAATTATTTTAAAATCTGACTAGGGGTTTCAGAGAAAAAGAATTTTCAAGAATTACTTCATTTCCATATAGTGCAAGTAGCCCCCATTCACCAGAGCCATGTTTCTTCATGGATCAAAATTTTGTGAACAGTTTTTGAAAAGGGTCACCCAAGGATCATCACTGTGAAATCATTTTAAAATCTGTCCAGCTGTTTCAGAGAAGAAGAATTTTTAAAAAATTCTTCATTTCCCTATAGTGCAAGTAGCCCCCATTCACCAGAGCCATGTTTCTTGACCAATCAAAATTTTGTGAACAACTTTTGAAAAGGGTCACCCAAGGAATATCCCAGAGAAATCATTTCAAAATCTGACCAGTGGTTTCAGAGAAGAAAAAATTTTAAGAATTTCCTCATTTCCCTTTAGTGCAAGTAGCCCCCATTCACCAGAGCCATGTTTCTTGACGGATCAAAATTTCGCGGACAATTTTTGAAAAGGGTCACCCAAGGAACATCTCTGTGAAATTATTTCAAAATCTGACCAGCGGTTTCGGAGAAGAAGATTTTTTAAGAATTCCTTCATTTCTATATAGTGCAAGTAACCCCCGTTCACCAGAGCCACATTTTTTGACGGATCAAAATTTCACGAACAAGTTTTGAAAAGGGTCACCCAAGGAACATATCTGTGAAATTATTTCAAAATCCGACCAGCGGTTTCAGAGGAGAAGATTTTTAAAGAATTTGATAAAAAAATTCCATTTCGTTGCCATGGCAACCAGAGTTTTTGATGGAATCAAATTCTGTGAACAATTTTTAAAGAGGACTTCCCAAGGAACATTCCTGCCAAGTTTGGTCCAAATCCGCCCAGCGGTTTAGGAGGAGCTGATGTTTAAAGAATTGTTGACGACGCACGACGGACAACGCACGACGGACACCCAGTGACCCTAAAAGCTCCCCTTGAGCATGTTGTGCTCAGGTGAGCTAAAAAGGAGAAAATGTTGGTGACCAGCATTTTCCCCTTTTCCCCATTGTTTTCTACTGTCAATGCATAACAAAGGACCTCTTGCAGATGTACTCAAACCCCTTTTTAAGATGCATTTAAAATTAAGTCTTTACCAAACAACAAAATTTTGAACATATCCAAATTGGAAGTGTTTATAGATGACAAATCAAAGGTAGTTAAACACTTGACTTCTGCCTTTGATAGGGTAGAAAACATTGTGGAAAGAGCAGAAAATGGAGGTTACCTGCATTTTTTCCTCTTCCCACAATGTTTTCAAAAGCCCTCTTTTGCAGGGTCGTTTAACCCTTTCCCAAACGACAAATTTTAGACTCTTCCAAACTGAAAGAGTTTGCAGACGACAATTTCATAACAATGGCAGAAAAATTATCCGAACGGCTAGTAAACACTGTGAGATAAGGAGAAATTGCTCGTTACAAGCAACTTCTCCCTTTCCCACAGTGTTTTCAAAAGACTTGTACTGCAGACAGGTTAAAACAAGGGCTTGTTTGGGAAAAGGTTGAAGTTGAGATTATATGGTAGAAGGTAAACAATTTTTCCCAGAAAAAGATTAAATAAAGAAAAGAAATGTGAAGCAAACATAAAAGTTGTAGGCTTGGTATTTTTGAAAGGATATGTTCATAACATCTTGGAATCTGTCTTTCTCGTCCATAGACTTTTTCAGAGATTTGAGATCTGTTTCTAGCTGTTTTAGTTGTTTCTCTGTGGCTTTTATACTCTTCTTTATATTTTCATCTGACACTGTTACAAGAACAAATCTATTACAAAATAGTCAAACCATTTTATAAATTAATATCAAGTTCTTTACAACACAATCCCACATTTATATGCTTTGAGACTCCAAAAAAGCATGGATAGGTGCACTGGCTGCCATGATATAACTGAAATTGTTGAAAATGACATGATACACCACACAATCAATCAATCAATCACAGTGTTATAAGGAAGACGGCTTATAAAAACATTGTGGGAAAAGGAGAAAATGCTGGTTACCAGCATTTTCTCCTTTTCCCACAATGTTTTAAAAAGGCTCCTGTCTCAGGGTCATAAAAACCAGGGATTATTTGGGAGAGGGCTAACCTGTTACCAAACAATTGAATATCTCTACAATCTTCATGAGGTAACTATCATTTTCCCCTTATCTGTAATTTTTTTTACTCCAACAAATTATGTTTTTCATTCAGTTGTCTGCAAGTTTTTACAACCCTGACGGAAGAGATTTTTGAAATCTGAATTTCGAAATTTCCAGAGTTTAAGATACATTTATAGTGGTTTTCAGCCAGTTTTCAGTCAGTTTTTAACCAATTTCATCCTTATTTTTATAAACCATAATCATTCTTGCATATTCATACCAGATTTTGTATGTTACTGCTCAAAGCTTGCACAAATTAACACAGTCAGAAAATAATCTTATGTTCTACATGGCTTCAAAAGCAATTGCTGATGTCGGTTCCTGCTTTAAATGAGGATAAATCCCTTGAGATTTCTATCCCTGAGCCATTTTTCTCTCTAGCTGTACTATGCTTGGTAAAGTGTAACCCAGTCTGGGTTTTACCAATTCCATTTTTGTACAGTGTATTTTATTGGTGTATTTCAAACATCACAGGGATGGGAATGGAAATTGAGTAAAAGAGCTGAAGGCCGGGGGTCATGGGGGCCACCTAGGCCCCTTTGTGGGTCCAGGGCAAAGCCCCCTGGCCAGAAATAACTTTGGGCATTTCTGGATGACTGAGGAGGCATTTCCAGGGTTATTTTTTTCTTCTTTTATAGACATTTTTTGTGACTATAAATAACAACTGGGTAAAGTCTTATATATCATAAACATTAAAGATATCAAAACAATTCAAGTATACATATCTAGGGCAAACTCTGTATTTATGGATGAGGAATTTCACAGTGAAATCTAAAAATTTAGGGAGTCCCTTTGTAATATCTTGTATACTTTTTAAGTTCAATAAAAACAATGTCAACACATAATACATGTATTTACAATTTAAAGCAGGATTTTGATCATGAGCCAAACCTTATTTAGTTTACAAATGGTAGTGTCTCAAACATTTTTTCTTTTTCCTTGCTTTTTCTGCCAAAGCCTCCAGTGCTCGTTTTCTGGCCTTTTCCCAATTTTTGGAACACTTTGCCAGAGGCATACCCACTAACACCCCCTCCCCCTCTTAATTTTTTCTCCTCAGATTTACACTGATCTAAAAAGTGGACCTCACAGATGTTTAGAAAGCGTAAATCTGCCGATCGGCAGAAAATTCTCATCCCTAACATTAATACCTGGAGCGCAAGGTATTGATGTTTGAAATACACCAATAAAATACACTGTACAAAAATGGAATTGGTAAAACCCAGACTGGGTTATAAAAGAGGTTAATAATTGTTTCAGATTTACCTTTTGCAGCTTTATCTAAGTGACTTAATTCTTCCTGAAAGTTCAAACAGTCTGGTAACTTCTGTTCTACAGTACTGGCAAGAAAGTGGATGAGTGTGGTTTTACCGTCCTGAGCTTTTGTGTTCCCTAACTGGAAGTAAAAAGAAATACCATAACACTGCTCTGTAACTCTTTACTACACAATCCAGACTTTTAATGACCCTCACTAAGAAGCCTTTTGAAAACATTGTTGGAAAAGGAGAAAAGCTGGTAACCAGCATTTTCTCCCTTTCCCACTATGTTTTCTACCCTACCAAAAACATATTTCAATTTTTGAGTAATTTCAATTTTGTTGCCAATGCTTCCAATTTGAAACAGTCTAAATTTTGTCCCCTGGTAAAGAGATAACTTTTCAATTTTTTCAACACCGAGTTTTTCTGTTATAATAATAACTGCTAACTGTAATTCATTTGACTCGTAACCAACGAAAAGAATTTGAAGATGTCAAATTTAATGTAGCTCAATAGACGATTCTGGTCTTTAAAATGGTAGAAAACATTGGTAACCAGCATTTTCTTCTTTTCCTACAGTTTTCAAAAGCCTTCTCTTTCTTGGCTGTTAACACAGAGTAAGCAATATTCTGTCTTTTTTCTGCCATGAACTAAGTTTACATTTATTTTCTGGAATAATGGTTTATTTTTTATCATGAAGATAGAATACATGTATCATTTTTCAACTTGAAAAGTAGCAATTACTCCTTTCTTGATATAAAAGGTATTTTTCCTCTAAAAAACAAGGGATATTATTCACCCTTGAAAACTAATGACTTTACAACTGTTAAATGACTCTTGTTCTTTTCTTAACCAAATGGTAAAATTTTGGCCCAGACTAAATTGAAAGCAATTTGCAGGTGACAAATTGATAGTTGCTAAAAAAAATGATTTTTCTATATGATAGGGTAGAAAACATTGTGGGAAAAGGAGAAAATGCTGGTTACCAGCATTTTCTCCTTTTCCCACAATGTTTTCAAAAAGCTTCTATTCCTGACCCGTAAAAGCTAGGGATTGTTTGGGAAAGGATTAAAATATCCTTCATGCACACATAGTGTACAAAGCAAAACTAAAATCCTAAACATATGTTATTGCTGAAACTTTGTTACTCACCTTTGTAAGAAAATTCATATCAAAACCTAATGACTGTTCATTTCTGGACCCAGTATTCAGATAATTTCCTATCAACAAGATCATCTCCAGGATCCTGTGGAACTTTTTACTGCTTCTCACTTCTTCACAACACTCCCTGGAGTTCACCAAATCCTGAGAAAAAAGGCAGATGAACAATGAATAATGGAGATTAAATATACAAATAAATGGATAAAACTAATGACATGGTTGCAACACCGAATGAAAAAGTATTCTCTATTATTTGGCGAGTGCAACAAACCATTAAAGCACTTTTCATACATACAGTTGCCTTTATGGCCCCAGTGAAGAATAATATACCACTACACAAAATGTACAGCATGCTATTTGATCTACACAGTCCATTCCGCTGAGCCATTCAAAACAAGAGGGCCAAGATGGCCCAGATCTCTCACCTGAATTTTTGAGACGACCATAGCCTTTTTTTTTTTGAGGTATTGAAATACGGGAAACAAAATCGTTCTTTTGCTAAGTAATTTTCAGTGATATATATATTTTTGAATTTAGTGAGATGTAAAAATTCTAAATACCCACCTTTAAAGGCCAAGTAAAGGAAAAACATCAAAGCAGGTGTCATCATACATTCATTTTTAAATCAAACCATTTAACCCATTACCACACAATCCCTACTTTTGACGACCCTGAGAAATAAGCCTTTTGAAAACATTGTGGGAAAAGGAGAAAATGCTGGTAACCAGCATTTTCTCCTTTTCCCACAATGTTTTCTACCCTTCCCGACATAAATTACTAAATAAAAGTCACATTTATTTTGTCGTCTGCAAGTGCTTTCAATTTGGACCAGTCTAAAATATTGTCGTTTGGTAATGGGTTAAACTATGAAGAAATATTGTGGAGATGACAGCCTATTATTGTGTGCATCCCATTATGTTGGCAGAAAAAAAGAATTTCAAAATCAGACAAAAATCATCCCTTTAACACACAATCCCGACTTTTCACGACCCTGAGAAAGGAGTCTTTTGAAAATATTGTGGGAAAAGGGGTAATTGCTGGTGACCAGCATTTTTTCCTTTTCCCACAATGCTTTCTGCCCGTCCCAAAAACGAATTTTAGATTTTCAGTCACTTTTATTTTGTTGTCTGTAAATGCTTTTAATTGGGTCTAGTCTAAAATTTTTCCGTTTGATAAAGAATTAAAGAAAAGACACAGCCACCTGGTAGGTTTTAACTTAAGTTTGAGATTACTTCCTCCATCAGCAACTAACACTTGGATTGACCATGAAGAGGCAGATTGTCATATTTACAATAACTTCTATAATTTATAGAATATTTCAATATGATAAAAATAAATTCAAATGCATTTAAACAACCACTTTGTTTACTTTTGGCTTTTAATATTACTTTAATTGCAAAGTAGAAGAGCAATATTGTTTGAAAATAGGAAAATCACCATTACAAAAAATTCATAAAGTAGAAAATATTCAATCACTGTCACAAATTTAGAAGGAGGACACTTATTATTCCATTTGAAATACTGAATTCTATAAATACTATGAAAAGACAATTCATACTTACTGGTTTTATATCACCTATGTTCTCTGCAAACCTCATCTTAAATAACATGGAATTCAACCTTGGCACAATTTTTTTGATGGAAGATATCTGTAAATATGTGAAAAAAGATTCATGCTGAATTTCGTTTGATGAAAAATCTTTTGGATAGGAAAATTTAAAGACACTCCTCCATCTTTTCCACATAACACTCTATTTTAGCTACCCTACATAAAGCGCTTGTAAACATAATTGGCAAAGGAGAGACCTACTGCCAACCTTAAATGACACTTATCAGGAAACTTAAAGGCATTTTTCAAGAATCTGAGAACATTTTTAGGAATATACATGTACTCAAAATATAATTTCATTTGTGAATAAAGACTTACCAAAGATACGTAGCCAGAATTGTTTAGACTAAGCCAAGCTGTCATATTGGTCCTTGAATGTAGCAAGCTTATTTGAGTCACATTTATTTTGTCCTATGCAAATGTATCAATTCAGACAAGTCTTAAATTTTGTTGTATAATATAAAGTTTACTCACTGTGACACAGAATTGTTCAGGTTCCGCCAAGCTGTCATATTGGTCCTTAAACGAGGCAAGCTGATTGAGGCTGTCCTGGTCTGGCATGTACTTTAACAACTGTTCAATCATGGCCGCCGTCAAGTTAGCTTCATCCATCTCCACTAATCTTCTCTTGATCTCTGCATAAGGCACTTTGATGGATCCAAGTAATATAGCTGTTAAAATAAATCAATCCTTTAACCCTTTCCCAAATGACATATTCTATACCCTTCCTAATTGAAAGCATCTGCAGACGACAAATCTGAAAATGTAGCAAACGACAGGAAGTTCTTGACAGAGCAGAAAAAAATGTGGGAAAAGTAGAAAATGCTAGTTACCCGCAATTTCTATTTTTCCTTGCCATGTTTTTTGAAAGCCTCTTCCTCAGGGTCGTTAAAACACTGGATTTGTTTGGTAAAGAGTTAACACATAACCTCTTGTGACAATCATGAGGAGCACTGTCTTTTTAAAACACATTGGGAAAATCCTGGCTACTTACAATTTCTCCGTATCCAACAATATTTTTTAGGGAGAAGAAAAATCCCATCATCTGAAACAATCATATTTTGTTGTCTGCAAAAGCTTTCAACTCAGACCTGTCTAAAATGTTATCATCTCTCAATTGGTTAGCCTTATATCACCATCATGAGTTCAACAACCCTAAGGAATAAGGCTTTTAAAAATATTGCGAGAAAAGAAGAAAACACCAGCATTGATCACTTTTCCACAATGTGATCTACAATTTCAAAGACAAAGTCCATCATATCAAGCCGCATTCAGTTTTGCGTCTGGCAACACTTTTAATTTGGACTAGTCTGAAAATTTGTTGTTTAAGTCTTTATCACACGACAAAATTTTACACAGATCTAGATTGGCAGCATTTCAAAAGGACATAGTAAGTGTGGCAAAGGGAATGGAGTTTGTCTGAAAAAGAAAAGAAAATATTGTTGGAAAAGGAGGATATGCTGTTTACCTACAATGTTTTCTACAGGTTTTTTTCTTCAGGTTTGTTAAAAGCCAGGACTGTGTGGTAGAGACTTACAGAAATAAGAGGTCAATGAGTCCTTAAGGTCAATAGACTTTCAAATGTGGATCAGCTATACCTGATAACTGAATCTTCACAGCTGATAAACTTTCAAATGTGGATAGGCTATACCTCATAACAATACATACAACTGATGAACTTTTCAAATGTGGATCAGCTATACCTGATAACTAGAGTCTCTACAGCCAAAAAACCTTTCAAATGTCGATCAGTAATACGTGATAACTGAGCCTTTACAACTGATAAGCCTTTCAAATGTGGATCAACTATACCTAATAACACAGACTTTATAACTGATAAACCTGTCAAATGTGGATCAACTATACCTGATAACACAGACTTTATAACTGATAAACCTGTCAAATGTGGATGAACTATACCTGATAACACAGACTTTATAACTGATAAAGCTTTCAAATGTGGATCAGCCTTACCTGATAACAGAGCCTTTACAACTATTGAACCTTTCAAATGTGGATCAGCCTTACCTGATAATGGAGTCTACAGCTGATAAACTTTCAAATGTGGATCAGCTATACCTAGTAACAGTATTTTCAACTGATAATCCTTTCAAAATTAATGTGGATCAGTTTTACCTGATAACTGAGTTTGTACAACTGTTAAACCTTTTAAAATGTGGATCAGTTATACCTGACAACCGGGTCTTTACAGCCAAATAAACCTTTCAAATGTGATCAGCTATACCTGGTTACTGAGTCTCTACAGCCTATAAACCTTTTAAATCTGGACCAGCTATACCTGATAACAGTCTTTACAACTGATAGATCAATGAATCTTGACAGCTGATTAACATGTCAAATGTTGATCAGCTGTATCTTATAACTGCATCCTTACACTCTGTAAACTTTCAAATGTGGATTGGTTATATAATTATGATAACCGAGTCTTTTTTAGATGATAAACCTTTTAAATGTGGATCAGCTATACTAGATAACTGAGTCTTTACACCCAATAAAGCTTTCAAATGTGGATCAGGTATACCTGATAACTTAACCTTTACAGTTGATAAATCTTTTAAACATAGATTAACTATACCTGATAACTTAGCCTTTATAGTTGATTAACCCATTACCACACAATCCCTACTTTTGACGCCCCTGAGAAAGAAGCCTTTTGAAAACACTGTGGGAAAAGGAGACAAGAGGGCCATGATGGCCCTGAAATCGCTCACCTGAGTTTATTGACCAAACATGCACCATCTAGTTTCCCAGTGACCTAGTTTTTTATCAGACATTACCCATCATCAAACACTTTTGAGATATCAATAAGACAAACATTCTGGCCAAGTTTCATGAGTATTGGACTGAAAATGTGGCCTCTACAGTGTACAAAAGGTTTTTCTAAGATTTCATCAAGTGACCTGGTTTTGGACCCGACAAATACCCATTATCAAACTCTTTTGAGACATCACCAAAACAAACATTCTGACCAAGTCTGAAGAGTATCAGGCAGAAAATGTAGCCTCTGGAGTGTACACAAGGTTTTTCTAATATTTGACCCATTGACCTAGTTTTTGACTCCACATGACCCATTTTCAAACTCATTCAAGGTATCACCAGGACAAATATTATGAACAAGTTTTAGGAGTATCAGACAGAAAATGTGTCCTCCAGAGCATACAAAAGGTGTTTATAACATTTGACCTATTGACCCAGTTTTTGACCCCACATGACCCATTTTCAAACTCATCCAAGATATTATAAAGGCAAACATTCTGACTAATTTTCAAGAGTGTTGGACTGAAAATGTGGCATCCAGAGCATATACAAGGTTTTTCTAAGATTTGACCTGGTGACCAAGTTTTTAACCCCCAATGACCCATTTTCAAACCTGTCTGAGATATCATCAAGACAAACATTCTGACCAACTTACAAGAGTTTCGGACTGAAAATGTGGCCTCTAGAGCCTACAAAAGGTTTTTCTAACATTTGACCTAGTGACCTAGTTTTTGACCCCACATGACCCATTTTCGTTCTTGTCCGAGATATCATCCAGGCAAACATCCTGACCAACTTTCATGAGTATCCAACGGAAAATGTGGCCTCTAGAGCGTACAAAAGGTTTTTCTAAGATTTTACCTAGTGACCTAGTTTTTGACCCCACTTGACCCATTTTCAAACTCATCCGAGATATCATCCAGACAGACATCCTGACCAACTTTCATGAGTATCCGACTGAACATGTGGCCTCTATAGCGTACAAAAGGTTTTTCTAAGATTGGACCTAGTGACCTAGTTTTTGACCCCACGTGACCCATTTTCAAACTCGTCCGAGATATCATCCAGACAAACATCCTGACCAGCTTTCATGAGTATCCAACTAAAAATGTGGCCTCTAGAGCGTACAAAAGGTTTTTCTAAGATTTGACCTGGTGACCTAGTTTTTGACCCCACGTGACCCATTTTCGAACTCGTCCGAGATACCATCCAGACAAACATACTGACCAACTTTCATGAGTATCCGACAGAAAACATGGCCTCTAGAGCGTACAAAAGGTTTTTCTAAGATTTGACCTGGTGACCTAGTTTTTGACCCCACGTGACCCACTTTCGAACTCGTCCGAGATATCATCCAGACAAACATTCTGACCATTTTACATGAGTATCAGACTGAAAATGTGGCCTCGAGCGTACAAAAGGTTTTTCTAAGATATGACCTGGTGACCTAGTTTTTGACCCCACGTGACCCACTTTCGAACTCGTCCGAGATATCATCCAGACAAACATCCTGACTAATTTTCATGAGTATCCGACTGAAAATGTGGCCTCTAGAGCGTACACAAGGTTTTTCTAAGATTTGACCTGGTGACCTAGTTTTTGACCCCACGTGACCCACTTTCGAACTCGTCCGAGATATCATCGAGACAAACATCCTGACCAACTTTCATGAGTATCGGACTGAAAATGCGGCCTCTAGAGCGTACACAAGGTTTTTCTAAGATTTGACCTGGTGACCTAGTTTTTGACCCCACGTGACCCTTTTTCGAACTTGTCCGAGATATCATCGAGACAAACATCCTGATCAACTTTCATGAGTATCGGACTGAAAATGCGGCCTCTAGAGCGTACACAAGGTTTTTCTAAGATTTGACCTAGTGACCTAGTTTTTGACCCCACATGACCCATTTTCGAACTCGTCCGAGATTTCATCGAGATAAACATCCTGACCAACTTTCATGAGTATCTGACCAAAACTGTGGCCTGTAGAGCGTACACAAGGTAAAAAGTTGACGACGGACGACGGACACAGCACGATCACAATAGCTCACCATGAGCACTTCGTGCTCAGGTGAGCTAAAAAGGCTGGTAAACAGCATTTTCTCCTTTTCCCACAGTGTTTTCTACCCTTCCCAGAACAAATTTAAATTTTTCAGTCACCTTTATTTTGTCGTCTGCAAATGCTTTCAAGATGGACCAGTCTAAAATATCGTCGTTTGGTAATGGGTTAACTGATACTGAGTCTTTATATCTGATAAACCTTTCAACTGTGGATCAGCTATACCTGATAACTGAGTCTTTACAACTGATAAACCTTTTAAATGTGGATCAGCTATACCTGATAACTGAGTCTTTACAACTGATAAACCTTTCAACTGTGGATCAGCTATACCTGATAACTGAGTCTTTACAACTGATAAACCTTTCAACTGTGGATCAGCTATACCTGATAACTGAGTCTTTACAACTGATAAACCTTTTAATTGTGGATCAACTACACCTGATAACCGAGTCTATATGGACTGTAAACTTTCAAATATGGATCAGGTTTATAGGACAATTGTAAATGAAGAGTAAAGGAAAGTGTTCTGACTGAAATAGAGAGTTTAGGATTCATTTCAGATTGAAAAGGACAGATCTATATTCCATCATGCAATAATAAATCTATTACTAAGTTCAAGAGATGTGGTTAAGTCAGACTGCCCCACTTACAGAGATTCTGCCCTGATTTTGGATCCAGTACTTTCAACTCTTTGCCCTTCTTTTGTGGTTTAGATTGGACCGCTTCTTCTTTATTGATGGACTTCACTGAAAGTATAGAACATGTATGAAAGAAATTTAACTCTTTACCACATGCAAAATTGTAGACTAGTCCAAAAAGAAAGCAAGTGCAGACTTCAATTTCAATGTGAGTCAAATTATGGGACTAATTTGTGAAAGAGTTGGAAACATTGTGGGGAAAAGGAGGAAATGTTGGTTACCAGCATTTTCTCCTTATCAAAAGTTTACTGTTTTCAAAAGGCTTTATCTTCAGGGTTGTTAAAAACTCAGGATTGTGTAAAAAGGGTTAAAGTAAGATCAGACTATTAACAAATTCTATGTACAGTAAAACCTCGATAATTCGAGGTCCAAACGGTACGAGCAAAATGCTCGAGTTTTTGCGGTGTTCGAATCATCCAAAATGTCCTTGGGAAAAAATTAAAGTGCATTCGAGATCGACGATCAAAGTCTTCTTCCCCAGCAGTATAACTTTGTATCTGTCCCTATTTGGTTCATTCATTTACAGCATTTGAACAATATAGTATCAACAGGGTTTTTTTCTGTGAATTTTCCTGTTTTGATCATATGAGTATGGATTTTTAACTAAATATTCTAAATAATCTGGCCTTTCTTTCGATAGTTTTTGTAAAAGTCATGTTCTGTAATTTTAACAAAATCGTAAAATCTGCCCTTTTATATGTCATATGTCGAGAAAGGCGTCAAAATTTTGAATCACATACAGTACCGTTTGGTTTCGGCACTGTTGAAATGGTCACATAAGTGTAAATTACTGAAGTTAAAGTGCTGAGCTAATGAGAGATAAAAATAGAGAATTTCGACGTTTCTCATTACCAATGTCTTCGACACGAAAACAGATCAGAATATCTACACAGCCCATGAAAATCACATTTACCTGTGTCGAAGGTAAATTTCTACGACATTAAAAGGTACCAGTGATAGTCACACCGAATCAGAATTCTGATCCTGATATTCACACAAACCCGAAGTACGACGTCAGCGTAACAAAACATAAAATTTATGTGATCAAACGGGTCCTAATCTGTGGCTATGCAATTGGGAAAAACCTGATGCTATAAATAGATTTGACATGAAACCTGAAAAAAATATGGCGTCGTCTGATCACAAATGCTGTTACTAAACCGACTTTTCATGATCAACAATGAATTTAAAGGGCTGTTGTTACAAGTAGCCTCTCATCATTACCTAACGTCAACATCTTCTCAAATCATTCTGTGGCATGAATACCCCGTAGTAATTTTCAATTTGTAAAACTTTCACCACACCGTAGACAGGCTGGCGAGATGAAATCCTTTGCTTGGAAAGGTGTGAAGACAATTGTTGGAGAGGTGCGAAAATGTTGTATTCGAATAAACAATCAATTTAAAGAAGGAAAATAATTACAGGGACCAGCATTCGTGTTCAAATTATCGACTTATCGAGACTCGAAATTACCGAGCTACTTTTGGTTCAATAAAGTAGAGCTTTTGCCGGGACTCTCGGAATTCCTCGAAATATGCCGGGTTCTCGAATGTCCGAGACTCGAAATAACAAAGTTTTACTGTATTTTAACCATATTTTGCAATACCTAAGGCAATAATAACTGAAAATAAACCATAAAGTGTCTTTCATTTAGAACTAACCATAAAAAATAATTTCAGACCAGTACCACCTGAACAAATTTACATGAAATAAATGACCGCTATTACCATATACTATACGCTATTGTCTGAACTTAGCTCCGGCTACTGTCGTCTGCATGTGGAACTATGTGCATGTTTCTAAAATCTTTATGCAGCTAATAGATTTATAGTGTCTTCAAAAAATACTTAAAATACGTGATATAACCATTATATTGTCGGTTTAAATTGGTAATAAGTTGCGGGTGACTTAGATGTAAGATGCACTTTCTGTGCAGCCTAATCTTAATTTATGCCATCTGCAAAAGCCTTTTATTTTGACTTAGGCGTAGTGAGGGTCAAACCTGAGATTTACTGTTAACAGAGTTTTCGTAGTCTGATTATGCCCGATGATTTAAGTAATCACGTTTTAATTACTCTTTGCATAAAGGTCAATTTATTCCAGTAATACAACTGAAACCACTTCGAGACATCAACTGATACAATGCTCCATGAGTGATCTATCTTTCAAATGATTGTCCATATTGTGGGATAAGGGAAAATGCAGCTATACAGCATTTTCTTCTTTTTCCTACATTATTTTCTATAGCCCTCCTCTCAAAGGTTGTAAAAAATTAGAGCTGTTTGTTTAAGGTTTAAGAAAACCGGTGTGGTTACCAGAATTTTTTTCCCCTTTTGCAAAATATTTCAAGACACTGTTTTTTTTTTCTATGGTCATTAAAATTTAAGATTATGTGGTAAAAGGTTGAAGTATGATTGAATTAGAATTAAAAAAAATACAGTTTTCCACCATGCTTACCCATCTTGGTTGAGAAGTTTTCCTGTAGACTAGAGAATATATCTTCACTTTCAAACTTTTCTTCATGTGCCTGGACCCAGAATGAATTCTTGTCAAGCTGTTTGGCTTCCACCTGTTTCCAATACAAAACATAGCATCCCTTATAGCACTTTTCACAGCTATAATTGACAGTGTAGATCAAAACCTGGCTGCACAAAAATGCAGCCTGATCTTTGATCTTATTCCAAATTCATTATTTCTCTTCCAAACTCTATGTTGTGGGTATTCATTAGAATTATCTAAATGAGCCAGTTCTAATGAGTACCCATACCATAGGGTTCAGTGGAGAATAATTAATATTTGAAATCAAAAACACTCCCTCTATATGGAGCTCTTGCAACAATGAAATTGCATTTACATGTATTTAGATTTGAGCTCTAGACTGAAAATGTCCACTGGGTTTATTCATCACTCTATCCATTATCCCCTATCTCTTTACCACACAATCCCTTTTTTTAACAACCCTTGTGGAGACACCTTTTGGAAATCTTGTGGGAAAAGGAGAAAATGCTGGTAAACAGCATTTTCTCCTTTTCCCACATGGTTTTCTACTTGATCAAGGACAAATTCTGCCATTTGAGCCATCTCTAATTTGTCGTCTGCAAATGCTTTCAATTTGGACCAGTCTAATATTCTGTCGTTTGGTAAAGAATTAACAAAAACAACAATTTATGAGACTGCTTTGTATTGGAAGCATAAGCAGATGAACTAGAAAGTATAGTGGGAAAAGGAGAAAATCATTTCCCCACTAGGAGAAAAATTTTTTTCCTAATACAGTATGCAGTATCAGTTTAAAAGCATTCCTCTCGGTTAAACCAGAATTTCCTAGATTTAACACATTGATCACTAAACCCATAAAGTTTGTTTGTTTGTATTGGAGTTTAATGTCATTATAATACCATAGGTCATATCACAGAGGTCAGTGGACCCATGCATCGGTTTCCTTGCTTTCTCACACCAGTCCTGCCACAAGTTTCTTTTCACATGCATCAGAAGTGAGAGGCAAACAATCACTAGAGAGGAAGTTTGCCTCAGTTGGGTATAGAATCAACAACCACAAGGTATAGAGAACCACACACTAACCAATAAATAACCCTCAACTACAATGTCATTAAAGTGAGAGTATACCAAAGAACTTGCTCATCATTTCATTAAATTGCTCATTCTGAAATTGTAGCATACATACCTTTTTCCAATTAGCTCTTTTCATTGGCTGTTTCACTTGATATTTCCTTTTTGGTTGCATCCCAAATGGAAGTGCTTTTGTTTGTGGTGAGAACCCAGGAGGTGGAGGCATTCCTGGAGGAGGTGGAGCACCAGGGAAGGGCGGAGCTCCTGGTGGAGGGGGCGGAGCAGGTGGACCTCCTCCAAATGGAGGGGGTGGTGGGGGAGGGGGTGGTCCACCACCCATTCCTGGAGGAGGGGGTGGTGGAGGAGGGGGTGGGGCCCCACCTCCCATCCCAGGTGGAGGAGGAGGAGGAGGGGGTGGTGGAGCAGGAGGACCACCCCCTTCTGCCCCTTTTTGTATCACAGATGAAATTTGTGCTCCTACACCATCTTTTACCTGAAAATATATGACCGACTGGGTTATTTCAGAAATGTTCATTTGAGTATCATAACACAAAAAAATAGGTTTTTAAAATAACATGTTACACCAATTAAGATACATAATATTGCCATGTATTCTGACTACATTATGTGACCTTCTTTTTCTGTAAAAGGAATCTTTTTATCTGATACATAAAGTACAAAGAATATGCATAAATAAATAGACTGAAGTGGAAGAGTTGGCATATGTGAAGGTTGAATAAGAGAGTTGGTTACAAATTAAAACATTATACAACCTTAAATGTATGCTTTTTAATAAATTCTATATTTAACCCAACATGTTTCTGCTCATGCCTCATGGTTATGCTACTGTGTAACTAAATGTCAGCCATGCTTGATGAAAATGGGGCTTATAGCAGCGGCAATAAGTAGTGACCCCAGATCTCCAGATAAGAGGGAGTGATGAATTCTAAATCCTTTATTTCTCATTGAAATCCTACGTTGTGGGTACTCATTAGAATTGTATCAATGAGACGATTCTAATGAGTACCCAAAACATAGGATTTAATGGAGAATTATTAATATATTTTCAAAATTGAAATCAAAGTCACTATCTCCATCAGGAGCTCCAATGATCCAGTTCAGCCTGTGCAGCCCATGCAGGCTGCCATAAGTCAAAACATTTTGCTATTGTTACATTTTCTGCACATCAAAGACCATTTTACTTCCTAATTTAGTCAGTGGGAAGACAAAATGGATTTGATGGATCCCATATTATGTGATGACTTGTTTGGTATAATTTGTCACAGTGACACACTAAATCCCTTTTCACAGAGCATGGCTGAAGTGAATTAGGCAATTAGTTCATCTAAACTTTATGCCAACTGATTTACAATTTCTAAACCCGCATTTTCAGTAATGAAAAAAAAAATTACTCTTTTATACCCAGTGTAAAAATCTCTCAACAATCAACATTGAAATCCTTAGCAAACTTTTTCACTGACTTACATTAAATCTGCATTCAAGTTATGACAAAATCTAACAGAAACCAAAACCTCTTGGTCCCATGAGGATTGTGACATTGTGGTCAACTTGAAGAATGACTCATAATGGCTCTTTACCAAATAATTCCATCTTTTATGACCTTGAAGAACGCTGCTTGAAAACATTGTTGGAAAAAGAGCGGATGCTTGTGATCAGCATTTTCTCCTTTTTCCACAATGATTCCTACCCTTTCGAATGTAGATCTCATATAAGTTGAGTCACATTCAATTTGTGATCAGAGTATGCCGATGGCTGAGTGCAACACTATCCTAAGTACCTATACAAAGTATAGGCACTTAGGATAGTGTTGCACTCACCCATCGATGCATTCAATGTAGATGAGTAAATTTTTTACTTTAAATAGTAGAGTCAATAGTCTTTTCACAAGAGTAACTTCAGCAGTAATTTCACTTCCTTTTTTGACCAACAAATTTATTAACACTTACATTGGTTACATAACAAAACAGATTTGACCTATCATTCATAGTTCCTATGAAATTCATAATCAAGATTATCATAAAAGAAAAATTGATGTTCAAGATTATCAGGTAAGAAAATATTACTTTAACTAAGATACTTGCATAAAACAATAAGCACTGAAAAATTCTCACACATAACAGCACAAAAACAGAAAAATACAAAAAGTAGCACACAATTTTGAGTAGAATCTCTTGTATCAAAACAGATTCAAAGCAAATACATAGCTTTTCCTTGTAACTCTTTACTACATGAAAAAATCTGCAACTTACCAAAATTGAAAAATTTTGCAGACAACAAAATAACGGGGGCTAAAATTATGAAATTTGATATAATTGGGTAGTACACAAACACTTCATGGAAAAAAAAAAAGAAAATGCTGGTAACCAGTATTCTTATCTTCTACAATGTTTTCAAATGACTTTTTCTTCCAAGTTGTTAAACTCGGGAGCATCTAATAAAGACTCAAGATAAAACCTCTTCATCTGTTTCCCAAACAATTCTGACTTTACGACCTTGAGAAAGAGGCCTATTGAAAACATTGTGGGAGAAGGAGAAAATGCTGGTGACCAGCATTTTCTCCTTATCGCGCAATTTTTTCAATTCCTCCGTCAGGTTTGTTTTGTTATCTGCAAATGCTTTGAGATGGTCTAAAAATTTTATCATTTAGTAAAGAAGTAACTCTAAAGCATTCACTAGGCAGTGTTGATTCTGATAAATTAAAAATGCATTTAAAGCTCAATACATATATCAGCACCATTTTAGTTCCTTTTCCTAACAGTTTCCACTAAGATCAGACTGCACAAAATGTGTAGTCTGATCTTGCATTGATTAAGGTCTGACTGTGTTTTGTAGTAGGCTGTATGACGGTTATTAAGCTTTTACCACACAATGACTTTTAACGACCCTGAGGAAGAGGCCTTTTGAAAACTTTGTGGGAAAAGGAGAAAATGCTGGTAACCAGCATTATCTCCTTTGCCCACAAAGTTTTCTACCCTTTGCAAATCAAGTTTCATTTTTTCTTAACATTTCTTTTGTCGTCAGCAAATGCTTTCAATTTGGATAGGTCTAAAGTTCTGCTGTGTGGTAAATGGTCAACTCTTTACCACACGACAAAATTTTAGACTAGTGCAAATTGAAAGCATTTGCAGACAACATAATAAAAGTGACTAAAAATTTGAAATTTCTTTTGGGAGGGGAAGAAAACATTGTGGGAAAAGGAGAAAATGCTGGTTACCAGCATTTTCTCCTTTTCCCACAATGTTTTCAGAAGGCTTCCCTTCCAGGGTCGTCAAAAGCCGGGATAGTATGGTAAAGGGTTAACCCATTACCACACAATCCCTACTTTTGTCGCCCCTTTGAAGCCTTTCGAAAACATTGTGGGGAAAGGAGAAAATGCTGGTAACCAGCATTTTCTCCTTTTCCCACAATGTTTTCTACCCTTCCCAGACCAAATTTCAATTTTTCAGTTACTTTTATTTTGTCGTCTGCAAATGCTTTCAATTTGCACCAGTCTAAAATGTGTGGTAAAAGGTTAAAGCATGAGGGGTTACCAGAAAAGAAAACCACACTCCAAATATAGCCTGTTACAACAGCAAGGAACCTGATGAGCAAAGCCGTGACATTTTGCAATGACATGATTATGACTGACATGTGACTGACATGTGACAAGGATACGATGGGAATCTTGTTTGACTAGCATTTTAATCTAACTCTTAACCAAACTATTAAATCTTGGACTGGTCCAGAAAAAAATTCAGAATTCTCACTTGTCATGCCATTTTGCACTTTTCCTACAGTTAGACAAAAAAGGAAAATCCACTTGCCCTCATCAAATTTTTACTAATAAGGACAAGCAGACAAGTGGAGTTTTTGGACCCTGATCCAAACTGAAAGACTTTACAGAGGACAAAATAAATGTGACTCAAAACTTGAAGTTTCTCATGGGAAGGGTAGAAAACAAAACATTTTTTTCCACAATGTTTTTCAGAGGCTTCTTTCACAGAGCCATAAAAATCCTGTATTGTTTGTTCAAGGGTTAAGTAAATCTGTTTAGAAGATGACTTGAAAACTGTATATCCAAAGGAGATAATTATCTTCAACACCAATTCTGTGCCTGTTTCATACAGTTATACCTCTCAAAACAAGAAGCCCATGAGCACAACGCCTATGAGGGCCTCATTGCTCTACTGGCAGTTACTGAAACCATCTTAACCTTATTTTGAACAAAAATACAAAAAAATCCTGTTATACATGGCTGGAGATCTTCCTCATTCAAACAGTGAAGCCCTCATGTTACATTTTAGAATTCCATTTCCATGTAAGTCAAACAGCCTTGATGACAACCCCCCCCCCCCCCCCCAACTAGCCCACCTGCCCTTTCACTAAGGCAAAAGAAATTAAGCGTTATTTTTCAAGAATGTTAGTTTTATTTTCAACAAAAAAACTCAGAAAAAATGGTTTATTTCTCATATCCTCTATGCACTCTATGAAGAAAAAAAAACACTACCCATATAAAGAATGTATCATTATGGAGAAGGGGTGTTCGACTAGGTTTCAACTGGACCAGGTATGCATGTTGAACGATTTAAAAAGCAAAATAATCAAAATTTATGCCAGTCTATGATACTAACTCCATGATTCACTATATCACAACATACCAAGATATATGTATACACTATATCACGACATATGTATTTCTAAATTCTGAATAAAGCAAGGCTGACACTCGCACGACTTTTGGCCATGATTTTGTCTTGCAAGTCGTGCCGTTTTGGGCCACGAACTGGGAGGCTCGTGTCTGCTTTGTTTTAGGCATCTTGTCTCTGTCATATAAGTTGTCTCTTCGCGATCTCTGGAATAGCGAGCTATGTCCAGGAAGCCCTATATATACCCCTGCACCGACGCGAGCGCCACTGTCGCGCAGTAGTTGTGAACTACTTGTGAACTACTCCTTCACTCAACATGAGCTGTTAGTGAACTATTTGTGGCAGTCATGGCATGGCACGCACTGGCACACACCTTCACGCATTGTCCTGACGAGTTCACGAACGGTTTGCGCATAGTTCACGACCCGGTCGCGAAATTTTGTCCTGACCAAAATTTTGAATATTTCAAAATTCTTGTCCCAACATGGCACACAGTCACGACGTGTTCACGCACACTTTACGCCAGTTTAGGACTAGTTTGCGCACTGGCACGACTCGAGTCATGCCAATGCGTGCCACAGAAATGTGCAAGTGTCAGCCTTGCGTATAGGCAATAAACAGAGTATAGAGTTTTGAGTTTGACACACCTGTCATCTTGAATCTTGAAAAATGAAGGTAAGATTGAGCTGGAATATGCTAGAATGAACCCTTGACCCTTAAACTGCTAAGTATGACTCACCGACGTTTTGCATACAATATAATTCAAGATCAGAATGCACATTCTGTGCAGTCTGATTTTGGAAGTGCACTGTCTAATATGGAGATATTATTCCTCAAGACATAACTCTGAAATAGCAACATTTGGACTTATACTATTGATTTGAAAATTTTAGTTTAGTTATTCAACAGGAAAAAGGTTAACCCATCACCATACAATCCCTACTTTTGACATCCCTGAGAAAGAAGCCTTCCCAGAACAGATTTCAATTTTTCAGTCACCTTTATTTTGTCGTCTGCAAATACTTTCAATTTGGACCAGTCTAAAATTTTCTCGTGTGGTAAAGAGTTAAGACTTGGTTGTGAAGGAGATTGTCCAAGAAAAGTTTTGTGTTGGGTTTGCTAAACCCTTCACTTAGGATCTAATAGGTTGTGATACACAGGATACGGTTCATCTAGCTGCTAATATATCCTTTAATCTATATCAGACAACAAAGTTTTGGACCTCACTACTTTGAATGCATTAAATTTTTCTGATGACTGATCAAAGAAAGCCTAACTGATTATATCTGTCTTCGATAGAATATTAACTATATGGACAAAGAGAAAATGCTTTGTCCAGAATGTTTTCAAAAGCCTTCTTCTTCAGGCACTGGATTGTCTGGTGAAAGGTGTAACTCTTTACAGCACAATCCCAAATGACTTTGAAGAAGGACACTTTTACCAGCATTGTGGGAAAAGGAGAAAATGCTGGTAACCAACAAATTTCATCATCTGAGCCCATTTTAATGTGTCATCGGCAAATGCTTTCACGTTGGACCAGTCTAAAATTTTGTCATTCTGTGTTTAAATGGCTAGATGGGAAAAAACTTAAAAAAAAAAAACATTGTGAAAACATTGTGCTGTCAGACACAGATTCACTGCAGATTATTGAAAACATCATAAAACTGGGAAAAAACAATACATGAACACATATGACCATTTTTGAGCCAAAACAGAAATTGCTTCTTTTAGGACAGTGTTTAATAGGAAGTCTGCTACAGGATTACATAAGCTGCCTCAAAGTTCTTTTGTCCCTTATGCGTTGATCATGATAGAAAAGCAAAATCACACAAAGCATCCAACAGTTTACACACTTAGTGACCCAGACAAACAGATCAGACAAGATGAACCAAAAATAGTGCAAAGTATCAACACTTTGTTTCTGACCACAATACCTCAATAAGACCTACAGATTGAAAAAAACAAACTTCACTATCTGACAAGATCTGATCTTGATCTACTTTATCTATAAGAGTACCTGTAACTTTAATCCTTTACCACACAATCTTCACTTAACAGCCATGACATAAGGCCTTTTCAAAACTTTGTGGGAAAAGGATAAAATGCTGGTAACCTGCATTTTCTCCTTTTCCCACAATCTCTTCTACCTTTCCAAAAATAATCTTCAATTCTCGAGTCACATTCACTTTGTCATAAATGCCTTCAATGTGGATATGTCTAAAATTTTAGAGTTAAAGAGTTAAATATGCTTGGTACTCTAAGCATTTCAGGATTTTGACCCTAACTTTTTGGTAAATATTATGTAACATCGACATTTTCGTAAAGGCTTCTCGCCCAATCTTGGTAGCTTCGGTCTTTTAATATGGGAGTTAGGGGATGTAGACTCACCAATTCAATGGTAATACTATTAACATCCAAATTTTCGTAAAGGCTATCAGGTTAACCTTGGTAGCTTGCATCTTTTGATATGACATTTAAGGGCCATAGACCCCATAAATGGATTGGTAAGTCTGCCTATAATTAAACCTTAGGCAATATAGTTGATTTGTGGACAGAATGCCCGACTTAAATCCCATCCCAATTTAAATCCAGCTTCCTTCTTGCTCACAACAGTGTTTTACTAAATATCTCTGGCTTCTCCTTTGCTGCTAATACCTCCTGATATTAACATGTACCAGGTTAGGCTATGGATTTTCAAAATGTTTTTTTACTTGTACAAAGCAAACACACCAGTTCTAGCGGTTAACCTTGCTCTTCATGAATTGAAACCTCAAACTCTGATATAAACAGTATTAGTGTTAAGAGCAAGTGAGTTCTGCTAAAAGCAGTTTAAAGGATAAATTAGCAGATGCTTTAATAGCACAATTACAAGACAGATAACCTTTGTACAGATTAGAATTGTTTGAAGCAGTTACCACCCCTGGTAATTTGTGCTTAAAATAGATGCCAATGGAATGCTGGGGGATTCTCGTGTTAGTAAAAGATGGCAGCTAGTGTATCATCCAGAAAGAGAAATAGAGAAAATCCACCATAAAAAATCTTATAACCAACTATAATACTTCATAACTGACTTCTAAGAAGAATCAAACACTGTGAGGCTGTTCCATTACAGTAAGATTTTGTACTTTACAAAAGTATATAATTATTTTACATGTATGTCAAGGTAACCCAGTCCAAGCATGCAAGTGCAGAAAACCTTTATCAGATATTGTGACTGTCTATTCTATACCAAATCTGTCTAGATTGAGCATGGTAATCTTTCCTCCCATAATTATTGCCTTTGAACCAGCATCCTATATTGCCCCTACTTACAATGCATTCAGATATAAAGACCTTTGCTGACCTAGACCCCTACAGTGCCCCTATCATGAGAAGAAAAAGAGGAACACAATGGGCAGAGATATAGACAGTGGGAGTATTGTAAGGTTGATGAAAAGCAATGATTCCGAAGACCATCTCAAAAACAAATGTTCTTGGTACTCATTAGAATCATTTCATTGAAACAATTCTGATTAGTACACCATAACATAAGATTTTTACAAGAAAAAATAAGCCAAGCTCTGTGAGCAGTGGGCTGAATGCATCTCTTTGATGCACTATATTAAGTCTTTACCAAGCGATAAAATTTAAGACCAGTCCAAATTGGAAGCATTTGCAGACAACAAAATAGATGTGACTCAAAAGCTAAAATTTGTTTTGGCATGGGTAGAAAACATTGTGGGAAAAGGAGAAAATGCTGGTTACCAGCATTTTCTCCTTTTCCCAGATTGTTTTCAAAAGTCATCTGAAATGGAACAATTTTTCAAAGGGAACAAGTTTCCACCCATGTTAGTGTGTGCGGATTGCACAGGCCAACATAGAGTGAAACTTTTTGCAGATATATCAACTCTCTACCACACAATCTCCAGTTTCTAACGACCCTGGGGAAGCCCTTTGAAAACTTTGATATTTCAATTTTACTCAACAAGTTTTCTACCCTGTTAGAAAATGTTTCGTGGTTTTAGAGCCACACTTTATTTGTCGCATGTAACAGCTTTGAATGGGTACAAAGTTCAGGTTTGCTGTTGCAAATTTGTTGTTTGTTAAAGAGTTAAGCCCCCTTTTTACAGAGCATGCCTCATTACTTATCGTGTACAATAACTCCAACTTATCTAGGACTCTGATTGGGTGTAGGTGGGTGGGGTTACAGAGAAAATAAAAGATGTGTACGAGAGATGTGATGATATGGATGGTTAAATGGAGAGCACACAAACCCCATCAGCAGGTTTTTCACTGCTAGATTCACATTTAGGACAGACAACATGTACTGTCTGTGGTTGTGCAGGTTGTACGGGGGCTATCTTGGCCTCGATAGCCGCTTTTTTCTCCTCCTTAATCTAAAAACGAAACAAGTAATCGAGACATTTACAAACACACATAATACAGACAGTATATGGGTAATCTACGTTAATTGCACAGTTACCAAAGCGTATATTTTTCTCCTGAAGCGTATAGTAACATTATATTAAAAAGAAAAGGTATTACTACATAGAAATTTAAATTATGATCCTCAACTCATTACCAAACGACAAAATTTTAGGTTTGTCTAAATTGAAAGCATTTTCCGACGACAAAATAAAAGTGACTGAAAATTTGAAATTTGTTTTGTGAATGGGTAGAAAACATTGTGGGAAAAGGAGAAAATGCTGGTTAGCAGCATTTTCTCCATTTCCCAGAATGTTTTCAAAAGACTTCTTTCTCTGGGTTGTTCAAAGTCGGGATTGTGTGGTAATGGGTTAAAGCATCTGACACACCTTGCCAAAAAGGTCCAAAAGATGGCGGACAGAGAACAAAACTTTAGATTCATTCCTAAAAGTGTACAATTCTTGTCTGGTTCCTTCTCTGCGACGGCGCCATTTATCAGGTAAGGTTTATTATGGAGGAAAATCTTGTGCATGCATGAAACTTGACACATATCATCTGACACGGACATCAGTTGTAAAAATAGTAACCATGCCTTGGCTTTGGTATTTGTTCCTAACCCTTTACCAAACAATCCCTGGTTTTTACAACTCAGAGGAAGAAACCTTCTGAAAGCATTGTGGCAAAAGGAGAAAAATGCTGGTGACCAGCATTTTCTCTTTTTCCCTCAGTGTTTTCTACTCTTTCTCCAGTAATCTTTTTATCTCTGCAACACTGTTTTTTGCTATCTGGTAAGGTGTGACAGATACTTAAAATAAAGCATAGCAGTTAAATTGCATAACATTTTCTTCTCAAAAAATAATCCTTGTATATATTTGACCTTATATCCAATGTTAAAAAGCCATAAATTCAATACTGACAGGCAATTCTTTGATAAACCCCGATTCTTTCTAAATGTCACATAATAAAGGAAATACTTGCAACTTAACATGGAAGTTGTGCCAAGTATATTTAAGAAATAATCTTCTTTCTGTCCTGGTTTATCGTTCAATAAACCACAGTTGTGAGTTATGAGGCAAAATAAACAATCCACGAGG
Source organism: Tridacna crocea (assembly GCA_943736015.1). Taxonomy (NCBI): domain Eukaryota; kingdom Metazoa; phylum Mollusca; class Bivalvia; order Cardiida; family Cardiidae; genus Tridacna; species Tridacna crocea. Next base: position 48,065,318 of record OX031063.1, read on the forward strand.
GCAATAGCCCGAGTGCTTTATCTATTGCACCTCATAACTCACAATATGCTTTATTAAACACTAAACCACAATAGAAAGAAGATTATTTCAATTCTAACATGACCAGTTCTTTACGAAAGGAAAACAAGTTCATCCGTAGAGTAAAATCGCGGACCAAGATTATTTCCAATTGAATAACTCACTAATTTACTTAACAGAATGATGTCACTCTGCACAAAATGTTGCAGATTTTACCATGCTATCCTTGCACTGTGTTTATAGAGCCAAATTCGCGTGTCATGTTAGAATTTGGATTTATCCATTATTATTTAACTCTTTACCACACGACAAAATTTTAGACTGGTTCAAATTGAAAGCATTTGCAGACGACAAATTAAAGTGGACCGAAAAATTGGAATTTGTTCTGGGAAGGGTAGAAAACACTGTGGGAAAAGGAGAAAATGCTGGTTACCAGCATTTTCTCCTTTTCCTACAGTGTTTTCAAAAGGCTTCTTTCTCAGGGGCGTCAAAAGTAGGGATTGAGTGGTAATGGGTTAATTAAACAGAATGATGTCACTCTGCACAGAATGTTGCAGATTGTACCATGCTATCCTTGCGCTGTGTTTATAGAGCCGAATTTGAGTGTCATGTTAGAATTTGGATTTATCCATTATTATTTAAAAGACATTTCAGAACAAAAATTTACACTTGGGTTACCATGGATAAATCAGTTTCCTTTTGCAGGAAGAGTTGATAACGGTCTACAGATGGATAAGATGAGATTTTTCCTGTGACAGCACAAAACTAAGTTATTACTATAGAGTGGAAATTCTTATTTCATATTCTAACATGACACGCGAATTTGGTTCTATATACACAGTGCAAGGAAAGCATGGTAAAATCTGCGACAATCTATGGAGAGTGACATCATTCTATATCGAGTGACGTCATTCAATGAGTGGGTTATTCAATGGAACATAATCTTCATCCGCGTTTTTACTCCAAGTTTGAACTTGTTTTCCTTTTATTAAGAATTGGCCATGTTAGAATCGAAATGATCTTCTTTCTATTGTGGTTTATCATTCAATAAACCACATTGAGAGTTATGAGGCGCATTAAATAAACCATTTGGGCTATCCCCCTTGTGGATTATTCATTGTGCCTCATAACTCACAACTGTGGTTTACTGAATGATAAACCATGCTAGGAAAAAGATTATTTCTTAATCAATTAATAGATTTATAAATAGTAAAGTTGGTAAACTGAAACTGAATTAGATATTTCTGGAATACTGTTGAAAACAATAAATTCCGAACAAAAAATTGACAAATAAAAGTTATTGCTGATGCCTTTTTCTGATAGATGCAAATTCTAACATTTATATATGTATTAATATTGGAAAAAATTACCGATCACCTCACTAAATATAGAACATGATAACTAAAGAACCCGATCTTTACTGGATGGAGTGACATTACTTTACATTATGCCAGTTTCACTTCTGAGTCAATGCTTTTAACCCTTTTCTAATTAATCCCTGTTTTTTCATCCCTGAGAAAAAAAAACTTTTGAAAACATTTTGGGAAAAGGAGAAAATGCTGGTAACCAGCATTTTCTCATTTTCCCACAATGTTTTCTACCCTTCTGGAAATACTTTTCAATTTTTTAATTACGTTTATTTTGTCATGTGCGAGTGTTTTCAATTTTGAACAGCCTAAAATTTTATGGTTTGGTAAAGAGTTAAAAGTAGTTTTACTGAATAAGGTTGAATTTTGACCAATTCACTACTGTGTCGTTACATGAGTCATTTCTACATGAGTCATTTTTAGTGCGGAAGGGTCCGTGTAGTATACCGTTGCTAAAGTCTGCTTTGGGGCTTTAGGACCCGTATATTATACCTCTCTTGAGAAAAATGGTCCAGCCATGTTTGCTAGGAAGATTAGAAAATTTTACATTTAAGAAAAAACATAGGCCAGTTTTGGTTCCCCCACAGACTTTCTACCTTCTCCAGAGGAAGTTTTGTAAATAGATCTACTTTTAATAAAAGAGATAAAACAATACAGAAACATTACAGTAGAAAGTCTTGTATAAAAACCATTCATGGAAACAGAAAGAAGTTCTAGAAGAGTTAGAAGTTTAACTCCAAAAGCTCAGGCTTTATATGATGAAAAGGTTGCCAGCTATAACTCTGGTTTGGCAACTATTAGGAAGCAACTGGAAGGATCATTGCCGCACATTGACCAAAATGCACAGAATTATACTGTCTTAAAAGAAGTAAAGTTAATGTTAGAAGAAGGGATTCAAAAATACATGTCCTTATCCAATGAATTCAAAGGGTTTTTAGAACTAACATGTACAACAGACAGTACCTCAGAACTATGTGGTCATGAACTCATTAGAAAGTCATTAGAAGAGAAAATACAAATTTCCAATAACAATATTGATGCATTAATCAAGAAGATTAGAGATAAGGAGCATATAGAACAACAAAACTCTCAGGATACAGATTCTACAGATTCTACTAGATCCATTAAGACAAATAAGAGTTCTACATGTTCTAGTAGATCTAGTTCCAGCCGTAGATCAATTAATGAACTATTAGCAGTGAAAACCTCAAAGGTTGCAGCAGCAAAAGTGCGGTTGAAATTTATAGATCAAGAAGAAAAACTGAAACGCGAGTTGGCAATTCTTCAATGTAAAAGAGAAATTGATGAAGCAGAAGCCGAAGTTTCAGCGATCCAAGAGATTGTTGGTAGTGACATAGGGTCACAAAAGATTTCTATACCTGGTACCAGCAAAAACGAAATGGTTAAGAAATTTTTAGACTGTGATAAAGAAGATGGTAATTTAAAAGATCAAGATGAGATAGTGCCTTCTAGTGACAATAAATATGTTGGCCGAGCAAGAGTTACCTCCCCCTGCAGAGAACATTTGAAAAGAGATCTGTTACTTAACAGTCTAACAACATTTGATGACAGACCAGAAACTTTTATAAGCTGGAAGCTGAAGTTTAAACGTCTAATTGAAAAAATCGATGCTAACGTCACAGAAGAACTGGACCTTTTGACAAAATGGTTAGGGCCAACATCAAAAAGGCAGGCCTTAAGCTTGCAAATAGCCAATGCCCATGATGAAAAAGAAGCAAAGCGTAAAATTTGGCAGAGATTAGAAGAAAGATACGGAGCTCCAGAGCTTATTACAGAATCATTTAGGTTAAGAATTGAGAAATTTCCTAAATTAAGAGTGGAAGACTGTGATAAGCTTTTTGAGTTATCAGACTTACTCACCGAAGTTCTGTCAATAAGAGACAATGAAAGGTATAGGTCGGCCTTAGCTTATCTAGATTCTTCACATGGGATAAATTCAGTTCTTCAAAAATTACCCCCCTTTATGCAAAATAAATGGATTGACAGTGCAAGTAATTATAAAGTACATTATGGTGTGATGTATCCACCATTCAGCTTCTTGGTTGAATTTATTGACAAAATGGCCTCTAGGATGAATGATCCAAGTTTCAAAATAGTAATCAAAAAGGAAACGGCTCCTACTGCAAAGCAAACATCAAAGTCAAGTCAGTCTCAAGCTTTTGTTAAAAAGACTGATGTTCAAAGTAATTCATCAGAAACAAAGGTCAAGTGTCAAATTCATGGTGAATCCTCTAAACACACATTAATGGATTGCCGTGCATTTCTAGAAATGTCACTAGAGGAAAAGAGGGGTTTCGTACAAAAAAGGGGACTTTGCTTTAAGTGTTTAGGTGGAAAACACTTAGCAAAACAATGCAAAGAAAATATCAAATGTTCGAAATGCCAAAGCAAAGGTCATTGTACTCCCTTTCATATTCAGGCTGATTCTAATGGTGCGAAACAGCATGGCGGGGAAAGTAGCAGTTTATCACATGTAAGCTCTAAGTGTACTGAGGTATGTGGTAAAGGGTCATGGACAGGAAAGTCATGTGCCAAGACTCTATTGGTCAAGATTTATCCAAAGGGTAATTCAGAAAAGGCATTGAAAGCATATGCTATAATCGATGAACAAAGTAACAAATCTCTGGCTAGGCCAGAATTACTAGAATATTTTCAGGACAAGTCAGAATCTATAGAATACACGCTCTCATCATGCTCAGGGAAAATATCAAAAACTGGGAGGCGTGCACAGGGGTTCGTTATAGAGTCTTTAGATGGCTCATGCAAGTTAAATTGCCCCCCTTTACTAGAGTGCAATGATATCCCAGACACAAAACAAGAAGTAGCAACACCATCTGTTGCTAGACAGTTTAAACACCTGAGAAACATAGAACACTTAATACCAGAAATAGACTATAGTGCCAATATATTGGTCTTAATAGGCAGAGACTTGCTTAAGGCACATCATGTGTTAGATCAGAGGATAGGTGGAGAAAATGAACCTTATGCTCAAAGGTTAAGTTTAGGATGGGTTATAATAGGAGAAGCCTGTTTAGGTCTTGTACACCAAACAAGTCATGTGAATGTTAATAAAACCAACATTTTTTATAATGGCCGAGAGTCAATTTTTGAGCCATGTCAGAACATATTTGAGGTCAATGACAGCATTTTTTATAAAAGTGCTGATGACGATATGATTGGTCTTTCTCGTGAGGATAGACAGTTTCTGAAACAAATAGAATCAGAAATGTCAAAGTCGTCAACGGGTAAATTAAGTTGTCCACTTCCCTTACGTGATGCTAGGCAAACTCTTCCAAACAATTATAGCCATGCAAAGAAAAGGATTGGTAATTTGATAGCTAGTTTGAAGCGTGATCCTGTCAAGCAAACCCATTTTCTTGAATTCATGGAAAACATGTTGGTCAAAAATCATGCTGAATTAGCCCCACCGGTGCAAGAAGGTCAAGAAATTTGGTATTTACCTATTTTTGGTGTCTACCATCCACAGAAGCCATCCAAAGTAAGGGTTGTGTTTGATTCGTCAGCAAAATTCAAAAATGTATGTTTGAATGATGTCCTCCTAAAGGGTCCCGACTTGTCAAACAATTTAATTGGGGTACTTACTAACTTTAGGAAAGAAAAGTTTGCTGCCATGGCTGATGTTGAACAAATGTTTTTCAACTTTGAAGTTGACGAAAAGCATCGTAATTTGTTACGTTTCTTGTGGTTCAAGGACAATAACCCTTCAAACCCTATTGTTGAGTATCGCATGAGGGTTCATGTCTTCGGGAACTCTCCGTCCCCAGCTATAGCGACATACGGACTGCGAAAAGCCGTTTGTCCTCAGTCACATGAGATTGATAATTTTAAGGACTGTGATGATGTTTGTCATTTCGTCAACAATAACTTCTATGTTGACGATGCTTTGGTTTCAAAACAAAGGGAAAAAGATTTGGTAGATCTTTTAACTCGCACACAATGTAGGTTACAGACTGGTGGGAAGATTCGTTTACACAAAATTGTGTCCAATAGTTCAGTAGTTATGGAGAGCTTTCCAACAGATGACCTGGCCAAGGATGTGGCTGAGATTGATTTTGGTTCAGATAAACCATACATCCAGAAAAGTTTAGGTCTATCTTGGGACATAGTCAATGACTGTTTCACATATCAGGTGCAGGTTAAGGAAAGGCCTTATACAAAAAGAGGTCTACTTTCAGTTATTAATGGGTTGTTTGATCCCCTTGGATTTGTGGCTCCGGTAGTTTTAGAAGGCCGGTTGATCTTCAAACAAGCAATTCACAACAGTGATTTAGACTGGGACGATCCTCTCCCATATAATGTTCTGAGCGATTGGGAAAAATGGGTTCAGTCACTTTCGCATTTGAAGACAATGAAAGTTTCCCGTTCATTTGTAGACTTACCATTCAGAGATAGTCCTGACAAAGAGCTACATGTCTTTTCAGACACATCTAAAGAAGCAGTTGCAGCTGTTGCCTATCTTAGGGTGTATGATATAAATAGAAAACCCCAATTAGGCTTTGTATTAGGTAAATCTAAATTAGCTCCACGGCATGGGCACACAATACCAAGGTTAGAATTATGTCCAGCTGTCTTAAGCACAGAGCTTGCAACATTTATTCAAAGACACCTCGATCTACCATCACTATCCGTACACTATTACACAGACAGTGAAGTAGTTTTAGGATATATAAATAATACCACTAGGCGATTTTATGTCTATGTTGCAAACAGAGTGGATAAAATCCTTAGGTCATCATTACCAAGTCAATGGTACTATGTACCTACACATTTAAACCCAGCAGATCAGGGAACACGTCCCTTGAGAGCGCAGGAATTCAATGATTCGACATGGTTAATTGGTCCAAAATCATTTCTACAAGAACAAGAATGTGCAAGATTTAGGCATGATTTAGTAGACCATGATTCAGACAAAGAAATTTACCCAGTTGTTAAAGTGAGTAAGGTACAGATAAAGTCAAAAAGTCTTGGAACTTTTAGATTTGAAAGATTTTCTTCATGGTCCAGACTAATAGGCGCAATAGATTTGTTAAGACGCAGAGTCAGATACTTTCATAGGACTGTAGAAAAAGACTACATATCAGAAAGTGAATCTAAAACACTTACAGAAGTTTTTCTTCTGAAGGAAATTCAAAGAGAAATGTACTCTACAGAAATAGACTGTATTAAGACTAAGAAACCAATCCCTAAGAATAGTAGTTTGAAAACATTAACACCAGTGTTAGACATGCAGGGTTTATTAAGGGTTAGTGGTAGACTCAGCAATGCATGTATGGAAACAGGGGAAAAAACTCCTATCATTATACCGGGTAACAGTCATATAGCTACATTACTAGTTCGACACTTTCATGAGTTGGTCCAACATCAAGGCCGCCATTTTACCGAAGGATCAATTAGGTCAGCTGGTTACTGGTTAACTAGAGGAAAAAGACTCATAAACCAAGTAATTCATAAATGTTTAAAATGTCGAAAGCTCAGAGCACCTGTTAAATCTCAAAAGATGTCAGATTTACCAACTTGTAGGGTTACACCAAGCCCTCCATTCACCTATGTTGGTGTTGATACTTTTGGACCATGGTCGATTGTAACTAGAAGAACAAGAGGAGGCGTTGCTAACTCTAAGAGATGGGCTATAATGTTTTCGTGTCTTAGCTCAAGAGCAGTGCACATTGAAGTTGTTGAGGACATGAGCTCCTCGTGTTTTGTCAATGCTATGCGTAGATTTATCGCTACACGCGGTCCAGTGAAAGAGTTTTATTCTGACCGTGGGACAAATTTTGTTGGAGCGGTCGCAGAGTTAGGTATGAATCAAGTGAATATTGAAGATGACAAAGTTAAAAGCTTTTTGAACAAACAAGGCGCAACATGGTTCTTTAACCCACCACACGCTTCACATATGGGAGGGTCCTGGGAACGTATGATTGGCATAGCTCGTAGAATTTTGGATTCGATGTTGTGTAGTGTTAGTGCTAAGAGTTTATCACATGAAGTTTTGTGTACGCTACTAGCTGAAGTAATGTGTATTATCAACAGCAGACCTATTACACCCGTGTCATCAGATCCAACTTCACCATTTGTACTTTCACCAAATTCTTTACTTACACAAAAGATAAATTCCCAGATTGAACCTTTCCAAGGTTTAGACTTAAAAGATATGTACAAATCACAGTGGCGTCAAGTGCAGACATTAGCCAATCAGTTTTGGAAAACTTGGAAAACTCAATATTTGCAAAGTCTACAATCCAGAAAGAAATGGAACAATGAACTTCCTAACTTGAAAGAGGGAGATGTTATTTTAATGATTGACAATAGTTTACCGAGGATTCAGTGGCCTTTGGGAATCATTGACAAAGTTTTTCCAAGCTCAGATGAATTAGTGAGAAAAGTATCAGTGCGTGTTGTTAATGACGGAAAAACTGTGACATATACACGTCCAATTTCTCAATTGATTCATTTGCTATAATTGCATTTTGTAAAAGAGTTTAGAAAAAGCATAGAACATGGCATTAGAGCATAAATGAACATTTCAAGATTTCTTGTTTAACATTGTCTTTTTGTAGATAGTTGCTTTATTTAGGCAATGGTCTGCATGGTACAATGTTTTGCAGATGTATTTGCAGACTAGTTGTATATCTTCAAAGGTTGCGAGGTAATCATTTGAGCTCATGATGAGTTCAAATGTAAGCATCATTATCTTTGAAATTTGATCATGATTTTTATCTATGATAGGGTGGTTAATATTATTATTTAGGTTTATCACTTTCTGTCATTTAAGTTATTGGTGATTTTGATTTCCAAAATCAGGCGGGGAACGTGTCGTTACATGAGTCATTTCTACATGAGTCATTTTTAGTGCGGAAGGGTCCGTGTAGTATACCGTTGCTAAAGTCTGCTTTGGGGCTTTAGGACCCGTATATTATACCTCTCTTGAGAAAAATGGTCCAGCCATGTTTGCTAGGAAGATTAGAAAATTTTACATTTAAGAAAAAACATAGGCCAGTTTTGGTTCCCCCACAGACTTTCTACCTTCTCCAGAGGAAGTTTTGTAAATAGATCTACTTTTAATAAAAGAGATAAAACAATACAGAAACATTACAACTACAATAAACCATAGTATCCATGTAAAAAGACAAAGCTGTATTCAACAAACATTCTCAAAGTCTAAGACTAGCTCTGCCAAATGGCTGACTAGTCTTCAAGTTCAGAAACTGTCCAATAATCAAATTTGTTGGTGCATATGGTCAGTGGATTTATTTGTATTTCCTAATTTATACAAATATTATTGTTACTGCAACTTTATACCAGTCATTATTCAAGATACTCTATCTAGTAAAGATCAAATTGACAAAACCAACGACAAAAGAATGTTTTATTTCTTTCAAGTTCTTAGAAGAAAACCTAAAAAAAAAAACCTCTAGCATCGCAAATAAATAGTAAAATCACTTCAAAATAGTCATTTCATAAAAAAATCATTACAGTATATCTTTGTATATCATTTGTCTGTTTCCAGCAGAATTAATATAAAGGGAAAATTGTAAGATTCACAATTATATATCAGCTTACTTCTTCACTCAAACTAATGTTTTGGTACTCAGAATGCTCTCCACAAGAAGATTTTAACCCATTTCCACACAATCCCTACTTTTGACGACCCTGAGAAAGAAGCCTTTAGAAAACATTGTGGGAAAAGGAGAAAATGCTGGTTACCAGCATATTCCCCTTTTCTCACAATGTTTTCTATCCTTCACAAAACAAATTTCAAATTTTCACTCACTTAAATTTTGTCATCTGCAAATACTTTCGATTTGGACAAGCCTAAAGTATTGTTGTTTGGTAATGAGTTAATGAAGTACCAACAACTGATATTTTATTGTAGTAATCCTATTTTCGGAATTGGAATATCCAAGTTTATAGGAGCATATGCTTCATAGTCACGTGACAAATCTTGCAGATATTAGAAACTCCCTGTGATCTTATTATATCATATTGCCTTCTTCCATCTACAACAACAAATATCTAATAGAAGCACCATGTTACCCTAAAGTATCCCTTCAACCCATTACCATACATAACCTGTTGAATTTGCACATCCCATCCCTTGTTCTGGGGGGGAGGGGTCTTTATAAATAAGTACAATCTGTATGATAATAGGTTCACCCAGATGTCTTCTTGTTTACCTCTTGATTAAAAACAATTATTAACCCTCTACACACAATCCCCAGTTTTAACTATTCTGGGGAAAACGACATTTTAAAAACATTATGGGAAAAAGGAGAAAATGCTGGTAACCAACATTTTCTCCTTTTCCCCACAATGTTTTTTACTCTATTAAAGACAATTCCGCCAATTAGCCACATTTCAATTATGATCTGCACATGCTTTCAATTTGGACGAGTCTAAATTTTAGTCATGTGGTAAAGAGTTAAACCTTTACCAAATGACAAAATTTTAGATTAGTCCATACTGAAAGCAGCTGCAGGCGAAAAAATAAATGTGACTTAAAAATTGAATTTTTTTTTTTAGAAGAGCAGAAAACATTGTGGTAAAAGAAGAAAATGCTGGTTACTAGCATTTTCTTCTTTTTCCAACATTGTTTTCAAAAGGATTTATTGTCAACATCGTTAAAACTTTTGAATGTGTGGTAAAGAGTTTAGCAAGGCATCCAACAAAAAAATAAAGCCATATCTCATCCGAACTATCATATTGTATTTATAAAATTATCATGCCATCCTTTCTCCACTCACCTCAATCTCTTGCAATTTTGATGAGCTCTGATGTAAACAGTTACAAGAAAGTTAACACAAGTTGAAAACCATACATTATTTCTATCCTCTCTAATTCTGCATGTTTACTATCAGTAATTATATGGACATGATCAGCCTTAACTCATCACAAAATGACAAAATCTTAGGTTAGTCAAAATCGAAAGCGTTGGCAGACGACAAAATTAAAATGATGGAAAATTTTATATTTGTTTTGTGAAGGGTAGAAAACATTGTGTGAAAAGGAGAAAATGCTGGTTACCAGCATTTTCTCCTTTTCACACAATGTTTTCCAATGGCCTCTTTCTCAGGGTTGTCAAAAGTAGGGATTGTGTGGTAACAGGTTAACCCTTTACCAAACAATCTTGGGTTTTCACGACCCCGAGAGAGAAGTCTTCTTCAAACAATGTGGGAAAAGGAGATGCTGGTCAACATCATTTTCGCCTTTTACCACAAAGTTTTCTACCCTTCCCAAAACAAATTTCAATTTTTGAGTCACATCAATTTTGTCGTCTGCAAATGCTTCCAATATGGACTATATTTCTTTGGTTAACAGCTAAGGTAGCCTCTGCTATCATGGCAATACAATAACATTAGTCCAAAGTAGGAGACATAACTAGAGTTATCATACCTCCTACTAGCTCCTTGTCACGGAACAGGTCTTTGTAACAGAATGTAGAATGGTATAATACAAAAGTAAAAGTTGAAAAAAGCTCAAGGGTAAATAATTCCACAACAAATCTCAGCAGGGTCATGAAAATTGCACATGCACAACTTCACAGATATATAGGAACACAGTGTGTAATTTTGAGTTCACTACCTGAAAAACTACCAAATTATTTTGCCAGACAAATTTGTGCCTATGGACAGACAGACATTATGGACAGACTGACAACCATAGTGATTCCAGTATACCCTCCTCTATTTCGTTGTTGGGGTATAATAATCATTGTAAAGACCACAGTCTTTAATAGACAGCAGTATTTACACATTTTGCCAAAGCCAATATTTTCTGTAATTCATATTCATTCATTGGAAACAGTGTAAATACAAGAGCAATTAAATACCAATGCCAATACTAAGCATCAGTCGCTGTATCAGTGAAATTCCACGACATAAAAAAGGAATATGACAGTAACTAAGATATTTTGATGGTTCCCCGTATGAATTCCCCTTCTGAGAGTTAACAACTTATCCACTTTTGAAAACACCCCAGCTAACAAAAGGAGAAAATGATTCTGATCAATAAATGAGCTTTATGTAATCTGTTGTCTGCAATGCCTGCGAGACAAAAAAATTTTGTCTGTTAACTCTTTACCACATGAGAAAAATTTAGACTGGTCCAAACTGAAAGCATTTGCAGACGATAAAATAAAGGCGACTGAAAAATTGAAATTTGTTCTGGGAAGGGTAGAAAATACTGTGGGAAAAGGATAAAATGCTGGTCTCCTTTTCCCACTGTATTTTCAAAAGGCTTCTTTCTCAGGGGCGTCAAAAGTAGGGATTGTTTGGTAACTGGTTAGAGAGTTAACTCTATAGCAAACAGCAAAATTTTAGACTTGTCCAAATTGAAAGCATTTGCAGATGACAAAATAAACATGACATTGAAACTTGTTTTTTGAAAGGGTAGAAAACATTGTGGAAAAAGGACAAAATGCTGGTTTCCAGCATCTTTTCCTTTTCCCAGTGTTTTCAAAGGCTTTCATTCTAAGGGTCATTAAGTCGTGACTGTGGGGTACAGGGTTAATCAAGACTCAAGATATCAATTTACTTTTTCCTTCTTAAAAAGTTTTTAAGTCTAAATCTAGTAAATGTAAAACCTAAGTAACTTCAGGGAAAGGATCAAACTACAGGGCAGAGTTTGAGTCACCTTTCATCACAGTGTAGTTTGAGATCGCTGAATGTTTACAAAGTTTATTTTTCTATTTATGTTTAAGGAAATTCCATTTCTAAACCTCACCTTTTCACGCAGTACAGTCAGTTCAGATTCATAGGTTTTAATTTTCTCTTCCATCGTAACTACTTTTGCCTCTGATTCCTGTTTTGCTGTTAGAGCCGTTTCAAGTTTGGAATTAATTTCTACGATGGACACTTCATTATCTTCAAATTTAGACTTTTCTGTTAAGTTACCTGTCGAAAGAAAACAACAAGAGAACTGCATAAGGGTGTCAACACATGGCAGCCATTGCTTGACTTTCGGTGAAAATTTCAGTTGAAAAACGAACATACAAATGCTTTAACCCTTTCCCAAACAAGCCCTTCTTTTTATGTGTCTGCAGTGCAAGTCTTTTGAAAACCCTGTGGGAAAAGGAGAAATTGCTTGTAATGAGCGATTTCTCCTTTTCCCACAGTGTTTTCTACCCATTTGGAGAACTTTCTGCCATTTTTATCCATTTTTATCGAATTTGAAATTGTCGTCTGCAAAGTCTTTCAGTTTCGAACAGTCTAAAATTTGTCATTTGGGAAAGGGTTAATGGCTACCTGTCCTTGTTTTGTAAGTTCCCTTTTTGGCATTTAAAAGCTACTCCAAGTTTGAATTAACTCTTTACAAAACAACAAAAATTCAGACCCTTCCAAATTGAAGGCATTTGCAGACGACAAAATAAACGTGACTCGAAAATTGAAACTTACCTTAGCAGTGTGGAAAACGGAGAAAATGCTGGTTACAAGCATTTTTTCCTTTCCCAAGATGTTTTCAGAAGGTCTTCTTCCTCTGGGTCATAAAAACCAGGGATTGTTTGGTAAATGGGTTAAATATCTTTAGTAGTAAAAAGATACAAATATGTAAATAGGTTTGAATGACAATGAAGACGATGACAAGGCTATGCTATGACAGTAATCAGATTTATTCTACAGAATGACCATGCTAAAAATGAACATCTGTTAACCCATTACTACTTAATCCCTACTTTTGACACCCCTGAGAAAGAAGCCTTTAGAAAACATTGTGGGGAAAGGAGAAAATGCTGGTAACCAGCATTTTCTCCTTTATCCACAGTGTTTTCTACCCTTCCCAAATCAAAATTCAATTTCTCAGTCACTTTTATTTTGTCGTCTGCAAATGCTTTCGATTTGGACAAGCCTAAAATATTATCGTTTGGTAATGAGTTAACTTATAAGGTTTTGTCAGTTTAACCCTTACCAAACAATCTCTGTTTTTTCATGACTCCAAGATAGAAGCCTTTTGAAAACATTGTGCTATGTAATCTTACAGAAGACAGATATATCTTTGAAAGTAAAGTAATAAATTGTTGATATTTTACTACTTTAGATGAACACATTAAAAATTATCATGGAAGATGAACATGAAAGTGCTCAAAACCCTTTACCACACAATGACAACTTTTGACGACCCTAGAAAACAAGCTTTTGAAAACATTGTGGGAAAAAAAGAAAAAGCTGGTACATCACAAAATTTTAGACCCATACACATTGAAAGCACTTACACATGACCATTAAGCTGAAGGAACTTGTTTTTGGCAGGGTATATCCCAAAATGTTTTCAAAAGGTCCTTTATTACGGTCCTTTAAACACCTGATTGTGTGATTAGAAAATAAACATTCTTTAACTAAAATGAGTAAAAACACTCTCAAATCATTCTTTGAAGACCTAGAAAAGCATATTTTAACCCTTTACTCCATAGATACTCATTTCTATGCATTGCTTGTAGGAGCCTTTGGAAAACATTGTGGCAAGAGGTGAAATTGCTCGTGACGAGCAATTTCACCTTTTGCCACCATGTTTTCTATGCTATCAAAAGGTGTCATATACACATAAGAAACAACATCATCCTTGCTGTTATTTAGGGTCAATTAGAGATACCATAGAAATGCCTTATGGGGTTAAGGGTTAACTACTATTATAACCTACTCAATAAAGGGTCCACATCAATGTCAAATCGTTTTGTGTATCTAAAATCTGGATCGTTTCCACTCCGATGTAACACAATCTGGGTGATACATTCTTCTATCAACTTGTAATACTGTGGTCTACAATAGATCATTCATAAATTCAAGTAATAATAAACATTCAAAACATATCTAACATGAGCCAAACCCGTTCAAATGGTGGCCTAATGTATCTAATGTATCAAAAAGTATCAAGCCAACTCAGCCCTCACAGCCCACACTAGCTGACTTGGGCCGAAACTTTTCGTTTTTGGTTGATTTTTTGAAAGTCAAAGGGCCATTCTACTTCACTATTCATTCCACTGTTATACGAAATGGATTTTTTAGACCCATAATTATGTAATGTCTTGCAAAGTCAAAGGACCTTTTTATCTTACTATTCATTCAACTGTTATACGAAATGGATTTTATAGACCCATAATTATGTAATGTCTTGCAAAGTCAAAGGACATTTTTATCTTACTATTCATTCCACTGTTATACGAAATGGATTTTTTATGTAATGTCTTGCAAAGTCAAAGGACCATTTTATCTTAATATTCATTCCACTGTTATACGAAATGGATTTTATAGACCCATAATTATGTAATGTCTTGCAAAGTCAAAGGACCATTTTATCTTAATATTCATTCCACTGTTATACAAAATCGATTTTATAGACCTATAATTATGTAATGTCTTGCTTGCTACAGTGCAATACAGAGATTTATTAACCCTTTACCAAACAGTTCCTTGTCTTTACGACACTGAGATAGAAGCCTTTTAAAAACAATGTGGGAAAATGAGAAAATGCTGGTAACCAGCATTTTCTCCTTTTTTCACAATGTTTTCTACCATGCTGGAAACTAATTTCAATTTTTGAATTCCGATTATTTTGTCGTCTGCAAGTGCTTTCAATTTGGACCAGTCTAACATTTTGTTGTTTGGTAATGAGTTAAACCCTCTTTTGCCACATCATGGATCACATGGGTATGTGTACATGTTTAACCCTTTACTCTATAGATACTTATTTCTACGCATTGCTTGTAGGAGGCTTTGGAAAAGCCTTTGGATGCATCTTTGAAATGTAGCTCACAAGATGAAATTCGTCTTCAATATGGTAGAAAACATTATGCTGGATTAGATATTTTTGATACATAAAGACACTATGTATATCTTATATCGTCGGTTTACTTCCAAAACCTCATAACTACAGCTTGTTACATGCTGTACTTACAAGGTTTTGGAAGCAAACCGACAATATATATCTTTAACTCTTTACCAAATATAAAAATGTATTACTTGTCTAAATTCCATGCATTTGCAGACAGAAAATTAAAAGTGTCTAACAAACTGAACTTTGTTTTATGAAAGACAGAAAACCACACTGGAGAGACATTACGAACTTGTTCCTGGTCAACGTTACTGTCCCTGTCAATTTTTCGTACCCGTTCGAGTAAAAAACATGGCTGCGCCCACAAGATTACACAAGGTAAGCACAAAAACATAACTTTTTTAACATGTTATTGAATAGATATGCAGTTGCAGGTTGTCGCATGGAATGTCTGGGATGTCGGTGCACGTTAATCTCTAGTTCTTTTGGTGGTTAATCGTTTGTTGAAGACGTTTAATCCAACAAAGTTTCGCCGGGGACTACGATTTCTGAAAAAAACACTACTTGGAGTCTCCAAAAACCCTTGTAAAACATATACACTCAATATTCTGAAGTGTGTGCCGTGTCAGATGACCAATACAGTGATTATCCTCAGCACTATAAACCGATAAAAAATCAAATTGCAGTTATTCAGGGATATTTTGCCATTTTTAAATTACAACGTAAGATGCTCCTACGGTCAATACAACGATTCAGCTTCTGAGCTGAAAATACGGTAAGCGTATGGGTTTGTGTTACAGTGAACAATTTTGTTATTAAGTTGGTCAAGATTCTATATTAATCACCGTAGTCACAGTCGTAGTGTAGTTAAATAAATACTTGAATGGAAGTACAATTCTACAACACATTGAAGTCTTCTTTCTATCAATAGGCCTAATGTTACTAGGCATGTTCAGGCAATCTCGGGTTCTCTGTTTCTATCCCCAATTTTATTAAGCTGGCAGAATCAGACACCCATCGTGAAGAGAGAGAGAGAGAGAGAGGGGGGGTATCATTAGGTAGACTGGTCCTTGAACATACAGAAAATTGACCTAAAGCGAAAAGTCTTGGTCCACTTCCGCCTGCACGGAATGCACAAGCTGACCTGGGCAAATTCTTTCCGCAGATCTATGCATTAAGCCCCCTTTCCACAGAGTATCGCTGATCAATATTTAAATATTAAATATTAATATATATTTAGATATTCAGATATTAATAGTTAATTTTAGGTGTGCCGCTTACAAGGCATACGAATGGTTGGTCGTTGATGATCATTATTATTAAATCATATTCACAAAAACGAGTCTCTTGATGACGATATCGAAGATGGTATTTATAATAGTTATGGATCTTATGCAAGATAGTTATGATAGATATCCTTTGCATGATACTGTCTGTCACCAAGCTCTTCATCTATATCACAGGAATTTGACATTCTATAACCAAAATAAATGATCAAATATGAAAAAAATATCTCCCCTATATAATGTAAACAGAAGGACTGCAACGCCTCGATTGTCTCATTCAAAATCCTAGAAATGCGCCCAACTGTCTCATAGGAATACGGAAGTTGAGCCTATATTTTTTGCAAATCTTTCTAAAACTAAAACAAAAGAAAGGTGAAGTTAGGTATTCTCATATTTTGTGAATATTATTATTGATTGTATGCATTAGAATCTAATTTTAACATTGGTATTCGGGAATGCTACTCGATAATACATTGATAGTATGCGACTTTATATCCGAGATATTGTGATTGAATCATCGGGACAGAGCCATAAATTAAACTGCTCATTGCAGGAAGTCCTTGTATCTATCACTTAGTGGTGGGCAGATGATCGACTACAGTCGAAAGTCATTTGGTTTTGGCTTCCGATTCCGATAATCGATTGAGAAAACCCCGAATCGATTGTAGTCGATTCTTGAACTCGCTTGGTGCCTAAACTTGAATTCTTGGTTTTGTGACTATTATTAATCACAATCTCGATTGAACAGTAGATAACAAACATCAAAATTGGCCGGAAAAATGAGAAAGAAATTTTTGTCCATGCATTATTTGACAAAACTTGACAACTCGGCACGCTTCTCATTTGATCCCTTAGTCCGGGTTTAGAGACTTGGAAATTTGAAATGATCTGTCTTTGACAGTGGAAAATATCTGACGTATGAAATTATCGTCCAGAGCTTTATAAAATCTAGCTTGCGTACATCCGGCAGAAAATTAGGCTAAACACGATCAGTATAAAATGCGAAGGATACGCGGATGATAATGAGGCTGTCGAGTCATTTATGACAGAGTAACAAAGGTGTTCTTCCTCTTATCTAGTGTAAAGTGACAGATTTTTTAATTTACTTGCTATTTAAACTGACTGGATGATGTCAAATCATGTAGCAATACCTCTCCAAAAATTAATTGTCACGAAAAAATAAATCGTCAAAAAAGCGTGAAAACCCATGACAATAAAATGAGTAGCTTGGCCTCGTCCAATCAGGGATACTTCAAACTATCTTCTCATCAATAATAATGGTTTTATACAGTGAATTTATACCAATCTCTGAATAAAGCAAAAAGTGAAAGCTAAATTCCGTTCATTAGTGAAATAAATGTTGTTTTATGAAATGAAAATATAGATCTATAGCAGACAGGTTTGGGGGGGTGGGGGGGGGGGGGGGGGGGGGGTTGAAGTCGTTGTCTGCAAATGCTTTAAATATGTCTGATTGTTTTTTTGTATATAGAAAAATTAACAGTATAGATTATTCATGTGCTAAAACAATAAAACAGAATAAAGTGCTTTACTTGAAATCTTTATAACGTCTCATCTGAAGATTTTTGAAAATGTCCCATTGGTTTTCAAAGACAGGAGCCATTGTCTCATTGAAATAAATTCTTTACCGATCACTGTTAGCCTAGCGATAGAAAACACAAAACTGTACCTGCGACATTCGGCGATTCCTCAGTAGACACCTTTTAACCGGAAATATCCGTCATGTATTACTTTTTTTTTTTACAATTTCTATCCATCGAGGAGGCCATTCGCTGACGTCACAGGATTCCCAGGAAGGGCCAGGAAGTGTATTTTCGGATTATGTATTAGAGTCAAATATCTTTTCTTTAAAAGATAATACGGTCAAATACTTTTGTTAGTTACTTGTATTAAGTATCATGTGATGTCCATAAATATATCTTAAAAACGAAAAAAAAATAGTAATATGTAATCCGAAAATACGTTTCCTGGCTCTTCCCGTGACGTCAGCGAATGGCCTCCTCGATGAATAGAAATTGTCTCCGGTTAAAAGGTGTCTAGTGAGGAATCGCCGAATGTCATAGGTACATTTTTGTGTTGTCTATCGCTAGGCTAAAGGAAATTATGATCAATGTTTGTTTCGTGGGTGATTTTGGGTGGGAAAGGCTGTCTTGTGCTGTCGCTTGCAATCGAGACGTTGCATTCCTTGTGTTTATATTAGATAGGGGAGATTTTTTTCCAATTTTATCATTTATTTTGGTTATAGAATGTCAAATTCCCTTGTCTATATCATGGCATTTCATTTCAAAAGCATCAAAAGGATAATAAACCTGACGGAAAGAAAACCTGAAAGATAGACAAGTAGACAGTTATGCATATTGATTAAAAACAGGGAAAAAAATCATTAAACTCGTACACAATCACATTATGATATCGTTCTCTGTTTCAATTCAGGAACTGGATCGTTTTATTGTGTTCTGGAGCGTGGTGCGTTGCCTACAAAAATTGAGAGAAAAGTGCTTTTTAATAGATGTCGTATAGTTTTTTGTTTTCAACTGAATAAAGCATATCAAGGGTTCAACGCAAGACTGTAGTAACTACCTTTTTTTCTAAAATTCATGTTTTTACAGTTTTGTACAACTTAATCCACAATACATGTCCTGTAAAAATATTAGCCTTCAAATCAAACAATTTTAGGAGATATTTTATAATTGCCATATAGTAGTAAGTCAAATTAACAAAATCTGTCATTGCAAGACTGTAGTATCTCTAGTTACCGCAGTCTTGCAAATAAAAAAGATATACTATTATACTGTTGAATTCATGCAATAAAGTAACTCAATAAAATGTATTGAAATGACATCATCTCTTTATGACAGCATCAATTTTTTTTCATTATGACATCAGACTAACTATTAGAAATCACCAGATGCACCAACATCAGACACGGGACAAGTAGTGAAAATATATTTCACCTTCCAAATTAAGCTATATTTATTATTGTTAACATGTATTAGAGAACAAAAAAATAACAGAAATAGCCCCTCCCCAGCCCCCCTTTTAGGAAGAAGGCTCTTGAAAACACTGTGGAAAAAGAACAAATGCTGGAAACCTGCATTTTCTCCTCTTTTCCATTTCTACCCCTCAGGGTGATCTTGCTTCAAATGTCTGCAAAAGCTAACTTTCAGGTCCAGCTTGACAATGGCTAGATTTTAGATAGTAGCTGAAATCATTTTTATACAGCAAACTGTGAGGTGGCCAAAATGACGAAATTTGCTTTTGATAGGATAGAAAATTCTGTGGGAAAAGGGAGAAATGCTGGTTCCCAGGATTTTCTCCTTTACCACACTGTTTTCAAAATCCTCCCTCCTCAGGACTTTTAAAAGTTTAAATTACATGTTTATGCTTATGGTTTAAGTATTATTCTTGTCAAAAAGTTACACAAAATTTATAAAATAAGCTATGTGAAGGTTTTTAATAATGATTAATCACTTAATCAAAGCACAAACAAAAAATGCTCTGTTTTCCTAAATTATAATCAAACAGGCCGGCTTTCTTATTGAAGGTTGAATCATGGCCCTAAAAGCCTGTTGCCATCAAGGCAATACTACATTCAAAGTTTAACTCTTGACCACACAGTCCCAAATTTTAATGATCCAAAGGAAAAGGACTTTTGAAAACATGAATCCAGCAGTTTATAGTTTTCCTATAATGATCTTAATCCTTTATCATCTAAGTTTGATCATTTGAATAACATCTAATTTGTCATCTGCAAATGTTTTCAATTTGGACCAGTCTTATATTTTGTCTTTCATTAAAGAGTATGGCAAGCAGTGCCTTTCAAATTCTGTTGCTGAAATAAAGTACTCCATTAAAAGTTGTCTATCAACTTAGGATCCCACAATTCCTTGTCAGTATCTTACATACTAGTGACAGTCTTTACCAGCGCTGGTATTTTTATACCTAACGACTGATGGCATTGCAAATGATATCAGTTACTTACTTTGAAAACCACCTCTATGCTATGGACAAATGAATTTAGCAGAAACACTTCTAACACTCGTCTTTTTGTAAGCTAGTTGATACATTTCATACTTTAAATGGTACATGCAAGTCAAAGGAAGATGCTTATGCAGTGCCATTATAAAACACTCTGGCATCATAACAGAAATAGTGATGGTTTTGTTACATCTGATGGTATGGTGACAATGACAAAGCTGACCATTATCAGAACTGCTTTGTAATTTTATGAGAAACTTGCATTTTGATTAAGTCTACATGGCAACACCATCTTTGAATTTGCCAGATCAGGGATCTTATGTCCATCTTATATCCCTTTCCAGATAATACACAAATTCATGAGTCTGATGATTCTGAAAGTGTCCCCACTGGTCTTTTAATAACAAGTGAGGGTGATGATACATGCTGGTTATATCTGTAATTGAAGTAGAGTTGTTATATAGGTTGAGATCAAAAGATATCCCTCTCCCTCTAAACATTAAATTAAAATATCTTGCAGCAGTTGGTTTCACAATAAGCAAAGAAAAATATCATGATTTCCTTTACTTATGTCAAAAAAGTACATGTATTATCCTTAGAGTTTATTATTCCTTCTTTGTCTTATTGCCTTATCAGTTATATAAGTTGAGGTCTGCTGTTCTCTTATTAAACATCTTGAATGTCAAAGTAACCAACAATTTCTTTCTTTAACTTAATAGGACAATAGTTTCAGTTACAATGTCATTATATTCTGTTAATTTATATTTCCTTTTTTTTTTAAAAAATGGAAATAAGGAAATCCTATTTTTATTACATAAAAATATTTTATAACCAATATATTCACAAATGAAAACATTCATTCTAACTGATCTCAGTTTATGTTTACAGGGAAGCCCTGTTCTCTTATTAATTATTTAATGCTGTAACATGCTGTTTTTTTGCAGTTATTGTGTTTGAGAATAACAAGATAATCTAGGTATAACACTGTAGATTTTAATACTCACAAATGATATAAAAATATCCATGCTCACATACAGTGGAGCTCCGTTATAACGCTGTCAGTGGGAGCCATGGTTGTCAACAGCGTTATATCCGGGGTTACGCTTATAACGCTGATTCCCCCCCCCCCCCACACACACACACACTACCCGCAGCCCATCCGCCAATCATTGCCAGACTACAGAACTATGGCCTATTAATTACAGTTCATCGCAAATTTTCTACGTAACGCCTGAACTATTCCCAGTTAGTTTCTGACATCAAATAACGTTACAACTATGTAAAAGAGCTTATTTTACCTTTAGGACCGTTTCTTTTAGAATTATTCAGCCGCTGTTTTGCTAAATTACTGCAAGATTCATTCCAAAATTAAATTAAACGGTATCGTTTTGGATTGCAGACGGTGCCGCCCATGTTTTTAATCATGCTGACGATTGCATAACGAACCCTAATCGGCAATGACGAAAGAAATCTCTTTTATAATCAAACGAGATCAGACCCCCGTACATGTTGAAAGTCACAGAGGAATTTAACCTACTATCCGTAAAGAAATCACATCAGTTGTTTATCCACACAATTTTTGCAGTAAGGTTTGCATTAGTGGTACATGTATGACGTAACACACCAATAATGCAAAGCGAAAGGGTTGTAAGTGCAAGTGTTTGTTGTACACACTTAAACCGTTTCGCCTGAAAAATTTACACCTGGCTATGGGCTGACCTCCATTCAAAACTATGCAATCACGCAATAAGCCAGTATCTCTGTTGCTTTATATTTTTTGATACAACCCTTCTGCGTATCGTAATGATAATATTGCAAGAGTACCCCAGTCGTGTCACGTGCACGTTGTGTAGTGGGTAGAAAGAGAGTCATTCGGCTATTTTCTGATATCGCCGTTACGATCTACATGCAGACAGACATATTGACATGAAGTTTGTATAATGCAAGATTGTTTGCAAAGACAATTATGGGACGAGGGCCTTTTGTTACCAACTGTGCGTGTATTTGTCAAAGTAATTGTGCAAAGCCATAGGTGATAAATGTAATCAACAAGGTAAAGGTGTGAAAAATTGTCACGTTATGTGTACGGTATCGATTTTTTTTTTACCAAGAGGTTTTTTTTTTTTACATCGAAGATTCTTGTGAGAGCAAGGGTGGATTCGGATCAGACTTGAAAATGGTCAACCCCCGAAATTTTGGGAGCCAAAGGACACCCGCGTTATAACGGAATCAGCGCTATAGCGCACTTCGTTGTAACGGGGTTCCACTGTAGTTTGAAATAAGACTCATTGAAAATGAAATGGCCAATTTTAGTCCTGTACTTGAAAAAGACATATTGTGATATGGATTTGTTATTATCCAATAATGAAAACCAAAAGTATCATTACCTATATATCCAGTATATATAATACAGCCAGCTTAGTGTGAGTGGCGTGATGAGTTGCCATATACTGCTTATTTGAGCATACAGGAATATAAATTTATTTCATATAACATTTTCTTCTTAATAAAATAATATTCTGTCACTTCATATAGCCAAAGTCTCTGACAATGAAGTACAATTTACAAAGTAATTTACTAGACTTACAAGTTTTTATTCAGATGGCTGACAGAGCCAGTTTTGGCGGCCAAGAAATAAACTGTATCTTGTTGCTGGTTTTGTTACCTGTCTACAATAGTTTCTACAATATTTGATGTCTGTGGAAATAGTTCTAGCAATAGCTGATAGAATTTAAGAATTATAAAATATCTGTTACATGAGTATTCATTAAGAAATTACATGAATTACATTAATGTCATTCTGTCTACTACTGTTGACATAATGAAAACGGGAGTAGCTAGACCCTACAACAAAATTTTAGTAATTCATGGATTCTGGAACAACATGTGTGAAAGTGATTCTGAATTAATGCAGCTATTCATGAGCATAAAACTAAACTGTTTCAGTCCTTCTTTATCTTTATACATTGTTCAAAATTTGAATTATTCAAATTAATATGGTTAACTTAATCAGAACACAAATATGTAAAATTTTACTAAACAATAAAAATTTAACCACTATAAAAACACTGAGCTTTTGAAAACATTTTGGTAAAAAGAATGCTGGTAATCATCATTTTCTTTTTTCTGTACAATGCTTTCTATATTATCTAATACAAATACCACAATTTTTAACAATATGTCAATTTGAAATGTTTTCAATTTGAATAAGTCTCAGATTTTGTTGTCAGGAAGAAAGTTACCACTTCTGTGAAGATTCATGCCTATTAGTGCTTTGAATTTAGCTCAAATTCATTAAATATTGCTCCTTTTGCTCTCTGTATGTGTATTTTTGCATAATTATGTCCATGAAAAAGATGACAGTAATACAGACATGGAACATAACGATGTGATGTAGTTAAAGATTAGTGAACAAATTAACATAATTCAAATTTAACTTTTTGATGAAAGTCTATCGTTGGCATACAAAGCTGGATAAATAAAATGATGCTAATTTGCCCCATTTAGAGATTGCTTTTTTTTTTGCCTTAGTTGCTATGAGTTACTATTCCTTGTAACTGTCTTTTATATTTGGGTTTTCTTTCTGATCAGTAGTGTTTCAGAATGACCCTCTGGCCACCTGTTCAAGTTTTGGCAATGCAGTATTTATCCCATTTTGTGGATCACAATTTGGGATCAATCATAAAGATGTGCAGTTGTCATTTTGCAAACTGACCATGACCTACTCGTATCATTTGAGGTTTAATCTGGAGGATGAAATACAAGACTGGTATGACGATTAATGGAAGTAATGGTTTTATGGTTATGGTAGGGCAAGGGTTGAAAAAAAAAAAATTCTGAAGTTCATCTATTACTAATCATAAAGAATGCAAGTTATTTGACTCTGTAATCCCAATTTCATCAAAAGAATTTAACTTTTACTACATTATTGCAAAGATACTTTTTCCTAGATATACCACTTTTAATGTGCAAGACTGTAGTAACTCAAGTTACTACAGTCATGCACTAATTTTTTTCTGAAAAATATTACAATTCCAGTGCAATAGAGTAGTAACTCATATATTTCCATGTATCTCATAAAATACAACTTGTTTCCTATTTCTTTTGTTTTCTGTAACCTTTGTATGTGAAAATAAGAATATGTTGAAAATTTGTTCTTTCAAATATTGAAAATGATAAAAAGAGAACGTTTTTTCCCTCTCCTGTAAAATTTTCTAAAACGGAGTTACTACAGTCTTGCGTTGAACCCTCGATATGTGATTCACTTGACACAACACAAACTTCAGATTATTGTGTTTGTATGTTTAAACAAGAGGACCATGATGGTCCTATATCGCTCACCTGACTGACCTGAGTACCATGCAGCAAAGGTCTAAAACAAGAGCGGCAAACTGTCGCAAGATACGCCCGTCTTACCCCAAGTTGTAAAGCTGGGGCATGCACCAGACTAAATTCAAGTATGAAAAACGACAAAGGGCAGTAATTCAAAAATTAAGCGAGCAAGAGTTATGATTCCTGTGCACTGCACTCCCCCTTGACCCCCTTGATGAGATCTATCCACCCATGAAATTTCATAACCCTAGCTAGTATAGTTTTGGAGATATGCTCCGGACAAAAATCAAGTATGAAAAACGACAAAGGGCAATAACTCAAAAATTAAGCAAGCAAGAGTTATGGTTCTTATGCACTGCACTCCCCCTTCATGAGATCTATCCACCCATGAAATTTCACAACCGTCGCTAGTATAGTTTTGGAGATATTCACCGGACAAAATTCAAGTATGAAAAACGACAAAGGGCAATAACTCAAAAATTAAGCAAGCAAGAGTTATGATTTCTGTGCACTGCACTCCCCCTTGATAAGATCTATCCACCCATGAAATTTCATAACCGTAGCTAGTATAGTTTTGGAGATATGCTCCGGACAAAATTCAAGTATGAAAATTGACAAAGGGCAATAACTCAAAAATTAAGCAAGCAAGAGTTATGATTCTTGTGCACAGCACTCCCCCTTGATGAGATCTATCCACCCATGAAATTTCATAACCCTAGCTAGTATAGTTTTGGAGATATTCACCGGACAAAAATTCAAGTATGAAAAAGGACAAAGGGCAATAACTCAAATTAAGCAAGCAAGAGTTATGGTTCCTGTGCACTGCACTCCCCCTTAGTGAGATCTATTTACCCAAGAAATTTCATAACCCTAGCTAGTATAGATATGGAGATATGCTCCGGACAAAATTCAAGTATGAAAAAGGACAAAGGGCAATAACTCAAAAATTAAGCAAGCAAGAGTTATGGTTCCTGTGCACTGCACTCCCCCTTGGTGAGATCTATTCACCCAAGAAATTTCATAACCCTAGCTAGTATAGTTTTGGAGATATGCTCCAGACAAAATTCATGTATGAAAAACGGCAAAGGGCAATAACTCAAAAATTAAGCAAGCAAGAGTTATGGTTCCTGTGCACTGCACTCCCCCTTGATGAGATCTATCCACCCATGAAATTTCATAACCCTAGGTAGTATAGTTTTGGAGATATGCTCCGGACAAAGAAGTGGACGCCGCCCGCCCGCCCACACGTCACGGGTGATCCCATAATACGTCCCGTCTTCGACAGGCGTATAATAAAGATAATTACCACATATCATGGTTCAAGGCTAAATGATAACGAAACAAGAGAATTAAATTGTTGCAAGTTAACTTGGGACTTCGAAGTTCCGTTCCCGACAAGCAAGAATACTTTGAAGATCAAAGTGGAATTACTCAAAATTCTCGCTAGGTAGAGTTATTGTTCTTGCGCACTGTACTCTGTAATATTGCGACAAACATGCATACCAAGTTTGAAGCCGTTCTGACTTGACATGACAATTTATTTCGGACAGGCACTAAATGCTATAAAAGTGACATACAAAGGGAAATAACTCAAAGACAGCATGAGGTAGAGTTACAATTCTTAGGCACTGCACTTCTAAATATTGCAACAAATAAGGATACCAAATTTCAAGTAATTCCTACTTAAGATGACAAAGTTTTGCTTCAGACAAGCAAGAAATGCTATAAAAAATGATGGCCAAAGGGGGAATAACACAAAATTTGTGCTGGGAAGTGTTATGGTTCTTGTGCACTGCACTCCATATCTGTTCAACAATCATGCATATCAAATTTGAAGATGTTCAGGCTGTAGATGACAAAGTTATATTCCAGACGAGCAGAAAATGCTGTAAAAATGATAATAAAAGGGAAATAACTCATAGATAGTATGAGGTAGAGTTATGGTTCTTCCACACTGCACTCTGTATTATTGCAACAAACGCAAATACCAAATTTCAAGTCAATCGGACTGGAGATGACAAAGTTATGCTCCTGACTAAGAACTACTCTAAAGAACTTTCAAAATTCAAGGGCAAATAACTCCAGATGTTCTAGTCCTATTAGACCCATAATCGAACTCATCTGAGATCTTATGGTCATATATATTTTGACCAAATTTGGTGCTGATTGGTTGATATTTGTAGATGCTAGAGTGTAAACAAAGTGAAATATAGCAATTTTTCAAATTCAAGGGCAAATAACTCCAGATGTTCTGGTCCGATTAGACCCATAATCGAACTCATCTGAGATCTTATGGTCATATATATTTTGACCAAATTTGGTGCTGATTGGTTGATATTTGTAGATGCTAGAGTGTAAACAAAGTGAAATATAGCAATTTTTCAAATTCAAGGGCAAATAACTCCAAATTTTCTGGTACGATTCGACCTATAATCGATCCCATCCGAGATCTTATGGTCATATATATTTTGACCAAATTTGGTGCTGATTGGTTGATATTTGTAGATGCTAGAGTGTAAACAAAGTGAAATATAGCAATTTTTCCAGTTCAAGGGCAAATAACTCCAGACGTTCTGGTCCGATTAGACCTATAATCGAACTCGTCTGAGATCTTATGGTCATATATATTTTGACCAAATTTGGTGCTGATTGGTTGATATTTGTAGATGCTAGAGGGTAAACAAAGCGAAATATAGCAATTTTTCCAATTCAAGGGCAAATAACTCCAGATGTTCTGGTCCGATTAGACCCATAATCAAACTCATCCGAGATCTTATGGTCATATATCTTTTGACCAAGTTTGGTGTTGATTGGTTGATTTTTGTAGATGCTAGAGTGTAAACAAGAAAATGTGAACGGACGACGGACGGACGGACGGACGGACGGACGGACGACGGACGGACGACGGACGGACGACGGACGCCGACGGACGGTGAGTGATCACAATAGCTCACTCTGAGCACTTCGTGCTCAGGTGAGCTAAAAAGCTTTTTGCTGACTTCCGGGTGTTGATTATTCAGAAATTGTTGTCGCTGACGGAAGTTTGTTGGATTAAACGTCTTTAATAAATAACAAACCACCAAAGGAACAATACAGAAATATGCACTAACATCCCAGAAATTCCGTGCGACAACCATCTACAGCACATCTACTCATCTGGTTGTGATAGAAGAATGTTTTTCTGCTTACCTTGTGTAATCTTGTGGGCGCAGCCATGTTTTTTACTCGAACGGGTACGTAAAATTGACAGGGACAGTAACGTTGACCAGGAACAAGTTCGTAAGGTCTCTCCAGTGTGGAAAACACTGGGAAAAGGAGAAAATTGTGGTAACCACATTGTTTTCAAAAGGCTTATTCGTAGAGTTGTCAAAACTTGTCAATATGTAGTAAAGACTTGAACCTTTGATTCGTTGGTGTTTTTCATGTCTAACAATGACAAACATAAATTAAGCAGGATATGCCAATGAGCAAAGTAGTACCAGTTCCGCATGGTGTTCTATAGATATCTTTAACTCATTACCAGACGACAAAATTTTAGACTGGTTCAAATTGAAAGCATTTGCAGACAACAAAATAAAAGTAACTGAAAAATTGAAATTTGTTATGGGAAGGGTAGAAATTACTTTTCCTACACAGAGAATAATCTAGCTGTGCGTCCCGCGTCCCTGACGCACAAAAATTGCTTGAGACGCACAAAAGCAATAAATGTGCGTCCCGAGGGATGCACAGGTTACGAAAAGCATATTGTACGAATAATTAGTAAAGCTCACGATTGTAAAGTGATATTTTCGTTGGTTGCATTCGGATCACATACATTTCCTCTAAGCAAGTCACACTAGCATGATATTTAATTTAGCACATAATTATACCTGATAGTTCAAACATTTGCAGATGACCCCTCTTTCCCCCCCCCCTTTTATTTTCAATTCATAAAACAACATTATCTCCACTCATGAACAGAATTTTAGCTTCCACTTATTGCTTTATTCAGAAATTTGTGTGAATTCACTTTTAAAATTCATTATTAAAGATAAGAAGACAGTTTGAAGTCGACGCCACGCTGCTCATTGTAGTGTCATGCGTTTTCGCGCTTTTTTGGCGATCTATTTTTTCTTGACAGTTAGTTTCTGGAGAAGTATTACTACATGATTTGACATCATTTAGTCAGTTTAAATAGCAAGTAACTTAAAAACCTGTCACTTTACATTAGATAAGAGGAATAACACCTTCCTTACTCTGTCATAAATGACTCGCCAGCTTCATTATCATCCGGGTGTCCTTCGCATTTTGTACTGATTGTGTTTAACCCATATCTACGCCAGATTGTGTTTAACCTATATCTACGCCAGATGCATGCAAGCTAGGTTATATTAAGTTCTAGACGATAATTTCATGCCTCAGACTGACATTTAGGCAGACATCTTTCACCATCAATGAGCAGTCATTTCAAATTTCCAAATGTCAAAAGCTGGGCTCAGGGAAGCTTGCCGAGTTGTCAACTTTTGTCAAGACATTCATGGACAAAGATTTGTTTCTCATTTTTCAGCCAATTTTCGTGTTTGTTATCCACTATGTTTAATCCAAGATTGTGATTAATAAGAATCATGAAACCAAGTGCTAAAAACCAGAATTCAAGTTTTTGCACCAAGCCAGGTTAGCAACCGACTACAATCGATTCCAGGATTTCTCAATCGATTATCGATTTTTCAATCGGAAGCCAAAACCAACTGACTTTCGACTATAGGCGATCATTGGCCCACCACTAGGTGAAGGGTTAATAAATTTCAATTCTCTGATAGAAACTTCTTGTTCCGAGCGCTTTCTTTTTTTATTTCACAATGTTTCAAAAGACAAGTCATTGAAACAAGGGGATTGTTTGTGAAATGGTTAAACTGTTCCATATCATAGACAATATTAATTTGTTTATAAAGTTACTAAAACCTATTTTTGTTTTTTTTGTCTGTTATTTACATCTCCAAAAAAAGTTGTTAAATCATGAAATGTTTGCAAACAATGCTTAGTGGGACTCGGTATTTTTAAAGCTGGACTCATTGATTTGGTCTGGGACTCATTGATTTCACACTTGCGAGTCCCAGGACTCATTGTTAGCAAAATCTAGATTATTCACTGCCTACAGTGATTTCAAAAGGCTTCTTTCTCAGGGGCATCAAAAGTAGGGATTGCGTGGTAATGAGTTAAAGTATAATATCACATAGGTGTTATTGGATGGATATTTGATTAACTGAAAGAAAAAAAATGTTTACCTGGCATACAAGTCATCCCGGATGGACAGAAGGTGTTGAAGGATGGACATAAAATAAGGCTCCGCCACCGTGTCCTTTACAGTGTTCAGTAAAACATGGAAACATTGTAACGGGTCAGTACAAACTGTTAAGGAAAACTTACGTTCTGCTAAAAGGTTTTCCTTTTATTATAAATTCTCAACAACTAACCTTTGAAGTAGATATCGTTTGTAATGACAGAGATATCTAAAACAGTTAAGTTTGCCCTCCAAGACAACAACAGGATTTTTAATAGATAGAAAATTTAGCAAAAGGGGGTTTAACTCTTTACTACACTTTTCTATGCTATCAACAAGTGTCATATACACGTAAGAAACCGCTTCATCCATGCTGTTATTTAGGGTCAATAACAGATACCATAGAAATGCCTTAACTCTTCACCAAACAACAAAATTTTAGACTGGTCCAAATTGAAAGCATTTGCAGATGACAAATCAACTGCGATTGAAGAACTGAAATTTGTTTTAGGAAGAGAAGAAAACATTATGGGAAAAGGAGAAAATGCTGGTTACCAGCATTTCCTCCTTTTCCCACAATGTTTTCAAAAGGTTTCTTTCACAGGGGTGTTCAAAGTCGAGATTGTGTGATAAAGGGTTAAAGGGTAAAGAGTTAAAAAAAAAATCCATTTTGTCTATCAACTGATAGGATCTGGAGGTAGACCGGTCCTTACAAGCAACAAAAAGTTTCAACCTGTGTCAGCCTGCCCAATCAGAGCCGGATGACGCGAGTCAGTAATTTCTGCAATTGTATTAAGCCCCTTTTCACAGAGCATGGCTCATTTATCTTATCTAAAAGGATATTCAAACTCAATCCGTATGTTATCAAATCTGTGGTTAAATTCTTCAGCATCTTCGTCCGTATGGTCATGGAAGATTTGTAAATGAGTGTGAAGTTCATCATCTGTTTGGTTGTCCAATGTCTGAAAGCAAACACATGGGCTTATATTCCAGAGAAAATTGTTTTCACTATTAACTCCTTTACCAAACGACAAATGTTTGGACTAGACCAAATGCAAAGCATCTGCAGAAAACAAATTAAATCTTGTTAACCAATTACCATACAATCCCTACTTTTGACTCCCCTGAGAAAGAAGCCTTTTGAAAACACAGTAGGAAAAGGAGAAAATGCTGGTAACCAGCATTTTCTCCTTTTTCCACAGTGTTTTATACCCTTTCCAGAACAAATTTCAATTTTTCAGTCACCTTTATTTGTCGTCTGCAAATGCTTTCGATTTGAACCAGTCTAAAATTTTGTTGTTTGGTAAAGAGTTAATGATGATTTCTGACTTTGATAGGGTCGAAAATATTGTGGGAAAAGGAGAAAATGCTGTTTACCAGCATTTTCTCCTTTTCCCCCCAAATGGTTTCTGTAGGCTTCTTTCTCAGGGTCGTTAGAAGTCGGAATTGTGTAGTAAAGATTTAGAAGTTTAATCTTACTCTTCTATCTATTTGGTACGTTCAGATAAGCATTCAAAATTCTATCTACTCACCAAATAAATTTGCAGAAGACAAGATTGAAAACATTCTTGTAAATTTTTGATAAATCAACACGATTCTAGGTTTACCAAATGAACATAAGGTAAAGTGTTGCAAGACACAAAAAACTTAACCCTTTACGACCCCAAGAAGCCTTCTAAAAACATTGTAGGAAAAGGAGAAATTCCTGGTAACCAGCATTTTCTCCTTTTCCCACAATGTTTTCTACCCTGCTGGAAACAAATTCAATTTTTCTGTTACGTTTATTTTGTCTTCTGCAAGTGCTTTCAATTTGGACTAGTCTAGAATTTTGTTGTTGAGTAAAGAGTTTAATTATATTGATATCAGTTAATTTCTGGGATTTTACAGAGAATAGCACCATAAGTTTAATCCATTACCACAAGATCCCTACTTTTGACGCCCCTGAGAAAGAAGCCTTTAGAAAACATTGTGGGAAAAGGAGAAAATGCTGGTAACCAGCATTTCCTCCTTTTCCCACAATGTTTTCTACCCTTCACAAAACAAATTTTAAATTTCAGTCACTTTTACTTTATCGTCTGCAAAAGCTTTCGATTTGGACAAACATAAAATTTTGTCGTTTGGTAAAGAGTAAATTACCATATGACATCATCACTGGACTAAGTGAAGATAAAGTTTTAGAATCTTCGCCTGAACTACTTTTTTCCTGTATTACTCATACTATAAGAAATATGGGTAAATTAGGAATATAATAAATATGATAATCTACTGGTTGTGGATGACATTAAAAATCTGTCACATGAATGCAGCTTGATGGGATGAGAAACTAGAAGGCCCTCAAGAGCCTGAATTTGCTCCACTGGCAGAGAATTGATTTCATTCTAGCATCAAAATAATGTGGACTTAGCTGATCAGAAAACGATCCTAAGCCATCAAATGGCTACTTTTCCTGAACAATTTACTAGATATTCAATCCCTTGATGAATCTTCAAAAGAACTGGATCAACCTGTGAACTTCATTGCCTAAACAAGAATTGGAAACTTTACACTTTGAAAGGTTTCATTTCCGAAAATGATTGTCAGATTTTTTTTTTAATCAATAGGGTTCAAGCTGTTTTTGATACAATTTAGCAAATGTGCAAGATTCATGAAAATCTAACCAAAACTGCAGAACACGTAAACAAGAATTTGAAATTTTGAACTTTAATTGGCTACTTTTCCCATATTATTTATTGGATTTTTTTTTTTCAAAATCAGTAGGGTTAAAGCTACTGATAAAATAAACAAACTGTGTGACTTTTATGAAAATCTGACAAGAAATGCAGACTTTATCACGTAAACAAGAATTGGTAATTTTCAACCTGAAATGTTTCTTTTCCCATACTGTTTGTTGGACTTATTTTTCAAAATTGATAGGGTTGAAGCTATTGGTGAGATAAACAAAGTGTGCAAGTTCCACAAAAATCTGATTACAAATGCACATTTTATCACCTAAACAAGAATTTGAAATTTTCAACTTGAAATGGCTACTTTTCCCATACTATTTGTTGGATTTTTCTCAAAACCAATAGAGTTGAAGCTACTGATGAGGTAAACAAACTGTGTGATTTTCATGAAAATCTGACATGAAATGCAGACTTTATCGCGTATCGAGATATAGTATAGGAGAAGTGTAACAGAAATATGTTTGATGACTCAAGTGGAGGGAGGAAGAAGATTTCAAACCATACTGATACACAAGAAGATGTAAAGTTTTAGGTAAGACTAACACAGTATACTACATCATTCTCTTCTTATTTCGTGAGAAAGTAACTTTAGAACTAACCCTTTACCAAACAATCTTCTCATCTATACTACTCTGAGAATTCAAGTTTTGGAAAATATTGCAAGCAAAGGAGAAAATGCTTGTATTTTCTCCCTTTCTCCACAATGTTTTCTCCCTTTCAAGTGAAAATCCACCATCAGGGGCACAAAAAAATTCTTATCTACAAATGCTCTCGTATGGCCAGATCATGTTTGTTGCCAAGTCAGGAGTTAATCCTTTACCTTATAATCCTTAGTTTTAATGATCCTGAGAAAGGAGCCTGTTGAAAACATTGTGGGAAAAAGGAGAAAATGCTGGTGACCAGCATTTTCTCCTTTTCCCACAATGTTTTCTTGCCTATAAAGGACAAATTTAGTCCCTTAGCCTGCCTTACTTTGTCAACTGCAATTGTTTTCAGGTCGGACAAGACTAAAAATTTTGCTGTTTGGTAAAGAAATAACATATAACTTAACTCTTTACCAAACAATCCCAGGTTTTCACAACTCTGAGAAAGAAGCCTTCTGAAAACATTGTGGGAAAAGGAGAAAATGCTGGTGACCAGCATTTTCTCCTTTTCCCATAATGTTTTCTATCCTTCCCAAAACAGATTACACTTTTAGAGTCACCGTAATTTTGTCGTCTGCAAATGCTTCTAATTTGATCTAGTCTAAAATTTTGTCGTTTGGTAAAGAGTTAAGTGACAGTGAACAGACAAGGAAAGAAGAGAAGGAATCTGGAGTAGCTATACATATATACCCTGATCTTGTAACTCAAAGTTTCTTGCATTACCTTGCAAATGGACAATCCAACATTATAAAAGCTACCAATAGTGACCAAATGAGTTGTTCTTTACATATCTATTTTTACATCGATTGAGAAACAAATTCTTACCAAATTATACTTATCTTTCTCAATTCTGTTTCCTGGAAACTACACCAGTACTAGCCTGTGGGCCAATGAACAACCTCAAAGTTGAAACCCGCTCCTTGGTCTAGAACTCTGGACCTTCTGGTTACAAGGCTGATGCTTTACCTTACAACCACAGACAACATCATGTTGACATTAGCAAGTCAGTTCCTTGACCACTGTGCCACAGAATACCCTAACTTTAACCCTTTACTCCATAGATACTCATTTCTACACATTGCTTGTAGGAGCCTTTGGAAAACATTGTGGCAAAAGGTGAAATTGCTCGTGACGGACAATTTCACCTTTTGTCACAATGTTTTCTATGCTATCAGCAGGTGTCATATACACATCAGAAACGGCTTCATCCTTGCTCTTATTTAGGGTCAATTAGAATACCACAGAAATGCCTTGTGGGGTAAAGGGCTATAGAGCCTGGACAGTGATTCTAAATTTTGTCTACAGGGACTCTTATTCAAAGGGCTTGGCCTTTTACTGTACTATAACCCTAAAAATGTCCTACAAATCTGTCAGATATTTTTAGCCGAGAAATATATCC
The DNA here is from genome assembly GCA_943736015.1 of Tridacna crocea. Classification (NCBI taxonomy): domain Eukaryota; kingdom Metazoa; phylum Mollusca; class Bivalvia; order Cardiida; family Cardiidae; genus Tridacna; species Tridacna crocea. The sequence goes on from OX031063.1 coordinate 48,100,146, forward strand.
GAAAGATTGCAATTTCAAAAGCATTTTTGTCCAGGATACCTCAGCAAAGCAGAGAATATAGATCACTGCATGTTGTATGGAGTCTGATCTTGATCCAAATTGGCTGCAGAGGTAACTACAGTAGTGGTAAGAGCTGTAAGTGTCAAAGACTAAACTGTTTGATCTCATCCAAAAATTCTAAGATTTAGCACATACAAAGTAAACAGTTTGATTTCATTGTAAGATTTAACCCTTTACTCAATAGATACTCATTTCTACGCATTGCTTGTAGGAGCCTTTGGAAAACATTGTGACAAAAGGTGAAATTGCTCGTCGAGCAATTTCACCTTTTGTCACAATGTTTTCTATGCTTTCAAAAGGTTTCATAAACATATAAGAAAGAGCTTCATCTCTGGCTGTTATTTAGGGTCAATTAGAGATACCATAGAAATATCTTTTGAGGTAAAGGGTTAAGATGTGCAAAGAAAGTCAATAAACTACTGTACATGGTCAGAAAACATGCATAGAGCTTATTGTACATAATTCTGTAAGTACATAATACTATAGCAGTACATTAAGAACATGTCAAATTTGCTAATATATTTCAAGTTTTTCAATAGATATGGCCAATACAAGCTCAGAAGTATACCTTTCTTGAAGCAAATTCTGGTTGCTAAAAAACGAAGCTTTATCCTTTAGAAATTCCAATTCTTTATTATTTATCCACTCTTGTGTATTTCATTGTATTGGTCTATGACTGCAAACAGTCATATCATAGTTTCCAAGATATAAGCTCATGTAAAACATGTGAACCCCAGGGCAGGGCAAATTTTTATCCAAGGGCTACAATTTGAACAACCTTAAAAGAGGTCCACTACATGAGACTATGTTGTGGTCAGAGGCTTTATGGTTAGGAACAAAAAGATTTTCAAACTTTTTTTTAAAAACTGTCTATACTCATTTAAGACATGTTAACTATAGAGTGGGACCAATTTTCATCCTAGGATTGTAATTTTAACAACTTTGATACATGAAGGTACATTCAAAATTTGGTAGCCCTTGAACTTGTAGTTGGAAACAAAAAGATTTTCAGCTCGTGTAAAACATGACTGTGACCCATTGGGTAAAGCGAATTCCGGCCCCTGGGCTATTATTTGACCAAGTTCGGACAAGTTCAACCAGATAAGGCTACGTGCAAAATTTTGTAGCCCTAATGCTTATGGTGTCAAACAAAAATACTTATAAAGTTTTAACTCTGCAGTTTTACTACAGTAGTATCAAAAGTTGGCATAACCCATTACCACACAATCCCTACTTTTGACGCCCCTGATAAAGAAGCCTTTAGAAAACATCATGGGAAAAGGAGAAAATGCTGGTAACCAGCATTTTCTCCTTTTCCCACAATGTTTTCTACCCTTCACAAAACAAATTTCAAATGTTCAGTCAGTTTTATTTTGTCGTCTGCAAATGCTTTTGATTTGGACAAACCTAAAATATTGTCGATTGGTAATGAGATAACGATGACTCCAATCTACCTTTATGGCTTGCAATGACTATGGTTTAATCATATAGTACAATGATTTACACTAACACTCTCTAAACTGGATCTGTAATTTACAATAAACACACAAAAATAAAGACCAATTAGTTTTCAGATAGAACTTACATCTATTAGGTCAATTAATCCTGTTCGCATAAACTCATTCCGCAGATGTATTCGGAAGTCCAGATCATCTGGAGAGCTGACTAGAGCATTCACAAGCTGAATACAGGCAACCTGCATTTGTGGGTTATCCCTCATGCCAAGTCCCATGATAATTGGGACAAATCTGTCCTGACTGCGAATTTCTCCGCACACTGTTATTCCTTCTAGTGCTTTCTCATGCCTAAAGGGTAAAAATGAATCATACATGTATGTTTTACAGCAGAAAAAAAAAACATTATTTGACTACACTTATTCCTTTTTTTTCGATGAAAGTGTTGTTCAATCTTTACCAAATGACAAATATTTTCCCACAATGTTTTCCAAATTCTTTTTCCTCAAGGTTGCTAAAACCCCAGAATGTGTAGTAAAAACTCAACCCTATACAAAAGACAAACCTTTGGACTCAACAAAATTGAATGCATTTGCAGACTCAAAGGATGATTTTTATCCTTGTCTGAGGAGAATAGTTTGTGGTTACCAGCATTTTCTCCTTTTCCACGCAATGTTTTCAAAAAGCATCTTTCTAAGGGTCCTTTACTCTTTACCAAATGACAAAATTTTTGACTGATCCATATTGAAAGCCATAGCAGACATCAAAATAACTGTAACTCAAAAATTGAAATTTGTTAACAGCAGGGTTGAAATCATTCTGGGAAAAGCAGAAAATGCTGGTTACCAGCATTTTCTTCTTGTCTCACACTGCTTTCAAATGGCCTCCATCTTGGAGTCGTAAAAACCAGGAATCGTTCGGTAAAGGGTTAAATATCAGAATATTTTGGTAAATGTTTAATATCAAGAACATGTATGAATACAATATGGCAAAAGGAGACACAAATTTATTACAAACAAGACGGCCATTGGCCCTGGAACGCTCACCTTAGACTATAGCTTATGAGTGAAATTCAATTCTTTGAACAACTTTGGTAAAGCTTCACCCATGGAACATCCCTGCCAAGTTGCATCAAGATTGGCCCATTGGGTTAGGGGAAGAAGATGTTCAAAGAAATTGTTGATGGGCGACAGACACCGGACATGGGGCAATCAAATATCAAAGCTCTACAACTTTAAGTTTCAAAGAAGAATTTTAAATTTTGCTTCTTTGTCCTATGTTCAAACTTGTGGTCAGGTTTAACCAAAGCAGCATCCTTGGAACAAACTTGGTAGAGGTCCACTCAAAGCAAGAGCATAAATAGCTTTACTTACCCACTGGGCGGGACAAGGCACACAGCAGCTAGTAGTCGGACAGCTTCCAACATGGTAGTGGGATCTGCAGGATCCATAGTTCTGGATAGTATCGTCAGCGCCTCTTCATGTTTGATTATTTCCATCAAACCAAACTGAAAATTATATTAATGAAATGCATTTGAAATTTTACATTTTAATATAAATATATACGACATAAAACCTCCTCTTGCAGAATATCAAACCCAAGGCTTATTCATACCTTACCATCCCATCCCATCCCCCTCCCGTCCAATCCCATCCCATTCCTCCCCCCGCCCCATCTCATTCAAACTCATCCCAGCCCATCTCAATCTCAATCCCATTCCATCCCATTCCCCTCCCATCCAATCCCATCCCGACCCAATCCCCACCCCCTCCAATCCCATCCATCCATCCATCCCACCATCTATCCCACTATCCATCCTTCCATCCCACCATCCATCCATCCATCCATCCATCCATCCCATTCCCCTCCCATCTACATCCCCTCTCATCCCATCCCCATCCAATTTCAATCATAACCCATTCCAGGAAAAAAGAGAAAATGCTGGTTACCAGTTCTTTTCCCACAATGTTTTCTAACCCTATAAAATTCGGTTTCAGCAAGTTAGCTGAATAGAAATTGTCCTATGCAACAGCTTTGAGTTTGGACAAGTGTCAGATTTTGTCATTTAAGAAAGGGTTCAACATTATTTCAGTTATATTGCAGTGGCCAGTGCACCTATCCATGATTTCCTAGAATTTCTTTCATCACTACTCCGCCCAATTTTCTTTCCAAGCTGATGGCTGCTTTCCCACACAACCATCGTCGATACAATGGCTAGCAGAGGGAGAGTAATGGATCCTGGCGCAATGACTATCATCAGTCCTTGGAAAGAAATTGGCAAAGCTAAGGATTGCACACCCCTGACATTATTTCAATATTATTAATTCATTACCAAACGACAATATTTTAGACTGGTCCAAATTGAAAGCATTTGCAGACGACAAAATAAAGCGACTGAAAATTTGAAATTTATTTTGTGAAGGGTAGAAAATATTGTGGGTAAAGGAGAAAATGCTGGTTATCAGCATTTTCTCCTTTTCCCACAATGTTTTCTAAAGCCTTCTTTCTCAGAGGCTTCAAAAGCAGGGATTGTGTGGTAATGGGTTACGGGATCGAACCCACCACCCCGTTCTTAAGTCCTGCATGCTACCGACTTAGCTAACAGGCTTGGCTTCTTTCTCAAAAACTTTTAACTCTTTACCACACGAGAAAATTTTAGACTGGTCTAATTTGAAAGCATTTGCAGACGACAAAATAAATGCGACTGAAAAATTGGAAATTGGTTTGAGAAGGGTAGAAAACATTGTGGGAAAAGGAGAAAGCTGGTTACCAGCATTTTCTCCTTTTCCCACAATGTTTTCAAAAGGCTTCTATTTCAGGGTTGTTAAAAGTCGGGATTGTGTGGTAAAGAGTTAAATAAGGGTATTGTTTGATAGAGGGTGACAAATACGTACTGTATTGTTCATATAGGCCTTCAGACATCGAACACATTCGTAGGTGGCTTTTCTCTCAGATTTACTGGGAATAAAAACAATACAAAATAATAAAGCTTATTACAAATTAATGCTATGTTCCTATAACAATGTTGGCCTAAATTCTTTACCACACCATCCCCACTTTAACATTCTTGTGAAAAAAGCCTTTTGAAAGCATTGTGGCAAAAGGAGAAAATACTGGTAACCAGACCAGCGTTTGCTCCTTTTCCCACAATATTTTCTTCCTTTCCTAAAACAAATTTCAATTCTTTAGTCACATTCATTTTGTCATCTGCAAATGCTTTCAATTTGGACCCGCCTAAAATTTAAGACTAGTCCATATTGAAAGCATTTGCAGACGACAAAACAGATGTGGCTCCAATTTGAAAATTGTTTTTGGGAAGGGTAGAAAATATTGTGGAAAAAAAAAGAAAATGCTGGTTACCAGCATTTTCTCCTTTTTCCACAATGTTTTCAAAAGGCCTCTCTTTTCAACGATGTTAGAAAGTTGGAATTGTGTGGTAGTTTAGGTTAAAATCTCTGCTTACTTGCTACTTCACATAAAACATGAGCCAGGGGTATCATATGAACAATCTTGGTAGGGTCTACTAGGAGATGCTACATACCAAATATCAAAGCTCTGCACATTCTAATTTCAGAGAAGAATTTAAAGTTTTCCTTCTTTGTTCCTATGTTTCAAAATTGTGACCCCCGGGGCTGGGCCAGTTTTGACCCCAGGGGCATCATATGAACAATCTTGGTAGAGGTTCACTAGGAGATGCTACATACCAAATATTAAAGTTCTGGACCTTCTAGTTTCAGAGAAGAAGATTTTTAAAGTTTCTTTCTTTGTTCCTATGTTTCAAACTTGTGATCCCCGGAGCGGGGCCAGTTTTGACCCCAGGGGCATCATATGAACACTGTTGGTAGAGGTCCACTTGGAGATGCTACTTACCAAATATCAAAGCTCTGCAGCTTCTAGTTTCAGAGAAGAAGATTTTTAAAGTTTTCCTTCTTTGTTGCTATGTTTCAAATTTGTGACCCCTGGGATGGGCCAGTTTTGACCCCAGGGGCATCATATGAACAATGTTGGTAGAGGTTCACTAGGAGATGCTACATACCAAATATCAAAGTTCTGCACCTTCTAGTTTCAGAGAAGAAGATTTTTAAAGTTTTCCTTCTTTGTTCCTATAATTCAAACTCTCGACCCCAGGGCAGGGCCAGTTTTGACCCCAGGGGCATCATATGAACAATGTTGGTAGAGGTCCACTAGGAGATGCTACATACCAAATATCAAAGCTCTATGCCTTCTAGTTTCAGAGAAGAAGATTTTCAAAGATTTTGCTGTTTTTTTCCCTTTTGGTTGTCATGGCAACCAGAGTTATGGCTGGAATTCAATCTCTTACACAACTTTGGTAGAGCTTCACCCAAGGAACATCCCTGCCAAGTTTCATCAAGATCGGCCCAGTGGTCTAGGAGGAGAAGATATTGTTGACGGCGGATGACATATGACAGACGACGGACATTGGGCGATCACAAAGCTCACCATGAGCACTTTGTGCTCAGGTGAGCTATAAAGGACCATCTCAGAATTCCATATATCAAGTAGATGACAACAGATCAACAATTGTGCAGGTCAATTTAAGTTGATAGTTCAAAAATAATAAAAAACAAGGCAGAATGACAACTTTTCATACAGAAAACATCATAAAAGCGAAAAGTGTTGACCCTGGTCAGCCTGCGCATCCACGCAGTCTGACCACGGTTGACACTTTTTGCAGTTCCCTGATGGTCCCTTCTTGCGAGATGGGTCACATATACATAGGTAGCTTTCAAACAAATAAATGATGATACAAAAAGTGCATCAATCTTAAACCATGAACAGTGATATTCTTTTATTTTGTGATAATACCAGACTTCATAAAATGGTCTTCATAGCCCTGTATCGCCCGTGATAACTGCTTAACCCTTTCCCAAACAAGCCCTGGTTTTTACGTGTCTGCAGTAAAAGTCTTTTGAAAACACTGTGGGAAAAGGAGAAATTGCTCGTAACGAGCAATTTCTCCTTTTCCCACAGTGTTTTCCACCCTTTTTGAGAATTTTCTGCCATTTTCTCCAAATCTAAAATTGTCCTCTGCAAACTATTTTGGTTTGGAAGAGTCCAAAATTTGCCTATTGGGAAAGGGTCAATAAATGTGCAATAAATGCAATTGAGATTGACAGTCCTGAATCAAAAAATCAAAGAAATGATCATACAAGTACATGAATTTTAATCCATGAACAGTGATATTCTTTTTTTCTTGTAATAATATCAGACTTCAACAAGATGGCTATCATAGCTCTATGTAGCTCCATATGCACAATATAATAAGTAACTGACACTCACAGTCCTTAAATTGTGAAAATCTGTATTGCTATAAAATTTCATGGAGAAAATAAGTTGATAAAAAAATTCATAGTTTTTATTATTTTTGCTGAAATTACTCAGCTTATAATACAGTGATAATTTATTACCAGACACCAACCAAATACAAAACTACACTGCACTGACATAGAAAAGTGTCAGTGAAATCAACTGAAGTTCTCCTCAGCAAGCAGATTTCAATTTTTATAAGTGAATAGAGCTTCCTGTTTGTCAGGTAGGTAAAAGTTCAAATGAAACAAAAGTCTATCACAATATTTCTAGTTAGAATCAAAGCGCTGAAGGCACTGTTGTGGCGGTTGTCCGGTTGATCTTGAGTTTTTGATCAGACAGACAAGCTGACTCCTTTTATACCGCCCAATCATAATGTGGGGGATATAAGTTTTGAGCTTCAACAGGAAGTTATGGCCTGGACTGGACAAAAATTCCATCTGAATATCAACAAATGGCAATAACACAAAAACATGAATGGCAGTTTTGGTTCTTATGCACTGCACTTCTCCATAATGTGTTCTGCCAATGTATGAAGTTTCAAGTTGATAGCTTTTATAGTTTGAAAGCCTGGGTGAAAAATTCGAGGTGAAACGATAGACAGACTGATGGACAAGGTGACCCCAGCATTACCCACTAAAACTTTGCTTGTTGTGGGTATTACAAAACAGGTAAAAGAGTTTTGCTTATCACCTGGTACATGTATTTATTTAAATGTAAACTATACAGTAACAAATGTCAGAAATATTACCCCCATGACTATATTTTTTTTTCAAGTTCAACTTCACCGAGCACAAAACTTCAAATAATAATAATAATAAAAAAAAAACCCAGAAAATTAGACATTATTCTTTCCAGTTAATCCATAACACATTCACTGGACCTAAGCTCAGTCAGTCTGTTTAACCAGATGTGTCAACACTAACAAAAAACAACTGCATATTCCAAGCAAAATTGCATTTTTGTCCATATTTTCATTTAGGTCTAATAATCTTGGATATTTCTTCGAGGTAATCATGCATATTCCTACCAAAATTGCATTTTTGTCAATGTGTTCACCTGAATAATCCTGAACATATTTTTAAGGTAATCAGTAACGCATTTATTGAATCTAAACTTCATCATTCTGCTTAACTCTTTACTAAACGACAAAATTTTAAACCAGTCTGTGTTGAAATACTTTGCAGACAACAAAATAAATGTGACTTAAATATTCAACTTTTTTTTGGAAAGGGTAGCATTTTACCAGCATTTTCTCCTTTTCCAGCAATGTTTTCAAAAGGCTTCTTTGTTAACATCTTTAAATGTCGGGATTGTGTGGTAAAGAGTTAAAAATGTATCGACACAAATAAAAAACAACTGTATATTACAAGCAAATTTGATTTTTTGTCAATGTTTCCATCTTAAACTTGAGACAGATGATTGTCAAATTCTTCACAAGAACATAGTTCTTCACGATATGCATAGTAAGTCATCAGCAAAAATTTTACTGATATACATCCAAGTAAACATTGTGTCGTTGAGTTTGGAAAACAAATTGTTTCATTAGCCTGATAACATGTATCATGAAATATACATGGAGGTGCTTACTGAACAATACTACTGTAAGTGTAAACAATCCCTGGTTTTTACAACCTTGAAATAGAAGTCTTTTGAAAGCATTTTGAGAATGGAGAATAAGCCGGTAACCAGCATTTTCTCATTTCCCCACAATGTTTTCTACCCTGCTGGAAACGAATTTCAATTATTTAGCACCATTTACTTTGTTGTCTGCAAGTGCTTTGAATTTGGACCATCTAAACTTTTGTTGTTTGGTAAAGGATTAATTATTCGCCTACAATAGTCGTGCAATAACCTGTTGGCATGTAAAAGAGCTACTAAACAAAATATCCAGCTTTAAGACTGAACAACTTTAAAACAGTATGTCCCTGATCTATCGACCAAATGGCATTAACTAACTACTCAATGATCATCATGCTGTTAGTAAATTAAATAATCTGTATATACACATAAGGAGTACAATAGTAAATACCCATTGATTTAAAGTACTCAAGACCAACTCTGAGCCTTGTAATTACACAAATCTGTCAAAACAAACTACAGGTCTCAGTAGTTTTTTTTTTTGTTCTCCGATCTATCCTTTTTACTATCAGGTGACATATGTCAACGTGAACAACAAAAAGTAACAGCATATTCCATGCTAAACTGCATTTCTGTCCATGTTTTCACCTGAATAATTTTATCACCTACAATTTTACAAATTTTGGCAAGAACGCAGCTTTTTACTTATGCTTTCCAATTTGGTAAAGACATCAATGTAGACTAAAATCTCACACGATCAAATATGTACAGACTAATTTGCAAATATCTGAAGAAGTTGCTGAATATGTGATCTGCTTGACCTAATCGAAGCATTTTAAGAATAACATCAGCTCGCTGAAGCTTCCCTCTTTGATTAAAACTTATAACAAGACAAAAATTAGACATTATTGCTTTCTGGTAATCAATGACCCATTTACTGAATCTAAGCTCAGTCATTCTGTTTAAAAGATATGTCAACAGTAACAAAAAGCAACTGCATATTTCAAGCAAAATTGCATTTTTGTAAATGTTTCCACCTTGATAATCCTGATAATATTTTTCCATGTAATCAATAATGCATCTACTGAATCTAGGCCCAGTCTTTCTGTTTTAACAGATATGTCTGACACTAACAAAAAGCAACTGCATACTTTTAGCAAAATTGCATTTTTGTCAATGTTTTAACTAAATAATCTTGAGAGATTTTTTTCGAGGTGGTCAATAATGCATGTACTGAGTCTATGCTCATTTCTGTTTGAAAAAAATGTAAACACTAACAAAAAACACTGCATATTCCAAGTAATTTTTTTTTTTTGTCATTGTCTTCACCTAGAAATCTTCACAATAATATAGTTCTTCACATTACCCTTGTTTAGTTATCAGCAAAAATTTAATCCTATGTACATTTAAGGAAACATTGTATTGTTGAGTTTGGAAAACCAGTTGCTTCATTAGCCTCAGTACATGTATCATGAAATATACAAAGAGATATTTGTCTCTGACGTTTCCACAAAAATATATAAAAACTGTTATCTAAAATCAATCTTCAATTCTTAAGTTCAAAACACACCACTTAGTATCTCCGTAAACTATTTATTGATAAGTTAATCTTAATTAGTGCTTAGAGATTTATATTTACAATTTAAACCAGTCAAGTGAAACCACAGGATTTTGTCCATTTCACTGTGGTACACAAGCATTTCGGTCAAGAAAAGATGCATACTGAAATCACTCAGAAGAAACACAAAGTAAAATGTTTTTAAGACTGTTTAACTCGTTACCACACGACAAAATTTTAAGTTTGTCCAAATTGAAACCATTTGCACACAACGAAATAAATGTGACTGAAAATTTGAAATTTGTTTTGTTACCAGCATTTTCTCCATATCCCACAATGTTTTCAAAAAGATTTCTTTTCCAGGGTTGTCAAAAGTAGGGATTGTGTAGTAATGGGTTAACATACAAATCTTTGTGCACAATATCAGTAATGCTGCAGAAAGCTTTTAACAAGACAAGCATGCAAAGCTGATTTCCCAGCATACATGGTAGGCAAAAGTAAATACTGGCAGATAACTCTCAACTGAGACAAACTTTTTTGCATAACAATGACAGGCTGAAAGTTCATAGTCATATTAAGACACAGAGAAATCTAAAATTAACAAAGACCAGAAACTGGCCTTTAGATTAATAACAATGTGTAAGATTAAATAATTATTTTTTTCATACAAGGTCAAGGAGATCAAAATGTCAAGAGTCTCATCAAAGCTGTTGTTCAACCATTTGAGAATTTTCAAATGACTTTGCATAAATGTTCATTATGGAAAATATAGCAAGCAACCCTGGGGAATACTACTGTAGCTTAACCGATTACCATATAATAAGTATTTGTCAGCTGCAAATGCTCTAAATTTGGGAAAGTCATAGGTTTGTAATTGTTAAATGAGTCAAAGAATTCTTAATTATTGGGCACAAACATTCATGAACACTTTTTGCACAGCAAAGCCTCCAATGAATCACACTGGAGTATGATTCGAACACTCTGGTAACCATAAATTAACCCATTACCACACAATCCCTACTTTTAATGACCCTGAAGAAAGAAGCCTTAGAAAACATTGTGGGAAAAGGAGAAAATGCTGCTAACCAGCATTTTCTCCTTTTCCCACAATGTTTTCTACCCCTCTCAAAACAAATTTCATATTTTCAGTCACTTTTATTTTGTCGTCTGCAAATACTTTTGATTTTGACAAGTCTAAAATATTGTTTGGTAACGAGTAATATGACTGAAAACAGTTCATGTCCACTTGAAAATATTTAACCCATTACTACACAATCCTTACTTTTGACACCCCTGAAAGAAGCCTTTTGAAAACATTGTGGGAAAAGGAGGTAACCAGCATTTTCTCCTTTTCCCAGTGTTTTCTGCCCTTCGCAAAACAGATTTGAAATTTTCAGTCACTTTTATTTTGTCATCTGCAAATGCTTTCGATTTGGACAAAGTTAAAATTTTGTCGTTTGGTAATGAGTTAATATGAAAGCATTGTGGAAAAAAAAAAGCATTTGCTCAGACAACCAAATCATGTTTCCTGTCATGTTTCCGGCTTTAGTTACAAAAATATAAAAATACAACAAAAGTGGGACTTACCAAGATGAAAAATAACAATGCTTACTGCAGTCTAAGTATTGTTTCAAATGGATAACTTCTTATTCATAATATGACAACATTTGAAAAAATATTTAGAAGAAAGACAATATCATCTATAAATACTAATAAAACACTATTGTACAAAAAGCATTCTATACATCTTTTTAGTCTGATTTTGGTATGGTCTTTCTGGTCTGATCCTCTTTCTATACCATTTCACCTGTTTTCAAACAGCAGCTTGAATCTGTTTGGTATCCACAATGTTATGTTGATCATAGCCAATACCTGTGAATATGTACATATATTATTAAGCCATGCTCTATAAAAAAGAAAAGGAGCTGCAACTGCAAAAAGAATAGACCCAGGTCAGCCTGTGTAGTCTGCCCAGGCTGACATGGGCCCACAATGTTTGCCGTTTGAATATCTTCTGTATTTCCATGGACCAGTCTACTTCATGATTCAGTTGAATGTTAGAGAAAATGGGGTTTATAGATCCATAATTATTTGATGCCTTGCTTGGTATAATAGATCAAAGAAATGCATTAAGTCTCTTTTTCATAGAGCATGGCCCATATTTTGACAAATACTTATCTTTTATGTTTATGCCATATGGTGAAACAGTGCCAGATTACTAAATGAGTGTATGTGATATTAATGATTTTCACAATTTGAAATGAAATGCTCATTATTATCTACTTCATTTAACCTGACCCAGGTAACAATCATTTACATAAATCAATATTCTATTTTTATCCTCAGCATTGCTCGGCATAATTATTATGTCCAGAACGGTCAAGGGAATATTTCACACAGTTTACGCAAATCAAACCTTTACCTACTAGATATGTTGATCTAAAACTTTCAGTGCAGGACACTTTCTCATTTTTCACACCATATTTTAATACCATGAAAAGTAAAATCATCAGCCTATGAGTATGGCATTTCAAGTTATGTCCTGCATATATTTCCAGTTCAGAAGAACCTATAATTTCAAGTTGGTCATGAATGAACATTTTTCCTGTGCAGAAGGCAAAACCTATTTTCGACTTGTACAAACAAAAAGTTACAATAAGTCATGCTATTAGTCACTTTGTAAATAGGTGTTTATAACGAAAAGTAGTCACAATTTTAAGCAAAGTTTACCCAATATAAGACATCTGAATTGTCATCTGCAAATGCTTTCAATTTGAAAAAGACAATTTCGAATTGTGTGGTAAAGGGTTAAAAAATACAGCATGCATCTAATTTACATAATTCAAGGGTTTAGAAAAATTAATCTAATAATTCCTTATAGCCAAAAAATCAAGACAGCTGATCATTTTGAATTTCAATTTCATTTTGCCTCCCTATCTCAGAGCATCAATTATTATTTTCATGAAAAAAAGGTTTAAAAATATAAAACCTTCAGTATTTTGCCATATATGCCTGCTTAGCTGCTGTCTGGGTTGATTTCCTTAGAAAGTAATTCAATTGCATCTCCCAAATTGCTCTTCCATATTCTTTATATTTGCATCACTAGTGGCTTCAAAAAGGAGCCAGGAAGTTGTCCAACCAGGTTATCTGTAAAAAAAATGTTTTATAGAAATACAGTTCATTGCATTACAATGTATTAGAATTATCTACCATACAGTGAAAAAATTCAAATTTCAGTCTTTGGTCATAAAGACAATGAAAATAACAAATTATATATGATCCACCAGTCTGCCCAGAAATTCTGTAATTGTTCTATGTTACTTGTAAACACTTGTGAAAATATTCCACCAAAATTGCAAATTTTCCATAGAATGGGTTTTGTTGCCATTTTCAAATGTAGCTTGCAGACCTTTGAATTGGTATGTTGTTTCACAGTCACAAACAAGAAGTAGATGGAATTCTGAGGAGAATTTGCAATTTACAAGGGCCCGATTTAGTTTTTAGAATTTAGTTTTTATTGAATTTATCCAATCAAACTGATCCTGCAACTTCAATAAAACAATTGCCACGGTACATATTTTCTATGTTTTGATGTTTCCCCACCCAAAATGGTTTGTAACAAGACCCTCTTTAACCCATTACCACACAATCCCTACTTTTGACGCCCCTGAGAAAGAAGCCTTTTGAAAACACTGTAGGAAAAGGTGAAAATGCTGGTAACCAGCATTTTCTCCTTTTTCCACAGTGTTTTCATCCTTCCCAAAACAAATTTCAATTTTTCAGTCACCTTTATTTTGTCGTCTGCAAATGCTTTCAATTTGAACCTGTGTCAGATTTTGCCCTTTGAGAATAAGTTAACTACCGGTATAGCCAGAAGACAAAATTTTTATAAATGGTCATAATCGAAAGATGTTGCAGACAACATAATAAATCTTCAAATTAGTAAAACTTGTATCAAAAAGGGTAGAAATTATTGTGTAAAACAAACAAAATGCAGGATACTATTATTTTCTTCTTTTCCCACAATGTTTTTCATAGCTTTTTTTTCTTTAGTGACCTTAAATGCAGGAATGAATGGTAATTGTTTAAAACTTCTTTTCACCGTAACAGAAAAATCAGGCTTGAGTTAATTAGGTAAAATTTGGTGAAGAGTAGAGAAATATATTTTATTGCAGAAAGTGAGTCAGACACATGTACATGGATTGGTACTTTCTACCAAACGACAAAATGTAAGGTTTGTCCAAATCTAAAGTATTTGCACATGACAAAATAAATGTGACTGAAAATTTCAAATTTGTTTTGTGAAGGGCAGAAAACATTGTGAGAAAATGCTGGTAACCAGCATTTTCTCCTCTTTCCATAATGGTTTCTAAAGGCTTCTTTCTCAGTGGCGTCAAAAGTAGGGATTGTGTGGTAATGGGTTAAGCAAATAACTCGGGTATAACAAAATTTACAAAGATAAAAAGAAAATATGATAGATCTTAATTACCTGAACTCAGTTCCATCCCTCTTGACGTGGTGGGTCATATGGGTCACATTATTTATCATAACAAAATTCACATTTCACATACAACTATCCACCGTGTCCTTTCTATATTTCTCCAAACAAGGCTGTCGTAAGAGAAGGAAACAGGCCAGAGAAGGCAAAATTGACACGCCCTCATTGTTTTCGAAAGAACATCGAATTTAACCTACGTCGGCCAACCTTCTAACTATAACCTGTCAAGGCAACTTCAACATGATCACAAGCCTCAGGCAAAGGATCCACAAGCATAGTTATGCCAGTCAAAACTGATCTCGGGGTAAGACTGGGCAGCCTTTCTTTCTGTTTTGCGTGAATCGGCCTTAATTGTAGAGTCACGAAATTGCATGACAATCTTCTGCACCGGAAGTCTCAATCTCCGAGCAGAGTTGTTGTTCGTTACTCTCACCGTGCGAGAGAGTGCGGAAGTCTTAGAAAAAAAAAATCGTTTCTTTTTTTTTTATTTTAGATCTATCGGTTCCATTAATCGACAAAACACCTATAAAATATTTATATTCTTCATAAAGTATCATTGTATATTAAAACGAAATAATGCTAAAGATGATTTAATCATGCCGTGTTAACCTCCGACGTGAATGCCCGACCATTCTCTGCAGCTTACCGAGGCAATTCGATTGTTACAAGTACGTAGTATACCGACATTAGCCGATGTTTCAGAATGCAATAACAGTTGGTCAACCTTACCTGTCTCTTAGAATGCATTTTTAAGCATAAAATCAATCACTATCAACACTTCTTTAATCAGTAAAATTAGTTTAAGCCGTCTTCTTTAGAAGCAGTAGCTTATTTGGTGGACTACTTTTTATGGAGTTAACTGAAATTTTATGGCGGTTATTAGGTATGTTCTTAACCGAATCATAGGCAATGAGTTTGGTTTTTAGACTTATTTATTTTTCGAATTTTGTTTCGAATTTTGGATTTTTTTTTTTCGAATTTTGGAATTTTCGTTGACTCTGTGGCGACAACCGCCACAATAAAAAATGAGTAAAAAATCTATCCAGTATTTCTGGTTGGATACAAGTTTAACTGACCCTTTATCCCACCAGCAAAATATCTGACTTGTACAAACTGACAGCATTTTGCAGAAGACAATTTATATGTAGTTCAAAAGATAAAAATTTAATATGTCTATGATTGGGTAGAAAAAATTGTGGGAAAATGGAGAAAATGCCACAATGTTTTCTAAAGGCTTCTTTCTTATGGACATTAAAACTCATCACTGTGTGGGAAAAAGTCAAGTCCAAAATCTAACAAATATCTTCAGTTGGATACAGTTTTCAAAGGAGTCACAAGTCTAAGAAAGATCAAACTGTATGACTGACTTAATAAAGATTTTCAAATTAATCTTTAATTCCATAGTAGAACTTCCACAATTCTACTTAAGGTTAACTCTTTACTAAATGACAAAATTTTAGACTGGTCCAATCTGAAAACATTTGCAGACGACAAGATAAAAGTGACTGGAAATTTGAAATTTGTTTCAGGAAGGGTAGAAAACATTGTTGGATAAGGAGAAAATGCTGGTTACCAGCATTCTCTCCATTTCCCACAATGTTTTCACAGAAGGCTTCTTTCTCAGGGTCGTTAAAAGTTGGGTTTGTGCAGTAAAGAGTTAACCCAATCCCTATTTTTGACGCCCCTGAGAAAGAAGCCTTTAGAAAACATAGTGGGAAAAGGAGAAAATGCTGGTAACCAGCATTTTCTCCTTTTCCCACAATGTTTTCTACCTTTCACAAAACAAATTTAAAATTTCCAGTCACTTTTATTTTGTCATCTGCAAATGCTTTCGATTTGGACAAGCCTAAAATATTGTCGTTTGGTAATGAGTTAAGGCATGTTGCAGACTTGTATAGTCCAAACTAATATCTAAAATCTGTAGAGTGATGCATCTGTTCCCAATTCAACTAAACTTTAACAAATACTAGTACAATGATCTAGCCCTAACTGTCCACCCATCACCTCCTCAAAAAAAATTGCAGCAGATTGCCAAGGAAGCATCTGCAAAACTTAGCAAAGAGTGTTTCATTTACCTGCATGTTCAGCCTCAAAAGATGCAAAGACATCACTGATAACGCTAAACTTTGCAATGAGTGCATTTTTGTGATGCACTGATTTAGGCTTCTGTGCATTTTGCACAATTTCCTTTTATCCTGATTGGTTAACGAGTTTACATTTTCTACCTAAACACCAGTAATGCTTCCACTCTAGACTGGGAATCCTTCCATCTTTTTTATCTGTACAGTTTATCTCTAGCTTTAATAATGTAACGGTTTCGGGTTTTCTTTTCTCAAGTACAGGTAAAGCTGATATACAGTGCCTTTTTTTCAATAGGTTTCAAATACACATTGGAAATTTTTTGACAAAATGGACAAAATGGAAATTTTTTGACCCTAAGGAAACTGTCAAGGTATTAAAACGAATTAAAAAGTGATTACCAGGTATTTGCTGATGAAAACATAAAATATCAGTTATTCAATTATTTTGCAATCAAGATTTTTTAACAATTGAAACATAAATTACTGAAATAAAGAGTTTAAAAGGTGGGACACTCAAAGGCTGCTTCAGATTCACAGTTTTCCAGCCTTGTGAGTCCCTGGACTCACAGCAAATTGTATAAAAATATGAGGAAATGAACATTTGTTTAGATTATAAGCATAACCTGTGTTAGACTGTACCAAACAGTGCAAAGGGTGTTTAATGCATCTGCCAAAAAGTATAGACCCAGACTAGCCTTTGCAGTCTGTCATACATCAATGTCTGTATTACAAGATGATACTGTTAACCAATTACCAAACGACAAAATTTTACCTTTGTCAAAATTGAAAGGAATTGCAGACCACAAAATAAAAGTGACTAAAAGTGACTAAAAACTTGAAGTTTGTTTTGTGAAGGGTAGAAAACATTGTGGGAAAAGGAGAAAATGCTGGTGACCAGCATTTTCTCCTTTTTCCATAATGTTTTCAAAAGGCTTCTTTCTCAGTGGCGTCAAAAGTAGGGATTGTGTGGTAATGGGTTAAAGCATAAAAAGATTAGAATAATGTATTGATTGTACATGTTAAAATGAAGAAGGATTCTCGAGATGCATAAAAGACAAAATTTAGAAGCAAAGTTATCTGTATCAAGCGAATTGACAAATTTTAACCCTTCCAAATTCAAAAAGTTTGCAGACAACAATTTTAAATTTGATAAAAATGGCAGAAAGTTCTCCAAAAGGGTAGAAAACAATGTGGGAAAAGGAGAAATTGCTCATTACGAGCAATTTCTCCTTTTCCCACAGTGTTTTCTAATGGCTTGTACTCCAGACATGTAGAAACCAGGGCTTGATTGGGAAAGAGTTAAATGGAAAAATCAAGAATGTGAACAGTACTTACATATATCAGAAAGTTGTAAAATTTTGACTTAAAAGTTAACCCTTGGTCTGCTAGGGCACAACTCACTAACCTTTTGTGGACAATGTGGATCAACATCAGATTGCACAGGATGTGCAGGTCGTTCTTCAATCTATACTGTCCATTAAGGAGATGTGATTCCCAAAAACATACCTTTGAGATGGCAATATTTAAGTTTTTAATATGGAATTATAAATCTTATATTTTGATTACATGTATTTAGCATGATAGGGACTACACCAAAGATTTACACATAACAATCAATCAATACTAAAAGGTAGTGAAGTGTGAAATGGATATTAAGAATATGGCACCCCAACGGGATTCCTGTAACATCGTCTTTCATTGCCAAAAAACATATGAATTTGGGTCAGATTCAGGTAGTCTGTAATCTATCAGCTGATACATGCTGGTTCCCCACATTGGTGACAGATAATACAAGTCTTATCAAAATCTGTACCATTTTTTGGCAATGAAAGGCGATGTTACAGGAATCACATCACGGTGCCCTATCCTTAAAATGAAGAAAGTATGGGCCATCCATGTGATGAACAAATGATTTTGGACAGACTTTGACAGAGGAAAATCACTAACAATAGCCAACTTTTCAAATCAAGTCTGTACATAACAACAATATTTTAGAAAGATCCAATTTGAAAGCACTTGCAGACGACAAAATTCATATGGCAATATTGATGATGAGATTCGCATCAGATAGTCTTGAAAAAACATAGGGAAAAGGAGAAAATGCTGGTTACCAGGAATTTTCTCCTTTTCCTACAATCTTTCAAAAGTTGAGATTGTGTGGTAAATGGTTAAATTTTCATATGTATTCATGGATCAGCCTTTACCATACACTCGAAAACGTTCACGACCCTGAAGAGGAAAGCTTTGAAGATACAGCAAAAAGAGAAGGAAATGATGGTAACAAGTAATTTCTCCCTTTTTCCACCATGTATTCTGCCTTTTAAAAGGCAAGTCCAACAACTTGACAAATATAGTCTGTTGTCTCAAATGTTTTGGATTTGGATAACTCCAAAGTTTTCATATGTGGTAAAAAGGTAAACATTCATTTATGTCTATCTATCCTATTTTTGTGGTATTTGTCGAAGACAATACCACTATGAGATCAATATTGAATTTTGAAGACCATGAATCATATTCTGTGCAAAGCCAAAGAAAATAAACTCTTTCTCTGGCATATGAGTTTTTCGGTAGCATTCAGAAATGTAATTGGGAATAACATGTAAAAAATACACTGGGTGAGGCCATAGATCATGAAAACACTAATCTTTGATTGAAAATAGCTTCATTTGCTTATAGCCTTTTATTGGCGCAATGATACAAAATTTGTCTTGCAATTGCTTGGACATGGGCTTTTTAATTCCAAAACCAGTTCATCTCATGGCTTATTCATCCCATGATGGTGTGTAACTCCAATAAATTAAGCATGAATATTTATAGATCAAAATAATTGACTGTAATGTTAGGAATTAAGTGTTAAATGCCAAAGCTATTTCAAAATCATAATTTTCAAGTGCAAGCTTAATTCTTCTTGATATATACACATGGTTACTTTCTATCCATCGAATTAATCTGTCAAGGGACGTTAATCCAGACTCCTAATGATCAAAGGGAGACAGCCAATACACAAATAATCCTAACTTTGTAATCTCATATTTATTCCATAGAATGGCTTCCTTGACAAATACTACTTCAGCATTCTCAACGCTTTGATATATATGCGTCTCAAAGTTTTCTGCTTTACATTGATTTGCAGTTTATATTAGACAAGGTTGTCTCAGGAATAAATGCATCAGGATGTCAACCTCCAATTGCAATGCCTAAAATGGTTTAGATTGTTAGCAGTTAATGCAAGTTGTAAATCTTCTTAGTAAATTTAAGCGAAAAATGACTGTCTTGACTTTAAGTCTATTGAAGATTAAATTCAGTAAAGAAAAACCGACTTCAATTTTACATCAGCCATTTCCCAAACAGTCATGGGTTTTAATAACTCTAATGAAAAAGGTCTTTGAAAACACTGTGGATAAAGGAGTAAATGCTGGTGACCAGCATTTTCTCCTTTTTCCCACAATGTTTTGTACTCTTTCAATTTCAAAGACTAGTAGCATTATCTAAGCTAAATTACATGTGAAAGCTGCAAATGCTTTTTAGATGTAGCTAAAAAAGATAATTGTCCTCTTAATGTGCAAGTATTATTTGGAAGAGTTTGTTTTCATTAGTATTAAAGAAAAAGTTCAGTCTTAGAAAACACGACAAAAGTCAAGTGACAATTGTAGGCCAAGATAAGTCAGCACAGTACAAGCAGCCTGATCTAGAATTAACTTGTGTCCAATAATTTTAGAGACAGTTTGATAAATGCTATATTTGCAATAACAATATCAAGACATTTTATGCGCACTGGAAATGTTCCGGACTAAATTTTATGCGTACTCCTATGGACACTGTCTGTGCAAAATGTGTCGTAATTGGAAAAATATTCATGAAAATAGGTCTGTAGAAGACAGGTAAATTTGATATACATGAAATTGATAGAAAATTAATGGTCCTCATTGTAGTTATTACAGAATTTAGACATTCTTTAACACATGCAACCACAAACTTTTCCCCTCCAAATGGTTTACCTGGTTGGCTGGTTATAACCGTCTTGCCTAGAGACACATATTGCATACTATGACAATGATGATGTAATATAAACACTACCTAAAAAGCTTCATAGAATCTAAATGTAAAACAATACATTTAAATTTATATGATACCATTTAAAAAGTATGGAAATAAGTGAAGATGAAAATCTGCTAAATCAATGGCAGAAAATTGATTTTAACCCTTTACCACACAAGAAAATTTTAGACTGGTCCAAATTCAAAGTATTTGCAGACGACAACATAAGTATAGTTAAAAAATTGAAATTTGTCGTGGGAAGAGTAGAAAACATTGTGGGAAAAGGAGAAAATGCTGGTTACCAGCATTTTCTCCTTTTCCCACAGTGTTTTCAAAAGGCTTCTTTCTCAGGGTTGTTAAAAGTCGGGATTGTGTGGTAAAGAGTTAAAAATCCATTTTAACCCTTTCCCAAACAACAAATTTTAGACTCTTCCAAACTGAAAGAGTTTGCAGACGACAATTTCAACTTTCATAACAATGGCAGAAAATTATCCGAACGGGCAGAAAACACTGAGGGAAAAAGAGAAATTGCTCGTTACGATTTCTCCTTTTCCCTCAGTGTTTTCTAAAGACTTGTACTGCACACACGTAAAAACATGGGCTTGTTTGGGAAAGGGTTTAAAAGCTTCATAGCTACTGAATGTAAACAATGCTGGAATTAAAACAGATTTAAATCTATATGATACCATTTAACAAGAGCGGCAAATTGTCGCAAGATACGCCCGTCTTACCCCAAGTTGTAAAGCTGGGGCATGCACCAGACAAAATTCAAGTATGAAAAACAACAAAGGGCAATAACTCAAAAATTAAGCAAGCAAGAGTTGTGATTTCGGTGCACTGCACTCCCCCTTGATGAGATCTATCCACCAATGAAATTTCATAACCCTAGCTAGTATAGTTTTAGAGATATGCTTCGGACAAAAATCAAGTATGAAAAACGACAAAGGGCAATAACTCAAAAATTAAGCAAGCAAGAGTTATGATTCCTGTGCACTGCACTCCGCCTCGGTGAGATCTATCCACCCATGAAATTTCATAACCCTAACTAGTATAGTTTTGGAGATATTCACCGGACAAAATTCAAGTATAAAAAATGACAAAGGGCAATAACTGAAAAATTAAGAAAGCAAGAGTTATGATTCTTGTGCACTGCGCTCCCCCTCAGTGAGATCTATCCACCCATGAAATTTCATAACCCTAGCTACTATAGTTTTGGAGATATGCTCCAGACAAAATTCAAGTATGAAAAACAACAAAGGGCAATAACTCAAAAATTAAGCGAGCAAGAGTTGTGATTTGTGTGCACTGCACCCCCCATCCATGAGATCTATCCACCCATGAAATTTCATAACCCTAGGTAGTATAGTATTGGTGATATGCTTCGGACAAAAATCAAGTATGAAAAACGACAAAGGGCAATAACTCAAAAATTAAGCAAGCAAGAGTTATGATTCCTGTGCACTGCACCCCGCCTCGGTGAGATCTATCCACCCATGAAATTTCATAACCCTAGGTAGTATAGTTTTGGAGATATTTACCGGACAAAATTCAAGTATAAAAAACGACAAAGGGCAATAACTCAAAAATTAAGCGAGCAAGAGTTATGATTCTTGTGCACTGCACTCCCCCTCAGTGAGATCTATCCACCCATGAAATTTCATAACCCTAGCTAGTATAGTTTTGGAGATATGCTCCGGACAAAATTCAAGTATGAAAAACAACAAAGGGCAATAACTCAAAAATTAAGCAAGCAAGAGTTATGATTCTTGTGCACTGCACTCCCCCTCTATGAGATCTATCCACCCATGAAATTTCATAACCCTAGCTAGTATAGTTTTGGAGATATGCTCCGGACAAAATTCAAGTATGAAAAACAACAAAGGGCAATAACTCAAAAATTAAGCGAGCAAGAGTTATGATTCCTGTGCACTGCACTCCGCCTCGATGAGATCTATCCACCCATGAAATTTCATAACCCTAGGTAGTATAGTTTTGGAGATATGCTCCGGACAAAGAAGTGGACGCCGCCCGCCCGCCCGCCCACCCGCCCGCCCGCCCGCCCGCCCGCCACGGGTGATCCCATAATACGTCCCGTCTTCGACGGGCGTATAAAAAGTATGGAAATAAGTGAAGATGAAAATCTGCTTAACCCTTTCCCAAACGGCAGATTTTGGACCAGACCAAATTCAAAGCATTTTGCAGATGACAAATTAACAGTTGCTAAAAAGATGTTTTTTCTATATGATAGGGTAGAAAACATTGTGGGAAAAGGAGAAAATGCTGGTTACCAGCATTTTCTCGTTTTCCCACAATGTTTTCAAAAGGCTTCTATTCCAGACCCGTAAAAACCAGGCATTGTTTGGGAAAGGGTTAAGTCAGTGGCAAAAAAAGGATTTTAAAAAATCCATTTTAAAATAAACAATGGATAGATTGACTTGGTCACTTTTGATCTACTTTTAAATTAATTTTTCTGGCTGTGACTAACACTTTAACCCATTACCACACAATCCCTACTTTTGACACCCCTGAGAAAGAAGCCTTTAGAAAACGTTGTGGGAAAAGGAGAAAATGCTTGTAACCAGCATTTTCTCCTTTTTCCCACAATGTTTTCTACTCTTCACAAAACAAATTTCAAATTTTCAGTCACTTTTATTTTGTCGTCTGCAAATGCTTTTGATTTGGACAAGCCTAAAATGTTGTCGTTTGGTAATGAGTTAAAGTACATTTAAATCCATATGATACCGTTTAAAAGGTATGGAAATAAGTGAAGATGAAAATCTGCTTAAGTCAGCGGCAGAAAAAGGATTTTAAAAAATCTATTTTAAAATAAACAATGGACAGATTGACTTGGTCACTTTTGATCTACTTTTGAATTAATTTTTCTGACAGTGACTAACACTTTAAACGACCACACAGTATAGGATCTTCAACTTCATCATAATTTCAAATGATGTGATCTAAATCTAAATGCACTTTAACTCTTTACCAAACAATCCTGACTTTCAGTTATCCCGAGAAAGAAAGCTTTTGAAAACATTGTTGGAAAAGAAGAAAATGCTGGTAACCAGCATTTTCTTCTTTTCCGACAATGTTTTCTACACTCCTGAAAACAAGTTTTAATTTTCAAGTCACATTAATTTTATTTTGTAGTCTGCACATGCTTCCAATTTGGACTTGTCTAAAATTTTGTCATCTGGTAAAGAGTTAATACCCACTTTGTTTACTTCTTGCATCTATTGCAGCTTTAAGTCTCTTATCCTGGATATCTTTTTGGCATTACATGTACAACAGTTACTTGAAAATTACTGCCAATACTATTTCTGAAGCCTAATGCCTTTACAGTGCAATACTGAGTAACATATTGACATAAAGTTAACATATTAACATCAACATTTTAAAATACTATTAGTTCTTTTAAAACTTTAAAATAAGACAACTAAGGGGGACATTTTTTGAGCATGTATGCTAGTTATTCTAAATTCTAAAGTAGTATCAGATATTCTAGATCCTGTATATTTTGGCAGGGGTGTGCAATTTTGGAATTTTCCCACTTGCCCATGGACAAGTTGGACTGAATTTCCTACTTGTCCGCATTTAAAGTTTACTTGTCCCTTTTCCCCCTACAGCAATTGCATGCAGCGAGAGGCCTCAAACTGGGGTCAATACATTTAGTTTGTACCTTGAATGTGTTTATTTCAAGACAGGTTATGCAATACTTGGAATAAATAAAGCGTTTGAGGATCCGCATTGATGTAAATATGACAATTCCTTATCTGGTTTGGCTAAAAAATTCACTTGCCCTTGGACAAGTGCTCTTGAAAAATTCACTTGTCCGCAGGCAAAAAGTCCCGAGACGGGCAAGTTGAGCATAGGAATTCCAAACCCCTGTTTGGGTGATACTAAGTTGCGAATAACAGCTGCCTGTAAACCACAATTTATCATCAAATGCATCACTGTAGATGAAAGAACATTGATTAACTCTTTACCACACAATCCCGACTTTTAACGACCCTGAGAAAGTAGCCTTTTGAAAACACTGTAGGAAATGGAGAAAATGCTGGTAACCAGCATTTTCTCCATTTCCCACAGTGTTTTCTAAGCTTCCTAAACCAAATTTTAATTTTTCAGTCACTTTTATTTTGTCGTCTGCAAATGCTTTGAATTTGGAGCAGTCCAAAATTTTGCTCTGTGGTAATGGGTTAAGAAAGTAATTCTTCAGGCTAGTCTAGGGAGGCTGCTGGCAGGCTAAAAAATGAAATGGGTTTAAGTGAGGGAAGTAAAAAAATCTTGGTAAATCAGATTTTCTGTAATCAGCTAATATACACGAAAGCAAGTGAAAGTATTTGAAAAATATGTAAGCATACTTACGAATCACAGCAATATGTTAAGTTACGTAGAATGGCATTCAAACCAGTCACACCAAACTCTTCCACCCAACTGAAAAAGTCAAAGATTAAGATTTCAGAAGCAGGAAAAAAAAACTTTTTATTTCTTATTCCTTTACTACACGGTAGAATTTTGGACCTATCCATATTGAAAGCATTTGCAGACGACAAAATAAAGGTGACTGAAAAATTGAAATTTGTTCTGGGAAGGGTAGAAAACACTGTGGGAAAAGGAGAAAATGCTGGTTACCAGCATTTTCTTCTTTTCCCACAGTGTTTTCAAAAGGCGTCTTTCTCAGGGGAGTCAAAAGTAGGGATTGTGTGGTATTGGGTTAAACAAATTATTTCGGGACTCTTTTTATTAAAATTACATTCAATTACACATAAGTCTATACAACACAATGACATGTTTGAGTTATTCCCACCGAAGAGGCTCTTAAAAACTTTATAAGCAAAGGAGAAAATGGTGGTGACCTGCTTTTTCTCCCTTTCTCACATTTTTTCCCCACCTTTTGTAAAGACAATTTCAAAGTCTACTTTAAACTTGTTTAAAAATACATCAAGTTGACTAGAAATTAAACAATATCGCCAAACATTAATTCTTATTATCTAGGCTGCCTGTTTCAGGTAAACAACATTTTCAATAAATCAGAGTCAGATGTGCTAACCAGCCACACATTGACTACTAAATAAATCATTTACACTTCTTTCACTTCCAACAAGGCAGACAAACAAGAGGGCCATCACCGCTCCACTGGCTTATAAGTGAAAACAATACAAGCCAAATATTACATTATTTGGCAACTGGTTTCAAACTTGAGGACATACAAATTTTTTTCTATAAACCCCTCCGCCCCCCCCACCCCCACCCCTCTTCCAAGCAAACTTGACCCTTCCCAATATGAGCCCATGTAAAACTTGTGACCCCCTGGGCGGGGCCAAATTTAATCCCAGGGCTATAATTTGGGCACCTTTGGTAGAAAACCACTTTATAAAGCTAGATGCAAAATGGAGTAGCCCAAGGCCTTATGGCTTGGTACGAGGAAATTTTTAAAGTTTTCCCTATATAAGCCCATATAAAACTTGTCACCCCTGGGGCCGAGTCAAATTTGACCCCTGGGCTATCATTTAGGCACTCATAGTAAATGTCCACTAGATAAAGCTACATTCCAAATTTGGTATCCCTACGCCTTATGGCTAGTTACCAAAAGGAATTTAAAGTTTTCCCTATATAAGCCCATATAAAACTGATGACCCCTGGGGCGGGGCCAATTTTGACCCTAGGGCTATTATTTGAAGGAACTTAGTAGAAGTCTACTAGATAAAGCTACATGCCAAATTTGGTAGCCCTAGGCCTTATGGTTTCAGAGAAGAAGATTTTTTAAAAATTTTCAATTTTTTTCAGTTTTGTTGCCATGGCAACCAGAGTTTTTGAAGGAATCAAATTCTTTTAAGGAAATCTGAAGAAGACCATTGCAGGGTCATTTCTATGAAGTTTCATTAAAATTGGATGGGTAGTTTCAGAGAAGAAGATGTTTGAAATTAAAGTTAATGCACGCACGCACAGATGCACGGATGGACACCAGGCCATGATATAAGCCTGCTGGCCTTTGGCCAGTGGAGCTAAAAACCTTTCATTTCATGCTTATTTTGCCAAGATATTTCACAAGATAAAGATCAGTATAGATCCTAGATTAGAGGGTAAATTCTGTGTTGTATCATCCTCTGCACCTCAACAAAAGGCAGTCTGATCTTACTCCATACAAGTGTTGTCCTTTACCAAACAATTTGGGGTGTTGACAACCCTGAGGAAGAAGCCTTTTGAAAACATGGTGGGCAAATGTGAAAAAGCTTATCATCAGTTTTTTCTCCTTTTCCCACGATGATTTCTACACTAAGACAGACAAACTCTATCATTTGAGCCACATTAAAATAGTTGTCCGCAAATGCTTCCAATTTTATTGAGTCTACATTTTTTTAGTGTGGGACAGAGTAAACACTTTTCCAAACTGTGAAATTGTAGCCCTGCCTAAATTCAAAGCATAAAATAAGCATAATTCCAAAATCTGAATTCCTTTTAGAAAGGAAAGAAAATATTGTAGGGAAAGGAGAAAATACTGGTAACCAGAATTTTCTCCTTTTCACATAATCTTTTGAAACAGCCTCTTTTTCAGTGTTTATAAAACTAGGGATTTTGTGATAATACGGTTAACCCTTTACTCCATAGATACTCATTTCTACACATTGCTTGTAGGAGCCTTTGAAAAACATTGTGGCAAAAGGTGAAATTGCTCGTGACGAGCAATTTCCCCTTTTGCCACCATGTTTTCAATGCTATCAAAAGGTGTCATATACATATAAGAAATGGCTTCATCCTTGCTGTTATTTAGGATCAATTAGAGATAACATAGAAATGCCTTATTTGGTAAAGGGTTAAGACTGTATTTAACCCATTTCAATATGATCCCTTCATTTGACGACCCAGAGAAAGAAGCCTTTAGAAAACATTCTGGAAAAAGAAGAAAATGCTGAAAACCAGCATTTTCTCCTTTTCCCACAGTGTTTTCTACACTTTACAGAACAAAGTTCAAATTTTCAGTAACCTTTACTATGTCGTCTGCAAATGCTTTCGATTTGGACAAGCCAAACATTTTGTCGTTTGGTAATGAGTTAAGTTACCTGACTGGGTTACTAGTTAAGGACACACGGAGAGATTCCAGCACCCGCAGTCGTTTCTCTCCTCGTAGATCAGCATTTCGTAACTCTGTCACAAAACTTGCAGGGGAGTCCAGCTCTCCACTCTAAAAATACATGGAACACTTTGATTGTTTATGAAATGTACTTTTCTTTGATCTAGTGATCAACAACAACAGAAGGGCCATGCAGACACACCTGCATCACTTAATGCCATAGAATTATATCAGTCATATCCAGAACTGGAATAACCAGAGACAGCCAGCCAAGCTGGCTCAGTGGGAAGCATGTCAGACTCATGATCTGGTGGTTGTGAGTTCAATACCCGGTTAAGATGAACTTTCTCTTCGGCGTATTTTCGGCTCTCATCTCTGCTGAAGCATGTGAGAAAAGTAGTCAGTAGCTTTGGAAAGAAAGTTGTGTTAGTACTGGTGTGAGAAAGCCAGGAAACACATGTGCATCACCGACCACGACATGACCTTAGCTGTTACAGTGGCATTAACTCTTTCCCAAACCACGAATTTTGGACCAGACCAAATTAAAAGCATTTTGCAGATAACAAATTTACAGTTGCTAAAAAGATGATTTTTCTATATGATAGGATAGAAAATATTGTGGGAAAAGGAGAAAATGCTGGTTACCAGCATTTTCTCCCTTTACCATCATGTTTTCAAAAGGCTTCTATTCCTGACGAGTAAAAACCAGGGATTCTTAGGGAAAGGGTTAAACCCCAATACAACCAACTAAACAGAGACATATAACTTTATGATTTGTACAGTAATAAGATTTCATTGAGAAAATACAAGCATTTTGCTGATGGAACAAGAAGATTTTGTAACTCTAGTTCCCAACATTTTCTCCTTTTTTCAGTGTTTTCAAAAGGCTTCTCAGGGTGGTTAAAAGTCAGTATTGAGTGGTAAAGGGTTAGGGTATCTAAATTTTTGAGATTGTAATTATTGTTTACCTTAGCAGGTGCTTTGTACTGCATTACTAACATTGATCTTTTAAATTTGGTGTCCCGACCCCTAAGAGGGGCTTTCTTTTCTTCTGTTAGATTCATGTCATCCTGAAATGAAATAAAAAGAAAAGCTATTATCTCATAGCTTGTAACAAGCAATCACTCCTTTTCCCATGATGTTTTCTGTGTTAAAGGTGGCCCTTTAGATCTTGGGACGAAAATTTTACCAAGAAAAAAAAAAAACTCATCCTTATAATCCCAAAGCCTTCTAATTTTCATGCATAAAACCCCAGTAGTCAAAAACCATCCGACAACAAGAGAAATTAGAGATTTACAACAGCCCAGGTCGGCAATGAAGGGAAACACAGTCTATTTTTACATCAGCAACTCATTCATTTACATACCGGAAATATACAGACCAAGCTCTAAACATAGCGTCCAAAGTTCTAGACATTATGGAAAATAATTATATTTTTGTTATGTTATGGAATTTAAGAGTCATTAGTCATGTGTCGGTCACTTAACATTCCCACAATGCTTTTTTGATTTTTGGCGGAAAATCTAAAAATAGCTGAAGTGGCTAAGTAGCCTTTTAAGGGAATACCACCAAAAAAAAAATTTTTTTTATAATCTTATGATTCTTTACTATTGATGATTTGCATTGTTTTTCATATACAGTTCAGTGATATATAAAGTTTTTAATTTGGTGTGATGTGAAACACACTGGAATAAATACCCACCTTTAACTCAGAAAAGGAAGTGCTATTGTTTCATTCAATTGTTTCACCATTGTAGCATGTTACTGTAGCATTTTAACTCATTACCAAACAATAATATTTTAAGGCTTGTCCAAATCGAAAGCATTTGCAGACCACAAAATAAATGTGACCGAAAATTTGAAATTTGTTTTATGAAGGGTAGAAAACATTGTGGGAAAAGGAGAAAATGCTGGTTACCAGCATTTTTTCCTAAAATTGCCACAATTCTTTCAAAAGTCCTTTATGTTATATGTTATAAATTTGGGATTGTGCAATAAAGGTTGACCCATTACCTAATGACAATATTTTAGACTGGTCCAAATTGAAAGCATTTGCAGACGACAAAATAAAAGTGACTGAAAATTTGAAATTTGTTTTGTGAAGGTAAGAAAACATTGTGGGAAAAGGAAAAAATGCTGGTTACCAGCATTTTCTCCTTTTCCCATAATGTTTTCTAAAGGCTTCTTTCTCAGGGGCATCAAAAGTAGGGATTGTGTGGTAATGGGTTAAACTCTTTCTTGTTTTAGGGTCAAGATCACTTGAAAAGTCTCAAAAAAGAGAGTTGTGAAAAAAGACCTGTGATAAAATTGAATACATGGAACAGTGGACTGGCTGCCGAGAGCAGAAACAATAAGCAAAATTTTCTCACAATGTTTTTAAAAGCCATCTCTTCCACGATCATTAAAATACATGTATGATATTGTGTTGTATAAAGACAGAGGGCTATATAAATCAGAAGAAATATACAAAAACATGAATATCATAATATAGCTGAAAGCATAGATCCAAGATCAGATTGCAGCTTCAGTGCAATCTGATCTTGATCTACACTTAGCCAACGGTAACCAGACCTTAATCTCCATTATTTACAAAACAACTTTAGATGTGCTTTAGGCACTAGGGTCATCGCACTTCAGATCAAATACTTGTGACAAAATATTATTCTATATTGATATGAATCCTAAACTCTTTACTATATTATCACAACTTTTAATGACTCTGAAGGAGTAATCTTTTACAAACATTGTGGAAAAAGGAGAAAATGCTGATAACCAGCATTTTTTCCTTTTTCCTACAATGTTCTCTACCCTCCCAAAAACAAATTTCAAATTCTCAATTGCAAGTATTTTCTCAACAGCAAATGAATTCAATTTGAACCAGTCTAAAATTCTATCATTTGGAATCTCCAATAAAAACAGACAAGAGGACAACTTGGGATCTAACACAGATGCTTTTTCTCTAAATCTTTTCACATTTATTATTTACTGGGGACATAAATTATTATGACTGATTGTATGCTGTTTACAGCCATTTTCAACACTATTTCAGTTATACTGCACAGGCTAATACACATACATGTATTCATCCTTTCTGGGAGTTTCTTTTGCCAGTACTTTCTACAATATTCCTCCTGAGCCACTGGCTGGTTTTCCAAATAACTATCATCCAAACAAAGAACAGTAAAGAGAGAGGAACGAATCCTTTCCTGATGACTATTATCAGAGCTCCAGACTGAGGGAGTGATTTTGATTTCAAATATGAATTACTCTCAATTAAACCCTATGTTGTGGGTACTCATTGGAATCGTCTCATCGATACGATTCTATTATGAGTACCCACAACATAAGGTTTGGAAGAGAAATGATAGATTTAGATTGTCATCAGTCCCTCTTATCTGGAGCTCTGACTTATCAATCCTTGAAAGGAAATTCGATAAGCTCAGGGATTCAAACCTGCACACCGGCCTGTTTTCAAGTCTTGTATGCCATTGACTGCCCTACTGGGGTTCAGCCTATACATATCAGAATCATCTAAATGGAACAATGCCTACGACAAAATGTAATGAAAAATAATGACCTGCTTTTTGTCTATGATAGGGAAACAAGAGGGCCATGATGGCCCTGTATCGCTCCACTGGCTTTTTAACCCTTTACCACACAAATTGAAGTGTTCATGACCATGAAAAAGAGGGCCTTCAAAAACAATGAATGCTGTCAGGCAGTACAAGCAGATTATTTCATTAGCATGAAAGGTAAAATCCTTGGAAAAATAAGCTGAATGATAGAAACCTTACTCTGAATTTATTATTCACCTCATGTGAGCATAACTATTAGCATCAAAATAATGAATAACACTTGAAAACAGAATATTTTCTATCAAAAAACTTAATGTCTAGCACCAATCATGTATCAATGCAGTTTGATAATCAAGGGAAGTAAATAGTACCAAACTTTATCTTTCATAAAAAGAGTTATTTCCCTTGATTACTGTATAAATTAAAGTGACTATATCTTGAGGCCCATGTTAAACTTGTGATCCCTGGATGGTAGGGCTCCGTACCGGTACTCGATATATATCGAAAACCAGTATTTTACGTTCGATAGATATATCGGATCGAACGTTACTGTATCGAACAAAATATCGATCATCAAAAGAAAATAAAAGTAAAGCATATAAATACCCAATTTAGTTGTTTTTAACGGCGAAATTCATTACGAGTTTACTTTAGGTAATCTCTAAAGTCGAGTAGTCGTAGAGGTAAGTGTGGCTACCTGGGAAACTTACAACCAATCGAAATGCGTCATTCTTTATTACTCGCCCTGTACCCGTTACACAATGGATGACAATTAGCTAATACCCCTATTCTCGTTCCCCCGTCATGTTGTTTGAAATCTGCAAATTATGCATCAATCAGCAGATTGCAGACAAATTTACGCTGATAATTGGTCAATATAGTAGATAAAAGAAAGGTAATGAACATCTCGTGATGTGATCGAGAGGTAGCGATGGAAATAATTGAAGCCGTGACCTTTCAACCTTCCTAAGATTTTATTTGGTCGATCTTTTAATATTGCC
Organism: Tridacna crocea; assembly: GCA_943736015.1. Lineage (NCBI taxonomy): Eukaryota > Metazoa > Mollusca > Bivalvia > Cardiida > Cardiidae > Tridacna > Tridacna crocea. Next base: position 48,132,395 of record OX031063.1, read on the forward strand.
GAAAAATGTGGCTTGAAAATCAGATCTCTTTTTCCATTAGATAATCTGAAATCAGTGTTCCGACTTGCGTAAATTATTGTGTAAATCATTTTATAGACTTGAAATTTGCATAACAAATGTTAATCACACGCAAGACCTCACGTAAGAAATCAAAGGACTGAAGGTCCTGAAAGTCGCACTAATGGTGAAACCTTGATATTTTTGGACTAATAGATGGTCATCACCCTTTTACATGACAATCTTGCTTTTACGTAATTCAAACAGCTTTGGAAAACCGAGCTGAAAGAAAGAAAAACTCATTTTTTTTTTACTCAAGGTTTTCTTCCAATTAGACTCAAATTTAATGGTTTACCGTAAGTCAAATTTGATTAGTTTTCAGCAATTCTTCGATTTTGACTAGTCTGCAATTTAGTTGAGCAAATGCACTTACTTGTAATAGGCAGCTTCCCACCAAGTTAGATCTTTTCATTTTTCTTTTTCTTTAATATATCCATGTTGGCATATAGCCTGACATAATATACCCAAAACAATATTAAATGTATGTCATTGGTCACCTCTATTACTTGGAACTTACTGAAACAGTGCCACTGCATACCGATGCTAGCACTTGACAATTTTTAAAAAGGGACACATAAGGGACATCTCTGTGAAAGCATTTCAAAATCTGACCAACCATTTCAGTGAAGAAGAATTTTCAAGAATTTCTTCATGTCTGAATAGTGCAAGTGGACCCCATTTACCAGAGCCATGTTTCTTGATGGATTAGAATTTCGCAAACATTTTTGAAAATGGTCACCAAAGGAACATTGCTGTGAAATTATTTTAGAATCTGATCATGGGTTTCAGAGAAGGTGAATTTTCAAGAAATTCTTCATTTCCATATAGTGCAAGTAGCCCCAGTTCACCTGAGCCATGTTTCTTGGCAAATCAAAATTTCTCGAACAAGTTTTTAAAAAGGTCACCCAAGGAACATCTCTGTGAATTTTTTTCAATATCTGATCAGCCGTTTCAGAGAAGTAAGAATTTTCAAGAATTTCTGCATGTCCATATAAGTACAAGTAGCCCCCATTCACGAGAGCCATGTTTCTTGACGGACTGAAATTTCGCAAACAATTTTTGAAAAGGGTCACCCATAGAACATCCCTGAGAAATTATTTCAAAATCTGACAAGCGGTTTCTGAGAAGAAGAATTTTTTAGAATTTTTTCATTTCTGTATAGTGCAAATAGCCCCCATTCACCAGAGTCGTGTTTCTTGACTGATCAAAATTTCACGAAAAAGTTTTGGAAAGGGTCACTTAAGGTAGTGGTTCCGTAATAGGCATAGTGCAGCATGGCATAAAATTTCTGGACAGTTGATAAAGACATATTTTGTACAGATATGATACTATTGCACATTTTTAACTGAACAGAAATTCCTTCGGGGTCCGTCTTGAAATTATTTGTTGATAATTTTGTTAGTTTCCAGAAAAGGGAGGTAATTATCATATCCATTTGTAATGAAATTATAGTAGTAATAGATTTATAAATGATAATTCTAGGAAGGACAAAAAAAAGAAAAAGTGGCTCGGTGAAAGTAGTACAATAGTGCTCATTTTTAATCTTAGCAAATTTTCTAGGGTAATATTATAGTGGACATAGCTGTTTTCTATTACTGGTCCACTACGTTAAGGAACATATCTGTGAAATTATTTTAAAATCTGGCCAGCTGTTTCAGAGAAGAAGATTTTTAAAGAATTTCTTAGAAAACTGTTTGGTTGCGATGGCAACCAAAACTTTTGACGCAATGAAATTCTGTGAACATTTTTAAAAGAGGACCTCCCAAGGAACATTCCAGCCAAGTTTGGTCCATATTGGCCCAGCGGTTTTGGAGTTGATGTTTAAAGAATTGTTGATGACGCATGACGGATGACAGACACCAGGTGATCCTAAAAGCTTCCCTTGAGCATGTTGTGCTCAGGTTAGCTGAAAAAACAGTCCTAAGGTTTTTCATCTCAACCAAACTGACTCTCAAATTATAAAAAATATTTGCAAAGTAATTAATAACCATGCAATCTACAACAGGTTAAAGACAATTGTGAATGATTAGTTTAACTCATTACCAGACCAACCCAATTTTAGGCTTGTCCAAATTGAAAGCATTTGCAGACGACAAAATTAAAGTGACAGAAAATTTGAAATTTGTTTTTTGAAGGTTAGAAAAAAAATTGTGGGAAAAGGAGAAAATGCATTTTTTTCCTTTTCACACAATGTGTTCTAAAGGCTTCTTTCTCAGGGTAGTCGAAAGTAGGGATTGTGTGGAAATGGGTTAAATACCATATCAAATTTGTTACACTCTTTTTGAGTGTTGAAATTGTATCTTTGCTATCCAAACAATGTAATTAACGTATCACATTTCTCTGTTATATCATTTCTTTAAATGTGCTGATGCTTATGTTTTTTTTTCATATATAAAACATATTTTTATAATGATGGATAAATATTTTTAAAGTATCCAATATGCTTTTTTTTTCATTAATAGTAACTTTATTATCCTTAAAAAAAAAAAAAATAGAAAGAAAAACGTGATTTTATCACTAAGCATTTGCTATGTTTATTGTTAAATAAGTTTCATCATTGGTTTTAATCATGTAAGGCAAATTCAAAATAAAGCAAGTTATAAATCGTCATGATGACGAATAGGTAATTTCTATTAATTTTTACACAAATTGAAGTTAGAAATACTATAAAAATCATGTGTTCATTTTGACCACAGATTGGGTACGTTTTGACTCCACTTGGGTAGGTTTTGACTTCATTTGGGTAAATTTTGACTCCATTCGGGTACGTTTTGACTCCACTCAGGTACGTTTTGACTTGGGTACGTTTTGGTTTGAGTACGTTTTGACTGTAAACCCCTCAACTGTCAATGTACGGTCGTAATTGCTATATTTTACCTTGCATTTCATATTTCATGTTGTATCTACTGTATACGGAGTGGATGAAATATCCTTGTCGCCACTCTTTTGGGGTCCGAACAAAAGCAGTAATCAACATTTTAACTTCAGATAGTGGTGTTAATCGTAATGTGCGTTTGTTTTCTATCCCGTCCGCCATTTGCATTTTCTTAATCAAAGTACAGTTTTGTACTTCAAACTTAAGCTGATCAAAGACCTAACATACTAGAATTGATAGCAAAAGTGCATGTCTAATTTCCATAAAATCATGTATGTAAGCGTTTCGTATGCAGTTTTATTTGTTACAAAAGTTTTTTGATGGAATAGTTTTTGAGTGCTCTGGGGTGTTTTTCGAGTGGTTTGGGATGTTTCATCCGAGACGTATCCTACGTTACAAACTAGGTCAAAGCTGCGGAACGAAACACATTTTCAAATTTAGAGCGAGTTTTACAATATTTAACCCTGAATTCATGGTTTGCATGGTTTTAAAGTGTTGATTTCAAATGACATCACTCCAGTTCGAAATTCCACCCTTATAAGCGAAGCTCTACCGTTTCGATAATACATGAATATTTACAGTAAGGTGGCTCTCGATAAGCCATATTAATCCGCGATCCCTTTTAAACTCACATTAAGCACTGATGGGGGATATCTTAGCTGAATTTTGTTTTATTTACCCATCTAAACAAAGATAGATGTAAAATTTTCACATGATATACAAAATAACCGCATTTTTTTTTTATTTAAAATTTGAGTCACGTTCTCCTTTTTCTAGCGTAGGTATATGAGTTATATGAGTTACCGGGTCCAGTCCCATCATAAAGAACAAATTCCAGACATACCAAAGAAAAAGTAGTTCCACAGCGATCGGGTTAAAAGCAGAGTAACTGCACCTCGTTTATGAAGTATATCCGACGTTTTTGATCCAATTTTTTGCATGATTCTTCAACCCACTATAGACACCCCCCCAACCCACCCTGAGCTCCTCGAGCTCATCGCAAAAAGTCGAACGTTTTGACAAACGTGCGACTTAAAAACATGGACAAAAAAGGCCATTATTTGTTTATCGTGAGTAAAATAACAGGTTTTGATGCTACATGTAGTTCTAATCCTTATTGAGAAATCTATGTCGAATCATGCGAACATACCTATCCAGAAATTAACACGCATGAAAAATTGTTCGGTGAAAAAAAAACACGAAAACCCATGACACAACAAAATGTCTCCTTGACATTGTCCGATCAGAGTCCTCTTAGACTGTCTTTTCAGCTTTTTAATGAGTAGTAAATGTAGATCTAGTAAGAATTCATATTAATTTAGGCCTACATAATTATGAAATTTCAATACAATCTAGAAGTGTTAAATTTGCGGTATTTTGTTTTTCAGGTATGCTGAAAAAAGAACAAACACAATTTTCGCATTTTTTTCTTTCTTTTATTGAAAATTGAAATATCATATGATATATCGAATATCGATCATTTTGTATCGATACAAATATCGTATCGATCAAACTGACCGATACGGAGCCCTACTGGATGGAGCCAATTTTGACCCCAGACCTACAATTTTAAACTAGAATGTGTGGTTATAAACACGAAGATTTTTGAATCTTGCCCAATAAAAAGCCCTGTACAACAAGTTTGCTCAATAAAAGGCCCTGTAAAATATGTGACCCATGAGACAGGTTTATAGAGCCAATGTAAAACCTGTGACCTCTGGGGTGGGGGTCAAACTTGACCCCCAAAGTTAAAATTTTGGCCCTCTTGGTAGAAGCCCATCAGATAAAGCTACATGCAAAATTTGATAGCCCTAGGCCTTATGGCTATGTACAAGTAGATTATTAAAGTTTCCCTATATAAGCCAATGCAAAACTTGTGATCCCCTGTGACGGGGGCTAAATTTGACCCCAGGGCTATACTTCTGGGCACCCTTGGTAGAGACCCCCTAGATAAAGCTACATGCAAAATTTGATAGCCCTAGTCCTTATAGTTAGGTGCGACAAGATTTTGAAAGTTTTCCCTATATAAGCCCATGTGAAATTTGTTACCCCCCGGGGCAGGGCCAAATTTGACCCCTGGGCTATAAGTTGGAAACCCTTGGTAGAGGTCCACTAGATAAAGCTACATGCCAAATTTGGTAGCCCTAGGCCCTATGGCTAGGTGGAAGAAGAATTTTGAAGTTCTCCCTATATAAGCCCATGTAAAACTTGTTACCCCCGGGGCGGGGCCAATTTTGACCCCAGGGCTATAATTTACACGCTCTTGGAAGAGGTCCACTAAATAAAACAACATCCCAAATTTGGTAGCCCTAGGCCATATGGCTAGGTAGAAGAGGACTTTTAAAGTTCTCCCTAAATAAGCCTATGTAAAACTTGTGACCCCCGGGGCGGGACCAATTTTGACCCCAGGGCTATAATTTGAAGAAACTTGGTAGAGGTCCACTAGATAAAGCTACATGCCAAATTTGGTAGCTCTAGGCCTTACGGTTTCAGACAAGAAGATTTTCAAAGATTTTCAAAATTTTTCAGTTTTGTTGCCATGGCAACCAGAGTTTTTGAAGGAATTAAATTCTTTCAAAAAATTCTGAAGAGGACCATGGCAGGATCATTTCTGTGAAGTTTCATCAAAATTGGATGGGTAGTTTCAGAGAAGAAGATGTTTAAAGAACAAGAGGACCATGATGGTCCTATATTGCTCACCTGAGTACCAAGCAGTAAAGATTTACAATGAAGATAAATACCAAATATCGAAGTGCAAGGCCAAAGCTTTAGGTCTTCTTGGTTTAGATAAGAAGATAATCTTTCTTAACCAAACCCGGTTATATAAATATTTAAGAGAAGTTTGAAAGTGCTCAGGTGAGCTAACTAGAGCCTTAATTTGAAGTATTTTGGTAGAGGGCCACTAGATGATGCTACATGCCAAATATGAAAGCTCTAGCCCTTAAGGTTTGGGACAAGAAGATTTTTGAAGATTTCCTTCTTTATCTCTATGTGAAATCTGAGAACCCACAACATAGGGCCAATTTCCACACTAGGGCCATTATTTGAAGTATTTTGGTAGAGGGCCACTAAATGATACTACATGCCATATATGAGAGCTCTAGCCCTTATGGTTTGGGACAAGAAGATATTTAAAGATTTCCTTCTTTATCTCTATGTGAAATCCGAGAACCCACAACATAGGACCATTTTCCACACTAGGGCCATAATTTGACGTATTTTGGTAGAGGGTCACTAGATGATGCTACATGCCAGATATGAAAGCTCTAGCCCTTAAGGTTTGGGACAAGAAGATTTTTACAGATTTCCTTCTTTATCATTATGTGAAATCTGAGGACCCACAACATAAGGCCATTTTCAACACTAGGGCCATAATTTGAAGTATTTTGGTAGAGGGTCACTAGATGATGCTACATGCCAAATATGAAAGCTCTAGCCCTTAAGGTTTGGGACAAGAAGTTTTTTACAGATTTCCTTCTTTATCTCTATGTGAAATCGGAGAACCCATAACATAGGGCCAATTTCCACACTAGGGCCATTATTTGAAGTATTTTGGTAGAGGGCCACTAGATGATACTACATGCCATATATGAGAGCTCTAGCCCTTATGATTTGGGACTAGAAGATTTTTAAAGATTTCCTTCTTTATCTCTATGTGAAATCTGAGAACCCACAACATGGGGCCATTTTCAAACTAGAGCCATAATTTGAAGTATTTTGGTAGAGGGTCACTAGATGATGCTACATGCCAAATATGAAAGCTCTAGCCCTTACGGTTTGGGACAAGAAGATTTTTAAAGATTTCCTTCTTTATCTCTATGTGAAATCCGAGAACCCACAGCATAGGGCCAATTTCTACACTAGGGCCATTATTTGAAGTCTTTTGGTAGAGGGTCACTAGATGATACTACATGCCATATATGAGAGCTCTAGCCTTTATGGTTTGGGACTAGAAGATTTTTAAAGATTTCCTTCTTTATCTCTATGTGAAATCCGAGAACCCACAACATAGGGCTATTTTCAACACTAGGGCCATAATTTGAAGTATTTTGGTAGAGGGCCACTAGATGATGCTACATGCCAAATATGAAAGCTCTAGCCCTTAAGGTTTGGGACAAGAAGATTTTTGAAGATTTCCTTCTTTATCTCTATGTGAAATCCGAGAACCCACAACATAGGGCCAATTTCCATACTAGGGCCATAATTTGAAATATTTTAATAGGGGGCCACTAGATGATACTACATGCCATATATGAGAGCTCTAGCCTTTATGGTTTGGGACAAGAAGATTTTTAAAGATTTCCTTCTTTATCTCTATGTGAAATCCAAGAATCCACAACATAGGGCCATTTTCAACACTAGGGCCATAATTTGAAGTATTTTGGTAGAGGGCCACTAGATGATGCTGCATGCCAAATATGAAAGCTCTAGCCCTTAAGGTTTGGGACATAAAGTTTTTTACAGATTTCCTTCTTTATCTCTATGTGGAATCGGAGAACCGGAGAACATAGGGCCAATTTCCACACTAGGGCCATTATTTGAAGTATTTTGGTAGAGGGCCACTAAATGATACTACATGCCATATATGAGAGCTCTAGCCCTTATTGTTTGGGACAAGAAAATTTTTAAAGATTTCCTTCTTTATCTCCATGTGAAATCCAAGAACCCACAACATAGGGCCATTTTCAACACTAGGGCCATAATTTGAAGTATTTTGGTAGAGGGTCACTAGATGATGCTACATGCAAAATATGAGAGCTCTAGCCCTTACGGTTTGGGACAAGAAGATTTTTAAAGTTTTTTCTCTCGGTTGCCATGGCAATCAGAGTTCTCCATGGAATTCAAATCTTTGAAGTATTTTGAAAGTGCATCACCTAAGGATCATTTCTGTGAAGTTTCACTGAAATCTGTTGAGTGGTTTCAGAGGAGAAGAATTTTTAAGTAATTGTTCACGGACGGATGGACGGACGGACGCCGGACAACGATCGATCACAATAGCTCACCCTGAGCACTATGTGCTCAGGTGAGCTAAAAAGTTAATGCACAGACGGACACACGGACGCACGCACGGACGCACGCACGTCGGACAACGGGCCATGACATAAGCCCGTTGGCCTTCGGCCAGTGGAGCTAAAAACAGGAAAAAGAAAATGCTGCTTTTCTCCATTTCCCACAAAGTTTTCGAAGATCATCTTAAGTCTTTACCCAACAATCCCTATTTTTTACCACCCTGAGAGACGGCCCTCTTGTCTTGAAAACGTGAGAAAAAGAGAAAACGCTGATAACCAGCATTTTGTCCCTTTCCCAAAATGTTTTCTACCTTCTTGCTCTAAAATTTCAGTTATTGAGTTACTTTTATATTGTCATCTGCAAGTTCTTTCAATTTGGACCCCTACAATTTTGTCGTTAATTGAAGAATTAACATAAAATTTTGACGGGATTGTGTGGAAAAGGTTAACTCATTACCAAACAACAATATTTTAGACTGATCCAAATTGAAAGCATTTGCAGACGACAAAATAAAAGTGACTGAAAATTTGAAATTTGTTTTGTGAAGGATAGAAAACAATGTGGGAAAAGGAGAAAATGCTGGTTACCAGCATTTTCTCCTTTTCCCACAATGTTTTCTAAAGGCTTCTTTCTCAGGGTTGTCAAAAGTAGGAAATATGTGGTAATGGGTTAACTCTTTACCATATGACAAAAAATTATTTAGCTCTAAATTTAAAGCATCAGCAGACGATGAATTAAAGGTGGTCCAAATGACAAAATGTGTCATTGAAAGGGTAGAAACATTGTAGAGAAAGGAGAAAATGCTGGTTACCAGTATTTTCTCCTTCTTCCACGATATTTTCAAAAGGCTTCTTTCACAAGGTCGTAAAAACACTGGGATTGTGTAGTACAAAGTTAAGGATTGATATTAATCCTTTGCAGTGATGTGTAAAATTGTCCTACAGATACAAATATTTTACTCTTCACCAAAAAAAACCCTGATTATTCCATATTGAAAGCAATAAAAGACAATTCAAATCATATGTATGTAGCTCACAATAATACGCTCTGTCACAAAGAAGGTAGAAAAAACATAGTGAGAAAAGGAAAATTCCTCATTACCAGCATTTTCACCTTTTTTCACCATCCCAGTACAGTTTCATTATCTCAGGTCCACAAAGGATCATCCTGTGGTATTGGGTAAAATGATAAAGAAAAAATTCCCGTTTAACTCATTACCAAACGACAATATTTTAGGGTTGTCCAAATTGAAAGCATTTGCAGACAACAAAATGAAAGTGACTGAAAATTTGAAATTTGTTTTGTGAAGGTTAGAAAACATTGTGGGAAAAGGAGAAAATGCTGGTCACCAGCATTTTCTCCTTTTCCCATAATGTTTTCCAAAGGCTTCTTTCTCAGGGTCGCCAAAAGTAGGGATTGTGTGGTAATGGGCTAACCCTTTACCATACCACAAAATTTTAGACTGGTCCAAACTGAAAGCACTTGCAGAAGACAACATAAACATAACTCAAATACTGAAATCTGTTTAGAGCACTGTAGAAAACACTGTGGGAAAAGGGAAAAATGCTGGTTACCGGCATTTTCTATTTTCTTACAATGTTTCAAAAGACTTCTTTCTTAGGGTTGTTAAAAGTCAGGATTGTGTGGTAAATGGTTAACTTATTCCCAAACTACAAAGTTTTAGGTTTGTCCAAATCAAACGTGTTTGCAGACAACAAAATCAAAGTGACTGAAAATTTGAAATTTGTTTTGTGAATGGTAAAAAACGTTGTGAGAAAAGGAGAAAATGCTGGTTACCAGCATTTTCTCCTTTTCCAACAATGTTTTCCAAAGGCTTCATTCTCAGGGTCGTCAAAAGTAGGGTTTGTGTAATAATGGGTTAACCCTTTACCACACAATCCCGACTTTTACCGACCCTGAGATAGAAGCCTTTTGAAAACATTGTGGGAAAAGGAGAAAATGCTGGTAACCAGCATTTTCTCCTTTTCCCACAATGTTTTCTACCCTGCTGGAAACAAATTTCAATTTTTCAGTTACATATAATTTGTCGTCTGCACATGCTTTCAATTTGGAGCAGTCTACAATTTGTCGTTTGGTAACACCCCGGTTACACAGACTGTCGGGCTTACATCCATTTCAAATCGGTGTCATTATTTCAAATTTTTTCGCTTTTTTATCGGTTGTCATAGGTGACCTTATTTCAAGCTGTTTGTGTAAACGGCGATAAACAGGGGTTCAATCGGTCTTTAAAATATTCCGTCTTGCGCTGGTAGAGGCCCAATCGGGATCTGACCGGTGATTAAAGATATATACGGCCACAACATCTTTCCTTCACAATGGAGTCTTCTTGGACTTTCAAGACTTCGTTGGAGACAAACATAACAGTTTTGCCTCGGTCGACGGATTTCTGGGAGTTCCCTTTGACCGACATACTAAGACAAATCGAAACTTGTCACAGAATCAATCAGATATGGCGCTGGTGAATTTTTGTGGAAACTGAATTAAAATGCCTGTCGCGCATGTAACAATGTGTCTCATGGATTCCATATTTTGATTCTTAGCTTTTTTCACCGGTGATTAGTATCAGTTCATCGGTGGCTCTTCGGTGGCTCTTCGGTGGCTTGTCGATGGCCTATAGGTGATATCGGTGATAGATAAGTTGTCAATCGGTTATTTTGTAATATTTTCACCGATCGAGAATCTTAAGCATGTTTAAAAATCTAAATCGGTAACTTTTCATCGACGAAATTCATCTTTTCCCGATAGCTTTTGATAGGTTGGGAATAGGTGACCAATATGTGACATCGGAGGCAAGTAGGTTTTCGTCGGTTCCCTCCCTACTTCGGTTAAAAAGACCACCGATTTATCAGCGATAGCTCTGTGTAACCGGGGTGTAAAGAGTTAAACAGATATCAAAACTGGATACGGGTATGGACTGTATAGCCCACTTCACTACTAGTGCCACTTGATTTCGGACTTATTGGACATTCCAAACTCTCTCCCATATAATCTGTTTATCTGACCTTTTATTTTTGAAGCCAAGCCCAGGTAGCTTAGTTGGTAACAATTGCAGGATTTGGGAACAGTAAGTTCTGGGTTGGATCCCAGGTGGCTCGGGCAATTTCTTTCCATAAACTGATGGCAGTTACAATTGCGACAGGAATGATTCCTCTCCAACCTTTGACCATTATCTCGACAATCAGCTTTTTACGCAGCTCAAAAGTTTTTCAAATGATAGTACTTCTCCATAAGTAAGATAGGAAACATTGTTGTTAAAGTAAAAAATGCTTTTTTCTCCTTATCCAGCATTTTCTCCTTTTTCCACAATGTTTTCAAAGATATATTCAGTTATGAATATAGAGCTCCAGATGGGGGGGTGATTTTGATTTCAAAATTGAAAATGTAACTTATTCCCCACTAGACCTTATGTTATGGGTACTCATTAGCATTGTTTCATCGAGACGATTCTAATGAGTACCTTCCAGGATAGGGTTTGGAAGCAAAATAAAGGATTTAGAAAACCATCATTCTCTCTTATCTGCAGCTCTGTGAATATATATAATGATTTGCTAGAAATTGATGTGAAAAGTCTACTGTCTCCTGGCAGAATGCACCTAAGCCCTCCAAAATACAATTTGTATTGGGATTGGAAGAAAACAATGTAGGAAAAGGAGAAAATGCTGGTTACCAGCATTTTCTCCTTTTCCCACAATGTTTTGAAAAGGCTCCTTTCTGAGGGTCGTCAAAAGTCGGGATTGTGTGGTAAAGGGTTAATCGTGATAACCTAATGTACATTAGTTGATTGAAATGACACAGTTTTAAGAATTGATAAAATATTTTTTCTCATTTGATTGATACTTCCTCTTAACTCTTTACCACACGATCCCGACTTTTAACGACCCTGAGAAAGAAGCCTTCTGAAAACATTGTTGGAAAAGGAGAAAATGCTGGTAACCAGCATTTTCTCCTTTTTCAACAATGTTTTCTACCCTATCAAAGAAAAGTTACACCGATTAACTCTTTAACAAACGACAAAATTTTAGATTGGTCCAAATTGAAAGGACTTGCAGACCACAAATTAAACGTTACTTAGGAGTTGAAATTTGTTTCCAGCAGGGTTGAAAACAATGTGGGAAAAGGAGAAAATGCTTGTTACCAGCATTTTCTCCTTTTCCCACAATGTTTTCAAAAGGCTTCTATCTCAGGGTCGTACAAACCAGGGATTGTTTGGTAAAGGGTTAAGACACACTGGAATTGTGGCCTGCAAATGCTCTCAATTTGGACTGTTCCAAAATTCTGTCGTTTAGTAAAGAGTTAACTATCACTAAAACACCAAGAAATACAAAAGCGGACTAACTTTTGGTTTTACAAATTGGGTACAGGCTCCCTATCTATATTTTGCATAGCTCCCTGGAGCTTTTACATGGAGAAACACCTTTATGTTAATAGCAAATTTCCTGGGCAGACCAGCAAAAAAACATCATCCTGTTGAAAATGTTACACCTGCAGAACTCTCTCATATTTTTCGTATAAAAGCATGGTACATACACAGTGTGCTCTTGAACGATACTTTCAAAAACAAAAACTATAAAGAATACATGTACCTCATAATGTGTCTATTTTTACTGAAATATGAATCAGTCAGAATGCCAACAGTTCTAACAAAATACTCATTCCAAAAGGTGTTCAGGCTTGATGTTTGACTGCAGTAATCATTTGATCTGACCTCAGCTTTACACAATGTCTTTATTGCAAGGATGCTCTATGAATCCATCACAGATACATTAGTTCACCAAAGTCATTCTGAAAATTTACTTACGGTTTGCAGAAGTTTGTCCAACTTGAAGACAAAAGCATAGAAAGACTAGAAGCTGTGCAAGTACAGAAAATGACCATCTAAATAGCAAATTGGATCTTGTATGATGAAGTTTGACAGGGACTTGCGTGTTTGTTTCAGTTACTTGCAGAACATATTTAACCCATTACCACACAATCCCTACTTTTGACGTCCCTGAGAAAGAAGCCTAAGAAAACATTGTGGGAAAAGCAGAAAATGCTGGTAACCAGTATTTTCTCCTTTTCTCACAATGTTTTCTACCCTTCACAAAAAAAAATTCAAATTTTCAGGCATTTTTGTTTTGTCATCTGTAAATGCAATTTGGACCAGTCTAAAATATTATCGTTTGGTAATGAGTTAAACAATTGTACCTCTCTGCTGTCAAGGAAGACAAACTGGCCCATAACAAGCCGAATACATTTTCTGTGGATTCTTTTGGCATTTGAATGAAATGGGGTAAAAATGTTGCACATGATGAAGGCCTCAAGGGTTTGAATGACATATTGTGTAAGGATGTGGGATAGATTTAATGATGACCCAAATAGTTCACATTATTTACTTACTAGAAAAGATGTATGTACACTAGTATCAATAACTGCCAATATAACTCCATCATAAATTGGCCAACCTTGGTATATATAAAGTCGACATGTCCATGCACTATTATAATGCGTGCCATGTATGGTCATCTTCGCAAGCCAAGGCCGACAATTTACTACGCTACTCTACCTTTGGCAGATCGAGCTTGATTTTTACGTTCACCCGATACGCTTTTTCATTGGATGCAGCCAGTTCTAGCTGCAACGAATGAAATCGCCCATCGCATTTCATCTTTGATAAAAATAGAACAAGGTCTCCTCTACCTTTCGGATAAAAGGTAAAACATGGAAACCCACATGGATGTCTGCTTATCGCTTCATATGTATTCGTAAGCGGTTTCTAAAACGCTATTTCATTTGCTTTTAGAAATATGATGTAAAGAGGGGTAATAACAAGCATCAAATAGAGGGCGCATCGCAGGAATCACGATATCGGGCTCAATCAGTCAAGGTAAGATCCACGTAGTGATCGTAACCTTTGCTCACGAAGATGATGTATGGCATAAGGGACTTCAACACACAGAAAGGTACATGCCAACATATGCATAAATGTTGTGTCAGATCAGCCTGCACATTCCCGCAGGATAATCCGAAATTGCACTTTCTATTTTTATGTAACTTTTGCCCAAGTCTATTGTAGCAGAAAATCTAATGTAGTCGAAAAGTGCTGTCTTGGCTTAGCCTGTACAGACTGCGCAGGCTAATCCGAGATGACACTTTAGGCATATGTCCAAATACACCTTTCTTCGTGTGTTATAAGCCATATGGTTAAACTGTATGCCACTTGGTAAGGGTTAAACCAATTTTTTTTACAGAAAACAAGAGCATTGTACATGGGTGCCATGAATGCTTGCTGCAGATGCTTGATTTTTGGTAAAAATTTCAAGTCCAAGTAGCTTAATTGTGTAATAAAAAATTAGTCTATTATCTAAGTCAAGCTATCTAATACAGCTTCTCACTGAAATATATGCAAAATAACAAATATTTAATTCCAATGTCAAGGTTGTAAAAAGCATGATTGTTTGGTAAAGGGTTAATGGCAGGGTAGAAAGCATTGTTTAAAGCAACATTGTAGAAAACATTTTTGGAAAAGGGGAAAATGCTGGTTACAAGCATTTTCTCCTTTTCCGATAATGTTTTCAAAAGGCTTCTGTGTCAAGGTCATAAAAACCAGGATTGTTTGGTAAAGGGTTTATAGGAAACAGTCATCTGAAAAAGGTTGTTCACTATTCTATAAAAGGAATAAAAAAGTTCAAGTAAAATAGCAAAGGATTTCTTGTAATGAAAGGAATTAGCTCCTCCTTTTCTCAACAAGCATGAAAGCTAATTCTACTGTCAGGGTTTTAATTAACCCATTACCACACAATCCCTACTTTTGACGACCCTAAGAAAGAAGCCTTTAGAAAACATTGTGGGAAAAGGAGAAAATGCTGGTTACCAGCATTTTCTCCTTTTCCTGCAAAGTTTTCTGCCCTTTACAAAACAAATTTCAAACTTTCAGTCGCTTTTATTTTGTTGTCTGCAAATGCTTTCCATTTGGACACAACTAAAATTTTGTCGTTTGGTAATGAGTCTAAGGTACCAACTGGTATACGGTAATTTACATGCATAATTCATGCATAGCAGAATATAAATATGAAAACCAACTATCCATTTTGCATTTTATCCTGTTGTATTTTCTCTTTGCTCCATAAACAGTTTTCAATCCTTTTCTAAACAAATCAATGACCCTGTGAAACCAATTTGGGGATCCTAATCCAGAAACAGTAATATCTTCTGACCTCTTTATCATAAATCAGTCTAATACATTTGTCAAAATTGAAGGACTTTGAATACAAAAAATTAAATGCAAATTAGGCTAACGTTCCCATAGTAACAAAGTCGACACATAGGGATCGTCTGGAACCCCTAGAAGACATGCTCTTTGTGCAGGAAAAAAAACAAATACCGGTACAGTAACTTGGCATTCTAATAAAAATGCAGTGAGATCACCTGATGGCCAATTTTGCAGCAAAATATGATCTAGAATGCCACAGGAGCTCTGCTAGAGTGCAAAGTTTCCTGAAAATTTTATATCGATCAATTATAGTTTTCTAAAATAGTCATCTCATAACTCATGGCAGAAAGATGCCACCAAACCATAATTACATACAACATACGAAAATTTTGTTCGTAATAACAAAAGTAAGAAGGGGCCTGGGTCTATAACATGTGCAAATGGGAAATCTTACAGGGGTGAAGAAACCGGAAATTTGAATCTACTTCATTAAGTCATTATTTCCTGTAACAAATTTGCAGCACACCATTTTTAACCTTTACTACACAATCCTGAGTTTGAATGACCTGGGGGAAGAAACCTTTTGGAAAACATTGCGGGAAAAGGAGAAAATGCTAGAAACTCCTCTTCCCACAAAGATTTCTACCATATCAAACACAAACACTAACATGACCATGGGATGTTTTCAGAAGGCTTTTTCTTCTGGGTGATAAAAACCAGGGATAGTTTGGTAAAATGTGAAATGAATATGTGATCGGTTGAAAAGATATGAAAACAGGTAGTTCACCAGCTATAATGATATACTATCTCAACCAATGGGTAATGCAGTGGAAAACTGCGCCCAAAAATATTGTGATGCATCGAGGTACAACGTTGCAAATCAAAAAGTCTAATACAGACAACATCAAGATCTAAAACACTGAATGTAGTGTAATTCTGTTTACTTTCATGATTTGGTAATTTGACAGAACTTGGACAAAAATCTGCTATGTTATTGCCCGAACTAATTAGCTTATCAATGATATGTTTCTGGTTCTTGTTCCAGAAAAGAAAGTATCGCAAGCTGCAATAACACCTCTATACAAGCAGTAATTTGTGTTCCTGTTAAGACAATACCTCTATAAAAGTAGCAGTAACACCTCCATACAAGCAGCAATTTTTGCTCCTGACAAGATAGTCCCTCTATTAAAGCAGCAATTTGTGTTCCTGACAAGACACTACCTCTATACAAGAGGACCATGATGGTCCTATATTGCTCACCTGAGTACCAAGCAGTAAAGGTCTACAATGAAGATAAATACCAAATATCAAAGTTCAAGGTCAAATAATTCTGACAGGGTATGTAACTGTGCAAAATGCATCTTTCTACTTTTAGAACAAGATTTTTAAAGTTTTCCTTCTTTGTTCCAATGTTTCAAACTTGTGACCCCCGGGGCTGGGCCAGTTTTAATCCCAGGGGCATCATATGAACGATCTTGGTAGAGGTCCACTAGGAGATGCTACATACCAAATATCAAAGCTCCGCACCTTCTAGTTTCAGAGAAGAAGATTTTTAAAGTTTTCCTTCTTTGTTCCTATGTTTCAAACTTGTGACCCCCGGGGCCGGGCCAGTTTTGACCCCAGGGGCATCATATGAACAATCTTGGTAGAGGTCTACTCGGGGCTGGGCCAGTTTTGACCCCAGGGGCATCATATGAACAATCTTGGTAGAGGTCCACTTGGAGATGCAACATACCAAATATCAAAGCTCTGCACCTTCTAGTTTCAGAGAAAAAGATTTTTAAAGTTTTCCTTCTTTGTTCCTGTGTTTAGACTTGTCATCCCCGGGGCGGGGCCAGTTTTGACCCCAGGGGCATCATATGAACAATCTTGGTAAAGGTCGACTAGGAGATGCTACATACCACATTTCAAAGCTCTACGCCTTCAAGTTTCAGAGAAGAAGATTTTCAAACATTTTGCTATTTTTTCCTTTTGGTTGCCATGGCAACTAGAGTTATGGCTGGAATTCAATCTCTTTAACAACTTTGATAGAGCTTCACCAAGGGAACATCCCTGCCAAGTTTCATCAAGAAGGGCCCAGTGGTTTAGGAGAAGAAGAAATTGTGGACGATGAACGACGAACGACGGACATTGGGCAATCACAAAAGCTCACCATGAGCACTTCGTGTTCAGGTGAGCTAAAAAGTTGGTAATCAAGATTCTCTCCTTTTCCCACAATGTTTTCTATTCACTTAACTTTTACGGCAATTTCTTTTTTGGCTATTCCAAATTGAAAGCATTTGCAGAAAACAATATAAATGTGACTCCAAAAATGTGAAAATTAACTTTAAAAGAGTTGAAAACATTGTGGGAAAAGGAGAAAATGCTGGTTACCAGCATTTTCTCCTTTTCCCACAATGTTTTCAGAAGGCTTCTTTCACAGGGTCGTAAAAGGCAGGTATTGTTTGGTACAGGGTTATAGGCCAAATTCTACAATTCATGCCATATTAACCCTTTCCCAAACAACAAACTTTTGGACTAGACCAAATTGTAGCATTTGCAGATGACAATTTAACTCTTGCTGAAAAGATGATTTCTGTCTATGATAAGGTAGAAAACATAGTGGGAAAAGGAGAAAATGCTGGTTACCAGCATTTTCTCCTTTTCCCACAATGTTTTCAAACGGCTACTATTCCAGACCCGTAAAAACCAGGGATTGTTTGGGAGAGGGTTAAAATTATCCTCTGCAAATGCTTCAAGTTGGGATTTTTACATACATGTAACCTTGTCATTTGGTGGAGAATTTACACTTTACAATACAATCCTGAATTTTAACCCATTACCAAAAGGCAAAATTGAAGACTGGTCCAAATTGAAAGCATTTCCAGACGAAAAAATAAATATGGCTCAAAAATGTAAAATTGTTTTGGGAACGGTAGAAAACATTGTGGGAAAAGAAGAAAATGCTGGTTACCAGCATTTTCTCCGATTCCCAGAATATTTCCTAAAGCTTTCTTTCTTAGGGTCATGAAAAGTAGGAATTGTATGGTAATGGGTTAAGATCCCTGAAAAAGAAGGTGTTAGATAACATTGTGAGAAAGAAAAGAAGAAAATGCTGGTAACCTGCATCCTCTCCTTTTCCCACATTGTTATCTATCCTATCCACGACAGGTATATCATTTGGGCTAGATTTGCATTATTGTGCGTAAAATGCTTTCTTCTCCTCCAAACTTTTGTTGTTTAGTAAAGTATTAACCCATTACCACACAATCCCTACTTTTGACGACCCTGGGAAAGAAGCCTTTTGAAAACACTGTGGGAAAAGGAGAAAATGCTGGTAACCAGCATTTTCTCCTCTTCCCACAGTGTTTTCTACCCTTCCCAAAACAAATTTCAATTTTTCAGTCACCTTTATTTTGTCGTCTGCAAATGCTTTCAATTTGGACCAGTCTAAAATTTTTTTGTGTGGTAAAGCCTTAAACAAGGCAACTGGACTACCAAGCAGTTAATCAGCACGTAGCCAAACAGTTATCAGCATGTAACAAAGTTATAGCTTTGTTATGTAGATTGTCACTGCATACATGGCAGAGTTTATGATACAGACAGTGAAATATGAGTCACACAAGGAAGGCAGCATGCTGGGAATGAAAATTGTTAACTCCTTCGCCAAACCACAAAATTTTAGCCTTGTCCAAATTGAAAGTATTTGCAGACGACAATAGAAACATGACTTAAAAAGTAAAATTTGTTTTGGATAGGGTAGAAAACATTGTGGGAGAGGTGAAAATCCTGGTTACCAGCATTTTCTCAATTTCCTACAATGCTTTCAAAGGGCTTCATCTTCAGGGTTGTTAAAACTCCAGATTGCATAGTTAAGGGTAAACTGGTATAAATAGATCTGGCTCATATTCATACAAGTTAGTCTTTGTAAAGCTTTACACTTCAGATCATGTACTGAACTTTCTTGATTACCCAAAACTTATTTAACTCATTACCAAACGACAATATTTTAGGCTTGTCCAAATCCAAAGCATTTGCAGATAACAAAGTAAAAGTGACTAAAAATTTGAAATTTGTTTTGTGAAGGGTAGAAAACATTGTGGGAAAAGGAGAAAATGCTGGCTACCAGCATTTTCTCCTTTTCCCACAATGTTTTCTAAAGGCCTGTTTCTCAGGGTCATCAAAGGTAGGGATCATGTGGTAACGGGTTAAATATTTCCATATTATAGACAACATCAGAAGCCTTGGTAGACCGTGAAGATCAAGATCTGACTTCACAAAACATGCAGTCTGATCTTTGATCTACACTGTCCACTGCCTTTTTCTAGATTATGAGTGAACTGTGTCTCAACCTTGTAGCCGAAACTGTATTTGTAGCCATCGAGCAAATGCAACTGATTATCATTACAGGTTTTTTTTTTTTTACTAAGAAAGTGACCCCGATAGTCAACGCTAAATTTTCCCCTTAATAAATCAACTTTCCCTTCTGTGATAGAAAGTATTGTTCTAAGATAGTTAATAAGCCCAATCCCAGACCGAAAGATCAACTGTAAAGACGACTGATACTTTTGTCTTATAATAAGCCATCCGCCTTTGGGATTCATGGAGAACTGTCACTGATCCATGCTTTCGTACTTTCCATACATTCTTTGTATGGAATATTCTGAACACACTCGATGTATAACACAACAAAAACACTGGGGCCCAGCATTTGGTATTCAGCGCTTTCTTCCATGCATCACCAAAAACATGGATACCAGCATTCAGTGTTTATTCTGCACAGGGGTGATTGAGCTATTCACACTAAAATCATCAACATCGCTCAATATTGCAACATAATGCCCAACAAAGATAGAAAGAAATGGAAGAGTGGTAACTATGACACTTCCGGAAAATCAGGTTTGTCTTGTTCTATTTTTAGATTATTTGCAGAAAAATTCTGCTGCTTGGAAAAAAGTTGTATTTCTCTTCACAAGCATTATCAAAATATAAAGTAAGGATATTCAGGCTTTATCTTTATTTATCACTATACATGTATATGTATTTTGAGACTTGTCACAAACTAATGTGAAAAAAAATCCTCTGTCATTTTATTTCAATTCATAATTTCAGTGAAATGCTTCAGACTTTATTTATGCAAAACAAGCATGATTGTAAATCAGTAGCAGACCTTTTTTTCCTCTTGATAAAGTTTTGGATTTTATTTACATGTACATGTGAAGTGATAGAAATCAGCAATCACAAATTTCTTATTGGATCTAGTTATAACTTCTGATGAAGATTTTTGACCTATGTTATTCCTCAAGAAAGAAACTAGACCTACATGTAGATCAAGTCTAAATTAGAAAAAGAAATTGGTAATTTTTTTTACAATGAAAATAGATCTACACAACCTTGATGGACTACATGAACTAGATCTTGATGGTGGGAGGATGGAGATTAGGCATTCTTGTGTTACAGTATTTTCACGAAAGCTTTTTTCTAAGATTTGGCCCAGTGACCTTTTTGACCCGACATGTATGTGACCCAATATTGAACTTGTCCAGGATGTTACCAACACAAACATTCTGATCAAGTTTCATAACAGACTGAAAATTTGGCCTCTAGAGTGCACACAAGGAAAATGTTGGCACATATCTCCACAAAACATCCAAATCATAAAAACTCATCCAGGTGAGCTAAAAATGTGTAAAACCTCTTACCAGCATTTTCTCAAATTTCTCCTGTACTTCATGATCTGACATTTGATTGATGACCTCGTGACTGCCCCCATTGATCCCTTCTTCAGGGTAGGGCTGTAACCTCTGGTTGGGCGGAAGAGTAGCATTCTGTTTCTTGTCCTTTTTGTCTTTTCCAATCTTGAACGACAGCTGTCAACAAAGAAAACATACCTATAACATTATAAACAGCCTTTTCATACCCTTGTTATAGACTGCTTCTTAACCATTTACCACTAAACCCCAAATTTAGCAACCCAATGAAAGAGGCCTTTTGGGTATTAACCAAGAAAATGGTGGTAACCATCATTTCCTCCTTTTTCCACAACATTCTCTACCCTATAAAAGACATGTTCCATTATATGAGCTACATTTGAATTGTTGTCTGCAATTGCTTTCAATTTAGAGAGTCTAAAATTTAGTTGTTTGGTAAAAGAGTAAAAATACTCTTTACCAAACAACAAAATTTTGGAATAGTCCAAATTCAAAGAATTTGCAGCTGACAAATTAACAATTGAAAATAACAATTTCTGTTTTGATATGTCCGAAAAAACAATGTTGGAATAGCAGAAAATGCTGCTCAACAGCATTTTCTCCTTTTCGCATGCTGTTTTCTAAAGTCTTAAAAGTCGTAAAAAGCCAGGACTGTATGGTAAAGACTCTACTCTAAACCACACAACAAAATCCAGACCTGTCCAAATTGAAATTGCAGAAGACAAAACAAATGTGACTAAAAACAGTTATATTTGTTCTTGGAAGAGTAACAATATTGTTGGAAAAGGAGAAAATGCATTCTGAAGAATTTTCTAAAACTTATTCTGAACAATTATTCTAACTTTGAAAGTAACATTCTATGATTGGCTAAACCAACTGCATCCTCGGATACCCCGGGGTCTCCCTATTTGCTACGCTACATCGACCCCTGGGACAATTAATTGAATTTCCCTCGCTTTACCGCTGGCCGAATGCTGGCTTTTCATTGGTTCCATCATCATTTTGTGATGGGCGAGTGGACTGTATGCTATCACGTTTCGTATCGATTTTCAGCGGCTGATTCAAAGTTTTATTAGTCAATTGTCCCAGGGGTCGATGTACCGTAGCAAATAGGGAGACCCCGGGGTATCCGAGGATGAACCAACTGCTTTTGCCAGTGAATCATAAGATGTGTTACTTTAACCCTTTCCCAAACAAGCCCTGATTTTTATGTGTCTGCAGTAAAAGTCTTTTGAAAACACTGTGGGAAAAGGAGAAATTGCTCGTTACGAGCAATTTCTCCTTTTCACAGTGTTTTCTACCCTTTTTCAGAACTTTCTGCCATTTTCTCAAAATCTAAAATTGTCATCTGCAAACTCTTTCAGTTTGGGAGAGTCCAAAATTTGTCGTTTGGGAAAGGGTTAAAAAAAGAAATTCTTCAGGATAAGTCTCAGAGTATTCTAAGGATAGGTAACCTTTGGTGAATACAAATGTTGTTTAACTCTTAACCACAAGAGACAATTTTAGACTGGTCCAAATTCAAAGCATTTGCTGACGACAAAATAAAGGTGACTGAAAAATTGAAATTTGTTCTGGGAAGGGTAGGAAACACTGCGTGAAAAGGAGAAAATGCTGGTCACCAGCATTTTCTCCTTTTCCCACAGTGTTTTCAAAAGGCTTCTTTCTCAGGGGTGTCAAAAGTAGGGATTGTGTGGTAATGGGTTAATGAACTATTTACCACACAATCCCGACTATTAACGACCCTGTTAGAAGGAAGCCATTTGAAAACCTTGTGGATAAAGGAGAAAATGCTGGAAACCAGCATTTTCTCCTATTCCCACAATGTTTTCTGCTCTTTTACAGGCAAATATCATCATTTCAGTCACTTTTGATTTGTTGTCTGCAACAACTTAGACTTTGGAAACCTGTAAAATTTTGTTTTTTGGTATAAAAGAGTTAATTTTCACATTGAAAAAATTCTGGGGAATAAGACTTAAAAATATTCTTGAAAATGGTTGGTGAATACAGGCTCAGGACTTCTCCAATAGGGGGGAATGGGCAAATTCTTTAAATTAATTTCTTATCTTACAAATATTTACTAATACTTAATCTCTTTATCTTTCTGAACCACCAGATCCTGATGAAGCAGTTGAAAGTCTTCTTGAATAAACTTGTTTGCTTGAATTGCTTCCCATTCAATCCCGTGTTTTAACCCTCCGAATGCTGACCTTTTGCAGATCATTGTAGGTCAAGATCAGACTGCATAGAATGTGCAGTCTGATCTTTGATCTACACTGTCTGCTAAGGAAATATTATTCTCTCATATACTTTATCAGCTTTAAGTGAAACATGTAGTGATTTTTTCAAAATCTTTCTGTATAACTTCATAATCCAGTAATCCTCTGGTTTTTTTTGGAACTGATTTTAAAAATGAAAAATTTCTGAAACTGATACAAGAATACAGCCCTTTACCACACTATCCCAACTTTCAAAAACTCTGTGGAGAAAGACTTCTAAAAATATTGTGGGTAATGGGTAAATGTTGGTAACCAGAACTGTCTCCTTTTCCCACAGTGTTTTCTACCCTTCCATAGAAAAAAATCCTTATTTGAAACACATGTCATCTGCAAACACTTTCAAATTGGACAAGTCAAAATTTTGCTTTATGATAAAGTGGGAACCCTTTACCACACAATGATGACTTTTGACATCCCTGAGGTAGAAGCCTTTTGAAAACATTGTGGGAAAAGGGGAAAATGATGGTAACCAGCATTTTCCCTATTTCCCACAATGTTTTCTATCTTTCCCAAATCAAGTTTTAATTTTTCAGTTACACAATTACACTTTGTCATCTGCAAATACTTTCAATTTGGACCAGTCCAAAATTTTGTCGTTTGATGACTGGGGTTAACTCTTTACCAAACAACAAAATTTCAGACTTGTCCAAATTGAAAGCATTTGCAGCAGACAAAATAAATGTGACTCAAAAGTTGAAAACTGTTTTGGGAAGGGCAGAAAACATTGTGGGAAAAGAAGAAATTGCTGGTGACAAGCATTTTCTCCTTTTCCCACAATGTTTACAAAAGCCTCCTTTTTCAGGGTCGTGAAAACCAGGGATTGTGTGGGAAAGGGTTAATTCAGGATTCAAAGATTAGGATGGAAAGAGCATGATTAAGGTGGGTGGGGTGCTGTACCCATAAATATGGTTATTACATGTATTTGCTGGGGAATGGGTAAAAAAACTGCATACATCATTATAAATCTTTCATTTTCTGGAAAAGCAATGCTCGTAGTCATGGTAGAAGCATACAGCTGATGATACTTGTACCTACCTTTCTCACTGACAGTTTTTCTGGGATCTATCAAAATAAAGACTCAAAAGTCAATGAAACTGCATAAAGTTGGATCCTTAACTTTTTCTTAACCATTAACCACACAATTTCACATTTTGTCAGATTCCATTTAGACCCTACTAGGCACCATATCAAATTTGACCCAGACAGCAAATCAAATGTGATGGGATTTGCTTATGATAGGATAGAAAACCAGCAGTCTTGCGTGTGCCTTGAGAATTTGTGTGGCAGCCTTAAGATAACCGCATGACAGCCATGTGAACATGTGGCTTCGTTTTTTTTCATGCATTCAACCTGCAGACACTGTACAGTTCGCAAGTCAACCGTCAAACAACGTACAGAGATCACTTTGCAAATATGCAGTTTGTGCAACAGGTACGAACAGGTAGTGATTGTCTTTGCAGTGGAAATCGTACAACGAAAAAATCGCACGGCTGATATGAAATAGGCTTTACCGTTATAAGCAATAACTGTTTCTCCTTTTCCTTACCAGATTTCAGAAGCTTTCTCCCTCAGGGGTATAAAAATGTACCATAGCTAAACTAAAAAAACTTTCAAAAACAAATAAAAGACTTGTGTGTGAATAAAACAAATTCTGACCTGTGCCCACTGCCCAATGTTGTCACACAATGTATAGTCTTAGAACAGAGACACACAATTGGTGAAAAATAAAGCCAGAAACACTGAGAGGCAGTTAAAGATGGCAACAGTACACAAAAATAAAGGTGCTTTAACCTTTTACCACACAGTCCCGGCTTTTCACAAGCCTAAGGAAGAAAGTCTTTGAAAACATTATGGGAAAAGGACAAACCAATCAGAAGATGTGTTACTTTTAAGTTTGGAAAATCTTGAAGAATGAGACAAAGAATGTCTTGAGAATGTCTGGTGAATAATTGGGCCTATGTAGCTGATATTTTCTCATTGCCTACATTTTCAGGCATGTAAAAATGTTTTATTCAGGTTGTTAAAACACAAGATACATGTAGTTTGGTAAATGGCGACCAGGCTATCAATAAATATTTCAAAATTTCAGTGTGACTGCTTTTTCATCCGTTCAACATGGCTGTTTCCTTTTTATGACATTTTAACCCATTACCACACAATCTCTACTTTTGACGCCCCTGAGAAAGAAGCCTTTGGAAAACTTTGTGGGAAAAGGAGAAAATTCTGGTAATCAGCATTTTCTCCTTTTCCCACAGTGTTTTCTACCCTTCCCAGATCAAATTTCAATTTTTTCAGTCACTTCGTCTGCAAATGCTTTCAATTTGGACCTGTCTAAAATTTTCTCAGTTGGTAAAGAGTTAAGTGTTAGAAATTTGTTTTCTTATCATGAAACTGGTGGTGTCTACAATTAAAATGATTAGTATGGAACACAGTTAGTGCAGGTGGCTGTCATGTTACCAAAAGATTAACTCTTTATAAGAAGAAAAAATCTTTGACTTTTCCAAATCGAAAGAATTTGCAGTCAACCATTTAAATGTCTTCAAAAGATGAAATGTTTCTCAGAATTGATAGAAAACATTGTGGAAAAAAAGGACAAAATACTCATAGATAGCATGTTCTCCTTTACCCACAATTTAAGAGTTCTTATTCAGGGCTATTAACCCATTACCACACAATCCCTACCTTTGACGCCTCTGAGAAAGAAGCCTTTAGAAAACATTGTGGGAAAAGGAGAAAATGCTGGTAACCAGCATTTTCTCCTTTTCCCACAATATTTTCTACCCTTTACAAAACAAATTTCAAATTATCAGTCACTTTTTATTTTGTCGTCTGCAAATGCTATCAATTTGGACCAGTCTAGAATATTGTCGTTTGGTAATGAGTTAAGGCATGGAAATGTGTGGTAGGTTAACTCTTTGCCACAGAATCCCAAGTTTTAATGACCTTTAGAAAGAAGCCATTTGAAAA
This sequence comes from Tridacna crocea, assembly GCA_943736015.1. Taxonomy (NCBI): domain Eukaryota; kingdom Metazoa; phylum Mollusca; class Bivalvia; order Cardiida; family Cardiidae; genus Tridacna; species Tridacna crocea. The sequence continues at coordinate 48,158,483 of OX031063.1, forward strand.
CTTTGTTGGAAAAGGAGAAAATGCTGATAACCAGCTTTTTATCCTTTTCCAAGAATGTTTTCTACTCCTTTAGAGTCAAGTTTCATGGATTAAGCCACAGTTAAATTGACATCTGCAACATCCATGAATTTGGACAAGAGCAAAAAACTGTTGTTTTCTATAGGGTTAAACTGTTTATAAAAATACATGTAAGTCCTTCTAAATTTGTTTTCTAAAAAGCAATCTGAAGAAGAATAAAAGTTAATCACAGACATTATTTTTCTGCAATGATATCTTCTACCATTTTTACCACATCTAGAATTTTTTTCTTACCCTTTTTCTGATAGATCTTTCCTGTCAAGTATAAAATGATAAGTAATTGAGGACTGTATTCTGAAAAAAAGGTTTTTTTTCCCGCAGCTTTGTCTCAATTTTACTTTTTGTGTAGTAACGATAAAATTGACCATTTACTTAACAACCTCCCATTCTAACTACCCTGAGGAAAGAAAGGGAATCTAGCATTTTCTCAATTTTCCACAATATTTTCCACCCTATCAATGACAAATATCTTGGTCTAACCATTACTCAAAATGTTGGCTGCAAAAGCAAATCTATACTATACTATACTGCAAAAGTGATGACCATTTGTATTTATACCAGATTCTTACTGCAAATGCCTCGTAACAGAATTCGATTTAGTCTCATTTCAAGGATCGGAAAAACCCTGACTATTCTTGAGCGTAAAAAATTACCAAAATGTCCGCACAAAAGAGCATGGAACAGTTGAAGGTGTTGTTAGTGCTAGAATATAAACAAGCTGATCTGGATTATAAATCTAACATTCTTTTTAAAATCATATCAGGTGAACTTTGCCAAATACACGAATCGCAGCTTTTACAACTTAGATGACATAAAATGTCGTCAACACCAAAATAAACAAGTTTGACGCATTTTTAAGAAGACTGTCATTTTAAATGTAAGTAACAAAGTTCATCGTAAATAATTTATGACTGATAAATTTTGACCAAAACTGCACTTGAATTTCCCAAAATAAAAGAGTAAGGCTCCTTCCCAAGTTTTGCAAAAAAAAAAATATACCTTGAATTCATCGAACAACCAAATTGTCCATGGGCTAACTTCAGTCTGAACGTCTGCTCCGATGCTATTTTTGTCACTGGCCTATGCAGACTTTCAAAGCAATATTCATTCAAAATATTTTGATGGCATCTTTTCGAATGGCTCTATGCGACCAAATTTCCAATTACAGCTAATAAAATGGGCATGGATTGTTAGATAAACGATAAATCTTTAACATCACCCAAACTGCAGTCATACTAAAATACGCCCTACAGGAAAAATTCGCCCTATGACATCCCGCATCGTAGAGATCGGTTATAGAACACTTTTCAGCAACTGTCAGAACGAAAACTATCGATGAAATATCTCTAAAATTATACAAAAAAAAGTCATGATATTTGAAGACATGTTAGATAAAGTACATGTATATTGTAAAAGGTATAACTAATTAATTCCATCTGACACAGTCCATACACCCGTAGGGCGATCAATTTTACGTAGGGCATCGTAGGGCGAATTTTTCCTGTAGGGCATATTTTAGTATGACCCCCCCCCAAACTATGCTGCAAAATACCAATTAAATCAATGGAAATTTACCTTTTTTCTCAACGTAAATAAATCAAGTCTAATTTGTAAACAACTAACATGGCAACTTCTGTTAAACAGGCATGTGCTCTCAACAGGATTTGAATTTTGTACAGTCTGGTTCTCAAACCCTAACAACCATTTTCACACAAGGTGCCTTTGTCAACAGCGACATTCACAACAAAACTGTCCTGTAGTGTGTTAGAGATACAGCGATTTCTGCAGAGACATGCACATTGATGATATCACCATGTTTTTATTTCTGGTGAAGTAGGTCAAAGGTTATTTACGTTGAAAAGTACACAGATTTGCACGAAGGTAAGATTTCCATGTACTAAGGAACATCAGTTTTTATGTAAGGATTAATCATTTATCTTACGATCCATGCCCATCTCGTTAGCTTTCATTGAAAATTTTGTCACATAGATGCCATAGAACCATTCAAAAACATGCGGGTATAACTGTATTAATTCCAGAGACTTTTAATGAACGTTGCTCTGAAGGTCTGCAAAGACCAGTAACAAAAATAGCATCGGAGCAGACCTTCAGACGGGTGACAGATGTTTCGGTAACACATGAGTTCAGTAACATAGATTTATAGAGTAAATCGACTGGATGTTTCGGTAACAAAGCAATTATATTGTATTTATGTTCTGTGACATTCTTCACACCCAATGTATGGCTTTGTTTTGTTCACACCTTTTACTTTTACACTTTTCACCCATTGATAGATAGGTTCCAACCTTTTATTTTTTCAATCTCTACCATTTTTCGCTTAGTAGTCATTTTCACATGGTCAATACATACAGCATGAAATGGGGTACATAACAAAAATATTATTTATGAAACATAATGGAAATTACAAATTAAGGTTTGAAATAACGAAGGTTTGATAAAAATACAGCCATGCGTCCGGTGTAAAGAATGTCACATATATTATTGCTTTGTTACCGAAACATTCAATTGGTTTACACTATAAGTCTATGTTACTGAACTCGTCTGTTACCGCAACATCCGTAAATCCTTCAGGCGGTATCCGGTCAAAACGTCCCACAGTCAAAACGTCCCACTTTTGGATAAAACGTCCCCTATTCCATTCCGAATTGGTTAAAACATCCCCCTAAAATGTCCCCGTATATCCTATGAAAAATAATTACTTTAATCTTGGTTGATTATTTCAGAAAACTTTCTAAGTTGATGTGTAACATTATGATATCATAAATTTATTGTTACAGGGCTTTACATATTTACCCATATCCTGCCGAACCTATAGTTTTAAAGGGCAAAAAATTAATTTTCGACAAATCTTATGACATTCAACTTAATAATATGACTTGAGTCAATATTCAATACCATAGCTGTGTACTTCAATACCAGACTACACTCATGTCCATGGATCCTTTTTTTTACGATTTTAATCGGAATTATGATTGTTTAATGTAGGCTAAATAGAATCAATATTTTTATAAACGTGGGCTAAGGGTTAAGGCCCATATTGTCTCCCTGCACGAATGTTTATTCGACACGCTCGAACGCCTCCATGGCTATCTGAAGTGTTTTGAGATAACTGATTTATTTTATTGTGTTAAGTTTTCATTCAACCCTTATCCAAACAATCCAAAATCTTATCTACCAAGAGAATGAAACATTTTCATATCATCGTAAGAAACGGACAAATTCCAGTAATCAGCATTTTATTCTTTTCTAGTATTGTTTCTTGACAAAGTATTTTTTTTTTTGTTGGGAGCAAAGAAGGAAAAGAGCAATCACTGTTTGCAATGATTTGCCCATTTATAGGAACAATAGTTGACCATGTACATACCAAATGAGTAAATCGGACATTCAATAAAAAAAAAAGCTGCAAACAATAAGTTAATTACGGCTTTGCCGTTATGATGATTGCGGTCAGGAACGGGAAATAGTGTATAAACGGCTTTTCCTAATTCTCACACAATGGTCGAGTCCAATTCTTCATGCAGTGTGGTTGATAATTTTCCTCTTTTGTATTCTGCCATTACTTTTTCAAAAATATTATGCGTTATGTTTTTGAAAAAAAAAATTCCGAATATAAAAGGGGGGAGGGGGGGTTGACTTAACCCCGATTGAACTGGAACCCAGGCTGTGTAAAGGGTTAGGTAAGGTGTTAAAAACCAAATTTGTCACACTTAATAGTGATATACAGCTTCTGAAAACGTTAATTGACCCTTCGATCAACACTGCAGCAAATCTAACTAATGCCAATTGCAAGAATGTCGTATACGATAGTTACTGTAACTAATAACTTGAATTGTCCTTGCTTTCTTTCCATCTTTCACATTTTCTTTTTTTTTTCTCTCTCTCTCTCATGATATAGCATTTGAAAATTACGTGTAATACTTTAATTACAAAACGATGAAATTTTGGACTGGGGCAAAATGAAAGTATTTTACAAGTATGCCAACATACACGAACAAATTACAATGTACTGCATTTGCTCAAATGACAGTTTTTCGTTGTCTTTGATATTGTAGAATTAATGAGGGAAAAAGAAGCAACTTTAGGCTGTTACCAGTGTTTTCTCGTTGTCCAACGCTGTTTTCAAAAGCATTCTCTTTCATATTTATTAAATCTAAGGATCATGAGGTTAAGAGTCAGTACATGATTATCTGTGATTACCTATTAATATGTTAACATGAATCTGCGTGATGCAAAATGTATGTGCATACTTAGTGAATAAAACCTATCTTAAATTTCCTACTCAAGGAATATAATATAATGTACTAATATTGCATAAACAGTTGATTACAAGAGCACTGCAGAGCACACAACGCGCAGAAATATGTTCAAATAGTAATTTACAAATGTTCGAGATTCCACTTTATCTGCACAAAGGAACAATGTCAAAAAAACGTTGATACCCATTAATTCGTTTTTATTTTGCATGACTGTGTACAACTAGAAAGTATTTAAAATGCGTGTTCTGTTCTGTTCATTAGTCATTGTATGCCGCCCAATTAGCCAGTTTTCTTTTTCACCTATACCCGATTTATCACACTTACAATCAACATTAACTAAATCTGTGAAGAAACAATTTTATTGTTACAATTTATACAAAAATAAAATATATATTAAATTTATCAACCACTTACACTTTTATCAGTTGCTGATAAGAACTAAATAATTCGAAGTGGGATGTTTTGACCATTTTTTTGGAATAGTGGGACGTTTTAACCAAATTGTGGGGACGTTTTAACAAAAAGTGGGACGTTTTGACTGTGGGACGTTTTGACGATGGGACGTTTTGACTGTAAACCCTTCAGGTAGAAGGTATCCTTGGGCTTCAAACCCTTCAACCCTTGTGAACATTAAACGTACTACATTTTATATCCCCTCATGAGATGTATTTCAATAGACAATACTCACAAAGCTATTCCGTTTATCCTTCTTTCCATCCATATTTGATTTGTTGACACGCCTATTTCACTTTCACAACGATCTACTTCCCATTCGCTAGCATCCGTCCAAAACAAATCATAAGAACATCCAAATTTAGAATAAAGTTACACACACTGGCATGCATTTACACTTGATTGTTTTATCTGTCGAATTTGGCTGAAGTTTCAATCAGTTTTGGTGGGGATGTAATCTGTATTTGAGGTAAATAACAAAATTACGGAGCATATGACATCATTTTACGGGTTAAATCACCTATTTCCGCCATCTTTGTCCTCCCGGAATTAACAACCAATCAAAATCCTTTTTGTTTAGGCGGAACCTATAATCTATCAAACCGAACTGAAATTATCGAAATGTGCTCAAAAGTGTTGGTCAAGAAAAAATGGCCGGCTATATAATGTTTTCAGTTTTCAGGCAATATTACAAGATGAATATAAAAAAAAGGGTGGGGGGGGGACGAGCGGGGCGAAAAGTTAAAGTTTGTCGGTTTGTCGGAAAAAAATAACAGAAATGTAGGGTTTCTGGTTAACTCGTACCTAAGTCAACTCGTACCTTAGTCAACTCGTACCTGTTTTGGTCAACTCGTACCTGTTTTTTGGTCAACTCGTACCTACCCAAGTCAACTCGTACCTATTTTGGTCAACTCGTACCTGTTTTGGTTAACTCGTAACCTTTGTCAAAAAGATAGATATATCTATAGCTTCAGTCTGAAAGTTTGCTCCGAAGCTATTTTTTTTTAAATATTTATTTACGTTGTCTGCGCATGTCATATTCTTCGAAGATTCGACTGTCTTATATGACGCATCACTAGCCCCAAAAGTGGGCTGACTGTAATATTACGCTTTATAAAGTAGTAATGTAGAAAATGGCTTTTATCAATACGTTTCAGGAGAAATGAGACCTGCTTTAGCTCCAGATTTCTCTAAACTGCTGATCATAGCTGAGTGAACATTGCACAAGGTAGCGTTTTATTATGTAAACGTTTATTTCAGTTTGAAATTCAAAGTAACGGCTGTCGCGTAGGAAAGTGGTTCGGCTCTGTACCCAGGATGCCCAAATTAGATAGATGAGTATTTATAGAATGCCATCTAGCGGGATTTAATGTATTTATTTGAGGAGACAAATAACAAAAATAGCTTCGGAGCAAACTTTCAGACTGAAGGTATATAAAAACATAGTGGTGGGTTGATGGTCGACTATAACCGAAAGTCAGTTGGTTTCTGCTTCCCGGATTCCGATAGTGGATTGAGAAATCCCGTTTTGTGGATTAAACATTGTGGATAACACGGAAATTGGCTGGAAAAATGAGAAAGAAAACTTTGTCTATGGATGTGTTGACAACACTTGACAACTCGGCAAGCTTTAAAGTTGTTCCCTTAGCCCGGGATTTGACAATTGGAAATTTGAAATGCCTGTCTTTGACAATGAAAAATATCTGCCTAAATGTCAATCTGACGCATAAAATAGTTGTCTAAAGCTTCATTTAACCTAGCTTGTGCGCAACCGGCAGAATATGGGCACTATCAGTATAAATTGCGAAGGACACGCGGATGATAATGAAGCTAGCGAGTCATTTATGACCGTGAAAGTATCAAAGGTGTTCATCCTCTTATCCAGTGTAAAGAGACAGCTTTTAAAGTTACCTGTCACTGAAACTGCCTTATTGGTGTCGAATCATTTAGTAATACTTCTCCAACAATTAATTGTCGCGAAAAAATAGATCGCTAAAAAAAAAAGAAAAACGTGAAAACCAATGACACTACAATGAGCAGCGTGGCACCTTCCGATCAGAGGGACTTTAAACTATCTTCCCATCTTTAATATTGAATTCAAACAATGAATTTAAAATGTACACAACTATCTTCTCATCTTTAATACTGAATTTAAAGAATGAATTTACACAAATCTCTGAATAAAGCAATAAATGGAAACTGGAATTCTGTTCATGAGTTTAAAAAACTGTGGTTTTATGAAATGAAAATATAGATCTATAGCAGACGTAGGGTGTAGGTGGGGGTGGGTGGGTCGTCTGCAAATGCTTGAAATATGTCTGATTCTTTTTAACTCGTTTGGAAATTAAAATATAAGGAACAAAATGAATAGAGCAGAAATTTTTAATGTAATGTATTTCCATTGACTTATTACCAATGGACAATATTTTAGGCTTGTCCAAATCGAAAAGCGTTAGCAGACGACGAAATTTGTTTTGTGAATGGTAGAAAACGTTGTGGGAGAAAATGCCAGTTACCAGCATTTTATCCTTTTATCCTTTTCGCACAATTTTTCTAAAGGTTTCTGTTCCAGACGCGTCAAAAGTAGCCATTGTGTGATGATGGGTTAATGAAAGTGCAGAACACAACATCTTTATACTCTTGACCCTTTCCCTAACGGTAAATATTTTCACTGCTATTTCTCGATATTCTACCGGAAAGCATGAAATAATATTTTGCAATGGTCACTGAAAAGCATGGACAATTTACCATAAATATGACCTAGGGCCTTTAAGGACAGGTCTCTGATGGCGTTGGAAAATCAGCCTAGAAAATAATAAAGCGGTTTCTTGGTATCTTAACTGACGGCCACAGACAATGCAGTTTAGTAATGGTATAGTGACTTGTAGCACTAATCACCGATGTCTTGAAAAATGGATATCAAAATGGTCAAGGGATCTCTTGGGCTGGCCACCAATAGTACTCCGAGGAATTTATTTGAAAATGGTCTACAGCCCCATTGTAGTGATCCAAGACGGCCTTTGGGAATTCACCCTGAAAATGATCTAAGACCTCAAGGACTTGACCGTTTTGCCTCGAGGAAAATGATGTAGGACGGCAAGAACTGGTCACGGAAGTTTTCGTGAAAATTCACTTTGAAAATCATCTAGAGCTACTGCCCTTTGACCATCGTTAATCGGAGCTTTTGTTCAGAAAGTTCATTTAAGATGAATTACCCTAGGTTATCAGTGATCGACACAGACTCTTTAGAGTCAAATAACATTTTGAAGGGCTTTAAGTTGCCAGTCCTCGAGTTTTCCATATCATTTTGAAGGTTCATTTCGCGACAACTTCATTGACCGGTCCAAGAAATCCCTTTATCAGTGGCACTTTCTGACCACTTCTAGAGGTACCCGGTCCAAGAGATTCGTAGATGCTTTCAAGGGTAATATGTCAACATCAATATACTAGAGATCACTTGATCATATTCACGCTGAATAGCCCATACCATCAGTGACCAAATCGTTTTCGAAGTTTCACGAGGCTAGAGGTCTCCCAGGTAGCTAGATCATTTTCATTGTAAGTTTCATGGGATCATCTTGGTCCATAGATAATTTTAAGGTAGATACCCCTAGATTCTTTAGTGATCAGTCATAGAAGTCTTTTCAAACCAAAAGTATAGTCTGAAATGCATTATCTCCCGCTAGATGGCATTCTATAAATACTCATCTATCTAATACGGGCATCCTGGGTACAGAACCGAACCACTTTCCTATGCGACAACCGTTACTTTGAATTTAAAACTAACATAAAGGTTTAGTGAATAAAACGCTACTTCGTGCTATGATCAGCAGTTTAGAGAAATCTGGAGCTAAAGCAGATCTCACTTCTCCTCAAGCGTATTGATAAAAGCTATTTTCAACATTGCTACTTTATAGAGCGTAATATTACAGTCAGCCCGCTTTCGGGGCTAGTGATGCGTCATATAAGACAGTCGAATCTTCGAAGAATATGACATGCGCGGACAACGGTCCGAAATGTTGCTATTTCAAGCTTCTAAAGATGTCTTTTTTTGGAATAGTAACTCTTATAGGACAGTGTATATCCAAGATTATACTGTACACAGTGAGCAGTCTGATCTTGAACTGCACTTTCCGCAAAAGGTCCTTAATTCATCACAAATAATATTTTAGGCTTGACCAAATCGAAAGCATTTGCAGACGACAAAAAAAAGTGACTGAAAATTTGAACTTTGTTTTGTGAAGGGTAGAAAATATTGTGGGAAAAGGAGAAAATGCTGGTTACCAGCATTTTCTCCTTTTCCCATAATGTTTTCTAAAGGCTTCTCTCTCAGGGTCATCAAAAGTAAGGATTGTGTGGTAACGGGTTTTCATCAAACGACAAAAAACTACTAAATCGAACTTATTTGCAGACGACATTTTAAATGTGGCTCAAATCACTCTACTAGAAACAAAACATTGTGGGAAAAGTTCAAAAGACGCTTTTCTCCGAGTTTTTCAAACTCAGGATTGTGTTGTGAAGGATTAGGCCAGAGGTGGACAATCACACTCGTCCTTTAAGTCATTCTCAAGTAACATTATCCAAGGCCAACAGCATCTTCGCGAGCCAAGTTTACGATCACTACGTGGATCTTACCTTGGCTGATTGAGCCCGATTTTAAGATTCCTGCGATGCGCTCTCCATTGGATGCTGGTTATTACTCCCCTTTACATCATGTTTCTAAAAGCAAAAGAAATATCATTTTACAAACCGCTTATGAATACACATGAAGCGATAAGCAGACATCCACATAGGTTTCCATGTCTTACCTTTTATTTGAAAGGTAGAGACCTTGTTCTATTTTTATCAAAGATGAAATGCTACGAGCGATTTCATTCGTTGTAGCTAGAGCTGGCTACATCAAATGAAAAAGCGTATCGGGTAAACGTAAAAATCAAGCTCGATCCGCCAAGGGTAGAGTTACGTAGTGAATCGTCGGCCTTGGCTTGCGAAGATGGGCCAAGAGTGGCCAGGTCGCATGTTTTCCTTTGCTGAATTTCACGAAAGATTGCTTGAGGCTATCAGCGACCTGTTCAATAGGACTCTGTCCGTTTGTCCTTAAAGCATGTTAAAGTTATATTCTCCAGCTGTTAGTGGCCCATGAGTCTTGCCCATCAATCAAAGCATTGAACGCACTGCTGAGGTGGGTAAACTATTCCCGCTATGCATATAAAGATACAACTTGTACAGGCTATTGAAGCTATTGTTTTAATTGAATGATCTAGATTAGCTGGAAATATCAAAATGATAGCAATGAAATATTCAAAATGCAATCTTAAAATCGTTATTTTCAAAAATTGAAGTTAAAGCTGTGAAATTCCCTTTGCTTTTGTTAAATTCTTTCTGGCTTATTCAATGAATTCAAACAATTTGTGTCCATCAGAAACTTAAATTTGTCATCATTAAATGTCAATAAGTCGTGTTTCTTTAAAGAGACGGACGAGTATTTCGATTTATCTCCCTTGATCATCAAACAACACCGTAGCATTGTTGGTATATGAAAGACAAAAATATGAGGAAATGTACAGCTTAAGTCTAGATGGGGACCTCATATACCAGTCACAGTATGGGGTTATGGTTCACATGCACTTGATGTGTCTTTGTTATATTTACAGAGAAATAAAATCTTTTATTTCATGCTTTCCAGTGGGATATCGAGAAATAGCAATGAAAATATTTTTCGATCTTACACTGGTACCACCAGTGAAAATACCGATTGTCATGTTCTTATTGCCTGGGTAAATTGCGCGTGCCTCACAACCAGATGGGAAATATGACGTCTTATTTCATGCTTTCCGGTAGGATATCGAGAAATAACAGTGAAAATATTTTTCGATCTTACACTGGTATCACCAGTGAAAATACCGATTTTCACGTTCTTGTTGCCTAGGTAAATTGCGCGTGCCTAACAACTAGATGGGAAATATGACGTCATATACTTTACATTTCTCGCGCTTGACGTAACGTTGCTATGCGGGAGGGGTACGCCACGGGGAATAAGGGAAAAGAACTACTAAATTTTGATAAAGTTCCTCCCAGAAAGGGTTAAAAGCATAAAATAAATAGAATATTTGTTTTTTTCGGTGAGCGCCACTCGTGAAAATATAACCGATGGTGTTCACTCGATGAAATAAATTTCGATCTTTTACCGAAAAAAACAAATATCCTCTAGATCTATATGGTTTAGGTATCTATTTTGATGACGATACTTTTCTATTATGTAGTTAATTTTTATGTTGACAGTAATGTTCAGATGTAATGCATATTCAACCTGATGCAGGGTTTGTTAGTGCTTTTTTTTGCATACAAATCATTTGCAACAAATTATGTCTTCAGCTGTTAAATGGTTAGAAACATTGTCTAAATACTGTCGTATCTCAATCGAGTATTTACCTATCCTCTCTCACTCCTGCTTTTCGGATGCAACTTGATTTTCATCTTTGTCTTGTATGTTCATTACCGAAATTTCCTTTCTTCTCTTTTTTTTGCTCCTATTTTCATCCCTCTATTTCTTTCTCTTATATTCAGTTACCTTTTTTTTGTTTCCCTAGTTTGTTATATATATTTTTAGGCCAGGGAATCCCCTTGCCTATAGGGACCGTAAGTTGCCTATTCAGACAAAAATGTTGGACGGTGTGTCCACTCTATATCGCTGAGTCCGCCAAAACAACTAGTTTCCCAAGTATATACAGAGATTCCTTATCACACGGTGTAAATGCTTTCCTATCCTCAAAGCTTTCATTTGCAAAATGCCATGGAATTGCAAGGATATTACGACCCTTTAATAACTGACGAGTATGTATTTTTTATCCCGTTTTTGTCATTAACACTGACCAAATAAAGGTGTAATCTAATAAACATAGCTTTATCCGACAGTTGTGTATTCCTACGCGCTATATACTGTTAATATCTATAACGCCCTCTCTTGCACTCCGGATCATTCACATTCATGTATGGTGAGAGTAACGAACGACAACTCTGCTCGGAATTTGTCTATAACGTTGTGTTGACATTTGAACATATGTGTCACAAAACGTGTCTCCGCTAAAATGCGATTGTAAATAAAGCAAACTACATTATATAGAATATTGGCCCGTGTTATGTTTATCACTTTTTCTTATGTATATCGACTAAATCTAGGGTACTTCAGCGGAATGCTGGAGAAATCGGCCCCTAGAGAAATCGTCCCCAAACTGCTTCGCCCGTGTTATGTTTATAACTCTGGAAAAATCGTCCCCCGGAGACGATTTCTTTGGTGAAATCTTCCCCAAATAAAATTTTAGAAAAATCAACCCCAACATCAAATTTCATCCATATCGTTAATCAAGTTGTCTATAAAATTATTTTTGAAAGTTCGTTGCCTTTAGTATGTACATTATGTGTATTAGTTACCTTTATCCAAGAGTTATTTGGTAGTTTTGTCAATGTCTATACTGCCTATTTCACATTGATAGGATGTATTTCACACCTTTTACACCTGTCACAAATAGATTACATCTGTTGATTCTTAAAAATGTCTTTGATTGACTTTGATTTGAAACCAAATAAATGCTTAAAATTTTTTTCTGTAGTCGTTCGCTTGTCATTTAATTTTTTTTTATCTCTCTCTTTACAAGTGTCATATGACATACCTGTGACCAACTATTTAGCAGGGGCATCAGCGTCTCTGACACACATATTTCTAGTGTTCACTAGGGCTTGTGTGCATCCGATTATTTCCAGTCCATAACTTCTACACTTGTGGATGAATTTCAAAATAATTTGGCACAATTGACCTCCATCACAAATAGATGTGCCATTTGATACATCTGTTCAAGTAGGTTCAAGATCAAGGCCACATTGAAGGCCAAGTTTTCGTACGAACCATAATTCCTACGTTTTTGGATAGATTCCGTTATAAATTAGCATAATGCATTGTTCTCCATCATGAGCAGAAGTTCCCTTTGAAACATTTATTCAGGTCTAGGGTCTAGGTCAAGCTTGAGAGTCAAGTGTTCGCGGGCTTGACACAAGTTGTCCTTGGACAACGATTATGAATTAAGATTATCGTCTTTTTATATTATGTAGATATAAGTATCGAAGCTCAAGTCACTATGATTTGTCCGTAAAATAGGCAAGTAAAATGGGTAAACCGAGCCTAATTGTTTTCCCAAAACAATCCAACCTTTTCACAGTATTTTATTGAGAAAATATTTTGGCTAAAAGAGAATTTGCTTGTAACAAGCAATTCCTCCCAATTTCCCCAAAATCTTACTTTTCAATATACACGAAGAACTACTTTGGATTTTCATCTACAACTTCCTTCAAATATGACCAGTTCGAAATTTCGTCGACTTGTGAAATTTCGTCGACTTGTGGAAGGTAGAGACAAGATGACCAACTGCCATATCACTCCAATCTTTATTATTCATTTCATTTAACATTGATATCTATCCTACATGTATTTTCACTGAAATCAATAAAAATAAATATGTTCTTCCGTCATAAATGTAAAAAATAACGTCGTTCAGGACTACAAGACGTCACATGTCTCAGAAAATTTAGATAATCAAAGTTGGTATTGCACCGATTGAATAGTTCAATTTGGACTTGGGATTGTTTACAAGCATGACAAATCACTAAGTATTCTAAGCCATTATCAAGCACCCCATAACTGTGAGCACATGCCTAGCTCTGGCTTAATTAGTTTCTGGCTGGTGCTTTCTAGTATCAGTTCAAAATTTCCTGTTAAAACCAAGAATTCCAGGGGCTCAGTGGAATCCGCTTGTATCCCTGTCCGTCTACCTGTTGGTATTAATTAAAATTGACCTCTTGTGTTGTTTTGTATCCTCAATTTCCTGGCCTTAAGTACTATCAGTACTTTGATTTTTATTGTTGCCATAGAAAGATTATTTTGTTCTTGTCATTGTAGGGGACGGACCGTTTCTAAGTTGGCAGAACTTGTGGTCCAACCCCATTTCATTTATGAATGAAATATGTTTAAACTAAACTACTGTAGTATAAATTGGAATAAACCCTTTCCTCCATAGATACTCATTTCTACGCATTGCTTGTAGGAGTCTTTAGAAAACATTGTGGCAAAAGGTGAAATTGCTCGTGACGAGCAATTTCACCTTTTGTCACAATGTTTTCTATGCTATCAAATGGTGTTATATACCCATAAAAAACGGCTTCACCTTTGCTGTTATTTAAGGTCAATTAGAGATATCTTAGAAATGCCCTATGGGGTAAAGGGTTAAATTAGGGAGAAAGTACGTGAGATGTGTTCTTGAGACAGACAGGCAGGCAGGCAGGCAGACAGACAGACAGAGAGTCGAACAAAAAGAGTTTACAGAAAGAAAAAGAAAATAATATGAGGGTACAATAACCAAACCCAGAGGACATGGGCTGAAGCCGACCGGCGACCTTTTGAATATAGATAATCAGATAATCCAGGATTATTTTTGAGATTAGCGCTTGATTCTCTGACATACTACTATCACATGTCTATCCACAATAAAAGTCTACACTTGTTGTCAGATCATATTTTTTTCTTTTTATATAGATATATACACACAGGCATACTTGTATATAAAATGCGTAATATTAACCCATTACCACACAATCCCTACTTTTGACGACTTTGAGAAAGAGGTCAGTTTAGAAAACATTGTGGGAAACGGAGAAAATGCTGGTAACCAGCATTTTCTCCTTTTCCAACAATATTTTCTACCCCTCACAAAACAAATTTCAGATTTTTAGTCACTTTTATTTTGTCGTCTGCAAATTCTTTCAATTTGGACCAGTCTAAAATTTTGTCGTCTTGTAATGAGTTAAACCAAGGTAGAATATCCTCCCATAACAGTTTTAAAAGTTTAAACTAAATGAGCAAAAATGAATTCCCCCTGAAAAAAAGCCATTCGAGCATTTGTTTTTTAAACAAGGTGATTCAAGAGAACGTTTTTATAACAAAGTAAATCTGTTTAAACTGAAGGGTTAATGACAATTAAAGTTTAGGCTTAACTTTATAAATGAATGATATTTTAATCCTAATACATACTCGCACTAGTTTTATTGTCAAAATAGGGAACGAAATTTTGACACTTTGAATATAGCTTTTCGTCCGTTGTTGCTAATATTTTTAAACAAATTCTTACTAGTGCGAGTTTTCATACGTTACTCTTTCATTGGTTGTTACAGCGATTTCCTAACCAATCAAATGTTAGCTACGTTTTTGAAATAGTGTCGATTTGTAATTCGGAACTGTAACTGTTATGCATATATAATATCTAATTTCTATGTGTAACGACTCTTGTATATGCAAAATGTAGCAGTAGTATGACTGATATGATGTTGAAAACCGCGTAAATCACCATTTAATCAGGTTCCCTTCTCCGTGCGATCTAAATGGGAAAGTCTCTCGAATCCACTCATCCAATATTTAACATTTTTTGCATTGTCCATTAGTCTTACTTTAGATATGCGTTTTTCACTCATAAATATAGGATAGAAAAAGCTGCCACCAACATGCTACTAGTATTTTGTTTTCGTACATGGTTGATGCACATTTAACTCACTACCAAACGACAAAATTTTAGATTTGTCCAAATCCAAAGCATTTGCAGACGAGAAAATAAAAATGACTGAAGATTTTGTTTTGTGAAGGTTTTTGTTTTGTGAAGGGTAGAAAACATTGTGGGAAAAGGAGAAAATGCTGGTTACCAGCATTTTCTCCTTTTCCCACAATGTTTTCCAAAGGCTTCTTTCTAAGGGTCGTCAAAAGTAGGCATTGCGTGGTAATGAATTAAAGAAGCCTATGTTTACAAACCTAATTTTCCATTTATCCATGTTGAATGTCTTAATTACTTTGTGCGTTATAGATTTGGAGCGACTTGCCTTTTTAATCGTATATCGTTTGTTCCTTTAGCTAAAAAAAAAAAAAACCCTGTTATGGAACCTTTTGTCGTCAAGAAAAGAGTTAAATCTGTACCACACGACAAAGTTTTAGACATATCTAAATTGAGGACACTTGCAGACGTCAAATTAAATTTGGTTCAAAAGATGAAACTTGTCCTAGAAAGGAGAGAAATGGTTACCAGCATTTTCGCCTTTTTTCCATAATGTTTTCAAAAAGCCCCTTTTCCTGGAGTCATTTTAAACTCTGGATTGTGCACTAAAGGATTAAAACCCGCTAATACAGATTATTGTTAGAGATTTATGTAGAGTGTTTGTTGATTTACATCCGTGAATGATTGATTAAAAACGACGTTATTTTATTATCCATTATATATTTTATCCATTGAAATTTGATAGAAGGAATATACTTGATCGTGTAAATCCATGAATGACTGATTAAAACAGGATGTCTACAGGTGCATAGATTATTCTTTTGTGTATTTGGATTGGATAGTGAAAATGCACTTGGGCATTTAAAGTTGTTGTTATTCATGTTATTTTGTCGGTCGCATAGTGTTTCTTTTTTGTTATTTAACCCTTTCACAAACCATCCCTGGTTTTTACGAGTCTGGAATGGAAGCCTTTTGAAAACATTGTGGGAAAAGGAGAAAATGCTGGTAACCAGCATTTTCTCCTTTTCCCACAATGTTTTCTACCTTATCATAGACAGAAATCATCTTTTCAGCATGAGTTGAATTGTCGTCTGCGAATACTTTCAACTTGGTTTAGTCCAAAAGTTTGTCGTTTGGGAAAGGGTTAAATAACATTGAAATCCACGTTCGACAACTGCTGTTTAGGACAGCACTTTGGTTACATCAGTACAGATGACTGTCCTCGAATACGATTTTAGTTTTTGACAGGTCGCATCCGGGTACAGAGACGATCGCGAAAAATAAGTGAAAATCTCCCCTAGGTTTTGTGCGCACTTTCAAACTCTCATATTTTCACAATTCCACGACAAAAGTAGAATTTTAGCATATTAACTGCTTGGGTATTCAGTACAATTGCGTATTCGTTTCAGATACAAATATTTTCAATTTAAACGGTATAAATACAAATCAGTCTGATAAATCTTTTACTCGAGATACGTGTATATACGTCTCAAGAAACCGAACAGACTCAAAATGGCTGCGAAGCACAATAAATATATATTTTTTTTCGAGATTTACAATTTTTAGATGATTTCTGAAAGCACTTAGTGTAACGAAATGTTTAACCCTTTCCCAAACGACAAACTTTTGGACTAGACCAAATTGAAAGCATTTGCAGACAACAATTCAACTCTTGCTGAAAAGATTATTTCTGTCTATGATAGGGTAGAAAACATTGTGGGAAAAGGAGAAAATGCTGGTTACCAGCATTTTCTCCTTTTCCCACAATGTTTTCAAAAGGCTACTATTCCCGACCCGTAAAAACCAGGGATTGTTTAGGAAAGGGTTAATAGTTTATCCTTGGTTATGTGTCACTAGAAATTTCATCAAATTCATTTCGCTGAAGTGAAGATTAAACCGACGAAACAATAAGTCATTGCAGCAGCGCTGTACATAGCTTTTCTTCCGGAAATTCACGATGCACACTTATATATGAAAAGAGGCATCTTAAACCCTTCATTGTAGAGACTAGTCACACACTGTCCGGAGTGTACGAGAGCCAAAGTCTAGTACAGCCTAGCCTTGTAGATCTATCAGTAAAGTACAAAACATTGCAATCTCAAGATTCTTTCGCTGGGGTGTGGGGGTGTTAAATAACCGTAAAAGCAAACAACTCAAGCCTGGTGCTGGCATCTTCGTGAGCCAAGTTTACGATCACTACGAGGAACTTACCTTGGCTGATTGAGCCCGATTTCGAGATTCCTGTGATGCCCCCTCTATTGGATGCTGGTTATTACCCCGCTTTACATCATATTTCTAAAAGCAAATGAAATATCGTTTTACAAACCGCTTACGAATACACATGAAGCGATAAGCAGACATCTACGTGGGTTTCCATGTTTACCTTCTATTCGAAAGGTAGAGACCTTGTTCTATTTTTATCAAAGATGAAAAGCTACGACTGATTTCGTTCGTTGCAGCTAGAGCTGGCTGCATCCAATGAAAAAGCGTATCGGGCGAATGTAAAAATCAAGCTCGATCCGCCAAGGGTAGACTTACGTAGTGAATCGTCAGCCTTGGCTTGCGAAGATGGGTGCTAGTGATATCCAGAAATTACGAAAATATGGACTGTCTGCTTCATACGAGTAAACTCATTACCAAACGACAAGATTTTAGGTTTGTCCGAATCGAAAGCATTTGCAGTCGACAAAATGAAAGTGATTGAAAATTTGAAATTTATTTTTTGTGAAGGGTAGAAAACATTGTGGGAAAAGGAGAAAATGCTGGTTACCAGCATTTTCTCCTTTTCCCATAATGTTTTCTAAAGGCTTCTTTCTCAGGGTCGTCAAAAGTAGGGATTGTGTGGTAATGTGTTAAAGCTGCTTAAAACCCGATGTAAACAATGTAAAGAAATATTCATTTTCAGTCGGGATCAGATTGTTCAACCTGAAAGAGTGGACTAAATAAAATGGACATACCTATAGTCATCTAATTTCGCGGCCGAATAAATATTTCGATTTTTTCAAGGTTTGAAAGTAGGTTTTTCATGGAACCATGCCCTTTTGATAGAGGGCTAAATGCATTTGCAAATTCAGTATCGACCTAGGTAATTTTCTGTTCTCCCCCGTCCGCAATATTTAGCTGCTTTATTTGCCATTGACAGTAATAGAACGACAAAACTATTTCAAGATTGCCTTAGCCTAAACAGATTTCGGTTTGTGTAGATCAAGGACATTTGTTTTTTTTTTTCGGTGAAAGATCGAAATTTATTTCATCGAGTAAACACCATCGGTATTATTTTCACGAGTGGCTGCTCACCAATTCATCGAGTGAACACCATCGCCACTCGTGAAAATATTTCCGATGGTGTTCACTCGATGAAATAAATTTCGATCTTTCACCGAACACCCCCCCCCTCCCCAAATATTCTATTTATTTCATACTTATAACCCTTTTTTGGGAGGAGCTTTGTCAAAATCCAGTACAGTTCTTTTCCGTTATTCCCCGTGGCGTACCCCTCCCGCATAGCAACGAATTACAATATTACGTTAAGCGCGAGAAATATAAGGTAAATGACGTCATATTTCCATCTTGTTGTGAGGCACGCGCAATTTACCTAGGCAACAAGAACATAAAAATCAGTATTCTCACTGGTCGTACCCTCGTAATATCGAAAAATATTTTCACTGCTTTTTCTCGGTATCCTATCGGAAAGCATGAAATAATTAACAAATCCAACATACCAATTTTTTTCGTATGTCAGATATGGTGACCTTGCCTCTTTTAAAAATGTTCAAGTTTTAGATTTTATTCCGGATTATATATTGCGTTTTGGAAAATGTTTATTTCGGTGATTTATTTGGCTCATTTAAGTTCATTTATTCACGAAACCCTTTCTTATTTAGATTAGGTATGATGAAAATTTCATCATTTGCAAATGATCTGGTTTTGAGCTGTGGTTCATGAAAGAAACAGGACCTATATGTTTTAATAGACCTTGCAGCCTGGTTACCGTGTTGTGTGACACAATTTTGGATATTTTACTTTAGAGAAGAAAGGAAGAAAGAAGGAAAGAAATATGGATTCCGTAGGATTACACAAGCTAGAAAGAGAATATACGTGTTCTCAAATATCTGTAAGTTTTCTACATACAACATCTGTGTTTTCCACAAGTAAATTATCCATGCTCTTTGAAAGGCCAGTATTCACTGTCCATTCTTCAGAACACTATCAGTCTTATGCTGGAGAACTTTCTAGATTTGAAAGTAACACAGATTCTGATTGGCTTACAAGTTAGTTTTTAGAGAGAGAGAGAGAGAGAGAGAGAGAGAGAGAGAGAGAGAGAGAGAGAGAAGCCAGTATTCACTGCCAGAACACTATCAGTCTTATATGCTGGAGAATTTTCTAGATTTGAAAGTAACACAAATTCTGATTGGCTTACAATTTAGTTTTTAGAGAGAGAGAGAGAGAGAGAAAAGAGAGAAAGCGAGCGAGCGAGCGAGAGAGAGAGAGAGAGAGAGATAGAGAGAGAGAGAGAGAGGTGACATGGGAATCCACAATTTCTCAACTTATTGACAATAAAAACAGACTGGCAGCTAAATGTATTTTTAGACGGAGATCGATAAATGGTAAAGCTATATCAATATTGATATGAAAAACATATTTATTTCAATTGTCAAACAGAACAATAATATAGCATTAAATATTCAACGTCAAGACATACATGCTATGAAATGTTTTACATGAATCACTCTCAGTGAAAAGGGGTCTTAATGCATCTACAAAAAGTATCGACCCAGGTCAGCCTGAGCAGTCCGCGCAGGCTGACCTGGGCCGACACTTTTTGCTATCGCCGAATTTTTTGCATGTCAAATTACCAGTCTATCTCAAGATTTAGTCGACCGAAAGACGAAATAGGTTTTATTGACCGATAATTATGCGATGCCTTAAACCCCCTTTTGCCAGGGTATGGTTCATATTTAACTTAAGACATAATGTAATTTTGAGCGGTTCAAACGGGGCCACATATCAAGTACTGTCATAGTGTAATGAAGAAAAACCGATTCTTAATACAGGTTTATTAGTTGTTGTTTTTTGTTTCCCAATTAAAGGAACTTTCCACGTTTGAAGAAGAAGGTAATCTTTGTCATGTACTTATTAGATTTATTTTTCCTTTATTCGTTTATTTACTCTTTTTAACACACGATGAAATTCAAGAATTGTCCAAAATCAAAGCTCCCACCGCTGGCCATTGTTTCGACGATGATTATGTGGGAAAGCAGCGAGTGACTTGGAAAGTAAATTGTGCGAAATACTGGTAAAAGAGACTCCAGGAACGCATGGATAGGTGCACTGGCCGCAGCGATATAACAGAAATAATGTTGAAAACGGCGTTAAATACCACACAATCAATAAACCAACCAAAATCAAAGCATTGTAGACGGAAGATTTAATTGACTTAAATGGCGAAATTTGTCTTTAATAGGGCACAAAACATTGTTGGAAAAGGGAGAAAATGCTGGTTACTATTAGCATTTCTACTTTTCCCACATTTTTTTCAAAAACCTTCTACAATAGGGTTGTTAAACTCGGAATTGTCTAACAATATTTCTGTACTTTAAAACGAGGCTGAAGAACGAAGCTTTGGATAATGGAACGGGAAAAGGAGAAAATATTGATAATCAGTATTTTCTCCTTTTTCCTTCAGCAGAGCCTAAGCAGAGCAGTCGGCAAGGCACGTGACCTATCCATGCTTTCTTGGATTGTCTTTTACTGGTTCTCAGCACAATTATTCTTCCCAAGCCACCGGCTGCTTTCCCACATAACCATCGCCAAGACAATTGTCAGCGATGGAAGAGGAATGAATCCTGTCGCAACTACATGTACTTTTATCCATCCTCGGAAGGAAATTGGGCCGAGCCAGGGATCGAACTCACGACCCTCAAGGCATGCACGCTACCGACTAAAGCACTGGGGCTCACCGTTATGTTATTCTTTTTAACAAGAGAACAATGGAGAGACAAATTTCTGGTAAAGTTAAGACAGACGGTAGTTATTCGACACCTCTTAACCCTTTCCCAAACAACCCCTGTTTATTGCGGGTCTGGGATAGTAGCCATTTGAAAACATTGTACGAATGGTAACCAGCATTTTCTCCTTTTCCCACAATGTTTTCTATCCTATCATAGACAGAAATCATCTTTTCAGCAGGAGTTGAATTGTCGTCTGCAAATGCTTTCAATTTGATTTAGTCCAAAAGTTTGCCGTTTGGGAAAGGGTTAAACAAACCTTATTCTTTTACCAGAAGACAAACTTTTAGCCTGGTCCAAATTGAAAGCATTTGCAGACGACAATTTCAATGTGGCACAAATGGTACATTTTTTCTTCAATAGCTTAGAAAACATTGCGGGAAAAGGAGAAAATGCTGGTTACCAGCATTTTCTCCTTTTCCCACCATGTTTTCGAAAAGCTTCTTTACCAGGGTCGTTAAAAGTTGGCACTGTGCGATAAAGGATTAAAACAATACGAATCAATAGAGAAGTAGACTATAAAACCGCACCGATATTACCCTTCTATCGTTAAGACTGGGTAATTCGTCTTGCCGCGTCGCGACACAAAACAACAGGCACCTCAACCCTTTACCACACAATGCTGACTCCTGATGACCCTGAGAAAAAAAGCCGGTTAAAAACATTGTGGGAAGAGGAGAAAATGCTGGTAACCAGTATTTTCTCCTTTTCCCACAATGTTTTCTACCCTTCCCAAATAGAATTTCAATTTTACAATCACATTTATTTTGTAGTCTGAAATTGCTTTCAGTTTCAACTGGTCTAAAATTTTCTCTTGTGGTGAAAAGTTAATACCAAAAGGACCGAGCCCAGCGGTGCAGTCGGCGGCGTGCAGGACATCAGATCGGGGGTGGGTGGGTCGCTGATTTGAATCCCAAGCTTGGCCAATTTGCTTTCGAGGATCGATGATAGCCACTGCCAAATGATTCATTCCTCTCTCACCACTGATCATTGTTCTGACGATTGTTATGTGGGAAAGCAGCTACTAGCTTGGGAAGAACAATGTGCAGAGCTCTGGTAAAAGAAACTCTAGTAAAGTATGAATAGGTGTACTGGCCTCCGCGGTAAAAAGAACAGAACAGAACACAAATTTTAATGACGAATACTGCTAGTCCTTCATAGTCATTTTTAACATGAAGTGAAAAATATGTAACGTGATATCTCAATAGATACACATATAAACAAGAGATAAGAAGTTACATGGAGAATGGGCTCACACAGGATACATATAGAAAATCAGAAGTAGTTTGTATCAATCAATATAGAAAATTCCATTAAATTGAAGAACTCAGAAAGTTATTTCTTTGTTTTGTTGCATTGAAAATAAAACTTCACTAATTTTGAAATGTCTGTTAAACACTATATATAACTGATCATCTCTCTTGTAAATAACATGGCATTTACATTTTCTTTCCGTTCAAAGAGATATATACATTATTTGAATCACACAGGAGTTCAATGCGCCTCTTTGTTTCTACCAAGCAAGTCATCATACAATTAATTACATAAAGGATACTTGTGTTTTCGGTGAAAGATCGAAATTTATTTCATCGAGTGGACACTGGACACCATCGGCAATATTTTCACGAGTGGCGCAGCCACGAGTGAAAATATTACCGATGGTGTTCACGAGATGAAATAAATTTCGATCTTTCAAAGAAAAAAAAAACAAATATTCTATTTATTTTATGCTTTTAACCCTTTCTGGGAGGAGCTTTATCAAAATTCAGTACAGTTCTTTTCCCCTATTCCCCGTGGCGTACCCCTCCCGCATAGCAACGTTACATCAAGCGCGAGAAATGTAAGGTATATGACGTCATATTTCCCATCTGGTTGTTAGGCACGCGCAATTTACCTAGGCAACAAGAACGTGAAAATCGGTATTTACACTGGTGATACCAATGTAAGATCGAAAAATATTTTCACTGCTGTTTCTCGATATCCTACCGGAAAGCATGAAATAATGAGCCCTAAACAACAACTTTGTCCAACAAACGAAATAAATCACTAATTATACTGGGCTTTTGACATGAAGACAGTTAACCAATGGCAAAAAGTTTAGACCCAGGTACTGGGATGTTTGCGTAAAGTTTCGTTTCGTATCAATCTGCGAACTGCGCAAATCCGAAACAACACTTTCCGTCATCTTTTTTCTGTAAATTTTTGTTTTGTACAAGTCTACTGTGAAATAAAACCTATTATTTCATGCTTTCCGGTGGGATATCGAGAAATAGCAGTGAAAATATTTTTCGATCTTACACCAGTGAAAATACCGATTTTCACGTTCTTGTTGCCTAGGTAAATTGCGCGTGCCTAACAACCAGATGGGAAATATGACGTCATATACCTTACATTTCTCGCGCTTGACGTCACGTTGCTATGCGGGAGGGGTACGCCACGGGGAATGAGGGAAAAAAATTGGACTGTATTTTGATAAAGCTCCTCCCAGAAAGGGTTAAAAGCATAAAATAAATAGAATATTTGTTTTTTTCGGTGAAAGATCGAAATTTATTTCATCTCGTGAACACCATCGGTAATATTTTCATTCGTGGCTGCGCCACTCGTGAAAATATTACCGATGGTGTCCACTCGATGAAATAAATTTCGATCTTACACCGAAAAAAACAAATATCCTCTATATCTAGTCGTGAAGTGTCGTCTCGGATTAGCCTGCGCGGACTGCGCAGGCTAATCCAAGACGACACTTTCACGCAAATGTCCGCATGCCCCTTTTTGTGCGTTGAAAGCGAGTTGTATACGGCGTTGCAAAAGTTAAACTTTTCAGGGTGAAATATTA
Source organism: Tridacna crocea (assembly GCA_943736015.1). NCBI lineage: Eukaryota > Metazoa > Mollusca > Bivalvia > Cardiida > Cardiidae > Tridacna > Tridacna crocea. The sequence goes on from OX031063.1 coordinate 48,182,721, forward strand.
GATCTACTGTCAGTGAGATTGGTGTCAATTCCGATCGGATCAATATCGACCTGTGAGTTATTAAGCCCGTATAAATATTGTCTCTAATTTATTGCATGCCTTTCGTACAGAAATTATTGAGTGCTTGATAACTTTGAAACATACTGGAATATACGAGTTTTGTGTTTAAAATAGTTATTGTGATAAAAAGAACTCGGTTCATGTGTTTTATTTACTCTCTAAATGGCTTTAGTAGCATTGTGATTTAACTTTTTTTTAAGTTATGGTGACACGCAATATAGAAATAGACCGGATATACGGTATGTGATATGTACGGTGAAAAAGTAAATCGTGGGTTTACTTCCAAACCCTCGTAACTACAGCTTGTTACAAGCTGTAGTTCCCAGGTTTAGGAAGTAAACCGACAAAATACTGTTGGATGATCAGTCTTATCTACAGCGTCAATATCAAATTTTACAGACAGTGTGGTTGGAGAACCAGGTGCACAGGGCTTGCAAGCTGATCTCTTGACCTCCATTCACCAATCCACTCTTAGTTTTATTCTTAGACTTGTTCTAAATAAAGTAAGTAACGCTACTTCTTATTGGCTAAACCGGATGGCCAATCAGAGGTTGCTTTACTTTTGAATTTTGAAAATTCTTGAGAATGAGACTAAGAATGTTCTTAACCCTTTACCACACAGTCCCGGCTATCGACGACCCTGAGATACAAGCCTTTTGAAAACATTGTGGGGAAAGGAGAAAATGCTGGTAACCTTTTCCAACAATGTTTTCTACTCTGATGGAAACAAATTTCAATTTTTGAGTTACGTTTATTTTGTTGCCTGCAAGTGCTTTGGTTTTGGACCAGTCTAAAATTTCTGTCGTTTGGTAAAGAGTTATGAATGGTTTGTAAATACAGACCGAATGGTTTAGCCAATCAGAAGTTGTGTAACTTAAAAATATAGAAAATTCTGGAGAATAAGACAAAGAACGTTCTTAAGAATGGTTGGTGAATACGAGCCCAGATCTGCATTGTTCAGTCTTCTGCAAGACATTCTTGTTGAAACCCGTTGTGGACTGAACAAGAATGGCCCGTGTTCTCTGTCGATATCTACCCATAATTACTATGTGTTGACTCTTCGGCTAACAGTGCAATATTTGGATACTTTCATATACATATATAAAAAAAAAAACATTTCGGCTATGCTCTGGCAAAAGTGGTTTTAATGCATCTCTGTGATGTAAATCACGAAGTAAGATATCACATAATTATGGATCCATAATATACATATTGTCTATTAAACTGACTGAATCGTAAGGTCCGCTGTACCTTTGACATGCAGAAAAAATACCAATAGCAAAAAGTTTCGACAGCAATCAGCCTGTGTAATGCAGAGAAATGACCCTCCCCTACAAAATGATCCGGGTCATTATTCTACGTAGAGAAATGACCCCAGAAATCATTTCACTACGCAGTTAGCGCAGGTGTAATGCAGAGAAATGACCCTCCCATACAAAATGACCCATGGGTCATTATTCTACGTAGATAAATTACCCTCTGGAGTCATTTCTCTACGTAGAGTAATGACCTGGGTCATACGTAGAAATTTGACCCATGGGTCATTCTTCTATGTAGAGAAATGATCCATAGGTCATTTTGTATGGGAGGGTAATTTCTCTGCATTACACCTGCGCTAACTGCGTAGGCTAACCTGAGTCAATACTTTTTGCAGATCCATTTAGCACCTATTCACCCAACATAGCTCATATACTGAAACACGTAGAATAACATGGAGACAATGACTTATTTAATATATAACAAAAAATGGAGGACGTGCTAAACTGTAGTACCACAAAGCCACAGGTGCTTTGACGTACCACACCCATTAATACGTGACACTTTATATAATACTGCAAGGATGAGACGAAAAGGCAATCATATGTGATTTGTGAAATTGATTTTTGAATAGAATGTTACAAATTTTCAGCCAGAATGGATCGACTACAACCGATGTTATCGTTACGGATTATACTTTCGTCTATCAGGTAGAGTAAGGAGCTTGGTCCACGTGTCTTTGATGTTTTGATTTGGTTTTTTACTGTATAGATAGATGTTCATTCTTTCCTTGTCTCTTTTACCAAACGATGAACAAATTGCGGTTGTCCAAATTGAAAGCATTTGCAGACGATAAATCAAATGTAGCTGGAATATTGCTATTTGACTTTGTAGGGTTGGAGAACTTTGTGGGAAAAGGAGAAAATGCTGGTAGCCAGCATTTTCTCCTTTTCCCGCAATGTTTACGAAAACACCTTTTCCCCGGGTGTGTAAAATTAGGGATTGTGTGGTTAAGGGCTAACTCTTTGGGACAAATGGAAAGAGTGCTAAAAACTGGCTATTTCTTTAACAGTTTCAATGTCCTGTGGTTTTTCCTTTTATAGAATGTTGTCAATTTGTCAATGCTTTCGTGCTTTACCTGTTTTATCTCTTTACTAAAAATGAATATTTTAAGGTGGTCCAAATAAAAAGTATTTAAAAAACTGAAAAATTGAAACATCTTGTGAAAAAGATTCAAAACATTGTGGGGAAAATGGGAGAAAATAGTGTTTACCAGCATCAGAATCACTAAGAGTCGGGATTAAGTGGTAAAGATATAACATTATGACAAGAGAGAGGTCGAAGCACGCCATTTCTTTAACAGTTTCAAAGATAAGGGAGATAATAATTACCTTCCTTATCAGGAAAACTAAAAAATAGTATCAACGAATAATTTCAACACAGATATGAAAGGAATTTCTGGTCGGTTAAAAGTGTACAAAAATATTATATCAGTATATATCCTTATTTATCAACTAACAAGAAATTTTATTCGATAATGAACCAGAAGCATTAGGATGGTAATACCGTAAGTATTATCATCGGTTAACTTGTTTTATGAAGGAATGTTTGAACAATTTTGAACAATTTTGTCAGCTTGATCGATCAAACGTTTGTCAGTTTGCATCAATGTTGTAATCAATAGGCTTTTGAAGGCTTTACCATCTAAATTTGATCAATGCTGGGAGAAGGTGGTTGAATGCATCACGGTGATGTGTCGAAACTCATACATTGTAATGTTTAACTCATTACCAAGCGACAAAATTTTAGACTGGTTCAAATTGAAAGCATTTGCAGACGACAAAATAAAGGTGACAGAAAAATTGAATTTTGTTTTGGGAAGGGTAGAAAACACTGTGGGAAAAGGAGAAAATGCTGGTTACCAGCATTTTCTCCTTTTCCTACAGTGTTTTCAACAGGCTTCTTTCTCAGGGGCGTCAAAAGAAGGGATTGCGTTGTAATGGGGTTAAAGCATAACTTAATGGTCGTTTGAAGCAACTATTAATGATCGGTTACGTTTGCTAACAAATCATTGAAATGCATATTTACTTACATTGATTTTGTTTAAATCCATGTTTGAATAAAGAATACGCCGAATGTCTATCGAAGTGACATCATCTAGTTCATGCACCAAACTTCACGTTTTACCAAGGTTTCAGTGACTCAGTAAGTAGTGACGTCAGTTTTCGTTGAATTATGGCACTCAGAAGGGGAATGTCTATCGTAGTGACATCATCTAGTTCATGCACCAAACTTCACGTTTTACCAAGGTTTCAGTGACGTCAGTTTTAAGTGACGTCAGTTTTCGTTGAATTGGGCACTCAGAAGGGAAATTTAAGTTCGTAAGCGTAATCAATTAGTGAAACCACAAAACAGCGAAATTTCGCTAAATATACATTGGAATAGTAAAACTTTGCAGAATAATAAATTCGTTGTACAATCAGGTGGCAGAGGATTTTGAAACTTGTTCACGGCTGTGGCGAATCATGTCACCATCTCTTCTTCGGCTTGGGGCGACATGATACTGTACTATTTCACTAATACATACATGTGCTGTAGGGACTCTCTGAGACAATTACTCATGACTATCCACAGCACAGATTTTATTAAAGAAATAATGTTTTAATAATTTTATTACCCCTAATTTTCAGGATCGCTCAACTGCATGATATAGAGGATAATCAACTGGTTGTTTTTGATATGAAAAATATCTCACGAGGATGCGTTGTTGGGGGTTGAAAAAACGAGTGCGCAGCATGAGTTTTTTTAACGCCTTACGACGCGTCCGAGTGAGATATTTTTCATATAAAAAATAAGCAATTGATTATTCTATTTATTATATACCTCATTAACATCATTATTTGTAATTTTGCGTTTGAAAGTCGAAAAAAAAATGTAGACGAAAAAAAAAGTAGTTCCCAAATTACGGCAGGAAGTGAAAGTGAAAGTTGATAACGTCAAGTAGAGTGCTAGTGATGATATCAAAATTTATTATACTGGGAAATTCCAGGATTTCACTGCTAGGTATATCATAAAATAGGACTACACGGCCTAATGACAGTTTGAGCCATGCTGTGTAAACAAGAGGGCTATGATGGCCATGTATCGCTCAACTGGCTTTTTAACACTTTACCATATAAATTGAACTGTTCATAACCCTGAAAAAGAGAGCTTTTGAAAACAATGAACACTGTCAGGCAATACAAGCAGATTTATTCCTTGGCATAAAAAAAATGAATGAAAGAAATGTTACTTTGAAATTAAAATTCCACTCATGTGTGCATAACTATTAACATCAAAATTAATCACTCTTTCTGAAAACAGAATATTTTCTATCAGAAAACTTAAATATCTGGCACCAACCATGTATCACTGCAGTGCATAATCAAGGGAGGTAAAGAGTAACAAACTTTATAACTAGAGTTACTTCCCTTGATTAATGTTTAAATTGAAGTGACTACATATGGAAGCCAATGTTAAACTTGTGATCCCAGGAATGGAGCCAGTTTTGAGCTTAGGTCTATAATATGAAGAAAGTTGTTAAAGGTCTATTAAATAAAGCTACAGTACATGCAAAATTCAGTAGCCCTAGGCCTTGTAGTTTCAGAGAAAAAGTTTAATATCTGGCACCAATCTTGTATCATTGCAGTTTATAATCAAGGGAGGTAAATAGTAACAAACTTTATATCTAGAGTTACTTCCCTTGATTAATGTTTAGATTGAAGTGACTACATATGGAAGCCTATGTTAAACTTGTGATCCCAGGAATGGAGCCAGTTTTGACCTTAGGTCTATAATATGAAGAAAGTTGTTAAAGGTCCATTAAATAAAGCTACATGCAAAATTCAGTACCCTAGGCCTTGTAGTTTCAGAGAAAAAGTTTATTATAAAAGTTATTGTTTTTTCAGTTTTGTTGCCATAGCAACCAGAGTTCTTGAACGAATCAAATTCATTCAATAAATTCTGAAGAGGACCATGGCAGGAATATTTCTGTGAAGTTTCATCAAATTTTGATGGGTAGTTTCAGAGAAGATGTTAGAAATAAAAGTTAACGCACGGACGCACGACGAACACCGGGCCATGACATAAGCCCACTGGCCTTCGGCAAGTGGAGCTAAAAACCAATGTAATCCTTATTCTACCTAATAACTTGAATTAAACTTTGAGGCCGATTGTAAATACCCAGATGTTGCTATTTCAAATATATACTTCAGGGTAAACATATTCGTATCGAAAAGAGTAGACCCAAGATCAGATTGTACGTTCTGTGCAGTCTGATCTAGATCTGCACTGTTGGCAAAAGGTCATCGAGTCGCTCTTAGCATCCTTAGGACTAAAGCATCTCGGTGATACATTATTCCAATCAAAGAGTTATATATAATTGACTTGCAACACGCGAAAATGGTCATTCGGACATTTGCGTAAAGTGTCGTCTCGAATCAGCCTGCGCAGTCCGCGCAGGCTGATCCGAGACGACACTTTACGACTGCATTACATTTTATACAACAGTAGACATGCGCAAAACGGAAAATTACACAAAAAAACGGAAAGTGTCGTATCGGATAAGCCTGCGCGGACTGCGCACCCTGATCCAAAACGACACTTTACGCACATGTCCGAATGCCCCTTTTCGCGTGTTGCAGGCCATATACGTGTAGTTATGGATCCGTAAAATATATTTTGTCTTACAAATGGCTGATTATTATAAGAAACTGATCCTTTGACATGCAGAAGGCTGAGCCATAGCCAAATACATCTACTTAGGACAGCCTGCACGGACTACACAGGCTGGCCTGGGTCGATAGTTTTTACAAATGCCTACAACCACCTTTATATAGAGCATTGCCCATTTCTACAGTAAACAGCTGAACTGTTATTGTCCTATATAGCTTACAAGAGTAAACAAGACCTGCTACTGGCACTACAAAAGAAATGTCCAATAATGACTGAAGGCTTAAGTCCAAGCCTTTCCGATATTTACTTAATAATATACCACAGGTTTTTGAAGATCTATTGGTCTATCATTGAATTCTTAAGTTTTTCTTGGTAGCTCATCAAAACTTGTAGGACATTGGTGCATCGCCTATATATCACAGAATATACTCAAACTTTCCTTAGCACCGTTTCTTTAAATAGCAAACTGGCGACTCACTCTAATACCCCCATTCCACTAGACGGCGATCCACGGCGCTCTCACGGAGCGCCGTAGATCGCCATGCAGAGCGCCAAGAACGCCAAGAACGCTAACAGATCTTTAGCTGATCGCCAAGATCGCCGAGATCGCTACCAGTCTACTCCCTTGCACAAAGATCCGTGGCGCTCTGGTCAGAACGCCGTCACATCGCTACGGAATCGCTTAAATCGCTATCGAAACGCAACTTGAACGTAAACATCGTAAATGGAGCACTATCGGATCGCCCAAGAGCGCAGATGTTCCTCCAGTATGCCGGTCATTGCGCTCCTATGTGATCCGATAGCGACCGTTAGAGATGTAGTGGCGCTCCGTTGCGATCAAGTGGCGATATGACAGCGCTCCGATACGATCAAGTGGCGATATGATAGCGCTCCGTTACGATCAAGTGGCGATGTGATAGCGCTCCGTTACGATCAAGTGGCGATATGATGGCGCTCCGATCGCGCCTTTGGAGGACTATATTAAAGAGCGTCTGTCTCTCAGTAGTGCAGTGGTAAAACGGCGGACTTTCAATCCTGAGGCCCGAGGTTCGGTACCAAGCCCAACCAGGACCTTTCTGAGACACTTTGCGTTTCCCACTCAACTAGAGGTGAATTGGTTTGGAACCCAGAGGTAGCGTCGCGTGTGTCGGTGCTTTACACTGGGCACGTTAAGGAATCAAGGAGGTCTATTCGAAGAAGAGCTCGGGGCTAGTACCCGGATTTCCTTGTACCCGATTCTTTTTCTCTAATGGTCCATACCATATATGCCTCGATCACAGAGGGACCTTAATCCTACAAAGTCATCATAATATCATCATTTCACATTTGGAGACCACCTGGTGTAGGTACGATAAATTCTTTAGTCAACTACAGTATGCTACCCAGTGGAAGGAGCGAAAGGGGGTCAAAGCCTCAGGTCGCTAACGGAGCGACATCAGGTCGTATAAGGTCGCAGCTCCTAGCGAAGCTACGATATTGACTATGTACAGTTAAATCGCGATCGCATCTCAATGGTCGTTACTAGATCGCCATCGGAGCGTCATCTGGTTGTTATCTGAGCAGGAGTGTCCTCATAATCACCAATCCGGCAGCGATCTGAGGCGATCTACGGCGCTCTGTATGAGCGCACAGAGCGCCGTAGAGCGCAGCCTAGTGGAATGGGGGTATAAATCGCATATAATAAAACAATAAAAACTTTATACCGGTATAACGATAAAGAGGAAATCCCCAATGTGCTATTTACAGTAACAGTGTCCGATAGTGAAGATTTCGTTAACATTTGATAGACCGGTTGAGTTTCAGGGAACTATGCTTGCTTATACTGATATTCAGATCACATTCTTTGGTGTTGTTTACACGCAGAATATCGAATATTCATGCACAAAGACTTTTGACTAGTTAGGACTTTGCAGATGCTTCTTTTCTGCTTTTAGTTACAGTGACCCGAATCGGTAAATTTCAATCAGGACACATGCTATGTGAAAAGGCGGCTTTAAAGGTGGACCTTCAGAATTTGCGACGAAAATTTTACAAAAATGCAAAAAAATCATCCTTATATTCTCAAAGCCTTTTAATTTTCATTTATAAAACCCCAGTAGTCGAAACTCATCCGACAACGCGAGAAATTAGAGATTTACTAGGCTGACACCAGCGGGAGACACGTTCTATTTTCAGATGATCAATTCAGTCATTTACATACAGGAATTCACAGAGGAAGTTTCAAACATAGCGTCTGAAGAATACATTATGGAAAATAATTATTACATGTTTGTTATGTAATGGAATTTAAGCGATATGAGTCACGTGCCAGTCACTTGACATTCCCACAATGCTTTATTGATTTTTGGCGCGAAATCTAAAAATACCTTAAGAGGCTACGTAGCCTTTTAAGGGAATACCATCAATTTTTTTTTTTGTAATTTTATGAATCTTAATTATTGATGATTTGTATTACTTTTTCATATGACTTTCAGTGATATATATATTTTTCTAATTTGGTGAGATGCAAAAATTCTAGATACCCACCTTTAACGCATCTCCGAGATACACTCTAATAAGTCAGTCATCACACATTCATGGATTCGTTGAATCCACTTTGTCTAAGAACTGTTTGAATCATGAGAAAGAATGGTAGTATGGGACTCGCAGAGAAATGACCAACAGTGAAAAGTATCGATCCAGGTCAGCCTGCGCAATCTGCAATCTCCTTTTGACAAAGCATGGCTCATGTGTGTGTGTATTTTGTACAACGACTGTTATACAATCTGGCAAGTGCAAACGATTAACGCATAGTAAGGTACACTGACAGCCGTGATATACCATATATTGTTGAAAGTAGCGTAAAAACGCCAATCGACGAAACAAAAAGAGTACTTTTATGATTGAATAGGTATTTTGCTATTCTGTTTTCCAGTGGAAAAGAACACTTACTGACGTAGACATGAAGAGAAGGAAAGCAGCCGCGAAGGAACGATCTCGTTTACACATTGATATTGTGGAGAAAATAGCCAATCCATCACTTGACTTTGAAGTAAATAATTTCAAACTATTCGGATCACTACGAGAAGTAGATACCGAGGTTCACAACACAGTCCCTACACTGGACAGTGAGTATAAAGGGCTTAGTAGGCTGAACTCTTTTCATAAGTTATACTATGGCGGAATGTTCTGCCGCGAGCTACTAGAGAGCTATTGCAATAATTTTAGAGAATTGTCGTAATAAAACAAAGTTTCCTATTATCAAGGTAATAAGAGAGTAAAAAGAGCTTAGTACGAGGGTCATCCAATAATTAGCGAGACTGAAGTTATTGAAGAAATACCTGAACTAATAATTATCCAATTATCCAATGGTCCTACATTGGGTCAATATAGGCTCCTCCCTTTTCAGTGACAGAATTCCATCGGTGAGGAAGTCTTCTAATTCCCGTTTCTAGGCAACCAGAGTTAATGTGTCGAATTTGACTGGTCACCTCTACTTCCAGGACGTTTAAATCCTCAAAACGCGCATCTGGCAAAGGTTCTTTCAACTTAGGAAAAAGATAAAAGTCTGGAGGAATAATGTCTGGAGAATACGGAGGGTGCGGTAAAATGTCCAAGTTATAGAGCGTCAAAAGTGACGTCACCCTACCTGCCTTGTGACAGGCGGCGTTCTCATGCAGAATTAATGGTGTAAGTTCAAGCAGTTCCGGTCGCTTCTTGCGACTGGCAGGTCTCAAGACAGACATCATAAATGTACGATAATACTTTTGATTGACTGTTTTCCCGATCGGGACACGGTTCGCAGCTAATATGCCGTAATTATCATAGGCAAAAATCATCACCATCTTCAAATTTCCTTGTTTTCGCCTGAATTTAATGGGTCGTAGGGACCCCGACGTATGCCATGCTGAAGATTGTCTTCTTAGTCCTGGTTCATAACTTTGTATCCAAGTCTCATCTATTGCCACTATCCTATTAACCCTTTGGCTGCTTATCGCGACTTACAGACGTTTTGCGGACAGCGTAGATCAAGATCAGACTGCACAGAACGTGCAGTCTGATCTTGAATCTACGCTGTCCGATCTGGAGATTTTTATTCTCTAAAACATACCCTTGAAGTAATAGTTTTTTGAGTTTTTACTATCGAATTGAAAATTTCATTTTAGTTATTTAGCAGGATATGGGTTAAGAAACCTATCACCCTCATTCTTGTATCTTTCCATTAATTGACTGGCAACATCCACTCTTGCCCCGAGCTCAGTGATTGGGGTACCCATCTTGCAGTAAAACGTCACATGTTTAACTTATTTGTCAAAATTGTATGTACTGACCCATTCAATTTCATTGGCTACTTCTTCGCATGTGCATCTACGATCAGTCTCCATTACAGCCTTCACCCTTGGGATATATTCTTCGCTTGTTGCTTCTGTTGGCCGATCTGGGCTGGGTTGATTCTGCGTACTAGTCCTTACTTCCTTAAACTGTGCAATCCACCGGAACACCGCTGTACGAGAAATAGCCTGGTCCCCACAAACTTTTTGTAATGTTTGAAAGATCTCTATTCCAATGTTACCCTTATTTTAGTTAATTTTAATATATGAACGCTGTTCTTCTGTTGTAAAGCTGGACATGTTGCAGTTGTTTGTGTCACAGGAAATGACGTCATAATTGTGACGTAATAACGTAACGTCAGTTGCCGTAAGATTTGTGTTGCTAATATGTAAGGCAATATATGTGCAAAGTTTAATTAAAATCTGTCAGACAATATTTGAGATATGACAACAGTCTCACTCATTACTGGAGGACCCTCGTAGGCTAAAATCTTTTCGTAAGTTATACTATGGTACTATATTTTTGCCGCGAGATAGCTATTGCGATAATTGAAGAGAACTATCGTGATAAAAAATAAGTTTTTTATTATCAAGATAACAAAAAAAAACTCACGATTAAAATTTCGCCATAATTCTACCTTTTATCATTATTTTTTATTTTTTATTTGCTTTCGCACCCATAACTGACATTCACGGTAGGTATAATTAGATACGGTTTCGGAACATCTTCGTCTACTATCTCATAAATTCTCCTCTTCCCTAAATAGTTTTAAAGTTGTTCATAGGAGGCAATTGAGCTATCTTTGTGACTTCTGTTTTTCAAGTATTCTTAAAATTTACAAAGCTCGGCTTATTTACAGATTAAAAGAATCATGCCACCTTTCTTAACATCCATGTGAATGATGAGGATCACATGATCTTTGACACGCAGAAAAATCGACAAATAGCAAAAAGTTTCGACTCATGTCCGCGCAGGTTGACATGTGTTGGAACTATTTATGAATCCACCCCCCCACACGCACACATCCTTCACAAAGAACGGCTCAAACATCGATGAAAGTTTATTCTAGTTAAGGATATGGCACCAGAACCTGTAACACCACCTTTCATCGTACAGATTCAGCTAAGACTCAGGTAATCCGTAATCGATGCGGGAATCTGCCGATCGATTACCCGAATCTTACCCGAATCCGTACCTTTTTCGGCGTTAAAGATGTTACCAGAATCCGCATGAGGGTGCCCTTGACACTTGATGTTTGTTATGGTCAGCAGATATGACTAATCAGCTGGTTTGAAATACATCTCTTGCCTTGTTATTTATTTCAGCTGTGAACGCAGAGAAAGACTACATAGAGTTCGAAGAATTACGGAAACGTAAACCAGATGCAGTGCAGTATGACAACATTTATGCTTCAATACACAGAGAGGCGTCAAAACCAAGAACACCATTTTCTGTGACCTCTTCGCTGGCTTCTGCATCTAAAAGATCCCTCGGTACACCGAGGAGACCAGTCACACAACCGTCTACTTTATCTGACAGTTCAGTTTTTCCTACGTCATCAGCGACACCTAGATCGAATACAGTGAACATTTCTAGATAAGTTCAGAATACAAGATGAGGAAACTAATCGGTAACGCCGCGGAGAATTCGAGAAAAACTTCATCTACATGTAGTTTGAGGGCTACTGAATGAAACGATTTTTAACGACGTATATGATAAATGTTCGCGCGCATCCTACTGCGCACGTATTCTGGTCCTGGATATTGAATCAAAAGTGCACTTATGTATTTTTTGCAATTAACCCTTTACCCCATAAGGCTTTTCTATTGAATCTCTAATTGACCCTAAATAACAGCAAGGATGAAATCTTTTCTAATGTATATATGACACCTTTTGGTAGCATTGAAAATATTGTGACAAAAGGTGAAATTGCTCGTCACGAGCAATTTCATCTTTTGTCGTAATGTTTTCCAAAGGATCCTAAAAGCAATGCGTCAAAATGAGTATCTATGGAGTAAAGGGTTAATAGTAATAATATTGGTGCACTGAAACCGGTAGCACTTACTATAGGTGGTATTGGTGAAGAGAGAAAAAAAAAAGATCTTGGAACAGTCAGCGTGAAATAATTAAAATGCTCCTGACACGGCATTACATACCAAACACGGAAACAAAGACAGGAAATTTAAAGCCAAGGAATTACGGCTGTTTCCACTTTGAAAACTATGATTCGAAAAGGAGTATTTGCTCCTATTAAGCTATTTCTCCTTTTCCGACCATGTCTGCTGACATTTTTTTCTATTTTTTCCTTGAAAAAGTATTTTTTCACAGTAACCTTATTTTGTGGCAAAATAAACACGGGATAGGTGCCATTTTTAGTTTTTTTCTGATTGTTTAGAATCATAACTACAATAACTGTTGAAATTTAATAAAAATCTGTGTTTTCTAAGATTACTTGATTAGATCAAATTATCTCTCTGTTTAATTCAATTGACTATATATACCCAACATGTCTGTACATTTACCATGCTCAGAACAAGGCTTTATATATATATTTTTTGTGCAAAAAATATACGAATTGTCATTATATTGAGGTACAATAGTATATTTTTCTTGTAATTTTCCTGTATAACTGACTATTAAAGAAAGGTGCTTTAAAGCCAAATTCTCACAAACAAGTAATCTTCTAGAGACATGAGCTTTGTATGTGCAAAGTTTAAAAAAAAATATGTCCAATAGAAAAATTTGTCATATATGTTGTTAACACTATTTTTGTGCTCTGCTAATTTTTACATAGTATACAAACCTATGAAAAAGTACTACTCGAAAAAAGTTACTAAAAAAGGTATTTTTTTGTATATCATATAACTGAAAGTTTTCCGGAGAAAACACATGTATCGCACTAGGATAAAATATTACACAGTCCGGAAAAAAAAATCCGCACCTACACAATGAAGTACGGTTCCAAATATGGTATGATGATGTCATGATGATGTAGCTCACAAGCGATATAGGCATGCATTCATTTGTTATTTGATTGGTCAAAATTTGACGTGTAATATTTATCCGCCATTCATAAAAAACGAAGTTACTGGCTCACCCCTCACAACGTACGTCAGTGTGACGTCACAGGTAGTGATATCTGACCCTTGTTATAAAGTCAGTGTGCGTGTTTGGTAAGACTGTTTTTTTTTTTGTAATCGTTCCTTTAAATGATATGAAAAAGTCTTTAGACCTCCAAAGCGTACAATGCCTAGGGACTTTGTTTTTTGTCAAAGCTTTTGTTAACTACTTATAATAATGGAATAGACTTCGACCAACTGTTAAAACCCAATCACTTTTTGATATTTGGACAAAGTGTTTGTGCATATAGACATCTGCTTCCTGTCTAAAACATCAGAATATTAAATGTATTCATCTAATGTCTTTGATAAATACATGAGAGTCTTTGTAGTCCGTTTGTATCCACCCAAGCTAGCCTTATTCTATCTTCATATCGTACTTACTTTTCAATAGGGCGGACATAAGTTATGAAAATGCGCAGGTCCGATATCACTTCCTGTGACGTAGGTTGTTACCCTTGTGGCTACTGCACCATAATTTGTTTTATTTATTTTTTTTTTCGAATAAAATGTAAATAATTTGCAACATTTTGTCCTTGAAAGGTATAGGTATATAATGAATATTTTGCAGTGGTGACTTTCCTGGTGTTTGTATCTACTTCTCGCTGCGTAAGAAAATTTTGGCATCTCGCTAAACCGTCGGTCTCGCGCTGCTCTAAGTAAATACAAACACCAGGAAAGTCACTACAATATGGTATTCCTTATGTTCATTACAGGTAATATCCATATTGCATGGAAGTGCAACTTTGAATTCTTATCATCAGGTCCGTTTCATTTTATGAAGGTGCGTCAGTTTGGCCCCGAGGTAAGTTTTTTGATGTCCTAAATATGAAAAACATTCACCAATGGCGTAAGGGTACGCTCCATAATGAACTGTGTCGTCTTTTAAAAGTCTTTTAGAGAGGCCTCTTGAAAACGCTATCGGAAAAGAAAAAAATACTCGTGAATAGTTTTGTTTTCTTTCCCCACGTTTCTCACCATTTCACAGATTTTTGAGGATGCTTTCAGTTTAACCCTTTACCCCATGAGGCATTTCTATGGTATCTCTAATTGACCCTAAATAACAGTAAAGATGAAGCCGTTTCTTACGTGTATATGACACCTTTTGATAATGTAGAAAACATAATGGCAAAATGTGAAATTGCTCGTGACGAGCAATTTCACCTTTTGCCACAATGTTTTCCATAGGCTTCTACAAGCAATGCATAGAAATGAGTATCTATGGAGTAAAGGGTTAAAACAGTCTGGAATTTGTTGTTGGAAAAGGGTTACACAAAAGTTATCCCTTCTGTATGATCTGCTTAGTGCATATGGCCATTATTGTTATCATGTTAAAGAGAGTGTTGACAACGATAATTTAATTCTGTGCGTCCATCTTATCTTGTCCCACATCTTTCTGTACCCAAGTACTTGTCTCAAGTCCACCGTTTAAGATCTTAATTATTGTTCGTTTCGTTGTTTGAGTTGATTCATCAGAGTAAATGTTAATATACGTATTCGTATTTGCTGTACATATATATTGGACAAACATTAAGTAAGCCATGAGTCTAATCCCTTAGTAGTATTGCGATGATGATGTTCACCTACACGGTTTTTTGATTGATTATTTTCGTTTATTTATCGTCGCTACCGGTTGCCCATCTGAGCGACGCCCCCAGAAGACGGTTAGTTGTTACGGGGGATAGTGCAAGGATACAGGACGAAACTACTGAGAATTCCGCCTGGATCTTTAACGTGCTCGGTGTGTAGCACCATCACACGGGACCTCGGTTTAACGTCTCATCCGAAAGACTATTAGTAATTTTTAGTTGGCCAGCCGGGGATTCGAACCCACAACCTGTAGGACATTGTGTTCACAAGTCCTACGCTCTACCTACTGAGCTATATCGGCTGGTACCTGCACGGTACAGTTCTTCATCTGAAATATATGTACATCGTCTTACCGTTCTGAAAATTGTAACGCTAATCTAAAAGAGTCAATGTTTTGTTGTAATCTTTCTGTATGTATACATTTCCATGGACAGTTTGTCCATTCAATTTTTTACGTGATCTATCAATACGTTGGCAGTTTTCAAGTACAGGTTGATAGATTTGAATAACTGGACCATCGTTGATGATGGCGTTGCTAACTGATTCTCAAGTGTGCTGCCTTATGTAAGATACATGTATATAGTATCTGGCACGACATGGCGTTGCTAACTGATTCTCAAGTATGCTGCCTTATGTAAGATATATGGTATCTGGCACGACATGGCGTTGCTAACTGATTCTCAAGTGTGCTTTCTTATGTAAGATATGTAGTATCTGGCACGACATGGCGCTGCTAACTGATTCTCAAGTGTGCTGCCTTATGTAAGATATGTAGTATCTGGCACGACATGGCGCTGCTAACTGATTCTCAAGTGTGCTGCCTTATGTAAGATATATAGTATCTGGCACGACATGGCGCTGCTAACTGATTCTCAAGTGTGCTGCCTTATGTAAGATATATAGTATCTGACATGACATGGCTTTGAGATAAAAAATTATTAAAAGAGACTGGGGTAAATGTTTTATCTCATACGCCAACGAATGTCAGACTTTTTTTAACACAAAAATATTTCACAAATAATAGATCAGAAGATGCAAAACCATGGATACAGATGCACACGCGGTAATATCCATAAAACCCTATTTACATCTACGAAATACTAGTAATGTATAAAATGACCTCAAAATGACGTCGCACAATAATGGTATTAAACATGTGAGATATGAAAATTCGTAATGGGTATATTAACTGAAAACAAGGGAGGTTATGTGATAAAAAACTGGTTCCTGATGTACTTAAAACAGATATAACCCAATGGTGCAGGCTATTCATCCTCGGATACCCCAGGGTCTCCCTATTTGCTACGCTACATCGACCCTGGGACAATTGACTAATAAAACTTTGAATCAGCCGCCGAAAATCGATACTTAACGTCATACCGTACAGTCCACTCGCCCATCACAAAATGATGATAGAACCAATGAAAAGCCAGCATTCGGCCAGCGGTAAAGCGAGCCGCCGAAAATCGATACGAAACGTCATAGCGTACAGTACACTCGCCCATCACAAAATGATGATGGAACCAATGAAAAGCCAGCATTCGGCCAGCGGTAAAGCGAAGGAAATTCAACTAATTGTCCCAGGGGTCGATGTAGCGTAGCAAATAGGGAGACCCCGGGGTATCCGAGGATGCAGGCTATTGTGACAATTACTTTCGTTGGATAAGCCAGATTTCCTGGGTCAGCCAATCGAAATGTCTTTTATATCACATCAGGCCTTGGTAGATTGTTTACCAATTTCGATACACACGGTGGGTAATCTACATGAACAGAACCATTTGTTCCACATTCTAAATCTTGTGTAGAACTTCCGGAACAGGTGCGGTTCTGAAATCGTAGCCTGTAAACATCCACCATTTTAGACGAACGAACGGTAAGTACAGTGCATTTTCGTATTTTTCTTTTTTCTGACTGGTACTATCAAGAAAAAAGGAATGCTATTCAACCTCTTTGATATTTTACTATGACGAATCGCGGAGATCAATTAGAAAACTTCAATGGATTGTCTTAGAAACCAAAAATTTTCCAGGTGTGCCTCGCAAAAGACAACACAAGACGGATGAGTTTTACCTTTAACTGTACATTTTATTAAGCTATTTTAGTGATTTGTTGCAGTTTTAGGTGTGCTTTGGCAATTAAAAAAAAACATACCTCTGGATACGTGTCTGACTTATTTTATGAGTTTCACCGATAAAATGACAACTCAAACTGTTAGAATAAGATTAAATTGAAATTGAAATTGCTACACCCTC
The DNA here is from genome assembly GCA_943736015.1 of Tridacna crocea. Classification (NCBI taxonomy): domain Eukaryota; kingdom Metazoa; phylum Mollusca; class Bivalvia; order Cardiida; family Cardiidae; genus Tridacna; species Tridacna crocea. Next base: position 48,200,023 of record OX031063.1, read on the forward strand.
TTCAAGAAATAAAAGCTTCATGCGCCCATCATTATCACCCTGAAATTCATTGGGATGCAAGTCTAAATCACTAGAATCAAAATAATGAAATGTTCTACATTTACATGCTGGTCGAATTGGAGGATACGTGTCCGAAAAAAATTCAGTAAACATGCATGCATAGGTACAGAGAAAGGGGAGAGAGAGAGAGAGATACGGAGAAAATTATATACATACATCATTGAAGACAGACAAACGGATAGGGACGGACTGAGAGAGTAGAGAGACAGAAAGAGATATTGTGAAGCAGACATCAGGACAGAAAGACTGGCACAGCCAGGCACACGCAAAACTGCAACGATCACCAGAATAGCGTTAGAAAAGTAACAAGGGTAAAATTCACCCGTCTTCTGTTGTCTTCCGTTGTCTATTGCGAGGTACACCTGGACAATTTCTGGTTTCAAATTGACCTCCCTGAAACTTCATGGTAAACTATCATAGGGGTCGAGTAGCATTCCGTTTTTCTTGATAGTATCAGTCAAAGAAGAGAAAAATATGAAAATATCAAGCCCTTGCCTTTCAATTTTCGAAAATGGTAGATTTTTACAGGCCACGATTTCAGAACCGCACCTGTTCCGGAAGTTCTACACAAGATTTAGAATGTGGAACCAATGGATCTGTTCATGTAGATTACCCACCGCGATACAGTCACTGATGATTATGCTTAAATACAACGGGGACCAGCTCAAGTCTCCGCTGGTGATAAACTGCTCTCAATCGTACATGTACATAATTATAGAATTTATGTACATTTGGTAAAGGCATTTGTGTCTATTGTTTTCAGTGAATAGGCTATATTAGTTATATTGGCCGATCTGGGTGTATTTTATATAACAAAACTGGTCGTAGGTAAATCAACTGATACAAGTAATCGATCATTGTGCGTATCCAACGGGGATCTGCCCAAGTGTCAGCTTGTGAAAGACTGGCTTTTTTTAACCGCTGGAAATCAAATAGCGTGCATTATGCTTGGAGATGAGACCATGCAAGTTGTTGTAAAGCCTCGAAGTAAATTAGTATGTTTGCTTTATAAAATACTAAAATCTGCAAATGAATTCATCCTAACATATCACTTTTAATATAGCCTCTTGATCAGCGTAAGAGACCACAAGAAACATAAATGACCTACTCTGAATTTAAAGTGAACAAATGTGAATTCTCCCTATTTTTAATATAGCCAGGCAGAATTCTGTCCGTTAATAGTAGCCTGTACGAATCACTATAGATACGCTTTGCCCTATCCAATCTACGCTGGTGAAAACGATGCGGTTTGGTGTATCTGGCCATGCAAATTAGGCAGTGTACGTTTTGATTAGTGCTTGGGGGGTTACTAAGAAAGTAAATGAAAACACGTTCTTAGATAAGTCATAAATTAGTTGACACGCACATCCACACACGCACACCCACACACACATCACTTTAAATTGCTTTTTGTACATAAGAGTAAGAAACGAGAATGGCCTCTTCTAAATATAAACTTATAAAGTAAACAAAGATACCTCAAACTATCTGAAAAGGACAGAGGTAAAATTCTGCCTGTTTTAGAAACCTTTCTCTATACACTTTGCTGTATCAGTGTGCTAACCAACCTATGTGCAACATCATGCGACTGAAAACATATTGAAACCTCGGTGACACGGACGAGGTTAAATGTACTTACGGAATCGGCCGAGTTGTGACGAGTAATCCTTATATACACACAGCACAGTTTTGTGAGAACACGTTCAAAGAGCTGAGGGACAAAGTCAAGGACAATATTTTATCTTGTTCTATCTATAGAAAGATATTGGCGTTATCGAAGTATCACGATTGGACATGGTCGTATGAGTTAGGACATCAGCTATCTCAACAACTGTACATACATTCTTTTTTAAAGCTGAAAGTATCGATGGTTTGTATTCAATTCTTTATTCCATTGTCAAAAATGTGTATAGGAATGGTGATTAAATTTTCAATTTTGTGTAAATAGTTTAAAAATAAATATTCGTTGAATTCTATCATCCCGGAAGTAGATTACATGCGCTTTATACAGCTTTGCGATACTTCTTTCGTTTTCAATTCAGTTTAATACAGGACGGATACCATAAACTCACATATTCTGTATGTAGATTTCTGTAGATGCAAAATAAAATTAACAAGTTCAAATTGCAAGGGCTTTTGGATTTGGTCTTACAGCACAAAATTTATATAGCCTTCACGTTTATCGACGGCGCAAAGTACTCGTACGATTCCACTAAACGCGGAAAAGGTTTTGTCTGTTAGGCCAAACCAAACAAGTGGACGTTACAGATCCAGGATCAGACTGCACATTCCGTGCAGCCTGATTGAGATCTATGGCATCCCCGAAAGCAATCGTTTAGCCTATGCATCTGACAGGTTCAATGACAGTAACTGTTGTTGTAGGGAAAAGGTTCCGGGTACAGCTTGCATGATATGTGAATCAACCTTCGGAACACCATAAATGACAGGGTGAGTATCTATACGGACATGAAGAAATTCTGAAAAATCTTCATCTCTGAAACCAATAGTCAGATTTTGAAGTAATTTCACAGAAATGACCCCATATATTAAACCCCTTCATTACTTAGCTCAGCTGTTTTCCAAGAAAATATCGAGGAAATATTTTGCTTTATAAAACACTAAAATCTGAAAATGAGTTAATCTTAACATATCACTTCTATTTGCCTTTTGATCAGCGTAAGAGACCACAAGAAACATAAATGACCTAATCTGAATTTAAAGTAAACAAAAATATGAATTCTCATTGTTCTAGATATATTTAGCTTAGCTGTTTTCGTAGAAAACATCGAGTACATAGCACATCTCTTCGGTTAGGACGATTCATAGGATTAGTATGTTTTTGTTCTATTGTTAAAGTGCTAGTTGTGTATATACATGTATAGAGGATATATGTTGTTTTCGGTCAAAGATCGAAATTTATTTCATCTCGTGAACACCATTGGTAATATTTTCACGAGTGGCTGCTGCGCCACTCGTGAAAATATTACCGATGGTGTTCACGAGATGAAATAAATTTCGATCTTTAACCGAAACCCTCCCCCCCCCCCATTTATTTCATGCTTTTTACCATTTCTGGGATAGCTTTATCGAAATCCAGTACAGTTCTTTTCCGTTATTCCCGGTGGCGTACCCCTCTCGCATAGCAAAGCATTACAATATTACGTCAAGCGCGAGAAATGTAAGGTATATGACGTCATATTTCCCGTCTGGTTGCGAGGCACGCGCAGTTTACCTAGGCAACAAGAACGTGAAAATCGGTATTTTCACTGTTGATACCAGTGTAAGATCGAAAAATATTTTCACTGCTATTTCTCGATATCCTACCGGAAAGCATGAGATAAAAAGTCACGACTAAATCTTTGATATGCATGAAATTACTACAAAAACACATGGTTTTACTACGATTATTGCTTATGACTGTTCTCCAGCTGTCCCTCACTTCTCTGCAGCTAAGACCGAGAAATCTTGAAATATTACTACTGAGTTACATAATCATAAGTATGAAATTGAAAATGAAAAGTTATGAAAACTTAGATTTCTTCTTGTTTTTTGTCAATAACTAACATTGCAACAAAGAATTTTTGAAGAAGTAGTTCCATTTGAATGTATTTGAACTAAATGTTAGTTTTTATAGAAACCAAACGGACTATTGAGTCAATGTCCATGAAAAACACACGCAGAATAATGATGCACACTTTTTATAAGCGAAGTTTTGTTTAGCAGAGGTAAAAAGGAAACACCAATTTCACCGGCGCTGTGGGGCATGCCTCATTAATGTTTTTGGGTCAAGCCTGACTCCCATAGCATCAATTATTTGAAATACTGTTTCATGAACGCGTTTGTAGCTTTGGTTTAATTCCATGTCATTGTTTGCTTTCAGAGGATGTAGGATGCACTGCTCAAAAAACTGTTCGGGATTGCATGTGAATAACTAACTGTAATATAGGCCTACTTAGTCTGCCCAGGAGGAAGAAATTAGCCGCCGGGAATCCAAATAGGGATTCATTGTTCTCAAGTCTTGTACGCAACAGACTAGGCTACAGGGCCCGTTTCAAAAGACTACACAAGTGAAGTATGATGACAAAGTTGAAAGTGCCATGCCTAACCGTAAAAACAATATGTAACAATTCTTACAATCTTACTGATAGCATCAAGTTCCCAAAATATCAACACGAATGCACCTATCGACGCCACACGCTCAACACGCTTCTCTCAAATCTTGACCATCGTGGCTTATGTAAACGCAGCAAAAAACATTGAAGAATCATACCACACCGAGGAGCTGAAAGTTATTGCAGTATTACGCTTTTATGGCATCAGATACATGTACTTATTACATTCTGTTACTAATAATAGTAACATTTCCCACTGAAAATGGTGTAATACCAGTGTCACGCGAGGGCAGATACGGCGGTACAACGGGCTGATATCTGATATCTTGCCCGCTGATAAGATATTTGTTCTATATCTATAGCAACAGAATGTTCGCTCGTACACTAACGTTCTCAAAACATCTATTTTGAAACAAAAATGGCGGAATCGGTCCGTCAATCGCTAGCGGATAATCTTTAGAACTGCAATCAACGTTGAATCGTTCAATCAACAAAGATGCGATAAATAGAGAACAGTTTGCTGTTGTCTTGGATTGGGAAACTTATCAGGCAATGTTTAGAGTCTATAGGCTGGTAGTTCCACGATTTTTATCCAATGAGCCGGGTGAACCGAGCTTGATTAAGTTTCATTCGAAGCACAGGTGCCTGACGTGTCTGGTATCATACCTTTATTATATCTATATAGAGGGATGGTATAATACCAGACACGTCAGGCACCTGTGATTCAAATCACCAACAATATGTTCTATTTATCCTTTTTCTCAGTTTTTATCCGTATCACACTAAATTGAATATGTAGATGGAGAAACAATAATGGCAACATCTTTTTAACAATGAAAAAACAAGAAGAAATGTTTATCTAAAACGTCCTATACTGCACTTAATGCAGCTCTACGGTAGTGATGATGAATGACGTCATGAACGAAAAAAGTTGTGTCGAATGAAGACAAGATTTTTTTTTTAAGTATCTTTACACGCTAGAAAACAAAAAAAAAAAAACCGAGCGATTGATCCATGAATGTAATAAAGACGTTATTACACGGCTGATGAGGGCCCGAGAGTGATATCGGCCCTCCATCTCGAAATCTGCCCTCGGGCTAAAGCCCTCGGGGCAGATATCAAGGTGGCGGGCCGATATCACTCTCCGGCCCTCATTAGCCGTGTAATAACCTCTAATATACTCGTCTGGACCACGAGCCTGTCGCTTTTCCGTGTGTTGGCATTACTTCAAATCACTCCAAGCCACAAATAAAAACTTGCACTTTTTTGAAATCATACATAATACTCGAACATCGACTGGCCGGGAAATTATGCATGGTGCCTAACCGTACGCATTATACTCAGCTGGGTATTGTACTTCGGTAGAATTGTGAATTCCAATTTAAGTATCATACCTGGTTAGGCATGATACCTTCAATTTTCTTATACTTTACTTAAGGTTTTTAAGAATAAGGGCCCCATAGTCCAGTCTGTAGCGTACAAGACTTGAGAACAAGGGGTCACTAGTTGGATCCCCGGCCAAATTCGTCCTCCTTGGTAGTTGTAAGTATGTAACAGTTGCTTAACAGAACAGTTTTTTGAGCAGTACACCGTACACCCTTTAGAAACAAACAATGACATGGAATTAAAAAGGTGCAGAGGCTGTCACGAATGGCTGTGGCAATAATGTTCACTCGGTAAAATGAATTTCTATTTTTCACACAAAAATCTCCTTTATATCTTTCCTATACAGGATGAAAACGTACTTTTACATATCCAACCTTGTTACGAAAATATAAATGTTTTTTTCTTTATCAGCGATGCTTCAGGAAAAGACAATTTCTTTGTCTTGCAATGCTGTCATCCTACGTTACCGAAACAATTTTAACATTGTCTTATACGCAGTATAAAGAAACAGCAAACGGTATGCTATTTTACAGATATCTCAAACTAGCCCATGGCTTCCATAAAACAGCGAAATAAGCCTGACTACCTGCTAGTGGCGGCCATTGACTTCGGGACAACATATTCGGGCTATGCCTTTTCTACCAGGGGTGACTTCAACGAAAACCCTCTGAAGGTAGGTGTGTTTCAACTTGCTTCACTAAAAAACATTTTGTAACAAAAGTTCGTGGACAATATTGAACATATGTATAACGTATCACATTGACTTTCCTAGGAAATTATTAAAAACTATGAAAATAACACCGTAATGTGCAATATTTCGTACTTTTATACAAACTCGAGTTGTTATCCAACTATAAAACCAACTAATCAGCATGCAGTGCCGCATTATATGGCAGAAAGCATCGAACAGAAGAAAATAGACATTTCGAGAACGTTAGCTTCATTTGTACATCAGAGAACATACATGTTGCATTTTATAGATTTATAAATTCGTTCAGTCTGGGGTTGATCTAACTCTTAATTTACACAAGAAAAACATAACATCTCCATGGCTCTGAACAGGTAGTGTCGTTTGCGAGTAGATACCCTCTTACAAAGACGGATGTCCCATTATCTTCATTGGCCGCAGGCCAAGGAGCTAAATGTCATAACCTTTTTACCGCCATACATTTCACATTTAACTTTGTGTCAAACCGTTTTCTGCTCTGCAACTATCAGCCAATTTGGAAAGGCATTATCCTCCTCATATTTAATTCAAGTAAGCTGTAAATAATTATAAGAAATTAACCCGTGATCTTTTTCCAAACATATAGTTATTGTATACCATTTGTCACCCTGTCTTACAATTCTATACCCTGTTATTATGGGTGGTTTATATGCTTCTATACAAGTTTTTTCCTGGATAGAAAATATTCAGTTTTAAGCCATGGTGATTATGTCTTAAAAAGAAGATACACTTTTTTAGTTAGATTTGACTGTTTGTTTGAGAGGAGGTTTTTTGTTCTAGTCTACAAGGTCCAGTTTAATAGCGAGCATTTAAGGATATAATACGCTAGCCATGTGTAATCTGTTGAGCGGTTGAATCCCTGTATTTTGTAAATGAACTGTCCAGATGCTACTTTTTTCAAAGAGGAAAAGAGTCACCAGAAAACAGTTTTAACACAAAAATGAAAATGAATAAAATACCACTATTCCACAGGTGTATTCCAAAGTATGGACGGCCGGTTTGGGCTGTTTGATGTCTCAGAAGACAGCAACTTGTGTCCTATTTAACGACAAAAAAGAATTTCACTCCTTTGGCTTCGAAGCTGAAGATAAATATTCTGACCTCTCAGACGAGAAAAAACACAAGAAGTGGTACTTCTTTAGACGCTTCAAGATGACTCTATTCGACAAAATGGTAAACACTTTTGTTTTGATACTTGTAATATCAGTTATTTAACTCTTTACTCCATAGATACTCATTTCTACGCATTGCTTGTAGGAGCCTTTGGAAATCATTGTGACAAAAGGTGAAATTGCTCGTCACGAGCAATTTCACATTTTGCCACAATGTTTTCTATGCTATCAAAAGGTGTCATATACCCATAAAAAAGGCTTTATCCTTGCTGTTATTTAAGGTCAATTAGAGATACCATAGAAATACCCCATGGGGTAAAAGGTTAACTGACTGCCTGATTGACTAAGTGACTGACTGACTGACTGACTGAGAGAGAGAAGGCAGAAAATAAGGAAGAAAATACGAAAGAAACAAAGAAGAAACTAAGAAAAAAGAGAGAACGACTCGTTATATTATTTGCAATTGCGCATCTACGGCTAGCTTACCTAGCGCGCATTACAGGTAATGCAGTGAAAATATGATGACAAGAATTTACAGGCCTAGTGACGATATGACAAGGCCCTAAGTCAAAAGATTGAATATATAGTATTTAACGACGTTGCAATATTGTACGTCTCAAAATTTGCTTGGGATCACCCTAAAAGATTCACCCTAAATGTATATGTGGCATGTATTATGTATGGTTTTACAATATGTTACATTGCTACACTTGATCAATGAAAAGACCAGTGGAAATGGATCTTTAAGCCTTTACCTCACAATGCAGACTGTTAAAGACACTGAGAATGAAACCTTTGGAAAACATTGTTGGAAAAGGAGAAAATGCTGGATACCAGCATTTTCTCCTTTTCCAACGATGTTTTCTACCCCATGACAGACGGCGTAGTTGCATATAGATTTTCGCCAAAAATGCTTTCAGTTTGGACAAATCTAGAATTTTCGCAGTATGGTAAATAGTTTATGCAAAACTGTTGTAGCATATAAACCCATACAGAAATAGGTAAGTGATCCCTATCAAAGTGTGAGTAGTATATGACAGCTGCATCATAGCGGCCAGAGGACCTAGCTTTGCTTTCTTTGACCTATTTTACAAGTACAACGCACAAGTTTCTTTCGAAGGCACTGACTGCTTTTCAATATAACCATTGTTGAAACTATGAATAGCGGTGAAAAGAGGAATGAATTCTGTTGCAGCAACTGAGTGAAAGAAAATGGCCGAACTGGGGATTCGAACAAGCGAACCCCGTACTTTTTTAGCCTCCTTGGCAGCCATTGCCGCACGGCCCGAAACAAGTGTACAACTTCTTACGAACAAAGTCCGTAACAAATAAATAAATAAATGCATGGCAGAAATAATGGAACGGGCGGGATTCGAACCCCAGAACTCACGGACGAGAGGCCAATACCTTAACCACTGAGCCAAAGAGGTATCTCCCTGACGCAGTAGTCAGGTATTGCATTAAAATCGGGACGAAGCCATGCAGGGAGGAGTGGTCTCCTGTAACACACCCCCTCTTAAAGTCATCATTTATTGATGACTCAAAACCTTATTCGGCAGGAAGTCCGTTTTTGGACAACAATGGGATTAATAGCTCAATGGCCAATCCCGGACGAGCCGCCATCTTACGAACAAATTCCGTAACAAAGAAACAAATGAATAAATGCATGGTAGGAATAAGGGAACGGGCAGGATTCGAGCCCCAGAACTCCCAGATGAAAGGCCAATACCTTAACCTCTGAGCCAAAGACATATCTCCCTGACGCAGTAGTCAGGTATTGTATTTAAATCGGGACCTAGCCATGTCGGAAGGAGTGGTCTCCTGTAACAAACTGAAGACAGGACGTACTACATCGAACAGTTACCGAGCAACCCCTGCCTTCTCATAAGCCCTTGCTCATCAATGGCACTTGTAAATAGGTGAAAAAATACCATTTATTGATAAAAGAATGTACTTAGAACAGAGTCGCAGTAAATGAACAGGAAATGAAACGAGAACAGTCATCAGACACTTCTTCTAGAGTAGAAAAAGTTATTTTCTAGGAGTCGCAGTGCCCTGAAACTGCATCAGGGTCCCAGCATATATTAGAACATCCAAAACTAACTCCAACACTAGGGCTAGCACAATAGCTCGACCATGACCTTTTTGCAACAGGCATGGGCAGGATAAGGCTAAATGGAACTAGACCTATCTCCATTATCAACATACGCACGTATGTATGAACCTAGTCAATCGTTCGGTCTGGAAAAAAGACCTCTTGAAAAGAAAAAAAAAAAATCAAAACCTACGGTCTTGACTTTAAGATTATGAGCAAGGCTACAGTATTCTCAGAGAAAGTTTCGACTGGTATCTATCGTTAGGCCAAAAATGAACCAAATTTATCATTTACTCGTAGTTTAGAAAATATGAGATCTCCAACATTAACGTAAAACTTCAATGTAAAATATCTAGGTCTGCGACATTGAACTTAAGATCATTGGCGTGGTCGGGGGTATTGTTGAAAGAAACTTTGACATGTATTTACCACCTTACCAAATATTAACCAAATTCATTAAATGCTTTGGAATAAATGAGCTCTAAAAGACTTTGTTGTATAATGTCCAAATCTACGACCTCGACCCAGAGAGTATGTACTTGAGCGGGAAGATGATGGATCAAATGTTGCTTGTGTGTTTAAATCGTTTGTTTGATTTCAGCAACTGAAGAAGAAGTTCATGTTAGAAGATGAAATGGGTAAAAAGATGCCGGCACTTGACGTGTTTGCTGCCTGTATAACCTACTTGAAGAATGAACTAATGAAAGACGTTAGGAGACAACAACCTGATGTCTGTGAGAGTGAGATCAGATGGGTCATCACAGTACCAGCTATTTGGAATGACAACTCGAAGCAATTCATGAGAGAGGCAACAGAAAAGGTATAAGGTATATGTTAAACTAAAACCTGCTCTGTCTGTTAAGCCTAAAAGTGCTGAACCAAGTTTTAGTTTCCTGTACGAACAATGTTGATCAAGATGGGAGTCCACAGCAGGTACAGTCTAATCCTGAATTTACACTGTAAGTTACTTTACTATGTGTGTGGCAAAATAAATCTTTATGTAGCGTTATCTTGCCTGTTTCCCCGAGAAAAAATAACTTCATGTCATTGATTCAGTACTCAGGGTAATAAATAAAATAAATAAAAAGACCTGTACTGGATTTTGATAAAGTTCCTTCCAGAGAGAGTTTAAGGCATGGAATAAAAATAATATTTTCTTTTCTTGTTGTTAAAGATCGAAATTTATTTCATCGAGTGAACATCATCGGTAGTATTTTCATCAGTGGTGCTTTAACCGGAAGAAAAATCTATCCTCTATTTATATAATGACTTGCTTTGAATAGTGCCCCTCCCCCCGGGTCGCATTTAAGCCCTTAACACAGCAGGGCTCAAACATTATTTCTGAATCCTTCCGAAGGTATCTCTTTGAAATTAGAATCATAACAGCTACTTCTGTGACAGAATTTCATCGCTGGAAATTGAGCGGAGGCATTTTAAATTTCAAAATCATAAATTTACATGGTTTCCCTTCCTATACAGGCCAAGATAGACGGTAAACATTTGCTGATAGCCCTGGAACCCGAGGTTGCCTCTCTTTGCTGTCGGTATCTCCCCCTGGACACGTTTAAGGGATGTAGTGGCAGTGGCAAGTTCTTACCATTCGCCCCAGGGTCCAAATATTTGGTTTTTGATGCCGGAGGTAAGACTAAATATAACCCTAAACCAGACGATTCTGAGTTTTAACGTCCCTGAGAAAGCTAGTTTTAGAAAACAAAGTGAGAAAAGGAGAAATACAAGCAGCATTTTCTCTTTTCCCACAATATTTCCTTCTGTTTCAAAGACAAATTTGTCGTTAGCAAATGCTTTGGATTTGGACAAGTCTAGCATTTTCTCGTCTGGTAAAGAGACGTGATGGTATTTCGCACAGAACAATTTTTCAAATGGTCTGTTACCCAGGGTCGTTAAAACGTGGGGTTGTGGGGTTAAAGAATAAGAAATATAGCTTGTAGGATACTGGAAAAACCTTAGATGCTGCTGACTACATGTATGCTCTGTTATGGAAATATTTTTCAGTTTTAATTCTTTAGCAAATAATTTCGAGCTTTCACAAACAAGACATAGTGGCTTCCGGAAAAAAAGGAAACGGAAAAAATACAGGTGATCAGCGTTTTTCCCTGCCCCAAACAATATTTCCTACTCTTTCAAACGCATTTCTCACAATGGCAAAATGCATCCTGTCACTTTGGTCAAGTCTACATTATTGTCGTTTGGCGAAAGGTTTAATGAATGAATGAATGTTGTTTTATGGCGCATCGACAGCTTTGGTCATTTAGCGCGCATATCTGTGTTGTTTAAACTGAATAAAGTTTGAATATGTTAATGACAATAAAAGAATTGAATTAAGAAGTATGCAAAAAAGGGCATTATCGAGTTACAGAATAAAGTTTGTATACGTTAATGACAATAAAAGAATTGAATTAAGAAGTATGCATAAAGGGCATTATCGAGTTACAGGACAATCCTTATATACTCAAAAGTTTTAGATGATAAGATTTAAGATTGTGATAAAAAGGTTTGAAGTCAGTGTTGGATTGATAAAAAGAAGTTTTTTTTTTAAATGAAAAAGAAATATGTGTCATTTATAATATGTATAAAATATGATATTGAGTGGCTCGAAAGGTTTAAGAATTAAAAAAAAACTGTTCCCGCTTTCAGGAGGTACTATAGATATAACAGTGCATGAAGTACAGAAAAGTGGTGGCTTAAGAGAACTGTACAAAGCTAACGGTGGGAGTTGGGGCGGAATATACGTGGATAAAGCGTTCAAAGATCTTCTGGCAGATATAGTCGGCAACGACGTCATGGCTGATTTTGCGGAAGATAAAACTTCTGATTTCATTTATCTATTTCGAGAATTTGAAGTGAAAAAGAGAAGTTTCAAGAACGACATGAACGAAAAGATAAATTTCAAAGTTCCAATAGCACTGACAAACGCATTTAAAGATGCAACGGGAAAAGAAATTGAAAACCACATTCAATCATCCAAGTATAGGGACAAACTTACCTGGGTAGGCGATAAACTTCGAATCGAACCTGCAGTGGCAAAGGGTCTATTCCAGGAAGCATGCCAAAGTATAACAAGGCACTTAAAGGAACTTTACAGGGATGAACATGTCAGGGATGTCCCCACGATACTCATGGTTGGTGGGTTTTCTGAATCGCCAATGCTTCAAGCAATACTGAAGCGCGAGTTTCCAAACAAGAAAATCATCATTCCGGCGGATCCGGGCTTGTCTGTTCTGAAAGGCGCAGTTATTTTCGGCCATGAGCCCGCACTCATTGAAGAAAGGCGATGCCGCTTTACCTACGGAGTCAGAACCTCCTTCAAGTTCGACCCAGACAAACACCCAGAATCGAAGAAGTTTAAGGCCGACAACGGTGAGGAATTTTGTGGTGATATGTTTGACAAACACGTTGAAATCGGACAATCCGTCGTGTTTGGCGAATCTCAAGTAGTAAGGTCTTACAAACCATCAAAGAAGGATCAAAAAGCAATAGAGTTTCAAATATACGCCTCGTCCGATAAATGTCCACAGTATACCACCGACTCCTGCTGTCAGCTGTTGGGTAAACTGACAATCGACCTTGATGGGGACGGACTTGACAGGTCCGTTGAGGTAAAGATGATTTTCAGTGAAACTGAAATGAAAGTTACCGCTCTTGAGAAGAAAACTGGTAAGACCAAACAAGGCAAAGTAGACTTTCTCGGGTAACTAAGAGAAAGAAAGAAAAAAAAAAACCAAAAAGACTTTAGGTTAGGGATTTCGATGTGGCTGGTCATTATTCATTTGTTCTTTTCTTTACTTATTTTTGTACGGATCACGCTAAGAGAAGTCTGCACACAACATTATTTGTGGCCATTCCTGCAAGTCAAGTTGTCTCCCTTGACAGAGAAAGTCTCAACCTAACCAATTAACAGATAATTGACATGCTGCACGCGAAAAGGGGCATTCGGACAATTGCATAAAGTGTCGGCTCTGATCATCCTGATCCGGATGATCCAAGACGGCCCTTTACGACTACATTAGATTTTGTTTCTCAGTAAACTTTCGCAAAACAGAAAATTTCAATAAAACGGAAATTGTCGTTTCGGATTTGCCTGCGCAGATTGCGCAGGCTGATCCGAAACGACATTTTACGCAAATGTCCGAATGCACCTTTTCGTGTGTTGCAGGCCAATTATGTCCTTGTACCCGTATTGCTCTGTTTTTATTGTTAAAAATCGTTTGGGGGATGTTGCGATAAATATAATGGATTTGGTGTATATGTAAGATTTTCATGTAATTTTAAAATGAATTCTGATCTTAATCACAAGAGTATTGCATTTGTAGAGTAGACCAACTAGATATGATAGAAATGTGGTGCATGAAAGTTGACAATAAAAACAATGTATAAATTTGAGAAACTCATAGTGAACATTTTAGTGTAAATTAAAAATGTAATGTCAGCGAGACAAGCGCGAGTAAATAACCCCACTAGACTGTCTTCTTGTTGTCTAAAGTAGTGACATATTCTGTTTTAAAAACTATCATACAAACACTTGATGGTGCAACCTTCTACTTCTATGTTTTCATTTGTACGTTGAATTGATTTAATAAAGGTTTGAATTACTAAACAGAGACAAGTTATACTTCGACTATATCTTCTGCTGTGTTCTGTTGTTATATTAGGCTTAGATCAAAAATACTTCCAGTATGATCATTATTTTCCATACCTGTATATTGTGACGTTGCCTTGTCAAGAATAACTGCAATCACGGGTCAGATAAACAGATTAATGTTACAGGATCATTATTCACCAACCATTTTAAGTTTCACTCCTAGTTTTATTCTACATATGGAAAAGAAAACATATTCTGATTGGCTAAATTAGATGGGTAAGACAAATGGTGTTTCTTTCAAATTTAGAAAATCTTGTAGAATAAGACAAAGACTGCTCTGAAGAATGGCGCGTGAATACGGACCCAGATCTTTGTGGCTTGCAACACGCGGAATTGGGCATTCGGAGATTAGCGTTAGGTTCCCTCTCGGATTACCCTGCGCAGTCCGCGCAGGCTAATCCGATACAGCACTTTACGACTGCATTAGATTTTCTGCTACAGTAGACTTGTGCAAGACAGAAAATTACTGAAAAACGGAAAGTGTCGTTTCGGATTAGCCTGCGCGGTCCGCGCAGGCTGATCCTAGACCACATTTTACGCAAAAGTCCGAATGCTTCTTTACGCGTGTTGTAGATCAATTATAGACCGTGATAAGAAGAGGGCTAGCCGTGGTTTACCCTTTCAACACCAAATTTATCGTTGGTTTACTTCAAAACAAAATGTAGTTACGAGGTTTTTGAAGTAAACCGATAGCCTATAAGCACGCTCTCCTTCCTTCGATAATTTTCGGTAACTTTCTAGAAAGCATGAAATAAGTTGAATTTTTTACGGATCTTTCATTAAACATTATGTTCGAACAGCGAATTTATTGTTATATGGACAATCATGTTTTTCCACAATGTCTTTAAAAGTTGCCTATTGCAAATAGTTAATCATACTCGTACATGTACGTACACGAAACTGTGTCAACCAAATACCCCGACAATACCATACTTTAACCATCCTGTGCAAGAAGGCTTTCGGAAGCATTTTGGGAGAAAAGAACAAGTTTCTCGCAATATTTTCTTCGATTTCAAAGACAATTCCCATCTTTTGATCCACCTATAACACTTTGTCGTCTGCAAATGCTATTAAATTGGGTGCATTTCAGTAGTTGTCGTCTAGTAAAGCGTTGCACCATGATACACAGATAAAGAGTAGGGGACCTTGGATTTCCTATCTTTGTCTGATAATACTCGTCAAATCTGATGATATAAAGTGTCTTACAATTATCATTTCTATCAAACAACTTGACTGAAAATAAATTTATAGATCTATGACGGGAGCCTTTGCAAGCGCCATATGTTGTACATTTGAGGCAACGAGTTTGGAAAAAATGATAATACGTAAACACCAATGTGAGATTCTATTTATCACATAAAACGAAAGAAGGAAAAACATCACCTTCAACATATACACTTCTCAAGCGTCCATGTCTACGGATGGAGTTCATTTTGAAATGGGTATATGCCCAAGAAGATAGTTCTGTGACATGAACATCCAAACATTTTCAAATGATGGTATATCGAACTATTTCCACAATTTTCTTGACCTGAAATATCTATCGCTGCATATCTTGTTTCATTGGCCATGAAAATCATATTTTTTTATATATTAGACACACTGACTCATTTTTTCGCGATTTAAAAAATGGCACAGAAGTACAAATTTCCTACAGTTGCAGTTGAATTAGCGAGCATCATAGGATCTACTACATAAGTAACCAGAATCAGGACCCAAAAACAAACGATACACTACACTATTATCGAAAATAAGTCATGGCTTTGATGCACGACTTGGGGTGTTTTTATGCAGAGCAGAGGCTTAATGCATCTGCAAAAAGTTTCGAAATCTGTCAGCCTGCGCGGACTGCGCAGGCTGACATAGGTTGAAATTTTTGCAATGGGTAACTTTTCTACATGTTAGACAAAGGGGGGGGGGGGGGTGGTGTGGTGGTACAGAGCTGTAATATGGGTAACTTTTCTACATGTTTAGACAAAGGGGGTGGGGGGAGTGGGGTGGTGTGGTGGTACAGAGCTGTAATTTCACTATAGCATGCTTGGTATATAGCATAAGATAGATAAATCAAACCCCCATTTGTCAGAGTATGGCATATTTATGCTTGAATTAAATTCGAAGCTGGCAACGTTGACATGAACTTCAAAATACTGTGTGAAAAGGAGAAACTAATCTTCGTCGGCAATCCCGCTTCTTTAACCATAGTATTTTCTGCTTCAATGCTGCAAAATACACCACAGGTCGTGTTTGTTGACTACAAATACTAAAGGTTCAAAGTCTTGTCATGAGATAAATTATATCGATTAAAAGTGAGTCGTACTTTTGCAAAAGGGAGATTTGAGGATCACGACTCCTTAACTCATCGGTAATTGTCGTTTAACATGGACGTTTCCGTGTAATCTGTTCGGCCATTCTCGGCAGCTTCTGTCTTTAAATATGAAAGTTAGGGACCGTATATCTTCATGCATCTCCTTGATACAATATCCTTAGCATGTAATCTCTAGATCAATAAAATTCATTTTTCCTTACGACCGGCCGAATCACAATGCCAAATGGTTCTTTTACACGCAGAAAGTTTTCAAATCGCAAAAAGCTTCGATCTATGTCAGACTGCGCGGATTGCACAGGCTGACATAGATCGAAGCTTTTTGGAGGTGTATTTAACCTCTGTTCTTTTTAAGAATGGCTCAAATTAAAACCATTTTTCAGACATCAAAAGTTTGCCACGGCTCTCATATACTGCGGCAAGGTCTACGACCCCATATTAATCGGTAAATATCGTGTAACATCGACGCTTCGGAATTGCTATTCGGCAAATCTCGGCAGATTCCGTCTTCTAATATGACAGTTTGGGGCCGCAGACTCACCAACTCTTCAGTAAGTATCATGTAACATCGACGTTTTCATAACGTCTGTTCAGCAAATTATTTCATGCTTTTAACCCTTTTTTAGAGGAGCTTTATCAACATCTAGTACAGTTTTTTTCACTTATTCTCCGCGGTGTTCCCCCCAACCTTTCCGCAAAACAGCGCATTACAATATTACGTCAAGCACGAAAATATTCGGTAATGGACGTCATACTTCCATCTGCTTTTGAGTCACGCGCATTTTACCTAGGTAACTATAATATAAACAATCGGTAATTTCACCGGTCGTAAACATGAAATATCGAAAAATATCTCACTGATATTTCTCGATAACCTACCGGAAAGCATAAAAAGTGCTACATTTTCAGCGAAGAAAGGTTCGGTTTAGATGTATATCACCTAGCGTGATGCAGCCGGAAGATTTAAAGTCTACGTCCCAAAACTCTCGGATTAAGGTTTACACCCATAATTCTCATATTTAAGGGCGAAGTCTACCGAGATTGGCCGAATAGCCTTTACGAAAACGTCGATGTTTTACGATATTTACCGATGAGTAAGTGAGTCTTCAGCCTTTAATTCTCATATATAAAAACGAAAGCTGCCGTAATTTCACTGTTCAAATGGTCTTTACAAAATCGTCTATGTTAAACGATATTTACCGATGAGTAAGTGAGTCTTCAGCCTTTAATTCTCATTTTAAAAGACGAAAGCTGCCGAAATTGGCCGAATTCCCTTTACGAAAACGTCGATATCACACGATTTTTACCGAGTTAGAGTTAGAAGTCTTAACACTTAATAAACGGATCACCCAAGATTTGACAAGTGTTATCATAACCGTTATCAATTTGCAAGTTTTCATTAGTGACTTTTAACCCTTACCTAATAATCACGTGTTTTAAAGACAGTTTAAAAGAAGCCTTTAGAAAACATTATGCGAAAAAGGAGAAAATGCAGGTGACCAGGATTGTGTCATTTTCCCAAAAATATTTTCTACCATTTTAAAGCAAAGTTTTTGGGTCAAACTTAATTTTTTGTCAGCATTTTTTTTTTTTTTAATTTGAACGCATTTAAAATTTCGTAGTAGGATTTAACTTTTAAGCTGGTAAAGGGGGAAACTGGTAAAAGAGTGATTAACTCTTTACCAAACGACATATTTCTGGAATGGTCAAAATTGTAAGCATGTGCAGACGACAAAATTAACGTGACCTAAAAATTGAAATTTGTTTTAAGAAAGATAGAAAACACTGTGGTAAAAAGAGAAAATGCTGGTTACCAGCATTTTCTCCTTTTCCCACAGTGATTTCAGAGGAGGTCTTCCTCAGGGTAGTAAAAGCCAGGGATTGTTTGCTAAAGGGTTAAACTATCCGAGAGATAACAGTTCAGTTCATAGATATGAGCTATGCCCAGTGAAAGGGTCCTTAATACATCTGCAAAATTTATCGATTTAGGTCCACCTGCTCTGTCCTGGCTGACCAGGACAAAAAAGTTTGGCCACTGTCAATCTCCTGTATGTCAGAGGATCCGTCTACCTCATGATTAAAGTGGCTGCAAGACAAAATGTACTTTATAGATCTGTGATTATGTGATGAATTGCTTGGTTTGCTTGGTCTGCATCATGGAGATGCAGTAAGCCCCCTTTTACCTGCCTCACCATGTAAATATCATATATAAATATCAAGTGAAGTGTCATTCAATCGAGCCCCGAGAAACAAGCCAAGATGAAAGTATTGCTGGTAGTTGGATTTGTCACTCTGTTTGTGACAGTTTTCGCTTGGAGTGATGTCGAGGAATTCGAAATCGACGTTGATGATGTGAACGATGAAGACTGGCTAGATGAAGATGAGGAAATTGAGCTGGAGAAGAGTTTGTTTGAGCTCGTATCCCGTGTTGTACGTAAAAAGATTTTTACTGATACTTTGCCATTTGTTTTTGCCTCAAATTCTACTGGAATCTCATTCCCCCTACCCCTGCATTTTCATCCCACTGTCTCGCGATCCTTTCGTGGACTGCTGTTGTTGCAGCTTTTTCTCCTTAGTTTAAACATAATTAATTCATCAATTTATTACAAATATTTAAAGACAATTCAATAGAATAACAAAATCAAACAGACAAAATGGATCAGAACGAAAGCACATATTACGTTGTTCTTCTTCAAAATTCCAGGTACACAGTTACAGGTTGAAAACTTAATAAAAATAATAACGGTATTTTGATAGCTATTGAGAGAAAACCATGGGTGAAAAAAAGAACAGAAAAATAAGCTGATTGGTGTGAGGTTTTAACTGGGGGAACGAAGGAGGTATTTTTCACAAACAGTCTTCCTCCATGACCATCACATATCAATAGATATTGGATGCTATCAATAACAGAACATGCAGTTACTTATTTAGGAATAAGCATTTGTATTGAGTTCTGGAGGCAGGATTTTCACATCCAAAGAAAGAAAAACATTATTATCCTAAGTAAATCTTCTGCTTTGACTGATATAAGAATGAACTGCGAGGAATATTTTCGTTATCAGGTTGATCAAGATCTTCATCACCATATAAGATGACTTGAAGAATAACTCTCGTAATTGTACTTATATCATCATTTAAACTAATTCTTAATTCAAAGAAGTTATGATGTGTTGATTCAACAAGGCCGCATCGAGAAAGGGGCGACTTGACTATATTTTTCAAATACAAATGCTAATTAAGACTACACTTATTACGTAACCTAGCATGTATGATCTGAGTTTTTCTATCGCCAAAGAAATAAAGCTTGTTTGGTCTCGGTTTATCAATGTTTTGAGCGATATCTAAAAGAAGAAAACGTTCCGGCATTTTTCATTTCATTTAATAAAACAGTTCCAATCATTGATCATTGATGGCAAGAATGAATTTTTCGACAAAGTGGTTCTGCAAGCAATGGTTCGCAAGCTATTAGGTCTTCGAAGATTGTAAGATTATGGCTCTCCAACTGTCTACGGAACAAGAGCATTAAGATAGTTAGGAGACAGTTCGTTGAGCATTTTAGAAAAGAGAATCAGTTTGTGTTTTCGCCTCCTTTGGCTTAAAGTTTCCCATTCAGTTTCTCAGTATAAATCACGTAGGGCAGTTAGTTTGGTGCAGCCTGTTACCATGCGAGTCGCCTTATTTTGAGCTTTATCCATTTGATCTCTCAGACCCTGAGAAAAGTTGTCTTATACAACATCACCATATTCAAGGATAGGCCTAATAATTGAAAAGTAAATAATTTGAAGAGAAAAACGATCGAGACGCGTTCTTAGATGCCGCACGATGCCAATCCTTTTCCAGGCCTTTTCAAAAGATTAACCAACGTGAATGTCCCAAAAATCACCATTGGAGAGAAAGAATCTGAAAATGCTTATGACTAGTAACAGACCTTGGTGATTTGGCTTGGAACGTTTACGGGAATTACGAAAGGTCCAGACTTAGATGGAATAAACTTGATCAACCACTTCTGAGCCCAATGATTAATTTTGTCGATGTCTGATTGTAAACTTTTCCTACTTCGTCCAGATTACCTTCAACCACTGAAAAGCTAGTATCGTCTGCAAACAGGTAAATTCGCCTGAATGTCATCTACTAGATCGTTGATGTAAACTAAAAATAAAAGAGGTCCCAGTATAGAACCTTGATAGACACCGGTTTGTACACGACTCAAAGTTGAAAGAGCACCAGGCAAAATAAGCCTTCATAACGATTTTTTTAGAAAGGTAATTAGAGAACCAAGATAATAACTTTCTACGAATCCCTGCTCTCTTAAGCTTAAAGAGTAAACCTTCGTGCCAAACGTTATCAAATGCTTTACTTATATCGAAAAATAAAACTCTGAATTCCAAACCATCATCCAAAGCTTTACAAATGTGGTTATAGAGACAAGCTACTCGGTTAACAGTTGAGTTACCTGGCATGAAACCAGATTGCCAAGGTGTAGAGAAATTAACGTCTTTTAGATAGTTGTAAACATGTTTGAATATAATTCTTTCTAAAACCTTTTCAATATTACTCAGCAATGAAACATGCCTATAACTGGAAGGAAGATGTATCAACTGATAATATTGGACACATAGAGAACTGGTATTTAAAGACTGATTAAACAGATCACACAGGTGAGGTGCCAGCTCACCAGCAGCTTCGATAACAATCCTATTAGTCCTGATAACCAATCCCGGACGAGCTCCAATCTTTCGAACAAAGCCCGTAACAAAGAAACAACTGAACAAATGCATAGCTGAAATACAAACCGCGCCCAACGGGATTTGAGCCGATGGCGGACAAGATTTTCCATTTTTGAGGCTTAAAAGACCAATACCATAACTGCTGAGCCAAAGAGACATCTCCCCCAACGCAAAAAATAACTAACGAGTAATATTACGTTTAAAAAAGATGATTTTAAAATAATAACTAAAAGTGAGAGATGACTCACCAAACTTCTGTTGCGAAGCAAAATTAAGAATGATAATTCCATAAAAAAACACAAATTTACAATCACTTGAACTGATCTAGGAAACTCTATATCCGTTCACTATAAATACACCCAAAATTGTAAATCAGCTGAGATTCAGTCAAAGAAGAATTTGAGGACGCCTCAAAAAAATACCTTAAAAAGCGCATCAGGCAAGTGAAACAACAAAACAGCGTTGTCTGCGCATGTTATATTCCTCGAAGATTCGATCTGTCTGCTATGACGCATCACCGACCCCATATACAAGGGAAAAGTAGGGCTTACATCGAAGCTATTAACCAAGCCTGTAGGGGCTGCTTCAGTAAGGGCCAGTGTACAGGTTACATGCTAGTTGATCATAGCTGAGTGAATCATACCAGGCAGATTTTTGAGTAAACGTTTATTTGGATTTGAATTTCAAAGGAACGGTTGTTGTTTTGAAAAGTAGTCCGGCTCTGTATCCAGAATATCCAAGTTAGATAGATGTGTATAGAATTCCATCTAGCGGGAGATAATGAACAAAACAAACATTTTGATAACGGTGTGTAATTTTCAAAAATCCATTTACAAATATTCATCCATTCAAATGAAATTTTTATGCTCGTGTTACTTTTCCCTACCAATCTAATCTGTCTTATTATTTTTATATCTAAGTTTCCCCCATTTGATCAAGGACATAATTTGATATGGATCATCACTATTCTTTTTTTCCTTTTCTTCTTCTTCTTTTCCTTCTTCTTCTTCTTATGTCACGTGGCAACGTCTATCATCATTTCAGCATTTATATATATTATGCTATATTTCTAATTCAACTTGTGACGGTTTTGAGAATAAAATGTCGTGTCATTTACAGGCGTCGAGTGAGTCCCAAGACGGTTAAAAATTCATTTCCGGATGCGTTTGAATTCTGTTTTACACTGCTTATTACACTCATATGACTGACAGCCCCTTGATTCACGACTGTCCTGGATCCCTATTCATCAACCATTCTTAAGACCATTCTTTGTCTTAATCTACAAGGTTCTCCAACTGTGAAAGTAACAGAACTTCTGATTGGCTAAACCATTCGGTTTATCCAATCAGAAGTCCTGTTACTTTCACATTGACAAAATTACGAAGAATACGACACTGAATGTTCTTAAGAATGGTTGGTGAATACGGATCCGGAGTTTTACAGTGCTAGGTTGAGACTTTTCCATGCTAAGAACACTTCAACATGAATAGCGTCATGATCTCCGATTGAAATAACTCAGTGGTAATATATAAAACCATCTACCAAACTTAGCCCAGTACGACACAGTTCCGACGATGCGTTTTGAAAACATTATGTGATTAGGAGAAAATGCTGACAGGAAGCATTGTCACCTTCCCCTTCCCCCAAAATATCTTTTACCCTATCAAAGGCAAAGTCTAGTGTAGATTCAGATTTAAATTGTCTGCTAATGCTTCCAGTTTTTGGATAAGTCTAAAGTTTTGTCGTATGGTTTAAGAAATATCGTATTTCTAGGAACCCAATCCGGAAAAAGCGACCAGACTGACAGGGTTTTCCTACAAAGATTGTGGTGGATCGAAAGCCATGCTCAATATCAACTCAGTCTCCATTACACCGGATCCCGTCAAATTTCCAGGTCCACTTAATGTTGCTGCGAGCTTTAAGATTATCAGCAACCTGGACAGACCTCTACAGGTATGAAATGTATGGACGTATTACTCTCAGATGATAATTTCAGCCTTTGTTGACTTACACAATATGACAAAACAAACACATAAAAGGTAAGGCAGGTAAAATACATTGCTTCATTACATAGACCGTGCAACGGACATGTTAGCCGAAAGGAATATCTGTTTTCCCTATTATTATAAAGCCAGTCGATCTTAAAAAGACAAGATTACTGTTTAAGAGTTTTAGAAGTTTTTACTAATTTTAACTTGGCTGCTTTTAAAGAAAACATTGAGGTAGTGTCTACGTATGTGTAAAACTTTGACATTTTACAGTTAGCCTGCAATCTGCGAAAACTAGTATTTGGACATTTGCGTAAAGCGTCGTATCGAGTCAGCCTGCGCAGTCCGCGCGCAGGCTAATCCGAGACGGCATTTTACGTCAATATTAGATATTGTCCCACAGCATACTTGCGTGAAACAGAAAATAACAAACGATCGAAAAGTGTTGTCTCGGATCAGTCTGCGTGGACTGTGCAGGCTGTTCCGAGACGATACTTTCCGCATATGTCCGAATGCCCTTTTCACGCGCTGCATGCCATTATATATTTCTGTACTGAAGATATTTACCTCAAACTAGGGGTAGTTGTTAACCACCAAAAGGGGAACCATACAACAGTGGGTAACTAACTATCCAAATACCTTTCACATGATTATGCTTCCTTTTCGACCAAGAATTTTCGATGAAAATCTATTTATTCTTTAAAGCAAGTGCAGCAAAGCGATGGGACCTGCATGTGGCGCTTATTTTTTTAAAGAAGCTTTGAATTTTTTTTTTCATTAAAGTTTAACGCCATTTTAACAGTTTCTGTCATGGTGGTCAATGATGCACCCATGTGTTTCAAGGCTTTCTCACACCAGGACTGACATATTTTTTTCCAAAACCACTGAATACTTTTCTCACATGCATCAGAAGTGAGAGGAGAAAATCGCTGGTCGGTTAAAAAAGTGCAAAAGTATATATCGGTTTAAATCCATAATTAATCAAATAACAAGATGATTACCATCCTAAAGTTAACGTAGTGGATCCGTAATGGAAAACAGCTATTTCCACTATAATAATTATTATCCTACAAAATTTGCTAAGATGGAAAATGAGTATTATTGTACTACTTTCACAAATCCACTTTTTCCTGTTTGTTCTTCCTAGAATTATCATTTATAAATCTAAAACCACTACGTTCTCATTACAAAGGGATATGATAATTACTCCCTTTTCTGAAAACTGTCAACAAATAATTTCAAGATAGACATCAAAGGAATTTCTGGTCGGTTAAAAATGTGCAGAAGTATTATATCTGTATAAATCTGTATTTATCA
Organism: Tridacna crocea; assembly: GCA_943736015.1. Classification (NCBI taxonomy): domain Eukaryota; kingdom Metazoa; phylum Mollusca; class Bivalvia; order Cardiida; family Cardiidae; genus Tridacna; species Tridacna crocea. The sequence continues at coordinate 48,224,530 of OX031063.1, forward strand.
ACTATTGAAAAAAAATCATTCCATGTTGCACTAAAAGTATTTTAAAAGTAGGTCCACTACATTAATTTCGATTTTTCCCAACAGGGCGTTGTATCTTTATACAAAATGGTAGCTGGCAAGTTCATCAAACTTCCATGCATAGATGATATTGGTTCGTGCACATACGATGACCTATGCGATCTCATGGAGCAGGTCCAGTGTCCCGACCCCATCGTTAAAATTGGTATCGACTGCACTTGTCCCCTGAAAGCGGTAACTTAGTTTTTTAATTCATCGTTTGTTTTGATTTTATTTCTTTAACCAATTGGTTTTATTTCCACAAAAGATAAAGAGGATATTTGTGTTTTTTTCACTGCTAACCTCGTCTGTTTCCATTTGAACTGCGAATCACGTGATCTTTTACATGTCAGTCGTTTAGCAAGGACATAAACATACTCGATGAAGTTATTTATAGCTTTTTATCTGTCGGTGACACTTCAATCGGAATTGATAAACCACGTTATATAATGCACGGACTGTTTGCCAACTCAACAGAAATATAGTTAAAAAGCATTTCGATAGAAAAATGAAGTCCAAGTTTTTATAAGAGGAGCCTTACAACTTTCAGAAAAGCAAACCGACGTATTTACCGGGTATGTACTGATCTAGTGCATATCAATCCGCCAGATACAGCCGTGTGATTTGATGCCTCCCATCACCCGAGGTATGCCGAATGTAGTTAATTAGATAAAATGCGCGGGCTCACAACCAAAAATGACGTAATTTACCTTACATTTCTCATGCTTGACGTAATATTGTAATGCTATGCTATGCTATGCGGAGGGGGTACGCCACGGCGAATGACCGAAAAGAACTGTGCTGAATTTTGATTAAAGTCCCCCTATCAAAGATAAAAAGCATAGAATAAAGAGAATCTCTTTTTTTCGATGAAAGATCGAAATTTATTTCGTCTCGTGAACATCATCGGTAATATTTTCACTCCTGAAAATATTACTGATGACGTTCACTCGATGAAATAAATTTTTCACCGTAAAAAACAAATGTCCTCTATATCTGCTTGCAAAACCAAGTTAATTGATTTTATCATTCGATTCTTTTTTTTGAAACAGTAATTTTACATGCCAATATATTCTTTAGCCGATAAAGTACTAACAGCCAAGCCTCGATAAGCCAGTCTGTTTAACATCAAGTCTGAATTTAGGTTTGATCTCATGCTCTGCATTTTTTTTCTGGGGAAGAATTAATGAAAGTAATTGCGACAAGATTCATTCCTGTTTTACCACAAAATATTGTTTATTTTCTTCTTTATATGGAAAAGCAGCTAGAGGACGAGAAATAATGTGTGGTGTATCAATGGTGATTAACCCTTTACCACACAATCCCTACTTTTGATTACCCTGAGAAAGAAAGCTTTTGAAAACATTGTTGGAATGTTTTCTATCCTTCCCAAATCAAATTTCAAAATTTTGACTCACATTTAATTTGTCGTCTGCAAATGTCGAATGCAAATGCTTTTATTTTGGACCAGTCTAAAATTTTGTCGTTTGGTAAAGAGTAAACCCTTTAGAACGCATAGATCCCAATGTGACGTATTTGAATAACTGGTGAAAACAGCATTAGCACAGACAGACGGATGGACGGACAGACAATATCAGAACACTATAGTATAATTGTTTTCAAGAAAAAAAAAAGCCATGTTTTCTTGAAAATGTGTTTAACGCAAATGTAAAAAGTATCGACTCGGATCAACCTGTGCAGTCCGTGCAGGCTGACCGGAGTCGAAACTTTTCGTTATATTCACATTTTCTGCGTGCCATAGGACCCGTCAACCTTGATCAATATTATTGTGTTATACTTGGAAATTTCTACTTTAACCCATTACCACACAAACCCTACTTTTGACGCCCCTGCGAAAGAAGCCTTTTGAAAACACTGTGGGAAAAGGAGAAAATGCTGGTAACCAGCATTTTCTCCTTTTCCCACAGTGTTTATTACCCTTCCCAGAACAAATTTCAATTTTTCAGTCGCCTTTAATTTGTCGTCTGCAAATGCTTTCAATTTAGACCAGTCTAAAATTTTGCCGTTTGGTAAAGAGTTAATCCTTTAGAACACGTAGATAGCTGCACTGTCCAACATTACGTATTCGAGATACTGGTGAAAACAGCATTAGCAGACAGACGGATGGACGGACAGACAATATCAGAATACTATAGTATAATTTTGTTCAAGAGAAAAGCCATGCTTTCTTGAAAATGGGTTTATTGCAAATGTAAAAAGTATCGACTCGGATCAACCTGTGCAGTCCGTGCAGGCTGACCGGAGTCGAAACTTTTCGTTATATTCACATTTTCTGCGTGCCATAGGACCCGTCAACCTTGATCAATATTATTGTGTTATACTTGGAAATTTCTACTTTAACCCATTACCACACAATCCCTACTTTTGACGCCCCTGAGAAAGAAGCCTTTTAAAAACACTGTGGGAAAAGGAGAAAATGCTGGTAACCAGCATTTTCTCCTTTTCCCACAGTGTTTATTACCCTTCCCAGAACAGATTATAATTTTTCAGTCGCCTTTAATTTGTCGTCTGCAAATGCTTTCAATTTGGACCAGTCTAAAATTTTCTCACGTGGTAAAGAGTTAAATGTAAATTTTCCAAAAAAAAAACATGATCACTGAAAATAACTGATAAAATTTACTTGCAGAACTCGTACACTTTCCCCAAAACCGAGTTTGACGTCGATATTTCTGTACCAAAAGGGACCTATCACGCCATCGGTAATGCAACAATGAACGGTAAACCAGGAGCGTGCTTAGATATCACCTTGACATTCGAATAATTACATTTAACCCTTTACCACACGAGAAAATTTTAGACTGGTCCAAATTGAAAGCATTTGCAGACAACAAAATAAAAGTGACTTAAAATTTGAAATTTGTTTTGTGAAGGGTAGAAAACATTGTGGGAAAAGGAGAAAATGCTGGTTACCAGCATTTTCTCTTTTTCCCTACAATGTTTTCTAAAGGCTTCTTTCTCAGGGGCGTCAAAAGTAGGGATTGTGTGGTAATGGGTTAAATTAATCCCTCTACTGCCGGAGTACTACAGACGACATACATGCTGTAAAAAAGTGATAATGAAGACACCTGTGCTTCGTGATTCTCTAATATCCGTCAAAACGCTATTATATTTGTCTTTGCTAATCTTCGATGTAATAAATGATTAGTTTTGTAATCCACTGTACTATTGAATTGATATGTGACCCGTCATCCGAGAAGAGACAATTCTAGGAATTCCGTACATCAATTAGATGAAAACTGATCGACGATAGTGCAGGTCAATTAAGAAATAATCTTCTTTCTATCGTGGTTAATCGTTCAATAAAACAAAGTTGTGAGTTATGAGGCAGAATAAATAATCGTTGCGCCTCATAACTCTTGACGTGGTTTATTGAACGATAAACCACGACAGAAAGAAGATTATTTCGATTCTAATATGACCAACTCTTAGTGGAAGGAAAATAAATTCATATTCAGGGTAAAATCGCAGATGCAGATTATATTCCATTGAATAACTTGCTTACTTACTTTATACACAATAACGTCATATAGAATGATGTCACTCTACATAGAATAATGTAGATTTTAACATAACACGTGAATTCGGCACTAAAAACAAAGTACAACGAAAGCGTCCTAAAATTAAGAAATAATCTTCTTTCTATCGTGGTATAACTTACAACGTGGTTTATTGAACGATTAACCACGATAGAAAAAAGATTATTTCGATTCTAACATGACCATTTCTTCAAAGGAAAACAAGTTCAAACTTAGAGTAAAAAATGCGGATTATAGTGCTCCATAATTTACCCCTCACAACGTACGTCAGTGTGACGTCACAGGTAGTGATATCGGACCCTTGTTATAAAGTCAGTGTGCGTGTTTGGTAAGACTTTTTTTTTTTTGTAATCGTTCCTTTAAATGATATGAAAAAAATCTTTAGACCTCCAAAGCGTAGAATGCCTAGGGACTTTGTTTTTTGTCAAAGCTTTAGTTAACTACCAATAATAATGGAATAGACTTCGACCAACTATTAAAACCCAATCACTTTTTGATATTTGGTCAAAGTGTTTGTGCATATAGACATCTGCTTCCTGTCTAAAACATCAGAAAATTAAATGTATTCATCTAATGTCTTTGATAAATACATGATAGTCTTTGAAGTCCGTTTGTATCCACCCAAGCTAGCCTCATTCTATCTTCATATCGTACTTACTTTTCAATATGGCGGACATAAGTTATGAAAATGCCCGGGTCCGATATCACTTCCTGTGACGTAGGTTGTTACCCTCGTAATTATAGTGCTACATTGAATAACTCACTTACTTTGTACAGAATGACGTCATTCGATATAGAATGACGTCACTCTACATAGACTGACGTAGATTTTACCACGCTTTCGTTGCACAGTGTTTAAAGAACCTTATTCGCGTATCATGTTAGAAATATCGTTATTCTATATAGAGTGACATCATTCGATATAAAGTAAGTAAGTTATTCAATGGAATATAATCTGCATACGCGTTTCTACTCTAAGTTTGAACTTGTTTTCCTGTAATTAAGAGTTGGTCGTGTTTGAATCGAAATAATCTTCTTTCTATCGTGGTTTATCTTTCACTAAACCACGTTTCACTTTGAGACATCCCTGCAGTATGCGCCATATAATTCATCATCTTATTTCAGGTCTTTTTTTCGAAATACATGTTTACATAAAGGGTTCCGTACTTATTCTATTACTTCAACCCATTACCACACGATCCCTACTTTTGACGACCCTAAGAAAGAAGCCTTTAAAAACATAGTGGGAAAAGGAGAAAATGCTGACAAGTAGCAAGCATTTTCTCTTTTTCTCACAGTGTTTTCTGCTCCTCAGAAAACAAATTTCAATTTTAGTCTCTTTTGTTTGTCGTCTGCAAATTCTTTCAATGTGGACCAGTCTAAAATTTTGTCATTTGGTAAAGTGTTAAGTCATCTTCGACCCAATTACTTGTCTCATCATCTACACAACACACTAAAACATCTTACCAGATTAGTATTGTAGCGTAGAACTGCCACCTTCCTGTTGATACCGTCGGATATTTTCGCGGAAACTATGGACGGCTTCACATTACCCTATAATATTCAGGCATTTTCTTTTTCACGACACCACATCTATAATTTAACACGATTTTTTCGCTGTGGCTGCTTTTAACTAGATCTACCACTTATTAACTTAACTAACTTTCGTTTAAATGATTCAGAACTTTTGAGTTACTCTTTTGGAAAAAATTAATTAAGATTGACTGCATATCAGCAGAGATATTCCGAACGTATGAATCTAATCAAAGTATTGAAAGTACCTATATAATATATAAGGTAACTGTAGAAATTTGCCAGTAAATAAGTAGTAATAGTGGAACTTTTCATTGAAAAATTCAATCAATGATCCTTTTTTCAACGGATTTAAAGCATTATGTTATGACCATCGTCCTAAAGTCGTGTATCAAACCGTTTTGCATGCGGTTTTAGGTATTAAGAGAGTGATTTAGGTCGTGCTGACAGTATGAAGGTATTTTTCAGGTGTTTTGGATGTGTTTTTTTCTTTTTTAAAGTAGTTTACGTGCTTTAACCCTTTCCTAAACAAGCCCTGGTTTTTACGTGTCTGCAGTAGAAGTCTTTTGAAAACACTGTAAGAAAAGTAGAAATTGCTCGTAACGAGCAATTTCTCCTTTTCCCACAGTGTTTTCTACTCTTTTTAAGAACTTTCTGCCATTTTCTCAAAATCTAAAATTGTCGTCTGCAAACTCTTTTAGTTTGGAAGAGTCCAAAATTTGTCGTTTGGGAAAGGGTTAAGGTACTTATCTTACTTTTATCCACGGTGTAGACTTTATATATTAAGGCAGGCCATATCCAAACTGAAAAAAGAGACCAGTGTCAAATCTAGAGCTAATCTTATGATATTTGAACTCTGAAGTTCATTATTTGCGCAAATGGCTTGCACAGCTTTTCAATCTGCATCTTATATTCACATAATAAACTGACACAGACGTGCCTGTGCTTTGATCTGTGAGGAGCTACTTTTCTTGAAACAGAAGGGTGATTTGTCATCAAGGGTTTGACGACTGACAAATGAAAGTGAGACCTGACAGATCACCACCTGGTAAAAACAATTACTATTTTGTCTGTATAGTTATATACCTATTAAGTGCAATAATTCTATTTTCTGATATAAACGCCTATCATGGTTTCTGTCTTGTAAAAGTTTCGTTAACACCACCACCCCCCCCACACACACACACAATTAATATAGTTTCAAAATAATGTATATCCGCAAAGAAAACATCCAATGAAATTATCTGGTAAGAGGTGGCAGTTCTAGGTCACTAACAAGGAAAATTTGTTTTTAACCCTTTTCCACAGAATCTTGAGTTTGAACGACCCTTAACTAAAGGCTTTGGAAAACAATTTTGGAAAAAGAAAAAAATGCTATTAAACAACATTTTCTCCTTTTCCAACGATGCTTTTTACCGTATCAAAGATATAAATAATTATTCGATCTACATTTTAATTTGTCGCCTAAAAATGCTTTGAATTTGGTCGATTCCAAAAGTTTGCCCTTTCGTTAAATGTTAAGATCAAATCTGATATTATGATATTAAGCAGATCAAGATGGCAGTATTAAAGTTGGATATTTAGATTTTTCAAATCACACTAAATTTAAAAATATATATATCACTGAAATTTATATGAAAAAACGATACATCAATAATTCAGAAAAAAAAAAATTTTTTTAAACGGTATTCCCTTAACCCTTTACCCCATAAGGCATTTCTATGGTATCTCTAATTAACACTAAATAATAGCAAGGATGAAGCTGTTTATTATGTGTATATGGTACCTTTTGATAGCATAGAAAACAATCTGACAAAAGGTGAAATTGCTCGTCACGAGCAATTTCACCTTTTGCCACAATGTTTTCCAAAGTCTCCTACAAGCATTGCGTAGAAATGAGTGTCTATGGAGTAAAGGGTTAAAAGGCTACTTAGCCTTTTAAACTATTTTTAGATTTCGCGCCAAAAAAAAAGCATTGTGGAAATGTTAAGTGACTGGCACGTGACTGATGACGCTTAAATTCCATAACATAACAAACATGTTATTGTTTTCCATAATGTCTTCTTCGGACGCTATGTTTAAAGCTTCGTCTGTGCATTTCCGGTATGTAGATGAGCGAGCTGCTCATGTAGAAATAGACTGTGTTTCCCGTCCGTGTCGACCTGGGCTGCAGTACATCTCTAATTTCTCTAATTTCTCTTGTTGTCGGATGGTTTTCGACTACTGGGTTTTATGAAAAGGCTCTAGCAGTATAACGATGATTTTTTTGTATTTTTGTAAAATTTTCGTCCCAAAATCTGAAGGGTCACCTTTAAAAGAACCTGCCATAACTTTTGGCAACAACAGCCTCGATTGAAAGCTCATGCATGTACTTGTAACTGGTGGCAGTTTTATGTCACCATAGTTTAGCAAAACAATAGATCAGTAACATGATAGAAAACTTTGCTATTTAGTATTTACTTCCTGGAGCGGTGCAACTGGGGTATGTGTTACACAGTGAATGTCGAATTGTCTTTTGTCTCTCTTTCATTCTATTTCATTTGTGTTACAATACTGCTGTTTTTTAATGTTAAATAATGGTACAAAGAACACGGGTCATGCAATCCGCCATTATTTTGATCATGTATTTCAATCATTCGTCGCTGTATTGCAATACAGCAAATAATAACAGTTAAAGTCAGTCGTTATTTAAGGAAAATTTACTCCTAATTAATTTTCCTCTAAATCCCCGCATACTTAGGCTTTGTAAATGACATTACCTACGCGAACATACTCTATGAAAAAGAGGGTTTATCGTGTCTGCAAAAAGTATCGGCCCATGTCAGCCTGCGCTATTCGCGCAGGCTTACCTGGGCCGATACTTTTTGCCATTTGTCAATTTTAGCGTCGCTTTTTCCAAATTGGGTTCCTAGAGATACGTTAACCCGTAGGCTGCTACGACCGGCGTACCGCATGATCCTTCAAGCTCTTAGACAGTAGTCGGTGGCTTTGGAAAGAAAGTTGTGTTAGTATCGGTGTTAGAAAGCCAGGAAACACATGTGCGTCACCGACCGCCATGATATGACCTTAGCTGTTAAAGTGGCGTTACACCCCAATAGAACCAAGTAATCAAGCTGTTAGACGAAATGAATTTCATTGATCGATAATTACACGATGATGACTTTGTTGTTACCATGCATCACATACATTCATTAACTCATTACCAAACGACAATATTTTAGCCTTGTCGAAATCGAAAGCATTTGCAGACGACAAAATAAAAGTGATTGAAAAATTTGAAATTAATTTTGTGGAGAGTAGAAAACATTTTGGGAAAAGGAGAAAATGCTGGTTACCAGCATTTTCCCCTTTTCCCACAATGTTTTCTAAAGGTTTCTTTCTCAGGGTCGTCAAAAGTAGGGATTGTGTGGTAATGGGTTAAGCCCCTGTTGCCACAGTATGATTCAGATTTAACCCTTTGGCAGACGGCAATATTTTAGCCTTGTCTAAATTGAAAGCATTTGCAGACGACAATTTCATTGTGGCTCAAATAGTGTAATTTTTCTTTTATGGAGTAGAAAACATTGTGGGACAAGGAGAAAATGCTGGTTACCAGTATTTTCTTCTTTTCCCACAATGTTTTCAAAAGGCTTCTTTTCAAGGAGCGTCAAAGGTCCGCAGTGTGTAGTAAAGGGTTTTTAAAAAAACCCTTACAAGTAGGTATATAATTACCTTCCTCTTTCGTTTTCGAACCATTACATTGTAAGATCTTTAAACTCAAACAAACCATTTTTGTATTATGTCTGTCAGTGGTAGCATATAAAACAAAGGAAACAAAAACGTTTGTATTGTAAGATTCGAATATATCCCATCGCGAACACACAAATGCAAAATAATCCATGGACACTTCATTACTTCATTAGACCTATACTATTTAAAACTGAATCAAATAATTTTTTGCATTATTTCTCTCAGTTTTAACACAAAAAACAAAGAAAACAAAAACGTTTGTATTGTAAGATTCAAAAATATTCCATCACGAACACACAAATGCAAAATAATCCATGGACACTTCATTACTTCATTAGACCTATACTATTTAAAACTGAATCAAATAATTTTTTGCATTTTTTCTCTCAGTTTTAGCACATAAAACAAAGAGAACAAAAACGTTTGTATTGTAAGATATAGAAGATATTTGTCTTTTTCGGTGAAAGATCGAAATTTATTTCATCGAGTGGACACCATCGGTAATATTTTCACGAGTGGCGCAGCCACGAGTGAAAATATTACCTATGGTGTTTACGAGATGAAATAAATTTCGATCTTTTACCGAAAAAAAAAAAAAACCGAATATTCTATTTATTTCATGCTTTTAACCCTTTCTGGGAAGAGCTTTATCAAAATCCAGTACAGTTCTTTTCCGTTATTCCCCGTGGCGTACCCCTCCTGCATAGCAAAGTATAGAGGATATTTGTTTTTTTTCGGTGAAAGATCGAAATTTATTTCATCGAGTGGACACCATCGGTAATATTTTCACGAGTGGCGCAGCCACGAGTGAAAATATTACCGATGGTGTTCACGAGATGAAATAAATTTCGATCTTTCACCGAAAAAAACAAATATTCTATTTATTTCATGCTTTTTACCCTTTCTGGGAGGAGTTTTATCAAAAGTCAGTACAGTTCTTTTCCCTTATTCCCCGTGGCGTACCCCTCACGCATAGCAACGTTACGTCAAGCGCGAGAAATGTAAGGTATATGACGTCATATTTCCCATCTGGTTGTTAGGCACGCGCAATTTGCCTAGGCAACAAGAACGTGAAAATCGGTATTTTCACTGGTGGTACCAGTGTAAGATCGAAAAATATTTTCACTGCTATTTCTCGATATCCTACCGGAAAGCATGAAATAAATTACAATATTACGTCAAGCGCGAGAAATGTAAGGTATATGACGTCATATTTCCCATCTGGTTGTGAGGCACACGCAATTTACCTAGGCAACAAGAACGTGAGAATCGGTATTTTCACTGGTGGCACCAGTGTAAGATCGAAAAATATATTCACAGCTATTTCTATATATCCTACTGGAAAGCATGAAATAATCGAATATATTCCATCACGAACACACAAATGCAAGATCATCCATCGAGACTCCATCACTTCATTAGACCTATACTATTTAAATCTCTGGAATGTATTCACGAACTTTCTGAACGAGCCAAGCTCTGGCCAAAGGGGTTTTAATGCCTACCTGTGATATATTGTACCGTGCAAGTCATCCCATGATCATGCATCTATTAACCCTTTACTCCACAGATACTCATATCTACGTATTGCTTGTAGGAGCCTTTTGAAAACATTGTCACATAAGGTGAAATTGCTCGTGATGAGCAATTTCACCTTTTGTCACAATGTTTTCTATCCTATCAAAAGGTGTCATATACACATAAGAAACAGCTTCATCCTTGCTATTATTTAAGGTCTTTTAAAGATACCATAGAAATGCCTTATGGGGTAAAGGGTTAAAACTTGAATTTCGATCTTTCACCGAAAAAAAAAAAACAAATGTCATCTATTTCTGAGTTTCTGCGGAATGTACTTGCAGCAGTCGAAAGAGGCCCGGTATATTTGGCTCTGAAAGATTTAGAAATCAAACAGAATCGCCGCTGTGTAATCAGATGGGTAACAGTTTGCAAAGGGCTGGGCAAGCTGAGGCTCATATTCGCCCCAAACACGACCAGTATCGGCGTTTCAATGGAGATGAAGACCAAAATGTATCCGCCACTTCAAAGGTGCACTCTCAAACACGTGAACAAGCCGAACGCCATGAAAAAGATGCCTCTTTGGAACACCAAACAGTTAATGTACGTGACAGCAAGCATTCCGAAGTTCTTCACAAAACAGAAGACCAGTCCAAAAACAGGGACGGGTTTCTTAGCACTGAAGACTTAATGTCGAAGATAGAAGAGCGATGTAAGTCGACGACGGAAATGATAAGAACAATTCGAGAGGAGGGAACCATAAACACCAACATTCGAAAGTACCTGAATGTGTCCTTAAGAAAAACGGAGCAGGAGTTACACACGTACAATTCATTAACGGTAAGTCTGTAACCATTAGTGACATAGAGTTTATTTCATCAGTTTGTGGTTGAAAAAGGGAAAGGTATGCGAAAAAAAAAAAAGTGCCGTTAGGCACGAGTTATTTTCGCGGACCTTTCCCTATTGAAGCAAATATTTCCCCATATTAACCACAAGCTCATGAAATAAATTATACACTATATTTTCTCTGATTATTTTGTCAACGAATGCCACTTTTAAAACTAGTGATCTAAGGTCAATTAACCGGATACAACCGATATTTTCCCCCAAGCTTAAATTACGACAGTTCTTTACCCATAGCATTTCTGAAAATAGACACATGAAATATATGTTTTTAATGCAGCGCTCGTGAGCAGTGTGAAGCAATATCAAACTGCAATTTTTGTATATCTGTTGCAGTTTTAAGCCACCTTTAACATTATTCTAGCCAAATCATAACAACAGCTTATTTCTGTCTTACCTCACCCTGAAGTTCCATATTCACCAACATTCCAAATTGCATTTTTAGTCTTATTCTATCGTATAGGCTGGTTAGAAAGAAACGCAATGTCTCATTGGTTAAAAATTCGGTTTAGCCGGTAAAAAAGTGTGTAACTTTCAATTGAGACTTGACTAAGACTTAAATACTTATAAGGCTTGCTATTAAGAGGCCTCGCAGTGTCTTATGCAAAAACACGCGTGCTGGGATGCATTAGGGTCCTTATTCACTGATCATTTTTGAGAACATTCTTAGTCTTATTCTCAAGAATTTTGTAGGTTACAATAATTCTGATTGGCTTAACCAAATGGTTAGTTTCTTAGTGTAGAACCAGACTTAGATTGATACAAAGAATGGTACGTGAATACGGATTCAGGATTTTATGATTGCAAATCCAATCATGGAATGAATGACCCGAAAACCGGACTTTATAGACAGGAAAACCTGCTGCTTGATTCATAAGTATCTCTAGCATTGTCTCTTGCCGCGGCATTACAGGAGAAGCGGAGGCTGATTCCAACCAAATTGCGGACGGGGGGGGGGGGGGGGGGGGTACAGTCCTTACTGAGGGGATATCTTACACATTATTATCTTCTTTAGGAAAAATTTGAAGCTATCATAGGGAGGGACCTGGGTTAATTTCATGCCACATTCAAAGGAATTTACATTTAAATTATGAAAACTTAGTCACATCTTTTGCATAAAAAGAGGAAATGCTCTGTGGACACTTATTTTGCGAAGAACGACTTTGATCCATGGGTTACTTGACACAGTGTCACAAGGTTACGAGTGCTATCTATTTAAAGAAGACTTTTTCCCGAGAGATGAAATGTATCTAATGTAATAAATAAAAATTTAATAATTGTTTGGTTCCATAGTTTTTCTTGACATTTTGTTAAATATATACTTATGGGCTATCTGACTAATAAGGTTAGTGTTGCTTCTAACAAATATGGGCAAATCCTTTCTTTTAACTCTTTACCACACGAGAAAAATTTAGACTGGTCCAAACTGAAAGCTTTTGCAGACAAGAAAATAAAGGTGACTGAAAAATTGAAATTTGTTCTGGGAAGGGCAGAAAACACTGTGGGAAAAGGAGAAAATGCTGGTTACCAGCATTTTCTCCTTTTCCCACAGTGTTTTCGAAAGGCTTCTTTCTCAGGGGCGTCAAAAGTAGGGATTGTGTGGTGATGGGTTAAAAGGTGGGCCATGCTCTGGTAAATAAAATTTAATGCATGTTCGTGAAGCATGATACCAATCAAGTGATCACAGTATTACAAATCCGTAAAATCCGTTTTGTATAACAACCGATTGAATCAGGAGGTACAATGGTCCTCGGACATGCGAAAATATTACCAAAAATTATAAGGTTTAGACCTTTTGGGTACCTATTGAAGATGCATTTCGACAGAGCCTGGCAAAAATGCCAGTGTATTTAATATCGCCTATTCCCCCTTCAGAGCTATAACTGTTCAAGCATCACAATGACCATTGCTACGGGAGACCACTCCTTCCTGCATGGCTTCGTCCCGATTTAAATACATTACTATATACCTAGCAGTGAAATCCTGGAATTTCCCAGTGTAATAAATTTTGATATCATCACTAGTGACGATATCAACTTTCACTTTCACCTCCTGCCGTAATTTAGGAACTACTTTTTTTTCATTAACTACTTATAGATAGTTTTTGTTGTTTTTCAAAGGAAAAATTAGAAATAGTATGTTAATAAGGTATTAACATAATACTGCGCACTCGTTTTTTCAACGCCTATCAACGCATCCTCGTGAGATATTTTTCATATCAAAAATAACCAGTTGATTATTCTCTATATACCAAACAACTGCGTTAGGGAGATATCTCTTTAACTCAGAGGTTATGGTATATTGGTTTTTTAAACCTCGGAAAACGAGGATATGTGCCCTTCATGGGTTCGAATCCAGCCAGATGCGGTTTGTGTTTCAGCCATGTATTTGTTAGGAACTCTCATGTTCGTACGATGGGGGCTCGATGGGAATAATGGCCATTGAGCCATTAATCCCATTTGTTGTCCAAAAACGGACCTTCTTCCTAATAAGGCTTTGAGTCATCAATAAACGATGACTTTCAGAGGGGTGTGTGTTACGGGAGACCACTCCTTCATGCTTGGTTTCGTCCCGATTTTAATACAATACCTAACAACTGCGTTTGGGAGATACCTATTTAGTTCAGTGGTCATGGTATTGGTCTTTTAAACTTTGGAAATGAGTATATTTGCCTGTCATGGGTTTGAATCCCACCAGAGGCGGTTTGTGTTTGAGCTACTCGTTTGCTGCGAACTTTCATGTTCGAAGGACCATTTCTTTAAATCATAAAAAAAAATCGAGATTGTTTTTCTTAAACTTAGGCGGATGTCCCTGCTAACAGTCCACTAGATGAGTCAGAGTCTGTTATGATCAAGAAAATTGAATCAAACCTACACAAAAGTATTTTGCAACGTAAAGGTAAAATGCACGTTGAACAAAAGGAACCAAACGAACGACCTTTGATAGAGAAGTACAAACGAGAAACGGAAGAAATGAAGAGCAAGATAGAGACGTTGAAGATGGAGAACAGTAACTTTCAAACAAAATTAGATCAACTTATGGGGAAAGTCACTAAGCTCGAAAAGGAGAATGAAGATTGGATGCTAAGGTAACGTCTGGTTAAATACATAGAGGATATTTGTTTTTTTCGGTGAAAGATCGAAATTTATTTCATCTCGTGAACACCTTCGGTAATATTTTCACTCGTGGCTGCGCCACTCGTGAAAATATTACCGATGGTGTCCACTCGATGAAATAAATTTCGATCTTTCACCGAAAAAAAAAAAACCAAATATTCTATATCGACTGCTTATTGGAAAACTATTGTAACTGACATTTTTTCTGAAATGCGTTTTTTTTCATATTTTACCTTTTCTCAATACTATACACGATGTCCCAAATTATTAGGCAATGTTTCCTACTACAAATACAAGAAAATGATCAGTAGTCCAAGTATTGTATCTCCAATCACTGTTTTGGGTTAATGGTAAACTATTGTAACTTTAGATACAATAGTTTATCAATAACTTTCTACCAATAAACGCCTATAACATGAAATGGTAAACTATTGTAACTGTAGATACAATAGTTTCTCTATAAATTTCTACATATTTATATAATGGTCGTAATGTTCAATGGAAAACTGTTGTATCTCAATAAAGAATTTAATTTAGAACATTTAAATAACTTCATGATCTTCGAAATTACTATTCATCACGAAAATCAAAATGCTTTACAATTTTACACATCACAATTGTCTTTTAGATATGTGCATTAGACATTTTTGACAAGATTTTGAAAATCAATCAGTGGTAATTAAGTTAATATTATGATGTCACTTAATGATATCATCAGTATTTTTAATGATGTCATACTTGAAAGAAACACAGATCCATGTAATTGTTAGATGCTATGGAGGCAAAATTTAACGATTTAACCCTTTCCCAAACAATCCCTGGTTTTTACGGGTCTTGAATAGTAGCCTTTTGAAAACATTGTGGGAAAAGGAGAAAATGCTAGTAACCAGCATTTTCTCCTTTTCCTACAATGTTTTCTACCCTATCATAGACAGAAATCATCTTTTTAGCAAGAGTTGAATTGTCATCTGCAAATGCTTTCAATTTGGTCTAGTCCAAAAGTTTGTCGTTAGGGAAAGGTTTAAACTGCCAAAAGGAAGGAGCGTAGTGACCGACTGTGGCTGTTTAAATCATTCAATTTTGAACTTCTTAGCATTTAACTGACTTCGTCTTTTTCCTCCCACATTACATCATTGTTGAAATAATGTGCCATATACGGAATTCACTATTCACAGAGAAACAAAACAGAAACCAAATTAAGTAAGTGATTTTGGAATAAAACTTTTGAATACAGACTCTAGGTCTGTTATACTTTGCATAAATGAATTTGCTATTTTCTTTTTTTTTTTTCCTTTTTTTTTATTTTTTCTTTTAAAATACGGTAGTATAATACATTGACATCTATACAGTAATTCAGTGTTTTAAGTAGACTGTTGGAAATGATATTTTTTATATAGATCTGTATCTTATTCAAAACAATGTGCTTCCTGTTGGTATAGTGTCTTTTTCTTTTCATTTTTAAAATGAATTTAGCAAGTTCATTCTATGTATTTCACTAAAGCCTGGTTCACACATTCAGTGTTTATGTCCCGATGCTTAGACAGAGGGCTACGTTACAAATCAAAATAATTTCTTGAATTTTTTTTCGTAAATTTATAAAGACAATTACTGGTCAAAATGAAACCCCAATTTTGCCGTAGAGGAAATCAAAACTGTCCAGCCCAGTTTTGTTATTTTTGTATGTATATTAATCAGTGAACTAAGGCACTGACCCTACAGCATACCGTTATCCCAGGTGGAGCCCCAGTGAATTGATCTCCATGCCCTGTTACGC
Source organism: Tridacna crocea (assembly GCA_943736015.1). Taxonomy (NCBI): domain Eukaryota; kingdom Metazoa; phylum Mollusca; class Bivalvia; order Cardiida; family Cardiidae; genus Tridacna; species Tridacna crocea. The sequence goes on from OX031063.1 coordinate 48,240,714, forward strand.
CCATATTGTTTATTTCTTCTTTTTTCCTGGATTTAACATTGTTTTCAACAGTATTTCAGTCTTATCATGGCACTCAGTTTGACAGTTAACCTACTCAATGTTCCTGGGCATACTTCCTGTGGCATAAGTGGGTAACCAGTACTAGGAAAATTTTGCAAGTTTAAATCTCCAGTTCAACTCCCGTTTTGCTGAATTGTCCTTGTTCTTACAGACATAATTATGCCTGTCCTCTTGTTAATCAAAGCAGTGCTATGGAAGCCATGAAAGTGTAGTGTTGGCTTAAGCATTGTCAATTGTGAATGTCATTCACAATATGGGATTTGGTCAGCAAGAGCATGCTGCAAATTAAACTTATTTCCCTTTACATAAAAGTTTGTAATGGAATGGTTTTGTAATTAGCTAATATTTGTTTTTAGACTCAGTCATGGCTGTCCAAGTAAAGGTCAGTCAAAGCCACCCAATGTTTTCTGGAAGTGGAAGGCAGTGTGTTGCCAATGCTTTGGCGACAGTGCACCGACTTTTGTGACCTATGCTCTTAAAACGGTATTAAAATTCAGAAATTCAAACAAATAGAATGTTTGTCTTGATAACTCAGATGACATTGCAAACAGGTCAAAAACTAGGTCACCAGGTCAGATATTGCAAAAACATTTTGTACACTCAAGAGGCCACATTTTCAGCTTAATACTCATGCAAGTTTGTTAGAATGTTTTTATAAGATATAGAATTAGATTTGAAGTGGGTCATGTTCTATCAGAAGGCTCAGGTGAGCAACTTCATGGCCATCATAGCCCTCTTGTCTCCTTTCCTCAAGATATTTTAAAAGGTCTTCTTTGTCAGGATGTTGGAAACAATGGGTTGTTTGACAAATGGTTAACTCTTTCCCAGCTATCAGAACTGCACACTGGTCTAACTGAAGACTGTCAAAATTAAATGCACTAGCAGAGGACAGAACAAATTCGCTGAACTAACGATTTTGCCTTTTAAATCTAAACCTTTCAGAAAGGTAAGATGCTAATTAACTGCAATTCCTCTTCTCCTATCCCCCCACCCTCCAAAAAAAATGCAAAATGCTCTCAATACTCACTTTAACTAGTAAACATTTGAATTGTTCACTAAAGTCTTTTTTGGAATCCGCTGTCTTTGTCATGATATTTTGATATAGATTTCAACCCTTTCTAAAAGTACATCAATGGAAAATTTCTGTCAAATGTCGTATAAAGCCGGACAGATCACTATGAGTGTATTTTCCAATGTCTCCTTTTCAAGCTGTAATTAGCAATGTTATCTAGAAGATTTTGAAGTCAATGTTCAGTTTTATGATACATTGCTATTAATGTCTACAACATGGTATGTCTTTGCAGCAAGAGGTTTTCGTCTATTCCAAATCTGAACAAATACTAGTACCAGTATGATCAATTATTATAGACTGACAGGCTGTTATGAAAAACAAGCTTTACTTTTTAAAACTCAGTTGCTTATATGGATTAAATGAAAAAACTACTTTGTCACATTACCACTGTCATATTGTAGGTAATTCACAAAGTGGTTCTGACCACGGATCGACGATTACAAAGGACAAAGTAGTAACTGCACTAGAAAAGGAACCAGAGCATGTTATTGCCCGACACTGCCGACTGACACAAAAACTATGGAAATTAATTGAAAAAGAACTTCATATTTGACATGTTCATTAATTGTTTATCAAAATAGAGTAAAAGTTCAATTCATGTCTGAGGTTATTTTATCACTACTTTTTCCGAATGTGTGATATGTCATCTCCGTTACATCTTTGAGAAAAGGAACCAGAGCATGGTACTGCCCGACACTGCTGACTGACACAAAAACTATGGAAATTAATTGAAAAAGAACTTCATATTTGATATGTTCATTGATTGTTTATTTAAATGGGTTAAGGCAAACAAACTTTGGTTTTATTACTAATATATAAGGATTTGCACAAAGTGGATTTGTTAGCAGTATTTTTGTCAAGATTATTTGAACTTCCAAAATTTTACCTATTTATTTTTTTTGTAATGTTTTTAACATGGCACTGTTTAAAAAAAATGTGTCTTTTGCATTCTGCTGGTGATAATCTGTAAAATAACTCAAATACATGCTGTCTTAATGCTTATTTCAACTGAAATGATCTTACATTTTATTAAAATTTACAAGGAAGATCGTGTAACGGAGTGTACATTTTTCACAACATCTCACTCTTATTGGCCATATTTGATGCAAATAAAGAGATCAATATGTTTTGTGTGCAATTCATATTACTATAATGATGTGCGTACCAGTTTAAGTCACTCAAGCAATTCTTTTATACTGTACCAACTGTGCATCTTTTGAACACGAGATGTACGATAATTATGGAATGACTGATATCATGGACAAATTTGTTATATGCTTTCTAATTGAATAAACTTTGTTATCATTTGACTTATAAATGTTTTTCACTTTCGGGCTGAATTTACTCAATCATCCCATAGTTTTGAATTAAAATACCGTAAAAATTACATAAAATTCTTATATGACTAGATTTGCTAGACCTTTTCTCCTACAATGGTATCTTCCCCTAGTAAGTATTAATTGTTTTTAATTTTTGATACAATTTGGTACCTTGGATCATGTTTTTTGAAACAATAATATTAGATACAATACTAAAGTGTCAAAAATTTCATTGAATATTCAATGGAAAACTATTGTATTGATACATACAATACTTTTCCATTAACATACATTCACAATTTTTCCCATTTTGGACGGAATACTAATGTATTACAAAAAATGATGCATATTTCAATAAATAAAATTAGTTTTCTTTAAATTCTTATAGTAATTTATTCTAAATATCATTTTATTGAATTTAACTCTAAAAAATATCAACACCTGTTGATAATTAAAGTTTTTGGAAGTTTTTTGCTTCTCCTGAAAAATTTTGAAAAACGTAGTTACAATAGTTTTCCAATAAGCAGTCGATATATTTTATGCTTTTAACCCCTTCTGGGTGGAGCTTTATCAAAATTCAGTTCAGTTCTTTCCCCTTATTTCCCGTGGCGTACCCCTCCCGCATTAGCAACGTTACGTCAAGCGCGAGAAATGTAAGGTATAATTATGACGTCACATTTCCCATCTGGTTGTTAGGCACGCGCAATTTACCTAGGCAACAAGAACGTGAAAATCGATATTTTCACTGGTGGTACCAGTGTAATATCGAAAAATATTTTCACTGCTATTTCTCGATATCCTACCGGAAAGCATGAAATAAGGATCCGTATTTTTCGTAACCAAGTGTTTTAACCAATTAGAAGTGTTACATTCACATTTAGAAAATTCTGTAGAATAAGACTAAGAACTTTTTAAAGAGTGGTTGGTGTACAGAACCCTGGTCTGATAAAATTAACTGATAGCGAAACCACCTCTCTTCATTTAAAAGAAAAAATCATACCAATTCACAAAGCGAAACTGTCTTGTTTCCTTGAGCTTGCACAGAAAAAAGTATATTTTTGTTTACTCCCCGTGTTTTAGAGAATTATAATTCACCAAACATACACGCTCAAAAAATCTAAATAGTATTCTGCTCCTTAAAAGTGATTTTCAATGCTGAGGGAACTTAATGCAATGAGCCAGGGGGTCATTTTACTAAGATACATGTAGTTGCCAGTGTCCGCGTTTTACAAGGAATTTTTCTCTAAAGAGTTAACCTGGAAGCGAGTTTGTTTGTTTTTTTCGATCTGAAAAAAGCTTGAAAGAACAGGTGTTCATTTTGATAAAAAAAAAACATGTTTTACAGACCAACAATGATTTAAGTGGTTAGGGGTATACAGGAATTAAATCATCTGTCAGAATGCCATCTTCGCCAGCCAAGTTTACGATCACTATGTGGATCTTACCTTGGCAAAATTGAGCCCGAGTTCGAGATTCCTACGATGCGCCTTCTATTGGATGCTGGTTATTACCCCCCTTTACATCATATTTCAAAAAGCAAATGAAATATCGTTTTACAAACCGCTTACGAATACACATGAAGCGATAAGCAGACATCCACGTGGGTTTCCATGTTTTACCTTCTATTCGAAAGGTAGCGACCTTGTTCTATTTTTATCAAAGATGAAATGCTACGAGCGACTTCATTCGTTGCAGCTAGAGCTGGCTGCATCCAATGAAAAAGCGTATTGGGTGAATGTAAAAATCAAGCTCGATCCGCCAAGGGTAGAGTAGCGTAGTGAATCGTCAGCCTTGGCTTGCGAAGATGTCAGAATGCAGGCTCTAGTAAAATATGTAAATTCGTTTTGCTGACCAATTTCGTAATCGGAGTGTATTGAAAAACGATTACGCTAAAAGCCTATCCAATTAAAGTAAAATGCCCATGGGAAATTCCTAGCTTTTGCTTTGATTTAAAGGTCCTTTTAAATTCCACACATGTTTTTTCAGCTAGTCCCAAACTATCTTGAAAGAACAACTGTAATAAAAATATGCAAATATCCACAGATTCAGTAAACTAGCTGGTGCTAAACTCGTGGAGAACAACCCTGCAGTTGCTGACCTCAGTGACCCAGATCGTCCACTAAAACTCGGTGATGCGTACAAACAGCTTTACGATGATGAATGGTCAGATGCCTTCGAAGCCTTACAAAATGACGGTCGGACTGAAGAACAAGCAATAGAATTGTTGCGAGAAACGCTTCAGGTGCTGTATTCACCAACCATTCTTAAGAACACTCTTGGTCTTCTTCTTCAAGATTTCCTGACCGTGAAAGTAACAGGATTTCTGATTGGCTAAACCAAATGGTTTAACCAATCAGATGTCCTGTTACTTTCACACTGACAAAATTGGTGAATACGGACCCAGGTACTGCTTTATTCTCCTATTGACGTCTACTGTGCTTAATCCTTAGCCTGATATATAACTAAATTCAAATTTTCATTTCGATCGTAAAGAACCCAATTATTAATATTTGTAAAGTCATGTTTCAGGGTACATTTCTTTTGGCGATGGGAGACAATGTTTCACAATTCCCACGAAAGTGCCCTATCCTTAAGCCAATAGTAAAACCTCCAAATTTTAACATATCACAGATAATATTATATAGGAGAAATAAATTCTTATCGGACAGAGCAGATCCAAGATCAGACTGCACGTTCTGTGCAGTCTGATTTTGATCTACATTGTCCGCAAAAGGTCAGTGAGTTGTGCTTAGCAGCCTAAGGGTCAATATACTCTTAAAGTAGGGACTCTTTTGCGGACCGTATAGACTTTAATCAAACTGAACATAAGGGCCATGTACTTTATTGGAGAGGCCATTCCAGAGACATCAGTTTTCGTTGACTTGGGGCACTTTGAGGGGAAACCCCATTTCGACAGCATACCCTGTTCGAAAGACCATAAAGCAGGGAAATTTAGCTTAATTCACACTAGAATGGTAAATCTTTTCAGTAAAATAATTATATTCGTTGTTCGGTCAGATGGCAGAGGACTTGGAAACTTATTTACTGCTGTGGTGAATCATTTCACCACCGCGCCTTCGGCTCGGTGCGACATAATTCACCACATCCATGAGCAGGTTTCTTAATTATAATGCAAAATAATTCTTGTGATCTGGTTTGATAATATGCCCCGAACATTTATATCATGTACCCTGGCAAAACCAACGTAAAAGCAGTTTCCCTTTCGGGAGCCCTGTATACATAACTACACTATCAACACAACATCCAAAATGGCGGCGTCGATCAAGGTTATTCGCCAAACTGCACGTTTTAGCACTTATTACAAAGTTTTCGGTGGAATATTTAGAAGGAAAATTTGTTCTTCGTCAGCGTATCCATTTTTTTAAAACCAAAAAGCGGAGAATTTGCTCAACAAATGTTGCAATGATAAAACTTTGCAGTATAATAAATTCGTTGTACGGTCAGGAGGCAGGAGACTTGGAAACTTGTTCAAGGCTGTGGTGAAATATGACGCCTCGAGCCAGTCAGGTGACAGAGGACTTGAAAACTTGTTCACGGCTGCGGTGAATCATGTCGCCCCTAGCCAAAGGCGAGGTGGCGACATGATTCACCACAGCGGCGAATAAGTTTCCAAGTCCACTGCCACCTGACCGTACAACTTATTTTGTCTCCTTAAAGCACAATGCTGTCTACTATTTCAAAGACCAATACCACCAGTTGAGCTATATTTACAGTGTCGTATGCAAATATTTTTGATTTGGACCAGTCGATAAATTTGTCTCCTGTTAAAAGGCTAATCTAGTCAAGACTGTATTTATTTATTTCCACAAGGACAGAATTTACCAATTAGTCAACCAACATTTCTTATTCCAGATACCAAGATTCATCATACGTCTATCCGTCCGTCCGTTGTAGTTGTAGTTGTATTGGGGTTTAACGCCACTTTAACAGCTAAGGTCATATCATGGCGGTCGGTGACGCACATGTGTTTCCTGGCTTTCTGATACCAGTACTAACACTACTTTCTTTCCAAAGCCACCGACTACTTTTCCCACTTGCTTCAGCAGAAGTGAGAGGCGAAAATACGCCGGAAAGTTTGCCTCAACCGGGTATCGAACTCACAACCACCAGGTTATGAGTCCGACAAGCTCACCACTGAGCCACCCGGGCGGGCCCGTCCGTTTGTAAACATGTCTGTATGTATATATCGGTAATAATTCTTATACCTGTTTACTTTTCAGAACGTGGCAGCATTTTGCAAGAAGAAGGCCGAAGCGTTTATCCAAGAAATGAATAAAGTAGTTGTAAATGTATTCGACACAAAGGTTTGACCAACTGACTATTTATTGGGCATTTTAGAATTCATACTGAGAATGACAATCTCAATGAGAAATTTCCCCTTTTTCCACATTTTTTGTGGTATTTGTCGAAGACAATACCACTATGAGTTCAAGATTGAATTTTGATAACCATGTATCATATTTTGTGCAAAGCCAAAGGAAATAAACCCAGTTAAACTCATTTTTTCTCAGGCAAATGGGTTTTTTCGGTAGCACTCAGATATTTAATTTGAAATGGCACATTAAAATACATTGGGCGAGGCCATCGATCGTTGAGATACTTATTTTTGATTGAAAAAAGCTTCTCTCGCTCATAGCCTTTTATTGGTGGGTGCAATGATACAAATTTGCCTGCTTTTTCGTTCCAAACCAATTCGTTCCATGGCTTGTTCGTCCTATGTTTGCACGCTTCTCCATGTGATTGCTCATGACTATTTATAGATCGAAGTAATTGATTGTAATGTTGGAAATTAAATGTAAATGGCTAAAGATATATCAAAATTATAGTTTTAAGGTACATGAGCACTCTCCCTTCAACCGAAAAGGAATTCATTTGCTTAGTGGGTTGAATTTTAAGCCAATATTTGAACATTATGTCTCTTTTTCTTTCAAATTATTAATTTCACACAATGGGTTTCCTTGACAAATACCACTTCAGCGTTCTCAACGCTTTGATTTTATTAATATTTATGATTCCGAATTTAAATTCACGACAGCCTATAGTCCCGGTACTCAGGCGGTATCGTGCAGGACTTGAAAAACAGGGGGTCGTGGGTTCGATGCCTGGCTCGGCCAATTTCTTTCCGAGGATTGATGATAGTCATGGTGACAGGGTTCAGGCCTCTCCCACCATTATATCAACGATTGTTATTTGCGAAAATAGCCAGCGGCTTGATCAGAAAGTCGTGCAGACTATTGGTAAAGAAGATTCCAGGAAAGCATGTATAGACACAATGACAGCCGCGGTGCAACTACAATAATGTTGAAAACGGCGTTAACCCTTTCCCGACAAACCCTGGTTTTTACGGGTCAGGAATAGAAGCCTTTTGAAAACATTGTGGGAAATGGAGAAAATGCTGGTAACCAGCATTTTCTCCTTTTCCCACAATGTTTTCTACCCTATCATATAGAAAAATCATCTTTTCAGCAACTGTTAATTTGTCATTGGCAAAATGCTTTTAATTTGGTCTGTTCCAAAATTTGCCATTTGGGAAAGGGTTAAACACCATACAATCTGTCAGTTATTAAATTCACGAGGATCACCGACATGTACTGCCACTGAATGGGTGTTTATTTGTTAGAAACCACTGACAGAACAGCGGAGAGTGAAGAGCAAGATTAGACTGTACATATGTGCAGGCTGATCTAGCTTAACACTCTCCGCAAAATAAATCTAAGGTCGCCAACGGCAGGAAAATGGGTTTAATAGACAAATGTAGTAAGCTTTAATCAGAGTAAATGGACTGCAACACGCAAAAAGGGGCATTCGGACATTTGCGTAAAGTGTCGTCTCGGATCAGCCTGCGCAGTCCGCGCAGGCTAATCCGAGACGGCACTTTACAACTTCATTACATTTTGTGCTAGAGTAGACCTGGGCAAAACAGCATACCCTGTTCGAAAGACCATAAAGCAGGGAAATTTAGCTTAATTCACACTAGAATGGTAAATCTTTTCAGTAAAATAATTATATTCGTTGTTCGGTCAGATGGCAGAGGACTTGGAAACTTATTTACTGCTGTGGTGAATCAAATACATTAAAATATAAAACGTCGTCTCAGATTAGTCTGCGTTGACTGCACAGGCTGATCCGAAATGATAGTGTACGCATATGTTCCAATGCCACTTTTCACGTGTTACAGGCCAGAATCTGGAATGTTCTGTTGGTGGTCCTTTTCTTTATGAGGGGACGTTTTCAGAGTTGATTTGTGATTTATTTTCAACCCTGGTATGTGTTGACTTTTTTTCATTTTCAAAGTCACTATTTTCAGGAGGTCATAAGCCCTTACCCTGCTGAATAGGTTTAACTCTTTACCATACAATCCCTATTTTTGACGACCCTGAGGAAGAAGCCTTTTGAAAACATTGTAGGAATAGGAAAAAATGCTGGTTAACCAGCATTTTTTCCTTTTCCCACAATGTTTGCTACCCTTCCCAGGACATATAATTCAATTTTTAGTCATATTTATTTTCTTGTCTGCAAACTCTTTGAATTTGGACAAGTCCAAAACTTTGTCGTATGACAAAGAGTTTATGAAACTTTTAAGGATAGGTCACCCGAATGGGATTCCAGTAACATCACCTACCATCGCCAGAATAGTACGCATTCGAATAAAACTCGGATACTCCGTAATCAATGCGGGGAAACAGCGCCTATTGGGCGGTCAGTTACGGATTACCCGAGTTTTAACCGAATCCATACGTTTTTACGGGAATGTTACACCAATCCTATTTGGGTGCCCAATTCTAATAAGATAGTATTATGGAAGAAATGTGTCGTTATCGGACAGTGTAGATCAGAGATCAGACTGCACGTTCTGTGCAGTCTGATCTTGATCTACACTGTCCGCAAGACGGCACTGAGTAGCGCTTAGCAGCTTAAAGTAAGCTTGACCTTTGTACTTCAGATCCCGGATGACACCGAGCGATGGACATCTGCAGGAGGAATAAAAGGGGTACATTTATTAGTTGTGCGGTCAGGTGGCAGGGGACTTGTCAACTTGTTCCCGGCTGTGATGAATGAGTTGCCCCGAGCCGAAGGCAAGTTGGCAAGATGAATCACTGCAGCCATGAACAAGTTTTAAGTCCCGTGCCACCTGACTGCACAACGATTTTATTATACTGCAAGGTTTTAGCATTCCAACGTTTGTTAAGCGAATTTTACCTTTTTTTACCTTTTTTTCGGTTTAAAAAATGGAGTAGTCCTACTCTGATAAAGTACAATTTTCCTTTTGAGTGCTCAATTCAATGAATTGACGTCACAGGGAACTGACGTCACAGAAACTTTGGTAATACGCGCTAAACGTACAGCTTGGCGCATAATCTTGATGTTAATCTTGATCGACGCCGCCATTTCGGATGTTTTATTGATAGAGTGTTCATGTATGCGGGGCTGCCGAAAGGGAAACTGCTTTTACATCGGTTTTGCGATCGTACATAACATATATGTTCGAGGTATATTATCCTATCAGATGACGAGAGATTTCTTTGCAGCATTATATATATATATATGGAATGGGAATTTAATGATCTACAAAAAGTATCAACTCAGGTCAGCCTGCACAATCCGCACAGGCTTAAATTAGTCGAAACTAATTGCTGTTTGTAAATTTTCTTCATGACCAAGGACATGAAAAAGAAGACCAATAGCAAAAGGTAACGACGAGGTCAGCGTGTGCGGATAGTGCAGGCTACCTTGGTTCGATACATACTTTTGGCAAATACCTTAATCCCCTCTTTACAGAGCACGGCTCAAATTATTAAACCACACCTTAAAAACAGCGTAGACTGCTGCAAGTACTCAAATTGTATAACATATAGAGGATATTTGTTTTTTTTTTCGGTGAAAGATCGAAATTTATTTCATCGAGTGAGCACCATCGGTAATATTTTCACGAGTGGCGCAGTCACTCGTGAAAATATTACCAATGGTGTTCACGAGATGAACTAAATTTCGATCTTTCATCGAAAAAAAAAAAAATATATATTCTATTTATTTCATGCTTTTAACCCTTTCTGAGAGGAGCTCTAACAAAATCCAGAACAGTTCTTTTCCGTTATTCCCCGTGGCGTACCCCTCCCGCATAGCAACGCATTACAATATTACGTCAAGCGCGAGAAATGTAAGGTAAATTACGCCATATTTCCCATCTGGTTGTGAAAAATATCCGAAACGTTGGATAAAATATGAAATGTTGTTAAACGTGTTGTTTTTTGTTTAATACTTACTTAACCATCTGGTTGTGAGGCACGCGCAATTTATCTAGGCGACAAGAACATGAAAATCGGTATTTTCACTGGTAGTACCAGTGTAAGATCGAAAAACATTTTCACTGCTATTTCTCGATATCCTACCGGAAAGCATGAAATAAATTAAAATATCATTCTCGATGATGTGTGCCAGAGCAAGGGTCTAGCTGTAAACAAAAGGTCGCACTCTATGTATTGTGCATTCTTATACTGATCTATCTATATACTGATTAAAAAAAGAATAACACCACCGGTTTAGCTTTGAAAGCTCATCAGGGCTTTATTTTTATTGTTGCCCTGATGAGCTTTCAAAGCGAAACCGGTTAATAAATGTTATTGATATATCCTCCCATGTGATGTTATTATTCTTTATTATGTAATATCCTTAAGTCGGTGTAATGCACAGAAATTATCCCCTCCCTTACAAAATGACCCATGGCTCATTTCGCTACGTAGAAAATGACCCGGGTCATTATTCTACGTAGAGAAATGAACCCAAAGGGTCATTTTGTAGAGGAGAGTCATTTCTCTGAATTACACCGGCACCAGTTGATTTTTTCGTATATACTGATACATAGATCTATATAGAGATCTATACTGTCTTTCCCAAGGAGCTCATCCAATAACTGTTGTATTTCACTTGTCGAAAGTGTTTGAAACTCTGCGATTTAATTCTGAACTCGACTAGAACATATTTAAGCAGTTACTCGTAGTTCCTTTAGATTTGGAATAGACTTGCATGTTAGTCTTAACGTTTCACTTGTCAGGCCAAAGGTCAACCGGAAATAACGAAGGGACACCTGAAAGAAATCGCTCTGTACCAATCCTGGATAAAGTCCAAGGGGACCAGGACAAACACAGCTACAGATATCAAGGACCTTACGGTAAGTATGATTTACCATCTGTAAAGGAAACATACACTGTTTAAAAGAGGCTTTATGCATCTGCAAAACTTTTAGACCGATATCAGTCTGTGCAGTCTATGCAGGCTGACATTTGTCGAAACTTTATGCTACTTTTAAGTTTTCTGCATGGTAACGCACCATTTTATCTTCATATTCAGTCGGTTATTACACAAATACGACGACAGCGACGCCTTTTTGAAGTATTTTATCTATGTAATTTTTTTTTCAGAATCGTGTTGTAAGGTATATTTTGTAAAACCCTACTTTTTCTTTTGTAAAACATCGATAAATACAACTAGCTTTATTATACTTCAAAGAAATTTCTTACGACCTGATTGAATAATTTATTCCCTGAAACTACATAGCATGTACACTGGCAAAATCCACGTGAAAGCGGTTTCCCTTTCGGAAGCCCCGTATACATGACTACATTTTCAACACAGCGTCCAAAATGGCAGCGTCAATCGATCAGTTTGAGCCGCCAACAACACAAACATAATAGGTAGCGTGCACCATATCTTTACTAGTTTTCCGAGATGGTTGTCATTAAAACAGAAAGAATTGATTGTTTTTGAAAATAGATAACTATAGTTACATGTATTATCGTTTGATCTCATTAAAAAACAAGCCCTTCCTTCGCCAGGCATGCAATGTTGAAGTGTCAAAACTCATACATTGTGCATAACGTTAAAAGGATAACCATGTTGTCGTTTGAAGCAACTGATGGTAATTTACCTTTGCCAACAAATAATTAAGATTCAAACTTACTCATCATGAAGTTTTTTTTATCCATGTTTAAATAAAAATCTATCGCGGTGATATCATCAAGACTATGCACCAAACTGCATGTTTTACCAAGGTTTAGGTGACGTCATTTCCCAGTGACATCAGTTTTCGTTGATGTGGGGCCCTCTAAAGGGAAACTCCATTTCGTCAGCATACTCTATTTGCAAGATCATATATCAAGAAAACTTAGTTTAATCCACACTGGAACGGTAAAACTTAACGGTATAATAAATTCGTTGTATGGTTTGATGGCAGGGGACTTGGAAACTTGTTCACGGCTGTGGTGAATAATTTCGCCAACGCGCCTTCGTCTCGCGGAGACATGATTCACCACATCCATGTGCAAGTTTCTAAGTCCCCTGCCACCTGATCGTACAACTGATAATGCATTTATTTGCTGTTTTTAAAACTGTACCGTTATATTTAGTAGAAAAGTGCAATCTTAGGAGAATAGTTGTTTTACATTCAGTACTAGTAACTCCTGTTTTTATTTAAACAGATATAACGTCATTATCCAGTTTTGAATGCGAGCCCCGTAAATAATTTTTCTTACATATGTCATTCTTGTTTCCTGACTGTTTTCCAGCCGTCGCCTTCCTTAATTTAGTAATAAAACCATTCTCTTAGTTTTGTGAGTTTTAGAAAAAAAAACTGTATCGCTACATGTACCGATGAGTGGTTTGGTTTTTTTTTTTCAAAAAGGTTGCGTTTGTAATTTCAATATTTCTCATGTTTATTCAATAACTCGATTTTTTTTTTCATAATTTTCAATTTCACACAGTAATGTTGTCACTGTATATTTTCTAAAACCCTAACCTTTCGATATCACATCCTTTCAAAGCATAACAGAAATAGAAATAAATTTTCTGACTATTGTAACTGTACACATATAGGTTTGTCAGAAGTATTTTCCAAGGTCACCTGTATTCTTTTTTAGATGCGGAGAAATTCCAAACTTACTGCCAGGATGGAAAACGCGAGAAAAGACATTGCCGTCTTCCTTTTGCCCTTGTTACAAAAGGTACAGTATAGTCAGCTATATATAAATTCTTAAACCCTACCCCGAATTATAAGGACCCAAAAGTAGATGGCTTTTGGAAATATTGTTGGAAAAGGGAAATAAGGGTTCGTAATCTCATTTTCTGACAGCAATTGGTTCTTTGATAGAAACTTCTATAACACATCATTATACTCATAATTTTATCCGTACCTTTGAATGATATAAATTAAATTCGTTCATGTGGCTGCTTGTGCGTCTGTAATAGTATTTTTTTCTCAACTCATTTGATATATTTTCAACTCCAATACTCACAGAGACCATGACGTAAGTATGTTGGAAATCCGAACCCTGTTGCTAAGTCGCAAACGCACATGGCTTGATAACTGAGGCTCGCAATGCTATTTCTAGTTTATAAAAAATTAACAAATGGGTCAGGATCTGTTAGATCAACATATATCTGTTTTGTTTCAAAAATAGTTCTGACAATGCTTTGTGAAAAAAGGAGGGTTTACACTTGTATGAATTGATAGCATGGCAGACCATAATTAAATTTACCATAAATACTCTGAATTTTCCTTCAAAAAGGTGGGCAATATTGTGGGAATTGGACAAAAAATGATAAGTAGCATTTTCTCAGATCCCTTTAGTATTTTCCAAAGCCCTTTTTGCCTAAAGGTAGTTTTAACATGGGCCAAGTTCGACCAAAAGTTCCTCTTGAAAACCTCACCTCTTGACAAAAAGTTAGAAAAACAACATTAATTGGAAATTTAGTAAGATTTATCTTTGGGATCCTCTCCTTTCAGGCGTATCTTACCCATTGTGTGTGGTCATCAAATTGTATTCCCGAGATGAAGCCATTCATAAGGAAATGTTTGCGGGTATCGTGGTTGATGGTCGTCCAACGGCCTCCCATGTGTTTTCTTGCGGAAGAAAGGCCTGCTAACAGGAAAGTCACGCAGGTGTACACACCGTACACACGTAATGGACCCGTTCTCGACTACGTTGTATGGCCAGCTTTATTACTTCGCGAGGATGGCGAAATAATTACAAAGGGTGTGGCGCAATTCAAAAAAGATTAATTACTTGAGGTGGTCGCGTATTTGTAAGATAAAGTCAGTGGAACCCTGTCTATAAAACAAATAACTAGTCTATTAATCCTGTGCCAAACAACCTATGGTTTTACCGAACCTGAGATGAAACCCTTTCAAAACATTGTTGGAAAAGGAGAAAACGCTGGTAACCAGCATTTTCTCCTTTTCCAACAGTGTTTTCTATTCTGCTGGAAACATATTTCATTTTTTAGTTACGTTTATATTGTCGTCTGCTAGTGCTTTTTCTTTGGACAAGTCTTAAGTTTTGTCGTTTGATAAAGAGTTAGACTGGTTTTTTTTTAGAAATTAAAAACCAAGCAAGTAGAAGGATTTATACTGGAAGATGATGAAACAATGACTCATCAAAGCAATGAAAGCTCTAGTGTGGTGGGTCCGTTTAATCCAGCTAAAGCTGAAACCTAATTGTTGTAACAAATGGTTTGCATGTAGTGCTATATAATATGCCAGAAGAAGTTGAACAGAAAGAAAAAACATACATTTGAAGAACTTTTTTTAAGTCATTTTGTATTGATTTTTGATTTACTTGCCTGATTGCTTGCTTGCCTGGGTATTTTATAAAATTTGCTAAATAAAAGATTTACACTAATGTCACTTCAGAAAATTATATTCCCCATTCCAAGTATGATTCATATCTTTTTAATAAGAACAGTTGGGTTATTACCGAATTTTCAAGGTAACTCAGTATTTCTCCAATAATTTCGAAACAAATTTGATATCTAAAAAGTACTTGCTTTTAGTTATAACATAAAAGGCCAATAACATTTACTCTGAAAACAACTTTTTGATGTTCACCTCGGCACGTCTTTTCTTTCTCAGTTGTAACTTAAAGAGTTTAGATATTTTTAAACCATGCCATTTGCAATTAGTCATAAAAGAGATATATTTCCCTACAATTTCCGCACAAATCAGTTTGTTCATCATTGGGTTGAGTAAATTTTCTCTTGCAACATGATTGAATAATAACTATCCGTAACTTTCCATAAGTCTTTATAGGAGCTAGCCTTTGCATGTAGTTGCCAAATCTTGCACAAACAGATCTCACCACCGTAATTTTATTTTAGCTTCGCTGGCCAAATGAGCATATATCATGATCATTATCCGCTATACTTGGCCGCAACCGTTCTTAAGCTTTCATGGAAAGTCTTTTTCTTCTCTGAAACTACTGAATTTGGACAAACTTAATAGATACAATCCTAACACCACTTTTCTGAAGGATTAATCTCAAAAACTGGATTCTATCCAGAAGCTTCAGCTTATGTGAAATATATGGATTTTTTTATGACAGATATTTGTTACCATGTATCCCCCTTGGTTATCATACTACAATATCAAATTGTTCGTATTTTTGTTAACAAGTATTCCAGATAGAAAATGCTCAGTCTTCAGTCACGATGAGGTGATGTTGTTTCCATTGGCTTTTCTTGGAGTTTTCAAGAACAAGTCTCTAGGTCTAATCTAATAGCGGCTATTAAATGATCAAATGCACCGGAAATTTCTAAGCACTTAAAACCCTTGTTGGATTTTTAAAAAAAAATCACATACACAAACCAGAGCTCTAGATAAGAGGAGTGACGGAATTCCAAGTCCATCTTACAAAGATTCTTTATCTCATAGGATTGACTTAACTCTTTACCAAACGACAGAGTTTCAGACTGGTCCAAATTGAAAGCACTTGTAGACGAAAAAATAAACATAACTAAAAAATTGAAAATTGTTTCCGGCAGTGTAGAAAACATTGTCGGAAACAGAGAAAACGCTTTTTACCTTTTTACCATCCGCTACAGCATTGTTTTCGCCTATTCTGATTAAAGGGTAAAAGTCGTTTTTCTTTCAGCATATTTAAACAAAATAAACTAGTATCAAATTAGACCAAATTATTCAAGATCAGAGTGCGCCGCCTGTGCAGTTTGACTATTATTTTTTTCATTCCAAAGGCCATGCTCTGTGAAAAGACGGCTTAATGGATCTGCGAAAAGTTTCCACCAAGGTCAGCCTGCGCAGTCCGATCCAATCAGATCGCGAGAAGTTTCTTTGAAGTATTATAATAGATTTTGCATTAGAGTAGACTTGCTCAGAACAGAGCATTACATAAAAAAGGAATGTGTCGTCTCGGATTAGCCCGCGCGGACTGCGAAAACTGACCTGAGACGACATTTTATGCAAATGTCCTAATGCCCCTTTTTGCGACTTGCAGGCTATTTGAATTTTACTGACTTGTTTTGTTTGCAAATGCTTTCACCTTGGACGATCCTATATTTTTGTCATCTTGTAAACAGTTAAATGGATACAAAACTTAGCAGGTAAACGAGAAAATTGCCGAAAGTCAGCATTTTCTCTTTTTCCCGTCAGACTTTCGACGCTTTTCAAAGCTATCTATCGGGGGCATCCTGTGGATTGCTTGTGGCAGAATCTCAAATAATAGGAAAAGGATTTCTGATAAGAAAGGTCTGAAAGTGTAGGCGAACCTTAAATCCTGTTTGCAAGTACTATAAAGACGGAAGAAGATTTGGTTCTTATCAGTTGGTACAGTTTCTATACAGAGTTTATTGTGAAACTATACAAGGCGAACAACAAGGTATTCGTTATGTCTTTATCTTTTACTTAATATACGTAAAGAGTTAATTTGATAAGTTCTCGGAAGCTACAACATACGGAAAATCAAGAAACGTATTCAATATCGTCGGTGTACTTCGAAAACCTCGTAACTACAGCTTGTTACAAGCTGTAGTTACGAGCTTTAGAAGTAAACCGACGATATACATGTAGGTCATACTGTTGGAAAATGGCATGTCCTTGAAGCATCATGGCCAAGCAAGACATAACATAAATGTTGATCAATAAAATCCATCTTGTCTAACAATCGGTCTATGATTTTGATTTACACTGGTCTACTGACATGCTGAAAAAATGACTACTAGCAAAAAGCTTTGACCCAGGTCAGTCTGCTCGGATTGCGCAGAATAATCTTGGACAATATTTTGCAGATCTATTAAACTATTAAAGCCCCTTTAGACCTGTTACCGACCCATTAACTTCCGCTAGATGGCATTCTTCAAATGCACATCTACCTGATTTGGGCATTCTGGGTAGAGGACCGGACTACTTTTCCAAACGACACTCGTTATAACAAACGTTTACTTAATAAAACGTTACCTGGTGCGATGTATTCAGCTATAATCAGCTAGCATGTAACCTATGCACCGGCCATTTATCAAAAGAGCCCCTACATGCTTGGGTAGTGGCTTTGGTGTTAGCCCTACTTTTCCCTTTCAAATATTTATGGGATGGGTTATGCGTCATCGCGGTTGAATCTTCGAAGAATATGACATGCGCAGACAACGGTAACCGACCTTTTGCAAAGGTCGGTGTTCAAATTGATTGTTTACAAGGATGTACACACGTTCGGTACAATGGTGGAATTAGTTCCGTTAAAGAAATGTTCAATGAAGTTGTAGCTTTAGGAGAAGGAATGACATGAAAAAATATCATTAATAACGAAATCAACGTTTTAGACTTTTTTAGAAATATCAGCGCTGTTTGCAGAACATGACAACAATAACAAGAATACGTCATAACAAGATTTCCATAGTCCATATAAAACGTGCTATTTTTATAAGATAATTTAAATTATTAAGTCTTGTAAAATCACATATAACATTCTGACAAAGAATAACAAAAAACCTCAAAAGGGAAAGGTCTGCGAAAATAACGCGTGCCTTACGGCACTCGTTATTTTCGCACACCTTTCCCTTTTTCGGCAAATATTTCCCCATATTAACCACAAGCTGATGAAATAAAGTCTGTTTAAGGACGTCTTATCCTCTGAGTTGTAGAGGGAAACCCTCAGATCAAGATTATTTTGGTAATCGGGAATTAATTCAATGAGTGGATCTAGTCTATTTTTGACGTTTTATAAAGCTTCAGGAACAGACGATGCGGCGCTGGGTTCTTTTGGGTTTTATCGCTGTTTTAAGGGCCCTATCAGCTGTTGGGGAAGAACGGCGCGGGTGAGTTTATACAGAATCTTTTACTTTCTCTGTATCAAAAATGGGTGGGAAACGGGTATTAGTACTTGTCTTTCTGTTTGTAAGTTTGTCCTTTTGTCTAATTATGCATCTGTTGGCTTGTCATCTGCATCACTTGGTTTTCGTGAACTTGTTACCTCAGAACTTTGGGCAAGACCGAATTGAAGACATTTGCAGACGATACTTCAGGTATGGCTCTAACAATGAAACTTGAAAATTTATTCTTAACCCGTTCCCAAACGACAAATTTTGGACTCTTCCAAACCAAAAGAGTTTGCAGAGGACAATTTCAGATTTGGAGAAAATGGCAGGAAGTTCTCAAAAAGGGTAGAAAACACTGTGGGAAAAGAAGAAATTGCTCTTTACGAGCAATTTCTCCTTTTCCCACAGTGTTTTTAAAAGACTTTTACTGCAGACACGTAAAAACCAGGGCTTGTTTGGGAAAGGGTTAAACTCAGTAAATGATAAATATTATATACATTGTATTTCATTACCATTATAAACAACGTATCTTACACTTTTAACCATGCTTAACTCTTAACCAGACGACAAAATTTTAAGATCTATCCTAATTGAAAGCATTTGCAGACGACAATTTCATACCGGCTAAAATGACGCAATTCTTTTTTGATAGAGTAGAAAACTTTGTGGAAAAAGGAGAAAATGCTAGTTACCAGCATTTTCTCTTTTTCCCACAATGTTTTCAAAAGGCTTCTTCCTTAACCGATTACCACACAATCCCTACTTTTGACACCCTTAAGAAAGAAGAATTTTGAAAACACTATGGGAAAAGGAGAACATGCTGGTAATCAGCATTTTCTCCTTTTCCCACAGTGTTTTCTACCCTACCAAGAACAAATTTCAAATTTTCAGTCACCTTTATGTTGTCGTGTGCAAAATGCTTTCAATTTGAACCAGTCTAAAGTTTGACGTGTGGTAAAGAGTTAAAGTCGTTAAAAGTGGGGATTGTGTGGTAAAGGGTTAAGACGTCTTAGGCATAGTTAAAAGTGGAAGATACATTATGAAACACCCTGTACTTTGATATCAATAAGATACCAATTAAGTACGATTTGCTCGTAGACAGATGTTATCTTGAAGATATGCACGCCCTTGAAATCGTTAAAATCGGAACCTCCTGGTTTCCTTCCATATATGAAAAGGATTTATTTAAGCCTCTATAAAGCTATTAACTCTACGATTCCAGATGAATTGATTGGTCTTTTGACATTTGCAAGAACAATGGGGCTTTGAAACCGTTTATATTGGTAATTTCTGACTTTTCATCAAGTAACCCCATTTCGGGGCTTAATGCCTTCCGAAAATTTCCTGTTATTGTGTTTTTCTTATTTGTATAACATTATTTTTCTATACTATATACTGTATATATTTAGAAAAAATCTTTGGAAGATCTAATTGTGGTGATAAACAGTTTTTTGGCGTATTTTGACATTTATTACGCACGTTACCGGCTGTAGTCCATCGCAAATTTTCCGGTGGCAAAGACAAAGCATTTAAATTAGTGTTTCAGCGAAATGCAAAAAACTTTCAGTACCAAACGTTACCAAAGACCCATTATTAAAACCTTTCATTACCTTGTAGAAGTCGTTTATAACATGTAAATCTCGGAAAGGTACTGGCAGAATCGATCATGTGGGGCGGCCATTTTTTGCGTTTTCGGCAAAAGAAAAAAAAAAACACTCGAGTAAAAAATGAAATGAACTATGTTTTCTTATGTTCAGTGTTTAAATTGAAATTATTCGTATCTCAAACGAAGGAGTAATGAATAAAGAAGCAACAGCTATATGCTCACATCTTAGTTTTGTGCTTTATTTTTGAAATTATAAGAGTTTAAAATTGAGCACAAAATTTGTATGGAGATTTCGGCTGATTTTGTCTTGATCTTCTCTGTACCAAGAGGCGACCAGTCAAAAAGTAACAATGGCTTTCGGGAGAATTATCTGTACTAATCGTAAGGTATACCATTTTCTAAAGGAATGTTCGCCCCTGTCAAACTTTACAGAAACAATATACTGCATTCGTATTATTCTATATTCAAACAATTGCATGTATGTGTACAGTGTATGTGTCCTATGTTTATGACAAGGTCTCACTGGGTGGTGCTACCTGACAAGATACAAGACGGGAAGCCATTACCGTTGTCCTTTACCTTCTTTAACACAACAGAAGATGTAGAAGTACAGGCTGTACTGTTACACGACGATCACCACAGAATCAGTTCCGAAAGGAAAATATTTCAAAATGGTATTTATCCTTTACCAGACAATCCAGGGCCCGTATTCACCAACTATTTTTTAGAATGTTCTTTGTCTTATTTTCCAGAGTTTTCTACATTTGTAAGTAACACAACTTCTGATTGGCTAAACCATTCGGTTTAGCCAATCAGAAGTCGTGTTACTTACAAATTTAGAAAATCTTGAAGAATAAGACTAAGAATTTTCTCAAGAAAAGTTGGTGAGTACGGGCTCTGGTCCTGAGGAAGAATGCTCTCGAAAACAACATGGGAAAAGGAGAAACTTCAGGTTTCTTGACCTGTCAAGGAAAAATTTCGACATTTCAGTCACTATTAATTTGACGTCTGCGAATGCTTTCATCTTGGATAAATAAAATATTTCGTCATTGGGTCAAAACATGACCCTTAGAGCGCCGAATAAACAAGAAAGATATTTGCAGTGTACAAATATAAGAGCCAAATCATTGTAATTTCAACGTCAGTTCACAAACCATGTCCAGTCCGTCAAAGCAAAGCAGTCCACTATCCAGTGATATCAAGACTCTTAACAAGTAAGCCATGCCTTGACAAAAGCGGCCTTGTGCCTGGGTCATTTCTCTACGTAGAATAATGACCCAGGTCTTTCCTCTGCGTAGAGAAATCACCCCATGGGTCATTTTATATAGGGGAGGGTCATTTCTCTGCATTGCACCGGCATCGATCAAAACCTTTTGCAATTGGTCAATTATCTGGGTGTCAAAGTAATGGGCCTTACTTCTTTACATCAAAGAAGCCCACACTATAAGAAGTAGGTTTACAACATGCAGAATGCCACGCCAATTTTGAACAAGGTCTGGTATACTCTTTTTGCATTCAATCGTTAAATTTCGTAATACATGTTTATTTATTTCTTTCTTTCCTATCATCATAGATTCTTTCTCTCCACAATATCTTCGCACTTGGCAGCATTCTTTACTCAGTAATTAAATGTGTAAAGCAGTAATTTATTGATAAAGAAGTGTAAACAAGGCTGTTGCTCAGCTCTATTTTGGTATTCTAGCCTTTTTTTTTTTGGACATGTGCCTACAATATACAGCCAATTCATTTAAGGACACAGAGATAAACAATCTTGCTTTGTTCTACTTTTTACCAGGTGAACCAGGAATACTCACATTACAGGTAAAGTCTATGTTCTAACCGATCATTCTACATAGAATTGTTGGCCTCATCTTGAAGTAACACCGCGGCAGCAATTGAGACACAAACTTTTCCTGACAATTTAGCAGAACTAGGAAACACTAAAGGGGAAGTGAAACACATTACATATATGATACTCAGAGTTCTAGATAAGAGAGAGTGATGATATTCTAAATCAATTATTTCTCTTCAAAAGCCTATGTTATGGGTACTCATTAGAACCGTCTCGATGAGACAATTCTAATGAGTACCAATAATAAAGGAAGAGAATAATTAATATTTTCAAAAATGAAATCAAAGTCACTCCTTCCATCTGGAACACTGTATACTAATAGTTTTGGAAGACACTCCGTGGCTCAATAATGACTACCGTGACAGTTCTCTCGAGGATCTAGTTTGAGACACGCGTTCTTTTAACCCAACTTTGATGTGGTAATCGAGAAAAGCTTCAAAGAGAGCAAGCAACGAAGAAATGTATTTGTTGTTAACATGTTTACAAAGCCAATACTGCTTTTCACGATCCTGCTTTACCCTGTTTTCTGAAAACTATTCTGTAAAAGTAAACATTAATTTTTACCTATTTTTCAAGAATATTTGCGTCATAATCTTTGTAACAAATTTTTTAGGTATTACTTGAGCCAATCGTGGTGCAGTGTGTTTGACTATTCCAGTGTAATGCAGAGAAATGACTCTCCCCTAAGAAATGACCCGGGTCATTGTTCTACGTAGAGAAATTACCCCAGAAGTCATTTCTCTACGTAGAGGAATGACCTGGGTCATTCCACTACGTAGAGAAATTACCCCAGAAGTCATTCCACAACGTAGAGGAATGACCAATGTCATTATTCTACGTAGAGAAATTACCCATGGTAGGGGAGGGTCATTTCTCTGCATTACACCGGCGCCAAATATACGAGTTCCACCTATTTCCACGACTGAAGAATAAAAAACATTAAAACTTAAGATTTTTACCTCACAGGCTTGGCAAAAAACCTTGACGGTATAGATCAAGTATCAGACTAGACCTTCTTTGTAGTCGAATATCAGAGCTCCAGATAGAGGGAGTGCTTTTGATTTCAAAATAGAAAATATTATTCATTGTACACCAAACCTTATGTTATGGGTACTCATTAGAATTGTCTCATCGAGACAATTCTAATGAGTACCCACAACATAGGGTTTGGTAAAGAAATAACGGATTTAGAATACTATTAATCCCTCTAACCTGGAACTCTGGTCTATTCTTGATCTATTACATGAGCAAAAGCCTCCATTTTCACTTATGGCGAAGACAGTGTAAACGATAGCCTATACAAAAAATCGTAGAACATTTCAGGTTCCAAACAGCCTGCCAAAAGCCTCCAGGTATTCTATCTTAATTCATGGATTACGAGGACTCTATTTCGGCGACCATGCAGAAGTTATGTACGATTCTGGCGATATCAAAGAACATTATGCTGTGCAAGTACAAACAGACAAGTCTGTCTATAAACCGGGACAAACAGGTAGGACTCGAACTGTTGTAGTACGAACATTTCCGTCTGTATTTTCATCCGTCCGTCTATAACCAGCAACTTTCCCATCAATCCTTCAGATTCCTCAGACTTCCTACATATCAAACATGTCCTTGCTTAACTCTTAACCAAAAGACAGTTTTGAAAGAGTTCGAACTGAAAGTATTTGCCGACGACAAATCAAATGTGGCTCAAATGATGTTTTTTTTTTTCTCTGTTAGGGTAGAAAGCATTGAGGAAAAGGAGAAATTGTTGGTTATTCCTCCCAATACACTGACTGCTTTCCCACATAACCCGCGTCGACACAATGCTCAGCGATAACAGAGGAATGAATTCTAGTTTAATTTAGTTCAGTTTAAACATATTTATTTTACATCGATTGAGAAACAAGTTCTTACAACTTATACTAATCTCTCTCGATTCTGCTTCCTGGGAATTACACCAGTACTCGTGCCGAATGTGTGGGCCAATGAAAAATCTCAAAGTTGACACCCGCTCTCAGGCATCGAACTCGGGACATTTAGGTTATGAGACCGACGCTCTACCTACGACCACGGACACCGAATGAATTCTGTCCCAATCACTACCGTCAATCCTCGAAAAGACAGAAACTGGTAAAGATGAAGCCTCGAACTTGCGACATTCCAGTGTCAAATCCTGTTTGCCATCGCTTGCGCAACCGATTTTGGCGAAACGTTATGGAAATCACCTGTCATTTAGTAGTAGTAGGTCACCCAAATGGGATTCTTGTAACATCGCCTTTCATCGCCGAAAAAACGAACGGATTCGGTTGACTCGAGTAATCCGTAATCAATTGGCCGTTACCCGCTGGTTTCCAGCACCGATTACGGATCACCCGGATCTCAGCCGAGTCTGTCCAATTTTGGCGAATGAAAGGCGATGTTACACGAATCCCATTATGATGCCCCATTTTTAAGAAATAAAATTATAACCCACCAGTGTATTATTTCTAATCGAATGTTAGCAACAGCATTGTCAATAACTGCTATCTTTGTTAAAAAAATTTGTTATACAATGAAGTTAAAATTATATATTATATTTCATGTGTATCTTTTTATAAATGTTTTTAATTTAAGCCGGGGGAATTATTTCTCCGTCACAGTGAATATTTTCCTCCTGCCGAAAATCTGGAACTACTTTTTTATTTCGATGCAATGAATAGTTTTAAAAAGTGACATTCGTTGACAAGATAATCAGAGGAAATAATTAATTTATTTCATCAGCTTATGGTTAATATGGGGAAATATATGCCTCAAAAGGGAAAGGTCCGCGAAAATAACTCATGCCTTACGGCACTCGTTATTTTCGCATACCTTTCCCTTTTTCGGTAAATGTTTCCCCATATTAACCACAAGCTGATGAAATAAACTCTATATTGTAGTGGCTTTTCTGGCGCATGTATTTCCTCCTCGCTGTTTAATCCTTTCAGAGCCATAGGCGAAATCAGGGACTATTGCGGGCAGCATAGATTAAGATCAGACTGCACAGAACGTGCAGTCTGATCTTATATCTATGCTGTCCGCTTGTTTTGTCTTGTCTTGTTGGAAATGTCCAGTTAATATATTAGGCCTCGAAAGAGTTCAGAAAAAATCGACTGCAAATTTCCCAACATGGCTCGAAGGAAATGAAAACCACCAGGAACGCTACAACAACACGATATTTTGTATAATACAATATTACAGTTCATTTCCGTTGCTTCGCTGTTGCCACGGATCTGATGGTATATACAGGAACATTCAACATATCTGTCTACGTATGTATAACTATATATATGGAATTCATTATTAAAGGGGCATTGAAGTAGATTTCTATTTTCATTTTTATTTTTCCTGCTTCTCTTTTCCCTAAAAGAAATGCCAAAAACTGCAAATTATCGTCATTCGCAAGCAAAGGCGGCTTTAAAATTGAAAAAAAAAAACATAGGTAAAAAAATACATATAGAAAACCCATGGAGGAATGGCGGTTTTGTGTATTTATACTATACTTTGACTTGCTTGGTAAACTGTACTATGAAGATGCATTGATCGCTTTAAGTCAAAGCATGACTTTAATTCTTTGATTGTTCCAAATTTTACCTCTGTTTCACTTGATTAACCCCTTTACCAGACGACAAAATTTTAGCCTAGTCCAAATTGGAAGCATTTGCAGACGAAAAATTTAGTATGCTTCAAATGGTGTTATTTTTCTTTGATAGGGTAAAAAAAACTTTGTGGGAAAAGAAGAAAATGCTGGTCCCCAACATTTTCTTCTTTTCCCACAAAGTTTTCAAAATGCTTCTTCCTCATGGTCATTGTGTAGCAAAGGGTTAAATTGAAAATGTTTAAGGATATAAGTGTATTAAAACTGGTTTTAACAAATAGTTTACGGTATAAAAACATATTGTTATCACTTTTTCATATAAGGATCCAAAGGGCAACAAAATGAAGAAGGTTATAAATGCTACAGAACCCAACTATGGTGTGGTAGAAGACTTTCTGGTGATGGATACCGAGCCGCTGTTAGGCAGCTGGTATATCGACGTACAAACACATGTAGTAAGTAAAAATACAACTGGAGCCATTTCGTTCAAGTCCCGTTTGTAAGTTTTATCGACCCTTCCCTTTTGTTTAATGACATCAAGAAGAAAGATTGTACACAACAGTTTTTCCAGTGGTAAAAGCCAATACAATTGCTCAAAGGTCCTAGTAGGTAATTGCTCTAGTAAAGTTTTGCAACGGAAACCATCGATAAGAGCAAACTGAGATTCTGGAAGTTGATGAGAAATTCTTTAGAAAATCACATATTGAGTACCAAAGTAATTACGTATATTATATTTCCATCATTCATCCTGCAGACAAGGTTATCATACATGTATACTATGACACCTAAGAAAGTTCTGAAAAAAATGTCGGTAAATGCAGGCCCGTGGCCAATTTTCTATTCGAGCTGTCATGAATTTTGTTGTTGAAGAAGACGATGAACCTGTCTGATGTTTCAGTGCTTTAATATTGGGTGTGTAACTTTTTCAGGGTAACACCAAGAAATATTTCAAGGTTGAAAAATACGGTAAGGTATTTCTTGAATTAAAATCTCTTTAGCGTACTTGTTTCTGTTATTTTTGTATGTATTCTTTAAATGATGGTGCGTATTTGTAGTCTGGTTTCTCTTTCGAGTTTGTTATGGCAGAAAAATAGCCTCTGGTTGTAAAAGATTCTTTTTTATTATAGTGCAAGGAATTTCTTGCGATTTGATTGGATAATATGCCCCTTGCAAACAGTCATAAGCACTGGCAAAATCTACGTAAAAGTAGTTTCCCTTTGAAGGCCGCCCCGTACACATGATTAAACTTTCAGCAAAACATCCAGAATCGAAATGTCGATCGATGAATATACATTGGAATCGATAAACTTTGCAGCAGAACAGATTGTTGTACAGTCAGGTGGCTGTGTGGAATCATATCGACCCAAGCCGAAGACTGATTTCTGCGATATAAATGAAATGCCATTAAATATGGTATTTAACACAAATCATAAAAAAAGCTTCATTTGTTTTTTCAGATGCGTTTTTAAAGAACTCTTCAACATCATTTCTCTCTTAACGTTTTGATCAAAACAACAAATATCGATATTTAAGTAAGACCTCCCACAGGCGGTCTATGGTGCTATTCTGTTACGTTGTCAGCAAGTCCTTGTTGTAGTGACTGACCGCATAAGAGTGTTAGTAGAAAAGAAGCTGAACCTTGTTTCAAGTTAATCTAAGCTGAACAGAATCATTGAACAGTCATCGTTATAAGAAATAAAAATTGATGGAGCATAAAATGTTATTCAAACAATCATATATTTGACAGTAACAACGGTGTCAATCTTCTACAATATTATTTTCGTCGTAACGGCCATGAATGAAAAAAAAGCTTTCGGCAGCATCATGGTAGGAAGTGGCGGCGGGGAAAGAGGGAACTTTCAACGCACAGTTTCTCCTTTATCAATACCCTGTTCTACTTTCGAAATACAATTGCGATGATATGACCCACAATGTATTAACTTTCCGTAAGGCGGAAAGGAGTAACTATATAGAAATCTACCATTCAGTCGTCTGAAGGAGTTCCATTGTCGGATTGCCAAAGATACAAACATTAATAAAGGAAAGTGATTTGAAATGTTCTTTTCCAGTTTTGCCAAAGTTCGACGTATCAATAGAATTACCTACTTACATTGTGACATCGGACAATGAAATGCATGGAACTGTGAAGGCAAAGTGAGTCAGATAACTTATCTGTGACCCTTATAAATGTAACCGTAACTTCGTTTGTGGGAATGACGAAATTAAGATCAGACTGTGTGTAAGTTCAGCGATTATCCTGGAACTATTATCGGATATAGAAATACGATATGGCGAAAACAGCCGCTTGATATTACAATTATTTGGTATTCATAACCTAATAGATCTAATTCAATATGAGTTGTTTTCGCCAGTACTGACGTGTTCTGATTGGCTACTTTTTTTTCAGATCTCTAATTTTCAACTTGCTTACAGCGTATTAAACTTCTTACAAAAGATCTACTAATTCTGCAGTTTTAAATCCTATAACGACGTCATGAATTACAAATTTTTACATCACAAACAAGCTGTTATCCCTTGCCATGAAATACCCATGACAGTAGAAAAGTAGAAATTGGAATGTTAGATTTAAAAAAAAAAATGCAGTAATATAACGTTATCGTTTATTTGATGTCTGTGGTATTTAAATATAAGGTTTCATGCCTCCATAAAACAAAAACATTATCTTTATTCCCTAATTGATCTTATGTCAATTATTAGCCTGGGTCCATTCTTAGTCTGACATTTTTTAATCAAACCGTATCGTGATAGATCTACTTTCACCATCTTTATGTCTGAATGCCTCTTTTCGCGTGTTGCAAGCCAGTCCATCAAGGTGTTCGTCTCTGCTCAAATATGGATGTTTGCACACGTTTCTGCCAGATATGTCTCTTTTCCAGAAAATACTTTAAATGATTAAGTTTTGAGTAATGACATACTTGTAGGTATACGTACGGAAAACCCGTAATTGGGAAAGTGTTGATTCAAGCGGATATAGACTATTACTACAGTCCATGGAAATATAACGGCGATGAAGTCATGGTGGAAACTATCATGGATGTAAGAATAAATAACTCAAAGAATATTGTTTGTATTTCAAAGGAATTAATTTGTGTAACGATATCATAAATATTTATGACGATATCGTAAATATCTTTAATAAATAATTTTGTGTAAAGATATCATAAATATTTCACAGTTTTGTTGATGTTGTTTAAGAATATCATGTGTATTTCAAAGACTTTGTAAGGAAGACGTTACTATTCCAATGATTTTATTTTATTTCAAGATATTGTAAATATTTAAAGTTTTTTTTTTCTTTTTTTTCTTTTTTCTTTCTTTTTATTGTAAGGAAATGGTTAATATTTCAAATACTTTATTTTGACAGAGAAGATCAATGTGGTAAATGATTTAAAGAATATTTTTGTGTTAGGATAAATTAATTCATTTTTGTAATGCTATCTGATATTAAACAACAAAGAGGATGTTAGGATATCATGGGCATTTCAAAGTATCGTTTGTGCTTAGTATTTTTTTCTTTTTTTTTTATTGTAAGGAATATTTCAAATACTTTATTTTGAGTGAGGAAATCGATGTGTTAAATGACTCAAAGAACATTTTTGTGTACGGATAATTTATTTTTGTAACGGTATCTGATATTCAACAGCAAAGAGGATGTATGGATATCATGGACATTTCAAAGTATCGTTTTTGCTTAGGTTTCTTTTTTCTTTTTTCCTATTTAGCTCACCTGAGCACGAAGTGCTCAGAGTGAGCTATTGTGATCACTCACCGTCCGTCGGCGTCCGTCGTGCGTCCGTCCGTCCGTCCGTCCGTCGTCCGTCCGTCCGTCCGTCCGTTCACATTTTCTTGTTTACACTCTAGCATCTACAAATATCAACCAATCAGCACCAAACTTGGTCAAAGTATATATGACCATAAGATCTCGGCTGAGTTCGATTTCGGGTCGAATCGGACCAGAACATCTGGAGTTATTTGCCCTTGAATTAGAAAAATTGCTGTATTTCACTTTGTTTACACTCTAGCATCTACAAATATCAACCAATCAGCACCAAACTTGGTCAAAGTATATATGACCATAAGATCTCGGATGAGTTCGATTTTGGGTCGAATCGGACCAGAACATCTGGAGTTATTTGCCCTTGAATTAGAAAAATTGCTGTATTTCACTTTGTTTACACTCTAGCATCTACAAATATCAACCAATCAGCACAAAACTTGGTCAAAGTATATATGACCATAAGATCTCGGATGAGTTCGATTTTGGGTCTAATCGGACCAGAACATCTGGAGTTATTTGCCCTTGAATTAGAAAAATTGCTGTATTTCACTTTGTTTACACTCTAGCATCTACAAATATCAACCAATCAGCACAAAACTTGGTCAAAGTATATATGACCATAAGATCTCGGATGAGTTCGATTTTGGGTCTAATCGGACCAGAACATCTGGTGTTATTTGCCCTTGAATTAGAAAAATTGCTATATTTCACTTTGTTTACACTCTAGCATCTACAAATATCAACCAATCAGCACAAAACTTGGTCAAAGTATATATTATTATAAGATCTCGGATGAGTTCGATTTTGGGTCTAATCGGATCAGAACATCTGGAGTTATTTGCCCTTGAATTAGAAAAATTGCTGTATTTCACTTTGTTTACACTCTAGCATCTACAAATATCTACCAATCAGCACCAAACTTGATCAAAATATATATGACCATAAGATCTCGGATGAGTTCGATTTTGGGTCTAATCTGACCAAAATGACTGGAGTTATTTGCCCTTGAATTAGAAAAATTGCTGTATTTCACTTTGTTTACACTCTAGCATCTACAAATATCAACCAATCAGCACAAAACTTGGTCAAAGTATATATGACCATAAGATCTCGGATGAGTTTGATTTTGGGTCTAATCGGACCAGAACATCTGGAGTTATTTGCCCTTGAATTAGAAAAATTGCTGTATTTCACTTTGTTTACACTCTAGCATCTACAAATATCTACCAATCAGCACCAAACTTGGTCAAAGTATATATGATTATAAGATCTCGGATGAGTTCGATTTTGGGTCTAATCGGATCAGAACATCTGGAGTTATTTGCCCTTGAATTAGAAAAATTGCTGTTTTTCACTTTGTTTACACTCTAGCATCTACAAATATCTACCAATCAGCACCAAACTTGATCAAAATATATATGACCATAAGATCTCGGATGAGTTCGATCATAGGTCTAATCTGACCAGAACGACTGGAGTTATTTGCCCTTGAATTAGAAAAATTGCTATACTGCACTTTGTTTACTCTCTAGCATCTACAATTTTTAACCAATCAGCTGTAAACTTGGCCAAAATATATATAACCATAAGATCTTGGATGAGTTTAATTATGGGTGTAATTGGATGCAAACAACTGGAGTTATTTGCCCTTGAATTAGAAAGTTCTTTATAATAGTTCTTAATCCAGAGCATAACTTTGTCATCTCCAGTCTGATTGACTTGAAACTTGACATTTGTGTTTGTTGCAATAATGCAGAGTGCAATGTGAAAGATCCATAACTCTACCTTATACTGTCTGTAAGTTAGTTCCCTTTGATCGTCATTTTTACAGCATTTTCTGCTCGTCTGGAATATAACTTTGTCATCTATAGCCTGAACATCTTCAAGTTTGATATGCATGATCGTTGTATATTTATGGAGTGCAGTGCACAAGAACCATAACTCTTCCTAGCTTGAATTTTGAGTTATTTCCCCTTTGAACTTTCATAGCATTTCTTGCTTGTCCGGAGCAAAACTTTGTCATCTTAAGTAGGAATGACTTGACATTGGGTATGATTATTTGGTGCAATATTTGGAAGTGCAGTGCACAAGAATTGTAACTCTAATTCGTGCTGTCAAGTTATTTCCCTTTTAATATCATTTTTACAGCATTTAGTGCCTGTCTGGAATATAACTTTGTCATCTCAAGTCAGAACGACTTCAAACTTGGTATGCATGTTTGTTGCAGTATTACAGAGTACAATGCGCAAGAACAATAACTCTACCTAGTGCGAACTTTATGTAATTCCTCATTGATCTTCATTCCTACAGTATTTCTTGCTTGTCTGGAATGGAACTTCAAAGTCTCAAGTCAAATTGCGACAAATCGCTGCTCTTGTTTCATTATCATTTAGCCTTGAACCTTGATATTTGGTATTTATCTTTATTGTAGACCTTTAATTTAAACATATTTTATTCAATATATTGACATTTACATTTACAATACAAGAAATGATGTGAAAAGGATTGGAACGAAAGCATATTGCTTATATAGTTCCTCTCCCTAAACTGAAACACGTGATATTCCAATAATATCAAATGTAGACCTTTGCTGCTTGATACTCAGGTGAGCGATATAGGACCATTATGGTCCTCTTGTTTTAATTGTAATAAAATAGTTAATATTTCAAGTACTTTATTTTGAGTGAGGAGATCGATGTGTTAAATGACTTAAAGAATATTTTTGAGTAAAGATGATTTATTTTTGTAACGTTACCTGATATTCAACAACAAAGAGGATGTAAGGATATCATAGACATTTCAAAGTATCGTTTGGGCTTAGGTATTTAAAATATTCCAAAGAGTTGTGTTGTGTTAAGATATCGAAAATATTTCAAAGACTGTTTTAGTGTTAGGAAGGACATTGTGTGTCTAAGAAGTACTTTAAGGATTTCGTAATGGCTTCAAAGACTTCTTTGCTAATAGTACCTATATCCAAGAATACAGAGGGTATCGTAAATATTTCAAAGCAGGTCTGATCTGTAAGAAATTTTTGACGTGATGATATCGTACAATTCAAATAAGTAATTAATTTATGTCATTAGGCTCCACTTGGCTCAGTAATTAAGGCAAGGGGGAAATTAGAAAATCCTAGATGAGTTCCTCATTGGCGCCAAATGAAATGCTGCTAAAAGGTACATCTTGTAGATCTAACAATAGAGAGCTGTACTAAATAGCTTTAATGTGAAATCGTGAACTTCGATTGAACGTAACGCAAAAACGGCAAACAAATCAACCATTAATTCATAATAGTATATTTCATGTGTCTATTTTTAGAAATGTTATGGGTAAAAAAATGTCGTAATTTAAGCGGGGGGGGGGGGGAATTATTTCCCCGTCTCAGTGAATATTTTCCTCCAGCCGAAAATCTGGAACTACTTTTTTTGTTCTACTTTGCTAAAATAGTTTTAAAAGTGGCATTCGTTGACAAAATAATCAGATGAAATATCACAGTTCATCAGCTTGTTGTTAATATGGGGAAATATTTGCCTCAAAAGGGAAAGGTCCGTGAAAATAACTCGTGCCTTACGGCACTCGTTATATTGGCATATCTTCCCTTTTTCGGCAAATATTTCCCCATATGTACCACAAGCTGATGACATAGACTCTATTTCAACAGATAGATGGTGAAGCCAAATTCACCATTCCATTCGACCGATTTAAAAACGAGGTCGAACCCTCGACCTATAGACCATTTACAGAAGTGCTAGACGGCCATCATCTCACCATCAAGGTCATGGTCACCGAAAGTCTGAACAATCTAACCAGGAACGCCTCATCACAGGTATTTATGTTTAAGAATACAATTATGATTAGCTCTTATCTCGTTTATATCGCTTTTACGACACGTTAAAGGTGGCTATTTAGATTTTTCACATCTCATCAAAATTAAAATATATATATATCACTAAATTTTTTATGGAAAAAAAAAAAAACACCAATACAAATCGTCAATAATTAAGAATCATAAAAATTACACATTTTTTTTTTTTGATGGTGTTCCCTTAAAAGGCTATGCAGCTTCTGAAGCTATTTTCAGATTTTCAGATTTCGCGCCAGAAATAAAAAAAAAAAAAAGGAATTTAGGGAATGTCAAACGACTGGTACGTGACTAGTGACGCTTAAATTCCATAAACATAACAAACATGTAATTATTTTCCATGATGTCTTCTTCGGGCGCTATGTTTGAAGCTTCGTCTGTGTATTTTCCGTATGTAATTGAGCGAGTTGCTCATGTCAAAAAAGACTGTGTTTCCCGTCGGTGTCGACATGGGCCGTAGCAAATCTCTACTTTCTCTTGCTGTCGGATGGTTTTCGACTACTGCGATTTTATGAACGAAAATTCAAAAGGCTTTGCGAGTACGAGGATAATTCTTTGCTATTTTTGTAAAATTTTCGTCCCAAAATCTGAAGGGCCACCATTAAGATCAACATCAAACTGCACTTAACGTGCAGTATGATTTTGGTTCTCCATTTGTTTATAAGTAAGTGTTCCAATGGTTACTTTTAAATGACTCATGCTCTGTGAAAAGGGGACTAAATGCATCTGTAAAAACCGCAGTCCGCACCGGGTGACCTGGGTCGAAACCTTTAGTCTTTGATACACTTTCTGCATGCCAAGAGACCGGTCTACCTTATGATTGAGACATTTGTCAGAAAAAATGAATTATTTAGGTCAAATAATAATGGTTTTTAGTTGTCTGTTCGAAAAATATGTATATTCTATTAATATAGCAGCTATAGCCTTTACCACATAACCACGAGTTTTTATGACAAGGGAGATTGGCTTTTGAAATCGTTGAGGGAAAAGAAAAAATGCTGGTAATCAGCATTTGCCCTATTCATATCTTATTTCTACCCATTCAGAGAATCATTGAATTATTTCAGTCATATTTTTTTGTCTGCAAATACCTTTAATTTGGAACAGTCTGAAATTTTTCCATGCGGTCGAGAGTTTAGTGTAAACAGTGTAAACACACAATTTCCTCAACAAAATAATTATCGTCGGTTTACTTCGAAAATCTCGTAACTACAGCTTGTAACAAGCTGTAGTTACGAAGTTTCCGAAGTAAACCGACATTATGTTGTCTTTTCATGTTGTATTCTTTAGCAAGGATCCTGCATGACTCTATCGAAGAGTGTAGGACTATTTACCTGAAAACTCTGGTTTCGAGTCTGACCTGGCGCATAGGCTTTTTCGTGTGTCCTTTTGTCCTTTTGAAAGACAACTCAGAACCGAAAGCCTAATCCTGGTGAAACCAAGGGGACATACGAGTCCATGAATATGCGAGCTGTCTCCGTGAATGCAGTATTATATATCATTCACTCGATCAATCGATCGATCAACCAACCAATCAATCGATCGATCGATCAATCAATAAACCAATTAACCAACCAATTAAACCAAATTTTTGTATGCCTAAGGCCCAGTCTTCACCATGATTTGCTCTGTTGCAATAATCCCCTTTTTAAGACAACATAGCTCATACACTTTCCGTCCCATTCACTAGGTCCAGTTCTACAAACAACCATACGCATTGTCATTTAACACGGAAGAAAGTGCCTCTTACTTCAAACCCGGCCTACCCCACACTGCTCACGTGAGTACACCTTTATATTGTCACAATGAGGTCAAGTGTTTGTATTTGATCACAGATTTTCAGTATGGTTTGATAAATTGATCAATGAAATATTGGACGAAAAGTGACTTAAATATAAATTCATATACATTTAGTAAACGGCTTCGATCTGCTGCCTTGATGCGATAAATTGCTATTGCAGATTTATTTTTGTACCTTCTTGGTTATTACAGATATTTAGACGGTCTTTGTGATCATTTACATGCAGTGAAAAGTCTATAACTTGTACTGCCGATTTTTACCTCGTGCATTGTTTAATTGTGAATGTTGTAGGGATTTAACATATCGTCGATTTACTTCCAAATCCCCGTAACTACAGCTTGTTAGAAGCTGTAGTTATGACATTTTTTAAGTAAAACGACGATATAAGAAGTACAGTTTATGCCCTCGTTATTGTCACTATTTCAGGTTCGACTCACCCAAGCCGATGGTCGACCTGTCATTTCAAATGTACACGATGTACGCGTTGTGTCCTACGTGAAATATACTGATTCTCACTTACATCGTGACCGAGCGGAAACGCTACCGGAAATGACGTTTGCACCACCACCTAGCGGTGACCTTGAAGTTACCATTCGACCTCCAACTTATGCAAAATCTCTTCACATGGAGGTATATACATATATTCCATTTAACAAATCATTATACAAATTCAATGTATTAAACTCCACCTGACGTAATCTAAATTTTAATTCAAAGTGTTAAGAGACGTGCACAAGTGAACCTTTTCAAAAAACGTCCCAAATCCCATCTTCTCTATGACCAATTAATTGTCTGGATAGTATTAGGTCTTAAATAGCTTGCATACTGGTTAAAGTTATCCAAAATTTATTTGAAGCTTATTGCATTGAAAATACGTAGAAGTCGGAAACAAGAATGACAAGCGAAACAGCATACATTTAGAGTAAATGCGAAGAGAAATTCATTTTCAGAGCATATCTACTCTTACAAATTGGGCGGCTCTAAATCCCAAAGGAATTTCGTTTCCAACAAAAGTGTCTTTCATCGTTCTTCTTCTCTTCACATATGGCTTGCCAACATGCGAAAGAGGCATTTCTACATTTGCTTTAAGTGCCGTCGCGGATCAGCCTGTACAGACCTCGTTGGCTAATCCGAAACGACTTTTTCGTTTTTATGCAAAGAGCATGGTTCACTAACCCCCAAAATTTGCCCAACCTCAGAATCTCACTATTTTTTGGAAATAATAGAAATGACATGTGTATAACCTGAGAATGACATTATTTGGTGAAAAAATTGAACAGAACATTGAAATTTAATAAAAAAAAAACAAGGCCCTCTTTAACGCAACAAAACGACGTCTTTATTGACGTCGCCCATAAACAACGCGACGTTACGCGTGTGTGAAAAACAGAAAATCATATCCAAACGTACATTTTCTCACGGTGTATCCTTCCGTTTCAGTGACAAACACTAACTTAATTAAGCCTTTACAACACAATGCCGACTTTTCACGACCATGAAGAAGAGGACTTTTAAAAAACAGTGTGGAATAAGGAGAAAATGTTGGTAAACAGCATTCTCTCCTTTTCCTTCAATGCTTTCTACCCAGTC
Organism: Tridacna crocea; assembly: GCA_943736015.1. Taxonomy (NCBI): domain Eukaryota; kingdom Metazoa; phylum Mollusca; class Bivalvia; order Cardiida; family Cardiidae; genus Tridacna; species Tridacna crocea. The sequence continues at coordinate 48,277,389 of OX031063.1, forward strand.
CAAATACAGAAATCATTTTTTTTTTTTCAGGCACATCTTTGTGGTTGCCTGCAAATGATTTCAGTTTGGTCTAGCCCAAAATTTTGTTGTATGGTAAAGGGTTAAGAATCATGGTTACTTACTCGTCTGCAAAGTCCTTAAATTACTATAACAATATGTCGTTGACCAGTGGTCTTATTTGATTTCACCGTTTCATTTCGAGCATAATAAGTAGACCTCAAATATTAATCTTTACCAAATAATCTTTGGTTTTCACGACCCTGGGAGATATAGCTTTTGAAAACATTGTGGGAGAAGGAGAAAATGCTGGACACAATCAATTTTTGCTTTTCGCTCAATGTTTTCTATCCTGTCATAAATATTTTTCTATTTTTGAGTCACATTTCCTTTGTTGTCTGCGAATGCTTTTAATTTGGACCAGTCTATAATTATGTTGTTTGAGTAAGTATCAACACATTAACAAAAACATTTAAGCCATTGTACACTGGCAGCAATTTGGTACGTAAAATCGGCGAGGTGGTGTATGAATTACACGTTCATGTTACTACTGACACTGAACGGTCTTCAAAAGGCAAAGATAAAGATGTAATTCACTGATCAATATCACTACTTGTATCTGCGATTTGATTGGGAGTGGCATCTTCAAGATGGACACACCAGTCACATAGACCAAATATCTCTCTTTTTTCATACTTTGCTGCACATAAATTCAGAGTTGGTACAGATAAGCTTTAGGTCTCTGATAGGGGAGAAAGCATTGTGGGAAAAGGAGAAATTGCTGATTACCAACATTTTCTTATTTTCCCACAAAGCTTTCAAAAGCCGTCTTTCCCTGGGTCGGAAAAAAACTAGGGATTGTTTGGTAAAGGGTTAAGCGAGGAAAGGCGTTCATTTCAACTTCATCTAATGGCCGCCATATTTTGTTTTTTCTTGCTATTCCTTTTTCCTCTACCATATCCATCAATTCTTTCCTTTCCTGCTACGTTCTAGCACCCTTTTTGCACGCTCCTGGTCCCCAGATGTAGAACTAAAGGTTGGAAAATATTTGTTCGAAAGGGCACACGCCTATCTGAACAAAATTGCCAATAAGTTTCTTCTGTAGACATCTGTCTGTGCTCTTTTGAAAGAATGCTTGGCATTTCAGTCTGAATACCAAGCTCCTCGAGTAATTTGAGTCTCGAAAGCCCCGGTCCACCACAAATACATCGCCATCCTTCAAAAAGCCTCTGACGTCTTCCATATTTGACAGAAGCATGTGGTTTAGTATTGAAGCATTATCATTTTTGCTGTCTGACAAATACGGTCCAACGATGGTTACGAAAAATCCAGTGGTTGTAACAACTACCATGGGCTTAACTAGCAGACGACCTTTGTGCGTGCAGTATGTTCATCGTTGAAATTGAAAGCTGTTCGATTTGTTAGTGCAAGTCCCATCAAGGACAAGGAACACATGGTCGTTAGCTGTACCAATCAAGGTCTTTGCTATGTCACGGGTATGGTCTCTGATAATAGATGCCCTGGTTAGGCTATCTATTCCGAGATAGAGACTAGAGAGGCACAAAACCACGCATAAATACTTGTCTCACTTTGGATACTGCATGAGACACTAGACTTTGTAATACTAGAACCAAATATAGTACAGGGTGACTGGAAAGTAAGGTAACACTTTCATATATTTAGAATATGGCTTTTAATTTCTGATAAGGAGATAAAAAATTATATACATGTACATGTTTATAAGATTTGTAAGTTTTTTTCCTGTCACTTTTTCATTCAATTTTCATTACATTACACGCTTTTATACAGATTTCACATCAGAAGTACTATTTTGTCATTAGCGTCATTTTAGTTAGTAATGACGTTTTCATTGTGACAGCTTGTTTTGCTCTTTCCACGCTGAAATTACAAGATGCAATTGTTAATCACTTAAGCAATTAATACAGTATTTATCTCCTTGATTCACGTTACATGTACTTGAGCAACATGTCAGTGCTGCCTAGCTATGGGATCGTATAGGTTGACTTCAAATAGACCTAAAGGGAGCTATTTGAAAAAACAATTTGTACCTAGGTTTGAAATAAATCTCCTTCATTGAAAACATAAGGTTTATGACGGATGTTGCTATGGCAAACTTATCTTATACTGTGATGGACCTTTTATAATACATGACAATATTCAGAGGTAAAAGATTAAAAATATCTTGGCCTGCGCACAGTTTGGACCTCAATCGATGCAACATCTTCCTTTAGGGTTACTTAAAGTCAAATGTCTGCAATCCTGAGCTAGACACAGACATGTTGCAACAGAACATCACACGTGGAATTAAGAAGATTGAATGTAGAATGTGCTATTAAACTGATCGACAACTTTATCATGAATATTTGGCATGGAAGGAGCATAAAATAGCCATTTTAATGAATACGTCAGTTAACTACTAAAATTAATTCATAGACCAAAAGGTAATTCTGATATGAAATATGTATAAAAGTTCTTCATGTAATGAATATTGAGTAAAAATATCATACAAAGAATTACACATTTTATACACATGTATTTAAATTTTCATCTCTTTAATTGAAATGAAAAGCCATACTACGAATGTACAAAGGTGTTATCTTACTTTCCGGACACCCTGTCGATAATAGTCTAGTAAAGCGTAGCTTTACTGGAAAATTTCTAATAATTTTTCTGGAAGACCGGCTTGGCGAGTTTTTAACCTTATCAGAAAGATGGCGACATACATGTTTATCATGAAATTGTATATGGGTTTCAGTTTAGGCGGACCTTTGGTACTTTTATAAACACTGTACTCGAAAAGAACGGCAAACAATATCTCTTTGAAACAAAGCAGGCAAAAGGTTCTTCAGGTATTTTTTCAGTTTGTCTGTTACAGGACAACGATCATTAAGTTTTTACCCGTTTGTGACACACAATAAATTGATAGCTTTTCACCGTTCTGAAAAATAAGTTGAAAGTGGTCTAAATTGTTAATTGTTTTAATTTTTTATACAAGTATGCTGTACTCTAATCGTCATATGATATCTGTTCTGTATTCTGTATTAACTTCCTATAATAGGAACACCAAGACCTCCGATTTTATAGGCATTGTAGAGTTACAGCAATCTTCTTTAGTATTTTAAAACACAACTTATTTACATTTTACAAATTTGTGTGTTAGCTAGGCGTGGTATTAAATTCTGATTTTTCAGTCATTAACTTTTTAAGTCTCTTCAAGTGTATACTATAGCACAAGTTCCTTTAAAGTTTTTCCAGTTCAAAGTGACACAGTTTTTTAGTGATTTCAGAGAATTTTCCACTGTCCATAAGCAATTGTATTATTTTAGGGTCATCATCGCGGAACTGTTCCCAGTTGAATGCTCCATTTTGGTTTGAGACTAATGACTTAATTTGGTTTAGAACAGTTTTTTTCTTTGATATCTTGAAGAAAAATTTAATGTAAGAAAAATTAATGAAAAAAATATATGCTTACACTAGCTTTACGATTAGAATTTGAGTACTCTTAGGTATGAGCGCACGTCATACACCAATACACTATACGCCCAAGCAGAAAATTAGTGGTTAAATAAAGTAACAGTATCTGAAGCTATGGTCTAAAAATAGAATTGTATCCTGTCAGACGAAAAAATGAAAAATCTTCTCAAATACCGCAAAAAAAAAACTCTGTAGACATACCTAATTATTGTTTTCTAAGTAATTGTGGCAAAAATATCATAAAACGAAAGCGAAATACGACCTGCAATGTAGACTATTGTATTTAATGTTCAAAGTTACGAGATATTTCATCTACCATCTTCGATTTTGTCCTAGAAAAATCTATAAATAGTTTGTCAAGATAAAAGTTTTCTGGCCCCAATTTTTAAAAGAAAAAGAAATGATAAATAATACATAGATCTACTTAGAAATGCTGGTGGATCTCCTAGGCCTACCGATTGCATCGCTAAGAGCGTATGTCTGCATTGTTTACATTGGAGACGGGCGAAAATCGTACTCAGTAAAGTTCGTACATTGCGTTAATATTTTCGTTTTTCATTGCTATAAATTACAATGTTATAGCGAAATGTATTGACTGAAGTAGCATTTGTTATTTAATTTAGCAATTGTACATATAATGTATTCATAAAACAACAGTTTTGGACATATAAACCCGAAATGACGTTCTCTGTTTGGATATATAGGGGCAACTCATCGGCGTCAAAGCCTACGACTCGTGTACAATTTTATTTGAATTAGAACATGAGCGCATTTGAGTACCACAACGAAACATATACCATTTTGTTTGTATCTTAATTGTTAATACAAACATACTTGTTACTTTGTGGTACTCGCCTGCGCTGATAGTTTATTTTTAATATAATTGGACAAAAATGGTATGAATTTCCTGTTTTTTGGAAAATAGGGGGTTCTAAAACGTGAAATTAATCACCCACAAAATTATTTGAAATTTACAAAATAGCATTTTTATACAGTTTAGAAGTTGTTTTGAATGAATATTGATCAATTGATGATATTTCTCATAGTTTACTTTTTTTTGCATATTTTGGGCAAATTATGGGGGTTAGTGAACCAGGCCCTTTCTGTTTTTCGCAAGTCTACTGTAGTCATAAAATGCCGTCTCGGATAAGCCTGCAGGGACTGCGCAGGGTTGATCCGAGACGATACTTTACGCGAATGTCTAGCTGTCCCTTTTCGTGTGTTGCGACCCACATATCCTAAAAGATCTTTTTCTCCAAAACAGGTGTATTATAAGACCTTATCAGCGACATTCGAAAGTAGCAAACCATATTGGTTTTTGGCCAATGGTACCATACAACTCACTTCCAACACCTCGTACGCAACTGTATGTACAACATTGAAATTAACCCTTTACTCCGTAGATACTCATTTCAACGCACTGCTTGTAGGAGCCTTTGGAAAACATTGTGGCAAAAGGTGAAATTGCTCGTCACGAGCAATTTCACCTTTTGTCACAATGTTTTCCATGCAATCAAAAGGTGTCATATACACATAAGAAACGGCTTCATCCTTGCTTTGATTTAGGGTCAATTAGAGATACCATAGAAATGCCTTATGGGGTAAAGGGATAATCATGTTCAGTGAAAAGGGGTTAAGATACTTTCTAAAAGAAGAATCGATCTGCGCAGTTTGCGCAAGCTGCACTGGGTCGAAACCTGTTGCTAATAGGTCGATTTTCTGCATGTTGTAGGGTTTGTCTACCTTATGCTCTTTGTCGGACAAAACGAATGTTATATAAGCATAGAAAATTATATGATGAAATGCTCTGTGTAAAGCTTTCAAATACATTAAACCCCCTTTTTGAAGGGTGCCTTTCAAATCTGTGACCCATCACGCAAAAAGGGACCATCTGAGAATTCTGTACATCTATACGATGAAAACAGGTCAAGGATAATGCAGGCCATTTCAAGTTGATGAGAAAAGCCTGGTTATCATCATCTTAAGAGGCCCTCTTCCTTAGGGTCGTGCAAACACGAGGTTTTATGGTGAAGTGTCTTAACTGTTTACCACACAACAAAATTTTAGACTGGTTCAAATTGAAAGCATTTGCAGATGACAAAATAAAAGGTGACTGAAAAATTGAAATTTGGTCAGGGAAGGGTAGAAAACACTGCGGGAAAAGGAGAAAATGCTGGTTACCAGCATTTTCTCCTTTTCCCACAATGTTTTCAAAAGGCTTCTTTCTCAGGGGCGTCAAAAGTAGGGCTTGTGTGGTAATGTCTTAAACAACTAAATTACGAAATACAAGATATATCCATGTTGTGTATGGAACAAAGGTCCTTTCTCACAACTCCCATTTTTTTTTACAGGTTGGAGATCAAATCACTTTTAAAGCCGAAACTATCGACCCCATTGATCAGTTATATTTCTACGTAAGTAGCTTTTGATTATTTGAACACAATACTTAGCCTTGGATGCACTCCGTTCATTTTTTTTCCTTTTCTATCATTTGGACGTTACACTGGTAAGAAATGACGGTCTTGGGACATTCGAAAATCGATCACAGCGACATCTTCCTCATTCCATCTCTCAGTGGGTTAAAGATGTCGGTGAAACCGGTATTCGAACGTAAATAACTAAAAAATAAACACCGAAATTTCAGTAACCTTGGTTTGTACACTTCCTGCTTGTGAGGCATCTTTGAAAATGTTGACAACAAAAAATCAAAATGGTTATTCACAATATCGTTGTAGGATAGTTAAACAATCAGCCCCCTATTGCAAACACATGACCGAAATACAAGGAAAATATTGATGAGTAGTATCAAGGTCACTTAGGCCCGAAAAACTACAAATCTGGTGAAAATTCCAAAAAGCTGCTACTACCGTGATACTATCTGAGATGGCGAATTGCATCTTATTGTAGATATCTATAACTTCTTTGCTTTTCAGCAATTAATTTCATTGTGTGATCACTTGTTTTCTAACAATTTTTTCATTGACTAATTAGGTCATATAATCATTCGATTTCCCGCGCTGATTTGAAGAAAGAAAAATTCATGGCTTGCTGCACACATGAATATAATTATGTAAAAACGGACCGAATTGTTCACTCGAATCATATTGACAAATAGTATTTGGCAAGGATAACTGAAATCAGGTTGTTCAAGAATACCATATACTTTGATTAGATGTGGCCAATTTTTCACCTGATATTGCATGAACTGTTCTTAATATCTTGACTCAAAAACAAAATGTTAAACCAATGTCACACAGAGAATCACATATACATAATTCCTAAGCGGTTAAAAATGTAGCATTGTAACCCTTGCTACCACTACACAAACACACAATCTGCTCGTTGGTAACAAAGAACTCTAGTACAAAGTTGTCGAAACACAGTTACAGTCCTGATATTACAAGCATGATTATAAGAAGCTGTCGATGAAACTAATTAGATCTATGATAAATATTTTCTGTCAGGTTGTTTCGAACTCCCGGATGGTACAAGGTGGCTCTGTGATAGTCGGAGGCTCTACCACCATGTTTGTAACGGTTAATGTTACACAGGACATGAAACCATACGGTCAATTGGTTGTGTTTTATTTCAATGACATAGACTGGAATGCAGACTCTTTGTACTTCTCCGTCAGTGATGGATCAAATTCCTTTAGAAATCAGGTAAAGTATTCAGATTTAGTGTCGAGTCATGCTATGGCGAAAGAACGTATATTATATTTTATCTGTCTATTTTTAGAAATGTTATGGGTATAGAAATGTCCTAATTTAAGCTGGGAGGAATTATTTCCCCGTCACAGTAAATATTTTCCTCCTGCTTAAAGTCTGGAACTATTTTTTTTATTTCGATGCAATGACTAGTTTTAAAAGTGGAATTCGTTGACAAAATAACCAGAGGAAATATAATGTATAATTTATTTCATCAGCTTGGGGTTAATATGGGGAAACATTTGCCTCAAAAGGGAAAGGTATGCGAAAATAACGAGTGCCGTAAGGCACGAGTTATTTTCGCATACCTTTCCCTTTTGAGAAGGCACTCGTTATTTTCGCATACCTTTCCCTTTTGAGGCAAATGTTTCCCCATATTAACCCCAAGCTGATGAAATAAACTCTATTCAATGCATCTCCGTGATACATTTTAATAAGTGTATCATTATATTTGGCATACAACACGCGAAAAGGGACATTCGGACATCTGCGTAATAGGTTCTTTCTGATCAGCTTGCGCAGTCCGCCCAGGCTGATCCGAAACGATGCTTTCCGTTTTTATGTAATTTTTTGTTTTGCGCAAGTCTACTGTTGCACAAAATCTAATGTAGTCGTAAAGTGCCGTCTCGGATTAGCCTGCGCGGACTGCGAAGGCTGATCCAAGACGAAGCTTTACGCAAATGTCCCAATGTCCCTTTCGCATGTTGCAAGCCAATATTATTATTATTATTATTATAAATATGCAGAATTCCAGATAAAAGGGGTGTTGGTATTCAAAAGTAATTTATCACATAAATATAATCATTGTCCTACTAAGTGTTCTGTTTTTTTATGACCCAGTACGCATATGTTGGACAGCGAAGAGGAATTGCTGCCACAAGTTATAGATATAGCTGACAGGGAAGGTACTGTACAACCTGATCTTGATATGCACTGGTTGCAAAAGCGCTTCCATCTGCGTAAGGTACATGTACTCCAAGGGTTAAAGTGGAAAAAGTAAAAAGAATGATCCATTACAGAAAAGCGATGTGGGAAGCAGACATTGATAACTATTCTTCTACTATTGCATGATTAAATGTTAGGGAAAAATCCAAGTTATTACCATAATAAATATGTAAATAGCATCGTTTCATTCAATTCCAACTTTTAAAGACCATAGCACGATTAAATGTTAGGGAAAATCCAAGTTATTACCATAAGAATTATGTAAATAGCATCGTTTCATTCAATTCCAACTTTTAAAGAGAAAGAAAGCCTATGAATGCATCGAGGGAAAAGGAGAAACTGGATGTAATCAGCCTTTTCTCCCCTATCATACAATATTTTCCACTCATCCAAAATTGAATTTGAAATTTTTAGTAACATTTATTTTGTTGTCTGCAAATGCTTTCAGTTTGGATAGGTCTGCATTTGTTTTCATTTGGTAAGGAATTGATGTAAAGCAATATTGTCTAATAATTCCAACTTGTCATCAAACAGATATCTAGACATTATTAATTTTAAACAATTATCGGCGAAATACCTGGAAAACCTCGTAACTACAGCTTGTTACAAGCTGTAGTTACGAGGTTTTTGAAGTAAACCGAGGTTGTGTGAGGTTGAGATGCAGCTCATAAATGAACAGTTTCTCCTCTGCTCTAAGTATTTCTCTCTTACGGGTCTACTGTCTTTCGGTCAAATCTCCTGACATCATTTGTACAGGCTAGGTCCTGGATTAGACTGCATGTTTTGCAAAGTCTGACCTTGGTCTGGACTTATCAAAACAAAAAAAAGGACAGGGGAAAAAATTACAATTACTATGCATTACCACATTCTTTGCAGTCGTTACACTGACAAAGATTATTATGGAATTACCAATTGTTAATTGTTGTTGTTAAACCGTGTGCGTGTGAAAACCACGTCCTGGAACTTGCACTCTTTTCTCTCTCTCTCTCTCTCTCTGTGCCTCTCTCTCTCTCTTCATCAATTACCACGTTAAATGACATAGTGTTTCGTTTCTACAAAGTCTATAGCATGGATGAACTTCTCTCCCCTGTCCTTCACTACCAACCAATCTCCTTTTTCCTTTCCTCTCTCTCTCTCTCTATCTATCTCTCTCTCTCTCTCTCTATTACTAAAGAGTGTTAGCCTGAAAAGAACTGTACAACTTAATTTAAAAACAAAATGAAATAACAGTTACCCATCAATATCACATTAAAAAAATGAAAAATCAGTACAATAATAACTTATAGTAAGAGATGACTCACCGAACTTCTGTTGCGAAGCCAATTTAACAATCAGTATTCCCTGAATCCACAAGTACTATCACTAGAATTTATCATCGAAACTCTTTATCCATTCACTGTCATAACATCCACAACTGAAAATCAGCTAAGACTCAATCATAAACGGCACGCAATTTTGACGTGCGCCTACAAAAAACAACATAAGTCAAGATGCACGTTTGGTACATGAAACAACAAAATATACATTTTAATAACGGTGTATAATTTTCGACAATCCATTACAAATACCTTTCAATTCACATGATTTTTATGCTTGTTCTACTTTCCCTACAAATCTAATCTTTTGTGCCATCTCTAATTTTCCCGTATTCTTTCAAGAACTTATTGTTAATTTTGGTCGGTATCGTTTGTGGCCACCTCGGCTATTGATGCAAGCGAAAATACGATCTCACATGAACCTAACGTACCGTCTGATAACGACGTCGGATTTTTTATTCCATTCTTGAATTTAGGCGTTTTCGAGGTCCCTAGGATTGTGGATGTTGCCTTCGTGCCTTCGGTTCGCATCCTTTTACTAACTTAATCCCAGAGGTGCTCTATCGGTTTCATATTAGGTGAGACAGCAGGTCAGGGCAGCACGTTAACCTGGTTTGTGTCAAGAAACTGACACTGTGTGTGACTCCTCCGTGCAACATGAGGCCTCGTATTTTCGAACATTAAGATTGCACGCCCATGTCTTTGAAGGAAAGGAACTGCCTTAGACTACAGAACCTCGTCAATATAGCCTTCAGCAATGCATGTTGCACAGAAAACTCGATACCTCATCGTGACGTACCCCCTCCACATAACAAAGTATTACATGATTACGTCAAGCGCGAGAGATGTAGGGTAAATTGCGTGATATTTCTGTCTGAGTTGCACGCGTATTTTACGTAGGTAACTTGAGAGTGGGAACCACTGCTTACGCCTTCAAATGGAGAGTAAGAAAATAAAATGGGTATTTTTCACTGGTCGTAACCATGAAATATCGAAAAAAAGTCAACCGTTATTTCTCGATAAACTACCGGAAATCATGAAATACATGCACATGTACGTATGTAAAAAAAAGTACTGCTAATGACCCAATACTCTCTATTTGCTTCATATCTTAGAGTGGAGGAACAAGACTTACTTACGTAGTTTAAGATAAAAATGCAACATTAAGAACAATGTTGGACTTTTCGTTCAATTTAAAAACAAGAGGGCCAAAATGGCCCTGGATCGCCCATCTGAATTTCAGAGAGAACCATAGCCATTTTTTTTTTTCAAAATCTAATCAGCCATTTTTAGACAAGAAGAATTTTGAAGAATTTCTTCATGTCGGCATAGTGTATATAGCCCACAGTCATCAGAATCATGTTTCTTGATGGATCAAAATTTCTCGAGCAATTTTTGAAAAGAGTCAGCCAAGAAATATTTCTGTGAAATTATTTCAAAATCTGATCAGCCGTTTCAGAGAAAAAGAATTTTAAAGACCAAATAGTGCAAGTAGCCCCCATTCACCAGAGCCATGTTTCTAGACAAATCAGCATTTTGCGAACAGTTTTTGAAAAGGGTTACCAAAGGAACATTTCTGTGAGATTATTTCAAAATTTGATCAGCCGTTTTAGAGAAGAAGAGTTTTAAAAAAAATTCTTCATGGCCATATAGTGCAAGCAGCCCACATTTACCAGAGCCATGTTTCTTGATGGATCAAAATTTTGTTAACAGTTTTTGAAAAGGGTCATTCAAGGAACATTTCTGTGAAATTATTTCAAAATCGGACATGCCGTTTCTGAGAAGAAGAATTTTTAAGAATTTCTTCATTTCCTTATAGTGCAAGTAGCCCCAATTCACCAGAGCCGTGTTTTTTTAAGAATCAAAATTTCGCGGACAGATTTTGGAAAGGGTCATCAAAGGAACATTTCTGTGAAATTATTTCAAATTCTGACCAACGGCTTCAGAAAAGAAGAATTTTTAAGAATTTCTTTATTTCCGTATAGTGCAAGTAGCCCACACTCACCAGGGCATTGTTTCTCGACGGATCAAAATTTCGCGAACAAGTTTTGGAAACAGTCATCAAAGGAACATTTCTGTGAAATTATTTCAAATTCTGACCAACAGTTTCAGAAAAGAAGAATTTTTTAAAAATTTCTTTATTTCCGTATAGTGCAAGTAGCACCCATTCACCAGAGCCGTGTTCCTTGATGGATCAAAATTTCGCAAACAATTTTTGAAAAGGGCCACCCAAAGAACATCTCTGTGAATTTTTTTCAAAATCTGACCAGCGGTTTCAGAGAAGAAGAATTTTTAAGAATTCCTTCATTTCTGTATAGTGCAAGTAGCACCCATTCACCAGAGCCACATTTTTTGACGGATCAAAATTTCGCAAACAGTTTTTGAAAAGGGCCACCCAAGGAACATATCTGTGAAATTATTTCAAAATCTGACCAGCGGTTTCAGAGAAAAAGAATTTTTAAGAATTCCTTCATTTCTGTATAGTGCAAGTAGCCCTCATTCACCAGAGCCACATTTTTTGACGGATCAAAATTTCACGATCAATTCTTGAAAAGGGTCACCCAAGGAACATATCTGTGAAATTATTTCAAAATTCGCGGTTTCGGAGGATAAGATTTTTAAAGAATTTGCTAAAAAATTCCATTTGGTTGCCATGGCAACCAGAGTTTTTGATGGAATCAAATTCTGTGAACACTTTTTAAAGAGGACGTCCCAAGGAACATTCCAGCCAAGTTTGGTCCAAATTGACCCTGCGCTTTAGGAGGAGTTGATGTCTAAAGAATTGTTGACGACGCACTGACGCACGACGGACACCGGGTGATCCTAAAAGTTCCCCTTGTGCACGTTGTGCTCAGGTGAGCTAAAAAGATATCATACAAAGGAAAGGCCATACAAACACTCAGTCTGGCATTCACAAAATTGCTGTACATGGGTCACCTTTGTGGTGTGAGTATCGCAATTCAACTAACACGGCACTGTCATAAAAATCCGAAGGCAAGGTGGGTCCTTGAAATGAATAGAAAGCATGCCATAACGTATTCTGTCAGATTAGTATGTCGTTCAAAAAACTTAACCTCATCTAAGGCTGCTAAGCGCGACTCACTGACCCTCTGCGGAAAGTGTAGATCAAGACTAGACTACACAGAACGTGCGGTCTGATCTTGAATCTTCACTGCCTAATAAGGATATATTTCCCCCTCCCCCGTATTAATTTTGCAATGGCATAATTTTGTTTTTTATTATCGACTTGAAAGTTTCGTGTTAGGTATTTAGCAGGACAAAGATTAACCCCTATCCCGCCGTTCGCTTTTGCTGAGAGTGTATAGCATACATACGTGGAATCTGATCTTGATCTACACCCTCCCCTACTTTATCGGTAGTTTGGGTCTCATATGCCCAGCCTAACGCCGGTACATTTGGCAAAATGTTTATGTGTAATCGTCAACAATTTGAATTTGGCAGGAAAAGACGTAAAATATACATAGAAATGAGTATCATGGGATACATGTATTTCCAGATTTCTATGTCGTTCAATAAACAACAAGTAGAGCCTGGTGACGCCATTGATCTTCAGATTGCTACAGACCCGGCCTCCCTTGTGAACATTCTAGCTGTGGATCAGAGTATACTTATATTAGGCACTGGGCATGATATCACTCAGTCTGGGGTATGATCCTTTCATTTGTTATTTTCTTAGAGGTATAAATCTATTTCATTTTCGAAAAATGTCAACACGCATTTAAGCCAGGGGGTTTGAGTTACTGTTAGATATTATTGCGGTTGGGTGCACTCCTCTCCGACCACTAGACAAAGTTTATCGCGGGTTTGCTTCCAAAACCTCGTAACTACAGCTTGTAACAAGCTGTAGTTACGAGCTTTTGGAAGCAAATCGACGTTATGTTCACGTAGAAAAAGAAGTAAGTAGCTTGGATAGTGTTATTGAAAGAATGTATACTTTTCCCCCAAGAAGTGCAAAGATATATGCAAGGATCAAGTTAACGTTATTAGACTATGTTGAATGAAGCTTTTAAACGACGAAATAAAAATATAAGCCGTGCCCTCTTACAAAGGGAGTATATGGCATCAACAAAGAGTATCTGTTCACGTTAGACTGCGCAGTCTGTGCAGACGGATCTAGGCCAAAACGGTTTGCTTTTGGTACATTTTCTGCCAGCAAAGCATTCAGTTTAGACAGAGCTGAAATTTTGTTGTCTAGTAATGAATTAATTGTCATTGATATATGCGAACATTATTTCTGTGCAGCAGCTCAAGCTTATCGATGAAATCAAATGTCATTTGTAACTAAATGCAGGTATTAGGGGCGTTGAGTACAGATACCAAACCACCGTCACAATTTGGTTCACATCTTCACGATCCCAAGTCAGCACTTCAGGTAGTGTTTAGTTTGCTTTTTTCAGCTCTTGTATAGAATTTGACTCTCTTCTTCGGCGTAGAGCCTGTATATGCTATCCTGATACCTTATTTAATGTTTTTGAAGCTACTGGCTTGACATGGGCAGTTAAAAACATCTGAAAAATGGGAATAGCTTTTTGGTTTGCAATACGCGAAACGGGGCATTCGGACATTTGCGTTAATTGTCGTCTCGGATCAGCCTGCGCAATCCGCGCAGGCTGATCCGAGACGACTCTTTCCGACTACATTGATTTTGGTGCTATAGTAGAATTGCACGAAACAGAAAACTATAAAAGAACGGAAAGTGCAGTCTTTGGTTAGCCTATGCAGGCTAATCCGAGACTTCACTTTACGCAAATCTCTGGATACCCTTTTCTCATGCCCTTTTCGCAGGCCATATACGATTCTGACAAGAAAAACTGGCAATCATAAAAAAAGTATCAAACGTATCGAAAGTACTCTCCCATAGGTAAAGGAAATGAAACAAAGAAAGATTTTGTAGCACCATAGGTCTTTTTTTAAAATTTTACAAAATTCTCTGACATGCTAAAATGTGAAAGGATTGGAAAATTTGTTAATCAGTGGAATGAATTAATCAGTTTCTTTTGTTGAAGTTTAATTTACCGATAGACGAATGTTACTTTCTTTTCTCTAAAGGATAGTACTTAACGATCATAGCCCTACCATTTTTCAGAATGATGGGGCACAAATCTTGAGTGACGTAGATGGATTTTCTTGGCTTCAACCTGTGCATAAACGCCAACTGAACTGTATACCAGTCGGTACAGGTTTGTAACCCTTTCTGTGGATACTTCCTGCCTGTCTTTCTCTGCCCCCTTCACTCTTAACAAGCAATATTCTCGATAGTTCTGTTCCATTGTAATCAGACTTTCTCGCTCGCCTCTAATGCATTTGAGAAAAGTGGTCATTGATAGTGAACGAAAGGTGTGTCAGTACTAGAAAGCCAGGAAACACATGCGAAAGTGGACTTGCCGCCGAATATGAACCAAGCTGTTAAAACGGAATTAAACTTCAATACAAACATTAACAAGCAAACATATGACTAAAAAAAAAGTATTTTCATTCTTCAAAAGACACTAGTTTCTAAACGTGCCATCACAAATTACAGATAAAGGGAGTCAGTCTGAGTCCCTGTCATCTTCGCAAGCCAAGGCTAACGATTCAACTACGTTACGCTACCCTTGGCGGATCGAGCTTGATTTTTACATTCCCCCGATACGCTTTTTCATTGGATGCAGCCAGCTCTAACTGCAACGAATGAAATCGCTCGTAGCATTTCATCTTTGATAAAAATAGAACAAGGTTGCTACCTTGCGAATAGAAGGTAAATATGGAAACCCACGTGGATGTCTGCTTATCGCTTCATGTTATTCGTAAGCGATTTGTAAAACGATATTTCATTTGCTTTTAGAAATATGATGTAAAGGAGGGTAATAACCAGCATCCAACAGAGGGCGCATCGCAGGATTCACGAAATCGGGCTCAATCAGCCAAGGTAAGATCCACCTAGTGATCGTAACCTTGGCTCGCGAAGATGAGTCCCTGTCTGATCGTGTATATCTGATCTTGTATTGACAAGTGTCAATTATAATAATTACGGGACCGACGAACAGTTATTTGCTAGTTCTGTATAGACCATGTTACTTTTAACCCTTTCGGTGTCATAGGCAAAACTAGTGACTTTTGTGGACAACATAGATCAAGATCATACTGCACAGAACGAGCAGTCTTTGTATCTTTGTATGTTTCAATAGCTTGTAATTAGAAACATTAATTTCACTTTCTATAGGGACAATCACAGGAACGGGAGGAACAGGGGAGGTAATACCACTAAAACAAGTACAACGAACACGTGATTTTTTCCCGGAAACGTGGCTCTGGACTAATGTCACCTCTAAGTACGTAGTTTATTTCACTGAATTGAGCCATGTAAACAGCTTGTGTGGAACTCAAGATCATACCACACAAACTGTTCCGTCTAATCTTTGACCTACACCATCTGCTACTTGACTCTAGCATGGCTTTAAAAAGTGGGATTCAGTAAATGCTGTTGAAAACTTTAATTTCATGTATTAATTACATACATATGAGCCAGCTTATGTTGAAAGAATTTTAATGGATCTACAAAACGTCGACCCCGATAAGCCTACCCAGTCCACGCAGTCTGACCTGAATCAAGGGTTTTTCCTCATTGTCAATTTTGTGCATCTCCGTGGACCATTATACCACATGATAGAGTCGACTTTTGGACAAAATAGATTTTATTGATGCAATGACTTTCTTGGATAAATGTGCAATGAAGATGCATTCATTTCCTTTTTCACATAGTGCGGTTTATTTGTTTTCCACCGAAATGTTTGTGTTCTACCTATGTTTAAGCTTCCTCTAGAGAAGCTGTTTTCTGTTCTGTCTAAATCGTAAGGAGAGGATCGGGTGCTTGTAAGGAGCAATCGCATCTATTTTTCAACGTCTTCCCTGTCAAAATCAGTGTTTTTTTCTTCTTTCAAATATTTGCCCAGCGATATCAAATACTGGCTGGTTCTTTTACAGATCTAATAAAAAGATACTTTGAACGTTGTTCTTTTTGGGATGCATACAGAAAAAAAACTTTCCATAACATATAATAACTGTTTATCGTTCGCTTGATGGAAACTTACAGGCAATGGAGAAAAGCCAGTCATCCAAGCAGGCTAACCGTGATTCTATTACATAACTAACAAAGCTCCGGTATTTTGAGTATCAGGTCAGCCGCCCGTATACTTATTTCAATGTTTCTTTTTCCTGCATCAGTACTCTTCTAATTGAGCACATTATAATTATTTCGGGACGCTTTCCTTCTAAACGAAGGTGTGCACCTGCAGTTTTCATTATATTGTTTTGAGGTCACAATGTCAAAGTCAAAGATAAAATTTGTTAAAAACCTTTTCCGTGCTCTAATTCAATGTCTGTTTGACCCAGGGCACAGAAGCGTTATACAAGTGTTGCTTTCGACCAAAAGAGACGCCCGTGATCGAAGACGGTGCCCTATCGTTTTCGGGCCAAATGGGTCAAAGTCAAGGTCCCCAAATACCTTTGGCCCGCCCGGGTGGCTCAGTGGTGAGCGTGTCAGACTCATGACCTGGTGGTTGTGAGTTCGATACCCGGTGAAGCATGTGAGAAAAGTAGTCGGTGGCTTTGGAAAGAAAGTAGTGTAAGTATGTAAGACTGGTGTGAGAAAGCCAGGAAACACATGTGCGTCACCGACCGCCATGATATGACCTTAGCTGTTTAAGTGGCGTTAAACCCCAATACAACCAACCAACCAAATAGCTTTGTTTGAAAATCGTTTCTTCTCTTCATACAGATTGTAATTGATGAGTTGTAAATTGATCAGACATCACTCAATTTGACTCTGTCTGATGCTGGCTGCCATTAGATCCAGGACTGTTAACAGGTGCAAATATAGGTTGAGGAGGTTGCCAAAGGTAAAACTTATGTGCACTGGGAGCATGCGTACGTAGGACCATTTGGTTCCGTCCATAACGTAATTTTATTACGATATTTTCAGGTCTGATGGGTCCGCTCTGGTCTCCAGCAAAGCACCTGATACTATTACATCATGGGTGGCAACAGCTTTCTCTATCAATAGACAAACTGGTCTTGGAATAATAGAGACTCCGGCAAAGGTAAGGTAATGGCGAGTGATTGAATGCATGTGAGATTAACCCTTTACCAAACAATCCCTGGTTTTTACGACCCTGAGATAGAAGCCTTTTGAAAACATTGTGAGAAAAGAAGAAAATGCTGGTAACCAGCATTTTCTCCTTTTCCCACAATGTTTTCTACTATCCAGGAACCAAAATTCTATTTTTGAGTTATGTTTATTTTTTTCGTCAGCAAATGCTTTCAATGTTGGACCAGTCTAAAATTTTGTTGTTTGGTAAAGGGTTAAGTGAGATCGACGAAAAAGTGGGAGTTTTAACTAAATGGGGTGGATAAATAAGTGAAAAGGGTGGATGGATGGATGGACGGATATCATTTCAACCTTCTTTTTAATTGCTATTTCAGATGACAACTTTCCGACCATTCTTTGTTAGCCTCAACCTGCCCTACTCGATCGTACGCGGGGAAGAGGTGGTCCTTCAAGCCAACGTTTTCAACTACATGCACCAAGATTTAGATGTAAGTGTCAGTCACAATCCTTATCCTGCTAAACAATTGACATGAAACGTTCAAGTCGATAGTAAGGCGCCCAAATGTTGTTATTTCAAAGTTATACTTCGGGGAAAATATATCCATATCGCACAGTGTAGATCCAAGATCAAACGAGCAAGTCATGTGTCGTCATGAAATAAGAAAAAATATCACATAGCTACCCTGGTTTTCAGTGCACGATAGCAATTACAAATTTTCCCATCTTACACGTTGTAGATGAAATTATGTGACGTCATGTCTTTACCATTCTTTGAAAAGAAGAATTCCCCTGTACCGTATATGAAATTCAATCCCCTCTCACCTATGACCATTTTTTCAGAGGTTTATGTAGGAAAATAGCCAGTGGCTTCTAGACCATGGTGTGGAGTACTAGTAAATGAGACTCCAGGAAAGCAGGAAAAGGCGCTCTGGCCGCCGTGATATAACTGAAATTATATTAAAAACTGCGTTAAACGCCATACAATTAATCAATCAAAATCAGCAACAGTTTCTTATTATTGAAATTGGTGCTATGAATAATCGCAACCACTTATAGACATTTTCTTTCAGACATGTCCATAGATGTACCAGCAGCATGTCCGAAATAATCGATATATTCGATTTATTGGTTGTTTGAGCAATCAAGTAATGAGTTCTTAATTGGGTGCACCACACTTTTCAGGTTGTTGTAACTTTAGAACAATCCGATGACTATGCAGTGATAGAGCAACAACCCAACGGAAAGTTCACGTATGACAATAAGGATGTAGCCAAAAACGTCCATGTAAGTATACTCACTTCCGGTACACCCCATCAGACGACTAGCCTTGATCTAGGCGGTAATAATCTTTTAAGCTTTTCCCACGCAATCATTAGTTTTATGGGGCCCTAGGAAGGCAGCTTTTGAAAGCATCGTGGAAAATGGAGAAATTGCTGGAGACCAGAGATGCATTAAATCCTCTTTTGATAGAGTGCCGTTAACTTATTTTTTTGTAAGGATGTATGCGAAGTCGCCTCCACCACATTTATTCAATTTTGCGGCTCGCGTTGCGTTGAGAGTTTAATTGGGTCATACTTATGTACTTTTATCGCATATCTTTTGTTGTAGTATGGTTTGAACCTAATTTTCTTCAAATTATGCGGTCAGTATTCCATTTTTACAAATACCTCTCTTTTTCCCTTCTACTTTAATCTAGATCAAAGCTGGCACAGCAGACTCCGTATTTTTCCCCATCGTCGCGACGAAAGTCGGAACTGCAGAACTGTCCGTGAAGGCCCAATCGATTCTTTCAGCTGACGGTGTGAAGCGACAGTTGATTGTGGAAGCAGAAGGAACCAAGCTACATTTCAACATCCCTGTATATCTGAGCGCTCAGGCACCTGTATCAATTTCACCCTCGTATCCGACAAATCTGGTGGCTGACTCCCTTCGGACCCAAGTTATTGCGATGGGTAGGATTTTCTTATTGCTAAGCATATGACCTGAAACACGCAAAAATGGGGATTCGGACACTGGCGTTAAGTTTCGTCTCGGATCAGCCTGCTTAGCCCGTACGGCTAGTCCGAAACGACACTTAGCGGTTTATATGTAATTTTCTGTTGCGTGAAAGTTTACTGAATCTTATGTAGTCGTAATATGCCGTCTTGAGTTAGCCTTCGCACACTCCGCAGGCTGACCCGAGACGACACTTTAACGCAAATTATTATGTTCGAATGCTTCGTTTCGCGATTATAGCAAATTGCACGGTCCTTCTTTCATTTTGTACAAAATGAAATACGAAAGCATTTAGCAAAATAAGAAACTGTTCGTAGCGAGTACTGTAATATCTGCTTTTGCCACTCTGCTCTTTCCTTCTATTGAATACAATTAGAAAAACCTAAAAAAAAAATTGTTATCCATATCAATGGTTTCAGAGTGTTTTATTGGAACAACTAACCCTTTGTCAGACAGTTAAATGTATAAGACTGCTTCATTTTTTTAATGCATTTTTACATTTGAAGTTAATAATAAAAAAAAAAACATCCGAATCAGAATAATGCATTTGTCTATTAAAGTTTTCATTTGTAGTCTATACACATTGTGTGTATGTTTTAAAAGGGACTAGACTTCGACAAATTTCCTGAAAAAAAGAGAATATCCACAAAGACCTCTATACGCGAATACAAAAGCCGAAATGATTAACAAGGGGAAATATAATGCGCTCAAACAGTATTGAAACGATTAGTTTACCTTTGCGCTTTCAGATTGATTTTTTTTTTCAGCCGTTAAAATCGCTGCCGTGAAAGTTTCGATAAGTTAGCGTATATGTCGCAAAATACATCAACTTTAATTATACTTGTCTAAAAATAGATCATTTTCAGTGATCTAGCGTACTGTTTAAAAAATAGCCCAGACCGCGAATTTTTAAAATCGCGACACGGGATCAGAGAACTGAAAGTACTGCAAATTTTATAAAGAAGTTTGTATTGAGAAAATATGATTGGCTGTGTTATTAGACGTTATTTTTATTAATTACCGAGGGTTGTGCTGTGCAGGGTTTCTTTATCAAGGGATATATATATCTTTAAGACTTTTCCAGAAAATCCTACGTTTTAACGACTCGGGATAGAGGGTTTTTTACCACATCATGAAAAGAGATGGCAATCGTCAGTTTCTCCTTTTTCAGTGTTGATGAGTCTGACATTCGGTATTCTCAATGCCATTTATTTATTTTTTATATTAAGGTGACTTTATGGGTCCAACCCTCAAGAACTTAAGGAGTCTTGTACGGTTGCCAACAGGATGCGGAGAACAGACGATGACCAACCTGGCGCCGGACATCTTTGTGTATAACTATCTACAGACAGCCGGACTTTTAACACAGAATGTTGCCAATCAGATTAAAGAGTATATGACAAAAGGTAATAGAAAACGAATGAAGTTCTTTTTAAATTGTAAATAGATTTACACTAACCCAACACTAGATCTATAGGAGTTCACGCAAATGTGGAGATAAAAGAATAAATCATTTAAAACAATCATGCTGAACATTTTGTGAGAAAAGAACAATAACTTTGTTATACAATTCCCGCTTTTCCAATTAGTTTTGAAAATCTGCTCACTACAGGGATTTAAAAAGTCGAGTTTTGTCTTAGCTTTCCTTGCATTCGAATTGTCAACAATTTACAGTCAGCAGTTCCTTATATCCTGAATACAAGAAATTAAATATCTCTCTCTGTTTTATTATCTGTTTTGCCAAGTTCTGTCAGCAATATAAAAGTAATGTATCGTATTGGTAATGTTCGATGGTAATTCTATTTTATCTTAATTTTCAACCCCGATCAGGTTACCAAAGAGAACTGGGATTCCAGCATACAGATGGATCTTTCAGTATTTGGGGCCCCAGGGATTATCAAGGAAGCTCTTGGTAACTTTTGATAGTCCATCTTTAGCATCTTGACGGTTGTTTTCGTCAGAAAAGGCCCGAAGAGTCCAAAGCGTACACACCTTGATTTGACCGTAAATTCAAATTCCTTTCAAAAGTAAATAGACATGATGTCAGCAATAAAAAAAATCATTCCGCACTGGACGTCGTAATTGCACACTGGTTAAAATAGAAACATCTTAAAATTGACAGATTAAGCGCGGCTCATAAGATAAAACCTTTTTTTAAACCATAGACTAAATTTATCCTTTTCGTATGTTGTCTTCAAAAGCCTCTCTCTTACCGCAACGTTATGCAAAGGATTAACACATAATCGCTTTAATTTTTAGACAA
Source organism: Tridacna crocea (assembly GCA_943736015.1). Lineage (NCBI taxonomy): Eukaryota > Metazoa > Mollusca > Bivalvia > Cardiida > Cardiidae > Tridacna > Tridacna crocea. The sequence goes on from OX031063.1 coordinate 48,299,214, forward strand.
GTTTTAACCTCCAGAGTTAAAAAGTTAAAACACAAATCATCCATTTCTATAGCGTTGATGATGTTTCAATGATGGTTTCCATAAACAACTTGCGAGGTTCATGTTCGTTGTTTTTAATGAAATCCAACCTGAAGAGACTGTGCTAATTTCCAATGTTATCTATACCGTCTATTTCTGAAAAAGGATATTTCTTGTTTGGTTTTGCAGAAGTACATGTTTTGCCAAAAGAAACCCTGGCTTTAAGTATGGATATTGTGTTTTTTCCTTCACAGGTTAACTGCGTTTGTACTGAAATCATTCAGTCAGGCAAGCGCTCACATTTACGTGTCGGAGAATGTTCTATACAGGGCTGCCGAGTGGTTATGTACATATCAAAACTATGACGGATCATTTAGACAAGTGGGCAGCGTACACAGTACGTCATTGAGCGTAAGTATGATCATTTGAGGGTACTGATGAAACATTACTCTTTTTTATTGTGAGCTGAGGGGCCGTATAAACCAACCGTTCGCAAACTGAACATAGCCAAGTTTTACACTTAAAAAAAAAACGTCACGCAAATTCTGATTAGCTAAGGCCAGTCGGAAACGGCGCAACTTTCAAATTTACAGAATCTTGATGTAAATAGTTAAACCCGGTTGGACGGATAGTTCTGTCATCATTCCAAGTCGACGGAATGAAAATTTGTTAGTTTGTAATCTTGTTTTCGATATTATAACCAAGATTTTGCTAGTTCAATTGTATTTGTCGGCAAAAGATACCTCCTTATTGGATAGTGTAGACACAAGTTCAGACTGCACGTTTTATGCAGACTGGTCTTGATCTACACTGTCCGCAAAAGGTCTGTTGGTCGTGTCTAGCAAGCAAAGGGTTAAACATAAATCTAGAAACACACCATAAACTTTTCGACTGAATTTCAGATAGAAGTGTTCGACATCTGGAGAAACCTATATAGACCGCGGAAGATGGTATATTTTACCCACGGAACAATAATGCAGCTGAGAAATTGCATTATTTTCTTGTTTATTGTTTTAAATAGATGATTAATCGTAACGGTTTTCTTTGCTTTTTCAATACTCCGACATCAAAACTAGGGTAAAGGAATACGGCAGAATAAGGTCGTTGAGATTATTTGTTTTGGTTAAAGTTTGACTCATTCTCTCATGTTGCGATTTTATTGCAGACCGCTTTGGACACATGATCGGGATCATTTATTTGAAAAAATATTGAAACATCGTTACGACTAATTTCTCTACTTTCTACAATGTTTTCAATAGTGTGTCTGCTGCAATACCAAATATTACGTGTGTAGGAGGTAAGATGTTACGATGTGACGTTGGTAGGTCACTTTTAATACGCTCAACCACACTTCGTTATACCTTCCACCACTCTCATTTCATAAATTTTGTAAAAAAAAAATATTTCTTTTTTCATGGTTTTAAGGGTGGTGCCAGTACGAAAGGTTACAGCCACACTGCTTTTATTCTCATAGCGCTTGTAGAGGCACAGGGTAAAATCAAGGTAAGATCTTGTTCATTCTAACCTTTTATTTCATGCTTTCCGGTAGGATATCGAGAAATAGTAGTGAAAATATAGATCTATTTCGATATTACACGGGTATGACCGGAGAAAATACCGATTTTAATGTTCTTGTTGCCTAGGTTAATTGCGCGTGCCTAAAAACCAGATGGCAATATGACGTCATTTATCTAACATTTCTCGGGCTTGACGTAATGTTGTAATGCCTTGCTATGCGGTAGGGGTACACCACGGGGAATAACGGAAAAGAGCTGTACTGGATTTTGATAAAGCTCCTCCCAGAAAGGGTTAAAAGAATGAAATAAATAGAATATTGTTTTTTTTTTCGCTGAAAGATCGAAATTTATTTCATGCTTTCCGGTACGATATTTCCTCCTGCCGAAAATTTTGCTAATTGACTTCAGATCACTAGTTTTAAAAGTGGCATTCGTTGACAAAATAATCAGAGGAAATATAATATATAATTTATTTCATCAGCTTGTAATTTATATGAGGAAATATTTGCCTCAAAAGGGAAAGGTCCGCGAAAATAACTCGTGCCTTACGGCACTCGTTATTTTCGCATACCTTTTCCTTTTTCGACAAATATTTCCCAATATTAACCACAAGCTGATGAATTAAACTCTATTTATTTCATCTCTGCGACACTCGTGAAAAAATTATCGATGGTGTTCACACGATGAAATTAATTTCGATCTTTCGACGAAAACAAACAAATATCCTCTATATTTACTTACGCACATAACCTCTTTTATTACATTTTACAGTATAGCATACCCATTGATAAAATGAGTTTGAGAACGTCATTAGTGACGTCTCTTTATATGTCAATCTCAGAGTAGAGAGGAGGTTTCGGCATGGAAATTACTGCGTGTCCCTAGATGGATTTGCGTATATTGATCGATTATTTGTACATATTGTTATGTGATGAAAATTCTTACATTCGTTAGCTTTTCAGGTAAAGTTATATCAAACTCGTCTTGAAGTTATAAAGCTTGCCAGAGGCTCGTTAAAACATTTTTCTAGACTTGTTTAATAGAATTTTATCTCAAACATTAGCTTTTGTCAGATCCTTTATCATTCGACCTTTTTCACATTATATCACATGAAATACCCTCTTTTTCAGTGTAAAATATCCATTGGGATTATGTGACAAACGTTTGAGATAAAAGTTGCGTGATGACATATGTAACGTTATTTTTAACTGCTACTGAGGAAGTGATTCAGCTTTTTTCAAATAAATTGTAAGGTGTAACCTTGAGTCACTTCCATATTCTGGCCTAGTATTCGAGAATATAGGTCTACTATGAAATAAAAAGGATCTGACATTCGCCAAAGGCTCGCTCAATAACACTTTTCTGGACTCGTTTGATAAAATCTTACATGAAATGTTAGTTTAAGCTAGATCTAAAACATCTGACGAATAAATGCAGTGGACCGGACAAATGAAATCAAACTCTTACAGTTCTTTTAAGGATCGTCGTCGAAACAACACCACAATTAGGAGGAATAGGTATGCCGCCTGATCTTTGTCAACAGTCATTGCAAAGGACGCTAAGCTAGTGACAATCGGATAAATGGTATCATACCATAACAGACTGTGTCGGTCACATGATCTCTTTCAGTCTTTTTTACCGCTGAACCATGGGTAGTATAGAGAAATATTGCTTAACGATTTGTCCTATTTTACAGACCTACGGTCTATACAACATCAACAGAAAGTCAGCCAATGCCAGAGCTTTCCTTGAGAGGAAAGTCAACCAAATTAGTGACATTTATGATTTGGCTATCGTGAGTTACGCCTTGGCAAAGTCAGGCAGTCGACTGGCGTCTAACACGTATAACGCCCTGGAGAAATATGCCACGTCTAAAGGTATGATTTTATATGGCTTGCAACACGCGAAAGGGGGCATTCGGACATTTGCGTAAAGTGTTGTCTCGGATCAGCCTGCGAAGTCCGCATAGGCTAATCCAAGACAGCACTTTACGTCTACTTTAAATCTTGTTCAAAAGCCTACTTGCGCAAAACAGAAAATAACATAAAAATGGAAAGTATTGTTTCTGATAGGCCTGCGCAGGCTGATCCGGGACGACACTTTATGCTAATGTCCAAATGCCCTTTTTCGCCAAATGGCTTGCAACACGCGAAAAGAGGCATCCGGACATTTGCGTAAAGTGTCGTTTCGGATCAGCCTGCGCAGTCCGCGCAGGCTAATCCGAAACGAAACTTTCCGTTTTGATACAATTTTCTGTTTTGCACAAGTGTACTGTAGCACACAATCAAACACAATCGTAAAATGCCGTCTTGGACGACACTTTACACCAATGTCCGAATGCCCCTTTTCGCGTGTTGCATGCCATATTCACTGGCAATTTGCTGTCTACGTAAAAATGGTGTTATTGAACTCTAAAAAACTTTGTTTTCTATCTAAATCTGAGTTGGCGGTATTCATTAAAATTGTTTCAAAAACGCATTTCTTACCAAGAATGTAGGGCGTGTGAATTATGATTTTACAAAATCTGACTTCTTTGGCTGTGCAAACAAATATCCTCCCGGCCAAGTATGCAATGTTTAGAGGTACATTGTCTATATCTATGAGCTAATTAAACCATTACCACACAATCCCTACTTTTGACACCCCTGAGAAAGAAGCCTTTTGAAAACACTATGGGAAAAGGCGAAAATGCTGGTAACCAGCATCTTCTCCTTTTCCCACAGTGTTTTCTACCCTTCCCAGAACAAATGTCTATTTTTCAGTCACCTTTATTTTGTCGACTGTAAATGCTTTCAATTTGGACCAATCTAAAATTTTCTCGTGTGGTAAAGAGTTAATTCGTAAAATAATATTTCTTTTCATTTTTGGTTATTGCAGGACTTATTACACTTTTTATTAAGAAACTTGCATTCTTCTCGTTTTTCATACTAGTTGTTCAAATTTGTTAACTCTTCCCCTCCTTTATTATTTGACAAACCTACGGATGCAAAAAAACGTTCGAATGGTAGGATATCTTATTTGATTGTATGGTAAACATTCCATGAGAGTTTATTTTAAAATTGTACATGACGACAACTTGGTGTCTTTGGTGGGATTCCTTATTTTGTGTACATTATTCAGACGGTAAAATGCACTGGAGAATGGACAGTGGGAATTCCTACCACGTTGATCCTTGGTACTCGACCTATGACCAGGCCAAACCACTAGAAATCGAACTGGCGTCCTACGCACTGATGTATTTGACAGAAACTAATCAACACTCCAAAGGATATCCAATTCTGCAATGGCTCCTTTCCCAACGTAACTCACTTGGCGGTTTCCGATCTACACAGGTATAGTTTTATGTAAAGTCAAAGCAATATTTTTAAAAACCCTTGTTCGGCGATAAAGATTGTTCTCTATCATTATCTCCCGCTAGATGGCATTCTATAAATACTCGTCTAATTTGGGCATCCTGGGTACAGAGCCGAACCACTTTCCTACGCGACGACCGTTACTTTGAATTTCAAAATAAAATAAACGTTTAGTCAATAAAACGATACCTCGTGCAATTCACTCAACTATGATCTGCAGTTTAGAGAAATATGGAGCTAAAGCAGGTCTCCTTTCTCCTCAAACGTATTGATAAAAGCTAGTTTCTACATTGCTACTTTATAGAGCATAATATTACAGTCAGCCCGCTTTTGGGGCTAGTGATGTGTCATATAAGACCATCGAATCTTCGAAGAATATGACATGCGCAGACAACGTGTTCTCTACAATTTTTCACTCATTTTATCATCCATTGGAATTTCAATGAGGCTAATCCTCGAGACAGTCATACACCAACAGCCCGTCAGCTGGCGATCAGTGGTACACTTAACCCTTGTACACTGGCAATCAATGTTTCTGATGACAAATCTTTGAATCTAGAAAACTTGTAAACCATCAATTATGCGATTACTCAAGTCAGATACCTATCAAGCTAATCAATGGACATTCTAGGTAGTACGCAGCAGCCAATCATTTGTTTAGTTGGTCAGTCAATTTAAGTTAAAGGCACTACAGCTTCCAGAAGAAAGAAGCAAAGGTGTTTAAATGCATGTAAATTTAAACCATTCCAGTCACTGGCAGAAAAATGAATTTTCGAATCAGTTAAAAGGATGCTAAAGATAGAGCAACTTTGCATCTTTAAACGTAATTTTAAAATTATTTTTTTGCCAACGACTAATACATGAACGGACAGCAAAATAGCAGATTGTCATTTTCACAATTCTTTCCACACTTTTAAATGGTATGATTTAAATCGCAATTAATTCTGTTACCCTCATTGTTTACTTTTGGCAGTTTTGATGAAATGCCATTTTGCTCATGATAACGTTCAGCCAATTACAGACATTTAGCTCCTATGTTAGAGTAAGCATTCTTGCAACAAGTTGATCTAAGTATACTGCAGAAGAATATCGTTACTTTAGAAGGCGAAAGTTCAGCTTTTCCTTTTTAATGTTTCGGTCTTCATACGAAGACATGTAAACGCCATGGAATCATTTAGAGGTTTCTGGTACACTGTATAAACTGCATAAACTTCATATCGTCGGTTTTCTTCCAAAACCTCGTAACTACAGCTTGTTACAAGCTGTAGTTACGAGGCTTTGGAAGCAAACCGACGATATGATCCATATTATGATAAATTGGTACGTTGTAACTTTTAATGTAATCTAAATTTATGAAATAGGAGAGGTGAATAGGAACATTCCTGTCAAAAGTTTTGACACCTCAAAATCTGAGTTCTTCATTTAAAAAGTATACACGACGTGCATATATTTTCATTGTACTGTATTTACAGGATACCGTCCTAGGACTTGAGGCATTAACAGAGTACCGCTTCTCTGCCGGAGCTGTCCTAAACCTTGATATCGACGTGTCTGCTTCCAACTTCTCACAACATATTCATGTCGACAAAACCGACGCCATGGTCCTCAAAATTGTTAATGTAAGGCATGTTTCTACCAAAAAATATAATTTCGTTTTTCGAAGATAATATAATTCAACACAATTCAACAATATAATTGTGGTCGAATTATTTGCCAAAGCACTACTTGAAAATTTAATACTTTAGAGAACTCATCATGCACTTTGAATCCCTGTGTTTAATTTGCATGTCGTAAAACTACGTATAAGCAATATGTAGGATGTAGGCGACAACAGTACTCTTTTTTTTGTCTTCATTTCCTTTTTGGAACCATTTCGCTCTCTAGTGCAAATGGCGACTTATAGTGCCTTTTGCAGACTATACAGCGATAGACGTGCAGTCTAATTTCTCTTTTTTTTTACCGGCTGCTACCAAAATTTTTATTTCTACCTTTTCACAACGGAATAATTCGACGACATTTAGTGTGGACTGATTTGAATTGAACTGATGTGAAGTGTTTTGAAATACGTTTGTCGTACCAGATGAGCCAACATTCTAAATTCCACCATTTGAACTAAACTTGTAATTTGCAAATAGGTTTATTTATGTTTGACATATAGGTGCCAGGCTATGCTGTAAGTAGTATCCCAGTTGGCGGTGCATCCAGCAATTCTACCCCGCCTCATATTTCTCTGACTGCGACCGGCACGGGCTCAGCTCTAGTACAGGTACTGTATTCAACTAAAGTAAACTCAACAACAACAAAAAAAAAACATGACAGAGGTCAAGATTATAGTTCAGGCTGTCAATGTGATGACTTTTATCACGGGTTAGTAGAAATCAGAACCGTACTTGTTCAAACTACCTTAGATTTTAGAAAGAACACGTTTGTTTCTGTATTCATGAAGCCTTTGTGTTTCTGTTATTTCCACAATTAGTATTTAAGTTTTTGACATTTTCCGTTATTCAGTATCATATTTGGAATACATATTGGACTGAAAAATAATTATAACATTGATAATGATAGCAATGATAATGATTATAATAATACAGTCGAATGTCCTTAGCTCGAACGTCCCTTTGTCGAACTTATCCCTACGTCGAAGTTTTTTCCAGGTCCCGATCTCATTGCTCTTTATTTCAATATAATTCAACCTCCATACGTCGTTATCTGTACCTCGAAATTTATCCATACGTCGAATGAATTTCAAGGTCCAATCACCATTGTTTGAACGTATTCACACATCTTTATCTCGAAGTTAATTTGTAAAGGACGATATTTGCTGTCAATCAGATTTTCACACCTTTCGACTTGTCAACTCCGGTAATTAACAAGTGTATTACAGTATTGATTATCGGTTGTTTGTTTGATTTTGGATTGACTTTTTGACTGTGAAATTAAAACTTCAAAGTTTGAGTGATTTCTTGTTTTAAAGAAAAAGGGTCAGAAAAGTGGTTTTGTAATTTACTTTGACGATTGAAGAACCCAACGCTAATTCCATAAAGAACTTGTTTGGTGAAGGACCCGGTCAATATGCGATTTTTATGTTTATTGTTCATATTAGTTGTAGTATTTGTATAAAAACACTGTTTCTTAATAAAAAAATAAATAAACAATAATAATAACTTATTTTATCTTTTTTTGTATTCGATTTTATCGTATTTTGTATTCGATTAGTCAAATGAAGACAAATCAAATGATGCCTTACTTCCGGTATTTCGCCATCTAAATAATTCGTACCCAAAACTCCGATATCTACACGTCGAACTTTCTATAAGACGAAGTTTTTACGAATGTCCCCCGAACTTCGAGGTACAGAGATTCGACTGTAATAAAACTTATTTTATCTTGTTTTGTATTCGATTTTATCTTATTTTGTATTCGATTAGTCAAATGAAGACAAATCAAATGATGCCTCTATTAACTTCCGGTATTTCGCCACCTACCTAATTCGTACCCAAAACTCCGATATCTACACGTCGAACTTTCTATAAGACGAAGTTTTTACGAATGTCCCCCAAACTTCGAGGTATAGAGATTCGACTGTATATAATAATGATATAAATGAAGTACAATATTGGCTAATGCAAGAGTACTCACTTGACTAGCAACGACCGTGTAACGTTCATATATCTTGTTTTAAGGAGTTGTGAAATTACTAGTCTGTATTGTTAATTGTAACCGGTTTTTTTTTTCGTTTTAGGTATCTGTTAGCTTCAACGTAGAAAGCCAAGTTGTGACGCCAGCCTTTGACGTCAACCACACTATTGAACACGAAACACTTCGATCCTTAGTCCTTACTGCCTGTACAAGGTAAAGATACCTGTACTCTTTGTGTTCTTTTTTCGTTCTTCGTCAGACCAGAAGTGAAGGACGAACTGCTTTCTTCATTATTTTCAGGTGTGCAGTAAATCTGTTACAGGACTAGTGGCTTATTACACTTTGAAACCAGATGGAAATGTTTATTCGAGTGCACCGTTTCATTGCCGAAGCTTGTCTCATTATATCACATGTACGGTCAGGTTGCAAGGGACTTGGAAAGGCGTGTTTCGCTACCATCGTGAAAAAGTGTCCAAGTCATCTGCCACCTGATCATAGAGTGAATTTATTATACTGCAAAAATTTACCATTCCAATGTATATTAATGGAACTTTCACTGTTTTATGGTCTCATGAGTTGAGTATGCTGATGATATAAAAATTCCCTCCCGAGTGCCCCATGTCAATGAAAATTGACTTCACCGAAACCTTCATAAATGTGCAGTTTGGTGCAAGAACTTGATGATGTCACTTTGATAGATATTTAATATATTTCTATCTAAACATGGATTTAAGCATTTTATAAAGAATGAAACTGTTCAATTTTATTATTAGTTGGTAAAATTAAACGACAATTAGTTGCGCAAACGCCATTTAGCTTATTCTTTCTAACTTTAAAACGCACGAGTTACAATACTTCACAATTAGCTTACCCAACTAAGGGATGGCTCGTTTTAACCCCGTGTATTTGTTTTAGAATGACAACAAACGATAACAGATGTACCTAAATTAAAATGTTTTCAAAAGTATCCATTCTTTCCGCTTCAATGACAATCATCAAGAAAAACTTTGATGCAGGCTACTGACTATGTTTGTATTGTGTCGATTGACGTCCACATTTTCGATGTTGTGTTGATAGTGTTTCTGAAAGGGTAACTGCTTTTAAGTAGGTTTGCCAGTGTACAGGATTATAATTATGTCCAGGACATATTATCCAATCAGATCGTGAGATATTTCCTTGCAGTATGATAATTTTTGTCCATTATACTGCAAAGGAATTTCTTGTGATCTGATTGGTTAATATGCCGGGAACATATATCATGTTCCCTGGCAAAATCCACGTAAAGTCAGTTTCCCTTATGAGTGCTTCATACACATCACTACACGTGCAACACAACATCCAAAATGGCGGCGTCGATCAATCACCAGACTGCACATTTATGCACCAAACTGCGTTTTAGTGACATCAGTTTCAAGTGACATCAGTTTTCATTGAATTGGGGTACTCAAAAGGGAATTTCTATTTCGTCAGAATACTCGATTCGAGAGACTATAATACAGGAAAATTTCGCTTAACGCGCTTTGAAAGGTAAAACTGCAGTATAATAAATTCCTTGTACGGTCAGGTGGCAGGTGACTTGGAAACTTGTTTACGGCTGTGTCGAATCATGTGGCCACCTCGCTTTCGGCTCGGAGCGACATGATTCACCATAGCCGTGAACAAGTTTCCAAGTCCTCTGCCACCTGACCGTACAACTAATAATGTTAAGGTTATTTACCTTTGCATAATAATCCCTGTTTAGACAACCCAGAGAAAGAGACATTATTAAAATGTCGGTAACAAAAAAATGCTAAACATTGCATTTTGTCATTTTTCTACTCTTTTAGCCACTGAGTTTATTGCTTTCTCCAAAAATAGATGTCAAACTATGTAACATAATTTATAGAAAGAAAAAGATAGCGATAGAAAAATTCTGTTCGTTGTCACTCTGATTTCAAAAGATGTTTTCTTGCTGAAAGAAATTGATGGTAGTCTTCATTTATCCTTTTTTCAGTCACAAGCCTAACATGACCAACAACGACATGGCTGTCATTGAAATCGACGTGCCGACCGGATTTACCCCGGAACTTGAAAGCAGCTTAACATCCATGACAAACTCCAAAAAAGTAGAAGTGAAGGAGGAGAAAACAGTGATAATATACTATGATTCGGTATGTAACACATGTCGAATTGCCTTTTTAATAAGCTTTATATACAAATTAACACCACTCTTTCAATGGGCGTTTTACCAACAGATAAGTATATCCTTTGTTTTGGCTTCCAATGTTCAATATTTTCTTTAAAAAAAAAAAACACTTTTTCCCGGAAAGGATATTTTAAGTACGGATCCATACGTAAGTGCTGCCTGGCGTAGATCATCATCTTTCGTTGAAGGAAAGGGGGCCACGCTTTCGCATGTTCATGGTTTAATGTTATAACTGGTATTCAAAAAGTGCGTGTAATTTCCTTTCAGATCGGCGGTAATGATAATCCCACATGCGTAACTCTGGAAATGGTACGAACTGACTTGGTGGCCAAAATGAAGCCTGCGACTATTCGTGTATATGATTATTACAATCCAGGTAAGTTTGTGCGCTGGAATGGGGTTTCACGATGCTTTCAACCGTATTTCCGTCACAACATGCCGATGGTTTATTTTAAGGTTGTTTCCATGTTTCAGTAGTACCCAATACTAGTAATTAGTCAGCATTACGTAGTTCCTTACCCAAGAGGACAAATGCCCTTGACAAACTAAAGAGAAATGCTGTAGGGTTACATCAACTTAAAACACTTACTAATAGACTTTTTCGTCAAGACATTTCTTATCAACCATTTACTTCGAATTAAGATCTCTTTTCATTTCTTTGAGTCTTCTTTAAAGAAAAATGAGGTCCAACGTGAAGATTTCCGCAACCCCCCCCCCCCCTCCAAATACTCTTAACGTAAAGACAGCCAACAATTAGTCGTCTTTAAAATTGCAATTTAGGCCCCAACGCTTTTTCAGAAAAATGGGCGAATCGAGAGGATCTTCTTCTGTACAGAGGTAAAATTTGTCCGATCATTTTTTTTTTCCAGATAACCAAGCATTCGACTTCTACGAGTCTCAGCTGCTTAAGGATTCAAGTTTCTGTGATGTGTGTCCAACATGTGGCTGCATTGGGGTAGGTATTTTTCTGTTACTCCTACAGGGTTAAACTCTACCTTGAAAAATTCTGCAAATGAATATATCTACCTTCTTCCTTTGTAACTAGTTGTTGGGACATTGAAAATTTCTTTAGTTTAGCAGAGTATGTCGGTAGGGATATCCAAGTTTTCTTTTTTTCATTTTATCGGAAACATAGTCGGACAAAGGCGGTCAAAACCAGGGTTAGACATGTTACCTAGAAACAGGGTCAATAATTTAGCTCCCATTATTATTACTCTGTTTGATAATCAAAACAGAACGTGCAGTATGAAGGATACCAGAGCTCCAGATAAGAGGGAGTATTTGCTGCTTAATCTTTGCGTCCAAAAGCCATGAACCATCTAAACCTTAGGCTGCTAAGGTAGACTCACTGACCTGTTCCGGATAGTATTGATCAAGATCAGAATGCACAGAACGTGCAGTCTGATCTTGGATCTACACTGTCCGATAAGGGGATATTATTCCCTAAAACATAACTTTTGAAATTGTATTTTTAAAGTCTTTTTAATAGAATTGAGAATTTCATTTAAATTATTTAGCAGGACAATGGCTTTTAATATCTTATACACGTTTGATATTATAACTGCGTGACGTCATTTTTGACGTCATTTTGTACGTATTTCAAAGAAGTGAATAGTATGATGGATATAACTCTGGTCGCAACTGTAGATGGTTTTGCATCTTATGACCTATAATTTGTAAAATACAGTTATGTCATAAAAGAAACCTGCATTAAACTCGCCAAAAAATCTTATTAAGCTTGCCAAAGGCTTGCTTAATAACATTATCCCATGATTCGTTAAATAGAATTTTATCTCAAACACCAACTGATGTCATATTCTATATTTATTTCATGCTTTCCGGTAGGATATCGAGAAATAGTGAAAATATTTTTCGATCTTACACTGGTACCACCAGTGACAATACCGATTTTCACGCTCTTGTTGTCTAGGTAAATTGCGCGTGCCTCACAACCAGATGGAAAATATGACGTCATATATATATTCTCGCGCTTGACGTAATATTGTAATGCGTTGCTATGCGGGAGGGGTACGCCACGGGGAATAACGGAAAAGAACTGTACTGGATTTTGACAAAGCTCCTCCCAGAAAGGGTTAAAAGCATAAAATAAATAGAATATAATTTTTTCGGTGAAAGATCGAAATTTATTTCATCTCGTGAACACCATCGGTAATATTTTCACTCGTGGCTCCACGAGTGAAAATATTACCGATGGTGTTCACGAGATGAAATAAATTTCGATCTTTCACCGAAAAAAACAAATATCCTCTATATCTTACAACCGACAGAATCGTGATTTAAATTGGTACTTGGACAGACAATTTACAAATAATAAAATGTGTTGACTCATACCAGCCTGCTCGGGCTACCATGGGTTCATAATGCCTGAAAAGGATTTAAAACTCCTATTCACATGACAAGACTTAATGCAAAAGCTTAAGTACGTCAATGACACTTGTTTTTTTTTTTGTCTGACGTTTTTAGAAATAAATATTATTTCTCCTTTTCAGGTCAGTGGTTAAACAGTCTTTTTGATGTGAAGTACAGATCTTTCTATTGTAATTAAAGTTATATTATATACAGTTCAAGAAAGTCTTAATCGTGTTTTTTTCTTTTGTGTATGTATGTGTGTCGGTTAACATGTGGGAAGAACTAGTCATAACTGCCCTTGAATCAGTTTTAGCTTCAGTGCCGTAGGTCAGTGTGCATACGTCATTACCCGATAGCCGTTCTGCGTTTTTGCATTCATTTTAAACATCACCTTCTTGAAGCTACCGGTCAAACGTTGACAAGAATTCACAAAAAAGTTACTACCACATTATTCTTCAATATTCCGTCAAAGAATTTGATTCCTATAAAAGTTTTGATTGCCATGACAACAAAACTGAAAAGTTTTGAGTTTTGAAAATCTTCTAAAATCCTTTAATCCTCAACCATAAGGCCTAGTGCTAACAAATCCACTTCGTCTGATAAGACTTCACTCGAGAATGTTCAAACTGTAGCCCTTGGGTCGAAATTGGCCCGCAGACCTTGCAGATTAATAGCCAAAACCTTTCATTTTAATGGGAGATTTCAATTGCCATCATATGTTGTGGGGGAGGGGGGTGTAAATACGAATGACAAAGGTCAAACCATAACAAAGTTTTATCACAGAGCATGATATTATTTTGCTCAATGGTAAGTGCACTACGTACATGTATCTTCATCTTGCAACTGGTCTGCGTTGATCTTTAGACTTAAGTACATGCATTTCACTGATTTAAATTGGAAAGTTGATGACGACCTTCATGGAATCGGTCATATCCCGTTCATAGTAAGGGAAGTTGGATCATCTGTACAAGAACGTCCAGAATGCTGGAAGCTTCATGAAGCAAATCGGGAAAAGTTCAAAATCTATTGCGAGCAATCAAATCAACCCAATACTTTTGACGAATGTGAGAATCTAGCAGAACTGTTTCCTTCATTTGTTTTCTCGGCTGCAGAGACATAAATTCCGCGGACATCGACAAAACTAAAGTATCCAAAGAAAACCAAGATATAATGATGACTGTAAGAAGACTATAGCTGAGTAAAAAACTGCTCTCAGATAATTTCAATCTGAGAGCTTCTCAGGAGAATCTTGCAAAGTTCAAAGCTAAACGTGCGAAAGCACGACGATTATAGATCAAAGCAAACGTTCGCCATGAAATCTTCTGATGATCATTACTCATCCACATTTTAAAAAGCTCATAGCGGTAGAAGAGAAATCTGAAATTAACAGAGGAAAATTATACAAATACTTTACCATTAAGGAACTGCAAAAAGCTTTAAAAGAATGTCATGACACCTCATTTGTTCCAGATGATATCCATTATCAGTTCCTTAAACACCCGTATCGTTCCCTCCATTGTTTACTCGTAATTTTTTCAACAATGCATTGCACTAATGATCGTTAATGTTTAAAAACGATCGTTTCACTACCTACACTAATTAATACATCGCGTATAGATTTTAAAGCTGGAGTACGAAGAGAACATAAATGAAATATTAAGACTATATCGATTTTACTAGAATACCGTCGATTTTCAAACGTGCCTGAACTAAACCAGTCAATCTCTAATGAAACAAGATGGCTCTGTAAGGAAATATATCAGTACCAGCCATCGAAAGTATATCACTAACAAAAGTTAATGTACATATTTGTATCAATACCAATGTTTTGAGATGGTGAGTGCATACATTTATTATTTAATTGATGAAGGGCCTGTCGCATAGGTCACGTCCCTGGTATTCATATGTTTATCTTGAGCCTTTAGCCTATAAAATGTACTTTTAAGCTTCACCATAATATATTTGAGAGGAAGAGATAGACTGAGAGCGGGAGCACCACTGCACCCACATATTTCACTCATCGTTGATTAATAAACTTGAGAAGACACGTGAAGTGAACTTCTATTGAGAAATAACACTGAGTCGTATTTTATTGACTGTTCCACTGTGTTACCGTTATTCCAACCTGACTAGAAGGACCTTCAGCCAGACCGCTGAACCCTTACAACTTGATCTCAAAGAAGGAATCCTCATTCCTTTTTTACAGATCCTCCAGGATACGAGCCCATACCCACATGTGACTTTGGAAGACCTGTGCGAGACTACATGTACCTTATTGTCTGCATCAAGGAACTAAGGTAGCAGATAAACCTGTATAAATTATTCTCAAAATTTAATCATCATTTATATTTCTTTACCTTTATTAGCTAGATCAAAAAATTGAAAATGACCGACTCTGACTGAGAAGTAGACTTCAATCTTAGAAAAACCGTAACGGTTGATGATGAGCCCAATCGTTAAACACTAGTGCATGATGAAGAAGAAAATGTGACTAATAATTTCTCCAATACGGAGAATGCTCCTAATGAAATAGACCCTAGCATGACCTTAGTGCCGATGAAGGAGGCGGAGGGAATGATGACAATATTACCTATGCTACAGAGATTTCTATGCAATAGACTAAAAAAGCAGTATAGGTCCCTTCTTTTAGCCAATAAAGAGATGTATTTGCCATCCATAGATAGGAGACTACAGGGAAAAAACTTTTGGAAACACCAGACTTTATCCAGAAAGCGAGTCGGTGAATCGATGATCTTCTCATGACACACTCACACCAACCTAGATCACATACAGCCAAGAAGAAGGTCTGTCGATAATCAAGGGTTTTGTAAAGGATAACGTAATGTACATGTACCAGGTTTTGACCATGTTACTGGGCCAAATCGAACAGAGACCCTGTTCAAACCATTAACTCGTTATATGCGAAGCACAAATTCATGTAGAAAAGGCGAAGTACCACTTCTGAAGGAGAAGAGGGGCTTTAACCTGGTCGACAACCCGAAGTACTGCATAAAGGCCACGGCCTCTGGGCTTCTGGATTAACTCACGCTTCTATTTTCTTGAAGGAGGCTGTGGAGAATTAGTGTAGGAACTTTAATGCGGTTGTTGAAAGTCCTCTGACTACGTGGCGACAGCTATGGGCCCGGTTTAGCAGGATCTTCTCTCCAGGGCAGAAACCATCCCTTGACTATGGT
Source organism: Tridacna crocea (assembly GCA_943736015.1). Classification (NCBI taxonomy): domain Eukaryota; kingdom Metazoa; phylum Mollusca; class Bivalvia; order Cardiida; family Cardiidae; genus Tridacna; species Tridacna crocea. Next base: position 48,315,490 of record OX031063.1, read on the forward strand.
TTCACTCCAACTAGGCCAGACTTTGACATGGTGTACTTCATCGACCTAGAGGCAACAGGGGCGACAGCAGTCATGTATGGTCTAACTAGGGATGACGGCTTCGCCTTTGCGAGGATCACTTGCACAAAGCAATTTATCCATGATGCCAACGAGAGGGAGCGACTCCTAATGCGGATGAAGGCCATTTCCAGTAAGTCAACATACCCACCTCCACCAATGTTCTAGTAGGAAGACAGCACCGAAGGCCATAGTTGCAGCCGTGGGGATGCAGATGGTAGACGTGAAAAGAGTACAGAAGCGGATGATCTGTGAGAAAAGGCCCCTTGTAACAGAAATTCTGTAGGACCAACAAGTGACAAGGCGGAGGACATTCTTGAAGAACCACTTGCTGAGAAAGAACATTGACCCTCCCACTGCCACTGACGAGCCTTCCTAACAAATCCTGGAGACCGCCTCTGACGGACCAGTGACAGACATGGTGACCGTTTTTCCCACAGAGACCCTTTCAACAGCGGACACGACAACTCTACAAAAAAGAACTCTAGCACTTCTAACTACAGGTGCCATGCTCCTTTTGCCACCAGCAAGAAGTGACTGGATCACTGGTATAAATGCACAACTGTCTATCCCAGGAAAATGATGTTCGCCGACATTAAGCTTCTTCTATGGGAAACGGTTTCCAACCTGCTTGCAACAATACGTTTCCAAGCTATCCCTGGGGATCGAGGCCTTCTACCTGAAACATTCCAGTTTCTCACAATCCCTGGCACCAGAGAAAGGAAACTTGTATCCTCTTCAAAGATGATGAGACATTCAAGTTTAACTACTGTTCGAAAGATTCTGCCGATGATTACGACTTCCCGGATGCAAACACTCTTATCAATCGGTTCGAAGCTGGATATCTATCAAGTCGTAAGTCTGAAATGTACCAGCTACTTATCAACATCATAAAAGAAATTCCAATGCGCATCCGGTTAATTATGCTCCAAAAATCTAGGATAATTTTCATAATTAAGCTGGGGGGGAGTGTAAAGAAATACACCAGTAGCAGCCATTGAAAATATCCCAGTTACCACATTTAGCCTCTAACCATCAGAAGTATAAAATCTATTCCATAACCTGTATTTCATATTTGGCACCTGTTTTGTGTCTTATATTTACCGTGTGTTAAAAACCGTGACTATCCATGGCGTCCCGAGATGTCCTCTCAACAAAGTACGAATCTGTTAAAACCCATGGCAAACGATTTTTCCAGACGAAGAAATCCTTTGCCGTACAGTCAAAACAAGTACCTTTGTCACTAATGGTATGGAAAAATCCTCTTTCTTAAGTATTCAGTTCCAAAAGTATAGACTCTTGTGGTGAACAACGGTTTTAGATGTTAAAACACAGCTCCAACATGAAGATAGACTTTTTAACAGCAATATTATACAAGGACAGAATACTCTATTTGACCGTTGTTATTATTATTGCTTACATGTATTCTTAATCTAGGTTTTTTCGTGTATTACTTTGGTTAGTGTAGATTTGCTACCTCCAGATTTTGTTAGCGTATCCATTTCAAAATATTACCGCAGAGTAACTGCTGGAACTATTTCCAATACTTGTATAGCCTGTTTGTTTTTATTTGATTGAATTTTAATCTTGCATTGTTATTATATCATTCCATGTGTAATTTAAGCTGATGGTATATAGAATAATGCAGAAACTAACACGGTTGTTGGACCGAACTATGGGGTTGAACCCCAAAGTTCGTACGAACTTTGGGATTGAAAATTTTCAACCCCATAGTTCGGTCGGATACCCCATGTTATGCACCATCGGACCGAACTATGGGGTTGAACACCATAGTTCGTACGAACTTTGGGGTTGAAAATTTTCAACCCCATAGTTCGGTCGGATACCCCAGGTTATGCACCATCGGACCGAACTTTGGGGTTGAACACCATAGTTCGTACGAACTTTGGGGTTGAAAATGTTCAACGTCATAGTTTGGCTTGAAACATTCATCATCATCATCAGCAGCAGCAGCAGCAGCATATTATCATCATCAGCAGCAGCAGCAGAATCAGCATCGTCATCATTATTATAATAATAATCATCATCATCAGCAGCAGCAGTATATCATCATCATCAGCAGCAGCATCATAAGCATTATCATCATATTATTATTATTATTCCGCGCCGAAGGCGGAGGGATATAGTTTTAGCGTTGTCCGTCCGTCTGTGCGTCCGTCCGTCCGTGTGTCCGTCTCGGCAAATATCTCCAATTCCATTGGACGGAATTTCGTGAAATTTTATACATGTGTACAATAACCCATTTTGCCGAGACTTTTTTGTTCTGTTTTTTGATTCGATGAACAATGGCCGACTGGAAGCGATTTTAAGTTACGTGGTTTAGTACACTTTTGGTGTTTTTAGTCTTGTCTTTAAAGTTATACAGAGTGTTTACATTCAAAGTGTCACATCAATCTACCACCATTAGGAAATGAAGGAAAAAATGTTAAACAAGATTGACCTTGCAACTCTGTCAATGTCTTTGCGATTACTAGCTGTGTCATGGAAAAAGGGGTCTTCATGTTATATTGTATTCCATTTCTTGCGAACACAAGTCCTCCCACATTTCTTGACGGATTTGAATAAAATTTTCACAAATTGTTTCTCGTTATGTGACCTATTGCATATTGTCAATGTTTTGCGATTTGTAGCAACGTCATGGAAAAAGGGGGCTTCATGTTTTTTGTTCATTCCATTTCTTGTGATCACAACTCCTTCCACATTTCTTTGAGGGATTTGAATAGAATTTTAGAATGTTTCTCGTCATGTGACCTATCGCATATTGTCAAGGTTTTGCGATTTGCATCAAGGAATAAGGGGGCTTCATGCTATATTTCATTTTTCACTAATATCTATTTAATTACTCTACATATCCCTACAGATTTTGATGAGATTTTCATAGATCATGTGACCAAGCGCATGTTGTCAGGGTTTTGCAATTTATCGCTGTATCATGGAAAAAGGGGGTTTCATGTCAAAGTTAATTTTTTATCAATGTATCTCCAACTTATGCACATAGTTGCATGAAACTTCATATTTTTATTGGTTGATCAAAGCCAATGACCAGTGAGTCCATCGTGTATCCGTCTGTCCATCCATCAGTCTTTTCGTAACCGTTTTAGATCACAAGTAACACACTATATCCATTGAGCTACCCAGGCAGGTGCTAGAAATTCCAACACTTTAGTCTGTAGCTAGCAGCCTGAAATGGCAGCAATGTTGCGGCGTATAATGTTTGAGGGATATCTTCTGAAGTCCTTCACAAAAATTGATGAAACTTCATGAACGTCTTTCATTGAATAGTCCGTTGATACAATTTTTTTCTTTGTAAATAATGATGTGTCATGAAAAAAGGAGGCTTAATGTATATTTTCTTTATCTCTTTTCATTTCATGAAATGCCAATTTCTGGAAAAAAGGAAAATTAATGTATAATCCTGTTATGGACCTCTTATATATTTTTTTATGAAATGAAATGCTGTTCCATGGAAAAAGGGAGCTTCATGTATAATTTCATCGTGGACCAATAACAAAAAGGCCACATGTGTACATGCAAAACCATATTAAAGTCGTTGCGAACTGTTGTGTTGAATCATTTAACCCAATATAACAGATGAAGTTTTAATGAAATACATGATCATAACGAAAAGTGGGCTTTTGTCCTAGTGGGCTCTCAGTCTAGTGGGCTTTTGTCGTAGTGGGCTTTTGTTTCAGTGGGCTTTTGTCCTACACCCACATGGTTTTGATTGTTATAATTTCCACTTCCTACGACTTTTAAAAGAAAAAAGTTGGGAATGCGCAGCTTAGTTATGGCACACAAAATAATTTTGAACGACTGCTCAGAACCAGTATAGAGTAAATTTATTTGGTTTTATGAAAACGAATTACAGATTGGGCATATGAAATTTAAGCATTCATTCAAAGTTGGTTTTCATCGAACAAACAGGAGAAAATGGTTAGTTCCGAAAACTCCATGGACTGTGTGGCGCCGATTTGTATTTGGTAACGCTTTTGCTTATAAAGAGCAATGTTGCCTTTTCCTACAATGTCTACTATCAATAGCTGTATTAGAATGTTTCTATTTTGAGCGAGTCTAAAAGCTGCATACTTCGTTTTCCGGAACAACTTAGGTCTATCTATGCACTAAACTATATCTTCATACATAAAACTGGGTTCAAGGTATTATCATCAAACGTTTAAAAACGCTGCCGATGCATTATATATGCCTATTATTCTTTCCATAGCATCCGAAATGACAAATATATATGTATTATGTGTGTGTGTGTGTGTGTGTGTGGGTGGGTGTGTGTGTGTGTGTGCTCGAAACGCAACAGAAAGTTATGAAAAAGTTCATGTTAATAGTATCGTAACAGATCAGCACTTGTGTACTGATCCGATGCGACACTCTAGCGCCGCTTACACGCACGATAAAGATAAACAGATAAAAGTAGATGATGATGATGATGATGATGATGATGAAACAACGGGATGATGTTTCAAGCCAAACGTCAGATGATGATGGTGATGATGACGACGACGAAGACGATGATGATGATGATGATGATGAATCGACGGGATGATATTTCAAGCCAAACTATGACGTTGAAAATTGTCAACCCCAAAGTTCGTACGAACTTTGGGGTTCAACCCCATAGTTCGGTCAACCCCATAGTTCGGTCCAACAACTGACCGAACTATGGGGTTGAACCCCAAAGTTCGTACGAACTTTGGGGTTCAACCCCACAGTTCGGTCAACCCCATAGTTCGGTCCAACAATTGACCGAACTATGGGGCTGAACCCCAAAGTTCGTACGAACTTTGGGGTTGAAAATTTTCAACGACATAATTTGGCTTGAAACATTCATCATCATCATCATCATCATCAGCAGCAGCATATAATCATTATCATTGTCAGATGCAGATATACACAGTTATGAATATCAGGATTAAACTAGATTTATATTGCCTTGAAAGAGTATTTTATTCCGACTTTGTGTGAAAAAAAAGTTGGTTGGTTGATGTCTCCGCTGCCGAAAATGCAAGGATATTCAGTTCTAATCATCAGAAAACACAGGTAAAGTTGTCCTTTAATCATAATGTGATAATGTAAATGACGCGATCTTTTTCTGAATAAAGCATCTTTAATGATGATGACGACGACGATGGTGATGATGATGATAATAATGATAATAATGATGATGACGATGACGACAACGACGATGATGATGACGACGACGACGACGATGATGATGATGATGATGATGATGATAATTAATTGACGGGATGATGTTTCAGGCCAAACTATGACGTTGAAAATTTTCAACCCCAAAGTTCGTACGAACTTTGGGGTTCAACCCCAAAGTTCGGTCCGATAGTGCATAACATGGTGTATCCGACCGAACTATGGGGTTGAAAATTTTCAACCCCAAAGTTCGTACGAACTTTGGGGTTCAACCCCATAGTTCGGTCAACCCCATAGTTCGGTCCAACACACGGTGCATCTGTCTAGAAGATAAATTATGCTATTTCATGTCAAGTATCCTTGATGCAGAAGGTCACAGTTTCTCATATATGCTTACGCACAGGTTATTTTGTGCATCTGGTATTTGTCCAAGTTATGTATTGGCATCTACTTACTTTACTTAAGTTCTGCTGATTTCATAGGCAGTACGTGTTTGTAAAGAGCTGTTTATACATTTAAGTTTTAAGACCATGCCATGCTTATTTTGAGAGAGTAAATTGCAATGCTTTTCATTATTTTGTTGTGCTGATTGACTCATTCCGGGTAGGTGACCAGCCTTGTAAAGCTGTTCAAGACGGCGCATTTCAAATATCGGCATCTTCCTCAGAACACCTGAGTTGTGTAAAAACATACAGAAAACTTCAAAACCACGACATTCTAGAACCTACTCGTAAATAAAAATGTTCCGAAAAGGATTTTCGCTCGTGAGAGCCTCTCTGCAGCTAGAGCTTTTTTTTTTTAAAGGAGTTTAGGCATCACCCTCTATAGCACATCGGTTGGCACTTTGTTGCTGCTATGCAGCAGATTCTATTCCACATTAGGTTAAAGTACAAAAAATGTTTAACAATTCATACCAGTATTTCCACAACTCTCCTAAGAATGTTGGATGGCTATGTTGAAGGCAAGTCGATCTTGATCGAATAAGAGCACTGAATATAAGGAGGTTCTCCACACAAGATGGCTTAGCTTTGATGGATCAGTTGATGAAATGCACAGTTACTATTGTAGTTTCTTTAAGGGAAAAGTTAGGAAAGACACCTAGTCTCCATGAGCCCAATACCTTGTACAGGTTCTCCACTTTCTCGATGACATCCTAAAATCCTTGAGTAACATTTCAAAATCATATCAGCAATCTGACCTAGATTTTACAGATGTCATCCCCTGTCAATGTCAACCACAAAGACTATTACTTGAGTCTGGTAAATGTGGCACTAAGCTGCAAGATTTCCTCTCCCAAAAACCAAGTGAACCAAGTGAACCTTAGATAGATTCAAATGGGCTAATGACATTTTTGTGTAAAGGTCAGAACTACTTAAAACAAGGATAGTGATGTACTTACTGCGACAACTAACTTTTGTAATCCTATACTTGTAGCAAATATTAAACAAGATGACTTGGAAATAAGTGAGTAATATCTGTTCAAGCTAGGTTTTGAGAATTGCAGGGATAAGTTAGAGCTGTTCCTTGGTTTTTTAGATTCTCTTGTTCAGGGTGGCAATAAATATGTTGCTAGAACGAAGTATGTGACTAGTAGTCTGGCAATCAGAATAAAAGATGTTTCATCTGCAACAGATGAGGTAGCCTGCAGATTTCTCATTACACCCGTATCAACTATTGACTGTGAGAGGGGCTTTAGTAGACAAAACCTCATCAAAATATGCCTGAGGAATTCTTTCACTGCTGAATCGTTGGATAGGTTGATGGGAATCTAAATTGATGGACCTTATTTGAGAGACTTTCCCTTTAGTTAAGCTTTCAGTAAATGGGCAGCTGCTATAAGCCAACATATTTTGACGTGAAAGCTATATGTCTAGGTAATTGGTGCATTTTCAAAGCAGTTTTCCTTCATCTTTAACTCTTTATCACAGGCACACAGTGCTGACTTTGAAGAACCTTCAGAAGAAGACATTTGAAAATATTTTTAGAAGAGAAAAAAATGATTATGGCCAGCATATTTCAGTGGATGATAATCCCGAAGTTGGTGGAAATATCAGAATGAAATACAGGCAACCGACAGTCTCTTTCTATGGGGAATGGGAAGGGGGGGGGGTCATCATGCTATATGCATTTTTTTAAAGTTATGATTAGCGGAAGTGACGTCAGCGGATAAACAACTGAAATTTTCATAGGTTATTCTAAAATGAGTTTTTTCGTCGTAAAAATAAATTTCCTGCTGCAGGAGGACAAAAAGTGGTTTTATAAGATACTACTGGAAAATACGTATAATAGTGAAAAATCTCTAAAACATTTTAAGTTTGCGTAATATTTAAACTTTTAAATTGTGCGGGTCGGCGACGGGGCATGGGATTCATGAAAGCTCTTTCTTTGGACTTTAAAAACCAAGTAAGTGATGGCTTTTTCAAATAACGTGAACCAGTGAATTAATCGTCAACAGTTTGGACAGTGTATTCTTCTATTACGTGCTCAAATTGGTGTACATTGGAGAGAAAGATCGCAGCCGTAAAAATAGAGTTACTTGGCACGTAGATGACATCACGGTAAACAATCGTCAAATTCTCTTTTTGTTAACTTTAATCCAAAATTCAAGATGTGTAAACTAATTATGAAGGTAAACATACGCTTTTAATTGTTATACAACACCAGAATGATGTAGAGAAAACTTAAACGACAGTTACGAATCGTGGATCATTTCAAAAATGCTGAGCGCAACATTGAAAAAAGCATTGCGAACTTAACAAGCAAAAGTGACTAATAAAAAAACTCAAAGCCACTGAAAGAGTTCCAATTAATATTGAACTAATAGGGGGAGGTGTTAAATTCGACTTCAACATTGGATTTTACGAACTATTCAAAAATGAACTGGGAAAGTTTTTCTCTCCACTTGAAAATACAATGAGATGTGTTAGAATTCCCGTCAGTGACAGTAAAAGTAATTATACGGAGTGCTTCTACAAGATTTATGGAACCGACGGTCATTTGCACACTGTGAATATGTACCACACACGTAGTTCAAGTTTAGTGAATGGTAAAAGTACTTTACTGTTCGTACAAACCCACTTTGTGTCAGTTTAAGAATCAATGAAAAAGTGTATGAATACGACAGTGGAGGAAGTGAATAGGAAAATAATAGCTTTACTATTGCACTGTTGCAAAATTAACGCCACTAAAGATTCCAATGACTTTGAACCCTCTGCTACTTCAAAACAAAGCGGTAAGTCACCTCTTCCCAGTATATCAGAAATTTCAGAAAATGCGTAGAAAGGTAAGGAGGAAACGATCATACGACGTCGTTCAAATCCCTTGTTGTCGAAATCTAATAACGGACGAAATGTCGATTCCACGACACCCAACCATATCGATTCCAATCATGCTCCATCAACATAAGCTTGGATGAGTTATTTCGGGAAATATTGGAAGTAAAAGATATTCTTCTCACTCATGCCCATTCTACGTTCCAGGCATTTGATGGGATTAAGACGCAATAACGTCTATTAAAAATCTATGTAAAGTCTGGTTTGACTCAGTCCAGTCAAAGGTTGAAGAAGTTACCGCTACAACGGTTACACTACAAAAAGAACTGTCAAATGTGTCATCTACCGTAAACAAAATGCGGCAGTCAATTTCGGACCGACTAGGGCAAACAAAACAAACTAAAAACATCCAAAACAACAACAGTTTTAAAGCGAACTTAGCAAGTGAAACATCTAGAGATAGGCAAAAAGAATTCGTGCAAGACAAAACAACTTTTGGGATGAATCGCCCAACGAAACAATTTCGAAAAATCCTTCTGTGGATCGAACAAGCCCCATCTATGTTACTGATAGGCAGCTCTATTCTTCAACGGGTGAAAAAGAGAGGTTTATCCCAAAATGTTGATATGACAAATCGAGGAGCCGGGTTTCACATATCAAAAGAAAACAAGAACAAATGGACATGTCAAAGTACCGTGCGATCATAGTGCAGGCTGGTGGAAATGATATTGCTGAGATGAAATGAGGAAGCCCTTGATAATGATTTCGTTAATCTTATCAGATACATGAAAACTGAATCACCCGAAATAACGTTTATATATAGGAAATTACCCCAAGTAGAGATGCTGATGTTACTGAAATGAACAGTTATATCAAATTCTTGTGTGAGGACAACGGAGCCATATGTATTCGAGTCATTGGACGGGTAGAAGTGAACTCGTTCTTATACTGGAAAGACCAAATTCATTTATCAGACTCAGGAACTGCTGTTTGCTAAAAGCTTACAATGAGTTTACTCACATCCTCAAACGATATTCTGTAAAGGACAGATATAATAAAAAGTTGCGTTGCATTTTTTGCGGGCAGGAGGGTCATAGGATAGAAGAGTGTGGTTATAAAAACTGTAACCAGCAAAAAGTTGGCAGAGTCAATTGCTGCTGTATGAGGTATGAACAATCATTTCACGTTTGATTGTAGGCGAATAAAACCGCATTAGGAAATTACAGACGGACACACATTTATCACTATTCAAAATAAGTTTGAAACTTTAAATACTTCATGTTCTGTATGTCAAAAGTTACCTTGCAAATGCATAGAACTTAATACTAACATAGATAATCTTTCAAGTAGTATCATTACAAATAAAAATTCTGATTTTGATTTAATAAAAAGTGCTACAAACCATGAAAATTAACATATCAACATTTCTGATATTACCTTGTCTGAAAATAAAATACAGGCGAAAATAACAAACAGCTATCGAAAACAGACTAAAAATCTTCAATTACTTAAAACGTCAGTTAACACACTAGAATTTAAGAAAAAAAGGTTCCACATTATGGATTTAAATGTTAAGCACCTTATTCCAAAACATGATGAAATTAAATATATACCGACATCTTCAAATTATAATAAAATAGACGTGTTTGGATTGTGCGAAATACACTTAAGTGAATCAATTATTGACTTCAATCTGAACATTCCTGGCTACTCTTATTAAAGAAAAGATAAGAGGCATAAAAAGGGGTGGCAGATTATTAGTATATAATGCAAATCACGTTAATTTCGTAAACAGACATGAATTTGAATCAGAAAATGAAAACCCTTTTCTGTGTGTGTTTTGTATACCGTTCCCCAATTCTAAAGAAGATTGTATCACAAGTTTTGAGGCTCAGCTTCAAAGATTTGATCCATTACAGACAGAAATCCATTTTCTCGGTGATTTCAACTTTAAATTCATTGCCGAAAAAAATATGAAAATTGGTTTCAGACAGTTGGTTGATCAACCTACTAGGGTGTCAAAGAAGTCATCATCAATTATAGACCATGTATACTCAAATAGAGATGATAGAATTTATGAAATATTAATCCCATTTTTATCACCGAGTGACCATTTTCCGGTGTGTGTAACAAAAAAAGTTAATAATAGACATGTCAAACAAATTCCCAATCTGTTTTAAAATATAGGAAGTTTAAAGAACGTTCAGTTACTTGAATTTTAGAGAGATTTAAGCTTATCTCCGCTCCAATTACTTGAAACTAAGGTAGATCCAGACAAGGCCTTGAACTCTTTTTATAATATTCTCAATGCTGTTTTATCGAAACATGCCCCAATTAAGCATAAAAATAAAAAGTGACCATCTTCCGCAGTGGCTCAATGATGAAATCAGGCAAGCTATGTATGGACGTGATCGATTTCACAAATTAAAGGTTTGTTTGAATGGTGTTTTACGCCGCTTTCAACAGTATTTCAGTCATATCACGGCGACAGTTCACACATTCATGTTTCCTGGGTTTCACCAGTACTAGGCTAGGCTCTGAAGTGTCTTGCCCAAGGACACTCCTGTGAAAAAACCCAGTGGAGCCAGCGAGGCTCGAACCTGGGACCTCCAGGTTACGAGTCTTACACTTTACCACTGAGCCACACAGGACCCTACAAATTAAAGGACTTGGAAAATTACAAACAAATGCGAAATAAAACCTTGCAACTTATACGCAAAAGTAAGAAAAACTATTATAATATCGCTATTCAGAAAGGCACAAACGCAAAAGATTTATGGAAATTTTTTAGAAAAATTAAATATAAAGATAATGACAATACGGAAATAACCTCCCTTCCCACTAGAGTCGTATACAATGGAGCCGAAATTGAAGACACTCGTGCTATATTGAATTCCTTGAATGACCAACTTATTAACATATCGAAAATTGTAAATAAGTTGGAATCTAAAGAAAATTTATTTTCCTATGTGAATTCAAACTTACAAAATAAACTAAAAAATCACGTCTTGGATGTAAAATTCATAATACCTTTGAGGTCAGTGGAATTATCAGGAAGTTAGACACCTGTAAAGCTACTAGAATAGACGAAATAAGTGCCAATGATTTGAAACATTGTGGGGACCATATAGTTTTGCCAATTACATCCGTTATAAGTAACAGCATTGCTAAAGTTATATATTCCCTAGAGCTTTTAAACAGGCTTATAAATGTGGTTCCTTTACATAAAGGTTCATAAAATGAAGACCCCAACAATTATCGACCAATTTCTGTTCTACCTACATTGTCAAAAAATTTCGAACGCCATTTATCAAACCAGTTAAATTCTTTTCCTAAAAACTTTAATATCTTTGAAATCCTACACTCCGGTTTCAGAGAAAATCACTCATGCTAAACAGCGCTTATTCGATTAGTGGATGAATGGCTTAACGACACTGATTCGGGAAAAGTCATTGGTTCTGTCTTTGTAAATCTTAAAAAGGCTTTCGATTTGGTCGATCAAGAAATTCTGTTATACAAGTTAAAACTACATGATTTTTCTGAGACGTCTTTGTTACTTTTCAAATTCTACTTCAACAATAGAATACAGTGTATTAAATACAATAATATGTATACATCTCCGCAAACATTAGCAAGCGGGGTCCCACAAGGCTCTATTTTAGGCCCAATATTATTTTTAATTTATATCAATGATTCAAGCTTATTTATTAAAAACTCCAATTTGGATCTCTATGCTGATGATTCAACGCTCTATACGTCCGGGTCAGAATCACTAGAAGTTCAAACTAATCTTCAGAGCAGTTTAAATTCTGTTCTCGATTGTTGTACCAATAACAATATGCTGGTAAATCCAAGTAAAACTGCGATAAATAAATGACAAAATAAATCTGCGTCTTCTAAGTTTGATTTACGTTATCAACAATGTTCCAATAGAAAACTTTGAGTCCCATAAGATATTAGGTGTGAATGTAGACAAACATTTATCCTGGACGGTTCATATTGATAAAATATGTTCGAAATTAAACAGTAAAATCGCTTTACTCAAAAGAATATCTACATACCTTACATTTGAAATAGAAAAACAGCTATTGTACAGCTCGTATCTACTCCCGTGTTTTGATTACTGTTGTCCTATTTGGGTTAGGAATACTAAACGGAAAAAAAAAAACTGCCCGCATAATACTAGGGGCGTCAGTGAGAACACCATCAAAAAATCTGTTTACCAAACTTAACTGGCAAAATTTTGGTCACAGGTGTAATTATCACACTGCACTATTAATATATAAATCTCTGAATAATCTCACACTGAAATACTTTACAGACATTATTTCATTTTCTAACAATTCTATCTTCAATTTAAGGTCCGCTTCGCGTCCGTTGTCTGCGCATGTCATATTCTGCGAAGATTCGACCTGTCTTATATGACGATGTCGGGAACGTGGGAAAGTTAAGCGCGTTGACGTAACGTTAACCGTTCTCTGATGACGTCACTTTTGTTTATAAACAATTGTATTTGGTAGTAGTAAAAATGAATCGATAGTAAACGGACGTACGTTGAGTCTACTCTCTGGGGATCGGACCGTTAATCCCGATCTCACCCGCATCCACGACAGACGCATCACTGGCCCCGAAAGCGGGCAGACTGTAATATTACGCTCTATAAAGTAGCAATGTAGAAAATAACTTATCAATACGTTCTAGAAGAAATGAGGCCTACTTTAGCTCCAGATTTCTCTAAACTAGTGATCATAGCTGAGAGAACTGCAGGAGGTAAGGTTTTATTGAGTGAACGTTTGTTTAGTTTGAAATTCAAAGTAACGGTTGTCACGTAGGAAAGAGGTTCGGTTCTGTACCCAGGATGCCCAAATTAGATACATGAGTATTTATAGAATGTCATCTAGCGGGAGATAATGGCTTCGCGTCATGATATAACCAACTCTAGATACAAGACATCTTATCAGAAAAAGGCGTTCTCATATGCCAGTATGGAAGTATGGAACAAAATTCCCACTTTCATTAAGGAAGCGAAAACATTACGCACTTTTAAAAAACGGATTAAAATTTACTTGACCAATAAAACAGATGATTTCTTTTTCTAATTAGAACCATCTGTCAGAACCGCAAATATTAACAAGTGTGTCTGTCCGTTGCAGATTGGTGACTGATTGTATCATTATACTGGCTCGCGACCAGTGGCGGCCATTTTTCAAAACCTTTCCTAACCTACAAGATAATTCTCTTCAAGTTGACAGTGCAACTTTTACGTGGACAAACTAGGGTTCAATATTGTTAAATTCACAAATGGAAATCTGAAATAGACTATAACTGAAACTCGGAACGACATGGATTACCCGGTCGGTCATAGGACGAACTTACGTTTCGAAGAGTACCAGTGGCGGCCACCTGAAGTTTGTCCGCAAAATTACTATATTATCACAATCGCCGGAAGATATCAAATGAACAATCATTTTTTCTTGATATTATGCAATATTCCAGTAGGTCTAAGGTTTCAAACCATCCCTACAGATGGTTAAAAAGGAACAACCTTCAACTAGGTCCATATTCTACTTTCACAATTCATACACGCATGCGCGAGCCAAAAATAGATATATATGCACTGTAGCAGCTGAGGTTGAACAGGGGGTAGGGTATATTCTGGAAGTATTTCAGAATTTAACTGCATATGTTATTTCTCCTGAATATAGGGGAAAACACAAAGGAGAAAACACGAAGGGAACCCGGGTGAGTATCAGCTCAGTTTCGTTTTCTGACAGCATTTCATTTGTTGAAGTACTTAGCTGAGATGGTAAAATAGTACCAATTATTAAAAGAGTTATTAAAAATGCTGATGTTGAAACTTACCTCTTAAATAGGTCAAAATATATATATATTTTTTTATTTCACAATCTCAAATTTAATATTTCATAATCACAAATGCCCTTTTTAAGTGGAAAGGTGCCAGGTGACTTCTATTAGCTGATGGCACCATATGATCAGGTGCATAAACAGGAAAACTCAATGGTGCAAAATGTGGAATCGTCATATTTCACATAATAAAGATCTTGGTGGTAAAATAAATGTACGTCTTTTACAGCCAAACTCTCTCACTGAAAACAGTTCTACAGACAAAATAACTTTTTATCAAATACATGGATAAACCCACACTCTCTTGGTGAAACAAGTTTCTGTTCAAATTCAATGGAAGCAGTTCACAGTCTGGAAACACAGACTTGTAAACACATTTATCACACTATATCTTCTAAAATAGTGTAAGAATGCTGTTTTTTTTTTTGTTGTCGACTTGGTAGCCTTGTTAGCACATTCAGAAGTTACACATGTAATGCTTCTTTTTCATTTCTGCCCTCCTACTCTCTGTCTGCTCTTATCTGCCTTCTTCAGCATTTCTCTTTTCTTCCAGCCACTTGTGAATTCATAAGCTTATCTAAAATTGAAATAGATATTTTGACTATTTCAACATGTGAACATATTTGAATATTGCTCAATACCTGTTCATTACTTCATATTTACATGAAAAAAGTACAGTTTTATGTTAAAAGCTTTAAAAAGTGTAACAGAGAATTGCATGTTTTTTTTTTTTTTTTTTCAGATTTGGCTGAAGCTGGTGAAAATACATGTGACAAGGATTCTGGAATTAGGCCTTCCTTTGAAAGAAGATTGACTGAAAAAGTGCAAACTTGCCAAGCAAATTGGTCCTTTCTTTGCTGCAATTGTATGTCTCAATATTTCTTCTGCAGCTGGTGCCCTCTGTTCTTCAGATCTGTCTTTACATTTGTTTATGAGCCATGATGGAGTTACATGTGTTATGTAAATGGAATGTCTGTTGACTAGAGGAATTTCACACTTATTTAAAAACCCTAGATGAGTGCCTTTGACCTTGACACACACATTTTTAAGTTTGCTTCATTCAATCAGCTTTGGAAGCAAAAGCAAATATGTTCAAAATTGTTTGTAATAATTTGTAAAATGTATGTGATACTTTAATATAATTTTTGTAAATAAGTCTACTATCATCATGATAATCAGATTCTTACATGTTGTGGCACTAGTGATGTTTAAGCTCACACTTTTTCCAATAGGTTCAAATATTGGAAAAAGTTACTATCTAAGCCCTCAGGGTCTATTTTATCAAATAGATGTATGCCTTTGTTGACAGCACTGAGCAGTGAAACACAGATAGTCAGTCCACTGTGTGGCATCAAACTGCAGGAAACTTGGCTTTGCAGATGATGGTATTCTTATCAATAAAACCAAACCTTACAGCCATCACTGAAAATTTCCACTTAAGTATAGCTGAATTTTGCTTTGGAAGGAAAAGAAATGGTCTTATTGATTGAACTGTCCTTTTTTTTCCTTCTTCTTCTTTTCCAGCTCATCAATTTTGGAAAAATTGTGAACATTTGGGGAAAAAAAGGCTTTCAGAGTAATTGTGGGAAAGAAGAAAATGAATGCTATCAGTGTAGCCATGTTTTCCTACCATGTTTTCTTCACTTAAACTTTTTTTTCAAAATTGGAAACACACTGCAATGTCATATTCACATGCTTTTAATATGGACAAGAAACAACTTCTATTGTATATGTAATAAAGAGTAAGATACAGCAACTGATTAAAGAAGAACTTCTCTGTCTATAAACTTCAATTCTGTATTTGTGTGTCCAATACCATGCAGTGTGTCCAAACCATCCAGTGTGTCCTCAAAACGATAATTGAAGTCTTTGTTCATAACATTTACCATCCTTGATCATTATCTGATTAGTTTCACCAATAACATCCTCTGTGAGACTTTGACATCTTTCAAAAAAGAATCTTAACCACTTGTTGGATGCCCAACATTGCACTGTAAACAAGGTTACTACTTATTTGCATTAATATAGACCCCTCCCCCTTTTTTCCAGTTATTGTTTTTTCAAAGACCTCATATATTCATATATTCTAGGTAGATCTACTTGACTGATGCAATTAAAAACATTCTGGCTCTGTCAAACTGATGTTACTTTATAACCCCACTCGACGACATGGTGGGCTCATTTATCCCCCCCCCCCCCCCCAAGTGTTGACCATTGTCCTTGAAAAAGAGCAGGTTTATAACGTTTTTTGTTGCTTGTTCTATACTTATATGGGCCTAATATAGCCAATTAAATTCTTGCCGTTAAAAATAGGATATTGCAGGCATCTGTTGAAGAATGGGAAAAAACTTCATTTTATACATTTTTTTTCATTTGTAAGTTGTACAGGAATACAATAAATGTTATGGATTTACGAGCACTTTTTTTAATTAAATGATCTAAATCAAAATATAAAATAATAACAAATGAAACTTATATGATAATCTAGAATAGTACTCATTTATAAATATCATTTTTGTCTGAGCACCGTGCAAGGGGAACCTGGTTAGCAATGATGAGGATTATGAAAAAGAATATAGTTACTGACTGACCGGGATAGCTATGCCTCTGCATGACGTCATTAAACACTTGCCTTCTGCAAGCATAGTGTGGTTTGTGGCTCTCGCTTATTTTTTGGATATAATACTTTAACACATAAATAATGGACTAATCTATGAGGTAAGTGAAAAATCATCGTACATGTCGCATTTTTAATACTGAAACTAAGTTCTTTTGGATTATTTGAGGCTTAAATCGGCGATAAAAATGATAGAGGTCAGTCCCCCGGAAGTGATTTTTTTGACACATGGGGGGTAACAGGGGATACATGTTTATATTTTTATTTACATTGCGACAAATTTCAACTTTTATTGGTCATTTAACACGCCGTTTCTTCTATTTTAATATGACCAAGAGCTTTGATATACTTGTGTACGCACAAACGCGATATCATAGAAATGGCCGCCACTGGTACTTGGCCGCCACTGGTCGCGAGCCAGTATATCTTGGATTACCGTATTAGATCTTATATCATTTTCATGATCAACTCTACATCCAAAGTGCATGTGTATGTGTTTCAGAGAGACAGAGAGAGAGAGAGAGAGAGGGCAACATTGTAAAAAAGACACCTTTTTAGCTTCTTGTATCTTAAAAATGATGTCTTAATGTTTTACTTTCTTGAAATAAAATTATTATTATTTTTATTAGTAACATCTGCAGGGATACATACTGTCTGTATATAACATTGACTATTTTATGGTATGTTACTTATTCAATTATTGACATGACTTGGAATGATGTGCTCTGAAAAAATGTACTCTTTTTCTAAAATAAAAATGTGAAATGTTAACCAATGTTTTTACTCAAAGACTTCTTTAGTTGGCTGCTATTGCCTCCATTTTTCAAACTGCCAAATTTGCTTGGGCAAAAGAAAGAAAAGTTCCAGGGCAAGCACTGTATAAAGGTTCCCGTTTTAGACAGAAGTCTACCATGGATAGGCCTACACATGATTCTAATATTATGGAAAATCTATGTACATATCAATTGCATTCAGATGACTCGAGTTTTACCCCGCTTTCAATAATCCTCATTTATGTAAATTTCCCATATTGATGTCTTTCATCTTATATAGCCTAGCTCCGCCTCCATGATAATAACACCAGAAAATCAGCAAATGTGCTACTTCCTCTGTCCTAAAGGCAAAGTGTGGAGGATATTACTTCAGTTTTGTAAATCATTGGTGTGATGTGGATAAGGTGAGAACCTCCTACATCCCTATCAAAAGACAGAGAAAGAAAAAGGCATCAGCTGACGACGAGAGAACAAACGAGATTGTCGCCAACAAATTCTCTTTCTTAACCAACATATTTCAGTCTACAAGTCTCAAAAAAGTTGTGTGCTGAAACAAACGAAAACCCCACACCCCATATTTAATTTAGTCCGATCTCGATCACCGGCCGAAGTAGCAATTCTCTATTAAATGGCGCACCGAGAAGCAAAGGCAAAGGATTTAAATATCATTTTTAAGATCTTGATCTATTTTTAGACGTTTACGTATATAAACATACTATACAGGTAGACCGACATATGTAAACAAATACTATGTGTATATTTCACTCTTTGTACAAACTAGTTATTATGTGTGTACTATGGATCTCAGTTAAACCTATTGAAGCTTACATATTATGGCTCTGTTCTGTGGTACTATGAAAGGATTATTAATGCTCTTAATACTCGGTCCAGCAGTCCGATCTTCTACCATATCACTACCAGAGTGTAAGTATACGTAATTCACGTCACAGATAGAATACTGTATTGAAGTTCTTTTCTTTTCGCTGCCAGAAATATGAATTGATCTTTTAACCCTTTACCAAACAATCCCTGGTTTTTACGACCCTGAGAAAGACAGCCTTTTTGAAAACATTGTGGGAAAAGGAGAAAATGCTGGTTACCAGCATTTTCTCCTTTTCCCACAATGTTTTCTACTCTGCTGGAAACAAATTTCAACTATTAAGTTACGTTAACTTAGTCGTCTGCAAGTGTTTTCAATTTGGACCAGTCTAAAATTTTGTCTTGTGGGAAAAGATTAATCATGAATTCGTGTATGCTAAAATTTATTGCTATAGGAGATTCTGCTATTTTTCTAGCAGTGTCCTTGATCGTATACATATGACCCTTTCAAAAGTGTGCTTCAGTTACACTTGACTGGTGTCAGTCCGTGAAATAGAGCCTTTTTATTAAAGAAAGTCATCCAGTAAAACTGCAAAACGAAAACTTTGTATTTTCAATGTTCTGAATGTCTGATTTAACGCCTGAGGGGCAAGTAAAAACATATTTCTGTGACTTTGCTGTAGTTGTGTACCTTGCTTATTAGAATGACTTTTAAAACTCATTACCACACAATCCCTACTTTTGACGACCCTGAGAAAGAAGCCTTTAGAAAACATTGTGGGAAAAGGAGAAAATGCTGATAACCAGCATTTTCTCCTTTTCCCAAATTGTTTTCTACCCTTCACAAAACAAATTTCAAATGTTCAGTCACTTTTATTTTGTCATTTGCATATGCTCTCGATTTTGTCAAGCCAAAGATTTTGTTGTTTGGTAATGAGTTAAATGCAGAGCCTGAATGCCAGGCTACAGTTACACGTACAGAGCTACAGATTAAATTCTAAATCTATTATTTCTCTTTGTTTGAAACCCTATATTGTGGGTACTCATTAGAATCGTCTCTATGAGACGATTCTAATGAGTATCCACAACATTGGTTTTTGTGGAGAATAAGTAATATTTTCTATTTTGAAATCTAAAATTACTCCCTGTATCATAATCTGGAGCTCTGGCGTAGAGATTCACAGGCAGATCTATGCTGGGCCCGCCCGGGTGGCTCACTGGTGGGCGTGTCGGACTCATGACCTGGTGGTTGTGAGTTCGATACCCGGTTGAGGCGAACTTTCTTTGCAGCGTATTTTCGCCTCTCACCTCTGGTGAAGCATGTGAGAAAAGTAGTCGGTGGCTTTGGAAAGAAAGCTGTGATAGTACTGGTGTGAGAAAGCCAGGAAACACATGTGCGTCACCGACCGCCATGATATGACCTTAGCTGTTAAAGTGGCGTTAAACCTCAATACAACCAACCAAGATCTATGCTGGAGTTTAATGTTTTACCAGACGACAAATGGAATAGCCTGCATCAGGCGAAAAACGGGGCATTCGGAGGTTTGCGCAATGTGTCGTGTCGGATCAGCCTGCGATTACCGCGCTGACTATTCCGAGACGACACTCTCGGTTCTTACGTAATTTGCTGTTTTGTGCAAGTCTTCTTTAAGACAGAACTCTAACATAGATCTAGCCGTAATGCCCCGTCTCGGATTACCAAGCGCAGACGACACTTCACGCTAATGTCCGAACCTTTCCACATGCTGAAGGCCATTTGTAGACTCGTCTGTCCCGACAGTACAGTTTGCAGAAAAGTACTTGGGTCATGCTCTTTGAAAACGGGACTTAAAGGTGGATATTTTGATTTTTCACATCACACCAAATTAAAAAAGTGTATATCAATGAAATTAATATGAAAAAATAATACAAATCATCAATTATTAAGAATCATAAAATTACAAAAAAAAATTTTTTTGGTGGTATTCCCTTAAAAGGCTACGTAGCCTCTCAAGCTATTTTAAATCTCCAGCCAAAAATAAAAAAAAGCATTGTGGGAATGTTAAGTGACGGACACGTGACTAATGACTCTTAAATTCCATAACATAACTAACATGTCATTATTTTCCATTACGTCTAGAACTTCGGACGCTATGTTGGAAGCTTCGTCTGTATATATCCAGTATTTAAATGAGCGATTTGCTGATGTAAAAATAGACGGCATTTCCCTTCAGTGTCGACCTGGGCTGGTAAAAATAGACGGCATTTCCCTTCAGTGTCGACCTGGGCTGTAGTAAATCTCTAATTAATGGAAATTTTAAGGCTTTGGGAGTATTCGGATGATTTTTCTGTATTTTTATAAAATTTGTGTCCCAAACTCTGAAGGGCCACCTTTAATGCAAGAAGTAATGACTAATCTGAGCCTGCGCAGTCTGATATGGATCGGAATTTTTTGCTAATCATAACTTCTGCATGTCAAAGGTCCATTTTATCTCAAGATTACGTCGATTGTTAGAGACAATTGATTGTATAAAGATCCATTACTTTGTGATAAATAGTTGGTATCATGCATCACGCTGATACATTGCACCAGAGCTCCAGACAGAGGGAGTGATTTTGATATCAAAATTGAAAATATTAATTATTCTCTTCCAAATCCTATATTATGGGTACTCATTAGAATCGTCTCGTCGAGACGATTCTAATGAGTACCCATAACATAGGATTTCCCACACCATTTTCTACTCTAGCAAAGACAAAATAACCTGTTTAGTTACCAACATGTATTCTGAGTCGTCTGAAATCGCTATTTTTTCGTGTCAAAAGTTTTGTAGCTCGTTAGAGAGTTCAACTGAATAGATCTAAAGTATTTTCGTCATACTTCACACAGGAAAGTATTATTACGGGCATTTTTCATTTCAGACTCGCTTCCTGAAACTGGTTGTGCTGGCAGGGAAATAGCTAAAAAAGACGTGGCCGGTGTTTTCAGCTTTAACTCCGAGTACCTCAGCGCTGGCTTCCGGTCTAGTCCGTGCGAAGTCACGATTTCCCCAACGTGGCGTGAATAGAGTGATGTTTTATTTTACCAAGTTCGATCTTGGAGGGTCGTGTAGAGACAACAATTTAACCATTTATGATGGAGATCGTACATTTATATACAGTAAGACATTTTAACTACTAAAGGCCATAATTATAAACTTGTGCGGATTTACAGAATAAGCAGATGAAAAATCCATGACGTTTCATTTAATGAAACTTGCTTTTGATTAAAAAACATTGTGAAAAAGGAGAAAATGTTAGCTACATCCTTTTTAATCGTTTATAACAGTTTTCGAAAGCTGTTTTCTTCAGGGGGTCAATACTCAGAATTGTGTTGGAAAGGGTTATGGTGTCACTAACACATTGAACACTGTCACGATCAAATCTCATATCACCAGTATACGGACTCGGGTAAGACACAATATAGGGATCATATGAAAAAATTGGTTGTTATGTCAAGTTATTTTATATTTACACCAGTCCTACATCAGTGAAACCTATGTGTAATCATTTGTTAGTGTATGTTCACGACTCAGCCAAAATTTCAGCACTTAAGATCAAAAGGCCTCCGAGATATAACATGAAACATAGCCCCAAAATGGTACTTTTTTTGCGTTATGTTGTTGCACTTAGAATTTCACTCTTCTTTCAATTTGCACTACTTGTTAAATATTCTGGTAAGTGCTCAGTAGGTATATTCAACAGATAGTAAAATTATCAAGGATTAATTTGATGTTTGATTTGTTAAAATTGGTTAAAGAATATGAAAAATATGACGAAAACTGTAAATGTAGTAGCATGTTATGCAAATTTAATCTAGAATATCTCTTGTTTGTTATAGGATGAAAAAACCTTCTTAATACAACTTTTTTCAGTACTTTTTGTTATAGAATTACAACTATGATAAGGTTGATCAACATGGAAAAGCATTTGGAAGTGTTATTAACAAAAAAAAATTTTCATGATTTTTTCAAATGTACGAAATGCCTTTTCAGAAAAATAGTAGAGTCCGTAACCATGTAAAATTTAGTGGATATAAGTCTCTAAAGATACTTCACAGCAATTCATTATTCACTCATTACCTACACAGATTTCAGAAAATACATTCGACAACATCTTTCCCCTAAGACAAAGCGGTTAACCAACTTTAATGGTTACGGACTCTACAAAAAATGTGTAGTGTCCGTAACCTTAAAAAAAAACCCAGTTTTCCTCATTTTTTTTGCCCCACTTAAAATCACAAATTATGTTTTAATGTTTTTTTTTCATCAAATATAGCATCCCTTGTTTATTTTGAGGATCATGATTGGTGATGTAATACAGTAAATCTCCTTGATTGTATCATATCTATAAACACCATTTTTTCCACTGTGGCATCACTGTAAATAGTTTAGTCATAGAAAATCTATTCAAATGATTCATTATAAATCAGTTTGTTTTATCAGCTTAATATGGTTCCAACATTAGAAAACACCAAAGTTTTCCAGCTAATAAGTTAATAAAGTTAAGTTTATTTCCCATCTTTCTTTACCAATAATTGTGTAGTGTCCGTAACCAAATTATTATTAAACTAAGATTATACTTTTGCTGCACAAAAAACAAAATTTAGCTGTCTTTTACATTCTGTAGGTAACATTACTAATTGAGAAAGCTTTATTGGCACAATTTATATTTTCAAGATACATTTTGTTGAAATGGTAGTTTTCTCCCTTAATATCATTCATTGAGAATAATTGCAGTATTTTATAAGCGTCAGTAACTTAAAGGCAGACATATTTCCAAAGCTTAAATATCCATTATTCAGACAGGATACAATTCCAAATAAAATACCAGAACATGTTCTTTACACAGATGATAATAAAGAATGGTGTGAAAGTTACGGACACTACATGATTTAATATATAGTATATATGTATCAAATATTTTGACATTAAGTTACACAGAAATAATAATAACATAGCTTTTGTTAATTGATTTTGCTAACACTTACAAGCCAGACGTTGAAACTTACTTTAAGGCCAAAATCAATTACAATATACTGTTTAACATGAACATAATTTAGATGCCTACAAATTGAGGGCTAAGTGCAAAACTATTGTAACTAAAAACCCATCTTAAACACCCAAGTTTAGAGGCAAATTTGACTCCTTGGTAAACAATGTAAATTTAGGTGCCATTGCTCATGATGAGCAATGGCACCTAAATTTACATTGTTTTCGAAGAAAACATCTTATAACCCCTATAAAGGAGTCAGTTGTGCCCCTAAACTTGGGGTTTTAGATTGGTTTTGAGTTACAACAGTTTTGGACTCAAAATGTTCTTTTTACTTACTTTGTCTGGTGTTCATTTGCTGGTTGATTGGAGTTTAATGCCCCTTTCAACATCTATGTTATATCACGGCATCCCATGTTTTCCTGGCTTACTCACACCAGTACTTACACAACCTTCTTTCCATGTCGCTGACAACTTTCCCACTTGATACAGAGGCGGGAGGTGAAATTGAACATTTTACACTTTGTTTTTGAGCCCAAAGAAATAACAGACATTTCCAAAAGTTGATGAAAGACTATAAATATGTTTATTTCCATTAAAGATGGCCCTTCAGATTTTGGGACGAAAATTTTACAAAAATGCAAAAAAATCATCCTTATACTCCCAAGGCCTTTTAATTTTCATTCATAGTAGTTGAAAACCGTCCGACAACACAAGAAATTAGAGATTTACTACGGCCCAGGTTGACACCAACGGGAGACACATTCTATTTTTAGCTGATCAGTTCGCTCATTTACTTACAGGAATACACAGAAGAAGCTTCAAACATAGCGTCCGAACAAGACATTATGTTTGTTATGATAGGGAATTTAAGCGTTATGAGTCACGTGCCAGTCACTTGATGTTCCCACAATGCTTTATTGATTTTTGGCGCGAATTCTAAAAATAGCTTAAGAGGCTACGTAGCCTTTTAAGGGAATACCATCAAAAGAAAAAAAAATGTAATTCTATGAATCTTAATCATTGATGGTTTGTATTATTTTTTCATATGAATTTGAGTGATATATATATTTTTTAATTTAGTGAGATGTAAAAATTCTAAATGCCCACCTTTTAAGGAAAATGCGTAGTGTCATGAACAGATTTATCTATATTAGAACTATCATGTGCCCAAAAAAAGAACCTTTACTAATAGTTTTCATGTTTATTCCCACAGAAATAGGTATATGAGAACATAGTATGATATCATTCATACGAAAAACAGATAGTTGTCAAAGAGTTCATTTCTTTTTTCTGCATTGTTCATATTTGTATTTGCAAAAATTACCGATATACAGGGATTTTTTTTTAATTATATCATAAATTACATAATAAAGTATTGAAACAAGCACAGTTCAATACAAATTTCAAGATAATAGACAGATTTGCCTTTGTCATATATTCATGTAGAGTCCGTAACCAAACTTACAGCTTTTTCGTTTTCAAAATTTGAATTGATATAAACAGAGTCTGATAAAACTTTTTTTATTTCTGTATGTTGATTGTAAGTTAAACTTCAAGTTTTGTGTAAAAACAGTGTCTAAAGATGAGAACTGTATTTTTGAGCAGAGTTGATACATGGCAATTTTTCAGCAATATTTTTTGCAAGATTTCTTGTAAGGATTATGAGATGTAATTATCATTTTGGGTTGTATTTTTTGTTTCATACGAGTTAAATATATGAGGAAATTTGAACTGTATGACATAGAAAAAAAGAAAAACATAATTTCAAGTATTTTATTGATGTTATATCCCTGTGTAGTGTCCGTAACAAGCTCTAGAAGGTCAATTTGTCTGCTAACAAAAAATGTATTTCGTGCGCAGCAATCTACAAGATATTTTGGTTTCTTGAACTTAAAGCATAGTACTAAATGAAAAACTACTTCTTTTGTCAATTAAGGGACCTTCATTTTTCACCTCCAAGTGCAACACTACTGTTCCCTATATTGTGTCTTACCCGACTTGTTTTGTTGATACGAGGTAATAATTGGCCCGGATATATACTTATCCCTGCACCAAACAACCTAAAGTTATAGACCTTGTCTATATTTACTTACAACATACAAAAAAAAGTTACTGGCTAGAGTCCCTGTGGTTAAAGCTGCTACCACTCATACTGCTTCAAAATGTCCTGTTGCAATATTTTAAAACAATAGGGCCAAAATGGCCCTGGATCGCTCACATGAATTTTTGAGAGGACCATAGCCTTTTTTTTTTGAAGGTATTGAAACACTGGAAACAAAATCATCATTTTGACAAGCAATTTTTAAAAGGTCACCTGTAAAAGTCCTTTCAAAATCTGACCAGCAGTTTCAGAGAAGAAGAATTTTCAAGAATTTCTTCATTTCCATATACATGTAGTGCAAGTAGCCCCCATTCACCAGAGCGATGTTTCTCGACGAATCAAACTTTCACGAACAGTTTTTGAAAAGGGTCACCCAAGGAACATCTCTGTGAAAATTTTCCAAAATCTGACAAGCCGTTTCAGAGAAGAAGAATTATTAAGAAATTCTTCATTGCCCTGTAGTGCAAGTAGCCCCCATTCACCAGAGCCATGTTTCTTGATGAATCAAAATTTCACGAACAATTTTTGAAAAAGGTCACCCAAGGAACATCTCTGTGAAATTATTTCAAAATCTGACCGGCCGTTCGAGAGAAGAAGAATTTTTAAGAATTTCTTCATTTCCCTATAGCGCAAGCAGCCCCCATTCCCCAGAGCCAGGTTTCTTGACCTATCAAAATTTAACGAACAAATTTTGGAAAGGGTCATCCAAGAAACATCTCTGTGAAATTATTTCAAAATCTGACCAGCGGTTTCAGAGAAGAAGAATTTTAAAGAATTGCTTCATTTCTGTATAGTGCAAGAAGCCCCCATTCACCAGAGCCATGTTTCTTGACGGATAAAAATTTCGCGAACAATTTTTGAAAAGGGTCATCCAAGGAACATCTCTGTGAAATTATTTTAAAATCTGGCCAGCTGTTTCAGAGAAGAAGAATTTTTAAGAATTTCTTCATTTCTGTATCGTGCAAGAAGCCCCCATTCACCAGAGCCATGTTTCTTGACAGATCAAAATTTCGCGCACAATTTTTGAAAAGTGTCATCCAAGGAACATCTCTGTGAAATTATTTTAAAATCTGACCAGCGATTTCAGAGAAGGAGAATTTTTAAGAATTTCTTCATTTCTGTATAGTGCAAGAAGCCCCCATTCACCAGAGCCATGTTTCTTGACGGATCAAAATTTCGCGAACAATTTTTGGAAAGGGTCACCCAAGGAACATCTCTGTGAAATTATTTTAAAATCTGGCCAGCGGTTTCTGAGAAGAAGAATTTTTAAGAATTTCTTCATTTCTGTATAGTGCAAGAAGCCCCCATTCACCAGAGCCATGTTTCTTGACGGATCAAAATTTCGCGAACAATTTTTGAAAAGGGTCACCCAAGGAACATCTCTGTGAAATTATTTTAAAATCTGGCCAGCGGTTTTAGAGAAGAAGATTTTTAAAGAATTTCCTAAAATAAAATCCATTTCGTTGCCATGGCAACCAGAGTTTTTGACGGAATCAAATTCTGTGAACAATTTTTAAAGAAGATCTCACAAGGAACATTCCAGCCAAGTTTGGTCCAAATTGGCCCAGCGGTTTAGGAGGAGTTGATGTTTAAAGAATTGTTGACGACGCACTGACGCACGACGCACGACGGACACCGGGTGATCCTAAAAGCTCCCCTTGAGCACGTTGTGCTCAGGTGAGCTAAAAAATGCAAGGTTTGATTTGTAAGTGCACCCAGTATAATTTTAGTTGTCGACAGGTCATAAAACACTATACATAAAACAACAAGAGAACTCTTTTATAATAAACCGATTTCAATAACTTTTCGAGACTTGACTTCTTCCAATTTTAAATGATTTTAATTATGATTATGATTTATTATTTATCATGATCATTCAACATTGCATACTTTTTCGTGTGTTTTTTGCGCTCTTTACTCATAGAAGTACATGTAACTATTTTCTTTCATGTAGTTGATAAACTCACACCTTGCCTATAAAAAAAAAAGAAGAGAACTTGACCTGCACCTATCACGAAATGATTCCACCATAATTATACTTGTATGACTTGTCTATAGAGAGTAATAAAGCACTGCACGCCCCAGCCTGGCAGCCGTTATAATTATACGGGAAACATATAAATAGGTGAAGTGTCGACTCCAGATGACGTAAACAAAGATGAAAATGGCGTTACCAAATGTACCTTAAAAGTAACACCAAGGGCGCTACTAAAAACTTAACTTTGTGCAGACATAGATCAAAATTAGATTATCTCTTGAGGGCAGTACTAATCAAGATCATAAAGTTTTGCTCTTGTACCTCCTTTGTCCGCTATCTGATGAAATATTCTAGGGAAATTAGGAATTTGTCCTGTATTTGAGCCCTGGTCAGTGGAAATGCGATTTTATGCATGTCAGAGTTGCATGACACTAAGCAGATCATCTCTGAATTATGGGTTCCATAAAACCCCAATTTGTCCAATCATTCGAAAAGCACAAATTTTACATACGGCTTGCAACATGCGAAAAGGGGCATTCGGATTTTTGCGTAAAGTGTCGTTTCGGATCAGCCTGCGCAGTCCGAGACGGCACTGTCCGACTACATTAGATTTTGTGCTACAGTAGACCTGCGCAAAACAAAATTACATAAAAACGGAAAGTGTCGTCTCGGATTAGCCTGCGCGGACTGCGCAGGCTGATCCGAGACGACAATTTACGCAAAAGTCCGAATGCCCCTATTCGTGTGTTGCACGCCATATAGTAAAAAGTTTCGACCCATGTCAGCCTCTGCCGACTGCGCAGTTTGACATGGGTCGATACTTTTAGCAGACGCATTAAACCTTTTTTTTCACCGAGTATGACTCATCTGAACCAGTATTTTGTTTTGACTGAAAAAAAAAACGTATAGTAATTGATTTATAAGGGTTAATAGATGAAATCATTATTGCTTGTGTCCGACTTTAAAGCCGTCACGTGGTGTTTCGGACTTTGCGGACAACACGAGAATGATTTGTTTGCATGTAGAATGGCTGGCATCAATTTCCTTTATTAAGTGCTTACGTATAAAGGTAATCACATCCACGTAGAGAATAAATACCTATGGTTGTATATTGACAGAAATCATTGGCATGTTTCGGATAGATGCCGGGAGCCCTATCAAAGCACTTTTTCATGTCAACTAGTTAGTTTTAGTCAGCTTTTACCCGTTTGGTCGTTATGTCACGTCGATATATCATCTGGCTAGATATCACCAGCACTTGGCTTAACTCAATCTTGCCAAGGGACAGCGATGTTTGAACAACGATTTTTTTCATTACGTCCCAAGCTTAATTTCACCATACCGCAGGGAACCCCGCGTATTCAGTGGATAATTTCTATGAAGCACCTTAGAAGATAGACAAAAAGTGTCATGAATTATCCGACAAAGCACCGTCGATATATAAGAAACTAAAAGGCATAAGATCGAGGTTGATTATGCTAATTGGAGTTACAAATTCGTCGTTTGTTGTTATACTAAAAACAAATACTCAGGATTAAAATGAGTCATTCCAGTCAGGTAGGCAAATTTTGAAGTGTTGAAACTCATTCAGGGTAATGTTAAAGAATAATCTTAAGATCGTTTTAGGTGCCTAATGGTCGTGTAGTCCTTGACAACGAAACATTAAGGTGCATAGAACTTACTTACCTTGAATGTGTTTAAATCCAATTCCTATTTACAGATATGACGATGTCTGTCGCAGTGACAGCATCAAGTTCATCCACTAAACTGTATGTTTTACCAAGGTTTCAGTGACGTTAGTTCTCAGTCACATCAGTTTTCATTAAATTGGTGCAGTAAGAGGGGGAATTCTGTGTCGTCAGCATACTCAGTTCTGAAGACATAAAACGGGGAAATTCCGCTGAATACACTTCGCAGTATAAGGAATTCTTTGTGCGGCCAGGTGGCAGGGGACTTGGAAACATGTTCATGACTGTGGGGCGACATTATTCGCCACAGCCGTGAACAAATTTCCTTCCAAGTCCTCTGCCACCTGACCCTACAACTAATAATATATTCGTATCCTCCATCTCCAAACCATTATTAGCAAAGGTTTGCTTGAGCGATGGAACATTTTGGTTGGATTGGTTGTATTTGGATTTAACGCCACTATAACAGCTATGGTTATATCATGGCGGTTGGTGACGCACATGTGTTTCATGGCTTTCTCACACCAGTACTAACACAACTTTCTTTCTAAAGCCACCGACTACTTTTCTCACGTGCTTCAGAGGTGAGAGGCGAAAATACACCGGAAAGAAAGTTCGCCTCAACCGGGTATCGAACTCACAACCACCAGGTTTTGAGTCCGACACGCTCACCACTGAACCACATTTTGGTTGGAGGAGAATGGACTGCCGACCTGTCCTCCATACAGATGCATAGACTACATAGATATGCGTGTTCGAGTATGAGAAGGACAGGGAAGAGGTTTCATGGAGTAAATGTTATAGAACATGATCGGTTTGAAGGCGGATTAGTCATGGAATTGGGCGGAATAAACTAGGATGGAAGAAATGGTAATGCTTGATCGAGGCACATTAAAAGCCCTGCGGTATTGCGATGAAGTTCTCGACACACATGGACGGATATAAGCTGGTGTTGTAGGCGACTGGTTAATTCTAACGGCCAATATTGCTCGTCCTCACGATGTCCGCGAGTACTTGCAAAGGGGGTATGCAGCGTATGGATTGGCCATCCTTTTCTCCCGACTTCAGTCCAATTGAACACAGGTGAAATATGTCAGCCCGTCAGGTCCAGCCACATAGCTTTCAGCAACTTGGTGCTTTCCTTATCGAGGAACGGAATCCAATTCCACAAATTGTTATCCAAAACCAACCTAACTGGAGGCAAGGAATGACGATGCAAAGCTGTCATTAATAGCCACCGGTCACATATACGCATACCATATCAATCGCTGGCTGCTTTACTCGTTTCGGAAAAAACAACCGTTTTAGTGACCATCCATTTAACCCTTTTCTCCATAGATACTCATTTCTACACATTGCTTGTATGAGTCTTTGGAAAACATTGTGGCAAAAGGTGAAATTGCTCGTGACGAGCAATTTCACCTTTTGCCACAAGGTTTTCTATACTATTAAAGTATGTCATATACAGATAAGAAACAGCTTCATCCTTGCTGTTATTTAAGGTCAATTAGAGATACCATAGAAATGCCTTATGGGGTAAAGGGTTAAAGATAAAAAAAAATAGTGTATAACAAGGGTAAAATCTTTGTATATATTCATACATAAAACACAGGATACGTGTTCAACAAGAACAAAAAGTAACTACAATAATATTCTTGGTGCTAAGCAAACTTTGAGTAGTATTTATGCCTATATCGTTTTCATTAAATACAAGTCGCAGTCTGTGAACTAGGCCTGTTTATATAATAATTACTGAATTATTACTTTTTCACAGGTTTAGGAGAAGTGCTATGCGGACATAACAGATCACTTGAAAACTCGCACAATATCTTCACATCAACTGAAAGTGAAATTCACCTGCAATATCGATGGAGTGATCGGGGAAGATATAACACTGGATCTTTCAGAATGGTCTTTATATCATTTTATGACGGTGAGTTGAACCCTTTAAGAACAGCCCCAAGGTTTAACGACCACGAAGCAGAAGGCTTTAAAAAAAAATATGGAAAAAGAACAAATGCTGGTAAATGGCATTTCCCCTTTTGCCCACAATGTCTTTGTTCTGTCAAAGATAATCTACTTCATTTTTTTGTCAAGTTACATTGATTTTTTCGCCTGCAGATGCTTTCGGTTTGGACAAGTCAAAATTTTGTTATGTGGTAAAGAGCTAATCCTGCAGTAGGACTTACAGAACACGCTATCTACTGTGTTAACTATTTCATCAGCCATGGAAATGCAACATTTTGATCAGGATGGCTAGTACAAAATGGCCATTGCATTATTTGGTACTTACCGTTTCATTTATACACCCAAAAATGAAAGTCTGGAGTCAACCTGCCTGTCCGTCTGCTTAAATTTTGTCTGGAGCCTATCTCGCAAAGTATAAGAGCTATCAAGTTCATACTTCATTATGTAGATATCACAATCAGGAGAAGTACAGAGCACAATGTCAATAACCCTGTCATCAATAATCTTAGATTTATTGCCCTTTGTCAGTGAACATCTTTGATTTTTAGTTGGAGCATCTCTTCCAAAGTATATTAGAGCTATCAATTTCAAACTTCATATGAAGTTAGATCCAGGTCAGGAAAGAGCAGTGCACAAGAACCATAACGTTTTTTTCTTTATTTTTGGAGTGACTGCCCTTTGCTATTTTACATGTTATATTTTTGTCCGAAGCATAACTTTCAAAGGCAAACGTAATATCATTTTCAAATTTCATATGCGTATACATGCAGGAAAAGCACAGTTCACAAGAACCATCACCCTGTCCACATTATTGTTTGAGTTGTTTACTTCTGTTATCTTGAATGTTAGATTTTTGCAGGGAGCATAACATCTATTTAAGTATAGGCGTTATCGACTTTTCCGGCACGTTTTATTCTTTTTGCCGGTGTAATGCAGAAAAATGACCCCCATTACAAAATGACCCCGGGGTCATTTCTCGACGTAGAGGAATGACCCATGGGTCATTTTTCGACGTAGAAAAATGACCCGGGTCATTATTCTCCGTCGAGAAATGACCCGGGGGTCATTTCTCGACGTAGAGAAATGACCCATGGGTCATTATTCTACGTCGAGAAATGACCCGGGGGTCATTTTGTTATGGGGGTCATTTTTCTGCATTACACCGGCTTGGTCTTTGCGCAGCTACTTTTTATCACTGATGCGTCTCTGGGGCTTAAAATAATAGATCCAGGTTTTATCACTTGTGAACAGTTATGATATTCTGCGTTTGTCACAATTTGTGTACTATAAAAGAAAGTTTTTGACCATATTTACTCGAGGAGCATTTTGTTCATCGGTGTAGAGGTCGCAGACCCAACGAGTGCAAATCTTACGAAATTTTTTACTCCTTGGTCAAAAGCTTATAAATTGACTCCGATGAAATGTCAACTCTCTTGGTTATTTCTTTCACTGTGAGCCTGGCATCCTACTTAATTTAATCTGCCATAGCAACAACATTTTCTTTGGAGCCTTCAGTTTTAAGTCGACCTGATTTTCTTTGGCGGCTTCAGTTTAAAGTCGACCTGGACGGGGAGAAGGGCATCTTTTAAGTAAGTTCTACCATGTTTGAACTTTTTTATACCATTTTGATACGATAGTACCACAGAGGTCTCATGTATCTGATATAATTAACTAAGTATTTGTGAAGCCACAATGATTAGAATTATGCGACTTTTGATATAGACCCTAACTTCAAGCTTTGGTTTTCATTGTACATTCGATAATATAGCCAGTGTTTATGCCTGCACCCACTTTCAATAACTTTTAAAACAATGTACCTATCCAAACAAAATTTCGTACCAGTATTCAAATGGACTTGCCCGTGAAAATATCGTTATTTCCGTGTGTGTGTGTGTGTGTGTGGGTGTGTGTGTGTATTATATGTGTGTGGCCATGTGGTATGGGGGCCTGTAAGTGACACAACTGAATGAAAGACCTCGTATGCTGTTGTGCGGTAAGCTTAGTTGGTCGAGCCCGCCCGGGTGGCTCAGTGGTGAGCGTGTTGACTCATGATCTGGTGGTTGTGAGTTCGATACCCGGTTGAGGCGAACTTTCTTACCGGCGTATTTTCGCCTCTCACCTGTGTGCATGTGAGAAAAGTAGTCGGTGGCTTTGGAAAGAAGGTTGTGTTAGTACCGGTGTGAGAAAGCCAGGAAACGCATGTGCGTCACCGACCGCCATGATATGACCTTAGCTGTTAAAGTGGCGTTAAACCCCAATACAACCAACCAACTTAGTTGGTCGAGTCGCTAGACTTGGACTTTGAAGATCTATGCGAAGTTCACATCCTACCGTTTGCTACTCAAGACTCCTTTTGTTCCGGCAACTGGGATACTCGTTAAAAAAAACACGAATAATTATATGTCGTTCAGAATATTCTTTCATAAGTTTTATATCTTAATGCACGGAGCATCTATCTGTAGATTCCTGTAGTTTCTGTACCAGTACATGGCACAATATTCTTCACAAGCTGCTGTGTGCTTCCTACATCATAACCATCGAAACAAATGTGTTAGGATTATGAGATGAATCAGTGACGTCCTGATAACTATTTTCAATCATTGCAAAACAATTGGCTGAGCTGGGAACTCGAACAAGCGACTTCATAGTGCAAGATCCTCTACATTATCAACTGAGCTACCAGGCTCACTTTTCATATGCTTGAACTGCACTTATAATCACTGATGAAATGGTTGTTTGTGCACTCAATCTTGCTACATTATACTTCTATCTGATTGTCATAAGACGGAATATGCGATTCTAAAGGATCACGTCGACTTTCAAGTGGACGTTATATAGCCCTTGTGGTAATGTAATTATAACCGTCGACAAGAAATGCTGGTGTGTTAGCTGAATCATTTAGTGCGCGATTTTTTCCATATCTTATAATGAATACATTTTTTCCCTCTAGGTCCTTGTACGTCGGAGAAGAACTACTTTTCCTGCTCTAATGGAAAGTGTATATCTTCCAAAATCAGTTGGGCCTAAATTAAAAAATTGTTTGTTTGTCCTTTACCTACCCAGTATTTCAGTCTTGGGTAGGTAGGTAGGGAAATTATTATATTATATTTTGCATTCTGTAGAAAGCAGACAAATAATATAAATAAAAATTTTCAAAGATTTTAGCCACAGAACTTTCTGCTTGCATAGCCTTTTATTCTGCATCTGTTTTTCATTGAATGGGTTTTTTAAATCATTTTTAACCTTGCTTTCTATGCCCCTGTATATACATATTAAGCTAAAGGTTGTAGTTTAGCACTTTCATGATGAGCACTAGTATTACTAACCAAATATCTGTAGCATGTGTATGTCTGACCTAACCACACCTCAGTAGAACAGATGTAAACCTTTATGCTTTACCAACAGCTTGTAGATGAACCGCAAGATCATAAATATTAGAACAAATGCAATCATGAGCAAATAGTCTAGACCTAGACATGACGTTTAAGACAGCAATGACATTTGAACCTTACAAATGCTTGATTAGGATGTTAAAAAATATTTGATCTTATTGTAGCATATGCTGAGTATGTTCCAAATTTTTAATCATTATGGTACTTCTTAAATTTGGCTTATATTTGGTTTCTGGGAATGTAATTTTTGTGTCATCTTTTTTTATGATGTTTTCATAATGCTTTGCGCTGCACCTTCAACAAATGTTAAATACTGACAAGAAAACATTTGTCTTTATTATTATCTACAAATAATCAGGAAAAAAAATTCTCAGAGGCCAATCTAAGCATAGTAGCTGTTTTGCCTTGCTTGTGATTTCTGTTGTATTGTGAGGGTCCAAAGTCTCTAGAAAGTGGGAGGGTCTCAGGAAACAAGAGTACTATAAAAGTCTGTGAACTCACTTTTTCACTCTATTTGGTGGTGGGGAGGGATCAAACGATCATTGGAGAGGTTATCAGACCTCTCAAACAGTGGTGAGTTTAAAAGGCAGAGTGCCTCAGAAATTACTGTCTAAATCCAATCTTTGTAAGGGAATTGTTCTGATACACAGTCTGTTTTGTCATGATTTTATCAAAAAATCGAAGTCAAAAAAATGAAATAGGAAATAGACGTGGTTTGTTTTTATATGGCGAATTTCAGCAAAATTGTAAATATTTGATAGCATATGACATTTTTTTCAGTTTTGTATTAAACAGTTAAATCTAAACAAAAAGGAAAAAAAGAACAAAAAAAAATCTTAAAATAAAAAGGAATACAGCCAAAAAAATCATGTGACCTTAAAACGTGGGAAGGTCATGTGACTCACAAAAATTACAAGGACAGATGAATGTGTATTTACAACTGAACAGATTTCAAAGACCTGTTTATTGCCTTGCTTGTTTCATTACATGTACCGAGATATATTTATTTTGAAAGCATTTAAAGAAGGGGCCTTAAATCACCAAAACATTTGGTTAGAAAAGAAGAATGAATTCACAGCTATTCAAATGAATTAAATCTCTAAGGATTGTCAGCAACAAGAACATTTTAATAGATTTTCTTTTTGATACAACTAACAAAAAAAAAATCAATTCTGCCATAAAACTTTGGATAAAATCTAAAATGTACCAATAAACTGAGTAGAACTTGGGAAGTCTTGTGTGCATACACAGTGAAGAAACTGCTATGGCGATTTTATCCATATACAGAGACGCAACTCTTTTAACCAGTTACAACAGCAGGAGTCAACTAGCAAAGAAGAGAATCTGGATTTCAGGAGCAGCTTTACATTTCAAATTGAAGTGCTTGGCATATAATATCACAATTTTTCTATAAATTTGCACATCCTTATCTCTTTACCATATGACATAGTACTAGACTGGTCCAAATTGAAAGGTTAGATGTGCATAAAATGTTAATATTAATTCTCTTACAAAAGTAGAAAATCTGGTAGGAAAAAGAGAAAATTACTTGTTACCAGCATCTTCTCCTCTTCCCAAGTTTTCGAAAGCCTACATTTCTTTAGTCAAGAAAACCAGGAATCGTTTGGTAAAGGGTTAATAACCTTTAACATTACAAAATATGTAGACTGAATTGCATACAAATGGATCTAAAGTTAATGTCCGATGGCTTAATGTGCATAACATCATGAATGGAGAGAATTTGCCGGTGGCCATTATGTTTCTTTTATCCTTAAATTCATTTTTTTTTTTCATATCCCACAATAATAGTTAACTCTTCAGCCATATTAGTTTGTCGATCCGAAATGTTTTGAAATTGACAAGTCCACATCTTTCTCCTGTCTACATTTGTCGTTTAAAGAAGTAATAGGTGAAATCAGTGCATGTGTTATTCAATTACAGGAATTTCACAACAAGAATACTTTCGCCATGACCAAATAAAGTGCAAATAAAGTTCAAAACTGATTTTTTTTCAATGTGTCAGTGAAAACGTTCAAGAACAAAGAGGAAATTACGGCTCCTAAATTATTAAAGCAAACAAAACATACACCCAATAATACAAAAACAAAATATGGAAACTGGACCGAGTTCCCTCTATTTCTCAACCATTGGGCCGAATCTTCTCCAAAAAAGGGATGAGAAGTACGGTCCTGAGAAGTACACCACTAAAATCAACTAATAATGGCGTTAGCAAAACACGGTAATGATCGTAACGTTCTGCAAAACCACATGTACGGTATTCACATGTACGATTAATCATTAAGATTACTTTAAAGTTTCAGAATAAATAGTCCAATCAGGTAATTTTACTGATGAAATCAATCTATAAAACCTGTGCCGAATCTTCTCACACTCGGGGCCGAATCTTCTCACCTGCTGGGCCGAATCTTCTCAAAAATCGCTGGACGGCCCTGAGCCGAATCTTCTTGGGTCCAAATCATGACTTCCGTTTTGACGAGTGAACCCTATTATAGACGGGTTTTCGTGTTATTTAATGGAAATTGTAATCTTTCTGTCTGAAAATTTTCCTAGCACAGTCTACCATCTGTCTTGAGCGTAAGAACGCTTGATTATGCATTGAACTGGCCACCGTTGTATACCGTAGTGTATCAGGGGCGGTAACCAGTCTAGATTATGCATATGATATTGATGTGACAACAAAGCTTCGGACAGATCAAGAGGAACGAACGTCTATGTCTGGCATCGAACTACTGAGTTTGTTTGATAAAACCGGATTCCTTCCAAGTAACCGGATGTTTCGGCCGCGAACGATAAAAATATTTTGTCCTCACGAGAATGCAATATAATTTTTTGAGTCGGGGGGTAAATTGTGGGTCGGGCGGTCGAGGACAAACAAACAAAATTTTACTTTCAGCCTTGTCGGGAAGATCTTAACTATTGCGGTAATGGCACGGAGGCGAAATGTGTCCTTCAGGGAGCGGTTCACACAATCTTACAAACACTTGGACGGGTAGCCAAGAATTTGTTTATAGTTGTCGCAGTAGTTGTAGGTTTTACGCTGCTAAAGAGGATATTTTATAGACGACTGAAAGAGAAGTATGGATCTGTGCGAAATTTTCCACTAATCCGTAATATATTTGGCCAAACGGTATTCGCATCTTCGTTATCGGTCTGTCGTTGTAGTAGTGTAATCGAGTAGCAAGGACTTTGTAGCTATAGAAGCAATCGCTTTGCATAAACAGTCTCCTTTCTCACCCTTGCTATCAGTAGCTTGCCAAAACAGGGATCATGACAGTCTGATGTTTAAGCTGGGGCCATACCTTTAAACACAATATTTCGTAGTTATGAATGTTTCTGCGCGTCTTATCTAACCAACCCTAGGGGTTAACCAGAGCGTACACACAAGTTTTTTTACTTTAAACCATTGTCTCGTCAACAGCAAAGGGGTACAATGGGTCACAAAAGGCCTTTAAAGAAAAATTCTTCACCAAAAGACAAGATTCAAACCTCTTTCAAATTATGAACATTGCAGACGATTAAAAATGGGTAAAAATCAATGGAACTGTTACTTGAATTAGCAAGAATATTAGAAAGAAAATAAAGTAAACTTATCATATTGTTAAGAGTAGCATAACTAAGTATATGCGGCTCACTATAAGTTGTTTTCATGAATATTGGCAAGCTCTGATTGACTGAAAAAAATATAGTCTCATGAAAAGAAAATGATGCAGCGCCAGAGTTATTTTTTGCACTCATACTGATTTAAATAAACAAGTACATGATGAATACGAAATTCCATTGTGTTTGTCCTTCTAAATTCATACCTAGCCCAAAGTTCATTTGCTCGCTAACTTTATTTTCTCAGATTATTTACGGAATGAAGAGATTTTTTGTGTGTGTTTCACGGAGGTATGAAAAAAACTGGTAAAAATGGTACTTCTTCACTGGTTTTGCAACATACTAAATGACTTCACTATCTCGGATTTGTATGGGTGTCTTTTTACATTTTTTAAAAAGCGTTGTTGCCTTTGGGTCGGTTTTACTGAGGAAAAATCTAATGGCATGAACTGGCCGAGTGACTAAATCATTTGTAGCATACATTCGTTTGTCGCTAGCACTTTCATCCGATTCCAAACCACCGTGACGGGTTCGTTTTGTCTTTGGTTTCGTGAGGTAGTATGACAAAATCGTTAATCATGGCGTCAAATTGAAAGTTAAATGAGTTTGGAGTTAGTTGTTCATAAAACTCACGGCCATGGAAAACAAAATGAATGGTCAAATCCCATCCTACATTGTAACGATGGATTGTATGATATGGTTTAGTAACATGAAGGTAGGTGGAGATTTTGATAAGATCGGGTTTGGTTAGGAGATAAATGATTTATCTTTTGTTGGAACCGAGAGACCTTGCTCCAGATCTGACTCAAGTTTAGCATCAAGCATATTGCTTTTTCTGAATTTTTTTTTCGCGAACGATATTGACAGCCCCTCTGATGTTTTTGAAAGCGTTTTTGTGATATTCTGCGCCCACAGTATTCATCTTTTGGTGTCACTTCTATGGATGTTTGGGTGCCATCTCTTCATTAAAACTTTTAAGAGATGGTTTAGTTCATTTGATGTTACTGTACGAAAATCTACCATGTTACCATTGGTTGTGAGACACCAATCTGCAAGATAATAGAAATGGTGATTCAGAGACAGGGACAAGCATCATTTGAATGCTAGTCGGGCTTTCTGATTTGTTTACTGTTGGTAATTTACCTGTTGAAAGGGTTGAAATTGTGCGTCATTGAATAACGTTGAAAAATCGACAGTTCCCCTGGAGTATTTCGTTTGGTACAAATTGACTGTCTGTTTTCTTCCATTTCCTCAAGTGCCTTGAGGTCAAGTTTTCTAACCTCCCTTCACCGGGTCTTTCTTCACCACCAAATCCAAGGTTCAGTTGTATGTTGTTTTCCATTACTTGGTTTCTTTATTGTCCAAAAATGACGATATTACCCATTGATGAAACTAAGCCATTTCCTCCGTGTTGAAATCGTGACCAAAGAAGTCTGTATCCCCTAGAATTCAATCCATTTCACCGATATCAAATGTTGGAAAACCCCATTCAGCCATGAGGGTAGCAGGCGATATTTTTCCCTCTTAACTTTTTTTTGTGGAATTGTTTTATTATCATTATTCTTTTCTTCATTTAATGATATTCAGAGCAAAGCTTAACTTGGGGCTCTTGTGTAAAATTCATAAAAAAAAAATGTGGAATATGGTATGCATGTTTGTTTACATTAGTTGGACAGCGAAAGTAGCACCTAGCTCCGACAGAACGTGATTTTTTTTCATGGAGCTAAGACAAAAAAATCAGCCAATCTGAACTCGCCAATAGTCTTGAAATCAACTGATATTAAACTATTATAAAATGAAAAACAAACAAACAAATTTGTAAAGTTTAAGAGAAAACTTTAGTAATTTTCACTTTACAGTTCATCTTCCAGCATTTTCAAATGCTAACGATCTGCTAACTATGCAGTATTCAATGCTTTGATGACGTCATGAATTTAATTATTGATTTTATTTATTGATTGTATGGTATTTAACACCGTTTTCAACATTATTTCGCGGCGGCCGGTGGACCTATAATGCTTTCATGGAGTCTCTTTTACCAATACTCGGCACAATTTTCTTTCCAAGCCACTGGCTGCTTTCCCACGTAACCATCGTCGAGACGGGGAAAAATCACATAATCCCGACTTTTAACGACCCTGAAGAAAAACAGCCATTGGAAACATGTTGGAAACTAATTCTTTTTTTCTTTTCCCACAGAATGTTCTATTTTTCCCAAAACAAATTACAAGCTTTTAGATCTAGTCATATTTCAGTTTATATAAGTCTAAAATTTTGTCGATCGGTACAGGGTTATGTAGATCAAACCCATCTTTATTTCCAATCGTATGTCAGTAGCTGAAACTTATTGCTGAAGTTAATTACCACCAAATCCCTTTTTAGGACAATCGATCACGTGACGGTCATCAGGGACAAAGTTCAGACATACCTGAAAGAAACTCACTGACTGGTTCCAGTGCTGCAACAGGACTCGAACCACCACCGTACGAGGAAGTTAATAGAAATAGTCCGCACCCAGAAAATGCTCCGCTGAATAGTTATGTGGTTCCGGTTCCTGTCCGACCTCCGCCATCTTACGATGACGTCATTGCTAACAATGATACATATATAAAGACATGACAGCAGTTGCCGGTATCAGCGGATTGAAGTGCACGGAGCCACATGTACCTGTCATGCTGAAGTTCAAATGCTGAAGTTTAGGACTACCTGTGGTATATGCTCAAAGCTGTGAGGACGTTTATTAGGGTGGAAGTTACTGCCATTGACCTACAGTATAGATCTGTCTTTTTAACTCTTTCTGCGCCAAAGAAATAAACTAAAACTCTTCCGACGGCTATAAATAAAATGCATTGAAATTTACAAAGATTATGCTTGTAAAGGCTTGATTATACAATCGGACGGTACAGATCAAAGATCAGACTGCACGTTCTGTGCAGTCTGATCTTGATCTGTGCCGTCCGCAAAAGTCACCGTTCTCGCCTATGGTGCCAAAAGGGTTAAATTAATGTTTGATTCTAAATACAGGGACTTACCCATCCCACTTAGATGCCCAGTCTAGAAATTTACGATTCTAATTGAACATAGGCTCATGGGTATATACAAACTCTGGTGTTGATGGATGGGCTTTACTGCTTTTACTGGTTTAAGACCAACTTAAGGGTGATACTCAAAATAAATGTTCTAGAGAGTACTACTGTGACAAGAAATAATTCGACACGTATGCGGAAGAAAGATTGAGACCGAAAAAGAAAACATGACTGCTTGTCCAAAGCAGTTGCTTAACTTGCCGAATGCAAGCAACTTTTTGTCAGAGCCCAGAGTTCGTCGTGCGTCAGTCTATCAGTTTGTCCGTCTCCAGGTGCTCCTTTAACTTTATTTTAAAAGTCTTTTTTGAAAATACAGAACAAACAAGAGACATGATCCTACCATGGTCCGTATTTTCGTATAGTTGATTCCATTCCAAAACCTGGTGTTACTTTGCAACATATCGGTAGAAATGAATATCTTCAAATGCTGCGTTCGCCAGAACCGCTGCAAAGTTGCATAATCGATCCTGAATAGGGTTTGGACTGCCAGTCTTACTTTTCCTCGTTGAAAACCATAGCAGAAGCTGCTTAAGGCTTTACTAATTTTTCTTGACTGAAAAGGCTGTATTTAAGATTTATAGCTCATGTTTTGCTAAAAACATTCATAACTTCTTTTTTTCATCTGTTTTAATAAATAAAACCAATGCTTTGGCATTCGAGATTTAATGCTAAATGCTTCACTAATTTTTCTTGGCTGAAAAGGTTGTATTTAAGATTAATAGCTCATGCCTTGCAAAACATTCATAACTTTTTTTCTCTCTCTTTTGATAAATAAAACCCATGCTTTGGCATTCAGGATTTAATGCTAAAGGCTTTACTAATTTTTCTTGACTGAAAAGGCTGTAGTTAACATTAATAGATCTAGCTCATGTTTTGCAAAAAACATTCATATTTTTTTTTTATATCTCTTTTGATAATTAAAACCCATGCTTTGGCATTCAGGATTTAATGCTAAAGGCTTTACTAATTTTTCTTGACTGAAAAGGCTGTATTTAAGAGTAATAGCTCATGTTTGGCAAAAAAAAAAAACATTTATAACTTTTTTTCTTTTTTATCTCTTTTAATAATTAAAACCCACGCTTTGGCATTCCGAATTTAAAGCATCTTCGAATTGCATATACCAAGCAAGTCATAAAAGCATTATGGACCCATAAAATTCATTTTGTCTAAAAGCTGACTGGAACATAAAGTAGAAAGGACCTTAACCCTTTACCAAACAATCCCTGGTTTTTGCGACCCTGAGATACAGTCCTTTTGAAAACATTGTGGGAAAAGGAGAAAATGCTGGTAACGTTTTTTACCCTGCTGGAAACAAATTTCAATTTTTGAGTTACGTTTACTTTGTTGTCTACAAGTGCGTTCAATTTGGACCTGTCTAAAATTTTGTCCTTTGGTAAATAGTTAATTTATTATGTTGTACATTGATCAGTGGCAAACAGTTTCGATTTAGATCAGCCTGCGCGGACTACGCAGGCTGGACACATCTGCCTATCCTTATTTTTCAGTTGCAATAAAACCTTTTATGAAGAGCGATGCTCAATTATAGTTTGTAGTACATGCATGTATTTCATGTATCTTAGATTCGTAATTTTGATTTTTTTTTCTTTTGATTCTGAGATTACCTTTCTAACTTTGCTATCATTTTTCTAACATAAATAAATTGCATAAATATATTGCAAATATAGATATTTCCTTTACCAACATATAGTATTACAACTTATTATTTCACAACTTTACGAGTATGTAATATGTTACTGTCGTATCTTCGGTGACGACTTTGTTGCAGACAGCTTTGAATATAGGCTTTGAAAATTTAATTAACTATTTACCGAATGACCATATTTTAGATTGGACCAAATTCAAAGTATTTGCAGGCGACATATTGAAGGAAACTCAGAATATTAATTTTGTCTCCAAAAGATGGTAAAAACGTAGCAGGGAAAGAAGAAAATGACGATCACCAGTATTTTCTCCTTTTTATCACGTGATGCTCTAAAGTCATCTCTGCTTATAGGACCAGGAATGGTATGTAAATGGTCAGTCAACATGTACTATTGTTTATCCCACGACCACATGTAAAAACATTGAAAATATAGACACTGCTCGTTTCCACAAATGATCCTTTTTTCAAAAGGTGTTTTCAAAATAGGCCTAACATATAGCATCATCTCAGTACTAGAAAGTTATAAGGTGATACTATTAGTTATACGGTCAGGTGTCAGGGGACTTGGAAACTTTTTCACGGCTGTGGTTAATCATGTCGCCCCGAGCCGAAGGCGAGGTGGGGACATGATTCACCACAGCCGTGAACAAGTTTCCAAGTCCCCTTATTATACTGCAAAGTTTTACCCCTTCAAAGCGCGTTAAGCGAAATTTTCCTGTTTTATAATTTCACGAATCGAGTATGCTGACGAAATAGAAATTCCCTTCTGTGTGCCCCAATTCAATGAAAACTGACGTCACTGGAAACTGACGTCACTAAAACGTGCAGTTTGGTGATTAAATGTGCAGTCTGGTGATCGACCGACGCCGCCATTTTGGATGTTGTGTTGCACGTGAA
The DNA here is from genome assembly GCA_943736015.1 of Tridacna crocea. Lineage (NCBI taxonomy): Eukaryota > Metazoa > Mollusca > Bivalvia > Cardiida > Cardiidae > Tridacna > Tridacna crocea. The sequence goes on from OX031063.1 coordinate 48,359,478, forward strand.
GTGATGTTTACGGGGCACTCAAAAGGGAAACTGGTTTTACGTGGTTTTTGCCAGGGAACATGATCAGAGAAATTTCTTTGCAGTATAATAATAGTGCAAGTATTGGTTTTATGTCATTACTCGTTGAATAAAAAATTACATACACTCTATAAAAATCTTAACTGCCACTTTAAAGCTGTAATCCCACGTAGACTTATGTCGTTTCATCACTGTCCAGAGAATATACATTTCGTTTGGTTCAATTTTTCACAGAACAAGACTTTATAGACTTGATCTTCTTAAAGGGGCTTATTTAACATGAAATCACTCAGCATTGAAAGTGAAAAATATTATTCTTGACAAATTTATGCTCAGTTTCTCGGATTATATATTTGTGCTGATTTTTATGTTTTTTACTAACGCAAGCTTCTTTTTATACGCCCGAAGGGTCGTATTATATTATGGCCCCGGCCGTCCGTCCGTCCGTCCGTTAGCAATTTCTTGTGTGCTCAACTCATCCAACAGTTTCCATTGAAATAAGTTCAAACTCACCACAATGAATTTCTATGATGTTTAGTTGTGCATGCGACACTAAAAAGTGGATCTCTTCAGGCGTTCTTTATTTTGACAAATTTCACTGACAGGCTATCTCGGGCTTATTTATGCCAGTTCTGCGAAACCCTTGTTTTTATCTGATTTAGCTGAGAGACATCATGCATGCGCAACCCATCAGCTTTCCCTATTTTTAGCTCACCTGAGCACAACGTGCTCAAGGGGAGCTTTTAGGATCACCCGGTGTCCGTCGTCCGTCGTCCGTCGTGCGTCGTGCGTCGTCCGTCGTGCGTCAGTGCGTCGTGCGTCGTCAACAATTCTTTAAACATCAACTCCTCCTAAACCGCTGGGCGGATTTGGACCAAACTTGGCTGGAATGTTCCTTGGGAGGTCCTCTTTAAAAATTGTTCACAGAATTTGATTCCGTCAAAAACTCTGGTTGCCATGGCAACGAAATGGAATTTTTTAGCAAATTCTTTAAAAATCTTCTTCTCTGAAACCGCTGGCCAGATTTTAAAATAATTTCACACAGATGTTCCTTGGGTGACCCTTTTCAAAAATTGTTCGCGAAATTTTGATCCGTCAAGAAACATGGCTCTGGTGAATGGGGGCTTCTTGCACTGTACAGAAATGAAGAAATTCTTAAAAATTCTTCTTCTCTGTAACCGCTGGCCAGATTTTAAAATAATTTCACAGAGATGTTCCTTGGATGACCCTTTTCAAAAATTGTTCGCGAAATTTTGATCTGTCAAGAAACATGGCTCTGGTGAATGGGGGCTTCTTGCACTATACAGAAATGAAGAAATTCTTAAAAATTCTTCTTCTCAGAAACCGCTGGTTAGATTTTGAAATAATTTCACAGACTTGTTCCTTGGGTTACCCTTTTCAAAAATTGTTAGCGAAATTTTGATTGGTCAAGAAACATGGCTGTGGTGAATGGGGGCTACTTGCACTATATAGAAATGAAGAAATTCTTGAAAATTCTTCTTCTCTGAAATGGCTGGACAGATTTTGAAATAATTTCACAGAGATGTTCCTTGGGTGACCCTTTTCTAAAATTGTTCGCAAAATTTTGATTGGCCAAGAAACATGGCTCTAGTGAATGGGGGCTACTTGTACTATATGGAAATGAAGAAATTCTTCAAAATTCTTCTTCTCTGAAACCTGTGGTCAGATTTTAAAATAATTTGACAGAGATGTTCCTTGTGGGACCCTTTCCAAAAGCTGTACATATAATTTTGATCCATCAAGAAATATGGTCTTGTGAATGGGGGCTACTTGCACTATATGGACATGGTGAAATTCTTTAAAATTCTCTTTCTCTGAAACCCCTGGTCAGATTTTGAAATTATTTCAGAGAGATGTTCCTTGGGTGACCCTTTTCAAAACTTGTTTGTAAATTTTGATCCATCAAGAAACATGGCTCTCATGGATGGGGGCTACTTGCTCTTATACAGAAATGAAGAATTCTTAAAAACTCTTCTTTTTGAAACTGATGGTCAGATTTCGAAATGATTTTTACAGGTGACCTTTTGAAAATTGCTTGGCAAAATTATAAATTTGGTTCCAATGTTTGAATACCTAAAAAAAAAAAATAGACTATGGTCATCTCAAAAATTCAGGTGAGCGATCCAGGGCCATCTTGGCCCTCTTGTTTTGAAAGATAGACAGGCGATCGGTTGGTAGAATCGAGAATATTCATTACAATATCAAGGCTAACGTTCAGATATATGCTACAGTTTGTTCCATTTCCCTGTAAATTGCTTGAATATACAGAAGAACCAAAGGTGGTGGTTTAGAAGCTTTGATGAGTGTACTCATGTACCGGAAGAAATACTGCAACTTTGAAGAAAGGAAACGAGTAGCCCATGACTATTTCGTTACGCTATTCAAATTGCTGGTTTTAGGTTCGAAACCCCTTGATATGTGGTTAACCTTTTGAACCGCAAATGAAGAATCCATGACGCAAGTACTTTTTAGATTTGCTAGAAGCAATCACCAAGAGTGATTGATCAAAGTTGTAAGAATTAGTTTCACAATCGATGCAAAATTAAGGTCGTTCCTACACTGCATTAGGTACTGCTACCCGTCAAAAACTGTAAATTAAACCTCTTACACGCAGTCCCATGGTTTATCGACCTTGAGGGTGAAAAGCCTTTGAAAATATTGTGGAAACAAGGAGAAAATGCTGATAATCAGCATTTTCTCCTTTTCAAATAGTGTTTTCTACCCTATCAAGGACAAATTTCATCATATGGGCCACCATAATGTTACTTTTGACCAGTCAAGAATTTCAGTTCTCGTTTGGTAATAGGTTAATTCAATAATATTATATTCATTTGTACGGCAAATCAGCACAAAACATGCGTTTGGCCATAACAAAATATAATGAAAAATATGGCAAGAATCAAATTGAATGAAATAGAGAAATATCTTGCGAAATAAGTAGTAAATTTAGTCTAATTTGCTCGGTTAGATTTGATCGGAAAGCCCTTTTGCGAAAAATCTCCGAAACAGTCGATCAAAGTTGTAAGAATCTGGTTCAAAATCGACGCCAAAAAAAGGAAGTTGAGAGACCAAGCCTTCACTGCTCAATAATATGAAAGTCGAATGCTTTCAACAAATAAGTCGTTTGGCATTCCTGGCCGGTGTAATGCAGAGAAATGACCCTCCCTACAAAACGACCCGGGTCATTCTTCTACGTAGAGAAATGACCCATGGGTCATTTTGTATAGGGGAGGGTCATTTGTCTGCATTACACTGGCTCGGAGTTAATGTCTCTCAATGATTTGATGATAAACATAAAAAAGTGGCATTGTTCCTTCTTTATAGGAAAGAGTTGGAAAGAACCAATAGCTTGGAAGAGCTCATGCCTTACCAATCAACAAAATTATGGACCCGACCGATTTCAGACCTCGGCTGGTTAGAAAATATTTAGAGAAAAGAGGAAATTCTGGTTACCACAATTTTCTATTTTTTCCTGGATGTTTCCAAAGCTTTCTTTTTCCAACTCGTTATGGCTCGGGACTGTAAAATTTAGTTGTATTAGGATTTAACGCCACTTTAACAGCTAAGGTCATATCATGGCAGTCGGTGACGCACATGTGTTTCCTGGCTTTCTCATACCAGTACTGACACAACTTTCTTTCCAAAACCACCGACTACTTTTCTCACATGCATCTGCAGAGGTGAGAGGCGAAAATACGCCCGGAAGAAAGTTCGCCTCAACCGGGTATCGAACTCACCACCACGAGGTCACGAGTTCGACACGCTCACCACTGAGCCGCCCGGGCGGGCTGTAAAGTAAAAGGTTAAAAAGTCCACGAAAAAAAAACAGATACCCTGCTGTCCACAAACAATCTCCGGTTTTAACCCTTTACCAAATAATCCCTGGTTTATACGACCCTGAGATAGAAGCCTTTTGAAAACAATGTGGGAAAAGGAGAAAATGCTGGTAACCAGCATTTTCTCCTTTTCCAACAATGTTTACTACCCTGCTGGAAACAAATTTCTATTTTTGAGTTACTTTTATTTCGTCGTCTGCAGTGCTTTCAATTTGGACCAGTGAGAAAAAATTTGTCGTTTGGTAAAGGGTTAATGAACCAGACTTGGAAGCCCATCAAAAACAATGTAGACCAAACGAAATTCTGATTACCAACATTCCTCCTATTCCAACAATATTTTCTACCTTCAAATAAGGAACCCCACCATTTTATCCTCATAATTTCTCGTCTAACAAAGCTTTCAATGTGGACGAGTCGAAAACATTGCGGCAAAGTAAAGAGCGGATTAGCTGATACCCAGGTGAAGACAGGTATGTGTATTACGGCCCAATAAACCTACACTATTGACCGTGTCCACTAATATCCCAATTGGTAATATTACGTTACCAACGCTTTACTTCCAAGGTCTTTCCTTAACCAGGGGATTATCTCATACATGTGGGCAAATAAAATAAAGTAGAAGTTTAGATGCTTTAAAGAAACATTGCGACTCCTGATTCTAGTACATTATCTCCCGCTAGATGGCATTCTATAAATACTCATCTATCTGATATGGGCATCCTGGGTACAGAACCGAACCACTTTCCTATGCGACAACCGTTACTTTGAATTTAAAACTGAAATAAAGGTTTACTCAATAAAACGCTACCTCGTGCAATTCTCTCAGCTATGATCAGCAGTTCAGAGAAATCTGGAGCTAAAGAAGGTCTCATTTCTCTTCAAACGTATTGATAAAAGCTTTTTTCAACATTGCTACTTTATAGAGCGTAATATTACAGTAAGCCCGCTTTTGGGGCTAGTGATGTGTCATATAAGACAGTCGAATCTTCGAAGAATATGACATGCGCAGACAACGGATTCTAGTAAAGTCAAATTGTAGGCAAAGTATCGTCCCGGATTTACCTGTCTATATAGGTCCTGGAACTTTACAACACTATATACACAGCTTCTACTTTTAATTAAGAAATGAATAGGTTTTTTTTTTTTTGGTTTTGTTTTCATGGAGGTATGAAAAAATCCCTAACATGGCAACAGAACACTCGCTCCAGAACTAACGTTCTCAAAACATCCTGTTAGAGAAAAAATTGACTGAATCAGTTCGTCAATCGCTTGCGGACAAATCTTCAGATCTAATGATACACGATGACTGAATTGCAAAAGCAGCAAACACACTAAATAAATACAGAAAAGATTGTTGTTGTCTTGGATAAGGAAGGTTTATCGGGCAAATTCGTGCATGGCATCTATAGGCTAGTTCTACGATTTTTTTCTCTATTGAGCAGGGGGGAAACGAGGCGAATAAAGATTGCCAAACCAAAACACCAACCATCTGTTCCATTTATCCAGTTATCTATATATAGTCCACGGGTATCATTCTAATATTGGTTCGAAAAAGCACAAAAATCGACATATCTTTTGGTAAGAATAAACTAAAACATGTTTATTTAAAAAAGTCCTTATATTGCAGATACAGCTGCGATAGTCATGATAAACAATGCGTGATTACGTCATGAACGTGACGTTTGTAAACCCGCGGAATATAAAGACAGCAATATCGCTGTTTTTAGTGATAAAACATTTTAGAAAACGGAAAACTCCAGCAATTGATCCATGGATGTAATATATAGGTCATTACACTGCTGATGAGGGCCTGAGAGTGATATCGAAATCAGTCCTTCGACTAAAGGAATCGAGGCAGATGTCAAGGTGGCGGGCCGATATCACTCTCCGGCCCTTATCAGCAGTGTAATAACCTCTATATCAGGGACAAAAAAAGACGCACCTGAATAGTACTTCACACTGATCAACGTGAGCCGCGGACACCATGTGTTCTCAGTACACCAGATCGAATTTTCCATGGAAGAACCGGAGGTGGTGTAAGTATTTTCATTTTTATGGACCTGATTAACCTAGATAGAAATGTTGATTTACAGCAATGTCAATTAAGACGAATGATTTATCTGTTTACACACATACTAGGGAATAATAATACCATCATATAAGCGAGCTGTGGCTTTATGAGCAATTGGGGTCTTGTTGTTTTGAAGTTTGTTGCCGATTTTCGGACAAAATCCCCTAACCATTGTTCATTTTACAAGTTTGTATGATAAGATAAATGTATTCCCTAAAGGAACACAAAATTTCACTTAGAAATGTCCATCCAAAGCGAAGATATACGTTTTTGAATGGACCTGGGTAGAGGAAAATATGCTAACAAGACACCATTTTCATTTTCAGAGTATGTACATGGACACCAGATCAGAAAAAGCTTGTGGTAACTGGACACCAATCTTTAAATCATCAATATTTCTGCCTGAAACTCGATGCATGGGCTGTATACGAAGACTATTTTTGTAAACATTATGTCACTACGGTCCATTACCTGCGGTCCATTACGCAACTTCATTACTTGTAGCACTTGCTTTTTTGAAATATTTGCAATAATACGGCAATTTACGAAGTACACCTACAATGCTTGATCACAATTGACCGGTCATTGCCTCCAATGTTCGTGCAAGACATGTTCTTTTTTTACAGCATTTCAGTTTTATGAATGGCGTATTAACCCATTACCACGCAATCGCGAGCTTTAATGTCCCTGGGAAAGATGGCTTCGAAAAACATTGTCTATAAAGAAAAACACCTATTAACTAATACAGAGTGTACATTATTTACCACATTTGGCCTGATTCTTAGTTTAAATAATTTTCAAATCCGCTTGGCCAACTGCCAGCGGGCTCATAGAATGGCGTTCTATACGTACCTTCGTACATTTGCATGCGTGGGTTTGTTCGTCTACGCGTTTATTTCTAAAATTTTTATTTAATTGACTTCTCCTCAGAGACCATCAAGTGGAAATCAACAAAATTCAATGTGGATGATTCCATAAATTTCTTTCAAGATACTTCAATCCTTTAAAAAAGATGGCGAGTTATGTGGAAGGAGCTTATTTGTGGAAGGAGCTTATTTTCCGTGTACGGCGCGTTGTGAAAATTGTAAAATTTGTCCTCTCAAAAGAACTCAACCACGAGATTGGCATTGGGTAGCTTTCTATCACATTCCTTCAATAAATTTTGATCTGCTGAAAAACATGGCTTTTGTTGGTGGGACTTATTTACTCTTGGTGTCATAAAGCGAAAAGTACTTGCAGCTCTTTAAATAAATTTATTGATAATACATGTATGTAGATCTACATGTATTTCATAACACAGATAAAGTTTTATTTTATCCAATTTGCTGGGTGATCAGGATATATGAGATATTAAATTTTATTGTTACAAACTTACATAGCTCTTGGAAATGCAGCATTAGTGCTCAGAAATAGTTATAGTTCAACCTATATTAATCAATTACCAAAGGGACGGTCAAAAGAGCTTGCCAAAGGCAGCTGCTTGCTTGATACAGACGAATGTCTGTGCATTGCTATTTGTCGGGAATTACATGTATGCTTGTTTATTCAGGTTGCTTGCTTAATACAGGTGGCTAACATGCCAGGTTTTACTGTATTTCGTATTGCTGAAATTTATTGGAGAGGTCATCAGACCCTCCAACAGTGGTGAGTTCAAATTGCAGACTGCCACAGAATTTGCTGTCTAATTCTATTTCTTCGAGCGTAATTGTTCTGATACACGGTCTGTTTCGACATGGTTTTGTAAATAAAGCGAAATAAAAAAACCGAAACAGGAAACAGACGTGGTTTATTTTTTATAAATGACGAATTTCAGAAAAGATTTAATTTCGTAATTTGCCATGGCTGCAATTAACCTCTCTAATAATTTCCTAACACACTACGTACAAAACTATTTCTGAGCACTAATGCTGCATTTCCAAGAACTATGTAAGTTTGTAACAATAAAGATTAATATCTCATATATCATGATCACCCAGCTTATTGGATAAAATGAAACATTATCAGTGATCATCTGTGTTATGAAATACATGTAGATCTACATATATGTATTATCAATGAATTTATTTAAAGAGCTGCAAGTACTTCCGCTTTATGACACAAAGAGAAAATAAGTCCCACCAACAAAAGCCATGTTTTTCAGCAGATCAAATTTTATTGAAGGAATGTGATAGAAAGCTATCCAATGCCAATCTCGTGGTTGAGTTCTTTTGAGAGGACAAATTTTACAATTTTCACAACGCGCCGTACACGGAAAATAAGCTCCTTCCACATAAGCCATCTTTTTTAAAGGATCGAAGTATCTCGAAAGAAATTTATGGAATCATCCACGTTGAATTTTGTTGATTTCTACTAGGTCGTTTCTGAGGAGAAGTCAATTAAATAAAAATTTTAGAAATAAACGCGTAGACGAACAAACGCACGCATGCAAATGTACGACGGGTAGAACGCCATTCTAAGAGCCCGCTGGCAGTTGGCCAAGTGGATTTGAGAATTATTTAAACTAAGAATCAGGCCAAATGTGGTAAATAATGTACACTCTGTATTATAGGGGTTTTCTTTATAGACAATGTTTTTCGGAGCCATCTTTCCCAGGGACATTAAAGCTCGCGATTGCGTGGTAATGGGTTAATACGCCATTCATAAAAATGAAACGCTGTAAAAAAGAACATGTCTTGCACGAACATTGGAGGCAATGACCGGTCAATTGTGATCAAGCATCGTAGGTCTACTTTGTAAATTGCTGTGTTATTGCAAATATTTCAAAAAAGCAAGTGCTAGAAGTAATGAAATTGCGTTGAACATGCTCTTTATCAGGTAATGGACCGTAGAGACATAATGTTTACAAAAATAGTCTTCGTATACAGCCCATGCATCGAGTTTCAGGCAGAAATATTGATGATTTAAAGATTGGTGTCCAGTTACCACAAGCTTTTTCTGATCTGGTGTCCATGTACATACTCTGAAAATGAAAATGGTGTCTTGTTAGCATATTTTCCTCTACCCAGGTCCATTCAAAAACGTATATCTTCGCTTTGGATGGACATTTCCAAGTGAAATTTTGTGTTCCTTTAGGGAATACATTTATCTTGTCATACAAACTTGTAAAATGAACAATGGTTAGGGGATTTTGTCCGAAAATCGGCAACAAACTTCAAAACAACAAGACCCCAATTGCTCATAAAGCAACAGCTCGCTTATATGATGGTATTATTATTCCCTAGTATGTGTGTAAACAGATAAATCATTCGTCTTGACATTGCTGTAAATCAACATTTCTATCTAGGTTAATCAGGTCCATATAAATGAAAATACTTGCACCACCTCCGTCTCTTCCATGGAAATTTCGATCTGGTGTACCGAGAACACATGGTGTCCGTGGCTCACGTTGATCAGTGTGTAGTACTTACTGCTTTTATAATTGAAAATCCAACATTGTATCACAGGAATCGGACGTTTAGTTGGTGAAAATAGCTAAATGTCAGCCGAAGTGGTCACTCTCTAATATAAAATATACAAGGAGTGCAACGGTTTTCACATCAGAATTTGACACGACTGTCACCCAAAATCATCGCTGAAAATGGGGTCAAATCAATATCTGCAGATTTAGTAAGTCCCTACCTGCCCCGAGTCACTCTTTCCGCGTCATTCATCCGATTTTCCTAGGGCGATATTTAGCAAGAATCAGCCTCGGCGAATCCACCATTGTAGACCAACTTCCGGTTATCGGAGTGAATGAATATGTCAGTTAACTTTTTCAAATAAATCACGTCAGAAAATTTTCGTAAAATTTCCGTAGGTACAAGTTAAATCTAAGAAAAATCATGTTATATTTATCAACAAAATCGATGCAAATCAAATATATATATATACAATTTTTTTGACTGTATGGGTATGTGTATTCTCCGGCCCCAATCAAAAATATGCCACAATTCCCGGCCCTAACGGCCCCCTTGCTAAATATTTTATTGGAGGGTTCATTTTAATAAAATTAGCACCAAATTAAAGCTTAGGTAATAACCTTTCCAATGGTATATAGAAACTTGATTTTTCATGCATATGTAGTTATGATAAAAGTTATGACCCATTTTGACAGGTAGGGCCGGGGAATACACTTTGCCCATTTACTCCGATAACCGGAAGTTGGTCTACAATGGTGGATTCGCCGAGGCTGATTTTTGCTAAATATCGCCCTAGGAAAATCGGATGAATGACGCGAAAAGAGTGACTTGGGGCAGATAGGGACTTACTAAATCTGCAGATTAGATATTTAAGAGCACGGTAGGTGTGTGTTTATGTCGGCTTATATTGAACTGACCCAATTTTCAGCGATGATTTTGGGTGACAGTCGTGTCAAATTCTGATGGGAAACCGTTGCACTCCTTGTATATTTTATATTAGAGAGTGACCACTTCGGCTGACATTTAGCTATTTTCACCAACTAAACGTCCGATTCCTGTGATTGTATGTTTAGATTTATCTAATGTCCATTTCATTCATAATTCATTGAGCTGTAAAACTGGCGGTTCATGACGTGATAATGACGTATTCGTTACGTCATTACAGTACTAATTGAACAGTTGTATTTTTAGCGGATATATTTTTAGAAATTCAATACGCTATACTATCGTAAACAAACTTAAGATGAAAATAAGATTGTTAGAACGCAGCAAAACACAGAATGAATTTTTTGAGACTTGTCGAAGACGAAGAACTTGAAAAGACGAAGAAGATTTGAAGACAAATCGTCATATATTGTTCTAAAATTGATTACTGACTTTGAAACTGGTGAAAAACGTGCGGAATAATGAGAAGAAACTAAATAGACTAGATCTACCAGCATTTTCTCCATTTCACACTTTGTTTTTTTAAATGCCTTTTCCTTTAGTGTCGATATAAGTCGGGATTGTTTGGTAAAGGGTACTAGTTAATCTGCTTTAATAGAGTAAGATTAGACTGCACTAAGCATACAGTCTTAGATTTTAGTCTACACTGCCCTGGACAAGAACAATCTTAACCCTTTCCAAACGGCAAATTATGGACCGGACCAAATCCAAAGCATTTTGCAGATGACAAATTAACAGTTGCTAAAAAGATGATTTTTCTATATGATAGGGTAGAAAACATTGTGGGAAAAGGAGAAAATGCTGGTTACCAGCATTTTCTCCTTTTCCCACAATGTTTTCAAAAGGCTTCTATTCCTGACCCGTAAAAACCAGGGATTGTTTGGGAAAGGGTTTAATTTGAAATTTTCTGGATTTTATTTCTAGGTAAAAGATGTGTATTGAGTTGATTCGGGACTCAAAGGGTGTATTCTTAGCGTCCTAAATGCGACTTACCATACTTTTTCGGCCAGTGTAGATCAAGATCAGACAGCACAAAATTTGCAGTCTGATCTTTGATCTACACTGTCAGATTAATAATATTGATATTGCAGTATTTGCGATTTTGACAATGGGCAGGAAAGTTCCATTTAATTTATATAACAGGTAAAGGGTTTAAAATGGGTGAAAACCAATACAAACTTAGTATTATACTTCAAATAGTGGAGACTTTTTCTACCCTTTCTTTTAGTTTCACCTCAATTTTAATTCAGTGTCTTGCTTTTGCTTAAAAAATTACGGAGTAGTGTGTTACCGACTGGTTTGTTTGTTTGTTTTTTTATTCTATCTTTGTTTTTGGTGTTAAACACCCTTCTCAATTAAATCGCGGCAACCACAGCACCTATCAATGCTTTCTTGTGGATCCGTATTCACCTACCATTCTGACACATTCTTTGTCTTATTCTTCAAAATTTTCTGTGAACGTAAAAGAACTTTTAATTGGCTAAACCATTTGGTTTAGCCAATCAGAAGTTCTCTTACTTTCACACTGACAGAATTCTGAAGAATAAGACTAAGAAAGTTCTCAAGAGTGGTTGGTGAATACGGACCCTCGAGTTCCTTCTGTCAGTTCCTTTTACATGGCCACTGGCTACTTTCCCATATAACCATCGTCGATAAAATTATCGGCAGAAAGAGAAGAATGACTCTTATCACAGTGGCTCTCATTAAAATATCGCTGAGTTGGGAATTTGGACGAACAACCCTGGTCTCATATCTTGTTCTCTGCCGACCTTAGCGTATCTGGATGAGTAGAGTTGTTTTTCTTTAAAGTAAACAAAAGTAAACATAGCGGTTTTAAAGGCATTTAATTTTGTATCATACTATATAAAAGTATAGAAATTATTGCGAAGATGACAGTCTGTCATTCTGGGGTCGGTCCATATGTTAGTTGCTGACAGAGAAATTAATTTCAAAACTACTAGGTTAAAAACTGCCAGGTAATTGTGTTTTTAGTTTACTGTTTGCCTGATTTTAAACTTCTTTTTGATGCCAGCGACTAGCATATGGCCCGAGCACACGATAACAGACTGTCTTCACAACATTTTTCATACTTTTAAATAGACGAAATTAGATGTATTATGAGACCCGCTTTGATATTTTGGCCTTCACTGCGTCTTTAACTTGCCATGTTTTATTAAAAAAAAAAGCAGAAAAAAAAAATCAACAGTTATACAAGTATCGAGTGTGGTTTCTATTATTCCCTGAACCAGTTTGTAAGGAGAAGACATAGAGGATATTTGTTTTTTTCGGTGAAAGATCGAAATTTATTTCATCCAGTGGACACCATCGGTAATATTTTCACGAGTGGCGATGAAATAAATTTCGATCTTTCACCGAAAAAAAACAAATATTTATTTCATGCTTTTAACCCTTTCAGGGAGGAGCTTTATCAAAATTCAGTACAGTTCTTTTCCCTTATTCCCCGTGGCGTACCCTTCCCGCATAGCAACGTTACGTCAAGCGCGAGAAATGTAAGGTATATGACGTCATATTTCCCATCTGGATGTTAGGCACGCGCAATTTACCTAGGCAACAAGAACGTGAAAATCGGTATTTTCACTGGTGGTACCAGTGTAAGATCGAAAAATATTTTCACTGCTATTTCTCGATATCCTACCGGAAAGCATGAAATAATGAGATTTATTTCATGCTTTCCGGTAGGATATCGAGAAACGGCAGTGAAAATATTTTTCGATCTTACACTGGTACCACCAGTGAAAATACCGATTTTCACATTCTTGTTGCCGAGTTAAATTGCACGTGCCTCACAACCAGATGGGAAATATGACGTCATATACCTTACATTTCTCGCGCTTGACGTAATATTGTAATGCGTTACTATGCGGGAGGGGTACGCCACGGGGAATAACGGAAAAGAACTGTAGTGGATTTTGATTTAAAGCTCCTCCCAGAAGGGTTAAAAGCATGAAATAAATAGAATATTTGCTTTTTTCGGTGAAAGATCGAAATTTATTTCATCGAATGAACACCATCGGTAATATTTTCACGAGTGGCAACCACTCGTGAAAATATTACCGACGGTGTTCACTCGATGCCACCCGTGAAAAATATTACCGATGTTGTTCACTCAATTAATGAATAAATTTCGATCTTTCACCGAAAAAAATAAATATCGTCTATAGAGTTTTCCAAATAATTATCGATCAATGCAAAGTACGTGTATTGGGTACATATATATGTGGCGGCGACGATCCTTTACACAGGTGACTGTAGAGTGTATATACAATACATGGTTAAGTACTATATTATTTAATTTCTTACACACAGGTTTTGGATTACAAACACTTATCGATGGATACTTCATGGTTATGTATTTCACTGCTGCTGAGTTTCCAGACATATTTTCTGGCAGTAAGTGGAATAACATGTAAGTTGAAAAAAAGTTTTTATCTCGCATTAATAGTGCTATCCATTCTAAATTGCGATAGTTTTATATAGAGCATCTATATCTTGTTCAGAATACAACGAAACGACCAAGGAAAGTCTTTTAATTCATTACCAAACAACAAAGTTTTAGACTTGTCCAAATCGAAAGCTTTTGCAGACGACAAAATAAAAGTGACTAAAAATTTGAAATTCGTTTTGTGAAGAGTAGAAAACATTGTGGGAAAAGGAGAAAATGCTGGTTACCAGCATTTTCTCCTTTTCCCACAATATTTTCCAAATGCTTCTCTCTCAGGACGGTCGTCAAAAGTAGGGATCGTGTGGTAATGGGTTAATAACCCCCTTCGTGGAATAATGACGGGCATGTAGTGTTATCTCTGTCCGTGTGTGTGTGCTAAAGCGGTCAATAAATGTGGCTATAGGTCCTTGTTTCAGTTTTGAATTCTCTCATGACCATGAGCTTGTGCAAAATTCTTGTAAAAGAAACACAACGAATTCATTGATGGGTACAAGACCGCTTTGAAAGGACAAAAATACTGCTGTAAAACCCAAACAAATAAAAAGATTAACATAATGATGCTCTCTTATCATTATCACTATTAAATCTGGCTTCCAATTCGCGAAACGGGGCATTTGGGAAATTTGAACATAGTGTCGTCTCGGATCAGCCTTCGCAGTTCGTGCAGGCTAATCCACAGCGGCACTGTACGACTAGATAGGGTTCTGTGATACAGTTGACTTGCGCAAAACAGAGAATTTACGCAAATATACGAATCTGCCTTTTTGCGTGTTGCAGGCCAATTTTAGCGAAGTTCTCAGTTTTCGGTATTGGCACCAGGTTTTGCTGGGGAAAAAATGCCTGGATGACCCGGTATGTTTTTCATTGCACATAAGATTTTACAACTGTGGGTGTTGCCCCATTTTCATTCCAGTTAAGGGGAAGCCGCGTCGTATAGTTCAACGACAGACTTGATAAACCTTGATTAGGTAAGAAATACTCGTGGTTCCGTGCGAATGGTGACTACTGTTGTCTCGTAATCCCTTGGTGCAACGCCGGAGACGTCTATGTCACTCTGGTGTTGTACTTCAGTACAGTTTGTACTCACGGCGGTACGTTCTTCCTAAAAAATGTTATCTTCGGGACCATACACCACACAGAATACGTATTTCCCCACCGTACAAATTGCTATTCAGTACAAGAAAGTACTACATTAAAAAAAATATTAGTAAATATCTTCCAGTGATAATAATGGCTCCGCAGTACATTGGGATAGGGTTTGGCACATGCGTGTCTTTTTTATTTTCCTCTTTGTCTGCCTGGCGGTCCATCTGTCAAAGACATTGTGCCTAACTTATGTCCTAAAATGCTGAAATTCCAGTCCACATACTTTATTATCTCCCCTGGTACCTTTAAGATTGGTATTATTCAAGGGCGGATCCAGAGGGGGGAACCGAGGGTCCGGACCCCACTGGAATTTTGGCAAAAAAGTGGTTATCGGATTCGTGATTGGGACTGATTTGATATTGCACAGCATTTATGTAAAATACAGTCATAAATTTAAAAAAGGGTTCAAAATGTGGAGACCTCCTCATGGTTAGAACTGGAAACATTGACTTTTCTTGTAAGTGGCTTACATCCACTGAAATCCGGAAATCAAAGTATCATATAATAAGACGAGTGCGTTTTCGGTAGCCCCCCCCCCCCCCCCCCCCACCTCGCCCCCCCCCCCCCGCCCCGCCACTGAGAAAGATATCTGGATCCGCGCATGTTATTGACCTGTTAGGCTAAATTTATACCAATATTATAGTTTGCGAGGTTTTGTTAAATCGTACGGGTTCGAGTCACAACACGTTACAGTAGAATTGGTCAGCATCCCATATGTAGTTTGATGCAACTGTTTTTAAAATTCTTATATGAAGTCACATGGAGTAACCGTAGAAGCTGGCTTTTGATCTATTATTTGGTAATAGTAATTTGTGACTAGTAAAAATGTAGACATGTACATACTACGAGCCTGTTTGCGGACCCATAATTGGCCTGCAACACGGGAAAAGGGGCATTTGGACATTTGCGTAAAGTGTCGTCTCGGATCAACCTGGGCTGTCCGCGAAAGCTAATCTGGCACTTACTGTTCTAATGTGATTTTCTGTTTCGCAAAAGTCTATTGTAGGACAATATTTAATGTAGTCGTAAAGTGCCGACTCGGATTAGCCTGCGCGGACTGCGCAGGCTGATCCGAGACGACACTTTACGTAAATGTCCGAATACCCCTTTTTGCGTATTACGAGCCATAAATTATAATGATGACGCAAACATACATGGGATTATACCCAAATTGAGCATCAACTGCTCCTTTTCTAACAATTAGTTGAATTAAAGTATAGTCTTGAAAAGTTATTTAACCCTTACCCCATAAGGCATTTCTATGGTATCTTTAATTGACCCTAAATAACAGCAAGGATGAAGCAGTTTCTTATGTGTATATGACACCTTTTAATAGTTTAAAAAACATTGTGACAAAAGGTGAAATTGCTCGTCACGAGCAATTTCACCTTTTGCCACAATGTTTTCCAAAGGCTCCTACAAGCAATGCGTAGAAATGAGTATCTATGGAGTAATGGGTTAACAAAATTGTGTTCATTTCTTTTAATAATCTGCAAAACAATGACGAAAGAAGAGTGCACAGCTTGAGTGATTGCTTTTCAATATTTTTATTCATAGTGAAACACAATAGAGTCTCAACATTTATATCCCGGTACCTCTTTTTCAGCCTATTTTTTTAAAAGAGATTTTTCTTGGTACACTTATTTGGTATACTCAAATCAAAACTTAGAGATGTTTATCCATGAAACTTGACGCTTTTTGTCAGAAACTTCTATTGTACAGTTTATTGCACGAGTCGCACTCTACAATCCCCAAGGCACTATCTGCTCGAAAAATGATCATATTATCGGATAAAGTGTTATGCACAAAACCATACATCTGGCATTGATATTTTTGCAATTACTTTCCTGGAAGACTTTGTACGTACATCTAATATGGAAGTCAATACTTGCCACCTGGTAATTTTATTTCCTGACGGCATTCCTCAAACTTACCTCGTAACATTCTATAGAACGAGTTTTATGCATAAAAGTCAAGATGTCAAGTTCACGATCTAAACTCGATCAGTTATTTGCATTCGTCTTTCAGGGAAGCTTTTAACCAGATTTCGACCTGTATTTTCATTGGGAGGAGGGGTGGTAGTGGAAAAAAAGTTGTTGGATGTTGAATGGTGTTGTAGATAAAAACCACTCGTCATTACACCCATACCACAAACCCATACAAATTACCGAAATTGGGAACCATTGACCTTCAAAATGATATTCGGGGATTGTACCAACTAATTTAGCCATCGCACCCTCGGACTTTTTTGGGGGATTAAAATGGATTTATCCCTTGTTATGCATTACAGACTATACATGTACTAACAGAGTAGGAAAAATTACTAGCATTAAAGAAAAATAACAGCGACTTTGCGGTACATTTAGCATTCGAGCATTTTAAAACCTCAACTTAAACTTGTGTGTAAACCAAGGTGTTACAGTTTCTTTTCTAAACAACCGAATGAGGAAATGAGATCATCAACAACAAATTAATTATCAAAACTTTGTATTTATAAATGTGACCACGACTTTAGATATATCTATGCGCTCAGGCATTCCTTACTACGTCGTTATCTTATCTAATCAGCACTCAGTTCTCTCGGCTTGATTATTTCATTTATATGATTTAATATTTCAGACAATTTTCATGACCACTGTTCTGGAACTGTTGCTTTATCTGAGACTTCCGGCGAGCTGATTTTCACGTCGACGCATGTCCACACACAGCAGTTCCGGTCACACCAGTGTAATGTCACAGTGTCACCAAAACACCTTACTACCACAACAACAAGGGTGATGTTTTATTTTACGGTGTTTGATATAGGTCGACGATGTCGGGACAATAATTTGACTGTCATAGACGGGACTATTTCAAAAGAAATTGATGGTAAGATATCGTGTCATGAACGACCGAATGTGAACGTTTTATGATAATTATAATCATAAATGTTACATCTGTATACAATAACAGTATATGCAAATTATAAAATATTGCAACACCTTGCTGCTTTGGGCTTGCATGTAACTTAAAACACAGTTACAAAAATTCAAATAAAGACATGCGTTTACATGCATGACCGTTGGAATGCTGAATTATCCTGGAATGAATCTGACCACATGTCAAGGTTTGCAGTGTTATACATGTGCTCCATGGGTTTAAACGCTTAAATGCGTGTGGAGTAAAGAGCAGAAGAGGGTATAGGTAAAAGGATTGTTATGGAGGATCTGTATGGACTTAGAACAACGAAAATAGATTTTAAATAATACATATATTTTTCGTTGAGTAGATAGTTTAATCTTTCATTGTCAAAAAGGTACTGATTTAATTTTTGTGCCATTTGTAAAAGACGATACCACTGAGTTAAATATTGAATTTTGAAGACCATGTATGGAATTTTGTGAAAAGCCGAAGGAAATAAACCCATTTAAAGTCAATTATTCTCAGCAGAACTAGTTTTTCGGTAGCACTCAGATATTTAATTTGAAATGGAATGTTAAAATACACTAGACGAAGCTAACGATCGTAGAAAAACCTATTCTTTATTGAAAATAACTTCATTTGCTCATAGCCTTTTATTGGGGCAATGATACAAAATTTGTCTATCGATCGTTCGGTCCTGGGCTTTTTCGTTCCAAAACCAGTTCGTCCCATGGCTTCTTCATCCCATGATTGTGCGCCACTCCATTTGATAGGGGATGAATATTTAACAGTCGAAATACATTTCAAAATCATAGTTTTCAGGTACAAACTTAATTCAACATTACATGGCTTCTCTCTCTACCCATCGTGCACCGTCACCTACTGTCAAAGGACGTTACTCCTAATTATCAAAAGGAGACCACATTACATTTTGTCATGGGTACTCTCCCTTCCACCAAAAAGGTATTAATCTGCTTAGTTGGTTAGCTTTCAAGCCAAAATTTGAATATTTCTCTTTTTCTTTCAAATCAATGATTCCACATAATGGCTTCCTTGACAAACACCACCTCAGTGTTCTCAATGCTTTGATTTTTATTTGTAGCTGAATGTATAATTATTCGCAACAAAATTTGGCGTAAATTTTCGTGTTTAGGACATTTATAAAGTGAATTTCCTTCTCTATTTCATTTAGTTCGCATGGGCTGCAAGTACGTTCGTTTAAATTGTTGTCCAAAGAGTCTACAAATTTCTATCCTGAAATACATGATACTAAAATGAAATTTCACCAATTTCGATCCCGCCGTTTTAGATATGATTGAATTAGATAATTGTCCATCTAAAGGGTAGGCGAGTGTTTGCCAAAATAGATCCACAACTATGTATATTGTACACCACGGAGATGCTTCGACCATTTGCCACACAATCACGTGTATTGACGACCCTATGAAAGAAGGCTTTTGAAAACATTGAAGAAAAAGGTGAAAACGCTGGTAACCAGCATTTTATCTTTTTTCTACAATGCTTTCTGTCCTTTCAGAGACCGCCGTCGTAATTTGCGCCAGATTTAACTTCTCAACAGCAAGTGTGTTTAATTTGGACCGGTCTTACATTTGGTCTTGTTGTCAGAGCATGCATGGCTACTTGCATGCATGGACTGCTGACAACTAAATTTAACCCTTTACCAAACGACAAAGTTTTAGACTGGTCCAAATTGAAAGCACTTTCAGACGACAAAACAAACATAACTCAAGAATTGAAATTTGTTTCCAGGAGGGTAGAACATATTGTGGGAAAAGGAGAAAACACTGGTTACCAGCATTTTCTCCTTTTCCCACAATGTTTTCAAACGGCCTTTATCCCGGGGTCGTAAAAGCCAGGGATTGTTTGATAAAGGGTTTAATCAGACTGAACGAAACTACGATTTAAATTTCAAGTCAATTTTCCTAGATTTTATATTCGTTTGAAAAAACACGTATTCATTGTATTTACAGGACTACCAGACGTTCTATGCGGACACAACACGTCTTTAGAAAATAGTTGGAATACCTTCACATCAACAGAAAGTGAAATTCTTCTTCAATATCGTTGGAGTGATTATGGGGAACGATTTACAGGCAGCTTCAAATTGACATTCATTTCATTTTACGATGGTATATGGAACTCTCTCTCTCTCTTGTATTGGAGAACGCAATTATTACAACAAGAGCGGCAAATTGTCGCAAGATACGCCCGTCTTACCCCAAGTTGTAAAGCTGGGGCATGCACAGGACAAAATTCAAGTATGAAAAACGACAAAGGGCACTAACTAAAAAATTAAGCAAGCAAAAGTTATGATTCCTGTGCATTGCACCCCCACCCCCTTGGTGAGATCTATCCATCCATGAAATTTCATAACCCTAGCTAGTATAGTTTTGGAGATATGCTCAAGACAAAATTCAAGTATGAAAAACAACAAAGGACAATAACTCAAAAATTAAGCAAGCAAGAGTTATGATTCCTGTGTATTGCACCCCCCCCCCTTTTATGAGATCTATCCACCCATGAAATTTCATAGCCCTAGCTAGTATAGTTTTGGAGATATGCTCCGGACAAAGAACTGGACGCCACGGGTGATCCCATAATACGTCCCATCTTCGACGGGCGTATAAAAAATTACGGCTGTCAATGAGTCTGATGAAATCCCAGATTCCCTGAACCGCTGTGTGGTTACCTAGTTACTCTAAACTATTACAATTTCAATCTGGCAATTCCAAGAAAAAAATCTGTTGGTAACGCAAGGATACCCTTTGACAAGGCACTACAATACACATGCCCACTACTAGCTAACCTAAGGAAAGACATATAAGAAAAGCATGCCGTCACCGCGGTGTTAGGTCCAGAAAGTCATGCAAGCAACCAATAAATAAGAGCCAGATGTGTAATCTTTTCAAACGGACAAAATCAGAGGAGTCCAAGTACAGAAAAAGGTAGTAAACTCTTCTGTTCTATTCAGTGGAGAGATGTTTAGGAGTAGAGAAACCCAACACCTTCATTCTGATTGAAGAGTTTCAGAACTTTCAAAAAGTAGCACCCTTATCCACAATCATTTGGTCATGTTTACGATTTGTAACCCTTAACCTAACAATCCCAAGGTTAACCCATTACCACACAATCCCTACTTTTGACACCCCTGAGAAAGAAACCTTTAGAAAACACTGTGGGAAAAGGAGAAAATGCTGGTAACCAGCATTTTCTCCTTTTCCCACAATGTTTTCTACCCTTCACAAAACAAATTTTCAGTCACTTTTATTTTGTTGTCTGCAAATGCTTTGAATTTAGACAAGTCTATAATATTGTCATTTGGTAATGAGTTAAAGTACTCCGATGTAAAATTCATCAGATAAAATTGTGGGAAATGGGAAATGCATTTTCGTCTTTTTCCCCAGTGTTTTCTACCCTATCAAGGACATATTTCGGTATTTGTGCCACCTTCAATTAGTCACCTGCAAACGCTTTTAATTTGGACCAGTCTAAAATATTGCCTTTTTGTAAAGAGTTACAACAGTTAAGTCTATGATTCGATCTTCTTATAAAGATTCAAACGACACGGGTCTTT
This sequence comes from Tridacna crocea, assembly GCA_943736015.1. Classification (NCBI taxonomy): domain Eukaryota; kingdom Metazoa; phylum Mollusca; class Bivalvia; order Cardiida; family Cardiidae; genus Tridacna; species Tridacna crocea. The sequence goes on from OX031063.1 coordinate 48,380,872, forward strand.
TCTTTCAGGTCCTTGTCAAGATGTTCAAGGAATATTTTCCTGTTCCAATGACCGATGTATATCGACAGAGATAAGCTGTAGTGACGAACTAAATTACTGTGGGAACGGTGATGATAGTAACTGTCATCTTTACAATGCGCTACATACTGTGCTAAACTCGGTTCTTGGCACTGTCAAAGATGTGGGCATCATTGTGGCAGTTTGTATAGGTATCGCCATCATCAAATTTTGTGTTTACGATCGATGTAAAGCGAGATACGGGTCAGTGGAGAATTTTCCCATCTTGTCACACTTCTGTAAAAGAACTGTGAGTATCTACATTATTTGGTCATCTCCCGTTCAATCCCTTCCCTGACTCCATCCTGGCTTCGTATTACACTGTCCCGTCCGTTCAGTGTCCGGAAATTTAGTCATTTATGTACAAGAGTTGACACCCTGGGCCCAAGTAACACTCTCATTCTGGGCCTGTATTCACCAACCATTCTTGAGAATATTCTTAGTCTTATTCTTCAGAATTTTGTCAATATGAAAGTAACAGAGCTTCTGATTGGCTAAACCATTTGGTTTAGCCAATCAGAAGTTCTGTTACTTTCACAGTTGGAAAGTCTTGAAGAACAAGACAAAAGAATGTTCTTAAGAATGGTTGGTGAATACAGACCCAGGATTTAGAAAGTAACACTTCTGGTTGGCTAACCCAAACGGTTTAGCCAATCATAAGTTGTTACTTTAAATTTCCAGAACAACATGGACAACGTATAAAACACAGGAGCTGTATTCAACAGGACCTCAGTTAAATTCATAAGCTCATTCTAGGTGCAGAGAGTAACACAGCTTCTCGTTGCTTAACCAACAAATGGTTTAGCCAATCTAACTTGTGTCGCGTTTAAATTAGAAAATTCTTAAGAGTAAGACAACGAGTGTTCTTGAGAATGGTTGGTGAATATGTCCCGAGGGGTCGATAGCTCAATTTCTAGTTTGGCTTTTCAAAAATTGATGATAATCATTTACGAAACGGTTCATTCTTCTGTCACCGTTGATTATTTACATGAACAGTTTTCTGATGGAATGCAGCAAGTTTTACGGAAGTACTAGATCTAGTATCTTGTGCGATGTTTGGAAGAAAAAAATTCAGGAAAGTTTTGATAGGTGCTCTGGTCGCTGCGAAATGACTGAAATGATATTGAAAACGGCGATAAAGAGCATACAAGTAAATCTGTTTCTGTCGTTGTTAGAAAAGTTGCACCATTTGAGCCACATTTGAATTGTCGTCTGATTTTTTTTTCAATTAGAACAATCCTAAAATTTTGACGTCTGGTAAAGTATTGAACTGGATGATCTGTACATTGTACATACGTTATACAGAAAATGTTTATATTACTGCGAAACATATTCCGGGTCTGTATTCACCAACCATTCTCAAGAACGTTCTTGGTCTCAGTCTCCAGAATTTTCTAAATTTGAAAGTAACACAACTTCTGATTGGCTAAAACCATTTGTTTTAGCCAATCAGAAGTTGCGTTACTTTCAAATTCAGAAAATCTTGCAGAATAAAACTAAGAATGCTCTTAAAAATGGTTGGTGAATACGGGCCTTGTTAATAAAACGACACTAAAATTACAATTTGTCGATGGTCTTATCCTAAATTAGATCTCTATGAATAGAGTATCTGCCAGCAAGAGGGCATGAGTATTGATCGGACTGATTAGATCTGTGCAGCAAGCACCATCTATACAGTATATCTTGATCTACACTGTCCACAGAAGGCATCGCTTTAGGGGTTTAAAAAGTAGTCGAGTAATATTGGAATTTTTAGAATTTGGTGATACATTTGGCTTGCAACACGCCAAAAGGGACATTTAGACATTTGGGTAAAATCTCCTCGTAATCTGAAACGACATCTACTATTTTTTATGTAATCTTCTGTTTTTCGCAACTCTAACGTGACTGTAGCTAAAAAACCTGAAAGTAGTCGAAAGGTGCAGTCTCGATTAGCCTGTGCGGTCTGCGCAGGCTGATTCAAGACGAAATTTACGCAAATATCCGAATGCCCCCTTTTTCGGATGTTGCAGTCCATTTACCGTGTGACATCCTTAATTTACAGATCAATTCCAGTTCATCCTCAACAAGACATAATACGCAGTTAACCGAAAGGCGATCATCTGTGATAGATACAGGAAACGACGTGGAAGCTGACCAGATTTCTCTAAGGCTAAGCGAGCACAATGAGGCTGCAGAGACAACACGGACTCACACCGACGACCTGCCGTCATATGACACGTTCAGTAGTAACTACTACCAGTATACGTCACCCGAGTCAGAGCAACCACCAGAACCCTCGGCTCCTCCCATATCATCAGAGCCACTCCCACCACCGTCATACGAGGACGTTATAGCAAACAGTGACAAATATGTTAAACATTAGTTCAGCTTTTCTCAACATGTTAACGATAAAGATACGTAATCCAAGAGCAATTCCCTGTGGAAAGAGGGTTTAAAGGTGGCCCTTCAGAGTCTCGGACGAAAATTTACAAAAATGCAAAAAAATTATCCTTATACTCCCAAAGCCTTTTAATTTTCATTCATAAAACCCCAGTAGTCGAAAACCGTCCGACAACAAGAGAAATTAGAGATTTACTACAGCCCAGGCTGACACCAATGGGAGATACATTTTATTTTTAGATGATCAATTCACTCATTTACATACAGGAATACACAAACGAAGTTTCAATCAGTACATGTTTGTTATGCAATGGAATTTTAAGTGTTACGAGTCACGTGCAAGTCACTTGACATTCCCAAAATGCTTTATTGATTTTTGGCGCGAAATCTAAAAATAGCTTAAGAGGCTACGTAGCCTTTTAAGGGAACACCATCAAATTTTTTTTTTTTCGTAATTTTATGAATCTTAATTATTGATGATTTACATGTATACTATTTTTTCATATGAATTTCAGTGATATATATATTTTTTAATTTGGTGAGATGTAAAAATTCTAAATACCCACCTTAAATGTATCTGCAATAAGTACTGATTCAGGTCAGCCTGTGCCGACTCCGCCGACTTCCAAGGAGTTCAGATATGAAGTCTCATAAAATTTTGTCAAGGAGTTGTGAAGAAAAGGCTTCGGACCGATTCTTTACATGACGCAGCCTCAAATTGCGAAACCGGGAAAGAGGTATTTGCACATTGTTCCAAGAAGTTCATAATGAATTTTCATAAAATTTGGTCCAAAGGTTGTGGAGAAATGGCTTCAGACGGACGGACGAACGAACACTATTTGGAAAAAAACATTTTTTACATGAAGCCCTTTTCCGTGACGCAGCCTTAAATTGAGAAACCGGAAAGAGGTATTTGCGCATTGTTCCAAGGAGTTCAAATATGAAGTTTCATAAAATTTGTTCCAGGGGTTGTGGAGAAATGGCTTTGGACGATTTTTTTACATGAAGTCCCCTTTTTCCGTGACGCAGCCTCAAACGAAGAAACCGGGAAATAGGTGTTTGCGTATTGTCGCAAGGAGGAAAGACAAAGTTTCATAAAATTTGGTCCAGGGGTTGTGGAGAAATGGCTTTGGGCGGACGAACGAACTCGAACGGACATACGCCCAGCGTGGCGACTAGATCTACATGCTCCCCCGAATTTTTCGGGGAGCATTAAAACATCCTAATCAACTTTTTGTATGAAACCAGGAACAAAAAAAGAGGGCCATGGTGTCCCTGAATCGCTCACTAGAGTCAACAGGTTTCACTCCTCGTGCACAATGCAACTTCTGCTTATTGTTTTAGGTTAATTAAGCTTAAAATGTGGCCCCAAAAGCGTCCAGAAGGAAGTTGACCTAGTGACCTATTTTATCTTCATACGTGACCCGATTTAGAACTCAATAAAGCATTTATCGCGACAAACATTCTTCAGTTTTCAAGTTAATTGATCAATAGATATGGCCTCTGGAGTACCAACAATGTCAATAAATTGAATAAGTGACGAAGTTTGTGACCCCCCGGTACACCAATTTCAAACTCATTCGATATTTAATCTAGACAAAATATCTGACCAATTTTCAGGTCAATTGAGCCACAATTGTGGCCTCTAGATTGGCCTAAAGGTATTTCTTTAAGCTGTCATAGTTATCTAGATTATGACACCAGGTGACCCAATTTTGAACTCGTCTGATACATCATCAAGATAAACATTCTGACCAGTTTCCTTCAAGTCAATCGAGCAAAAAATATGGGCTCTAGAGTGCTGCCCACAATATATTTGTTCAATTTGACCTTGTGACCTAGTTTATGACCCTAGGTGACCCAATTTTAAACCCATCCAGTATTTCTTCAAGATAAACATTCCGTTTTCAATTAAGCCAGGAAATTTTAATGTGGCTTCTAGAGTATCCTAACGGTAGTGTTTTATTTTGACCTAGTGACCTAGATAATGACCCTGGGTGGCCCAATTTTACTTATCTTAAAATTCATCAAGACAAACATTTTCACCAATTTTCAAGTCAATTGAGCGAAAAAAAAAAATAAAATGGCCTTAGAGTCTCCACAAGGTATTGAGCTAGTGACCTAGTTTATAATTCCAGTTGATCCGAATCCGAACTTACCTGAGATTTCATCAAGACAAGCATTGACTAAAATTCAGGTAAATTGAGCAATAAATGTGGCCTCTAGAGTGCTCACAAAGTATTGCTTTAATTTGACCTAGTGAGTAGTGACCTAGTTTATGACCACAGGTGACCCAATTTTGAAGTCACTAAACACCTTGTGTTCAACTGGACTAACAAAGTTAGAACAGGTTCATTACATACAAAATATCAAAGCTTTACGCCTTCCAATTTCAGAAGAGAAGAATTTTAAAGTTTTCTTTCGTTGTTCTCATGTTCGCAATTTTTAAAATTGTGATCCTTGGGGCTTGGTCAGTTTTGATCCCAGCAGTATCATTTGAACAGACTTGGTAGAGGTCCTCTTGTAGATGCTCTATACTAATATCAAAGTTCTATACCTTATAGTTTTAGAGAAGAAGATTTTCCATGATTTTTTTTCCTAAGATTTTCCGAGATTTTGCTTTTCCCCTCTTTGGCAACCAGAGTTACTGATGGAATTCAGTATCTTGAACAACTTTGGCAGAGCTTCACAACAGGAACATCCTATCAAGGTTGGCTGAGTGGTTTAGAAATTGTGGACGACGGACGTTGGACATTGGGCGAACACAAAAGCTCACCTTGAGCACTTCCAGCTCAGATGGGCTAAAATACCTAATCACACTTTTGTATTGAACCCCTTCGCAGTTTCATACAAAAGTTCGACATTCCTTACAGTTCAGTATTACAGACAACAAATTGTACCCACATAATACTATCTACATCTTTAGTAAATCTAACATTGCGTTTTTATTTTATGTCCATTTCATTGACATTTCACAGTGCATTATTTTCTGCTAGATGGCATTCTACAAATACACATCACTCTATCTAATTTTGGCAGTCTGGGTACAGAAGCGGTCACATTTTTCAAAACAACCATTACTTTGAATTTCAAATGAAATAAATGTTTACTCAATAAAACGTTACTTGGCGCGATTCATTCAGTTATGATTGGCTAGCATGTAACCAATGCATCGGCAGTTTATTAAAACAGCTCCTACACACTTGGGTAATAGGCTAATTATTTCGGTATAAGCCCTACTTTTCCAAGAATTTCGGAGGATATGTGATGCGTCTATTAGCAGACAGCAATCTCCGAGTAGAGTTCTCGTTCGTTACTCTCACCAGGATTGGAAATGATCCGTAATGCAAGAGAGTGAGCAGACAGGTCTTCGAAGAATATTACCACCATGTTGTAAGCTGTGCGGGACGAAATGTAGTCACTTCCAAGATGGCTGAAACATGTTTTCGGGTCTTTCTAGACATATTTCACAAAAATGACCATAATCATTGGAAAGTAGATCTACCGCTGTACGTGATGAAATAAAAAAGTTATTGCTGATAAAATGTGACATCCACCTTTCTCCATGTAAACAGTCCGCCATTTTGGAAGTGACTACACATTTCGTCCCGCACAGCTTACAACACAGTGTCATCCGCAGACAAGGTTAGTACAACTTAGTCTTTGTCCTACTTTTCTATCCAATCAGAACGCTCACATTTGAAAATTTTTGACCGTCTATCTTCCATAAACTACCCAACGCAGGTTTATTTTGATCATTTATCCATTTAAACGTCGGAGTTTATCTGGATTTATTGCGCATGCGTACCTAAACCCTACCCCCCTCATTAATATTCAACAATTACTTAACCCTCTCCCAAACAAGCTTTTGTTTTTACGTGTCTGCAGTAGATCTACAAGCCTTTTGAAAACATTGTGGGAAAAGGAGAAATTACTTGTAACGAGCAATTTCTCCTTTTCCCACAGTGTTTTCTGTCCGTTCGGATAATTTCCTGCCATTGTTACGAAAGTTGAAATTGTCCTCTGCAAATCCTTTCAGTTTGGAAGAGTCTGAAATTTGTCGTTTGGGAAAGGGTTAAATTAGGTCTAGCACATGCCAAGTAGATCTACAAGTTATGCCGTTGAAAAAAAAGGTAAAACACAGATACAATTTATGAAATAAAAGCCGATCAATCTAGATCTGTATGGTCGGTTGTCCTCTGAAACATACCACCTGAAGCTTGAAACAAGCTGTTGTTACAGGGTTTAAGAAGTAAATCGACGATATGTTGAAATTTTAAGAAAAAATAATGCTGTAGTAGACTAAATCTAAATCTGTAGAAATTTTCATAGGCTGAGTCTAGTCGTTACTTCCTCAAAATCTTGGTCAAATTCTGCCATATTTGACATTGTTTAATAGATCTACTGGTGATAGTCAAGCGTGAACTGGAAATGAAGCTGATAATGACGGTTCTTTAACGCTTTCCCATATGACAAATTTTAGACCATTCCAATGAAAGCATTGGCAGATATCAAATTTTGAAAGTGGAACAAATGGCGTTGAGTTTTTTGACAGGGTAGAAAATATTGTAGGAAAAGGAGAAAATGCCAATACCAGAATTTTCTCCTTTTCCAAAAATAACCTTCCTTCCCAATTGATTGTTTGGTAAAGGGTTAAATACCACGTGGTCGTGTACGCGGTTTAGCCCCCGATATTCACGTGGAAATTACGTCATATTTAGGGATGATGGAATGATGACGTTTCTTTAGCGAATCAGCCAACTCCATATATGGGTGAAAGGGCTTTTCTTTGTGAATAGTGGATTCCTTATATGGAACATTATTTTGGCAATCCTATAATGTGGGCGGAAAAAGACTAAGTCAGTTAAACGCTAAGAAGTTCAAAATTAAACGATTTAAACAGCCACAGTCGTTCGCTACGCTCCCTCCTTTTGGCTGTTTAAATCGTTTAATTTTGACTTCTTAGCGTTTAACTATTACTTGGTAAAACTGCTCGTTTATGAAATAAAAACGACGTAATTCATGACGTCAAATGTTGAAGTATTGAACATTTGCAGTTTATTATTAGATCAATACGCTATACGTTTGTTAGACCATAGTTACTACAGATAACATTACTGTCCTCAAAGACGATGTTACTTTTTTACTGGTCGCCTCTAGGTACAGAGACGAGCAAGACAAAACAGTTGAAAGTTCCGCACATACTTTGTGCGCAAGTTTGAACTCTCATAATTTTGCAAAAAGAGCACAAATCTAGGACGTAAACATATCTGTTGACTGTATGATCCTTTGTTTGAAATACAAGTAGGATCTAATTCTCAATTCTGAACATAAGAGAAAACCCTGTTTTTCATCTTTTGATTTATATACATTCCTGAAGACACTCAAACTTGCCGCCAGGCACGATAAATTTCGTCACTGTTTTTTCCGAGATTACATGTTAAAAACGACTTCTAAAAGCTTGTTAGGTAATATAAGGTTTAATACTTTGTCTTTGGTCGTGTTACATGTAGTTACTTAAATGTAAAATTTGCATTTCGCTGCAATACAGATTAAACCAACGACACCGAAAGGCAGTAGTCTACATCGCTTTACCTTTGCTACTGGAAAATTTAGGATGGACTTGAGACGGTATTGTGTACAATAAATGTCCAAATATGAAAAAAAAAACAGTAGCGTCACATCATTGAGACTAGTTAGACCCCAGCAGAGTGAAAATAAGTTTAGTTGGTTGTATTGGGGCTTAACGCCACTTTAACAGCTGAGGTCATACCATGGCGGTCGGTGACGCCCATGTGTTTCCTGGATTTCGAACACCAATACTAACACAACTTTCTTTCGAAAACCACCAACTACTTTTCTCGCATGCTTCAGCAGAGGTGAGAGGCAAAAATACGCCGGAAAGAAAGTTCGCCTCAACCGGGTATCGAACTCGCAACCACCAGGTCACGAGTCTGACACGCTCACCACTGAGCCACTCGGGCGGGGCGAAAATAAGTTTAACGTTTCTCTTTAAAATTAAAGCCACAGTAATGTCAAAGAACAGGTAATTTTCTGTTTGTAACTCGAAAATATCACGGATTAACCATAACACATATAGGGTCTATATAAGATTGGAGAAAAACCCGAACGTGTGCTTTGGTTGCCATGATACACGCATGCCAATTTGCCAAATTCCATGGAGACGCCAGTCCGAGTCGAATTTTGGGTCACCATTGATCGAGACAACCTTCGTTATCGTTCGTGTATATTCGAACCAGGTCTTCGAGAACGCCATGTGATAACATTGCATCTCAGTAGTGCTATGACGTGGAAGACAGGACTACTGTATACACTTCCAATATTTTGCCATCGGAGAGTAAGATTGCTTATCCTGAACCTGTTTTCGTATTTAAAATGTAGTAAACTCTTCCTGTATTGATGATAAATGAATGAGCGACGATCAGCCCGTGTTGTTGTTTCTGTTTACGATGTCGATAAACTTATGTTTTTCAAGTCTAGAATTGGGACAAAACGATAAAATGAATGAAGGCTTTGTTTCGAGGCTTTAAATAATCACGTGGTGTTTACGTCACTAACACGTCACTGCGGAGATTTACGATGAAAAGTCGGCCAATCGGCGACGATCATCGATATAAACAAACAGATAATCCAGCATGGTTCTAGTTTCAAAATTCTTTTTTCTGCCACTGACTAGAATTTTTGCGAACTGCACCTATACATATCGTGGAAGTCATGATAATAGCCATGTTTTTACATGGTAAATATGAAATTTAATCTATAAATTGTTTATTCAGTTGGACGCTACCGAGACTTTAATGTTAGATATTGTTTTCAATATTAAGAGAAAATGAATTTATCTTGCAATTTGAAATTCGGACTGAACATAAAATCAAAAAGAAAAACATGAAATTTTACGTAGATCTACATGTTTGTCTGATGGTTAGACAGCAAAGTAGTTTCGATACTGCATATTTTTTCATGGAGCTTTAATATTGGCAACTCACAATACAGTTTCAGGTATCTTCTATATAACGTTATGTCGATTCATTCTTCAGGTATGCTTTTAATTTTATCCTTTTATCTCCAAAAGTATGTGACTTTTTTACGTCTAACATTTAATATACGAAATAGATAAGTGGACATGTTTTTGTCATCGTTTCGAAAAAATTCCTCGTACCAGGATTCACAAGTTCGCACAGGCCAACTTTGAAAAACTTTAAAGTGAAAGAGCAATTGATCATTATGAAGAAATGCCCCTGTTCTCGTAACATTTTTGTGCAAGGTAGAACACGTTACATCGCTTCCAACCGTATTTTCCGTTAACAGGACGAATAATTACCTTTTTTTCTTTGGTCTCGGATGAAGATCAGATGAAACGCGGACAGATACTAGTTACTTGTCCTTTGACACGGCACAAGGGCCTGTACTTGCAAAAAAAACTCTTAAGTTGCTTATTTAGCCTCTTTATAGATTTAGAAAGTAAAAGTTATTTGTGCTTGGCTAAACTTCTCGGTTAATGAGAAATTACATTACTTTGAAGTTTAGAAGATTCCTGAATTAAACTAAAAATGTTTTTTGAAAAATGGTTGAATCCAGACCTAAAATGCCATTGCACCGTAAAGAGTTGGTTAAAGTGATCACCTGGCTGACTGTGGCTTCTAAATTCCCAGATGTAGACTCGGTTCCTTGAACAGCTTTATGCCGCCATATGTGCGTCCAATAAACATCATTTTGCACCTTTAATTATTATGTAGATCTATATCTAAATTTCTTCTTGTATAGACAGCTTTGTAATTTGTTGGTACGAGAGAAATAATGCAAACAAGAGGACCAGAATGGTCTTTTATCGCCCACCCGAGTACTAAGCAGTAAAGGTCTACAATGAATATAAATATCAAATATCAAAGTTCAAGGCCAAATAATTCTGACAGGGTATGCAACTGTGCAAAAAGCATTTTCTTCTTATCCCAAAATGCTTTTACAACCCTTCTTCTTTATGGTCATTGAAAGTCAGGATTGTATGGTAAGGGATCGAATTAACTTGGAAAGCCAGGCATCAATGTCCTGGTCAAAATGGTGGTCGAATGACTTGTGACCACCAGGGCGGGGCCAGTTTGAACCGCAGGGGCATCGTATGAACAAACTTGGTAGAGGTCCACTAGAGGATGCTATATACCAATGTTAAAGATCTACGACTTCCTTCTTTATTCCTGTTTCTAAATTTTTGACCCCTTGGGCGGGGTAAGTTTTGACCCCAGGGGCATTGTATGAACAATCTTGGTAGAAGTCCACTAGAAGATGCTACATATCAAATATCAAAGCTCTACACGTTCTAGTTTCAGAGAAGATGAATTCTAAAGTTTTCCTTCCTTGTTCCTATGTTTCGAACTTGTGACCCCCAGGGCAGGGCAAGTTTTGACCCCAGGGACATCATATGAACAAACTTTGTAGAGGTCCACTGGGAAATGCTACATACTAGTTTCAGAGAAGAAGATTTTTAAAGTTTTCCTTCCTATGACTTCCAAAAAATCCATACTATTTTCACTATCCTCAAAGAAAAAACAAAGGATGAATTGCATGGCCACAATTTTAAAGGTGGCTTTCTCCAAAACTCCGACAATCTAGAGTGCTTTTATCTCGTAATGTACAAAATATTGAGAGGTTATTTTCTCCAGTTTGAATGAAAGCGGCAATTTGTTACGATGAATGACTGGTAAGAATGATAATATAATATGATAAGAATAATAGGCTAAAGAAAGTAATTAAAGCCGCAGTAAAGCCGAAGTATAGGAAATTTCCACCTTTTAAAAACTCGAAAAGGTGACGGATTACCCATCACAACATACATGCTTAAAGTTTAAATAAAGTAAGCTACCTTTGCAGTAACTCCTCATTTTTCTGTTCATGCCGTTTAATTATAGTTTTCTGTTTTTTTTTGTTTTTTTTTTCAGCTAATCGTTCGTCTTCACTCACTTCTTGAAGTGTGTCTTTCAAACGAGGATCTGTTTTAATATCAGACTCTTTTACATTTCTGGTCTTTCCCAGCGTGAACTTCTTTGGTTCAGCCGGCACTTTGTTGAATAGTTCGTTCTTAAATTGAACCATTTTTTCACAGGCGTATAACCTTGAAATCCTAAGCAACAATGGCACCACAATCCTGTAGGCAGCTGTCCAAGAGTAAGAAAAACAACTGCCATACCACAAACCACCTTGGAATCTGTTTCATTCATCAGAAAAATATACACAGCACAGTAAAAATGGTTTAGCACAACAGTTCAGAGACAAGAGATCCCTTTTTTAAATATCCCTTAATTCATTTTGACTGGATAAAAGGAATCAGTCTTTCTCAATCCAACACATGAATTGAAAAACTAATTTTTCAGCCAACAGCTCATTCAAAATAATAAACTTAATTTAGTGGAATGTTATTGATTAAGAATGCTTGCCATGTTTCTCTATAATTCAGCAGTATTCCTATTTACAATTAAAAATCTACTTTACATGAAGTTTACCAATTACCTATAAAATTAACTTTGATCAATTAGATTGTCTTTGGACCCCAACACAACATACACACGGTCATACAATACTGTTGCTAGTTGCTCAGTCAGTTGTCTTCGAAAATTCTTCTGATGAATCTGGCTCCTCCATAACCAAAGTATTGTAAGTACAAACATAGAGAAATACAATTCTACTAGAATTAATTGTGATTACCTCTGTGCCAATTTAATTCTTTACTTATGGTAAACCTGCATTCACTTCAACATGAAACTGAAGTCACAATAATAATCAGCATTGCTTCTTGATTAGGCCTCATTCGTTCACATGAGAGGCATGGTTGTCTAACTTAATACGTTTATAACCATGTGAATGACTATTAATAGAAAAGTAAATTAATTAATATCGAGTGTTAATATCAATTTAACTCTTTACCAAACGACCTGTACGAAAATTTCAGGCAGATTCTGGGCGGAAAAGAGGCAGATTTGGACATTTTACGCGAAATTCTAGGCAGACACGGAAACCACTGCCGATGTCCGCCTCTTACCTGGCGGAAAAATTTCAAATTCCACCTCTAGACAAGAAACCTTCCTAAAAAGGTCCGCCTGTAAATTAGTACCTTTACGGAATTTTCGTACTTAGACATTATTTGCTGGTGGAAAAATTTAACTTTTATACTGAGAAGATGCGGATATTTCGGTCTTAGAAAATACAAAAGGCACTTTTTACATAGAAATTATTTGCTGGCGGAAAATTCTAACTTTTACACTGAGAAGACGCGGACATTTCGGTCTTAGAAAATTCATGGGGTGGAAATAGAAATCTTAGAAATCATGAAAGGTGGAAATTATGGTCTCAGAAAAAAATCAGATGTTTGATTGAATTTCTTAGGAAAAAACCATGAGGCTAAAATTTCAAACAGAATTGTGACGTGATAAAGGATTTCTGTTGTTTGTAAAGGCCCGGCACAGGCCAAAGTATCAAAGTAGGTGTCATATAATATGAAGTTTTGGATTAAGGCCCCTTTTTCCTTGTCATTTTACAAGAAACCCCCTTTTTCCATGACAGAGGGTCAAATTGAAAAACACATACAGAAACAAGAGCACACTTTTGGTGAAACTTTGAAAAAACAATATAACCATGAAGTTTAATGAAACTGTGACCTAAACTGAATGAGATATTTGTAAAAATTGGAATTTTGCGAGAAATCCCCTTTTTCCATGACAGAACGTCAACTTATAAAACGCCTAGATTAAGAGTAACAAGGGCACATGCTGAAACTTTCCATAAACAATATAACCATGAAGTTTCATGATATTTTAACAAAAAACGAGTAAGATATTAGTAAAAATTGCAATTTTGCATTAAGCCCCTTTTTCCATGACACAGGGTCACCGTCAAATTGAAAAACCGGGAAAGCTACGTCGGCGCTTTACCCTAAGGAGTTCATACATGAAGTTCTATCCAGTTTGGTCCAGGGATTGTGGAGAAATGGCTTCGGACGGACGGGCACACGAAGCGGCGACTATATGCTCGTCCTTGAGGGAGCATAAAAATTGCATGAAAAAGTCGATGGCAAGAATTCGTGTTTGCTTGAAAAAACGAGCAAGTGTTTACATACAGTCAGTCAACAGCGAGTATTTCAACGAGAAAGAAAGGTGATTATTTGCATGCGATGGGACACACACACATTATGGTGAGATGTGAAAAATCTAAATACCCACCTTTAAGAACATGCTAGTTTAAGTTTTAGGATACAGTTTACTATAAAAATCGAAGAACTGTAAATAAATCTATCAAAAAAGCACAGCTTGTTCAACCATTAATTCATGATTAAATGATGCAAGGATATTTTTCCTTAAATAACATAAACCTTCTGTGGATATTTTTCCTTAAATAACATAAACCTTCTGTAAACAATCTCATGCGTTCTCTTTGAAATTATTAGTTCATCTGCAGTGTTATGTGTGGCTTTCCGTACCTGGGCGTTTGCAACTTCATTATATATAGATGGATAAGTGAAAGTTTTGATAATCCGATCACTTCCTAATGCTGGCCAGTCGTCAGCTAATCCAGTTTGTTCAAAGTTGGAATTTGTTTGGGTTTCAAGGCCGTCCTTATAAATAATCTTGCAAACGAAATATGCCAATGCTGATTCAAATGCAGCCTATCACGACATAAATGATGATCAACCTAGAAAAACCATCAGTAAAGCTCTGGAAATATGTCCAACTCTGTGTAGAAAAAAGTAATTCTTATTGGACACGTCCAAATTGAAAGGACTAGCACATCACATCATAAATGTGGCTCAAAAAGGATATAATTAGTTTAAAGAATAAAAGAAACATTGTGAGAAAATGCTGCTTAGCAGAATTTTCTCAAATACCCAGTCTGTCTCTAAAAGGCATCTCGTTCAGGATCATTAAAACCGTGGCTTCTGTGAAAAGGGTTAAAGGGACTTGTTAGCCCTTTCACCGCAAATTATAATTCTTGTATATGACTGATAAATATAACCATGGTAAGTATAATTTTCTTTGAAAGTATAAAATAACAGCAATGATACCTTTAGTAAAAAGGTCTATATCTGCCATCTTAAATAAAAGGGTAGTCAGTTTACAATTAGTGACTTCATCTGTCTCATGAGATCAGATATGATATCCGTCTGATAATTTGAAGACAATTCCTTGTAATTGACCCTTGTTAACTGTCATTTGATTTTCAAGTAAGTCTTTGCAAAACTTTGGCACAAATTTAAATATTCATTAAAAGGCTATTTACCCCAATTAAGAAAATAAATCTGTAACATGTTTTTTTCATGAAACTCTCATTCTAATATAACATGTGAATTCGGCTCTATAAACACACTGCAACGAAAGTATTTAAATGTATATTATTCTATTACCTAGTGACATCATTCTTTAAAGACTGACGTCATTATGCATAAAAAACCAAGATATTCAATAGAAAAAAATCTGCGTGCACGTTTTTAACTCAATGTATGAACTTGCTTTCCTTTCATTAACAGTTGGTCATGTTCGACTCGAAATAATCTTCTTTCTGTCGTGATTTATCATTCAATAGTCCATGTTGTGATTTATTTGGCGCAATGAAATAACCAGTCGGGCTATCGCCCTCATGGATTATTTATTGTGCCTCATAACTCGCAACTGTGGTAGATGTTATTTATTTCAGCTTTTAGTCTGACAGACAATCACTTAAAGAACAACTGCATAATATGAAATAAAAAATTCCAAAAGCTAATCTCACAGCATAGTCTCTGATGATATTTCTTGTGCAAGTTAAGCAAGCTTTAGACCATTAGTTAAGCAAACCATTTGGCTTCATAAAAGTAATTTCTACTAACTATTTTGCCAGCAAAGGGCCGGCGACTCCCTATGCAACTTATCTCATGATTTATTATCATTTTGAATCATTTGCTAGATATTAAAACCTATCTGAATTTTGTACATAAGAAATTGTTGCCGAAGTCTTTTGTTCCTTATTGTTGGGTATATGAAAGGTAAGGAGCAGAGCAAATACGTAGGGTAGGGATGCAAACTTCTACTCTGTGAATGACAAAAAGTTCAAGGCAACATCAGTGTTGTTTCTTGGCCGAAAATACTGGTTAAAATCTTAGGGGACATACTGTAAAGCAGAGGGACAAAGACCACAGTAGTATAGGTAGGTAGACTGGGTTAGTAACCCAGTCTACCTACCTCCTATGGGAGGCACTCTGGGTTGCTGGGGGAGGCACTCTGGGTTGCTGTAACCAGAAAAACTAGCCCAAAAAGTAAAAGTATTGGTTATCTCCCCTGATTTAGAAATAACCCAGACTGCCTACCCTGGGCAAGTCGAGGGGAGGCACTCTGGGTTGCTGGGGAGGCACTCTGGGTTGCTGGGGAGGGATTTTAACCCAGACTGCCTATCCCGGGGTAGGCACTCTAGGTTAATTCCTAGGAAGATTAACAATTTTAGAGAAAGATAGATCTTTCTTGGTAAATGGTAGCCCTGAAAAGGGCTGTTTTGTTTTTGGAGGCTGTGTTTTTATGCACAACCTCCAACTTTTCTACAGACCGGACAGCTGCTTGCTGTCCGCCTCCTCAACCTCTTTAGTTGCTGTTCATCAAGGTTGAACTTCAACGAGAACGACGGCTCATCATCGTCATCCCAGCATTCTGTTACTAGGATGACAAACTCCTTCTTTTCCGTTGCTGGAGCTGGCTGTGGTGGAGTTGGTTGTGGAGCTGACTGTGGTGGGATTTGGGCAATATCCCAAAAGTCCCACCCCATAAACAGGAGCCTTTCCCCGAAGGCAGGTTGTCTTTGCCTCCTAACTGTCTCAGCCTCAATCCTTTGCAGTTCGTTAGCCTTCTCTAACTTTAGCTGGAGGGTCTCCGCCGCTCTCATTAAATTTTTCATCGTCTTCTTAAGATCTTCCATCGTTGAAATGAAAATGACAATAATGAAATAGAGCCGGCTTTTATAGCTTTACAGGAGGATTGACCTACTTTGACTCTGAATTAAGAACGCGTTCCTGGCAGAAAGCACCCCAGAATTAACGCTGACCAATCAGAATTAACGTTATATTTCTGTATTGGTAAATATTTATTCTTACTCTATGAAGGAAAAAAGAGCTATGCTATTTAAGTGTTACTGATACTTGACAAATTTGAAAGAAAGATCTTTTCTTGGTGATGGGTAGCCCTGAAAGGGCTGTTTTTTGTGCAGAATCCTCTTTTTTATCCTCTTTTTCTTTCCATACTTTCTGTTGGATTTAGGATCTGTATCAGATGTTCAACTTCACGCCTGATACGTCTCATACGTTCTCTTTCTTCTATCCAGTAAAGTAATGTGAGGATAATTGTCAATCCAAACATTGTGGAATATTGTCTTAGCTCTACGATAGTCGAGTAGCGAATGATAAATGTATGGAAAATATCGCTGCTTTTTATACGCCAACAGAAGGATTGACCTACTTCGGTTCAGAATTAACATTGTCCAAAATGTTTATTGTTGACCAATCCATAGCTTTGTTACGATTTCTTGTTCGGGGACAGAAAAACAAGAGTTTGACTAGCTTGTGGGTTTTTTGAGAGAACAAAATGACAATTTTGAAAGAAAGATCTTTTCATGGTAATTGGTTAGCCCTGAAAAGGACTGTTTTTTGACAAAAGACTGGACTGGAAAAGACTGGAGAGACTGGTTGGACTACCAAGTGGACGTTACCTCCGGTTTATCCCAGCAAGATGAGGAGTTAGCTGATAGATCTTAGGAATAAGTACCAGAAGTGATCAAACTGATACTGCAAGGAAGACATGTTGATCTATTCGAAAGCTGGCAAGCGAATGATAAATGTATGGAAAATATCGCTGGTTTTTATACGTCAACAGGAGGATTGACCTACTTCGGTTCAGAATTAACATTGTCCAATCAGAAACATCGATACATTTCTCTATTGGTAAATGTTTATTGTTGACCAATCCATAGCTTTGTTACAATTTCTTGTTCGGGGACAGAAAAACAAGAGTTTGACTGGCTTGTGGGTTTTTTGAGAGAACAAAATGACAATTTTGAAAGAAAGATCTTTTCATTGTAATTGGTTAGCCCTGAAAAGGGCTTTTTTAAGAAGGATTTGATGAATTGTCAAGCCCTACCGTTCTTCTAGACGATTTACTGGGATGATTTCACATCCGCAGAATTCGCAGCAAACTGTAGACCCTTCATCATCATCATAGAATCCTTCATCTGGCTCTGGACAGTTGTGCTTTTGTCCAAGATAGTCCAGGAGTGTGAAGCATTTCCCATTCTCTATTTGACATCTGCTTGCGCAGTGAGGACAGAGAAGAATCTGAACCATACTGGAGCGAATATGTTTTTCTGTGAGAAAACATTGTCCTTATATAGTTCACAGCATGGATTGACCTACTTTTGCCTCTGAATTAACGTTGTCCAATCAGATACATCGTTATATTTCTCTATTGGTAAATGTTTATTGTTGACCAATCCATAGCTTTGTTACATTTTCTTGTTCGGGTTAGGGAAAACTAGAGGATGACTGGTCTAAGACTTGTGACTATTTTTGCGTTTTTTGACAATTTGAAAAGAAAGATCTTTTCTTGGTGATGGTTAGCCCTGAAAAGGGCTGTTTTGTTTTTTGAGGTTGTGTTTTTTTCCACTTCTAATGACAACAACCGAAATTCGCCTGGCAGATGGGGCATACTCCAACTCTTTTTGTGATCGTCATTGCTCCGTTATTGAAAGTTATCTTTCTTCCAAATTTGACATCAACCAAGATAATGTCAGGTGTTGTCTTTAAGAAAAGCTGAACTAATCTCTCACCGAGATCTTTGTACGGCTGTGATATACGTTGTAGATATCGTTTTTCCTCCTCTTGTACTAGCTGTGTGTTTAGTAGTAATAGCTGCTGGCCAGCATCTAGATAGTCTCGAAGAGACGCAGTTGATGGTTGTTTTCCTCCATATTGTTCTCCTCCATATTGATTTTTTAACTTTCGAACTGCTCGAGAGCTGAGAGTCGAATGATGAATGTTTGGGGAAATATCGGCGTTTTTATACGCCAGCAGGAGGATTGAAAAATTTAAGAGCGCGGACCTGGCGGAAAGCACATACATTTTTCCCCAACCTATGTTGTCATGCTAAATATAGCAAAAAGTTATGACTCGTAGCATGGGGAAAAATGTAAGCAGAACGGGGTCTTATGAAAAACTCGACTGTTTTTAAACTTTTTTATTGAACAGAACTGAAACAATGAACATATTTACAATGAACATCAATGAACATATAATCAATGAACTGTTAACAACAAAGATCATTTTGAAAAATGTTTTTTCACTGTTTGTGGGGGAAAGTCTCTGATATTTTCTTGTATAGAATTCCATAGTGTTGATTAAACCACAATCATACATATCGATCGTTTCGATGGTGTTCCGTTGAGAGGAATTTCTGTTGAAGATATTTCTGTATATTGTATCCTCTAGCAGCAGCATCCAATGCGAAGATACAGTAAATTCCGCAAACTTTGCCCTGTAGACTCTGAAGAGTTTGTCGATTGTATCTCCACGATGAAGAATGATTGTCTAAAAAGTTAATGATTTCTGACTCAAGTGGTGGTAGTCCATAGGGATCAAAGTATAGTACATTGTCATTATTATCAAATATCACTGCCTGTTTGATCTTTCTGTATTCACAATGTAAGCTTTCACATGTTTGGGTTTTTGTCGAGGTAGCTGGTCTTTTGCACAGACTTTTGCCTGTAGATTTTTTATCCAGATTCCATGATCCAATATGTATTGAATTTCAGAAGTATACATCACGTCTTTTTTCTATTCACTTTCTTTCCAGACTTGTTTTACTTTGTCACACCAGTATTGTAAGCACGACTCCGTGATTTCAGATAAAATGTTTTGTTTTATATTTTGCCATAATCTGTAGGCTTCCACATAGTCACTTTCATCGAGTTTCATCTCCATTAATTCAGGATACCATTTTTCCATGATTCTGTATGGATTTAATTCCATCATAGCTTTTTCTATGAACATATCTGTATGTTCTTGTCTGTCCTTGAATAAACATAGTTCGCACTGTATTTGACTGGGATGATCCACTTGACATCCAAAACACTGGTTGTGAACTTCACTGGCTATCAGATTTTGTAGTTCTTGAATCATATGTTTTTCAAAGCTGTTGTGAATGTCATTTTTCCGAGTAGAAAGACACTTTGAGGTGGAATATTTCACTTTTTCTGCTTCTTTTCTCAGTGATATAGCAAATCTGAGCCCCAACATTGTTTATTAGTTCTTTTTTAGTCCTGAAAACGACTATTTTTCAATACTATACTCTTTAGTCCTGAAAAGGACTGTTTTTTTGTGAAAAGTTGTCTTTCGATATACACTCTCTTTTTAGCCCTGAAAAGGACTGTTTTTCTGATGTATCTTCCAAAAGTTAATAATCTGTGATGACTTCTCTCAAACTGTTGATTTCAATCTGATTGTCAAATTCAGCAAAGACAATAACGTTGATCACTGTGGCCAGAGCTTGGGCGAATTGAAGCTCAATTCGAAGACTTCCAGTTTTTATAGGATGAAGTTGACCTTCTTCACTACCTTGATCGGCTGTCAAATCGTAGCCCCACAAACAGTATCCACCAACATAGTCTTCTTTGTCAATATCAAAGGATTTATTGAGTCCAAGGGCTGAGACAGCCTGATACATAGACAAATATGATTTCAAATACAACCCATTTTCAAAGTCAGGCTCAAAGGGTCTGTTATGAATACTGTGGCCATTACATGATACATCTATTTTTGACAGATTAAAGTGTTGAAAGAAAAATGGATTGTTAGCATAACCCCCATTATAAGCAGCATTTGTTACCATTGTAATGAAAATACGTTTCGGAAGCTCTCCGTGAAACAAATGATCTTCAATTTTAGACTGAAGACCATTGCCGATGGTAAACGTGTTTACTTCTACCCTGCGGATAGGAATTTTCATGTTTTGCTGAGCAATAACGTGATTTAGATCATTTGCAACAACAGGTAGCAATTCAACATTTCGTACATGAAGACTGACTGTTTCCATTACAATTTTTGCATTTGGTGCAGCAGTACCTCCTGTAAGGCAAAAGGTTGACGAAGCTCTGTTTAATCTAAGTCTGATTTCAATTCCGTTAGGTAAATATTTTTCTTGTTGAAATAGATCAAGATGCAATCATCCGAAAAGCTCTAAGTTTTGCTTAGTGCGATTTCACCGATTCTTTTTCTTAGTCCATGATTTTCCCCATCATTGTTGAGTGCTTCGAAATGTTCAGTAGTGTCTTCAACCCAAAGTACGCCAGCTTTCAAAAACGTAGACTTGCTGTCGGCATTATATGACAGAAGATTTTCGATATACGCTCTGTATGGATAGGTATCTGAATCACTGCTGATTAGTTTATTATTTAGATACAAATCGATGCTGCTAAACATACTATGCAGGAAATTATTTACAGGCGCCACATTTGAACCGGCGTCTAAGTTACTTCCGTCGGCTTTAACGATTTTGAATTTGATATACAAATACGATTGTTACAAATCTGTCTAATGTTCGGTTTGAGGCGGTATAATGAATTCTATCGGTGAATTGCTTGTCAAAGATGCTATTGGAAAATGTTCAACCCATTGACTTTCTTGCATTGTTGTCATTGTAGGTGGTACGGAAAGAAGATTGAGTTCTGATTTACTGCATTCACAAGACCCGTTTTGCATCATTTTTTCAATCAAATATATCAAGAGCCCTTGGCCTAGTATAATGATTTCTTTGTCTTTTATTAATGATCTTACCGCTGCGAGATCGAGAAGATAAATGACGTGATTTTTACGATTTTCTTTTATTTATCCCTGTCATTAGCTTTTGTGCTAAATTATGAACAGATTGTTTCCGCCGTGAAACTGCATTTTTTGGGGGTTTTTACCATGTAAAAAGATATCTTTTGCTGCACCTAATCCTTGTCTGATTCCTTCTTTTTTTACAGCATTGAAGCCAGATTTGACCAGGGGTTTAAGTAATGGAGTTATTGTTTTAAGTGCTGATTTAAATAGGGAACCTAGTCCATATCCATATTGGTGTTTTACACCGCGATAAACTGGTAACATTTTCTTTGTTAATATTTAAATATTTGTCAAATATTTTTTATTTTTTCTGTCTGAAATGCAACTTAACGATTGTCTTACCAGTAATGAAATGAAATGGTATACCAGAATCCCCTGTTATTTGAATGTGAATAATATCGAAATCAGATTTCGAAACGGGGATATAATGCGGTAATGTAATTTCATGGTTGATATGCTGGGCTTCATAATTATTTTCACCTGTTTCGTTTGGTTTGAACGGTAGAACACGAAGTATGGGAGCAAGTGTATCACCCACTATAGTGTGTTCAGCAACATCTGAATAAACAAACAGATGGTTGTACCCAGCATCAATGTTAGGAGTGTATTTAAATGCATCTAAAATATTTCTACCCGGAAAAATTGTCTCATGTTTTAATACTGGTGATCCTCCCAGTTTTAAAAACAGAGCTGGATGAAATTTGATTCCGGTTCTTGTAATATTTCTGATTGCCAATTTCGGGCGTTTGGACGAGGTTGAATAGCTAATAGACACTAGCATTGAATGCTTCTGAAAGATACAACCTAGGTTATTTTGAATCCAATCTTCAATTACCTCTATAACATGTTTTGGTGAAGGGTAACTGCCTGGTGGAAAAGTAAATGCAATTGACCACTTTACTGCATCACCCTTATCGTTTCGTCTTAATGGAGATATCTGCATACTATCTCTTTTTCTATCTACCGCTGCTGCTGCATTGTATAAACTAAGATCTGACGTTATAATTTCGAACTTCGCTTCATGTTCACTTATGTTTAAAAACTGAGAGGGGGTAATAAGTTGAACTAATGCTACTTCCCAATTTTCCCTGTCAATATGAATTGTCTTTGGTAAATGAACTTTACAACAACACTGTGTGTTGTTCGGATAAAGGTTTATGGAACTATCGCTAGGCAGAGTAACATAAAACGAATTCATTTTTGATTATTTTTACTGTCAACGAAATCAAGCCCTGGTTGTTTTTGTCCTGACTTTGTGAATTTTAACCCCGGAGATGGGAGAATATACCCCAGTGAACTACTTAACAGTACCAACCACAATTCACGATCCTGACTTTGAATACTTAAATGTACTATTGAGGTTGCAATAATTGCGTAAATAACTATAATCTGTGAAATATACGTAAACTGATTCTTTGGAACACGATTTCTACAGCAATTTTAATTTTTAGTACTAGCACTATCGACACTTTCTGTCCCAGATTCAATGTTTGACTGTGAATTCATCATAAATGTGCTGACTTTTTATTAAAAAAAATCTTGTAGATTTTTATAACTTATAAGATTTTTTTCCAGACACCAAATGGGATTCTGGTATCCAACTTTGAAATTTTTTTGGATAACCTTTCCAACTGACTTTTATTTCTTCGATTATTTTTTTACCCTCACGTCTTGTACGTCTATCAAGAACTGAATCAATTTCATAAATTTCATCATCTTTTATCAATTGAAGTTCTTTTTCATAATAAGTTCCCAAAATTTGTTCGCCCTCTAAATCTTTTATTTTATAGGTGATAGGTGAAAATGTCTTGTTAACATGAGTGATTTCAAATATTTCTTGTGTCCAATTTGGTAAATAACCCTTATCAAATGTACGTTTTGTTTTATTGATCCGAACACGATCTCCAATTTTGAATTTTGGCTTTTTTGTCATTGCAATTGTCGATAAACGAAGATACAGATTTTTTGAAATTTCTGCCTCATTTGATTTTGTTACCATTGCAGGAGATGTTTTGATACTTCTGTGAAAAGTATGATTGTAATTCTTAACTAAAGAATTCAATACGTCAATGTAACGTCTTGTTTTCTTGTACGTAAAGTATTTCCACATTCTCGTTTTTAAAGTTCGTTGAAATCTTTCAACAATGCTTGCTTTCGTCTCTGGATTTTCAGTGGTGAAGAAATGAATCTGATTCTTTTTCAAGTATTGCTGAAACAGTTTGTTTTTGAATTCCGAACCTTTATCTGTTTGAAGTGACAAAGGTTTTCGTTTTGATTTCTTAACAATAGACTGAAATGCTCGAATCAAAGTTTTTCCCATCTTATTTGGAATAGGGATAACCCATGAAAATCTTGAAAACACGTCAATTACACAAAGTAAATATTTCTTGTTATCATTTTGTTTTGCCAAATGTTGCATGTTAGCCAAATCAGCCTGACATGATAGGCTATACCACTTACAATAGTTTTTCGTCTTTTAAAACGACGACGGATTGGTTTATGTAAGGTATAGGTGGATTCGCCTCGTAACCACTCTTGAACATCTTTGTACCTTATTCCTTTCAAAACAGATTTCGCAGCGTGATACAATTGCTTTATTCCAGTAAATGCAACAGTACTTTTGGGATCATAAAACAATTTTCTTAACACGTAATCAAGTTTGTAATCAAGTTTAAGCTTTACCAAGGCTCCCATGACTGAAGTGTTTTACGGCTAGGGGTCTTTTTTATAGATGTTGGTGGGGTTAACAACTCTTTAGTATATAATTGCTTCAGTCTTTTTCTTTCTTCGGGTTTCATGTAGGGTGTTTTCCTCACAGATTTTTTGTCACTTTTTGCAGACGATTTCCTTGCACTTTTTTGTACGCTTTTTGGCGTGTGAAATAAGTGATCGGATTCGCCATAGGATACTTCATCTTCGCTCAGTGATTTATCATGAGCTTTTTGCATCCATCTCCATCTACTCGAGTTACCAATAACTTCTTGCGGTATATTGCTTTCATGTAATGCCTTTGAAAAAGTTTTCCATCCTTTGGGTTCAGTACCTTTTCTCTGACGAATTGCATCATTGATAAGATCGATGATACTGGAACCATGAATGCGTGCACCTTTGTATGACACGACTCCTTGTTCGTCCCAAGTTAAATTATTGTTATCTTTTATCATACTCAAAAGTAACTCAGCTTTTCTTTTATGGTTTTTGGCACACTTCGCAAAATTTGATCATGCAAGGCAACAGATGCTGATTTCTGTACACTATCATCACTTTTTGTCGATGAAAGTGAATTGATCAAAGTTGGTCTTGCTTTTTGAAGCGAATTTTGTAACTTAAACAAAGTTTCACCATACCTTTGAGCCTTTTCTGTTTCTGACAAATCGGTACTTTGTAAAATACGGCCCATGTCCTGCTGAAGATGTGCTACATCTACAACTTGCGGGTTGGGTGGTAAACGAGGCTTATGATATTGTTCGACTTTCCAACGATTCATATTTTCTAAAACTTGGTAAGGCACGATAACCATTTTTCTAACAGACATAATGCGATTTTTTTTTGGAAAATTATAAGGCCTTAAGAGCCCCTACTATTCCTCCGATAACGGCTTTTCCTAACAATGGTAATAATGCAGGTGCAAGCAATTGAAGAAATCCACCTTTTTGATTTAATATTTGTTTTTTATTTTTTACAGAGGCCGATTTCGAAGCTAAACGTCTGAGATGTTGTCGGCTTGAATACAATTTCTTCTTCTGAGCTGATGATACCTGTACATTGCCTTTTAAAACGTTATGACAGCATTCCGATATACATCTTATCACTTCTGGTGGTGAATCTTTTACAAGTTTTTTGCGTATTTTTGGTGTAGCCTCTATCATAGCCATAACCACTGAACCATGTTTTTTTTTATCAGAGGCGCTTTCTTCTTCATGTTGACTTTATCTCGATTTTACAAGGTCCATGTCGCTATCATTTATTCCTGATTATACCTAATATCTTTACAGTCGACTTTTTTAAGAAAACTGTGAATAGAGATCATCAACCAATGTATCGGCGCTGTCCGTGGACGAATCCATGGGGACGGATCTTCCTTTCCCAAGGTGAAGCATCTGATTTTTTTCGTCAAGTTTATATCTTCCTGTGCCGAGGTTATATCGCAGCATATCTTGTACCATCCGCACATATTTTCTTAATCCTTTTTTATGTTTAGCCAATGTATTTGGAGACCAAGAGGTGGATGGAATTTTTTGAAACGCCAATTTTTTACCTGGTAATATAATTCTTGAATACTTTCTTTGGTAATCCCGCATTCTTTTACCAAACATTTCCTCTCTAGATTTCGGATACTGTTGATGTTCTGAAATGCTACTTCCTACAGGACTTCGTTTTCGGGTAGTAACAAATCTTTCATCAATCGTAATTGGAGCACGCTTCTTTGGTGATGATTTCTTCTTCTTTGGAGTACGCTTCTTTGGAGATTTCTTCTTTCGCGGAGATTTCTTTTGCGGAGCACGCTTTCTTGGAGTACGCTTTTTCGGAGATTTCTTCTTTTGCGGAGCACGTTTTCGTGGAGCACGTTTTCGAGTTTGTCTTTCAGCTCCAAATTTTCTGATGGTTTTTGTTCCATCCCATCTCAGTAAGCTTCTGTATAATAACACCACCAAGAAAACCTCCCCCTCCAGGTTTTAAAATGATTTTACCTTTACTTTCCTCGTCTATGGATGGATCTGCCAGTCGTTCAATATCTGCTCTATGTTTTGTCATGTACGTTGTGGTTTGTTTTGGCAATTTGATTTTATTTTCTATGATGTTTCTTGCAGCCAACGTAAACCATTTTAAAATTTCTTTCAATTCTGCTTTTAACACAGCTTCTCTTTCATAACTATTGGTTTGTTGACTTAAATTTCGCAAAGCATCTAAAACCGAACTCGATGTGGATGGTAAAGCCATGTTTACTCACGGGCGTGAATCATGGAAATGATATATGTTCGAAAATGTAATTCTCTTTTAAGCAAAAGTTTTTTCAACAAAAAACTTTTTTTAAGCAGGAGAATAAATAATGGGCCCTCTTTCATCTCCTTGTGTATACCAACGATAAAATATATCTGTTCGTAGGCTTAATTCTTTGTTTGTTTGTGATGAAAATCTATGACTAAATAACCATGATCCATCGATGTAGCATCTTCATAAGCAGTTAACAAATGTGGGGTTTGCATTTGGTGAGCTAGTGTTTTAATCTGATTCTTATCTCGTTCATTTCGAAATCAAATCATATATCTGGAATTAAGACTGATGGTTCGACTCGATTTCGATTGCTGAAACATATTTTGCGTGATGTAAATCACACTTGCATTACGATGGTGTCCTTTTCTTGTAAACCAAAGTTTAATTTTTTCCTCATCTTTTTCACCCAACATGTCATCAAAGACGATTAAATGTGGAATGGATACATCACTGACAATTTCGTTTTCGTCGTCGGGAATTCCCTCCACAAATTTTATCAATTCGAACTGTGAATTAAACTTTTCCTGCATAAGATTGTAAGCATGCTGCCATTCTTTGTAACACCAGACAACTCTTTCAGGAACGATGTTGAACAAGTCTTCTCGATAGTCAATTAATTTATGAACAAACTCTGTTTTTCCACAACCGCTTGGTCCTGTGATAAAAATATTACACGGGTGTTGAAATAATATGGATTGTGCATCCATCTCATATTTTTTAACTTTTCTCTTTAAAGGGTATTGATAAAATGACAACACCATTGAAAATGAAAGCATTTTTATTGAACAGAACTGAACAATGAAAAAATCAAATCACAATGAATTATTTACAATGAAATATTGACAATACAGTATAGCATATAACATTTTTTTACAATGAATTATTTACATTGCAAATTCACAAATGCAGCGAGTTTCACATTTGTCTTCATATTCCGTAATGTCTTTGTGCAATTGCTCATACCCCAAAAACATTGGATATTCACTGTCCATATCGTTGAAATCGCGTAGTCCTATGAATGGAGAAGCAACTCTATAAGCGTCTTTTGATGAAAGAGATGAATATACGATTTCTTCTGTAACATCTCTATCAAATACAATATATCCTATCATGGTTTCCACTGATTCCCCGTCGGAATGAGCAGATCCTCTTTTGTAGCGTAAGTAAAAGTCAAATAGAACTGATTTCATTTTCAGCACGTTAAGAAAACTTTCTTCTATTGTCCCTATGATAAAAAATGTCCATCGACTTGTGGATCGAAACAGGTTAGAGATAGCACCGCCTTTCATTTGCCTTTCTGCTAAATAAGTTTTGAGAACAAGATCCATACCCGAATCGTTCACCATCAACACAATAAAGTTCATTATGCCATACACTTTGCAGGACTTTTCTCCTTCGGTAAGCTTTTTATGCAATTTATCTATCCAAAGTTTCACACAGGCGAATTTAATGTTAAGCTGTGTTCGTTCATCGAGTGTGTGCAGTTGAACAAATTCTCCATAAATTTTTTTCACGTAGCTCTATCGGTAACGGTAGCTCAGTTGACATTTTTTTCCACCAGCGACTAATATTTTTTCCGTCTTACTTTGTCTGTTCGCCACAAAACAATGTGAATATAGAATTATTTTCTCAGACTTTTATAACCATAGGGCACAGTGTCAGTACCATTTACAATAACTCTTGGTGTATACCGAGCGAAACGTTTTTGTCTGCGGTTCGCTGGTAACCGTTCTATCTCTGTGTCTTTTAATTCTACAATCGTAGTGAATTTTGATTTCGATTGTACGATCCAAAGTACATTTTGAATATGTATCGAAATTCACCACCTGCTTTGTATTGTGATCCAGAGTAATTCCCTTCACTTTACATTTGCTTATCTCTTCTCCATCTTTTGTTTTCATTTTGTAAGCATAATTTTTAGGTCCAAGCCCTCTGAATTGAGTAATTTTACAAGCAGACTCTTCATCAGTCCATTTTCCTAATCTACTGTTAATAATGGGAGGGTTCCATAATTCAGGATCATGAATGTACATACAACTATCTGTATCGAAATACAGAACTCTATCTTTTAGCTTTTCGAGAATACTGTACAATTCCAACCTTGCATAAGCTGTTGCGTAAGACCCTACTACCACGTTGGCTGTAGCGTGGGTATCAATATGTTCCAGCTTTGTTTCGTAGTTAACCAAGATGAATGGACAGTCCACGTCAAAGATTTCTACATGCTTTACAATGAAATTGGGGTTGGTGACTAATTCAAAATATTTAGACGGATCACTGATGTATTCCGTTTGGGTCATTTTTTCACGCTGGGCTTATTTTCCCCAAAGACAGTTCAACATAATCTTAGCAAACGCTCTTCTCCCAGGATTTTTTTGAATACAACTCGGATCGAGACGTACCCCTTCTGCTTTCTCATATTCACAAACGAACTGATCTTTTTCCGAGTCTGTTTGACACCAATCTGGGTAACCACTGGCTTCTTGCTTAATTTTCAAGAAATTGTCCACATAGCCTTTAAAGAGCTGATCTGACACAGCATTGAATTAATTTCATACACTTGCAATAATTGATAACCACAATCAAGAGCCTTGAATAATTCAAAAGTAACCCAAGTTCCGACCAAAGCCCTCTCTTCTTCACCATGGGCACAAATGTTTGAACTTTCTTCTGCACATTTCATACAGAGTGGAAACATCATTTTGTTGTTACAGTGAATTGGGAGAACGAGGTGAAACAAATCAAATGGAGGCAAAACTTTGCATTTGATTAAACCCTCATACTGACGAATATTGTTCATGTCAATATTCTCAGCAGACAATATTTCTGGCTGACCTACAGGATAGGATTTGTGTTTACAAACCTAAGGGTACAGAGAGCAGACATCAATGTACTTGATTTCCTTCTTGCTTTTTTCATCAACATCATAGGCAATTTTTATTGCATTACATCTTCCCCCAGACAAGCCCTCCCTCGGATCGATGGGGTCCCAATGTGGATATAACTTTTCAATGATATTTTTGTACTCTTTATCCTTCATCTTAGCATCGAATTCGTGGTCCCAGATGTAGACTACATTATACCCCATTTTTTTTTATATCTGCTATACGTTCAAAAGTATGTTCGTACAATTCAGACATGGGTCTCCCATTGATGGGGTTAATCTGTTTTCGATCTGTATAACATACAGGACAACCATGATACAAATCCCCCAGGAATTCATAGACAGTGTTTGATTGACGGTGAAAACCATCTACAGTATATCTCCCGATTTGAACTTCACCGCCATTTTTTGCATGGCGAATATTAATACCTTTTTCCTGAGCTACGCTTTGAATCCAGCGTATGGTAATCGCCTCTAAAAATGGACAAATACCACCATGTTCGATAAACTCCTTTCTGAATTCACCACATCCTCGACTTAGGATATCAACATCTGACCTACAGTACAATTCCATCTCTTTTTGAAAATTGAATTCCTCACCCCTTTGAACTTTGTCATTATACCAGACTGAATTTTGACCTAGCCTCTTCAGACATTGAGTCGGGCTTGTAATAAGACATATCCAAGTAGGGTCCAATGTAGGTCCAAAATTCATCTGTATTTGCCCAGTGAGGAAAGTAACCTTTTTTCATTTCTTGAAGACCAAATGTGGCTGGAAATTTTGCCAAACCAAAGTTCATGAAATTGAAAGAATCGATCAGACGCACACCATTCAGTTCTAACTTCATAATATTGTTTCCATTCATGATCAATTTTGGAAGTTTTAACCCAACTTTGACAATATAGTTAAGAATGAACTGACCGTCATAACCTTTAAAATTATGGGCTATAGCCGTGACTCCTTTGTGATGTTTTGAAAAGAGCCACTTGCAAAATTGACTCAAAGTTTCTTCTCCTTGAAAAATAACTTCCCTTCCCTCTTCAAATTCACTGCATGTAGAACAATGAAAATCATGTGGTTTATCGACACATTCGTCACATGCTCTGTGTGCAATACAATAATTCGGGATGTGTACCCCCGTGTCTTGTTTGCATTCAAAATCAAAGAAAATGAACTGTGGGTTTTTGACTACAGAAGAACTCGTCTCGTCATCGCTGTCATGATTCGTCTTACTTTGGTAAGGCTGAATATAACATCGATGAGAAAAGTCAACAATTTTCTTACAGATATGACACCTTTTCTTTCCATTGCAGATATGATTTTTCTTTCTGACATGATATTGTGCACCACATTTCGAACAGAGTTTCACTAATTCACAAATGGATTTCTTTTCTTTACCTTGAACTTCTCTGTGATTTTCAAAGCATAAAACACTAAAAAATCGCCTACGGCAGTAACTGCAAACATATTCTTTGAATTCTGATGGACATTTTCCTTTACGATAACAACCTTTGCAGATTTTTGAGCAAACATGACTTTTCCGCTGAGAGTAACCCACATCGCAGAACTCACAATAATATGTACAACAAAAAACCCTTTGATGGATTTGATGTAGTCATTAATGGTTTTGATGAAAGTACAAATGTATGATCTTACTATTGGTTTTCACTTCTGGATGTTCAAATATTTTCCTCGTTTCGGAATGCTGGTCGTGAACTTTAATGACATAGTCTTTTTCATACAAGAACGATTGAATTTTTTTGAATTCTTGAATTCGTCAATTCCTACAGACTGTGTTGGTGAAACTCCAGCTTCGTTCATCAATTTCTCAGTGTAGTTTGAACGACGAATATTATTCCATCTCCTATTCCATGCTTCGCTGTTTTCACGTTCATTGTGGCAAATTCCCACAACAACGGCTCTTGCAAAACATAATTGGTCATGATTGTCAATTTGAATAATGGATTGTTTCTTCTTGGCAAAAACCTTTGAATCCAATTCCGATGATTTGTATTTCGTTTTTCCGCTACCACATGGTGGTATTGTATGTGTAGATCCATCGTTCAAGACAAATTCTGTATTCGACTGTAAAACTCGTTCAATTTCATTCAGCATAGTTTCGCCTTGCAACTGTTCTGTAGATAAAAAGGGAATATGAATTCCCATCTCCAATGAAGGATGATTGATGCTAATTCTAATCATATCCGTCGGGCTAACATTTAACTTTCGAATGATTTCATGGGTAACATCGTCAAATTATCCAAGCAGTCTCTGAGGTGATAATTCTTCAAATTTCTTAAAACTCACTGACAGCACATGTGATTCTGTTCTAAATTTTCTCGACTTTTTTTTACCCCTCTCTGTTAAGTCATATAGACTTTTCATGTCTAAAGTAGAGCTGTCACTTTCTTCTTTTTTATCTGAGAACATTTTTTTTCTTTTTTGGTGAAAAGATATCATCTTCACTGTCACTTTCTTCTTTCAACGGCATAGATTTTTTCTTTTTTGGTGGAAATGACTCATCGTCACTTTCGCTTTCTTCTTTCAACGGTATAGATTTTTTCTTTTTTGGTGGAAATGACTCATCGTCACTTTCGCTGTCTGAATAGTCTACTATTCTCTTTCTCTTACTCATCGTTTTAGCTCTGACTGTAAAGGCAGAAATGTAGGAACTGAGAGAAAAACCTAACAATTTATAGAGTCTTTCCCCGCAACAGTGTATAAATACAGACGACGGCTGTGAAAATCTCATCATTCTTCTGATCAATCTCAGACAGTACAGTTGATAAAAAGAAAATGAGTGAGTTCAAGCTGCAAAATACATCGCCACTTAGAAAGAGGGTGTATCTGTATGTTAATCCATACACTCACGATTATGAGATCAGCAATATTCCGTCAAAGTACATGTATCAAGTTAAACATATCGGAGACTACGTGGGATCATTTTTATCCCACCAACATTTAGAACAAGAAAAAGATGTTTACCGCATTTACAGATACAGAGTTTTGGATCAAGCAACGATCAACAAACGATATGGGGTGGATGGCAAGAGAACAAATATATGTTTTACGTGCAACCAAGCAGGACATTGGGCCAGAGAATGTGCAGAAAAAGAAAAGCAGACAGAGACAATCGTTTTTGTCTACGTGAATCCACACAGTCATGACATCGAAATTTCACCATCGTATTACAAGGGTGTCGATCTCCAACACGTGAAATTCGTTGGGGCACTACATTCATTCTGCAAATCATTCTGCAGTGAAGATACATGGAAAAAAAGTTCACCACAGGCTACATCATCCATTGAAACTCAGACCGTAGACATGCAGACCGACAACACGGATATCAGCGACGCAAAGATCTGTAAAATAGCAGATGATTTAGAGACATTAGGGAAAAATCTGCACAAAGGAAAAATCATAGATCTCAAAGAAATAGAATTTTATGCAGGGCCGGGCTGTCCGCCGACCGAAGAGGAAAAACCAGATTTAAAGTTACTACAAAAAATGCAGGCGGCTTGGACGGACGGAGCGCCTTGCTCGAAAGAAGAAGTAAAAAGACAAGAGGAAAAACGGCAAAACAACGAAAAGAAAAAAAAAAGTAACGAAGAACTGTTTCTTTTGCAAATCGACAAAACACGGGGATAAAATCTGTCCAGATATGGTATTAAAAACAATGAAAGGGGAAGAAAACGTAAATGTGAATCTGACATTCCGAAGAAAAAAAGAAAGCAGTCTGAGTGAAAAAAAGTTTTTTCAACATAATATTGAATTTAAACAACAATAAGACTGACTTATATTTTTCATTCATTTTTTTGTATTTGAAGTACATTCATTTTGTCTTTTTTTTTTTACAGTTCATAAGTTGTTTTTTTCATTGTACATAAGTTCTAAAATAAAAAAAAAAAAACATAAAAAATAATTACTTGTGGCTTTTGACTTTTTTGACAGAACAAAATGACAATTTGAAAAGAAAGATCTTTTCTTTGTAAATGGTTAGCCCTGAAAAGGGCTGTTTTTTAGCTAAATAAGCTATATCCTTTACCATTGCAGTGAAGGATACAGCTTATTCAGTTTCGC
Organism: Tridacna crocea; assembly: GCA_943736015.1. Lineage (NCBI taxonomy): Eukaryota > Metazoa > Mollusca > Bivalvia > Cardiida > Cardiidae > Tridacna > Tridacna crocea. Next base: position 48,414,163 of record OX031063.1, read on the forward strand.
TCGCCAAGCACAGTTGTTTGTGGGCGGCACAAACTCCTTCAGACTGGGGTAAATATTCACCATCTGAACCATTGGAGTGCGGGTTCTCCAGTCATGATCCCTCCTGGCGAAGAAGTCGCAAAGCACCCTGAACTTCTCCATTTTCCACTTCTCCTCTAACCATTCTTCTTCCTCGCTTCGCCATTGCAGTGAAGGATACAGCTTATTCAGTTTCGCTCGCCAAGCACAGTTGTTTGTGGGCGGCACAAACTCCTTCAGACTGGGGTAAATATTCCCCATCTGAACCATTGGAGTGCGGGTTCTCCAGTCATGATCCCCCCCTGGCGAAGAAGTCGCAAAGCACCCTGAACTTCTCCATTTTCCACTTCTCCTCTAACCATTCTTCTTCCTCGCTTCGCCATCGCAGTGAAGGATACAGTTTATTCAGTTTCGCTCGCCAAGCACAGTTGTTTGTGGGCGGCACAAACTCCTTCAGACTGGGGTAAATATTCCCCATCTGAACCATTGGAGTGCGGGTTCTCCAGTCATGATCCCTCCTGGCGAAGAAGTCGCAAAGCACCCTGAACTTCTCCATTTTCCACTTCTCCTCTAACCATTCTTCTTCCTCGCTTCGCCATTGCAGTGAAGGATACAGCTTATTCAGTTTCGCTCGCCAAGCACAGTTGTTTGTGGGCGGCACAAACTCCTTCAGACTGGGGTAAATATTCCCCATCTGAACCATTGGAGTGCGGGTTCTCCAGTCATGATCCCTCCTGGCGAATGTTATGTACATACCCAGTTATTCCTAGCTTTGTTCATGTGTGTATCTATTTTTTGAATGGTTTTCCCCTGTTACTATTTTTAGAACTGGATTCTCTCTTGTGGAATATTGTGCTGGAAGTTTCCAGGCCTTTATACAATCTGATTACTAGAAATTATGCAACTGATTTTAACATGAATTTTCTGGAAGTTTTTCTGTTATTATAAAAGGAAAAGCTTTTTACATCTCAGTGTTCACTAGTTAATACATGATTGCCAGACTACAGTGGGGATTATTTTGTGTTTGTGTCGTAATTAGTAACTGAATTACATTCAGTTTGGATTCGGATCAGACTAGACTAAAGTGAGGATTATTTCATGTGCTTGGATTACATTCAGTTTGGATCAGGATCAGATTGGAATTAAGACTGGAATAGTTTGTCTTCTGAATTTAACGTCTAAGGTATTGTTTTGTACTATTGTAACTGTTTATTTGATATTTTTGTTAATAAATTCTGTTAATTGTTATCGTTTGTTGCTGGCTTCTTCTTTCTAGTTACGCCTGACTCGTAACAGAAATTGGGGGCTCGTCCGGGATTGGAAAATAGACTAACGCATTCGTCTACTAATCAGTAATTATAATACAATTTTGTACTTGAATCCAGCAACAAACAAACATGTCTTTTGACTTAGATAAATTTACGGCTGAACCATCTGTGGAGTTATTTAATTTGGGTAAAAAGACTGATTTGCTTAATCTTGCTAAGCACTATAAATTGTCTGAAATAAAATCTTCAATGCGTAAACATGAAATTAGGAACATTTTGGTACAATATTTTGTTGATGAGGAGATTTTCAATGAAAATGCGCTTTCCCTGATAGTTGATGTTCAGTCAAGTTCAAGTTTGAAAGAACTTGAATTAAAACTTAAGATCAGACAGTTAGAAATGGAAAGAGAAAGGGAGAGAGAAGAAAGAGAAAGGGAAAGACAGAGAGAAGAAAGAGTAGAGAGAGAGAAGGAAAGAGAAAGAGAAAGGGAGAGAGAAGAAAGAGAAAGGGAAAGAGAAAGGGAGAGAGAAGAAAGAGAAAGGGAAAGAGAAGAAAGGGAAAGGGAAGAGAGAGAGAAGGAGAGAGAATTTCAATTAAGAATGAGGGAAATAGAAATGCAAAAAAGAGCAAATCAGCCGAAGCAAAAGATTGAATACAATTTTGATGTTACAAAACATATTAGGCTTGTTCCTCCATTTCAAGAAAAAGAAGTTGATAAATACTTCCTACACTTTGAAAAAGTTGCAGAAAACTTAAATTGGCCAAAAGAGCACTGGACTTTGCTTCTGCAAAGTGTTTTGATAGGCAAAGCTCGTGAAATTTATACACAACTAGGTGTTGAACAATGTCATCATTATGAGACTGTTAAAGAACTTATTCTCAAAGGTTATGAGCTGGTCCCAGAAGCATATAGACAAAAATTTAGAAATTGTAAAAAAGATTCTAACCAGACTCATGTTGAATTTGCTAGAAACAAAGAACAGTTATTTGATAGATGGTGCTGTTCTAAGAAAATAGACCAAAATTTTGATAAACTCAGACAACTTATGTTAGTTGAAGAATTCAAACGTTGTATTCAATTTGATGTTAAGACATTCTTAGACGAAAAACAAGTTGAAACTTTAGAAGAAGCAGCTCGTCTGGCTGATAATTACTATCTTACACATAAAGTTTCTTTTATTGCTAAAGCAAAACCTACTTCCTCACATCCCCAAAATAAATCTATGTCTGGTAATTCATCTGGCATGCCCAGTCAATCCAATACACCCAAACCCAATTCTACTAGTGAAACCAAAAGTCAATATCCCTTATCTCGACCCACTTGTAACTATTGTAAGAAACCTGGTCACCTTGTTTCTGAATGTTTGAAATTAAAAAGGAAGTTAGAAAGTGATGAAGCCAAGCCAACAGGGCTCACCACTCTTAGACCAAGGCCACAGTCTTCTATTAAAACCAATACAATTGACATAGTCACAAAACCCAAGTCTGATTCTACTATGGAGATTTTTGAACCATTTATGTTGAATGGTTTTGTATCACTTTCAGGTGATAATTGCCCACCTACCCCTATTAAAATTTTAAGAGACACAGGAGCTTCTCAATCTCTTATTTTAGCAGATATACTGCCTTTTTCTGAGAAGACTTCTTCCGGTACTAGTGTCCTTATTCAGGGTGTAGAGTGTGGAACTGTTAATATCCCTCTCCATCACGTTAATTTGTCATCAGATTTGGTTACTGGGCCTGTGGTTATTGGTATTAAACCTTCCTTACCATTTAAAGGTGCCCATTTATTGCTAGGCAATGACTTAGCTGGAGATAAGGTTGTGGTAAATCCACTTGTAACTGACACACCAAATATAGGTCAAACAGATGACCCTATCGAGCAGGAAATTCCTGACTTGTATCCTTCTTGTGCAGTTACCCGAGCTATGGCTAAAAAGGCCATTTTGAAAAACTCAAACTCTGACATTGACTTGACGGATACCTTTATCAGTCAATATTTTAATAATGAGATTAAAAAGTCTCTTGATCCCAGTTTGTCCGATACTCAGACAGACACGTCAATGTCTTGTCATTCATCACCACGGTCTATTGACCAAGGTCACAACACGCTGTCAAAGTCACAGCTTATCCAGGAACAGCAAACTGATCCTGAGATTTCAAAATTAATTTTTAGGGCTTTACCTGAAGATGAAATTTCACAGGTCCCAATGTGTTACTATATAAAGAATGGGATTCTTATGAGAAAATGGCGACCATTTGATGTCCCAGCTGATGATGAATGGGCTGTTTACCACCAAATTGTTGTTCCAAAGTCATATCGTCATGAAATACTAAGTATAGGCCATGAAAGTCCTATGTCAGGTCATCTAGGTATAAACAAGACCTATCACAAAATTATAACTCATTTTTATTGGCCTGGTCTCAAATCGGATGTCTCTAAATATTGTAAAACTTGCCATACATGTCAAATGGTAGGTAAACCCAACCAAACCATTCCCAAAGCTCAATTACAACCTATTCCTGCTTTTGATGAACCTTTCAGTAGGATACTTATAGATTGTGTTGGTCCTTTACCTCGAACCAAGTCAGGAAATGAGTATCTCTTAACAATTATGTGTACTTCTACACGTTTTCCTGAAGCTATTCCTTTAAGGAACATAAAAACAAAGTCAATAGTCAAAGCTCTTATAAAATTTTTCACATTTGTTGGTCTTCCAAAATCAGTTCAGTCTGATCAAGGGTCAAATTTTATGTCTGGTATATTCCAACAGGTTATGCATGAATTAGGGATCAAGCAATATAGGTCATCCGCTTATCACCCTGAAAGTCAAGGTGCTTTAGAAAGATTTCACCAGACATTAAAAAATATGATAAGGTCATATTGCTTTGACACTGAAAAAGATTGGGATGAGGGCATCCATTTGTTACTATTTGCAGCCAGAGAATCTGTACAAGAATCTCTTGGTTTCAGTCCTTTTGAATTAGTTTTTGGCCATTCTGTTCGTGGACCTTTAAAACTTTTGAAAGAGAAATTTCTCTCAAATGATGAAACATCTTTGAATTTACTGCAGTATGTTTCTGACTTCAGAAATAGACTGTCTAGGGCATGTGAGGTTGCTCGATCTAATCTTAAAATGTCTCAGGGCAAAATGAAAGCAAGATATGACAACCATGTTATTGATAGAAAATTTAAACCAGGTGACAAAGTCCTTGCTCTTTTGCCAATACCTGGCAGACCTTTACAGGCAAGATATTTTGGACCCTACACTATTGACAAGAAAACAAGTGATTTAAACTATATGATTAATACTCCAGGAAGGCGTAAAAACAAACAAATGTGTCATGTAAATATGTTAAAGGAATACTTTGACAGAGATAGCTCTATTTCAAAACCAATTACAGTTGTAAACACTGTCCCACAAGAATCAAATGTATCTGATCTTGAAGTAAATTCGGACTTTATTGATAAATCTGATCCTGGTCCATCTAAACTTGAGAATTCTGATATTTTGAGAAACCTCGACAACAAACTTTCTCACTTGGAACCATCACAGCAGGAAGAGCTGAAACAGTTGATACATGAATATGAACATTTATTTCCTGATATCCCCACAAGAACTGATAAAATCAATCATGATGTCATTGTGGAAGATTCTAAACCAATAAAGCAACATCCATATAGAATGAATCCTTTGAAACAGAAATACCTCAAAGATGAAGTAAAATACTTACTGGAAAATGACTTTATTGAGCCTAGCCAGAGTAATTACAGTTCACCATGTATATTAGTACCCAAAACAAATGGAACTTATAGAATGTGTACTGACTATCGTAAAGTGAACTCTGTGACAAAAGCAGACTCTTTTCCAATACCAAGAATTGATGACTGTATTGACAAAGTTGGAAATTCTAAATATGTCACCAAATTTGACCTGCTAAAAGGATTCTGGCAAGTTCCACTGACTGATAGAGCAAAAGAAGTATCAGCCTTTGCTACTCCAAACGGTCTGTACCAATACAAAGTTATGCCGTTTGGAATGAAAAATTCTCCTGCAACGTTTCAGAGGCTTATAAACAATGTTATATGTGGATTAGATGGCTGTGATGCATATATTGACGACGTCATCATCTACTCAGACAGTTGGAGTGACCACCTTCAAAGAATCAGGAAGTTCTTCGACAGACTCAGTAAAGCGAAACTGACTGTGAATCTTGCAAAAACTGAATTTTGTCATGCTACTGTAACATTTCTAGGACATCTTGTGGGACAGGGTCAAGTTAAACCTTTAGAAGCTAAAGTCAGTGCTATCTCTGAGTTTCCTGTGCCTAAATGTAAAAGACAGCTGATGCGATTTCTTGGTATGGCTGGCTATTATAGGAAATTTTGTAAAAATTTCTCAAGTATTGCTGAACCTTTAACAAATTTACTTAAGAAAAGCACAAAGTTCAAATGGAATGACAAATGTCAAGATGCATTTGATCGTCTAAAAGCCATACTAAAGAGCGCACCAGTTCTCTTGGCACCTGATTTTGACAAATGTTTCAAATTAGCTGTTGATGCAAGTGATGTTGGTATTGGTGCTGTTCTTTTACAAGAAGATAATAATGGTATTGATCACCCAGTTTGTTACTTTTCTAAGAAATTTAACAAGCATCAGAAAAATTACTCCACCATAGAAAAAGAGTGTCTTGCTTTAATTCTGGCAATCCAGCAGTTCGAAGTTTATTTAACCTCTTCAACTTCACCAATTGTTGTTTTCAGTGGTCATAACCCTTTAAGTTTTCTACACAAACTTAAGAATAAGAATCAAAGATTACTGAGGTGGAGTTTATTGCTTCAAGAGTTTAATCTTGACATAAGACACATAAAAGGGAAAGATAACATTATACCAGATGCTCTTTCAAGAGTTTGAAATTCTAATAAATATTTTCCCTTAATCAAGTTTAAACTGTTTTTCTTTTAAATTGTAATTTCATTACCTTGACTATTTTCATTAGTCTGAAATAATTAATATATGAGTTTGTCATTTCCTATGTATACTTAAGTTAAAGTGTCATATACATGTATGTAAATAATATTGCAAAAAAGAAAGATTTATTTCATAAACCTTTCTTTTTCTTTTCAAGGGGGGAAGTGTTATGTACATACCCAGTTATTCCTAGCTTTGTTCATGTGTGTATCTATTTTTTGAATGGTTTTCCCCTGTTACTATTTTTAGAACTGGATTCTCTCTTGTGGAATATTGTGCTGGAAGTTTCCAGGCCTTTATACAATCTGATTACTAGAAATTATGCAACTGATTTTAACATGAATTTTCTGGAAGTTTCTCTGTTATTATAAAAGGAAAAGCTTTTTACATCTCAGTGTTCACTAGTTAATACATGATTGCCAGACTACAGTGGGGATTATTTTGTGTTTGTGTCGTAATTAGTAACTGAATTACATTCAGTTTGGATTCGGATCAGACTAGACTAAAGTGAGGATTATTTCATGTGCTTGGATTACATTCAGTTTGGATCAGGATCAGATTGGAATTAAGACTGGAATAGTTTGTCTTCTGAATTTAACGTCTAAGGTATTGTTTTGTACTATTGTAACTGTTTATTTGATATTTTTGTTAATAAATTCTGTTAATTGTTATCGTTTGTTGCTGGCTTCTTCTTTCTAGTTACGCCTGACTCGTAACACGAAGAAGTCGCAAAGCACCCTGAATTTCTCCATTTTCCACTTCTCCTCTAACCATTCTTCTTCCTCGCTTCGCCGCCGTTCCTCCTCCTCCTCTCGTCTTTTTTCTTCCCTTCTCATCTTTTTCCAACAACACAGCTTACGGAAGAACTTCTTCATCGTGAAATGAAAATGACAATAATGAAATAGAGCCGGGTTTTATAGCTTTACAGGTGGATTGACCTACTTCGGTTCAGAATTAACGCTGTCCGATCGAATTCCCCACCGATATAACGAACGATTCGATTGGTCAAGGTTAATTCAGAACCAAAGTAGGTCAATCCTGGGTGCTTTCCGCTAGAGCGCAGAGCTGATGGAAAGCAGAGATATAACGAACGATTCGATTGGATAACATTAAACATTTTCCAATACAGAAATAAAACGTTAATTCTGATTGGTCAGCGTTAATTCTGGGTGCTTTCTGCCAGGAACGCGCTCTTAATTCTGAACCGAAGTAGGTCAATCCTCCTGTTGGCGTATAAAAACGCCGATATTTTCCAATACATTCATCATTTTGACTCACAGCTGTCGAGCAGTTAGAAGTTAAAAAATCAATATGGAATACAACTTAGACGATTTCAACTTAGACGCTTTCCTACCAGTGGAAAACAATGGAGACATTCTTTCATCAGCTATAAATTCAACAATCATCAATCCGACGACAGTATTGGACAACATTTTCGAAGAGGTGAAACAGTTAAATTCGAAACAAGATTCTACGATGTCTCGGATCTTAAAAGAACTGGAAACTTTAAACAAACATTTGGAGGAGATTAAAACTTTAAACACAAACACCGAGCGGCTGTGGAAAAACATTGAGACACTACGCCATCAAAGTCAGCGCATTTCAGCAGTTCCAGTAAAGATTCCGGTGGAGTTTGACTTTGATAAGACAAATCTTCACAAGTTAGTGGACTCTATCGTAGCTGTTGTGAAGAAAGAAAAACAGCCAAAGGAAAAGCAGCCGAGAACAACAAAACGGAAATCAGAGGAAGACGAAAGCCATCTTCACAAGCGACAACAAGTTGACCAGAGGAGACCTACACCGATAATGACAGGACAGGGAAAATACGGGAAAAACATTGATAATCTCAATGACTTCAAGATTCCGAAAAAGCCAAAGAAAAGCTGTCGCTAGACAGAAAACCATCCATAGGCGAGGAAAAAACAAAACAGCCCTTTTCAGGGCTACCATTTACCAAGAAAGATCTATCTTTCAAATTGTCAATCTTCCTTCTCAAATGAGTTACACTCCAATGAGTATCACAGCAAAGCCCCAAAGAGTAAAAAACTCAGAAAAAAGTCTAAGTCCAATTCCACACACAGGTAGGCAGTATGGGGCCATTTCTAATTCAGGGGAGATAACCAATGGTTTACTATTAAAGGCTAAATGAAGCCCAAAAAACCCAAAATCTTACCCAAATCGACCAAAAAATTACCGGATTCGACCGGAATTAACCCAGAGTGCCTACCCCAGGGTAGGCACTCTGGGTTAAAATCCCCCTCAGGGTAGTGAGACTGGGTTGCAGTAACCCAGGCTCGTTTCCCCTACTACTCACTTATAAATGTGCGAATTTGCCCGGCTAATCCCGAAATTTCTTATTTTTCTGTTTGAACTAAAAGCAGGATATATTTTAAGAGCATGAAATTCATTATTATTGTTCATTTGACCCATTTACTTTCCTAAAGTAGTAAACTCGTAGATGGCGACATTTACCCACTAAATGCATTATAGACTGCTTAACAAAACACACGTATTGTTAAATGCTACGCGATATGAATTTGAACAAATTGAGCCAGTCTTGTAATCCACTTCAGACTGGCCACCAATATTATGCTCAAAAGTATGCGACAACTACAGTTAAACAATAAGAGACATTCTAAAATACACATGCTCTCCAGTACAGAATGGAGGTCAAGAATGCATAATATCGAACGATGCAGTGAGAATATTAAGAACTTTAGTGTGCCCGATGTGAGCCTTATATTCCGCGCTACTGGTTTTTGTGGGGACATTTTCAAAAATATTGCAGGAATGCCACGATGGCGCAGCCTAGACGCTACACTGCAACATTAACTCAATTCAAGTTTTGCCAATTTGACAAAATTTCCGACTTTTGGGTAATGCTGGGATAATGAATTATGTCTGTATATTCAATTCTTAAAAATTGCATAAATCAACACCGCTATGCAGTTTAGTGAACGGTAACCTTGGTATCTACAGACACTTACCAGGAAACTGCCCAAAGTCAGGAATCCAACATAATGATGTGTGGTTGGCAATGTCTCTGAACAAACCATTTGCATCCTTTATCCAACTGACCATCTTGCAGAGTTTCCCTCTTGTGCGCGAGTTCCAGCGTTGGTCTTCGGCTCGTTGAAAGACTGAACACAAAACAACTTCTGTGCTTGTAGATACCCCATGTACCAAATCACATACTTCTGCTACTTCCCTTCAAAGAGGAATAATTTTTTCCCCTTCTAGTATTTAAATAAACAAACAATTGTAAAGATAAATAAACCAAATAGATATTTTTTTAAAAAAAGTGCATTCCAGTGGGTTATCTGGTAGGTACGAGTCATATTTTGTTTCATTTATAGAAGTCCATTAAATTTCATACTTGAAACATATTGATAATCTTTTGGTATAAACAAGTTAACATAAGGAAAAGTAGATGCATCAGATTCATCCTAGACAACAACAGTTCAGAGACAAGAGATCCCATTTTTAAAAATCCATTTTGAATGGATAAAAGGAATCGGTCTTTCTCAATCCAACACATGAACTGAAAAACTAATTTTTCAGCCAACAGCTCATTCAAAATAATAAACTTAATTTAGTGGAATGTTATTGTTTAACAATGCTTGCCATGTTTCTCTGTAATTCAGCAGTATTCCTATTTAAAATTAAAAATCTACTTTACATGAAGTTTACCAACCTATAAAATAAACTTTGATCAACTAGATTGTCATTGGACCCCAACACAACATACACACGGCCATACAATACTGTTGCTAGTTGATGAGTCAGTTGCCTTCGAAAATTCTTCTGATCGCTGGTGAATCTGGCTCCTTCATAACCAAAATATTGTAAGTACAAACATAGAGAAATGCAATTTTACTAGAATTAATTGTGATTACCTCTGTGCCAATTTAATTCTTTACTTATGGTAAACCTGCATTCACTTCAACATGAAACTGAAGTCACAATAATAATCAGCATTGCTTCTTGATTAGGCCTCATTCGTTCACATGAGAGGCATGTTGTCTAACTTAATATGTTTATAACCATGTGAATGACTAACACTAGAAAAGTAAATTAATTAATATCGAGAGTTAATATCAGTTTAACTCTGTACCAAACGACCTGTACGAAAATTTCAGGCAGATTCTGGGCGGAAAAGAGGCAGATTTGGACATTTTACGCGAAATTCCAGGCAGACACGGAAACCACTGCCGATGTCCGCCTCTTACCTGGCAGAAAAATTTCAAACCCGCTTCTGGACAAGAAGCCTTCCTAAAAAAGTCCACTTGGAAACTAGTACTTTTACGGAATTTTCCTACTTGGACTTTATTTGCTGTTGGAAAATTTAACTTTTATACTGAGAAGAGGCGAATATTTTGGTCTTAGAAAACACAAAAGGCATTTTTGTACTTAGAAATTTTTTGCTGGTGGAAAAATTTAACTTTTACACTGAGAAGACGCGGACATTTCGGTCTTCGAAAATTCATGGGGTGTAAATAGAAATCTTAGAAATCAAGAAAGGTGGAAATTATGGTCTCAGAAAAAAATCAGATGTTTGATTGAATTTATCAGGAAAAAAACTATGAGGCGTAAATTTCGAACAGAATTGTGATGTGATAAATGATTTCTGTTGCTTGTAAAGGCCCGGTACAGGCCAAAGTATCAAAGTAGGTGTCATATAATAATTCATTTATACCATTAAAAAGCATGAAAAATATTGTGCTGATGAGTCTGTTATTGTGTGGTTGGGACATATGTTGGTTGCTGGCAGAAAGAAAAAATTAAATTCAGGCAAAGAAAACACAGTTACCTGGCAGATTTTAACCTAGTTTTGAAATTAATTTCTCGGACAGCAAATAAAATTTGGACTGACTGTTCAGTAACAAATTGCTATCTCCACAATAATTTCCATACCTTTGAATGGTGCGATAAAAATTCAATTGCATTTAAACACCCACTTTGTTTACTTTTGGATTTTATTGTCACTTTAATCTAGATCTATTTTTTTTTCTTTTTACCATTTTTTCGGTGAGGATAACAATATAGATTAAGATTTCTTTCTATCAAAATAAAGATCTTTTTTATGCCCCTGTAAAGTAAAAAAGAAGGTGAATTTCAACATCCATAACTCAAAAATATATCCTATAACCCATCACAACACACATATATAAGATTGGAGAAACTTGGACATGTCAGTTACAGCATTGGTTGCTGTGATAAACGGCTAAATATAAAGCTTTAATAGAATAAGGCCAGTTACTGATTTCAGCTACAATATTGAACTGTGTCAAATATTCACTAATATCAGTAGATCCATCAAAATTTTATGGCTTAATTTGCAAATGCATGCTAGAATTGCCGTCTGCTATGTTTTGATTCATGTTTCTGTTGCCATCTATGCCTTATTTCAAATTAGAAGCATTTTGTCTAGGACCTATATCAAATCTCTGGGTCTGGGCACTGAGATTGAACTTTATCTCTGGGTCAGGATGCCTTATTGTAGACATTCCTGCTTGAACAGCGTGTAAACCACTCTCTATGGTTTCCATCCTTTCTGTTAGTTTACCCTGAAGATCCTTTAAAACACTAGAAACGGAACCCATTTCCTGTGCCATATCAAATACTTTATCTTCTAAAGAAGAACATCTATTCAAGTTATCACTTTCATTCTGATCAATATACATGTAGTTGTTCCCTCTGCCTCTGACATTCCTTCAGCCATAGTGCTTGAATATATTTTTTTCTTTTAACTTTTCAGGATCTATTGATAGTGAAGAAACAAAAGTAATAACAGAATCGAAAAAACAGACTTTTCCCCAATTACTTCTGATTATTTATGTGCTTTTTGTTCTAATAAAATTTGCACACCACTCTTACTCTTGTTGTAAATTCGTTATTAAAATATACAAACTTATTATCTCTTTCCGGTTGGTCAATACTTTTTTAAATTTTGCAGGTTAAATACTTTAATATTCTGGCTATACCAAAATTTCCATATCCCCTCCTGACACCGAAATGTTACGCTGGTTGTTGCGGAACATTGGGAGGGAAAGAGTTTGAGAAAGAAACGGAGGAAAATCAGGCACAAGTCTATATTTAGTGAAACAAAGACTTAATGAAGTTTTACTTTAGATTTATTTTTACCTTGATCATATTTCTTTATTACGACAGTTCAGCAATTCAGCACAATCAGTTTCCTAAGAATCTTTTTAATCATTTTCCATTGTCTTCTACCTTCTTCCCTCTTTATTTTTAAATATCGACCCAAAGCCAGTTAACATACCATCCGGGCAAACGGACCCAAAGAATAGCACATTCTTCAAATGACGTTGATTAGCTGTTGCTACGCAGAGACAACCAATCAACATCTTGTCTTGAACAACAACAATATATCTGGTAAAATTCGTGAAGACGAGCGGGTTTGGAAGAAAGTGAGCACAAAGAATGGAATAATGACACATTTATGCTCTTGCAGATATTATGTACTTAACAAATTAAATGGTCAACTTCGGAGTGATGCATGTAAAACGGATTTGGTCGACGACAAGGCATATACATTTGATTAAAATGTAAATTTTGTTAATCGTGGACGAAAACGAAACAGCCACTGCTTGCCAGATCAGTCAAAAAAAATTTTGAGGGGGACACTACATAACTATCTATTTTCTGAAAGGTCTGTCCTTGCAGAGCTGAAATATAACTATTTTAACCCATTTGATGAAGAATCTGATTTTTGACACATTTTTTAGCTAACCTGAGCACGAAGTGCTCAGAGTGACGGCACTTGTGATAGTGCCGTGTCCGGCGTCAACTTTTACCTCGTGTACGCTCTAGAGGCCACATTTCCAGTCCAATACTCATGAAAGTAGGTCAGAATGTTTGTCTTTATGAAATCTCGGACGAGTTTGAAAATGGGTCATGTCGAGTCAAAAACTTGGTCACTCGGTCAAATCTTAGAAATCTTGCAGAGTTGAAATATAATTATTTTAACCCATTTGGTGAAGAATCTGATTTTGACACATTTTTAGCTAACCTGAGCACGAAGTGCTCAGAGTGACGGCTCTTGTGATAGTGCTGTGTCTGGCGTCCGGCGTCCGTCGTCAACTTTTACCTTGTGTACGCTCTAGAGGCCACATTTTCAGTCCAATACTCATGAAAGTTGGTCAGAATGTTTGTCTCTATGAAATCTCGGACGAGTTCGAAAATGGGTCATGTCAGGTCAAAAACTTGGTCACTAGGTCAAATCTTAGAAAAACCTTGTGTATGCTCTAGAAGCCACTTTTTTTAATCCGATACTCATGAAAATTGGTCAGAATGTTTGCCTTGATAACATCTCCAATAAATTTGAAAATGGGTCATGTTTGATCAAAAACTAGGTCACAAGGTCAAATCGTAGAAAAACCTTGTGTACGCTCTAAAGGCCACATTTTCAGTCCGATACTCATGAAAAAAGATCAGAATGTTTGCCTTGACAATATCTAGGACGCGTTTGAAAACATGTCATGTTGGATCAAAAACTAGGTCACTAGGTTAAATCTTAGAAAAACCTTGTCCACGCTCTAGAGGCCACATTTTCAGTCCGATACTCATTACAGTTGGTCAGAATGTTTGTCTTGATATCTTGGATGAGTTTGAAAATGGGTCATGTTGGGTCATAATCTAGGTCAATAGGTCAAATGTTATAAAACCTTGTGTATGCTCTGAAGAACACATTTTCAGTCTGATACTACTGGAACTTATTCATTAATATTTGTGTTGGTAATACCTTGAATGAGTTTAAAAATGGGTCATGTGGAGTCAAAAACTAGGTCACTGGGTCAAATATTAGAAAAACCATGTGTACACTCTAGAAGTCACATTTTCTGCCTGGTACTCTTCAAACTTGGTCAGAATGTTTGTTTTGGTTATGTCTTAAAAGAGTTGATAATGGGTAATTGTCGGGTCCAAAACTAGGTCACTAGGTCAAATCTTAGAAAAACCTTTTGTATGCTGTAGAGGCCACATTTTCTGTCCAATACTCAAGAAACTTGGTCAGAATGTTAGTCTTATTGAGATCTCAAAAGTGTTTGATAATGGGTAATGTCTGATAAAAAAACTAGGTCACTGGGAAACTAGATTCAAAATGGTTCATGTTTGGTCAATAGACCCAGGTGAGAGATTTCAGGGCCATCATGGCCCTCTTGTTGATGTTTGAGTCCTTCAAAATTATGTCTGCCAAAATCCACATGATTTTACACCATATGACATCTGTATTACAAAGTCCTTCAAACAAAACAAAAGACCATTCTGTATTATTTTTCCTATTCAGAATGATGTAGTATTATTATATTGCATAAATCAACCAAAAAAGTGACTCACTTGTCTTTAAAAGAGTTCTAAGATCCCTGTTTTTGTAATCCACAAGCAGCTCGTAGCTGTATATTGCCCGGTCACCGTCTTATTTCAAATTAAACCAGTCTGGGAACCCTGGTACCTGTAAACACAAAATTTTAATTAAATACAATCTGAATTTTGACACATCTGAGTTCCATTAATAAATCAATGCAATCTGTTTAATGCTCAATATCTACATATATGTAATTCGTGCCACAGCATGAGAAGATCTTTTAGCTAACGCGTACAACAAAGGTACAGATTAGTTGCCCCAATAAGCAGGCTGATCAACTGATTCGTTGTTGGCTGCCTAAATAATTTCTATATCAGAAGTTTTTGAACTTCTTTTAAATATTATGAAACTTTGTAAACCAATTTGAGTAGGCTGTGAAAAGAAATCTGAAACACAGGTTTTCGCATGGGGCTTATAGATCTATTGTTCTATGTCTATAGTTTTACAAACATGGCTCTTACATTAGAAATATATATATAATCAATCATTCCAAAAACACTACCTGCCATAGTAATAGAAAATATTTAGAAAAAAAGGCCAAAAGCTTAATCCTACAAGATGAATTCCTTTTTTGTGGATTTTTTTTAATGTGTGAAGTGCGGCAAATATAATTGTGAAAACCCGGCAAATTTCATAATGAAATTTTAATCCACATTCTAGTCACTCACAAATTGTCCAGTTTTCATCCACATTCTAGTCACTCACAAATAGTCCAATTCTCATCCACATTCTAGTCACTCAAAAATAGACCAATTCTCATTGGCATTTGTTCAAGTGTAAAAATTCAGTTTTAACCAGTGAACTTAAATTGTACAAAATGAACATAAGAATAGGAAGCTGAAATTATAGTTGTTTAGCTATTATTGAAATATGATCAATGAAATGTGTTATTTATATATAACTGATGAAAATATCTTTCAATTAAACCAAAACCTATCCTCAAATAGGCTGCTGGGGTCATTGATGCCCTGAAAAAAAACCTGCAAGGGAAGACCCGGTAATAAAAACATGTTGATATATTTGAGATATACATGTAACATGGCCAGTGTATCAGGTAACATCACTATTTTCTTCTCTAAATGCATGCTTGATCATCTCCTGATATCATCTTGATTCACATGACCCACCTCAGTGTAAGCTTTATGTACAAGTTTCTTCACATTTACTGCGAGTTCATCTTCTGAAAGTGATTTTATCTTGTTTGCTACTTTTTTGCTTACACGATACACATCCTTGTCAGCTGCTGTCTTAACACTTTTTGTCTGAAGTACAATTGACATTTTAAGGCTTTTACTCTGTCTGTCCTTTTTTTTGATGGTTTTTAAGGCGGCATCTACATCTTGTTCTGTTTGCTTTCACCCCCATATTTGTATATTATTTGTCAGCTCATCTTTTTTTTTCAATTTTTGATTGCTCAGTTTCATTTATTATTTGCTGCCTTTCTATTTTTAATTGTTGACGTCTTATTTTGAAAAGTGTTTTGAGGGCATTCACATCAAATCTGGTCTCCTTTATTAAGAAGCCAAGACATAGTTTTATTATGTACAAACATTATGTTTGCTTCATATGCTATTTGTGTTGTATTTGGTTTCTCATCCATATGACCGAAAACAGATTCACTTAACTTGTTATGCTTTGGAACCCCATCGGTTTTTTATTTCACAGAATCTGAGCTATCAAACCACATATACCCTGGAAGATAGTCTTTGAAAAGTCGCCGACTCCGCTGGTACAAAGCTGGCATTAGTACTTGAAGACAAGCAAAAACAAGCATCATGTTCCCAGGCTTTAATAAGAGCAGCAAATACTGGAGATGAGTGCAATTCCCCGCCATTAGTAAAACTTAGCAAATAATTGCCTTTCATAAAGGCTTCAGAGTTGTCCAAAATTTTTCTAGGTAGAGTACAATCTCTTGATATACTGTTGATGAGTCTGTGGTATGTGCATTTTCATCTTCTATCATTTCCCACAGTGGCACAGTTACAAGTTCACTTAACAGCCCCAACGCTTTGCAACCTGCAACATACTCTGCAATACTTAAATCATTCTCAAGTCTGTTGGAGTCTTCAAGTTCAAGGAAGCTGTCAAGTTTATCTTTCAAAGAGAAAACAACTGCATTTCTGAACAAGATGTTAAAGCGATTTCCACGAAACCTTTCTAATGGAATACTATGGAACTTATTTTCTCTCAACATGTCTTGAATATATGCGCTAAAGCTGCAAAACTGACCATTTTTTTCATCTCCTCCTCTAGCAAAGGCTTTGCAACATGTCGTTACAAGTCAAACAGACCCAGGTTCATAACTCTTCTTATAAGATTTGTCTAGTATTGGTGGATCATCAAATAGGTCGTTTTCTAATTCAATCAGTGCCTTTGAACATATCTCCACCATATGCACAAAAGCATGTAGTGAACAAAATAAATTACACAATTTGCTCACAGATGTTTGTTCCTCTGTTGAGAAGTCATCCCAGTGATCACCTAGGTCTTCTTTTATAATAATGTCTGTTCTAAACACCTCCAGCAGTTCGTTAAATTTTGTCTGTGTACTACATAGTTGACGAGATGTTCTTGAGTACCGTCTTTGAGACAGGGTTTTCTGAAGTTCTGCTAGTAGCATCAATATCTCCCAAAATATTTAATAAAGACTTTAAAATATCCTTTCCAGCTTTGGTGGTCATCTCACGAAGCCCTTACACCAAGTAGTTTCTGCTACTATCGGTGGCATGCAGTCCTTCAATTTTTGTACCAAACTTGTTCGTTTCATTACTTAACAGACATAAATTTTCTTTAAGTCCAAGCTTTTCAGCTAAATGCTTCTGAAATAAGGCAAGACGTTCAATGTTCATATTGTTTATAGTAGTCTTACAGGGTAGTTTATTTGGTTTCATGTTTACCAACTGCAAAACACTATGTATAACTGGAGATACATTTTAGTAAAAAACATTATAACCAAGAAGTTCAAACACAAATTTTTGATGATCTGTTGTATAAGTTTTTGACTGCTCATCAAATGTTACTATGTTTTTATCTAACATTTCTCTAAGCCAAATATTTTCATCATTAAATCTTTTATTCTGTGTCTCTAATTCTTTGCAATGTATGTGTTGAATATTGAGCTCTTGTTGCTTTAGTTCCAACTCCTCCTCCAAATGTTCATTTTCTTGGACTTTACCATTTATCTTATTACATTTCTTTTTCCAAGATGATACTGCAAATGCAACTCTCAAGCGAAGCCTTTTTATCTCTCTTACTTTTTTAGACAAACACAACTTAAAACAATTGTTTTCCTTTAATTACACTCTTTCTCGAGCTTTTGATTCTCTTAAATCTTTTTTCTGCTTCTTGATGTTACCAACTTTGGAAAATTTCAATCTGTAATTTCTTTGAAGTTCCTGAACATCATGATTCAAACTTGAGTTTTCACTTCTGGAAGCATTGAGATCTTCTGCCAAGTCCGAGGCAACATTTTAATAACCTCTCTGATTTTTCTTGTAAAAATTAAATATTTCCTGATTTTCTCTAGTACGAAATTTTGACGACTCCAAAAGCTTTGGATACTGTATGTCTAAAGAGAGAAACTGCTCTAGTTCATTTTTAATATCTTTATTCATATTTTTCGATAGCCGTTTGTACTTTTCATAAACTCTCCTACAGAAAGCATCATAAGATTTCTTATTTTCAGATACTGAAATATTTAATGTTTTTGCATGTTCCAGCAACCACTGACTACATTTTTTGCACTCCAATGTCTTTCACCTTTGACACAATGTCTAGGTTTGATTTTTCAGAGATACTGAATATTGAATAATAGTTTGTGAAAAGCTTACACTAATACATGTATCTGAATTGCAGAATGTACTTGAAATACAGTTTTCCGTGTAAATATCGAAATTCAAACATTCACATGTTTCAGTTTGTACATTTTTGTCATTAAGAAATCTGCCACTTTCGACCGTCTGGACAAGATGGTCAACATAATGAATCGTCCAAAGCTAAAGTATTTTGAGTAAAAAATGAAGACACTGTACTGAGCTCTTCTGCTTTGATGTATTTGTTAAATATCTTAAAGTTTGGTGTTACATGCATTAAACAGGACAAATGTGTCTGGCATCCTCCAGAGTCCTGGAACAACAGAAAAAGCAAAGCACAACCTACAGCCTGTTACAAGGTTAGAAAGAATCAAAGGACTGATAGTCCTGAGAGTCGCCTGTAGGGTAATGGGTTAGAAGTTTTCACCCTTTTTTATTCAAATCTATTAAAAGCATACAAGATACAAAATAACTTAACCACAAAACAGTATTATATGCAAGCATATTTCTGAGTTGTCATCCTAAAATTCAAAATATCCGTATTAAAATTTACATTTAAGAAATCGTGGTGGAAATTAAAATTTAGGCACCAGGACCAGCTTAAATAAGTTCAAAGTTTTTTTACTCAAAGACAACAACCCTTTACAAATAAAGACCAGATTATCTTCTGGTATAGGATCTAGTGACATACTTTTAGACCAAAAATGCCCTTTTGCAACTCTCTCATATCTAATCTTAGCAGTCTGACAAAGTTTCATAAGTAGTAGATTGAACATAAATGGATTCTACAGCTCTATTAAGGTTTCGTCTGATTTGACCTAATGACAACCTTTAGGCTTTTTCTTTTAACCCCAGGTGACATAAATTCAGTTTTGTCAAAAATATCATTGAGCAATTTCATGATCATTGGACTGAACTGTAGCCTTTGGAGCACAAACAAATATTTGACTCAGTAATCTACATGTACATGTACCTGTCTTTTGGAAATAATTTGTTTTTGTTGTTGTCCAGGTTGAGGTTTTGACCAGCAATGGACTCTATGAATGTGGCTGCTACAACTCAATAAAATCTATAACCCAACAGCGTGATCATCACCCTTGTCTACATGTACAGCCACGTAGGAAGCATTTCAAGATGGGGGTGGGGAAGGCTAACTTCAAGATACTGAGATTTTTTGCTTGGTTTTTGCATTGTCCTAAGAACTCATATTTTAGTTACTATGATTTTCAAAATTATTGCCCCTCCTCCCACCCCCTCCCCGCGTTCCTACGGGCCTGATGTATATTGCTTTGGTGTAAATTAAATGTTTGCGATTCGCTCTATTACCCTTTACAAAAACCCTTCACAAGATTACAAACACTCCAATAAAGAACTTGTTGTTTGAGCGGGTAAACACTGATCTGTTCTATAATATTTGAATTATAGCGGAGTAAAAAGTCAATTTCTCAGATTGCTGGTTGTTAGAACTGCGTAGTGTAAATTCAGATTTTGGCAGTTACAAAAGCACCTTCCGTTCTAACACCTGCATTAATAAACTATTGTTTAATAAATACTAGATCTAGGTTAATCGCTCATTGAAAAAAAAAAAAAACAGCAGACTTTAACAAATTTGGCCGTTTTTATGAACGAAAACCAATAAAACATAGTAAACTTCAAAGCACTCTCTCTACATAGGTCGGAGCACGCTAAAAGTAAAGGCCGGTTCAGTGACTGACTCATAAATATGTAAATTTATAAAGATTTCCGAGGTGCAAATGACCTTTATACGTCACGTGATTACAAGATCTATATTTGTCGCAAAGCTACATTCCAGAAAGCACCTGCAAAGCGATAACTTGGTACAGCCTAGAACCGTGTACATTGCATACGCTATGTCCTCGTCTCTGGTGCACCTAGAATATGGGTGTGCAAAGTATCTAAAGTCTAGATTAAAAGGCTGGGAAGAAGCCACGTGTAATAATGTCTAAGAAGGCAATGCAACCATTCCAAGTCGTTATAAATTTGTTAAAAAAATAGCCTACTGTTCAGAAAAAAAGCAATTGAAGGCATCGCCTTTCTCTGGCCTATCATAGGTTGAGCGTTGAATTGAAATAAGGCTTGCAGTTAGGATTGTAAGATTGTAAGAGAGTCTACTTCTAATAGGTAATTATCAAACAATTTTCACTGAGAATTGTCCACAAATAGAAGCAGAAAAGATACTTGTAGTTGAAGATTTCTCAGCGTGTCCGCTGACTTGTTTAGTTCACGGCAGCTATTTTTACACATATACGTAATGCTCTATTTTTAGAGATGATGTCTTACACAGACATCAGGCTAATATGTGTATCCTTGCGGACGAAATGATTGTTTCAAAGGTTTGGACCGTTAAACATCTCAGTCTTCATAGACATATTCATTATCACAAAGGCACAATTGTAATTTATTTACAACAGAAAAAAACTGGGTTGTTCACCGAATAATTAGAAAACTGTTTTATCTCGTAAACCGGAACTTGGGACAGGAAGCAGTACAAGGCCGGAGGTATGCTTACATCACCCCATAGATCAGGACGATAACAATGAGAGCCTGTTTGCTACGCAAACAGGCGACACAAAAATTACAAGCTAAGTATAAGGCCTAGATAATAGATATAACAGGTTTGTTTAACGTAGTCCGGCTTACCCTCATGCGCCATCCCAATGCACAAAATATTGAATGAATAAAAAACAAGAGGGCAAAGATGGCCCTGGATCGCTCACTTGAATTTTTGAGATGACCATAGCCTATTTTTTTCTTGAGGTGTTTAAACATTGGAACCAAATTTATAATTTTGCCAAGCATTTTTCAAAAGGTCACCTGTAAAAGTCATTTCGAAATCTGACCATCACTTTCAAAAAGAAGAATTTTTAAGAATTCTTCATTTTCTGTATACGAGCAAGTAGCCCCAATCCACGAGAGCCATGTTTCTTGATGGATCAAAATTTACGAACAAGTTTTGGAAAGGGTCAAAATCTGACCAGGGGTTTCAGAGAAAGAGAATTTTCAAGAATTTCATCATGTAAAGTGCAAGTAGCCCTCATTCACAAGAGCCATGTTTCATGACGTATCAAAATTATATGTACAGTTTTTGAAAAGGGTCACCCAAGGAACATCTCTGTCAAATTATTTTAAAATATGACGAGGGGTTTCAGAGAAGAAGAATTTTCAAGAACTTCTTCATTTCCATATAGTGCAAGTAGCCCCCATTCACACGAGCCATGTTTCTTGACGGATCAAAATTTTGTGAACACTTTTTTTAAAGGGTCACCCAAGGATCATCTCTGTGAAATCATTTCAAAATCTGTCCAGCCGTTTTAGAGGAGAAGAATTTTCAAGAATTTCTTCATTTCCATATATAGTGCAAGTAGCCCCCATTCACCAGAGCCATGTTTCTTGAACAATCAAAATTTGGCGAACAATTTTTGAAAAGGGTCACCCAAAGAACATCCCTGAAAAATTATTTCAAAATCTGACCAGCGGTTTCAGAGAAGATGATTTTTAGCTCCACTGGCCGAAGGCCAGCGGGCTTATGTCATGGCCTGGTGTCCGTCGTGCGTCCGTCCGTGCGTGCGTGCGTCCGTCCGTCCGTCCGTGCGTTAACTTTTATTTCAAACATCTTCTTCTCTGAAACTACCCATCCAATTTTATGAAACTTCACAGAAATGATTCTGCCATGGTCCTCTTCAGAATTCCTTGAAAGAATTTTATTCCTTCAAGAACTCTGGTTGCCATGGCAACAAAACTGAAAAATATTGAAAATTTTTAAAAATCTTCATTGAAACCATAAGGCCTAGGGCTACCAAATTTGGCATGTAGCTTTATATAGTGGACCTCTCTACCAAGTTCCTTCAAATATTAGCCCTGGGGCCAAAATTGGCCCCACCCCGGGGGTCACAAGTTTTATATGGGCTTATATAGGGAAAACTTTAAAATCCTTCTGGTACCTAGCCATAGGGCCTAGGGCTACCAAATTTGGCACGTAGCTTTATCTAGTAGACCTCTACCCAGAGTGCCCAAATGATAGCCCAGAGGTCAAATTTGGCCCGGCCCCGGGGGTCACAAAGTTTATATGGGCTTATATAGTGAAAAATCGTTTCGTACCAAGCCATAAAGCCTAGGGCCACTCAATTTTGCATCTAGCTTTATCAAGTGGTTGTCTACCAAAGCTGCCCAAACTGTAGCCCTGGGGTCAAATTTGGTCCTGTCCTTGGGGTCACAAGTTTTTCATGGGCTCATATTGGGAATTTTTTAAAAATCTACTTGTACCTAGCTATAAGGCCTAGGGCTACCAAATTTTGCATGTAGCTTTATCTAGTGGGCCTCTACCAGGAGGGCCCAAATTATAGCCTTAGGGTCAAGTTTATTCCCACACCAGGGGTCACAAGTTTTACATGGGCTTTTGTGATGAAAACTTTCTAAGTCATCTTGTTACTAACCATAATAAAGACTAAATTTAGCCCTGTCTCATGGATTTTATGTTTTACAGGGCTTTTTATTGAGAAAACATTGAAAATCTTCTTGTTTATAACCACACATTCTAGACCTGTATTATTTGGTATGGGGCTTTATCTTGTAGACCTCCACTAGG
The DNA here is from genome assembly GCA_943736015.1 of Tridacna crocea. NCBI lineage: Eukaryota > Metazoa > Mollusca > Bivalvia > Cardiida > Cardiidae > Tridacna > Tridacna crocea. The sequence continues at coordinate 48,437,227 of OX031063.1, forward strand.
ATTCAAGTAATTATAGCTTTGTGGTCAAAACTGGATTTGCCCAGGGGTCACAACTTTTTTGTTGGTTTTTATGGAAAAAAATTGTATGCCCTCAAGTTTGAAACCAGTTGGCCAAATAATGTAATGTTTGGCTTGTAATGTTTTTACGAATTAGCCAGTGGAGCGATACAGGGCCATCATGGCCCTCTTGTTTAAGAATTCTTTTATTTCTGTATAGTGCATGTAGCCCCCATTCACCAGAGCCACATTTTTTGACGGATCAAAATTTCACGAACACTTTTTAAAAAGGGTCACCCAAGGAACATCTCTGTGAAATTATTTCAAAATCCGACCAGCAGTTTCAGAGAAGAAGATTTTTAAAGAATTTGCTAAAAATATCCATTTGGTTGCCATGGCAACCAGAGTTTTTGATGGAATCAAATTCTGTGAACAATTTTAAAAGAGGACCTCCCAAGGAACATTCCTGCCAAGTTTGGTCGAAATTGGCCCAGCAGCTTAGGAGGAGTTGATGTTTGAAGAATTGTTCACGACGGACGACGGACACCGGGTGATCCTAAAAGCTCCCCTTGAGCACGTTGTGCTCAGATGAGCTAAAAATTGCATCAAAGCATTTCCCATCATAATAAAAATTGTTGCCCCTTTTGCTCCATAAAAATGATTCTTTTCAAGAGGAAACAAACCTGTTTCTTTGCTTAGGCTCATATCTCTATACTAGATAACAAAATTTTAGATTGGTCCAAACTGAAAGCATTTAAAAAGGACTTCATCAATATCTTTTAAAGGTAGGTATTTAGATTTTTCACAACTCGCCAAAATAACAAAAAATATTTATATTTATATCACTGAAATTTATAAGAAAAAACAATACAAATCATCAAAAATTAAGATTCACAAAATTACAAAAAAAGATGGTATTCCCTTGAAAGGCTACGTAGCCTCTTAAGTTATTTTTTAGATTTCGCGCCAAAAATCAAAAAAGCATTGTGGGAATATTAAGTGATTGGCAGTAATGACGCTTAAATTCCATAACATAACAAACATGTAATTATTTTCTATAATGAGTTCTTCGTTTTGAAGCTTCGTATGTGTATTTCCGATATGTAAAGAGCGAGTTCCGCATGTAAAAATAGTTAGTGTTTTTCTTCTCTGAAACCGATGGTCAGATTTTGAAATAATTTTTCAAGGATGTTCTTTGGGTGACCCTTTTGAAAATTTGTTTGCGAAATTTTGATTGGTCAAGAAACATTGCTTTGGTGAATGTGGGCTACTTTCACTATAGGGAATACTTGCACTATAGGGAAATGAAAAAAATCTTGAAAATTCTTCTTCTCTGAAACGGCTGGACATATTTTGAAATAATTTCAGAGAGATGTTCCTTGGGTGACCCTTTTCAAAAATTGTTCACGAAATTTTGATTGGTCAAGAAACATGGCTCTGGTGAATGGGGGCTACTTTCACCATATGGAAATGAAGAAATTCTTGAAAATTCTTCTTTCTCTGAAACTGCAGGTCAGATTTTGAAATACTTTTTCACAGAGATGTTCCTTGGGTGACCCTTTTTAAAAATCGTTTGCGAAATTTTGATTGGTCAAAAAAAATGGCTCTGGTGAATGGGGGCTACTTGCATTATATAGAAAAAAAGAAATTCTTAAAAATTCTTCTTCTCTAAAATGGCTGGTCAGATTTTGAAATAATTTCACAGAGATGTTCCTTGGGTGACCCTTTTCAAAAACTGTTTGCAAAATTTTGATCTGTCAAGAAACATGGCTCTGGTGAATGGGGGCTACTTACACTATAGAGAAATGAAGAAATTCTTGAAAATTCTTCTCTCTCTGAAACCCCTGGTCAGATTTTAAAAGAATTTCTCAGCAATGTTCTTTGGGTGACCCTTTCCAAAACTTGTTCGTAAAATTTTGATCCGTCTTGAAACATAGCTCTCGTGAATAGGGGCTACTAGCACTTATATGGAAATGAAGAAATTCTTGAAATTTCTTCTTTCTCTGAAACTGCAGGTCAGATTTTGAAATAATTTTCACAGAGATGTTCCTTGGGTGACCCTTTTTAAAAATCGTTTGCGAAATTTTGATCTGTCAAGAAACATGGCTCTGGTGAATGGGGGCTACTTGCATTATATGGAAATAAAGAAATTCTTAAAAATTCTTCTTCTCTAAAATGGCTGGTCAGATTTTGAAATAATTTGACAGAGATGTTCCTTGGGTGACCCTTTTCAAAAACTGTTTGCAAAATTTTGATCTGTCAAGAAACATGGCTCTGGTGAATGGGGGCTACTTACACTATAGAGAAATGAAGAAATTCTTGAAAATTCTTCTCTCTCTGAAACCCCTGGTCAGATTTTAAAAGAATTTCTCAGCAATGTTCTTTGGGTGACCCTTTCCAAAACTTGTTCGTAAAATTTTGATCCGTCTTGAAACATAGCTCTGGTGAATAGGGGCTACTAGCACTTATATGGAAATGAAGAAATTCTTGAAATTTCTTCTTTCTCTGAAACTGCAGGTCAGATTTTGAAATAATTTTCACAGAGATGTTCCTTGGGTGACCCTTTTTAAAAATCGTATGCGAAATTTTGATTGGTCAAGAAACATGGCTCTGGTGAATGGGGGCTACTTGCATTTTATGGAAATAAAGAAATTCTTAAAAATTCTTCTTCTCTAAAATGGCTGGTCAGATTTTGAAATAATTTCACAGAGATGTTCCTTGGGTGACCCTTTTCAAAAACTGTTTGCAAAATTTTGATCTGTCAAGAAACATGGCTCTGGTGAATGGGTGCTACTTACACTATACAGAAATGAAGAAATTCTTGAAAATTCTTCTCTCTGAAACCCCTGGTCAGATTTTAAAAGAATTTCTCAGCAATGTTCTTTGGGTGACCCTTTCCAAAACTTGTTCGTAAAATTTTGATCCGTCTTGAAACATAGCTCTCGTGAATAGGGGCTACTAGCACTTATATGGAAATGAAGAAATTCTTGAAATTTTTTCTTTCTCTGAAACTGCAGGTCAGATTTTGAAATAATTTTCACAGAGATGTTCCTTGGGTGACCCTTTTTAAAAAATCGTTTGCGAAATTTTGATTGGTCAAGAAACATGGCTCTGGTGAATGGGGGCTACTTGCATTATATGGAAATAAAGAAATTCTTAAAATTCTTCTTCTCTAAAATGGCTGGTCAGATTTTGAAATAATTTCACAGAGATGTTCCTTGGGTGACCCTTTTCAAAAACTGTTTGCAAAATTTTGATCTGTCAAGAAACATGGCTCTGGTGAATGGGGGCTACTTACACTATACAGAAATGAAGAAATTCTTGAAAATTCTTCTCTCTCTGAAACCCCTGGTCAGATTTTAAAAGAATTTCTCAGCAATGTTCTTTGGGTGACCCTTTCCAAAACTTGTTCGTAAAATTTTGATCCGTCTTGAAACATAGCTCTGGTGAATAGGGGCTACTAGCACTTATATGGAAATGAAGAATTCTTAAAAATTCTTCTTTCTGAAACTGATGGTCAGATTTTGAAATGATTTTTACAGATGACCTTTTGAAAATTGCTTGGCAAATTAATAATTTTGGTTCCAATGTTTCAATACCTCAGAAAAAATAGGCTATGGTCATCTCAAAAATTCAGGTGAGCGATCCAGGGCCATCTTGGCCCTCTTGTTTAAAATTTTTGTCCCAGAATCAGAAGGGCCACCTTTAAAACATCAAATTCATCTTTAATTGGGTAGAAAACATAATGGGAAAAGGGAAAAATGCTGGTTACCTGTATTTGTTTTCTTTTTCCACAATATTTTTTAACATTTTCTTTCTCAGGATTGTTAAATCTCGGGTATAAGAATTATGGTATGGTTATAGCCAACATTTTCTTTCTCAGGATTGTTAAATCTCGGGTATAAGAATTATGGTATGGTTATAGCCAATATATCTTAAAGTGGTAACATTAATTATACATAGTTTAGATTTTGTATTTCATAATAGATTTATTTCTTTTTGTTGCGTTTCAGAATGTGTTAATGGTTGGCTTAAAAACAAAGACCTACAATGCTCAAGCCAAGCTCAGCAAAAGAACCAGTTACAAAGAATAGTGAAAAAAACTGGCTCACCTAGTTTACTTTTTATCTGTTTAATAACATTTTTGATGCATCAAGTTTCTGCCAGGTCCTGAACTGAATGTATTTTAGCCATTTTTTAGCTCACCTTAGCGATCGCCCTATGTCTGTCGTCCGTCAACAATTTCTTTTAACATCTTCTCCTCCAAAACGACTTGGCCAATCTTCATGAAACTTAGCTGGAATGTTCCTTGGGTGACGCTCTACCAAAATTGTTCAAAGAATTTTATTCCATCCATAACTTTGCTTGCCATGGCAACAAAAAGAAAAAAAAGACGAAATCTTTGAAAATGTTCTTCTTTGAAACTAGGTGTAGAGCTTTGATATTTGGTTTATAACATCTCCTAATGGATCTCTACTGAGTTTGTTCAAATTATGCCCCTAGGGTCAAAACTGGCCCCACCCCGTGGGATAACACCCGGGGGTCACAAGTGTCAGCATAGGAACAAAGAAGGAAAACTTTAATAATCTTCTCCTCTGAAACTTGAAGGCGTAGAGCTTTGATATTTGGTATGTAGCATCTCCTAGTGGACCTCTTCCAACTTTGTTCAAATTATGCCCCTAGGGTCAAAACTGGCCCACCCCGGGGGTCACAAGTTTGAGCATAGGAACATATAAGGAAAACTTAAAAATTCTTCTCCCCTGAAACTTGAAGGCGTAGAGCTTTGATATTTAATATGTGGCATCTCCTAGTGGACCTCTAGCAAGTTTGTTCAAATTATCCCCCTGGGGTCAGAACTGGCCACACCCAAGGGGGTCACAAGTTTGAGCATAGGAACAAAGAAGGAAAACTTTAAAATTCTTTTCCTCAGAAACTGGAAAGTGTAGAGCTTTGATATTTGGTCTGTTGCATCTCCTAGTGGACCTCTACTTAGTTTGTACAAATGATGTCCCTGGGGTCAAAACTGGCCCCATCCCGGGGGTCAATAGTTTGAGCATAGGAACAAAGACGGAAACTTTAAAATTCTTCTCCTCTGAAACTAGATGGCGTAGAGCTTTGATATTTGGTATGTGGTATCTCTTAGTGGACCTCTACCAAGTTTATTTAAATCATGCCCCTGGGATCAAAACTGGCCCCACCACGGGGTCACAAGTTCGAACATACATGTAGGAACAAAGAAAGAAAATTTTAAAATTCTTCTTCTCTAAAACTAGAAGGCATAGAGCTATGGTATTTGGCATGTAGCAATAGTGGACCTCTACAAGTTCATATTATGCCCTTGGGGTCAAAACTGGCCCTGCCACGGGGGTCACAGGTTTGAACCTAGCAATAAAGAAGGAAAACTTTAGAAATCTTCATCTCTGAAACTTGAAGGTGAAGAGCTTAATTTGATATTTGGTATGCAGCATATTCTAGTGGACCTCTGCCAAGTTTGGTCATATGATGTCCCTGGCGTCAAAACTGGCCCAGCCCTGGAGGTCACAGGTTGAAACATAGGAACAAAGAAGGAAAATTTTAAATTTCTTTTTCTCTTAAACGGGAAGGTGTAGAGCTTTGATATTTAGTATGTACATGTAGCATCTTTGAGTGGACCTCTATCAAGTTTGTTCCAAGGATGCTGCTTTGGTTACTACTGACCCAGCCTCGGGGACGGCAAGTTCGAACAAAGGACAAAGAAGGAAAATTTAAAATTCTTCTTTGAAACTGGAAGGTTTAGAACTTTTGTATTTGATTGCCCTGTGTCCAGCGTCTGTCGCCCGCCGTCCATCAACATTTTCTTTCAACATCTTCTCCTAACCCACTGGGCCAATCTTGATGAAACTTGGTAGGGGTGTTCCTTGGGTAAAGCTTTACCAAAGTTGTTCAAAGTTGTTCAAAGAATTGAATTTCACTCATAAGCTATAGTCTAAGGTGAGCGTTCCAGGGCCAATGGCCCTTTGTTTAATATTTTTATTTATTTTTATTTTGTATATAATATTTAGAAAACATAAATCTTAACATGAGATCAAGTCTATTAGTTGCTCTATCAGGTCAAATAGCAAATTTGCCAGTTGCTCCAATATATTTTCACAAGACATTTCAAAAGTCTGCCTGGACATTTGAAATGTCCGCCTGGACTCTAGCTGAAAATTTTTCCGCCTGGATCCGCTTGGATTATGATTACGCCTCTTTATCTAACTCCGCCTTGACATTTGAACTATCTGCTTGGATTCCGCCTGGACTAATTTAAAAATTTTGCCTCATTTAGTAACTAAAAATAGGATTCCACCCCTTTTTGGAAATTTTGTCCACCTGGATTCTGCTTTGACGATGATTCCGCCTGTGTATCCTATTCTGCCTGTACATTTCATTTGTCCGCCTGGATTCCGCAAGGACTAATTTAAATATTTCGCCTCATTTCATTCCTGAAAATAGGATTCCACCCCTTCTTGCTTTAAATCTGAATTTTTCTTTTCCGCCTGGAAATTCATTTATTTTTCTGTCTCTAGTCCACCTGGAATCCACTGTTTTTTTTCGCACAGGTTGGAAGCATTAAATTTTGCCGACATAAAATGGTAACAGACATGAATGGGTTTGTTTTTGAAATGGCAGAAAACAATGTGGGAAAAGAAAACTCAGGTTACCAGCATTTTCTCCTTTTCCCACAATGTTTTCAAAATGCTTCTTGTGCAGTGTCTTAAAATATTATTAGGGTAACCTAGTCTTCTGCTATGGGTCTCCCATTTAGCCCATAAAGCCCCAAATAAACCAAAAAGTCACTTTCATTCTAGAATAAATTTCAGCAGGAGTTTTGAAATCTTAGAAATTTCTTCTTGTCCACGGACAAGTAAATTTAAAATGTCCACTTGTCCACCAGTGGGGGTAACTTGTCCATAACAAAACAATTTTAAATTGCATTCCACAAGGCCTTGTTAAAAAGATGCAGTCTTGTTTTTATCACATTATACTTTTATACATGTATTTATGTTTTGATGCTTACTGTCTCAGGCTTCTTACATTCCGTTTGCTTCTAAAATTTAAGTTGATCCATTTATCCATTTTCTCTGATTTTATGCATCAAATGATCGCTAAATCTCAATGTTTTGGTTCGAGACAGTTTCAGGCAGAGGGAGTAAATGGCTAAACCACGGCCAATTGGCACTGAAGCTGTACCATAAAAAACAAGAGGACCATGATGGTCCCATATCGCTCACCTGAGTACTAAGCAGTAAAGGTCTACAATAAAGATAAATACCAAATATCAAAGTTCAAAATCAAATCATTCTGACAGGGTATATAACTGTGCAAAATGCATCTTCTACTTTTAGAGAAGAAGATTTTTAAAGTATTTCTTCTTTGTTCCTATGTTTCAAACTTGTGATCCCCGGGGCTTGGCCAGTTTCGACCCCAGGGGCATCATATCTACATTCTTGGTAGACATCCACTAAGAGATGCTACATACCAAATATCAAAGCTCTACGCCTTCTAGTTTCAGAGAAGAAGATTTTCAAAGATTTTGCTGTTTTTTTTTCCTTTAAGTTGCCATGGCAACCAGAGTTATGGCTGGAATTCAATCTCTTGAACAACTTTGGTAGAGCTTCACCCAAGGAACATCCCTGCCAAGTTTCATCAAGACCAGCCCAGTGGTTTAGGAAGAGAACAAATTGGGGACGACGCACAAGGGACGACGCACGACGGACATTGGGCGATCACAAAAGCTCACCATGAGCACTTTGTGCTCAGGTGAGCTAATAAGGCTAAAATATTCACATGTGCAACACTCTCATCCAAGATCTTTTAATTGATGCTAAAGTGATAAAAATATTTTTACATCCACAGTGGTGATCTGAATGTATTCATATATTTTCAGACCCAAAATAGTAGGCTTGCAACAGCAGCTGCATATTGTACCAACCCTGTCATGGTAATGCAGAAGTGCACAACTGCCCGGTTTCACTTAGGTAGTTACAAACAAAATATTCGTAAGTTTTACATAACTATTTGGGGTGTAACGATACATTGATGCATCCATGCATCGGGATTATGACTGTCTCGATAGCAATGCATCGATTGCTATGTCCAATATCAATAACAATCGCCGATATTTTTTATCAAAAATCGATAGTTTCGATAGTCAATACTAGAAATGATTGTTAGCCTGTTAGCTTGATCTAATCTGCTGTTTGGGGTTCTTTTTGAAAGAATAAAACAGTGAATTAAGACTGATTCAACGCTGAGTATTTTCATTGTTACTATAAGGCATGCTCAATCTCAGTCTTTAGTATACGCCTTTAGGATATTAAAGATCGATTCCATATGTTCGAGAAGACATTAAAAATTCTCTCTTGTCTTTTACACGTGCGTTAACCATTGTCTTAAATTTGAATTAATTTTCATATTTACGTACTCAATAGCTGGAATAATCGGCACATTACTGAAACTGTTAACTATTGTCCACGATCGATTCTGCATGACTTTTTCGTATTTACCAATCGAGGGCGACTACATAATTATGTGTTTATAAAATGTTGTCTGTGTTGGCTGCTAATTTCGAGATCGTGAAGTTGGAAAGGCCAATGTTTGAGCCCATTTCGGATTTCTTAAAGAGGGAGAGACTGCTGATAAAAAGCGAGTAGCATGTAGATTATGTTATATGATACTTAAACACGATGGAAACACGACAACTTTGCACTGTAAACATCCGTCATTTGCTGTCGAACCCCACCAACAGCCGAAGACCATTTCGTGGGTAAACTTGGTTTGAACATCGGTCTTCTCTCTAACCCTTTCCCAAACGGCAAATTTTGGACCACACCAGACTGAAAGCATTCTGCAGATGACAACAGTTGCTAAAAAGATTATTTCTCTATATGATAGGGTAAAAAACATTGTGGGAAAAGGAGAAAATGCTAGTTACCAGCATTTTCTCCTTTTCCCACAATGTTTTCAAAAGGCTTCTATTCCTGTCCGGTAAAAACCAGGGATTGTTTGGGAAAGGGTTACCAAAAGACGAATTTTTGGACTAGTCCAAAATGAAAGCTTTTACAGACGACAAAAATGAATGTGACTCGAAAATTGATATTTGGTTTGGGAAAGGTAGACAACATTGTGGGAAAAGGAGAAAATGCTAGTTACCATTTCTTCCACCAAGTTTTTCTTAAAGCTGTCTTTCTCAGAGTCTTCAAAAGGTGGGAATGTGTGGTAAAAAATCCAAGATATTGATTGCAAGACTGCTTGAACAACTATATCTAGTAAAGCAGCCACTTCTTTCTTGTCAAACAATATGGCTGCCAGTAATTCACGTTAAATGATTGTTCTAAAAGAAAAAATGTTTCAAGCTCTTGAAAAAGGCAATTAGCCGAAATATGGGACAACAGTGTGTTGTTTTTCATAGTGTAAGTGATATAGTTAAACATTTCTGACGCTCCTTAACCCATAGGCTACTAGGCACGACTCACTGACATTTTGCAGGCAATGTAGATCAAGATCAGACTGCACAGAACGTGCAGTCTGATCTATGTTCTCCATTGTCTGATAAGGACATACTTTTCCTTCAAAAAGTATCTTTGAAATTGGGTCATTTTTCTACGTAGAGAAATGACCCATGGGTCATTTTGTAATGGGGGCCATTTCTCTGCATTACACCGGCAAAGAAATGTACTGTGTAGGTGCATATCGAGCGACCATAGTCCAGTCAAATTGTGAGAAGACCCAAAACAAATTGCAACACAAACACTTTTTTCGTTTTCAACATCCTTAGGGACACCTTTTTAACATATGTAAAGTAGGACGGAATCAGAGGATATGAAATTTGATTTTTTAAGCTTTTTTCGAATTCGTATGAATTTTGCCATTTTAAACTGTATTAAAGCTCACCTCACAAGTTTTACATGTCATTCCTACTCAGTTTTTCTCTTGAAAGTAACAGTAAAACCCACTAGCAACTTGTTACAACCTGCCCGCCATGATTTACAAATAAGGCAGCATCCCTTCTGTCAATTTAGTTCTACACTGGAGCTGGTTTACCCCACCCACCATTACAAAGGGAAGGACCACTGTATACATGTATATACAGTAAACTAAGGTTGGACAGTTGAAATAGTTAACTTACATTTTTTTATCATGAATAAATTTCTGTTTGTTGAAATACTGATTAGTACTTCAGACCATATTTTTCCACTTTAAATGTACAGAAACTTGGCGGTAACACTTTGTTAAGGTACATGTAGAGGACTTGTAATACTTCTAGTGCAGCATGGCATAAAATTTCTTGACAGTTGATAAAGACAAATTTATAGAGACATAATAGTTTTGCACATTTTTAACTGACCAGAAATTCCTTTATGTCTATCTTCAAATTATCTGTTGATACTTTTGTTAGTCTCCAGAAAAGGGAGGTAATTATCACATCTCTTAGTAATGAGAATAGAGTGGTTTTAGATTTATAAATGATAATTCCAGGAAGGACAAAAATGAAAAAGTGGCTCGGTGAAAGTAATACAATACTACTCATTTTTAAAATATAGCAAATTTTGTAGGATAATAATATAGTGGAAATAGCTGTTTTACTAAGGGTCCACTACGTTAAGTGGTATAAATTTGGTGCCGAAGAAGCGAGAAGGTCCGATTATAATATACCCATTTGACTGCCATTCCAATTGTTGCAGGCTAATGATCATGTGACATTCCAACTTGCATTTGCAAATAAGCATGAAAACTAGATTTACAATAAATCGTAGCTACGTATCCGTGTAAGACGATACCGCAAGAGACCTCTTTTAGTATTCTTCCTACAAATGGATACGTTAGCAGATACTGACTTATTCTTTACAGATATTAAGTACAGAGTTCCACAGAGATACACTGGGGATAATTATTTCCATTTATGTTGCATATAAAATTATCATCAAAATAATATATAAATCTTTTAATATTTTAGCATTGTATGATAAAAAAAAAAACTTGTTTAAATATGATACGTCATGATCGTCTGTCCTCAGTTCACTCTGTCCTCAATTCACTTGCAAGATGTAACTGGAATCAATAAAAATTATCAAACCTGTTTGTTTCACTGGACTTGTGAACTCTACTCTTCTTCAGGGGCCTAAATTTAAGTGAACCCTACATGGATAATTTAACTTTTCAGGATTTTTCCCATCATCTCCACCTGCCATTCATGGTGATAACGTAAAAAATTCACCCATTTTGTAACCATTCTGAAATTCCGCAGAACACCCCATTATCATTTTGCCTCTGTTCACAGGACAGAGGGCCAAGGATCTGAACTTGCACTGACCTTACTCGTATACATGTACTTATATATAATCCATCAGACCACAATATGTACATGTGTGTATATAGCGTTTTCCTATTTCCAAAGAGAGAGTGTACATGGTTCATGTGCCTTTTCTATTGGCACGGTCACAAATTAAAGGAACTGCCAACGGACAGTGCGCTTTTATCCGGAATCGGGGCAGAATGGGATTGCACCAGCCCAGCGGCAGTTGCAAATGAACAAGAACAGCTGAAAATCTTGTCAGTAGACAGAGTTTGTTGGAGGTTAAGGTACAACTTAACAGTTAACGGCAACAACAACAACAAAACTCACGTCATCCGGGCATCTTTTCAAATAGGCACTGCCTTTTACTTATTGTCAGGGTATCGGGCGATTTCTGTGTAGGCATTAGGCAGTAGAAGTCTTGTCTGACTGGAGCCGCCCGGCTTACATGTAACTAATGAAAGTTGAGATTCCAAATTCACTATTGTCGGGATTTAGTTTGCATTATAATCAGAAGAAACATTCTTTTGAAACGGAGGTTGTGCGGAGCGTTTCTTCAGCAATGAAGAAACATACTTGATGCCACAGCAGTTTACATTGGGAATGCTGGAGAAGCCCACGAAGAAAGCTCTGTTTAAGTGAAAGCCTTGCTCTAATGTGGGAGTCATGAGTAGATTCCAAGTCATAACTTCACCTGAAACCGGATAAGATTCTTGAGGTTCTCGAAAGGTTGGCGCCTTATTTAAACTGGCCAAGAATCTGCGCTTCTTGGCAAATTATATTCTTACTGCAGTCTTGCTATTGGCTTTACCTTGTCCTTCCTTGGTGGCAATTTTATCTTAAGTAGTCGATATAAAACTACTGATTGACTGAAGTAACCTAGATGGTCTCTGCAGTTACCTCCTGGTTCACGCACGGAGATCAACTAACATATTCACCACACGGACGTCATTCGATTGTCAGAAGGTCACCTAGCATTCTAAGGTGCTTGTTTCCAAACTTGGTTGAATCCTATCCAACGATTCTTTTTATTTATAAACACGCTAAGAAATCATACTGGATCAAACTGCAACCTGTCCAAGTCAATAATTCACTGAAATCTATCCTACTTCATCATCAAAGAACCAGATTTGGCTGGTTGCATGATGTCTCTGAAATTATTAGAGCTTTAAGTTTCTCCATGGTAACACTGTTGCAGATACTGTCGTACCTCTGTAGACACTCTGCTTTCATAACGTCAGCTTTTATGCAGATGTACTTTAGCATTCATTGCATGGTAGTAACTTATCAATTAGTCTTTTCTTTATATAAGATACGTCCGAGGCATGTGTCTACTGGTTGGCTAGGGAATATTTACCATATAGTGCACACCTAAATTCAAAAGATGCGGTAGAACCTTAATTATTTTCAAAAAATGCCCGATGTCATTCAGTTATCATAAAAGACCTGCTGGCATTTTTTTTTATCAAGAGTACATTTTGAACAACGCTTGCTTATCGCTTTTGAACACGTGCATGTGAATATCATTTGCTTAACTTGGAAAGTGAGTCCCTTATCAAGTTTGACAGACACCAATCACAGAACCAGTATTGTGGCTTTTCCGTAACTTAAAATGGCAACGAATTGGACAAGAAATTGTTGCTGGAATTCAAAATAAGATAAGAAAAAGAACATTATATGGTTGAATAACGAAACCATAAAGTTGGAACTTTGTATGTGTGGGTTACAAAACCAAGTTATTAGACTTACAATCATTGGTTCATATGACAGCTTTGCTTGAATACATTTATGGGAGCACTTGTGTTTAACCTTTGATTGACTTAATATGACCCTGCAGTTAATAGTGGTATGTCACCTTTTATTAAAATGGTAGTTCAAGGTTTGCTTATTTATAGAAAAAGCAATAGAGTAAGTATAAGAGTTAAAGACCAAAAAGATGTTGTAATTTTTTAATTATCATAGGTGGAATTATTACCTGCATCTTGTCAAAAACATCCTAACTCAGTTTTCTAAACTTAAACACAATAATTCAAGTTTATTCCTACGTTTTTAGTGGGAGTGTTGTTTGGCAGGACACTTCAGATCCCAAGCCTATTACTGGTGAACCCAAAGAAATACACCAATATGTGAAATGTCACAGTGGTATGACTGAAACCAAGCTGATTGTTGCATAAAAAGTCATTCAACCAAACATTCAAGTTTATTCATAAAAGAGTTTGTTGTTTCACAAGGTCTATGATAAGACCCAGATTCGGCATTCACGATTCCATCACAAGACATTGTGCCAGACTTTATCAAATGGCAGCCATTGAAAGAAGGTGTGTAGGCTTTTAAAAAGCAATTATTATCATAAATGGAATGATCATGCACATAGCAGTTCACTTCCCCCCAAAAAATTGACACTGAAAATCTAATACAAAAAGTAGTGGGTGGGGTAAGTTGATATTGGCTCTATCATTGTTTTAAGTAAAAAACCAGAAAGAAGAAAGAACAATATTTCAAATAACTAAATAATTCAACACCATAGTTATCAGAAAATGTTACATGCAATATAGAAAGCTCAAAACAGTTCTAATAATGTAAAATTTACACATAAGCTACTATTTGTACACAAAGTTGCGGCTGGAAACAAAACGCGCGAAAAAATCGAATTTCATATCTTCCGATTTCGTCCTACTTTTTATATATTGTTTAGGGAAGGTAACCCCTCATAAAAATCAAAGAATAGCTTATGTTGCAATTACTTTTGGGTTAAGCCCTTTTTTTCATTATTTTGACTGGACTACCAGATACAGCCGAGGGAATAGATGGCTCCCATCACCCAAGGTATGCTGAATGATAACGTTATGGGAGGGTTTGTTTGTTGCAAGTATCAGTCCTCTTTCACGATGCTTTCAAGCTGTTTTATATCAGTGGCTTCAGGTAAATGTCGAGTTACATCGACGTTTTCGTAAAGGCTATTCGGCCGATCTCGTCAGCTTGTCTTTTTACTCTTTACCACACAAGAAAATTTTAGACTGGTCCAAATTGAAAGCATTTGCAGACGACAAAATTTGTTCTGGGAAAGGTAGAAAACACTGTGGGAAAAGGAGAAAATGCTGGTTACCAGCATTTTCTCCTTTCCCCACAGTGTTTTCGAAAGGCTTCTTTCTCAGGGGCGTCAAAAGTAGGGATTGTGTGGTAATGGGTTAACATGAGATTTAGGGTATAGGCCTTAAAAAGGAGATATTTGTACATTAACTCTTTCCCAAACAATCCCTGGTTTTTACGATCCTAAGATAGAAACCTTTTGAAAATATTGTGGGAAAAGGAGAAAATGCTGGTAACCAGCATTTTCTCCTTTACCCACAATGTTTTCTACCCTTCCCAAAACAAATTTCCAGTCACTTTTATATTGTCGTCTGCAAGTGCTTTCAATTTGGACCAGTCTAAAATTTTGTCGTTTGGTAATTAGTTAACGTAGTAAAACGGGCTGAAAAAGAAAGCAACACTTTTTCAATTAAAATAAGATATCTTTTATTTCATAAAACAAAAGTAAGGAATATTTCGCATAATAACTGCAAGTAAAACATTATATTTCTATAGGTCAACAACCGAGAAATCACCGTAAAGAATGGTAAAACTGAGTGGTTTCTCCGATTGTCAAAATGTTTGCATTCCTCAAACTGCTCACGCAAGGAAAAAAATGTGAAAAACCAAAAATTGCTCTACATGTGCCATATTTATTTATTCGTGATATTTACAAAACATGTTATTCAAATGAACTACATTGCAAGTGAGTTCTTGACTTATGCATCAGATCAAAAACTAAAAAGACGTAGAACGAAGGAGATAATATTCAGCGAGACATATAGGATCTGACATGAGTTGGCTTTTGAGATAAGATTTTATTGAACGAGTCGAGGGGAATGTTGTTAAGCGAACCTTTGGCGAGCTTAATAACATTTTCCTTGACGAGTTTAATAAAATTTTATCTCAAAAGCCCACGAATGTCAGATTCTTTTTATCACATAACGATATTTCACAAAATACAAATCAAATGATGAAAAAACATTCATAAATGCATCCGCATTAATTTGTATGAAATGCATACAAAATGACGTCAAAAATGACGTCACACAAATGTGATATCAAACATGTGTAAGATAGGTAAATTCGTGATGGGTATATTACATTGAAAACAAGGGAGGTTATGTGATAAAAAACTTTTTTTTGCCCGATTTGCAAATGTTTCTTGTATATTACTCGTATGTAAAAAAGCCTGAATTCTCGTTGGTTGTCTCTATCACACACACAAAAAAGCTGTAGACTTGTCCAAGTCCAAAGCAACTGAGGCGAAAATAAAGTGTAGCTCATACGCTAGGAGTTGATTTTGAAAATAGAGAAAACATTGTAGAAAAAGGAGAAAATGCCGGTAACCAGCATTTTCTCCTTTTTCCACAATGTTTTTAAAAAAAAGTTCCCCGGGGTAAAAAAAAGGGACTTAGTAAAGAGCTACCCATATTATACTGTATATATTACATTATATTATATATGTAATAATATAACGTTACACGTATAATTATGATCTGCAACACGCGGAAAGCGGTATTCGGACATTATTGCATAAAACGTGCCTTTTCGGGCCGTTATAAGCATGTATTAACGGGTAAAAATCGGGCGGTTAACGGGAGAAAACGTGTATTAATCAGTAAATTCACGCGCCGTTAACGCCCGGGTTTGTACTATCAATATCCTCGATTCGGGCCTACCTTGTAAACAACGTTTGTCCTTGTCAGATTTCCCCTAGACTCCGACCATCAAACTGTAGGAATTCGTACCATATTCGATCCTTTCCATGGCATGTCTTTGATGATATTAGTACACCACAAACAAACCTTTGCACAGAATCACAGTTTAATCGAGATCTGAACAAAAATTCACCCGTGAAATGTACTCTAAACCAGCTACATAGCACCCACTTTTTGACGTGATCGGTCCGCCTCGCTTAATGTATATCGAACCCTCTGTCGCCTTCAGTTACAGAAATTTATATCTACGCATTCATCCTAGTTGTAATCAGCCAGATGTGTGCAAGTTTATTCCTCATAAGTCCAGTGTGTATTAAAAATCAATAAAAGTGTATTTACAGCGAGAGAATCAAAACTGGCATACAGGACTAACGGCCCTTTCCTAATCGTAACAAAAACTTCTTCGCCGACTTCCGGTTTTGACCCATTTGCGTACAGTACATTTGAAATTCGCTTATTTGCATTTCTATGGAAATATTTTTGCTATCTGTGCAAATTATTGTTAGAATACCTTTACTTTATACAATAATAGCGTTAATTCACGTTTTTTTCGGTCGTTAACATTCGCAGAGGCCCTCAAAATACTTAAACACCCTCGTGCTTCGCACTCGGGCGTTAAAGCATTTTTCGGGCCTCTGCGAATGTTAACGACCTCTAAAACGTGAATTAACCCTATATTAGCGTCAAGTGTCGTCTCGGATCAGCTTTCGTAATCCGCACAGGTTGATCCGAGGTGACACAACCCGTTTTTATGCAACTTTTCTGTTTTGTACAAGTCTAATGTAACATTAGTCTCGGATTAGCCTTCACGTTATGCAAATGCTTGTTTGACCCTTTTCGCGTGTTCCACAGCTATATTATAGTGAATGGAAGCAAGTCTGTTTCTAAAAAGGTCACGTCTATTCCCAAACAGCAAATCTTAGACTCTTCTGAAATCAAAACACCAGCAATGTCATATTAGAAATCGGCTTAAATGAAGTCAAGCTCACTGAACAGAAAAACATAGAAACAAAGTGGGAAAAGGAAGGCTTTTTCCTCAGTATCGTCAAACACAGGTTTACTTGGTAAAACAATCCAGGATCCTCTGAACGTATCTCTTTGCTGCTCTGTAGAATTCAAAATATCGCCGTAATCACAGATATAGTGAAAAAACACACACTCTACCTGTGTCAACAGCGTTACCTTGGAAACAATATTCATACCCGAAGAATATGACACAAAAAAAAAATAATCCACGTTTGAAAACTCCATAGATATGACTAAGTACGTCAATTTGTCCATATCGGTTGCATCCTCGGTAAGTTTGGAAGTATCTGTCACTCTCTGGTCGTGCTGTGACGTTGGCTGTTGTATTTTAGAGATTTTAACACCAGCACTTATTGGCAACCTAAGCAATCCTGCATTTAAACGACCTTGAGGAAGAAGCGTTTTGTAAACATTGTGGGAAAAGAAGAAAATGCTGGTTACCACCAAAATTTTGTCGCATGGTATGTACAGCTTCAACCGTTAGGCCTACCAAACAATCCCGCGTTTAAACAACCCTGAAAATCAAAGCTTTAGAAACCATCTTGGGGAAAAAAAGATTGTTTCTCCTTTGCCCAAAAACGATTTCAACTATTTTTTAAAAATAGAACTAGAAATATCTTAGCTTCATTCAATTTGTTGTCTGCAAAAAATTCTTGGTATGAACAAATCTTAAGTTTTGTCGTCTATTAAACAACTGAACAAAATTCCATATATAAAATGTACATGACCCAAAATTCAAACGGTGATATTTCCAACTAACTTTTCGTTAAACTTCCTGCAAATACTAGATCTAACATTTGTGTTCAGTATACCCCATTCCTTATCTTTATAGCCTAAAGTCACGTGATACTTTGAAAACATTTTATTGGACAACAGCTTGGACCACAATGCACACGGGACGTGGAAAACCGGATACAAGACGTTAAAACCAATTAATTTACTCTCGGTAATCGCCTAATCCAGTAACTGTGCAGAGATACGTGTAAGACAGATGTTACATATCAGAACAAAACATTTAATTACATAGGAGAAAGGAAGACGAGGTTCGCTGAGAGTAGATGTACAAATCGGGCAAGATGTCGCCCAGTTGGATGAATGAAAGTCAAACAAAAGTGAATAAGCATCTAGCGAGATTGATATTGATTAAAACTCTTTACCAAACGATCCCTGGGCCCGTATTCACCAACCATTCTTAAGAACGTTCTTTGTCTTATTCTCCAGAATTTTCTGCATTTGTAAGTAACACGACTTCTGATTAGCTAAACCATTCGGTTTAGCCAATCAGAAGTTGTGTTACTTACAAATGTAGAATTCTTTGGAGAATAAGACTAAGAATATTCTCAAGAACGGTTGGTGAATACGGGCCCTGGTTTTTACGACCCTAAGATTTAGACCTTTTGAAAACATTGTGGGAAAAGGAGAAAATGCTGGTAACCAGCATTTTCTCCTTTTCCCACAATGCTTTTAACCTGCTGGAAACAAATTTTAATTTTTGAGTTATGCTTACTTTGTCATCTGCAAGTGCTTTCAATTTGGACCAGTCTAAAATTTTGTCGTTTGGTAAAGAGTTAACTCTACCGCACAATCCCGAGTTTTCACCACCCTGGAGAAGAAAAGCGTATGAAAACATTGTGAGAAAAGGAGAAAATGCTGGTAATCAGCATTTTCTCCTTTTCCCACAGTGTTTATTCTTACCCTTTCTGATAAATTTTCTACATTTTAGCCACATTAAAATTGTCTTTTTGCAACTGCTTTCAAATTTGGACAAGTCTAACGATTTGTCGTTTGGTAAAGAATTTTAGAGTGACAACTGGGCAGTCAAGACTTCATTACCACAGTCACCATCAAACATCAAAAGGAACTTCCGTTCCAGTTTGCTGCACTCTGTGTATTTGAATTTTTAGCAGCTGACAGACACATGACCCCAAATTCATAGGATAGATATTTCATTTCGCTTGCATCTAATAATGTCATCTTCGCAAGCCAAGGCTGACGATTCACTACGTTACTCTACCCTTGGCGGATCGAGCTTGATTTTTACATACCACCGATACGCTTTTTCATTGGATGCAGCCAGCTCTAGCTGCAACGAATGAAATTGCTCGTAGCATTTCATCTTTTATAAAAATAGAACAAGGTAGTGACCTTTCGAATAGAAGGTAAACATGGAAACCCACGTGGATGTCTGCTTATCGCTTCATGTTGAATAATTGTATTCGTAAGCTGTTTGTAAAACGATATTTCATTGGCTTTCAGAAATATGATGTAAAGGGGGGTAATAACGAGCATCCAATAGAGGGCGCATCGCAGGAATCTCGAAATCGGGCTCAATCAGCCAAGGTAAGTTCCACGTAGTGATCGTAACCTTGGCTCGGGAAGATGAATAATGTACACTATGTTATTTTAAACATATTTGTGTTACATCGATTGAGACAAGGGTTCTTATAGCTTGCCCGAATCCCTCTCGATTCTGCTTCATGGGAAATACACTGTTTGGCACCGAATGTGTGGGCAAATGAGAAATCCCAAAGTTGACACCCGCTCCCTGGTATAGAACTTGGGAGTTTATAATTAACCCATTACCACACAATCCCTACTTTTGACGACCCTGAGAAAGAAGCCTTCAGAAAACATTGTGGGAAAAAGAGAAAATGCTGGTAAACAGCATTTTCTCCTTTTCCCATTATGTTTTCTACCTTTTCAAAAGGAATTTCAAATTTTCAGTCACTTTTATTTTGTGTCTGCAAATGCTTTCGATTTGGACAAACCTAAAACTTTGTCGTTTGGCAATGAGTTAAAAGGCCGACGCTATACATGTACCTCACAACCACTAAACATCATGTACATAATGTGACAAAAAGTTTTTGTGTTACAAAATAACAATAGTCAACAGAGTCCACAGTGACAGGCAGACAGACAGACAGACAGACAGACAGACAGACAGACAGACAGACATTTACATGTATATCTCATGTCGTAGGAAGATGTTTTTTCTCCTTTTCCAACAATGTTTTCTAAAGGCTTCTTTCTCAGGGTCGTCAAAAGTAGGGATTGTGTGGTAATGGGTTAATTCAAATGTTTATTTGCAGTTTGAAAATCGAACATAACAATGAACTTTCGCCCGAAAAATTTTGCGGAAAAAATTATATCTGATTGGTGTTAACCGTTATCCAACTAAATAAATGAAATGATAGTAAAAAAACCCGAATGATGTTAGTTCATCTTTTTTATAGTTCATATATAGATACGGGTGTAGAGGCCTGATGTACATGTCCCAGAACATAAGTTTTAAGCTTATAGTGGCCCTTTTTAATCCTGATTTCGTCCGTTGTTATTGGGGGGGGGCGGGGTTAACCCCATTGAAACATTATTGTTCACTAATCATTTAGATATATTTTATTCCACAGAAATGCAATATACATGTACATGTACATGAACAATACAAATTCATTAAAATGACAAAATGATCCTGTAGAAATGGATCGGAGCGGAAGCAAAGCTTATGTAGAGTTCCTCTCCAATTTCCGGTTATTGCATCTATAAGAACGATATTTTAAGGTTAATGAAAAGAACAGTGGAAAAAAAGGAAAAATATGGGGAAAAGTAGTGTTACGTGCAAATACTCCACAAATTCAATCACAATAATCACTATCTTACACTTATTCACACTATTGCTTTATTATGGGTATATTCACAGGAATTTCACATTCAATAACCAAAATAAATGATAAAATATGAAAAAAAAAAAAATCTCCCCTATATATAGGGGAGATTTTTCTTTTTTATATTTTATCATTTATTCTGGTTACAGAATGTCAAATTCCTGTGGTATATTTCTTATAACTTGTACAACTTGCGGGATTAAAATATGTGTTTTCAAAGTTAGGATAATAAAATCAATACTTGGTAACGTAACATAGCTACCCACAAATGATATGGAATATCTAATTTGCCGACAAGTATTAATTATTAATGCCTTCAGTTATAGCAAAGAGACTCAAATTTATTTGATACTATCCATTCTTTATTTAACCTCAAAAAACAGGACTTAAAAGAATGTTTAGAATATGGGGAGATCTTCTTATCGGTAAGAGTTGATTCAAGATCAGACTGTATGTTCTGTCCAGTCTGATCCTGATCTATACTGTCCGCAAAAGGTCAGCGAGTCGCGCTTAGCACCCTGAGAGTTTATGAAGACGACAACAACAATATCTTGTCCTGCTCATTCCACATGTCTGCGTTTTATTGAATAGCTCATCGTTGTTTACATCAATTATTGACAGGTAACCACGGTGAAAAAGAAATCTGCTCTTTATTCAACGAGGTTGATTGCTATACTGCAAGTGATGCAGATAATAATATAAATTCTTGAATATATATGAATATTGACAAAATTGAGTGTATCATGCGTACAGTCTTAATTTGTGAAACCTATTAAGTTGACATATTTTCGGACAATGCATGTCGGATAGGGCTTGGCGCACACCGTCATGTAAATGCACACTATATATAGCTTGTGCAGGGAATTCAGGTAACTTGATTCGGACCCATAAATTGTCAAACTCTTCTACTGCAAGGGGTCATTGGGGAGGGTATTCGGAGCCTAGCTCAGATGTTACTTTATGGAACAGATCCTACCTTGAGTCTGGTGTCTGCTCCGATGCTATTTTTGTGACTGGTCTTCGCATTCTCCTTCAGGCCAACGTTCATTAAAAGTATCAGATATTTTTTTACATGTCAGAGCTTTAGATTACTTTGCAGGCTACTTATGGTTTTAATCAAAATGAATTAAGTCATACTGTCATTTTCTAAAATTAATTTGTTTTTTCATAGGTTAGAAGTCAATACAGTAATGAGTAATTTTCAAGACAGTGAACAACAGCCTTGGCTGCCTTTTAATAGATAATTTGTCTCGGTCAAAGAGTGCAGGTATGGATTGCTGATTTTTTTTTTTTTTTATTTTTTATTAACTCCAACCCCTTCTCAATCCATTCTCTGGGAGTTCTATCTGAGACTTCTAGCATCTCTGCTCTATAGAATTTTAGGAAAAAGAAATGACAAGTAGAGAAATGTTTCAAAACAGCTATTTCTATGCTTGCCATGTTGTAAAATTAAGCGCATGTATTTTCAAACTGAGGAATTTCACTAGAACTGATTTTGAGGCATTACCAGACAGTCCCCATCTTCGCGAGCCAAGGTTACAATCACTACGTGGATCTTATCTTGGTGGATTGAGCCCGATTTCGATATTCCTGCGATACGCCCCCTATTGGATTCTGGTTATTATCTCCCTTTGCATCATATTTCTTATAGCCAATGGAATATCGTTTTACAAACCTCTTACGAATACAATAGTTCAACATGAAGCTATAATCACAAACGTACTTCTACATTCCATGGTCAGGTGTTGTGATATAGCCTAAAACTTCTGATAATTTATTGGTCACACTGAAACTTTCTGTAAATATTGTTGGTCTATGTTTTTTTCAATAATAAATCATTACAGATCCTGCACCCATCCACGGAGGTATCTGTGCTTACCTCCTTTTTTTGTCCGAAAGGTTGCGACCTTGTTCTATTTAATTTTTTATCAAAGATGGAATGTAACGAGCGATTTGATACAGTGCAGTTAGAGCTAGCTGCAAACAATGAAAATGATTATGTGGGAATGTCGAAATCAAGCTCGATCCGCCAAGGGTAGAGTAGCGTAGTGGATCACCCTTGGCTTGTGAAGATGCACAGTCCTATCTGTTGATGATCCCAAGGAAAAGTCTTTCAGAAACATTTTGGGTAAAGGGGAAAGTGCTGTTAATTAGTGTTTTTCCTATTCTGATGGAATTTGCTAAATTTTACAGATCATCAGATGACTGCTTAAAAAATATTGTAGCAGAAGTCACTAATATTTTGAATTTCAAATACTTTTCATACCTGACAAAGTTTTCTGTACTGCTGAAAAACATCCTTGGTACGTGTATTTTCCTTTTCTTATTAGTGTCAAATTATTGATTCTGTGAAATTTTAGAAAATATTTTGTACAGCTGACATAAGCCTGTACAGTAGAGTTAACCCTTTACCACGTAATCCCGACTTTTAACACCCATGTGAAAGAAGCCTTTCAAAAACATTGTAGGAAAAGGAGAAAATGCTGGTAACCAGCATTTTCTCCTTTCCTTACAATGTTTTCTTCCCTTTCGTAAACAAATATCAATTCTTTAGTCACATTAATTTTGTCGTCTGCAAGTGCTTTCAATTTGGACAAGTCTAGAATTTTGCTTTTTGGTAAAGAGTTAAACCTTTGCCCAACACTTCCAAGGAACAATCTTGAGTGCAAAAAGGCTTTGGAAAACTTTGTGGGAAAGGAGAAAATGGTGGTGACCAATAATTGTTTTCTTTTCCAACAATGTTTTATACCCGTCTAGAGACAAATCCAATCATTAACTCCTTACCAAACAACAAATTTTTGGACTAGACCAAATTCAAAGCATCCGCAGACAACATATTAAATCTTGGTAATATTATGATTTCTGACTTTAACCCTTTCCCAAACAATCCCTGGTTTTTACGGTTCTGGAATACAAGCCTTTTGAAAACATTGTAGGAAAAGGAGAAAATGCTGGTAACCAGCATTTTCTCCTTTTCCCACAATGTTTTTACCCTATCATAGATAGAAATCATCTTTTCAGCAAGAGTTGAATTGTCATCTCCAAATGCTTTCCATTTAGTCTAGTCCAAAAATTTGTCTTTTGGGAAAGGGTTAACTAGGTAGAAAACAATGTCGGAAAAGGAGAAAAACTCTGGTTATCTGGAAATCCCTTGAATTTGGACAAGTATAAAATGTTGTTTTTTGGTAAAGAGTTACAAGAAGTACAGTATCTGATGTAGCTCGGCTTCATCTGCATGTAACACTTCATCACTGTTTACCCGTTTATAGGGATGTATCGTAGACTAACTCTTGATCCTGAGAACGAGATAGAGCTATGGACAAGAAATGGACCTTGTCGAATACAGCTGATGTCAGGGGACATAACACAGCTCCCAGTTAGTGAGAAAGTAGACATCATCATGGTGTCAGCATTTCCTGGTAAAGTTTTTTTTTTCCCAGTGAGGGCTATTCCTCAGTTATTTCCATTGATTCTTCTCCAGTCCTACATTGGTCCTGATAAGGGAATTACTTAAGATTTTATGAGTGATTTTCTTGCAATGACTGGCTATTTTCCCGAGATAGTATTTCAAGTAAATCCAGTTAGATTGTTTGATTTCTCTGAAAACAGATTTAAAAACATGGTAAGAGAAGAAGAAATTGCTTGTTACCAGGATTTTCTCATTTTTACACAATGTATTGGAAAACCTCCTTTCTATGTGTCATTAAAACTAAGGATTGTTTGGTAATGGGTTCACTGTGTATCATTCTACAACTTTCTATATGTCCGAAGGGTCTGTCCATTTGTCAGTTTGTCAGTCTGCTTGCTTGCCTGCCTGTCTATCCTGCCATTGCCCTGCCCTTGCCCTACCTATGCCGTGCTAATACCCCTGCCCTGTCCATGCCCTGCCCCGCAACTTTTTGTGCATGCAGCTCGTCCTACAGTTTTCATTGGAATAGGTTCAAACTTACCACAATAAATTTCTATGATACGTTGTTGTGCTTGTGACTTTTAGAATTTGGATTTTTGCAGGTGTTCTAGATTTTAATCCATTTATGGAGGTATATGCACCGCTTTGCAAAATTCTTGTTAGATTTGTCCTTATATAACACCAACAATCTAACTCCCAACGAAATTGCTTAACCCTTTACCAAACAATCCCTGGTTTTTACGACCCTGAGATAGAAGCCTTTTGAAAACAATGTGGGAAAAGGAGAAAATGCTGGTAACCAGCATTTTCTCCTTTTCCCACAATGTTTTCTACCCTGCTGGAAACCAAATTTCAATTTTTGAGTTGCCTTTGTTTTGTAGTCTGCAAATGCTTTCAATATAGACCAGTCTAAAATTTTGTGATTTGGTAAAGTGTTAAACACTACCACGCAAGTACATAATATTTGAATGCGTATTGTACTCTGCAGAGTCTCGATAATGGATTTTGCAGAATGAGGCAAGAGTCTTGAATACAAGTATTTGCCCAAAGGGGTAGTCTTCCCAAATTCATTGTTAAAAAAGCAACTTCAAAACCTCTCTTGTTATGTTTTGATTTTTTTTTTCAAAAATCGAAATGGCCCTGTACTTGTGCTTCACTTCAAAGTCAACATAGGAGAGTGAAATAAAGAGGTCATTTTACATGCATGGGTAAAAAACTAAATTCAGATGGATTCATACACTGCAGAACCAGTCTATATTTTGACAGCCTCATCCAAAATATAGACTGGTTCTGCAGTGTACACAACCAATAGAATCCATTATTTCATGCCTTCTGGTAGGATATTGAGAAATAGCAGTGAAAATATTTTTCACTGTTACACTGGTACAACCAGTGAAAATACCAATTTTCACGTTCTTGTTGCCTAGATAAGTTGCGCATGCCTGACAACCAGATGGGAAATATGACGTCATATACCTTAGATTTCTCGCGCTTGACGTAATATTATAATGCGTTGCTATGCGGGAGGGGTACGCCACGGGGAATAACGGAAAGGCACTGTACCGGATTTTGATAAAGCGCCTCCCAGAAAGGGTTAAAGGCATGAAATAAATAGAATATTTGTTTTTTTCGGTGAAAGATCAAAATTTATTTTATCTCGTGAACACCATTGGTAATATTTTCACTCGTGGCTGTGCCACTCATGAAAATATTACAGATGGTGTCCACTCGCTGAAAGAAATTTCGATCTTTCACCAAAAAAGACAAATATCCTCTATGTATTTTACTCAAGTATGTAAAATAGCCTCATATTATTGTAGGGCTTTGTAGGTAACAACTGTTTACCAAATGACAAAATCTTAGACTTTGCCCATACTGAAAGCATTTACAGACAGCTAAATAAATGTGACTTAAAAAAAAGTGAACTTTGGAAAAGTAGTAAACATTACGGGAAAAAGAGAATATACTGGTTACCAGCATTTTCTTTTTTTCTTTTCATAATATTTCCTGATGCCTTCTTTCTAAGGTTTTATAATACTAGGGATTATTTTTTCAAGGGTTAAATGAAGAGATCTGTATTTAAAAGAGTTGAAAATACATGTATTGTCAAAAAAATTAAAAAAAAAGTTGATGTGTAGCATTTTCTCCTTTGCCCTCATAATTTTCAAAAGCCTTCTCAATGGTTGTAAAACCATCAGTTTGTTGGATTAAGTGTTAACCCTTTACCAGATGACAAAATTTTAGCTCTGTATGAATTGAAAGCATTTGCAGAGGACAATTCTAATGTGGCTGAAATGGTGCAGTTGTTAATTGATTAGGTAGAAAACATGGTGAGAAAAGGAGAAAATGCTGTTAACCAGCATTTTCTCCTTTTCCCAACTTTGTTTTCAAGAGGCCTCTTTTTCAGGGGCGTCAAATGTAGGGATTGTGTGGTAATGGGTTAAACCTGTTTGATTTTTACAGGAGATTACGCACCATTATCGGGAACTGTTATTGGGGCCCTTGATAAGAATCTTGGAATCAGCGTTCGAAGTTTGGCATATGACAAAGAGATGGACCTGCGGCATCTTTTTTCATGTTGGGTCTCAAAGCCAATCGACACACAAAATTCTCCGTTTAAAAAGCTGCTTTGTTTTGAAAGGTAAGGTCAGTATGATATAACTCTTGTCCTGCTAATTAAATGAAACAGAACTTTTAACTCATTACCAAATGGCAATACTTAATCGATTACCACACAATCCCTACTTTTGACGCCCGTGAGAAAGAAGCCTTTAGAAAACATTGTGGAAACAGGAGAAAATGCTGGTAACCAGCATTTTCTCCTTTTCCCACAATGTTTTCAACCCTTCACAAAACAAATTTACAATTTTCAGTCACTTTTATTTTGTCGTCTGCAAATGCTCTTAATTTGGACGAGTCTAAAATATTGTCGTTTGGTAATGGGTTAAGGATTGCCCAAATCGAAAACATTTGCAGACGAGAAAATAAAAGTGACAATTGAACACCATTGGTAATATTTTCACACGTGGTGCAGCCACTCGTGAAAATATTACTGATGGTGTCCACTCGATGAAATAAATTTCGACCTTTCTCTGAAAAAAAAAAACAAATATCCTTTATATGTTTTGCTGAATGTAATAGCACCTGTGCCTTGGGGTGCTCTAAAGTTGTTATATTACAGGAGAGCTACTACATCAGTGGTTGAGCAAGTGAGTCAGATGTTTCGTGTTTTTGTGCCTGTCTTCAACAACCAGGACAGTACAGTGATTACACCACTGCTAGCTGCAGGACATCAGGTAAAATTTTCTGCCAGGCTTTACCCAGATAGTTGTTGATATCTTTACCATTTATTACATGACAAATTGTCAAAGTAGTACAAGTTGAAAGGATGTGCAGATGACAAAGTAAATGTGACTCAATAATCGAATTTTGTTATGGAAAGGGTAGAAAAGATTGTCGAAAAATGAGAAAATGTGGTCACTGGCATTTTCACCTGTTCCAATTAATTTTTTGTAAGGTATCTTTCCCATGGTCATAAAAACTCTGGATTGTGTGGTATAATTAATCGTTTGAACCACAGTTAAAATGTCTTCAGCAAATGCTTTAATTAAAGTTGGACCAGTCTAAGATTTTGTTGTGTGGTAAAGGGTTAAAGGATTACTTTTTCTATATAGGGCCAAAGTGATATACAAATTTGTGAAACGATGGTGAAGGCTGGAGCCCATTGGATCAATGCCGGACTGCCTCTGCGCTGCTTGAAGATTGTTCTGTATGGTGGAGTAAATGTCCAGATTGCAGATATGTTTCAAACCCTGAAAAAGAAACTTCTTGCAAAAAATTTGAAGTTAAGGGTAAGTTTACTCAAACCATACATTATGAACAGTGTTGGTTGAAAAACTATAGTAAATGGTTGCTTCAAAAATTAATCAAGACATGAATTTAAAAAAATAAACCTTTCTGCTATTTCGATGACCTAATTTACAAATTTGCTTTCTGTAAAAAGGCATTTTGAGTCTTATAAAGAATGCAATCGCAGACAGTGTAGATGAAGGATCAAGCTGCATTTTTTTTTGGATCAAATTGCATTTATTGTTTAGTCTGATCTTCATCTACGTTGTCTACAAGATCCATTCATTTTGCCCATGGCAGTGAGAGAGTTACCCCAATATCTCAAAAGCCTGACTTTTAACAACCCTGAGAAAGAAGCCTGTTGAAAATATAGTGGGAAAAGGAGAAAATGTTTTAGTTAAACATTTTAAGAACAAACCCAATCATTTGGGGCACATATGGCCTTCAACACGCGAAAAGAGTCATTCGGACAAATGCGTTAAGTGTCATCTCGGATCAGCCTGGGCAGTCCTCGCAGGCTAAATCGAGACAGCACTTTACACACATATTTGATACTGTCTTACAGAAGACTTGCATGAAACAGAAAATTACATAAAAGCAGAAAGTGTCGTTTTGGATTAGCCTGCGCAGACTGATCCGAGATGACACTTTACGCAAATGTCCGAATGCCCCTTCTTGCGTGTTTCAAAACATATAAATTGTTGTCTTCAAATATTTTCAGCTTGGACTAGACTAAAATTTTCTTATGTGGTAAATAGTTAACCCTTTCAAAAACAACAAATTTTGGACTCTTCCAAACTAAAAGAGTTTGCATACAACAATTTTAGATTTGGAGAAAATGGCAGAAAGTTTTCAAAAAGGGTAGAAAACACCGTGGGAAAAGGAGAAATTGCTCTTTACAAGCAATTTCTCCTTTTCCCACAGTGTTTTTAAAAGACTTTTACTGCAGACACGTAAAAACCAGGGCTTGTTTTGGAAAGGGTTAAGGTCAAAAAAGCTTTTGTTTTATTTCATTTTATAGACTCAGATCACCAAAAAGGCATATGATGTATACGTATCTTTCCATCCAGAGGATAAAACAAAGTATGTAGGACATATTGTAAGCAGTTTGAAAAAAGAGGAATCGAAAATAAAGCTATTTGCAACTATCATAGAGTATGACCACGATTCAGTGTGGCAGAAGGACATTTTTGATGCAATGGTATCATCCAAAAGGTATAGAGACTTGTCACTTTAACTTACAATATAAACATTATATAAATGAAATAATCACTTGTTATTTGTTTCGCAATGAAAAAGAATCACTTTGAAGAAGAGTCTGCTGTTTTTTTTAGCACAAACTTGATGTGTTTGGTATAGACTGGTATCAGTCTGGTTAATCTTTACCAGATGACAAAATTTCAGACAGGTCCAAATTTAAAAGCATTTGCAGGCAACAAAGTGAAGTTCACCTAAATCTGTCACAAATTGCAAAAATCTATACTTTTGTCCTTCAGTGGAACACTTAGACTGTATTAATTTTCCAGGATAATTGTTGTTTTGACTGCAATGTTTCTGAAGAGTCCAGAGTGCTTGGAGCAGTACAATATGGCCATGTGTTGCAATAAACTGATGGGAGGACACATTCTAGCACCTTTCTACCTGGAGAGTATCAGTTCAATGCCCTCGTACATGAGTCTTGTTCAATGGATTGACTGCAGGTTGGTATATACTTCTTTTTGTAAAAAGAGCAACATAGGGTATTATCGTCCATTTGTATTGTTTGTTAGTTCTTTATTCAGTCCTGAATTCCATGTAAGGTGAGCAAACTCCATACTTATGTTGTAATATATGACATCATTAGTTCATCTGTTCATTTTTTGCTATATAATATGTGGTCAGAATGCTCCAAATTGATTGTAGAATTTTGCTGTAGTAAACCTTGAAATGTGCAATAGAGTTTTTTTTATTTTTGCCTCTGCCAAACTGTATTGAACTTTGCTTTATTGCATAGATAAAAACACTGATACAATCCTAGGATATAAAGTGATATATGCATCAAAGTATTCTGTTCTTCGTAGTGCAGAGATGTTGGTAAGTGCTGATGCAAATTTAAGTAATTAGCAATTTTTGACAAGTTAAAACAGGAATGAAAGATTAAACGATTATATATTTTATAGTAGGCATTTGATTCTTTTCCATTAGTTTTTTCTTCGAGTCAAAAGACAAATTTATGTTTTTGAAGTGTAACTGTCATTTGCAAATGCTGTCAGTTTGCAAAAATCATGTGGTAAAGAGTTACATAGAGTTACAAAGATATTTTCTATGAAATGTAGTTTAAAGTTTTTAACAAATCACAAAATTTTGAACTTGACGGTATCAAAGCATTTGCATTGAGAAATTAACTAAAGCGCACAGCATAACTTCCGTTTTTAATGGGATAGAAAGCATTGTGGAAAATGGAGAAAATACTGGTTTCCAGCATTTTCTTCATTTTCCACGATGTTTTCAAAAGGGTTGTTAAACTCAGAAATGTGTTGTAAAAGGGTTACCAGTGCAAGGGTCAATTCTACATTTCAGGGAGAGAAAGGAAGGTGACAATACAATAGTAAAGATTGGACAAGCCTGCTCCACTGTGATGAGCTCTATAACAGAGAAACATGAACATTTAGACGTCAGTGCAGGGGGCAATACAAACCAAGCAAAAACAGACAAGTTTAAATATGATGTTTTTATTTCCTACTCACACAAAAACCCCAAGGAAGCAGAGATGTTGTTGAAAATATTTGGAGAAGTTGATGACAGTGTCAAAGTGTTTTATGATAGAAGTGCTTTAACCACAGGTAAACTGTCTCAATTATGAGTTGTTTATGATGCTTCTGTTAAAACATTACATCTTAAAGCTGTTGTAAGTTTCCAGAGAAAATCTACAGCATTCTCAAGTAGAGAGATGTCAAATTGTATATACAAAATACAATATTATTTGTCGCTAAAAGTTTTGAAAATATTGTGAGAAATGAAGAAAATTCTGGTTTCTGGTCACTGGGTAGGAGATGTTTTACTAATGTATATATATATGTTCTGCGCAAAGTAGGAATCGGGACAATTCCGGAATTGTCCTGCGCAAAGTAGGAATTCTCACTTTGTCGGGCGAAGTAAGAATTCCTACCTTGCACAGTTCAATTCCAGAATTGTCCCTGCGCAAAGTATGAATCGGGACAAAGTGAGAATCTATTATTTCCCTGTGTGAAGAAGGAATATCAGACATTTTTTTTTTCATTATTCATAATTTTCTTAACGGTATTATTGATGTTAGTCCATTAGTACAGAGAGAATATTAGTTGACAGGGTTTAATATTCATGATATTTTGAAGTAAGTTCTAACTGAAATACCGTTGAAAGGCACCATAACATGCAAAAGCTGGAATAGCTACGTTAATAATAAACTATGTGCCTAGTATCGTATTTTTGAATTTTGGTGGCGAGCCCAAAAGCTCAGTCAGTAGCGTACAGGACTTGAGAACAGGGAATCGATGGTTCGATTCCCGGCTCGTCCAATTACTTTCCGAGGACTGGTGATAGTCATTGTGACAGGATTCATTCCTTTCTTACCGCTGATCATTGTGTCGACGATGGCTTTGTGGGAATGCAGCATGTGACTTGGAAATAATATTGTGCGGTGTAATGGTAAAGATACCCCAGAAAAGCATGGATAGGTGCACTGGCTGCCGTGATATCACTGAAATGGTGTTACGAAGGGAGTTAAACACCGTAGAATAAGTCAAAAAATTTTGGCCGACAGGATATAACAAATAAGATTACCAGAATCTGACACCTTTGCAACATATCTAGACTCTTCTCACTTTGCACTACCCTTTGAATTCTTACTTTGTCCACGTCTATTCCTACTTTGCGCACAGACCATATCTGACCATAATACGATATAATTATCTCCCTTGCGCAATTCTAGAATTGTCCGGTACAATTCCGGAATCGGCAGACAAAGTAGGAATTCCTACTTTGCGCAGAACAATTCCGGAATTGTCCCGATTCTTACATTGCGCAGAACATATACATAGCTATTTATATAAATGTGTGTCGAAAACTTCTGAATTTACTGAATAAGAGCATTTTGCATACGGAAATATTTGCAATTTCAAGACAATGGTTATTTGTTGGTATACTTGGGATAAAATATGTGGACAGAAAAGTTTGCAATATTCCAAACTCACTAAATGGCAAAAATGTTACAAAAATTTACACTTATATTGTATGCTGGTTGAAAAATTCTTTATTTACTGATTAATTGCATTTTGCATACGGAAATATTTGCAATTTCAAGACAGTCATTGTTTGTTGGTATACTTGGGGTAAAATATGCAAACAGAAAAGTTGCTAACTGGCTAAATCACAGAAACTAACATGTCACAAAAACTTCCACTGGGGACTGCAGAAGTGTGTCATTGCCTTGTTGCACCTGGAAACCTCAGATCTACAGTCTGTATGGAGGAATATAACCTGTCATTGGCTTTGGGCTGACCAGAGACAAGTATGCACAATATGTCATAAATTTATCGTAAGAAGTAAATCGTACATAATTTATCGGATGCTTTTAAGTAGCAACTGGCAGATGGTATACCAATGCATGGGACTGAGTAAGTATGCCATTGCCCTGTTGTCACCTGCATCAGATCTACAGTCTGAATGGAGGTACAGTGTATATAACCGGTCACTGGCTTCAGGCTGGAAAATGACAAGTCTATCATATTACAGAGCTCCAGATAGAGGGAGTGATTTTGATTTCATAATTGAAAATATTAGTTATTCTCCACTAAACCCTATGTTATGGGTACTCATTAGAATCGTCTCATCGAGACGATTCTAATGAGTACCCACAACATGGGGTTTGGAAGAGAAATAAAGGATTTAGAATGCCATCACTCGCTCTTATCTCGAGGCCTATTTATTTCAGGTAGCAACTGGCAGGAGATGTTGTACCAATGTATGGGACTGTGTAAATGTGCTATTGCCTTGTTATCACCTACCTACCTCACATCTACAGTCTGTATGGAGGAATATAACCTGGCACTAGCCAGGTTTCTCTCTCAGGTAATGTGTAAAAAGATTTATCTCTTTACCCCTCAATATTTGGGTTTTGTACTTTTGAATTGATAACTCAATTTCAGTTATCTTGCAGGATGAGGGTAACACATGTCTA
This sequence comes from Tridacna crocea, assembly GCA_943736015.1. Classification (NCBI taxonomy): domain Eukaryota; kingdom Metazoa; phylum Mollusca; class Bivalvia; order Cardiida; family Cardiidae; genus Tridacna; species Tridacna crocea. Next base: position 48,470,474 of record OX031063.1, read on the forward strand.
TAAATGCTGTCCTTAACCCTTTACCACACAATCCTTACTTTTGACGCCCCTGAGAAAGAAAGCCTTTTGAAAACACTATGGGAAAAGTAGAAAATGCTGGTAACCTTTTCTCCTTTTTCCACAGTGTTTTCCACCCTTCCCAGAACAAATTTCAATTTTTCAGTCACCTTTATTTTGTCGTCTTCAAATGCTTTCAGTTTGGATCAGTCTAAAATTTTCTCGTGTGGTAAAGAGTTAAAGGGTCAAGGGACCTATACATGTTTACCTTCAGTCTGAAGGCTTACTCTGATGCTATTTTTGTTATTTGTCTCTGCATGCCTTCAAAGCAACCTTCATCAAAAGTATCTGGAATGAATACGATTTTACCAGCATCTTTTCAAACGGGTCTATGTGACAAAATTTCCATTGGCAGCTAATAAAAGGGGCATGGTTTGTTAGATAAACATTGGATGCTGTCGATAATTTTGATGCTCAGGCTTATCAGATCACAAAACAAATTCCTCAGCTGTATCTGATGGATTGATATACACCAGAATGGTACATACCTGGAAATATGCCAGTTTATCATTGTGAAAATTGTACGGCCACTCTTAAGAAAGAAAACTTGAGTTGCAATTTTTTATCGAAATCTTTCTAACTTTCTTTTAATTGAGTTAGCAAACAGCTCGTACATTAGTTATTTAATGTGGTTTATCAATTACAGTTCAAGTTTTCACGGACAGATAAACAGATGTGAATAACTTCATCGAGGTTGTTTATGTAGTTGCTAAATGACTGACGGTAGTGTGCCATGTATGAGATCACATGATTCGCAGTTCAAATGGAAAGAACGGTTGATATGGACAAGATTAGATGTATGGTATGGAATCGACCAAGTTGTGACAAATGGATTTTGTCTGTGTAAGGGGTGAAAGCAATGCAGGAAAAGGAGAAACAATGGATACTGGCATTTTTTCATTATTTTTAGTCATATTTTCCTACACCTTCTTTCTCGGGCTCATTCCAATCAATATGGTAAATTGTAATATTTCAGGATGAAGGGATGCAATTTTTACCAGTATGGATTGAAAGATCCGACACTGTGCCTGTCCAGATTTCTGCAGTGGCCATCATGGATGCTGTTGATGATTTTGATGCTAAGGCTTATCAGATCGCAAAACATGTCAGCAAGTTTTTGAAAGATCCAGAAAATATGGACAACTCCACTCTTTTCCCAAAAGTTCCTTCAAAATACTGGTAATTCTCATTTTTAGCTTGGCCAAATATAAGTTATTGAATTAACCCTTTACCAAACAATTCCTGGTTTTAACGACTATTGAGATAGAAGCTTTTTGAAAACATAGTGGGAAAAGGAGAAAATGCTTGTAAACAACATTATCTCCTTTTCCCACAATGTTTTCTACCCTGCTGGAAACAAATTTCAATTTTTGAGTTTCTTTTATTTTGAGGTCTGCAAGTGTGTTCAATTTGGACCAGTCTTAAATTTTGTAGTTTGGTAAAGAGTTAACCCATTACAACTCAATCCCTCCTTTTGACGCCCCTGAGAAAGAAGCCTTTTGAAAACACTGTAGGAAAAGGAGAAAATGCTGGTAACCAGCATTTTCTCCTTTTCCCACAGTGTTTTCTACCCTTCCCAGAACATATTTCAATTTTTCAGTCACCTTTATTTTGTCGTCTGCAAATGCTTTCAATTTGGACCGGTCTAAAATTTTGTCATGTGGTAAAGAGTTAACTACTGAAGATACTTACATCAAGGCAGGAGCCTGCCCGGGTGGCTCAGTGGTGAGCGTGTTGGAGTCATGATCTGGTGGTTGTGAGTTTGATATCTGGTTGAGGCAAACTTTCTTTCCGGCATAATTTTGCCTCTCACCTCTGCTCAAGCATGTGAGAAAAAATAGTTGGTGGCTTTGGAAAGAAAGTTGTGTTAGTACCGGTGTGAGAAAGCCAGGAAACACATGTGCGTCACCGACGGCCATGATATGACCTAAGCTGTTAAAGTGGCCTTAAACTCCAATACAACCTACAACCATCAAGGCAGGAATGCTTGTCAACCTTTAGCTCTTTACCAAACAACAAAATTTTAGACAGGTCCAAATCTAAAACACTTGCAGATGACAAAATAAACATAATTCAGAAATCGAAATTTGTTTGGAGTAGAGTAGAAAACATTGTTGGAAATGGAGAAATGCTGTTTACCTTTCATGCTATTGAATAAACTTGCTTGTATTCACTGACATAATCTTTGCATTGAAAAAGATATGGCTGTTTTTGTTTGGCAGGCGGGCTGGAGGTTATGTTTTCAAAGTAAGTTTATTACCATACAGACTGTTTTTGCTGTATGTCTCTGTCAATGCCAATGATATGTTAGTTTTACTCTTTAAGAAATGACTTTTTTTTTTCACTGTACCAAGTTTAACTCATTACCAAACAACAATATGTTAGGCTTGTCCAAATTGATAGCATTTGCAGACAAGAAAATAAAAGAAACTGGTAACTTGAAATTTGTTTTCTGAAGGGTAGAAAACATTGTGGGAAAAGGAGAAAATGCTGGTTACCACAATGTTTTCAAAAGGCTTCTTTCTCAGGGGCGTCAAAAATAGGGATTTTGTGATAATGTGTTAAAGCCATTGCAAAAAGACAAATTGAATATAGCCTAAATTACTATTCTGTCTTTGATACATGTAGGTTTGGAAACATTGTAGAAAAAGGAGAAAATATTGGCTGACAACATGCTGTCCTTTTCTCACAATGTTTTTGAAAGCCTTCTCTTGCAGGGTCATTAACACTTCCATTTGTGTGATAAAGGGTTAAATAGCCAGTGGAGCAATACAGGGCCATGATGGCCCTCTTTTTAGCTCACCTGAGCACAACGTGCTCAAGCCGAGCTTTTAGGATCACCCGGTGTCCGTCGTCCGTCGTGCGTCGTCCGTCGTGAACAATTCTTTAAACATCAACTCCTACTAAACCGCTGGGCCAATTTGGACCAAACTTGGCTGGAATGTTCCTTGGGAGGTCCTCTTTAAAAAATGTTCACAGAATTTGATTCCGTCAAAAACTCTGGTTGCCATGGTAATGAAATGGAATTTTTTAGGAAATTCTTTAAAAATCTTCTTCTCTGAAACCGCTGGTCAGATTTTAAAATAATTTTACAGAGATGTTCCTTGGATGACCCTTTTCAAAAACTGTTCGCGAAATTTTGATCCGTCAAGAAACATGGCTCTGGTGAATGGGGGCTTCTTGCACTATACAGAAATGAAGGAATTCTTAAAAATTCTTCTTCTCTGAAACCACTGGCCAGATTTTAAAATAATTTGACAGAGATGTTCCTTGGGTGACCTTTTTCAAAACTTGTTCACGAAATTTTGATCCGTCAAGAAACATGGCTCTGGTGAATGGGGGCTTCTTGCACTATACAGAAATGAAGAAATTCTTAAAAATTCTTCTTCTCTGAAACCACTGGTCAGGTTTTCAAATAATTTCATAGAGATGTTCTTTGGATGACCCTTTTCAAAAACTGTTCGTGAAATTTTGATTCGTCAAGAAACATGGCTCTGGTGAATGGGGGCTACTTGTGCTATAGGGAAATGAAGAAATTCTTAAAAATTCTTCTTCTCTGAAACCGCTAGTCAGATTTTGAAATAATTTTACAGAGATGTTCCTTGGGTGACCCTTTTCAAAAAGTGTGTGTGAAATTTTGATTCGTCAAGAAACATGGCTCTGGTGAATGGGGGCTACTTGCACTATAGGGCAATGAAGAAATTCTTAAAAATTCTTCTTCTCTGAAATGGCTGATCAGATTTTGGAAAATTTTCACAGAGATTATTCCTTGGGTGACCCTTTTCAAAAATTGTTCGTGAAAGTTTGATTCGTGGAGAAACATTTCTCTGGTGAATGGGGGCTACTTGCACTATATGGAAATGAAGAATTTCTTGAAAATTCTTCTTCTCTGGAACAGCTGGTCAGATTTGAAAATTATGTCACGGAAATATTCCTTGAATGACATTTTTCAAAATGTGTTCGCAAAATTTTTATATGTCAAGAAACATGGCTCTGATGAATGGGGGCTACTTGCACTGTACGGAAATTAAGAAAGTCCTAAAAATTCTTCTTTTCTGAAACTGCTGGTCAGATTTTTAAAGGACTTTTACATGTGACCTTTTAAAAATTGCTTGGCAAAATAATGATTTTGTTTCCAGTGTTTCAATACCTTCAAAAAAAAAAGGCTATGGTCCTCTTAAAAATTCAGGTGAGCGATCCAGGGCCATCTTGGCCCTCTTGTTTTCCTTCTTAGAATTAGCATTTATAAATCTTAAACAACTGTATTCTCAATACAAAGGGAGATAATAATTACCTCCTTTTTCTGGAAACATACTAAAGTATCAAAAATAAATTTCAAGACAGACATCAAAGAAATTTTTTGTCGGTTAAAAATGTGCAAAAATTAATATAACTGTATAAATCAATATTTTATCAACTATCTATAACTATCTAATAACTATATTTATCAAGGATCAAGAAATTTTGTTCCATGTTGAATTAGAAGTGTAACAAGTCTACCACCTGAATTTTATTGTCTGCAAATGCTTTTAGTTTGTACAAGTCTAAAATCTTGTCATTCAGTGAAGAGTTAATATGAAAGTTAGAGGCGGTAGACTCCCTAAATCTTTGGTAAATATTTTCTGACACTAGCATTTTTGCAAAGGCCAACCTCGTCAACTTCTGTCTTTTAATATGAGAGTTAGGGGCATAACACCTTGATAAAATTTGATCTCAAGCACCAACATATGTAATCCATTCTATCCGAATTTTTAAATAATCTTTGTCTTTAATTGTTTACAGTCAAATTGGAGCAGAGTTGTCAGAGGTAAGTCAATCCTTGTTATGTATTACCATTTTGAAACATTTCAATACCCTATCAGTCACATGTGTTTATTATCCCCAACTCTTCATCAAACAACAAAATTTTAGACTGGTCTGAATTGAAAGTGTTTACTAGCACCAAAATTCAGAATTTGCTGAAATGGTCAGATTTGTCTGTGATAGGAAATTAGGAAAGAAAATATTCTAGGACTAGAATAAAATGCTGGTTAGCAGAATTTCTTATAAGACGGAAGGATTATATCATGTTATGGCCCCAGTCGTTCGTCTTGTTTGTCCGTACATTCTGTCTGTCTGTCTGAAAGCAATTCCTTGTGCGCACAACTCCTCCCACAGTTATCAGTGGAATAAGTTCAAACTTACCACAATGAATCTCAATGATTTGTAGTTGTGCATGTGACTTTTAAAATTTGGATATCGGCCGGCGTTATAAATTTCAAGCCATTTCACTGACAAGCCCCTTAAGGCATATATGCACCACTTTGTGAAGCTCTTGAGTGTTTTTTTTTTTTTTTGAGAGGGTTTTCAAAACGCTTTTTTCCCAGTGTCGTTAAAACCTGAGATTAAGTGGTAACAGGTTAATAAGAAAGCTACGGAAAACACTTTGTGGAAAAAGGAGAAAATGCTTTTCCCACAAAGTTTTCAAAGGTCTCTCTCAGGGGGGTTAAAAGTCATCATTGTGTGTGGCAAAGGGTTAATACAATTCATCGAAACTTACAAAGATTTGATTGTTCAGGCTTAACTATACAAGAACATGGTATAGACCAAAGATCAGACTGCATGTTCTATTCAGTCTGATCTTGATCTGTACCATGTGCAAATGTCAGTTTTTGCCTATGGGGCTAAAAGGGTTAGAGAGCTTATTTTTCTCCAATGTCTACATCATATTTATAGGCAGAGACAGAGGTGGAAAAACTTTTGAGTTCACACCGAAGTTCACACATCCCAGACCAGTATAAGTTCTCAGTCAAAAATCAAGAGAAGAGAGATTTTGAAAGAGTGAAACCATTGGTGATTCCAAAGACAGAGAAAAGATTTGTAAGTAAGATTATACATAACAGGCTTTCTGTTCTACATTTTTTTTGTTTGACATGTGTATAGAGGGCTTGTCTTTTTTTAAACAGTCTACATCTAAAATTAGAAGATACGTTTTGCCTGTGATTTAAAGTGTCTGCAAAATTAGTTAAAGATGCTAAAATGTCATTATCTGTTGAAAGTGGGACAGCCACTACCATGTTTGGCAAGAAAAGTGATCCATCCGTGGCCTGAATAACAGATGGCCAATGACAGCATTTCAATGAAGCTAGTGTTTTAACACTTTACCCCGTAAGGCATTTCTGTTATCTGTAATTGACCCTTAATAACAGCAAGGATGAAGTTGTTTCTTATGTGTATATGGCACTTTTTGATAGCATAGAAAACATTGTGACAAAAGGTGAAATTGCTCGTCACTTTTGCCACAATGTTTTCCAAAGGCTCATACAAGCAGTGCATAGAAATGAGTATCTGTGGAGTAAAGGGTTAACTCTTTATCAAACGACAAAATGTTTTAGACTTGTCCAAATTGAAAGCATTTGCAGGCGACAAAATAAAGGAGACTCAAACATTGAAACTTGACTTTAGAAGAATAGAAAACATTATGGGAAAAGGAGAAAATGCTGGTAACCAGCATTTTCTCCCTTTCCCACAATGTTTTCAGATGGCTTCTTCCTCTGGGTCATAATAATCAGGGACTGTTTGGTAAAGGGCTAAGAGCTAGAATATTCAAGAGTTGTCGAAAGGACATCCTGTCTGTCTGTGTATGCTGGTCACCAGCATTTTCTCCTTTTCATTTTTCCTTTCTACTCTTTCAAAAGTAAATCCAATAACTTGATTTATTTTCCGCAAATGCTTCCAAAATGTAGATATCTAAACTTCTATAATCTGTATGGTGAACAACCCAATATCTGCCTTGATCATTAACTTTTAACCGAATGAACAAATAAATGTATCTGCAGACAACATAATAAATGTTACTAAAATGATGATTTCTCTCTATTATAATGTAGAAAACACTATCTGGAAATGAGAAAATGTTGGTTCCCCTCATTTTCTCCATTTTACACAATGTTTTCTCCTCAAGCTAAAATAGAAATCAAGTTTTGAGTCATAATTATTCTGTTGCCTGCATGTGTTTCCAATAGAGACAAGATTAGAATTTTGGTGTTTTATAATGAGTTAATTGATAATTACGGAGCATGTCATCGGATTGTGGATTATTTACAACTTGTTATATTTTAGCTATAATTAGCCTTAGAAGGCTTCGAAAAACAGTGTGGTAGAAGGAGAAATTTTATTAGAATTCTCTTCTCTCTAACAATTTTTTTTTTTTTTTTTAATTCAACAGAAAAAATTCCTAATTTATGCAAAATTGTGTTCATTGTTCTGCAGATGTATTCACTTTGGAAGAGTCTATAATTTTGTTGTTTGGTAAAGTGATACTAGATAGGTTTAAGTCATAACCAAATCAAATGATCTGCTTTTTATAACCTTTTAAGAACAAGACATCATGGAAAATGAAGAGAAGGCTTGTAACTGGCATTTGTCCATGCTCCACAATGTTCTTTACGCTTGCAAAAGTACCTTATATCATTTGAAACACATTTCAGTTGTCATCTGACATTGCTTTCAGTTTTGATAATCTAAAATGTTTTGGCAAAATGTAAAGAGAAAAACATTCCATTGAATTCAATGCGGAACTTTTTCAGGAATCAAGCCCAACAGATATTGTGATCAGCTTCAGCAATGATTCCAACTATCTAGCTACCATTTTCTGTACCTTCCTTGCACAGAAATGTCCAGACTTAAAGATAAGCATTCATACCGAACAGAATCTAGAACGTATGGCAGCTCTGGATACAGCCAGTGTGATGGTGATGTTTATCTCACGGGAATTTCTCCTCACTGATTCTCAGATGCATGAACTTCACCTAGCTCTCACACGACAAAGATTATGTGAGAAAAAAATACTCTACCTCATTAAAACAACATCATTGAATGCCATTCATCCGTTTTTTCCACGGATATTACGATATGATATTTCTACAACAGATTCAGTGTGGGAAAAGTTTGAAAAGGAGTTTTTGAAAGGAAGGAGCCAATCGGACAACCGAAAGATGGTGACTGTAGGCAGATCATATAAAGCTGGGGTGGCAAGATTTTTCTCTTGTAAATTTTCGGAGTATTTCGCTTTGACAAAGGCTTCTGATGATGTCATAGAACTTGCATTGGATTTACAGTAAGAGTCATCTAAAATTAGGGCTGTATTTATCAACCATTCTAGACACAATCATTCTCAGTCGTGTTCTTCAAGATTTTCTAGATTTGAAAGTAAGACAACTTCTTATTGGCTAAACCATACTGTTTAGCCTATAAGAAGTTGTTACTTTCAAATATTGAATTGTTTTTTTTAAAAATAAGACTAAGAACATTCGTAACACATTACCAAACAATCCCTGCTTTTAACTACCCTGAGGTAGAAGTCTTTTGAAAACTTTGTGGGAAAAGAAGAAAATGCTGGTAGCCAGCATTTTCTTCTTTTCACACATTATGTTTTCTACCTGCCTGGTAACAAATATTTTTTTTTGAGTCAAATTTATTTTGTACTCTGCAAGTGCTTTCAGTTTGGACTTGTCTTGAATTTTGTTTTGGTACAGAGTCAAGAAAGTTTGGAGAATATCGGCCCTGGGGTGTTTTTCAGTTTTTCAGGTACATAACTCAAATTTACACTCTGTTTTCTTACATATAAGAAGATGTGCATGAGCAATTTTCATGACTCTGGTGCAATTAGTTAATTTTGCAGAATTATCTGCCCTTGAACTTTTTTCAACTCTTTCTTTTGTACTAAACCATTCTGCTTTCTGTGACAAAGACCCGTTTTGTGACAAGGAGCTGGTTCTATTCCTTGGGTCACAAATCTAGTACATGCCTACATAATGTAAACCTAAGGAATCTTCCTTTTCCTAACCATGAATCCTTAGGCCATCAAATTTGGTGTGTAATTATTTATTATACTTGTATCAGAAATGGATAATCGCAAGTCTCATATAGGTTTATAAAGAGAAAATTTTAGAAATATTGACGGGAAGAAAAGTTTGATTACCACTGCCTGTAACTCAGTATTTAAGATCAAAGCAAAAATTTTTAACTGTTTATGCACTTAAAATGTAAATGAAACTTTCCAGTAGAGGGCACTAATTCAAATTTGCTATTCAAAAGTTATTTCATTGGGAAAAATATCCCCTTATTGACAGTGTAGATCCAAGACCAAACTGCACAATCTGTGTAGTGTAAGCTTGATTTATACTATCTATACTACTCAAACTTTGATAGGGATCAATTACATATTTCTGTATGGGTTTATAAGTTACAACAGTTTTGCATAAACTCTTTACCATACTGTAAAATTCTAGATTTGTCCATGTTGAAAGCTTTTGCTGACCAAAAACTAAATGCAACGTGCACTATGCTGTCTGCAATGGGGTAGAAAACATTGTTGAAAAAAGGAGAAAATGCTGGTATCCAGCATTTTCTCCTTTTCCAACAATGTTTTCCAAAGGCTTGTTTCTCAGTGTCTTTAACAGTCAGCATGAGGTATAAAGGCTTAACTCATTACCAAATGACAATATTTTAGGCTTGTCCAAAATCGAAAGCATTTGCAGACAACAAAACAAAAGTGACTGAAAATTTGGAATTTGTTTTATAAAGGGTAGAAAACATTGTGAGAAAAGGAGAAAATGCTGCTTGTAAAATCATACATGATGTACCTGCCTCATATATATTTAGAGTGAATCTTTTAGGGTGATCCCTAGCAAATTTTGAGTAGTATACAAAAGGTCCTTGAATCAGGCTTAGCAGCGTTAGGGGTAACCCTTTACCAAAATACAAAATTATAGCCTTGTCCAAATTGAAGGCATTGCAGACGACATTGTCACTGTGGCTCAAATGGTGCAATTTTTCTTTAAAAAGTGAGAACATATTGTGCAAAAAGGAGAAAATGCTAATAATCAGATGGTTATTAGCTTTTTCTCCTTTTAATACAATTGTTTTCAAAAGGCTCCTTTCCCAAGGTTTTTGATAAAAGTCTGGATTGTGTTGTAAAGAGTTAACCCATTAGGACACAATCCCTACTTTTGATGCCCCCGAGAAAGGAGCCTTTAGAAAACATTGTGGGAATAGGAGAAAATGCTGGTTACCAGCATTTTCTCCTTTTCTCACAATGTTTTCTACCCTTCACAAAACAAATTTCAAATTTTCAATCACTTTTATATTGTCGTTTGCAAATGCTTTCGATTTGGACAGGCTTAAAATATTGTTTGGTAATGAGTTAAGGGATAAATGAAAATAATGCTCCTACAGTTATCCTACTTTACTTTTCATTCCAATGTAGATTTATTCCAAAATCATACTTTTTAGGGAAAATACCAAGTCACATGGACCTTTGCTACTCAATCTGGTTACCCTAGAGATGGAGGTATCAGGGAAAATTGGTGCAAGAGATGAAACTCAGGTTAGTGATATCTCATGGAATCCACCAACAACCTTGAAATAAAGCTACCATCCTTAACTCTTTACCAAGCGACAAAATTTTAAACTTGTCCAAATTGAAAGCATTTGCAGATGACAAAATAAACTTGACCTTGTATGACCTTGTTTTCCTTTGATTAACCCTTTACCACACAATCCCGACTTTTAACGACCCTTAGATAGAAAGCCTTTGAAAACATTGTGGGAAAAGGAGAAAATGCTGGTAACCAGCATTTTCTCCTATTCCCACAATGTTTTCTACCCTTTCCAAATCAAATTTTGATTTTTAATTCACATTTATTTTGTCGTCTGCAAATGGTTTCAATTTGGACTAGTCCAAAATTTTGTCGTTTGGTTAAGAGTTAAGAGTTGATAATGTGTGAAACAAAATAATCTTTTTTCTATCATGGTTTATTGTTCAATAAATCGTGCTTCATAATCCACATGGATTATTTATTGTGGCATATCACTCACAACCATGGTTTAGAACAATGATCCATGGTAGAAGATTATTTTTTAAGTAGATAATTCTATTGGACATTTTCCTATTTCTCTTCTTACAGGGTTCTACAGTTATGAGTAGCAAATCACACAGTATTGCTGTAGCAGGAGTTAAGCCTAAAGAGACAGATGAAACAACAAAAGAAAAACTAAATGAGGAGAATGTAAATAAAGGAGCTGATAAATCAAAAGACAAGGAGGAAATTACAGAAATAAAGCACGACAAACATTCTAACACCTCAAGCTCAGGGTCAGTCATATGTGATCAAAATTTGTCTCCAAAAACAATTAGTGAAAGAAATGCTTTGATTGAAGGAATAGCTGTGAAAAATGCAGATAACAGCAAAGAAGAGAAAGTTTATTTGACTGATAATATTTCTGAACCTAATAACACTGAGGTAAAAGTTGACAACACTGAAACGAAAGTTGATCATGAAAGAAGCATTATCAGAGACAAAAACAACAGTGTGGTGAATGGTACAGACCAAGCACTACATGAAAATGACCAAAAGAAACAAAATAGGTCTATTACTAGTAAGGAGTCTGCTGATGAAATACATACAAAAATAAACAGCAAGACTCGATCAAATGTAACCACACAACAAAAGACAAGTAAATCCTGTATCTTATTGTGAACTTTAAAATTGTTTGATACCTATTATACCCTTTACCAAACAACAACATTTTAGATGGGTCCAAATTGAAAGCGTGTGCAGAAGAGAAAATAAACTTAACTCAGAAATTGAAATTTGTTTCCAGCAGGGTAGAAAACATTGTGGGAAAAGGAGAAAATGCTGGTTACCAGCATTTTCTTCTTTTCCCACAATGTTTCCTAAAGGCCTTTATGTCTGGGTCGTAAAAACCAGGGATTGTGTGGTAAAGGGTTAACTCCTCACCAAATGACAAAATTTTAGGTCCAAATGGAAAGCGCTTGCTGAGGACAAAGTATATGCGACTGAAAATTTGAAATATGTTTTGTGAAGAGTAGAAAACATTGTGGGAAAAGGAGAAAATACTGGTTACCGGCATTTTCTCCTTTTCCCACATGGTTTTCTAAAGGCTTCTTTCTCAGGGTCGTCTAAAGTAGGGATTGTGTGGTAATGGGTTAAGTCCTCACCAGGTCCTCACTAGGTCCGAATTGAAAGTGTTTGCTGAAGACAAAATATATGTGACTGAAGAATCGAAATTTGTTTTGGAATGGGTAGAAAAGTTATCATGCTCAAATTTGTGAAAAATCAGGTTTGTATAGTTAATGTTTAACTCGTAACCAAACAACAAAGTTTTGGACTTGTACAAATTGAAAGCATTTGCAGACGACAAAATAATATGAACCAAAAATTGAAATTTTATTTGGGAAGGGTAGAAAACGTTGTTGGAAAAGGAGAAAATGCAGGTATTTGTAGGAAAAGGAGAAAATGCTGGATACCTGCATTTTCTCCTTTTCCAACAATGTTTTCAAAGGCTTTCTTTTTCAGGGTTGTTAACAGTTGTCATTGTGTGATAAAGGGTTAACCCATTACTACACAATCCCTACTTTTGACGACCCTGAGAAAGAAGCGTTTAGAAAACATTGTTGGAAAAGGAAAAAATGCTGGTAACCAGCATTTTCTCTTTTTCCCCCAATGTTTTTTACCCTTCACAAAACAAATTTCAAATTTTCAGTCACTTTTATTTTGTCATCTGCAAATGCTTTCGATTTGGACCAGTCTAAAATATTGCACTTTGGTTATGAGTTAAACAATGAGTAAATACCATCAAGTCATATTCAGTGATCTGCCTTTGACTTTTTGATGTCTGTCTTAAGGGTAGGGCACCCTAATGGGGGCATGTGACATCGCCTTTCATCGTCGCAAAAACATACAGATTCCGCTAAGATTCAGGAAATTGGTAAACAATGCCGATAGACCATGTTTCTCCACATTGATTACAAATTACCAGTCATTGGAACCCATACGATTTTGGCAATGAAAATTGATGTTAAACATATCCCATTAGGGTGTTGTATCCATAAACAATCACATATCTTGATCTGAGAGGTTAGGATTATTTGATCTCTTTGGCCTTTGATTAAAAAAAGGTTTTTATGTCTGTTTTTTTTCTTTCATTCTTTATTCACATATTTTTATTTGTTATACTATTGTTTATGCACTATTTTTCTATTCAATGTGATATTTATGAAATATTGTTGATTTCTACATCTGTCAGATCTCGAAATGTAAAAGCTAAAAAAATCATACACTCTTTTTTTTTTTTACCTTGCGCAACATTATCAAAGGAAGCCCCTTGCATCTGTGGGTCTGAAGATGAACTATAGAAGATTGCATTCTTTTGACCTTTTAGCCTTGCTTTGGCAAAAAGGGTGGCTTAACTCTTTACCAAACAAGAGAATTTTAGACTTGTCTAAATTTAAAGCACTTCCAGGAGACATTACAAATATGACTTAAAAATGGAAATCTGTGTGAAAACATTGGTTACCAGCATTTTCTCCCTTTCACAGAATGTTTTCAAAAGTCTTCTATCTCAGGGTCATTAAAAGTCAGTGTTGTTTGGTAAACAGTTACTAAATCACCGTTTTACCAAGTAAAAATCAGCACATAATTAGGGATCCATCAATATTTATAGATCAAAAGAAGTGATTGTAGTGTTGGGAATTAGATATTTATGGGTAAAGATAGCTCACAATTATAATCTTCAGTCACAGACTTGATTTAATTTGATATACATGCATGGTTTCTCTCTCTACCCATTATGCATTCTATTGTCAAAGAACATTACTCCTCCTCAATGATTAAGAGATGACCAATACACAAATGTTTTTAAATTTTTGCATGAATACTCTCCCTGCAATCAAACAGGTTTCAATTAGCTTAGTAGGCTTAATAAGTTGACTTTCAGGCCAATATTTGAGTAATGTTTCTCTTTCTTTTCAAATTGGTAGCCCCACTGGCTTGCTTGACAAATGCCACTTCAGTGTTTTCAACGCTTTGATTCATTGGAGTCATCATGATGGTCCTGTAATTAATGCTTATCTGAGTTAGCAAGAGCTGACCTTTTGCATTTTAAATACATCTTCAAGATTGGAGCTTGGATCCAGTCTTTTAGCATATAACACTTAGTTCACTAATGGTCTATTACGGAACACCAAAATCTCAGTAGCTAGATCATTGGACAGCGTTTCTAAAAACAGCTTACGGGTGCATCACCTTTTCTGAATAGTGCCACATGCAAAGTACTAATTCTCCAGGCCTTGTGGGTTAAAAAAAAAGATCCTTGAAGTGATCCCTTATGAAAGTCCAAAGATTAGACCTACATGTACCAAAGGCCAAGGATTAGAGCACTCGGAAACAAGTACTCTGGCCTTGACGTGGGTACTTACAGAATTGCGCCTGCTTATTGTGGGAAGCAAGCTGCAATTCTACAGGAATAATCTCGGAATCCTGACACTCTAATCTTTTCCAATTATCCCCCAGCAGTGTCTTCGTATGATTGGTATGAACAATATCGGATTTTGCCGCAGTGTTTCTACAAGTGGTCAACTGCCAAGAGAGTAAAAATAGATGCAGAGCTAAGAAGTATAAATTTAACTCTTTACCACACAATGATGACTTTTTACGACCCTGACCTTGAGAAAGACGCCTTTTGAAAACATTGTGGGAAGAGGAGAAAATGCTGGTAACCAGCATTTTCTCCTCTTCCCACAATGTTTTCTAACCATCCCAAATCAAATTTCGATTTTTCAGTCTAATTTATTTTGTCGTCTGCAAGTGCTTTAGACCAGTCTAAAATTTTGTTGTTTGGTAAAGAGTTAAATGTTTCAGTCAGCAAGTCATTTACACTTTGGTATCCAAAACAGCCTATATGATAATGGGTAAACTATTTTAAAATCCGTATGTGACCTGTCATGTCAAAAGGGAAGTTCTGGGAATTCTGTACATCAACTAGAGGAAAAGAGATCAAATATAGTCCAGGTCAATTTAACCCTTTACTCCATAGATACTCATTTCTACACATTGCTTGCAGGAGCCTTTGGAAAACATTGTGGCATAAGGTGAAATTGCTCGTGACGAGCAATTTCACCTTTTGCCACAATGTTTTCTATGCTATCAAAAGGTGTCTTATACACATAAGAAACGGCTTCATCTTTGCTGTTATTTAGGGTCAATTAGAGATACCATAGAAATGCCTTATGAGGTAAAGGGTTAAGTTGATAGTTTAAAAATGATTGTATGGTATGGTCGAATGGCAACTTGTCATGCAGAAAATATCATAAAAGTGAAAATTGTCAACCCTGGTCAGACTGCACAGACTGCAGTCTGGCCAGGATCGACACTTTTCGCAGTTCTCAGATGGTATCTTTTTGCATGACGGGTCAGGTATTAAAAGCAACTAGGTTAATTTTTACCTCCTGATGACACTCTATCTTACCCATCAGCTGACATCTGTCTAACCCTTTACCAAACAATCCCTGGTTTTAATGACCCTTAATAATGAAGAAGCCGTCTGGAAACCTTGCAGGAAGAGAAGAAAATGCTGGTAACCAGCATTTTCTCCTTTTCCCACAATGTTTTTTACTCTTTCAGATTCAAGTTTCAATTAATGAGTCACGTTTATTTTGTTGTCTGCAAATTAATGCTTTCAATTGGGACAAGTCTAAAATTTCGTTCTTTGGTAAAGAGTTAAAATATCACGACAAATGGAAAGTTGGCTCCATGTAGGCCTACATGTATTCACATTGATTCTATGTTATGTATGATGCATGCCCTTGAAAAAGAAGGTTTAAGCATCTTCAGAATGCATTATACAGAACTCTAGATAAGAGAGAGTAATGGTATTCTGAAGACATAATTTCTCCTCGAAAACCTGAGAAGATTCTAATGAGTACCCACAACATAGAGTTTAGTGTAGAATTATAAATGTTTTATATTTTGAAATCAAAATCACTCCCTCTTGGGCTCTGATTATACCAAGCAAGTCTTTGCTGCATTGGGGAACTTTATATCCATTCTGTCTATCAGCTGAGTTATGGGATAAAATGGTCCTTTGACAAGCAGGAAGTTGACAAATAGCACAAGATTTTGGCCAGTGTCAGCCTGCACTGACTCATCTTCGCAAGCCAAGGCTGATGATTCACTATGTTACTCTACCCTTGGCGGATTGAGCTTGATTTTTACGTTCACCTGATACGCTTTTTCATTGGATGCAGCCAGCTCTAGCTGCAACGAATGAAATCGTTCGTAGCATTTCACCTTTGATAAAAATAGAACAAGGTCTCTACCTTTCGAATAAAAGGTAAACATGGAAACCCGTATGGATGTCTGCTCATCGCTTCATGTAGGCCTATCAGCGGTTTGTAAAACAATATTTCATTTGCTTTTAGAAACATGATGTAAAGGGGAGTAATAACCAGCATCCAATAGAGGGCACATGGCGGGAATCTCAAAATCGGGCTCAATCAGCCAAGGTAAGATCCACGTAGTGATCGTAAACTTGGCTCGCGAATATGGTAGGACTGCGAAGGCTGACCTGGTTTAATATTTCATGCAGATGCATTAAACCCCCATGTGTCAGAGCACTGGCCATTTATGTGTTCAAATTTCATCCCTAGGCTGCTAAGTGCGACTCATTGACCTTTCGCGGACAGTGTGGATCAAGATCAGACTGCACAGAATGTGCAGTCTGATCTAGGGTACACACTGTACGATAAGGAGATTTTATTCCCCAGAATCATGACTCTGAAATAGGATTATTTCAGTTTCTTCTGTCGAATTGAAAATTTCATTTTAGATACTTAGCATAAAATAAGGGTTAACTAATGACAAACGCTGAATTTACAAGAATGTTTTTAAAGTGGCCTGTCAAATTGAAAATTTCATTTTAGTTACTTAGCATAAAATAAGGTTAACTAATGACAAATGCTGAATTTACGCAAATTTTTTTAAAATGGCCTGTCAAATTGAAAATTTAATTTTCGTTACTTAGCATAAAATAAGGGTTAACCAATGACAAAAGCTGAATTTACAAGAATGCTTTTAACGTGGCCTGTCAAATTGAAAATTTCATTTTAGTTACTTAGCATAAAATAAGGGTTAACTAATGACAAATGCTGAATTTACAAGAATGGTTTTAAAGTGGCCAGTCGTAAAATTGTTTAACTCTTTACCAAACGACTAAATTTTGGACTAGTTCAAATTGAAAGTGTTTGCAGATTACAAAATAAAAGTACCGGTAACTCAAAAATTGAAATTTGTTTCTAGCGGGGTAGAAAACATTGTGGGAAAAGGAGAAAATGCTGGTTACCACAATGTTTTCAAAAGGCTTCTTTCTCAGGTTTGTGAAAAGCAGGGATTGTTTGGGAAAGGGTTTAAGTAGGGCATGGAGTAAACCCTATACCAAACAGTCCCACGTCTTGATGATCCTGAAGAATTAAAAGTTAAAAAAAATTGGGGAGACAGGCAAAATGCTGACAGCTCGTTATTTGTCTGGTGAAGACTTAAATTACTAAGACCAGCTGCTGTTAGTGATTAATCTTGAAATATGATAGGTATAATTAACCTATACCCTTTTGCCCCACAATTATTGCTTGAGTATTAATGACCTGGGAAAGGAGCCTCTTGAAAACATTTTGGAAAAGGAGAAAATGCTGGAAACCAGCATTTTCTCCTTTTTCCAACATCTTTTTTAACACAAATTCCATCTTTTCAACCAAATGGAAATTGCCTGCATATAGTTACTTTCAGTTTGGACAATTCTACTTCTTTATTGTGTGGTAAAGAGTTTGCCCTTTACAAAAGTCCATTGTTTTATTTAAATATTCTGTGGATAAATATTCTTTTACAAAAAATGTGTCAATAAGACATGTACTGAGTGCATGAAAATTTACTTTAGCTATCTTTAAAGTCTTGTTATCTTCCCCCCCCCCCCATCCATTTTTTTGATAAACAGTAAAACATGACTGTCCAGACTATAAGGTGTGTACCACACAAGTTAGTTGAATGAAGTTTTAGAGGCCGTAGTCTCATATAGGTGAGAAACTGCTCTCATTTTTGCCCAGGGCATCCTTTGTATGCCTTTCATAACTTCAGTACTTTGGTAGATCAAGATCAGACTGTAGATCTTGGGTCTACATTGCCTGCAATGTCAAAACATAGAAGCCTTCATATTTTTCATTCTTCATTCATATTGTAAGGTAAAGTAAATCCCTGCATGCGAAACAGGCACTTGTAATTCAAAGATCTAAGTTGCAAATCTAAAGTGTTGTCCTGAAAAGAGAAATTTTTTTGTCTTACTTTTGTTCAGATCAAAAACCTTCCATACAAAAGACCAATGAAGATTTTACTCTGTTAGATGCATATATATACTATGACCAGCTGTGAAAGACCACGAATGAACTGCCATTATCTCCAGTTAGATGGCATTCTACAAATACACATCCAATTTCGGCATTCTGGGAACAGAACCGGACTACTTTTCTATGCAACAACCGTTACTTTGAATTTCGAACTAAAATAAATGTTAAAACGCTATCTGCATGGTGCCATTTATTCAGCTATGATCAGCTAGGATGTGACCTATGCACCAGCCATTTCTTAGCACAGCCTGTTGCCATTCATTCAGCTATGATAAGCTAGTATGTGACCTATGCACCAGCCATTTCTTAGCACAGCCTGTTGCCATTCATTCAGCTATGATAAGCTAGTATGTGACCTATGCACCAGCCATTTCTTAGCACAGCCTGTTGCCATTCATTCAGCTATGATCAGCTAGTATGTGACCTATGCACCAGCCATTTCTTAGCACAGCCTGTTGCCATTCATTCAGCTATGATCAGCTAGTATGTAAACTATGCACGGGCTATTTATTAGCATGGCGATTTACTTCGCCCAAGGTCGACACCATCTTCGTGAGCCAGGGTTAAGATCACTATGTGGATCTTACCTTGGCGGATCGAGCCCGATTTCCAGATTTTATTGGATGCTGCTTATTATTTCCCTTCACATCATCAATATTGTTTTACAAACCGCTTAGGAATATAATGATTCAACATGAAGCAATAACCACAAACATACTTCGACATTCTATGGTCAGGTGCTGGGATATAGCCAAAAACCTCCGATAATTGATTAGTCATACTGAAACTTTCTGTAAATATTGTTCATCCATGTTTTTTTTGTAATAAATCATTACAGATCCTGCACACATCCACATCCAGTGTTTCAGTCAGCTTTAATAAAAAGGGGGCCAGTTGGCCCCCCGAAATTCTAAACAGGGGCCAATCGTCTTGAGCAAGGGGGAGTGGGGGGGGGGGGTGTATATTCTTTCAATATTAGACTGAATACATACAACATTCTTTTTAAAATACCTTAGGAATTAAAGATCCTCTTTCCTTTCAAGTTTGTTCCTTTCTGTGGAGCTTTGCCGAAGTCAAATAACTTTAAAATCATTGGTTTTTTTGTCGTTGGGACCTTTCAGATAATCAGGCTTTCGGTCACCTGAAGTTTGTGATTCTATTACTTTTGCTATTTTTCCAGTATTTGATGGCCCTACCTCTTCATCTCATTTGGGCCTGTGAAAAAGTCGGTTAATTCTTCTTTTCATTTTTCCGCCTGTTGTTTCGTAGTTCGTCATGTAAATGTTACTATAAACAGATTACCCGCTCTTTGTAGTTTTTTCTCAATTTACAAATAATTGATGTAAAAGGCGAGGAACCAGTACAAAAAAATTATGACTGGTTTTATGCATTCGATGTGGTACAGCATAGTTAAAAACACTAAGCCAGTCACGATTACGTTCCATTGATTTTCGTACGCAATGCAATTTCGTCCCATACACTTTTGCAGCTTGGCGCGGTCGTGTACAGGTAATTCGATTTTTTGGGGCCTAATATGATTTTTTAGCGCCAGATCTGGCGTGCCATATTTGGAAATGTGCGGGAATCGTTATTTCTTTGCGGGAATCCCGCAAGGGCGCATCCTGGCTGAAACACTGCACATCCATGGAGGTATTCATGTTTACTTTCTACTTTTATCCGAAAGGTCGCAACCTCGTTCTATTTTCATCAAAGATGAAATGCTATGAGCGATTTGATTTGATGCAGTTAGAGCTAGCTGCAACCAATGAAAATGCGTATCGGGGGAATGTCGAAATCAAGCTCGATCCGCCAAGGGTAGAGTAGAGTAGTGGATCGTCACCCTTGGCATGCGAAGATGGGTCGACACCGACGGGAAACATGGTCAATTTTTACAGGAGCAATTTGCTCATTTACATACCTGAAATACTCTGAGGAAGCTTCAAACATAGTGTCTGGAGAAGTCATTATGAAAACAATTAGCCTACATGTTTGCTATGTTATGGAAATTGCGTCATTAATCAGGTGCCGGTTACTTAACATTCCCACAATGCTTTTTTTTAATTTCTGGCATGAATTCTAAAATTAACTTAAGAGGCTACGTTACGTAGGCATTTAAGGGAACACTATCAAAAAACTTTTTTTTGTAATTTTATGATTCTTAATTAATGATGATTTGTATTGGTTTTTTTTTTCATATAAATTTCAGTGATTTATATATTTTGTAATTGGTAAAATGTGAAAAATCTAAATACCCACTTTTAATACATGCATCTGCGAAAAGTACCCACCAGATCTGCCTGCGCAGTCCGCGCAGTCTAACCTTGGCCAATACTTTTCGCTATTGGTCGATACTCTGTATGTCAAAGCACCATTCTACCTCATGAGTAAGTTGGTTATTCATATAAAAGAAAAACGGATATTATGGATCCATTAATATGTTTGGCTTGCTTTATACCATAGATCACAGAGGTGCATTAACCCATTACCACACAATCCCTAACTTTTGACACCCCTGAGAAAGAAGCCTTTAGAAAACAGTGTGGGAAAAGGAGAAAATGCTGGTAACCAGCATTTTCTCCTTTTCCCACAATGTTTTCTACCCTTCACAATACAAATTTCAGATTTTCAGTCACTTTTATTTTGTCGTCTGCAAATGCTTTCAATTTGGACCTGTCTAAAAAATTGTCGTTTGGTAATGGGTTAAGCCCCCTTCTGCCACAGTATATGGCTCATTTTCTAGGATATGTAGTTGTGAACTTCATATATTCTTTTGGATGGTCATTAACTTTTCAGAGCAATCCGCCCCAGAAACTAGACAAGCAGTTTTATGGTACGGCACCATGTTTGAAGGTCACAGTCCTCTTGGTAGGCCATTTTTTACTGGATAATGAAGAAGAAACTTAAAATAGTTTCTGCCATATAGCAGTTAACAAAAACAAGAGCCGTCAGAGACGGGTTATGCTCCCCGAACAAGTGCTTGTCATAAAATATAAGAAATTGATATAAATTCACTTCTTTTATCCTAGAAGAACCTGTTCATGCCCCCCAAAATTTGAAGTGAAAAGGCAATTACTATCATTCTTAGAGATAGCCAACACAAACTTGTAGAGGACAATAAGCCCAATAAGCCCCCTTTAAGCCCCCTTTTCCCATAAGACAATATTGGATCATTGCAATGTATACAATGGGTGTGTGGTTTGTGGCAATTTTTAATAATAATTCAAAATTCGAAATTTCATAAAATTCTGAGCAGTCATGTATTAAATATTACATAAAACAATTCTTTACATGAAGCCCCCTTTTTCCGAGTCGCAGC
This sequence comes from Tridacna crocea, assembly GCA_943736015.1. Taxonomy (NCBI): domain Eukaryota; kingdom Metazoa; phylum Mollusca; class Bivalvia; order Cardiida; family Cardiidae; genus Tridacna; species Tridacna crocea. Next base: position 48,492,082 of record OX031063.1, read on the forward strand.
CTGAAATTGAGAAAAAGGAAGAGAGGTACCTGGGCAACGTTCTAACAAGTTCAGATTTGAAATTTCACAAAGGTTTGAGCACTGATAAAGGAGAACCTAGTGAAAAACGATTTTTTCCATGAAGTCCCCTTTTTCTGTGATGCAGCATTAATTTGAGAAACCAGGAAAGACGTATTTGCGCATTAATAATTCATAGATTGCAAAAACAAAGGGCACATGTTGAAACTTGTAAAACAAGATATAACCATGAAATGTTGACAAAAACTGAACAAGATATTAGTAAAAATTGCAATTTTGCATTAGGGCCCCTTTTTCATTTTACAAGAAACCCCCTTTTTCCATGACAGAGGGTCAAATTGAAAAACACATAGATAAAGAAACGAGAGCACATGGTGAAACTCTGAAAAAACAATATAACCATGAAGTTTAATGAAATTTTGACCAAAACTGAATAAAATATTAGTAAAAATTGGAATTTTGCAAGAAGCCCCCTTTTTCCATGACAGAACGTCAACTTTAAAAATGCCCAGATGAAAAATAGCAAGGGCACATGCTAAAACTTTCCATAAACAATATAACCATGAAGTTTCATGATATTCTGACAAAAACTGAATGAGATATTGTTAAAAATTGCAATTTTGCATTAAGCCCCTTTTTTCCATGACATGGGGTCAAATTGAAAATCTGGGAAAATATATCGGCGCATTACCCTAAGGAGTTCATATATGAAGTTTCATCCAATTTGGTCCAAGGGTTGTGGAGAAATCGCTTCGGACGGACGGACGGACGGACAGACGGACGGAAGGACGGACGGACAGATGGACGGACAGACGAAGCGGTGACTATATGCTCGCCCTTCGGGGAGGATAAAAAAACCAACATTTGCCTACAGGAACAAGTATGTGTTTTAAAGACCCAGAAAAAGAAGCCTAAAATTTAGAAAATGCTGGTTACCTGGATTTGCCTCTTTTCCAACAATGTTTATAGAAAAAAAAATCCTTAGGATCTATTAACCCTTTCCCAAACGACAAATTTTAGACTTTTCCAAACTGAAAGAGTTTGCAGACGACAATTTTAACTTTAATAACAATTACAGAAAATTATCCAAAGGGGCAGAAAACACTGTGGGAAAAGGAGAAATTGCTTTTTACAAGCAATTTCTCCTTTTCCCACAGTGTTTTCAGAAGACTTGTACTGCAGACACGTAAAAACAAGGGCTTGTTTGGGAAAGGTTTAAAACATGCGCATACACACAGTGTTCTGTTTGATTAACATTTTACCACACAATCCTGAGTTCAAACAACCTTGACAAAGAAGCCTTTTTAAAAAAATCCTCAATTTTCCTCTACCCTGTCATAGACAGAAATCATTATTTTAGCTACAGTGATTATGTCCTCTGCTAATGCTTTGAATCTAATCTAGAATTTTGTTGTTTGGTAAAGTTAAGGGTTAATTCTTTACCATACAAGAAAATTTTTGACCGGTCCAAATTGAAAACATTTGCAGACAAGAAAATACATGTAAATGCAAATGAAAAAAAGAAATTTGGTTTATTGGAAGGGTAGAAAATATTGTGGAAAACAAAGAAAATGCTGGTTACCAGCATTTCTTTCCTTTTCCCACAATGTTTTCAAAAGGCTTTTTTCTCAGGGATGTTATAAATCGGGATTGTGTGGTAACGGGTTAGTGTACAAGAGATTTTGGTCCGGTGAAGATCAAACATAGGTCACATTTTCAGAAAAATTAACGACATTTATAATTGAACACTGCCCATCCCATAATGAACAAGCAACACATGTTTAGCTCTTTACAAAACAATCCCTGGTTTTTATGACCTTGAGTTAGAAGCCTTTTGAAAACATTGTGGGAAAAGGAGAAAATGCTGGTAACCAGCATTTTCTCCTTTTCCTGCAATGTTTTCTATCCTGCCTGAAATAAATTTCAATTTTTGAGTTATATTTATTTGTCGTCTGCAAGTGCTTTCAATTTGGACCAGTCTGAAATTTTGTCGTTTTGGAAAGGGTTAAGCTAGTCTGTGGTATTGCTGATGTTTGGGGTTCATTCACTCATGGAAGAAAACAAAATGACATATTTGAACTCTCTAGGGGAACTATAAGCATAGACAAGTTACTAGTAAAATCCTTGTAGACAGATATCAAAATACAAAAAAATATAGATGAATAGATGTATGAGGACCTATCTTTCTTGAAGTAGAGCAGTGATTCGTTGTTACAGGACTTCAGTTTGACAATTGACATTACCTGCTTTTTGGTTTAAAAAAATTGAGTGCGCTGAAAAAGTATAATTTCCCTACTGAGTGCCCCAATTCAATGAAAACTGACGTCACTGGGAAGTGACTTCACTGAAAACCTTGTTAATAGGTGCTAAAACGTGCAGCTTGACACATAATCTTGATTTTAATCTTAATGGACACCATCAATGTGTAATTTGGATGTTGTGTTAATAGTGTACTCATGTATACGGGGCTCCCGAAAGGGACACTGCTTTTATGTTGGCTTTGCCAGTGTACATGATATCGTCAGTTTGATTCCAAAACCTCGTAACTACAGCTTGTTACAAGCTGTAGTTACGAGGTTTTGGAAGCAAACCGACGATATATATGTTTGTGGCATATTATCCAATCAGATCTCAAGAAATTTCTTTCCAGTATAATACAATAGAATGTTAGACTTAAAAGGTCACCACCTTCAAAAGAAAAGAGAAAACCGGTTGGTTCTTATTATTTCTGTAGAATTTTCATTACATATAAAGTTTTTTTTATTCTCCTAGATTAGTTTCCACATGTAGACCTATTATATTCAAACTTTCTTTTACCATGGATTATATGTATACATAAATGTCTATATAAGCCGTGCAAAAGGGGGCTAAATGCATCTGATACTTTGTACTGGCTGAATCATCACACAATTATGGATCCATAATAGCAACTTTTTCAATAACCAGCATAATCATGAGGTAGACTGGTCCTTTCACAAGAAAATTGATAGCAAAAAATTTCAGCCCAGGTCAGCCTGCGTGGAGTTTTCACAAATGCATTAAGCTCCCTTTTCATGGACCATGGCTCATATACATGTATAAGATCCCTGCTGTCACTGAACTGCATTTTGTGTTTGCACAGAATTTTTGCAGTCAGAATTTAACTCTTTAATAAATGACAAAATTAGGCCTTGTCCAAATTGAAACTATATACATTTGAGCAATTAAATTCCACTTAACCCTTTACTAAATGACAAAATTAGGCCTTGTCCAAATTGAAACTATATACATTTGAGCAATTAAATTCCACGTAACCCTTTACTTCATAGATACTCATTTCTACGCATTGCTTGTAGGAGCCTTTGGAAAACACTGTGGCAAAAGGTGAAATTGCTCGTGACGAGCAATTTCGCCTTTTGTCACAACGTTTTCTATGCTATCAAAAGGTGTCATATACACATAAGAAATGGCTTCATCCTTGCTGTTATTTAGGGCCAATTAGAGATACCATAAAAATGTCGTATGGGGTAAAGGGTTAAGAGTTTACGTCTGTTGCTGAAAGGGTAAAACATATTGCTGGAAAGTAAGGAATTCTTCTGATCACACATTATTTTCAAAAAATCCTTGTTCCTATGGGTCATTGAAACAGAACAGTGTTTAATAAACAATCAACATAAATATTCTTGAAAGCAACAAACAATTTATCTAAATTGTTTCACTTTGGAAGTTAATAATATCAAAAAAGATAACCATATTTTATTGCATGAGTATATTTATTATTCCCATAATCTGCATACATTTTGTTAAAATCTCATGAAAAATCAACTTTTAACAGTACAAAAATAGAAAAAAGTAACCATTTGTATCAAAAACAAGAGACCTATGAGTACTGTGATCACTCTACTAGCAATACTGACCATTACATCTTCAGCCATACAGCTTCATTTCACTCCTAATTGCATCCGACTGCAAATGTAGTCGTAAAAGCGGCTTAACTGTATCAAAAATACATGTACCTTGATGGTGATCTACTCTTGCGGTATAGGTTCCCCTTGTAATATCTAACAACTTTGTTAAGTTTTCTTTAGGTAAATACAGGTATATTCTGTAATTACAAGGTATCATCAAACATCAAAGTTTTTTCACAAAGATGTGGACAAAGCCAATTCGGACATTGCCAGGGCTATGGCAATACTGATTTCTTCGAAAAATAGCAGAGCTTAAAATGTATACAAAGTCACTTTAAGCATGAAATGCAAGTTTTCACCTTAAAGGAGCTACTTTTTCCAAATTAGCTGTTGGATTTTCTTCTAAGTCAGTAGGGTTCAATCTATTCATGATAGAGCAAATTTTACGAAAATGTGAAAGTTTTTTGAAATTCTGAAAGAAAGTGCATTCTATAATGGGTACACAAGAAAAAAACTGAACAACAGATGAATGGATTCCAGGAAAAATACCATGACATAGGCTTTCCTGTCCTTTGGATAGTAGGTCTAAAAAAACAAAAGGACAATTGAAAAAATACAATATCGTCAGGTCACAAAATTCATAACTAATTACTTATATATAAACAAATACTCTGCCAATACCTGCACAATATTCTAAACAGAGTGAAAATGAGACAGACAGCAATAGACTAAATTTTGTCACTGCATAATCTATGTTAATCATGAATTTATGGTTATCATGGTAAGCAGAAATTTCTCCTGTTCAAACAATGTCTTTAAAACATTCCTTTCTCAGCACAGTTAAACTTTGACATTATGTTGTAAAAGGTTAAAAAGCAGTTTTTGCCGCTAGAAAATCGTTGCACTTTTATTGCTATACTGATCAGAAAGACTTATTATTAAGCTATCAAACAATGAAAGTTGAAGACGAGGCTGTAAATTCTGTGCTTTAGGGTTTTTTATCAACACTTCATGTATTTTATTTTTTTTACACAAAAGTCTGAGCCATGTTTTGGTCTTGGAGTTCCCCTTAAAGCAAATTCAAGTTTAGACAAATACTCTTTGTGTCAAAATATTTGTAGCAACTTGATGCACAACAGAAGTTGCTTTTTCAAGCCAAGTACAAGTATAACTTTGTGTATGTGATCATCAGTTCAACTTTTTTAGAATTACTACAAATAGGTAGCTTGATTCATAAGTAAAAGAACAGAAAAATTACTCTATAGGATCACACAGTTCACCTGTGAAAAACTGCTTATTCCATTTTAACTTTTTACCAGGAGCCAAATTTTAGATATCTGTAAAACTGAAAGCATTTGTTGACAATGAATATAAGGTGACTCAAACGACAATATGGGTAGAAAACACTGTGGAAAAAGGAGAAAATGCTGGTTACCAGCATTTTCTCCTATTTCCAAAGTGTTTTATAAAAATTCTTAGGATTTTTAAAAGGGTGGAATGTGAGCTAAAAGGGTTACGCAACTAACTACTGCAGCTCAATAAAGTTTTGTCTGTAAGGTTAATGGACTGAACATGAAGCGGACTGCTTAAGGCCATTGTGTGATAGCTTTCTCACACACAAAGTTTCCTCTGGGTTCTTTGCAGTTCTCTGGCAGAAGGGCCAAATAGAGAGGTGTGTCCGCACCTGAAACAGAACAAGGTTGAATTTCATATTGTTAACTATTTTACACACGATCCTGAGTTTTAGAAACTGTGTGACAGAAAGCTTTAGAAAACATTGTGGTAAATGGAGAAAATGCTGATACCTACACTTTCACAGACAAATATAATCATTTAAGCATTTTTTTCTTCTGCAAATCCTTTCAAATCAAACAATTTTACAATTATGTTTTTAGTTCATCCTTTGCCACACAATGACCACTTTTGACCATCCTGAGGTAGAAGCCTTTTTAAAACATAGTGGGAAAATAGCATTTTCTCCTTTTCCCTAATTTTTTTCTTCCCTTCCAAAATCAAATTTCGGTTCTTCAGTCACATTTATTATGTTGTCTGCAAATGCTTTCAATTTGGACTAGTCTATAAATTTCTCTTTTGGTAAAGAGTTAGAAGATTAACCCTTTCCCAAACAATCCCAGGTTTTTACGACCCTGAGATAAAAGCCTTTTGAAAACATTGTGGGAAAAGGAGAAAATGCTGGTAACCAGCATTTTCTCCTTCTCCCACAATGTTTTCCACCCTACTGGACACAAATTTCAATTTTTGAGGTACATTTATTTTGTAGTCTGCAAATGCTTTCAATTTGGACTTGTCTCTAAAAAATGTTATTTGGTATAGAGTTAACTTAAAGGACTAAAGAATACAAAACATCAACAACTTGGCATGGGGGGGGGGGGGGGAAAGATTAGATATTCGGCAGGCTATAGAACCATGGGAGTTTAATCATTGTATGAACGTGAGCTGCAGAGCCTCGTAACATTTCAAACGGAAATTAATGCTAAACAACATTACACTGAAAACCTAAGTGCTGTATTTTTGTTTGTACTTTAACCCTGTTCCACACAATCTAGACTTGTAACTACCCTGAAGGAGGTGGCTTTTGAAAACTTTGTTGGAAATGGAGAAAATGCTGGTAACCAGCATTTTCTCCTTTTCCCAGAATGTTTTCTACCCTATCAAAGACCCATAACAGCATTTAATGTACATTTATATTGTCATCTGCAAATGCTTTCAAATTTGTTGAGTTCAAGATTTTGTTGTTTGGTGAAGGGTTAATATGTAAATTGTATGGACCCAGTACCCGTCACATATTTTTCTTAAAACAAAAAATAACTATCAACTTTGGTAATTATTCTTTCAGTATCTTGTTGACTGAAGTGGTTCCAGTTGCTTGCATGACCACTACCCGTACATGTTAACTTTTTTACTTTTGAAAAATCTGTCAATTTCGCTTTATGATAATGATGATGATGGTAAAGGATTTAGGTTTCTCCATACTCAAAATATATATGACATGAACTGTTTAATCCTTTACCATACAATCACAACTTTTAACGACCCTGGGAAAGAAGCCTTTTGAAATCACTGTGGGAAAAAGAGAGAATGCTGGTAACCAGTATTTTCTCCTTTTCCCACAATGTTTTCTACCCTTCTCAAGCCAAATTTCAATTTATCATCCACATTTATTTTGTCGTCTGCAAATGCTTTCAATTTGGACCAGTCTAAATTTTTGTCTTCAGATAAAAAGTTAGTAGAAAGAATCAAGACAGAAAGAATCAGATAAACGGATTGATTGACTGAGTGGTGTTTTAGGTTCCTTACAATATCGTAACAGTCCATATCACTGCAATATATCGTTTTGTATTGTATTGATAGTTTTAATGTTCATGTATTATCTGGATTTCACCAGTACTGTGCTAAGGCTCCGAAGTGTCTTGCCCAAGGACACTAGCATGAAAAACAAGTGGATCCAGTGAGGCTTAAACCCAGGGTCTCAAGAGTATGAGTCCTACACTTTACCAAAGAGGCACACAGGACCCTTAAAATACAAGGAGGCACAGTTACAACACCCTAGCCCTTCTTTATACAGACCTGTTTGTACCTATGTACTGTAAAGCATTTATCCTAAGCTACCTAACCTTTTTACCAGTTCATCTCTAGTTGAATTGAAAACACTAAATGTTTCTGAACAATGTCACTGAAATGATATCGCCTGCTGAAATAAAAAATGCGCAACTGAAAACCAGTCAGCCATTTTGCATCAAATCAAAAAAAACAAAAAAATGACTTGGCAGAATGGGTTATTATACACATGTTTAAAGTTTCATGAAATTCCATCCAATGGTATTGGGAGATATTCACTGGGACAGACACACTGACAGAGAGATGGACTGGCAATGCTAAAACTATATCCCTCTACCTTCAGGGGAATAAAAAGAAACAAGAGCACCACATGCGAATGCTGACATTCCTCTGCAAGTGCTTGTTTTTCAATTAACTCTATCAAACGACAAAATTTTAGACTGGTCCAAATTGTAAGCATTTGCAGATGACAAAATAAGAGTGACTGAAAATTTGAAAGAATTTGCAGACGACAAAATAAAAGTGACTGAAAATTCGAAATTTGTTTTGTGAAGGGAAGAAAACATTGTGAGGAAAGGAGAAATTGGTGATTTCCAGAATTCTCTCCTTTTCCCTCTATGTTTTCAAAAGGCTTCTTTCTCAGGGTCATTAAAAGTCAGGATTAGGTAGTAAAGAGTTAAAATACTTTAATTTCTTGAAAAAAAAAAAAAAAAAAGTTATCTGCCCCTATTGTAAGGGTTCCTCTGTTGACAGTTAACAAATTGTATAAGTTTGAGGTGTAAGTAAATCTTCAGCAGTAACAGAAATATTACAAAACAATAATTAACCCATTACCACCCAATCCCTACTTTTGACGGCCCTGAGAAAGAAGCCTTTTGAAAACACTGTAGGAAAAGGAGAAAATGCTGGTAACCAGCATTTATCTTTTCCCACAGTGTTTTCTACCCTCCCCAGAACAAATTTTTAATTTTTCAGTCACCTTTATTTTGTCGTCTGCAAATGCTTTCAATTTGAACCAGTCTAAAATTTTGTCGTGTGATAAAGAGTGAAGAGGACAATTCAAACAATGAAGCCAGGGCTCTGAAAATATCCCAGCTGAAGTCCATCCCAAGGCTAGAAATCGAACCTAGGATCTTCGGATTATTAGTTATTATGTTTATGAGACTACACCACTGCTCCATCCCCTGTCAGAACTTTGATTCAAGTGGTATAATGAATAGAATGTCATAGTGTAACTTGCTAATGAGTAAACATTAAATTACCTGCATCAATAGTCTTAGTTCCCTTTTGACTTGTCATATCAGTCTTCACATATCCAGGGCAGCACTGCAAACATGAAAACAGAATAATTAAAATACATGTATCATCAAGCATAAACTTATAAAAATATTTTACCAGTACTGACATGTATCTTTTCCAGAATAATGTCAGACAAAAAAGGCAATGAACCGGATTTCAACCCTTTTTTCCGGGGTGGGGGAAGGAGGGGAAGAGGGGGAGGGGGTATGAAAGTTTCAAGAAAGTAAAATTCATACGGATTTGACTTTCATGTCCTCTGCACATGCTTTCTATTTGGACCAGTTTAAAATTGAGTCATTTGGTAAAAGAAATAACCTTTTACCACACCATGACTACTTTTGACGACCTTTGGAAAGAAGCCTTTTGAAAACATAGTGGGAAAAGGAGAAAATGCTGGTGACCAGCATTTTCTCCTTTACTCACAATGTTTTCTATCCTATCACTAAATCATTGCACAGTTTGAGCCACACTGAAATTGTCGTCTGCAAATGCTTTTAATTTGGACAGGTCTAAAATCTTGTCCTTGGGAAAAGGTTAAACAAAATTATGTGGTAAATGTCTCACAGTGTTCACAACAATGTCTTCCCTTGGATCTTTGGTGAGTTCTTGTTGCTGCACAAACCCCATAAGTGTCACTCCTATTTTGGATGTTCCATAACAGGACTCAGCCCAACCTTTAGCCTTAGCTGTACCATCTTTGGCAGACCTAAAACAACAGAATATCATTTACACATTTGAGCCACTTTCTGACAAAAAGGGGGCTTAACCCATTACCACACAATCCCTACTTTTGACGACCCTGAGAAAGAAGCATTTAGAAAACATTGTAGGAAAAGGAGAAAATGATGGTTACCAGGATTTTATCTCCTTTTCCCACAATGTTTTCTACCCTTCACAAAACAAATTTCAAATTTTCAGTTTCTTTCAATTTGTCGTCTACAAATGCTTTTGATTTGGACAAGCCTAAAATATTTTCATTTGGTAATGAGTTAATGTGTCTCCATGATTCTAGATACCATGCAAACTATCACGTAATTATAGATCCACAACAACCACTTTTTAACCCTTTACTCCACATATACTCATTTTGACACATCAACAACAGACAGTTTTTGAAAACATTGTGGGAAAAGGAGAAATTGCTCGTAACGAGCAATTTCTCCTTTCCCACAATGTTTTCCAATCAAGTCAGATATTTTACCCTCATTTGTCCATATTTTTGACATCATATCTTTATTTGCTGCTGAAATGGAAGAGCCTCAAATTGGGATATCAGGTAAACGGTTAAATCACCCACTGTACCATGAGGTAGACTAGTCCAAGGACAGACAGAAAATTGACCAATAGGAAAAGGTTCTGGCCGACTGCACAGGCTGAGCTTGGGTGATACTTTTGCAGATGCAATAAGCCCCCTTTTCACAAAGCATGACTTGTATGTTTGTATGTGGCCCATGGTGGGCTAACTGACAGAATTACTACATTGACTGGTTCTAGTTATATAGATGTATCTATCTGAATAATGTAAAGTTTTACCCATTATCACACGACAAAAATTTAGACTGGTTGAAATTGAAAGCATTTGCAGACGACGAAGTAAAGGTTACTGAAAAATTTAAATTTGTTCTGGGAAGGGTAGAAAACACTGTGGGAAAAGGAGAAAATGCTGGTTACCAGCATTTTCTCCTTTTCCTACAGTGTTTTCAAAAGGCTTCTTTCTCAGGGGCGTCAAAAGTAGGGATTGTGTAGTAATGGGGTTATTCTGCAATGTATTCAGTTTGGGCACACACAATAATATAGTTCGTCATCTAGCACACAGTATGGTGTCTGTGGTTGAGTTAGAGCTTTGGCCTCATAACAATATGGGATTTGTTTGATACCTGGGAGCAGGTGCCAACTTTGGGATTTTCGTTGGCTGACATATCCTTGTGTGACTACTAATCCTGCTTTCAGTAAGGAGAATTGAGAGAGATTATGCTAAGTGGAAAGAACTTGTTTCTTAACCCATTACCACACAGTCCCTACTTTTGACGCTCCTGAGAAAGAAGCCTTTTGAAAACACTGTGGGAAAAGGAGAAAATGCTGGTAATCAGGATTTTCTCCTTTTCCCACAATGTTTTCTACCCTATTAAATACAAAAATGATCATTTGAGCAACATTTTTTGTGTCGTCTGCAAATGCTTTCAAATTGGACTGGTTTAAAATTTCCTTGTGTGGTAAAGAGTTAATTGATGTAAAAATATATCTGTATAAACAGTTTTATCACATTACTACACAAATGACTTTCTCTTTGCAGACTGTCCTAAATTCTAAGCATTTTGAAGAAAAGAAATTATTTGTTTCACCAGAAATATGTCATTAAAAGGGTATAAAACCTTGTGGGAAAAGAGGAAAATCCTGGTGCTTGTGGAAAGAGTAGAAAATGCTGGTATATGCTGCTAACACCAGCATTAACATCAGTATTTCCTTCTCTTCCCAGAAGTTTGCTGTTTTCCTTGGGGGCCAAGCCCTGGTAGCAAAGTCAGTAGCATTCTCGACTAGAGAAGATGGGGTCTTGGGTTTGATCTCTTGCTCAGCCAATTTTCTTCCGAGGATTGATAATGGTCATTGTGATGGATTTCATTCCCCTTCCTCCCCTGACCATTGTTACGACAATGATTGTGTGGGAAAGCAGCCAGTAGCTTTGAAAGAAATCTAGCAGAGTCTAGTAAATGAGACTCTAGGAAAGCATGGCAGCCACAATATACCTGAAACAATGTTGAAAACCAGGTTTAACCCATTACCAAACAATCCTTACTTTTCACGCCCCTGAGAAAAAAGCCTTTAGAAAACAAGTCGGGATTGAGTGGTAAAGGTTTAACCCATTACCATACAATCCCTACTTTTGATGCCCCTGAGAAAGAAGTCTTTAAAAAACATCGTGGGAAAAGGAGAAAATGCTGGTAACCAACATTTTCTCCTTTTCCCACCATGTTTTCAACCCTTCACAAAACAAATTTCAAATTTTCAGTCACTTTTATTTTGTTGCCTGTAAATGCTTTCAATTTGGACCAGTCTAAAATGTTGTCATTTGGTAATGGGTTAACACCAAACAATCAATCAATTTCCTTGGAGATAGTCAAAAGTTTGGATTGTGTAGTAAAAAATCTAGCTTTTGGGTTACTGAAGCATACATGATGACAGGAGCTACAGCTGATACTTACTCCACAAATTCTGTCATATACTGGTTGACATTATCTATAGTCAAACCTTTAGCTGTGAAGCGCTTTTGTAATTCTTCACTGCACTTCTTTGCAGCAGAGTTTGATGCTCTGCTTGAAACATGAACAACTCTGAAAATAAAGGCAACAAAGTGTAAAATATAGTTTACCCCTTAACCAAAACAATCCCGGGTTTTCAAGACCCCGAAAAAATAGCCTTTTAAAAACATTGTTGGAAAAGGAAAAAGAAGCCTTTCAGAAGTAAAAGGCATCCCCTATCTCTAGAACACATGTACTTTGAAGTAGCAAAAGGCATTCTCTATCTGCAGTACACATGTGCTATGAAGTACCAAGTAGTAAAAGGCATCTCCAATCTCCAGAATTCATGTGCTTTGAGAATGCATGTACTTTGAAGTATTTTGAAGTATGAAGGAATAAAATGCATCTCCCATCTCTAGAATACACTAGAAGAACTTTGAAATACCAAGTAGTAAAAGGCATCTCCCAACTCTAGAATACATGTGCTTTGAAGTACTTTAAAGTGCGAAGCAGTTAAAGGCATCCTTCATCTCTAGAATACTTGACTGTGAAGTACCTAAGATACAAAGGAACAAGACAATTTACAGTTAGATGTATTTCATGTTTTTTTCTTGTTAGATATCAATATCATGGTGTTGAATATGATTCATTAGAAATGAGGAGGAAATATAGTATATATAAAAAAAAATCAGACTTTGCAGTAAGACGATAAAAGAACTATGTATTTGTGTTGTTCATATCACTTCTGTTCACCTCCAAACCATGCCCTCAGGCCATTTTTCTAAGAACTGCGTTGAGCTAAAAAGGATACAAATGGGTTTTATTAGTTACCCTACATCAAACAATTTCAAGTCGTAACAACCCTGTGGAAGGATGATTATGTCTGATAGTATGGTGTTTGACATTGTTTTTAACCTTAGTACAGTTATACTATGCTGGCCGGTGCACCTACCCATGCTTTTCTGGAGTATCTTTTACCAGTACTCATCAGAATATATTTCCCAATTTATGGTCCCTGTCAGCCATAACCATCATTCCAATAATGGTCAGTAGTAAGAGAAGAATAAATCCCGTTGCAGTGACATCAATCCTCGGAATGAAAGTGGCCAAGCCAAAGATCGAACAAAGGAAGCCCTGTTCTCATGTACTACGCTACTAACTGAGCTACCATGGGTCAGCTCCTGAAGAAGGAGTCGCAGGAAAAAAACCTGGTAAACAGCATGATTTTTACGTTTTTATATACAGTTCTTGTTCCTGGATCCACATGTAATTTGACCTCTACTAATGCTTCTGATTTAGAAGATTTTTTTTATCTTGTTTTCCGGTAAAGAATTTAAGAACCAAGAGACTAATTTACCTTGCATGTGGTCTCAGCAATGGAAAAAGAGCATTGCATACATTCAACGTGCCCCAGTAGTTGACCCTCACTGATTCTTCAGCTTGAACAGCAAATGGTTCTGTGGCTGCCACCTGCAATGCCAGAAACCTGTTAACACTTATTACAAAATCTTAGATTAGCTCAGATTGAAAGCATTTGCAGACAACAAAATAAATGTAGTTCAAAAATTGAAACTTGACAAAGGAAGAGTAGACAAAACACTGTCAGAAAAGGAGAAAATGCTGGTTACCAGCATTTTCTCTTTTTCCAACAATGTTTTCTACCCTTTCAAAGACAACTTCCACAATTTAAGCAACAATGAATTTGGGATCTGCAGATGCTTTGGATTTGGACAGCTGAACAATTTTGTTGTGTGATAAAGGGTTAAAATTGATTCATTGCGCAGTGTTTAATGCCATTTTAAACATTGTACTCTGCACATTATTCTTTCCAAGCCACTGGCTGCTTTTCCCCATAAGCATCATTGAAAGAAGTGAGAGAGGAATGAACCTGTCACAATATCTATTATCAATTCTTGGAAAGAAATTGGCTGAGCCAGGGATGGAACTCAGGACCCCTGTTCTCAAGTCCTGTACAGTACCTACTGAGCTACCGGGACTTTGCAAAGGGTGAACCCATTACCACACAAACCCTCCTTTTGACGACCCTGAAAAAGAATCCTTTAGCAAACGTGGGAAAAGGGGAAAATGCTGGTAACCATCATTTTCTCCTTTTCCCATAATGTTTCCTACCCTTCACAAAAACAAATTTCAACTTTTCAGTTACTTTTATTTTGTCGTCTGCAAATGCTTTCGATTTGGACAAACCTAAAATTTTGTCATTTAAGTAACGAGTTAAAGACAAGAGGTGACGGGATCATAACCTGACCTTATAGGCAATGGCAGCATTGTTAACCAGTATGTCCAATCCACCATAGTTCTTCTCCAGGAAATCCTTGAGGTGTTCTATACTTGATTTGTCCGAGATATCCAGCTGATGAAACTTGGGTTGTAAACCCTCACCCTTCAGTTTTTCAACAGCTTCTTTTCCAAGTTTCTCATTTCGAGCTGAAAATTAAAATGCAAGATAAATCTCACATGACATATATAAAAACATATACTACATGTACTTACAAAATCTACCAAATAATCCTAGGTTACCGGTATATCAACCAAGAGGAAGAAAACACTTAGGAAGAAGATGAAAATGCTAGCAGCCACAGTTGATACAAGACATGTACCCATAACATAGGGTTTAATTGAGGAAAACTGATATATTAAATTTTGAAATCAAAATCACTCCCTCTATCTAGAGCTCTGAGTCCAACAAATTTCACAATTTCAGAAATTTACAGTAAGTTTCCAAATGTCAAGGGCTCGATGCCCCCAGTAACAAAAAGTAAGAAAATCCCTGATTAGTAATCGTTGGAAGCCGGGTATTCAATACTTCAAAAAACTTTACAAGCTTCTTGTTTGATGAGTATTTAACCCATTACCAAACGACAATATTTTAGACTGGTCCAAATTGAAAGCATTTGCAGACAACAAAATAAAGTGACTGAAAATTTGAAATTTGTCTTGGAAAGGGTAGAAAACATTGTGGGAAAAGGAGAAAATGCTGGTTACTAGCATTTTCTCCTTTTCCCACAATGTTTTCTAAAGACTTCTTTCTCAGGGGCATCAAAAGTAGGGATTGTGTGGTAATGGGTTAACCCTTTACCACTCAATCCCGACTTTTAACACCCCTGTGAAAGACGCCTTTTGAAAACATTGTGGGGAAAAGGAGAAAATGCTGGTGACCAGTATTTTCTCCTTTTCCCACAATGTTTTCTTCCCTTCCTTAAAGGTGGGTATTTATATTTTTCACTTCACACCAAATTAAGAAATATTTATCACTGAAATTTATATGAAAAAACAATAAAAATCATCAATAATTAAGAATCATAGAATTACAAAAAAAAGTTTTTTGATGGGCTTCCCTTTAAAGGCTATGTAGCCTCTTAAGCTATTTTTAGATTTCGCTGCAAAAATCAAAACAGCATTGTGGGAAATTTAAGTGACTGGCATGTGACTAATGACGCTTAAAGGTGGGTATTTAGAATTTTCACTTCACACCAAATTAAAAAATATATAAGTCAATGAAATTTATACGAAAAAACAATACAAATCATCAGCAATTAAGAATCATTATTGCATAAAACGTGCCTTTTCGGGCCGTTATAAGCATGTATTAATGGGTAAAAATCGGGCGGTTAACGGGAGAAAACGTGTATTAATCAGTAAATTCACGCGCCGTTAACGCCCGGGTTTGTACTATCAATATCCTCGATTCGGGCCTACCTTGTAAACAACGTTTGTCCTTGTCAGATTTTCCCTAGACTCCGACCATCAAACTGTAGGAATTCGTACCATATTCGATCCTTTCCATTGCATGTCTTCGATGATATTAGTACACCACAAACAAACCTTTGCACAGAATCTGTTTAATCGAGATCTGAACAAAAATTCACCCGTGAAATGTACTCTAAACCAGCTACATCCCACCCACTTTTTAACGTGATCGGTCCGCTTCGCTTGATGTATATCGAACCCTCTGTCGCCTTCAGTTACAGAAATTTATATCCACGCATTCATCCTAGTTGTAATCGTCCAAATGTGTGCAAGTTTATTCCACATAAGTCCAGTGTGTATTAAAAATCAATAAAAGTGTATTTACAGCGAGAGAATCAAAACTGGCATACAGGACTAACGGCCCTTTCCTAATCGTAACAAAAACTTCTTTGCCGACTTCCGCTTTTGATCCATTTGCTTACAGTACATTTGAAATTCGCTTATTTGCATTTCTATGGAAATAATTTTGCTATCTGTGCAAATTATTGTTAGAATACCTTTACTTTATGCAATAATAGCGTTAATTCACGTTTTTTTCGGTCGTTAACATTCGCAGAGGCCCTCAAAATACTTAAACAGCCTCGTGCTTCGCACTCGGGCGTTAAAGCATTTTTCTGGTCTCTGCGAATGTTAACGACCTCAAAAACGTGAATTAACCCTATATAAAATTACCAAAAAAAAATTTTTTGTGGCATTCCCTTAAAAGGCTACAAAGCCTCTTAAGCTATTTTTAGATTTCCCGCCAAAATCAAAAAAGCATTGTGGGAATGTTAAGTGACTTGCATGTGACTAATGACTGTTAAATTCCATAACATAACAAACATGTAATTATTTTTCATGATGTCTAGAACTTCAGATGCTATGTTTGAAGCTTTTTCTGTATATTTCCGGTATGTAAATGAGCGAGCTGCTGATGTAAAAACAGACCGTGTTTCCCTTCAGTGTTGACCTGGGCTGTGATAAATATTTAATTTATCTAGTTGTCAGATGATTTTCGACTGGGGTTTAATGAATGAAAATTATAAGGCTTTGGGAGTATAAGGATGATTTTTTTGTATTTTTATAAGATTTTCGCCCCAAAATCTGAAGGGCCACCTTTAAATTCCATAACATAATAAACATGTAATTATTTTCCATTGTCTTCTTCGGACGCTATGTTTGAAGCTTCGTATGTGTATTTCTGGTATGAAAATGAGTAAGTTGCTCATGTAAAAATAGATCAGAATTCCTGTTGGTGTCGACCTGGGCTGTAGTGAATCTCTAATTTCTCTTGTTGTTGGTTGGTTTTTGACTACTGAGGTTTTATGAAAGAAAATTATTAGGCTTTGGGAGTATAAGGATAAATGTTTTGTACTTTTGTAAAATTTTCGTCCTAGAATCTGAAGGGCCACCTTTAAACAAATATCAATTCTTTAGTCATGGTTATTTTGTCGTCTGCAAATGCTTCTAATTTGGACCAGTCTAAAATTTTGTTGTTTGGTAAAGAGTTAAAGCACATTTACCAGTAAGGTAAACATCTCCTTCAAATCGTTTGCACAGGCCTCTAACAATGGCATAACCAATTCCTTTGTTGGAGCCGGTCACCTGGAAAAAAGAATAGGAAGAAGCTGTTGAAAACATTGTAGAAAAAAAAATAAACTCATTTATTAAAAAAATTATTTTCAAACATATATTATATAACGGCCTTTAATGTGAGGGAAAAACCCTTTACTCCATAGATACTCATTTCTACACATTGCTTGTAGGAGCTTTTGGAAAACATTGTGGCAAAAGGTGAAATTCCTGGTGATTAGCAATTTCACCTTTTGGCACAATGTTTTCTATGCTATCAAAAG
The DNA here is from genome assembly GCA_943736015.1 of Tridacna crocea. Classification (NCBI taxonomy): domain Eukaryota; kingdom Metazoa; phylum Mollusca; class Bivalvia; order Cardiida; family Cardiidae; genus Tridacna; species Tridacna crocea. The sequence goes on from OX031063.1 coordinate 48,509,704, forward strand.
GTATCATATGCACATAAGAAACGGCTTCATCCTTGCTGTTTTAGGTGTCAATTAGAGATATCACAGAAAAGCCTAATGGAGTAAAGGGTTAAGAACCCATATCGATGAGTGATTCGTGTAAGCAGCCCGGTAGATGAGTTTGTAGAGTAATCGCCCTGTAAGCCTGGGGTCCCGGGTTCAAGCCCCGGCTTGGCTGCATAAATTTTCTCATCACCTTACATTTGGCGTCCAACTTTGGGCAGCTGCAATGATTGCTTGGTCAATTATTATTAATTAGTTCTCTCATGTATAACTGCTCTTGGGTTTGTCAAGAACATAGCAATTTGTTCTTTGTCCTGTGAATTCAGGGACGAATTCAAAATTGGCTGGAGAGTATGTTACGGCCTATAATGTAATGGTTCAAGAACCCATTTTAGTGAGTAATTTGTGTAAGAGGCCATGTTTTATACCCTTTCATGGACAACTGTTATTAGCTGAGCTATGTTTTATTCGTTGTATGCATTTTGAGTTTGGACAATTCTAAAATTTTGTTGTTTGATGAAGATTTAACCCTTTCCCAAACAATGCCCGATTTCCACGACCAGGGTTTTCCATGACGCACAAATCCTGCGACATAGACGCAATTTTAATTCAAATGACCTGCAAAATAAATGACGGTGCATCATCGGTGACGCAACTTTCCAAAATCTAAGTAATGTACGAAGTAGTATGAAGCGTCATAATTCCATGTCTGTTCTTGCTTGAATGTCAGACAAACACCGTTCCTTTTTTTGAGTGCAGGGTTTATTTTAGATAAAAGTGGTTTTCCGGTAATTTATTTATAGAATAAGACTGGTTTACGCATTATTGCCGAAATGTGTATTGGACACTTGTCGTAAATTTGTGCCCAGTCAAAGTCTTGGTTGGGTTGTCTGTATTTCATTGCATATTTAACACAACTTCCGTATATAAAAGTACACATCACCGGTCTGTTAGCGGAAGGAATAATGTCATGACGAAGAAAACTGTAGCATTCTTCTGTCGTCTGCTTCCTACAACTGCCGATCAAGCCACGTCAAGCAGCTATTCAGACGAGAACGTTTGGTCTGTCAAAAAGTGACATCGGCCTTTCCGTCAGAAATGATCGACCGACTTTTCAAGCTTGGAAGTTGGCGTTTCAAGGTAAAATGCATTATAAATCGTGACTGAAGTTGATGACGAGGAAATCCATATATTGACCCCCAAAATTAATTAAATGACCCTCAACTAATGAGGAAGGGGATCACAACGACCCCCAATTTTCAAAGCCGAGGGAAAACCATGCACGACCCTGAGTAAGAAGCCTTCTGAAAACACTTTTCCCACAATGTTTTCTTCCCTTCCAAAAACAAGTTTCAATTTTTGAGTGATGTTCATTTTGTCATCTGCAAATGCTTCCAACTTGGACCTGTGTAAAATCTTGTCCTTTGATGAAGAGTTAAAACACTAGCAACTGCAGATGACCATTCTTTTTTAATTTTTTTCCTTCTTTCAAAGTTTCTGAAAGTATTCAGTTGCAGATGCGTCAGCAGTGTTCTGCCAAGGCCATCATTTCTACACTATCTGAAACTGAAAACTACTCCACTTACTTTTCTATAGGTATTTGGCCATCCACTTGAAAACAGGCTGGCCTAAGATGCAATGACATTGAAATCATATCACCCCTTTTAAGTGCTGTGACTTTTCATGAAAACTGACAGCATACTATGTCATAACATGAGGATTGAGGTGTGATCATAGATATCCTGGACCACTTTGTTATTTTGCAAGTTACTTCACTTAACCCTTTACCCCATAAGGCATTTCTATGGTATCTCTAATTGACCCTAAATAACAGCAAGGATGAAGCCATTTCTTATGTGTATATGACACCTTTTGATAGTGTAGAAAACATTGTGGCAAAAGGTGAAATTGCTCATCATGAGCAATTTCATCTTTTGCCACAATTTTTTCCAAAGGCTACCACAAGCAATGCATAGAAATGAGTATCTATGGAGTAAAGGGTTAAGATTATGAAAAATTGCACAGATGTGCATTTATTATATGGTAACTGACTTAGCTTTCAAATGCTGTCCATCAATATCAGGCATAAACAAAATCATCATAGATCTAGAGCAGCATGTAAATCAAGATTGCCAAGATACTGTGAGAAAAATAGCGGACGCATTTGGCATTTCATGTAAAAATGCCAAGATGAAATGCCAAAATGCCAAGATTTTGAGTGACAATCTTGGAATTTCACATGTTTGCACTAAGTTTATATAGAAAAGGTCCAGTTAACCCTTTCCCAAACAATCCCTGGTTTTTACGGGTCAGGAATAGAAGCCTTTTGAAAACATAGTGGGAAAAGGAGAAAATGCTGGTAACCAGCATTTTCTCCTTTTCCCACAATGTTTTCTACCCTGTCATATAGAAAAATCATCTTTTAAGCAACTGTTAATTTGTCAGCTGCAAAATGCTTTCAATTTGGTCTGGTCCAAAATTTGGCATTTGGGAAAGCGTTAAGTGACATATTTCTTAACCCTTTACCAAACAATCCCTGGTTTTTAACGACCCTGGGGCAGACAGCCTTTAAAAACATAGTGGTAACCAGTAGGGGTTAAACAATACGGTAAAAAAAAGCGCATTACAATACATTGCAATACAGCTGACCCATATTGCAATATGTATTGCAATATGCTGTATATGCTGACATTTTGCATATCTGAACACTTGTAGCCACTGTTGGGGTAGCATATGCTAAAAAGATTGACTAGTCTTTAACACAGACTAGATTGAAATGACAAAGTAATTAAGAATTGTCCATAGAAACAAATAAATGACTCAGTGACATGTCAAGTCGTGTTCTTTTCCAAAAACATTAGCATGTCAACCTTGTCAGCACCAAGAGAAGCCCTGTATACTGACAAAATGTCACCAACAGTACTGAACACTCTTTCAGAGGGCGCACTTGTTTATGTAGAAACCATTCAAACCAGTCCTACTATACCGGCCTTTGGGAGCTCAACAGAGAAGACAGTGCGATGCACTAACTTACTCTGTTGCTCAACTAACACTAAACACTTTCCCACTTATCTACCGGAAAAAAAAAAATGCAAAAAAATCAGAGCAAAATTATAGGATATGAATAACAAACTATGTTAGTCCAAAATCAGTAATACAGTCTACGGTTATTTGGAGTTTGTGTCGCGAATTTGAGGCGGTCATAATTTTACCTAACACCAGTGACACTGCCTGTGGAAAAAATAAAAAAGTTTCGCTTTCGTAAATCTTTCAGTGAGTTGAAAAACCACCGATTTCTGCCTGAATTTTTGGGAAAAGCCGACTTTCTAATGCAATTAAGAGAAGTTGACATATTGCACAAATACCGATATGGTAAAATTCGAACTGGTTTCCTTTTTTTCTTTGAACAGAACGCAGTATATCGGTAAACCATTTCACCACTAGTAACCACCATTTTCTCCTTTTCCCACAATGTTTTCTACCCTGCTGGAAATAAATAAATTTCAATAATTTTTGAGTTTTGTTTATTTTATCGTCTGGAAGTGCTTTCAATTTGGACTAGTCTAAAACTTTTTTGTTTGGTAAAGAGTTTATACCCTTATCAACCCAAAATTATGCCTGATTAAAATTCTCTATCTAAGCTTTAATTTTGGCAGGCATAGAGACATAGTCTTGATGCCAACAAGGCATGTGTCAGGATTCTGATCTAAAATGTGTAGTGTCTACGGTTGAGAGATAGTGTTTTAAGCCTCTCAACCATAAGTTCCTGAATTTTATTCCTAGGAGCGGATGTCAACTTCAGCATTTTTCATTGGCCCACATGCAGAATGTGAGTAATAGTTAATGGGCACAGAGTCAAGCAAGATTAATAAAGTTGTTAGAACCTGTTAATCAATAAAATGTAACATAAATTTCTAAACTCTATTTAAAGCGCTATTTTAAAGAAAACTGAAGAGTCCACTAAAAGTTACAAATGAAGTATATCGAATACTTACCACTGCGACTTTAGTTGTTGCACTCATGCTGTACTGTAGATAAATACGACAATCTCGTTGGATAACAAAGACAGATAGAGTTAAACCCAAGAACACACAGTTTTGTTTGAGCAAATATTTACGGACAACCGCGGACACTTAACAGTTAAAATATAGGACGTTTGGTTACCGGTTTTCAGTTGTTAAATCACAGGAATCTGACATTCTATAACCAGAATAAATGATAAAACATAAAAAAAAAATCTCCCCTATATAGAATATATAAAGGGGAGATTTTTTTCACGTTATCATTTATTTTTGTAATTGAATGTCAAATTCCTGTAGCCTGTGGTTATTTAAAGAAGGGTGAAACCAGGTCATGACTTCGGGATCAGATTCTAGAACATTTTTAAGAACTTTCATCTAATTCTATTTCATTGATCACGTCATTTATCATTTCCTTATATTAAATGTATATGTCACCACTCAATGACACATAAAATTAGAGGCTTGCAGGGTAGATCATGAAGAAAAAGTGGCGGATTTCGAAACAAGGGAAGCAACTTTGGCATGAGTTATAAGTAGATCAAAGTACAAATGGCAAAGCCTCAAAACGAGTGACGCACACGTATCTGGAACATCCATGTAATAATTCGAATGACGAGCTAGATTTTGAAATTAGACAGTTTCAACTTAGAGCCCTGGCTTACCAAAAGTAATTATGAACGTTGTCCAAAGCAGACTGCATTCTTCTTTGATTGATGTACCCTGATCTAAATCTATATGAAGATAAAGAGGAAAAAAAATAATGAAATAAGAAATTCACAGTGTTCACATTGCATGTAAGGAGGGGGGGGGGGGGGGGCTTGACTTTCTTTTTTATAGATCTAGATCTAAATTTTATTCTATGGAACAATTTTGTCTCTCTGCATCTGCAGTACCCCATTGGCCGCGTTGATTGCCAGAGAATCGTATGGCCTTCACATTTTGAAGGTTAAGTCGGTGATCATATTGTCGACCAGCAGATTGTCTCGACCACTACCCTGAGGATACTGCAGCAACATCTGATCATTTCCAGGTCTAATTCACTTTTTTGATATCACTTTCTTCGGAAATGTATGTTTTGTTAGGCCTACAGTGCTTACTGTTTATTTTTCAAATCGACACAACTGTTACAGAGGTCTAGGCCCTTAGCTTACCATACAACAAACTAGAAGGCTCTGAAGGGCCTGAAATCGCTCTATTGGTAGAGATTTTGCTTTTATGCTAGCATATATTATGAATTCATGATGCAAAAAGAAAACCAGTAAAATAAGTACGATAGAAAGCACTTATAAAAAAAAAAAAAAAAAAAAAAAGTGAAACTGTTTTTCAACTTTTAATCCCTACTTTTCTCATACTGATCGTCAGATTTTTTTCAAAATCAATAGTGTTCCAGCTGTTGATGAGACAAAGCAACTGTGCAAGTTTCATAAAAATCACAAATGCTGACTTCATTATGTAAATTAGAAATCGAAATTTTCAGCTTGAATTTTTTCAAAGTCAACAGGATTATAGCTATTGATGAGATAAACAAAAAGAAAAATTCATAAAAATCTGATCAAAAATGAATACTTTATCATGTAAACAAACAATGAAAATGCTCAGCTTGAAATAGGCTACTTTTGTTTTTCAAAATCAGTAAGGTTTAAGCTATTGATGATATAAACAAGTTATGTCAGTTTCATGAAAATCTGATCTCAAATGCAGACTTTATCGCGTAAACAAGAAATGACAGTTTTCAACTTAAAATGGCTACTTTTCCCATACTGTTTGTTGGATTTTTTTTCCCAAAATCAATAGGGTTAAAGCTATTGATAAGATAAACAAACTCTGCACGTTTCATGGAAATCTGACCACAAATACAGACTTTATTGCTTAAACAAGAAATAGAATTTTGAAATGGCTACCCTTCCAATACTGTTTGTCGGATTATCATTTTTGTTTTTTCAAAATCAATTGGGTTTAAGCTATTGATGAGATAAACAAACTGCAAGTTTCACGAAAATCTGACCAAATATACAGACTTTATCGCGTAAACAAGAAAAAGTATAACGGACGGACAGACACAAGGACTGACGGACGTCGGAAACCACACCATGACATAAGATCTACTGGCTTTCAGCTAATAGAGCTAAAAACCAGATGTCTCCCCACTTTTTTCGTGTCAGAAGTTTCGATATGTCACCAAGGTAATTTCTAACTGAGATAATGGTCATTTTCCATTAATGGTTTTCCAGTTATAGAGCAGACACGAAATTTTACCTAAAATGACTAAGGAAAATAATCAAAGGATAATAAATCGAAAAATATGCAAGCCACAGTTATAGTTCTAGTGCACGACCCGTCGTCTCATGGTGCTTTACACAAGAGTGAAGTTTCATCAAAATATTTTGAAAAAAAGTTTTCGAGTTATAGAGCATACACAATTTGTAAAGGATTATGATCAAAGAGAAATAACTCGAAAGATATATACAAGCCAGACTTGTGCATGGCACTTCGTCTCAGGATATTTTACACATGTGTGAAGTTTTGTCAAAATATCTTAAAATTTTTTTGAGTTATAGAGCGGACACGATTTGTGCAGGAAATCAATCAAAAGGGAGATAGATCGAAAAAAATACAAGTCAAAGTTATGGTTCTTGTGCATGACATATCAACTTATGGTGCTTTACAAACGTGTAAAGTTTATCAAATTATCTTCAAAGATTGTGACATAGAGGGGATTACGATTTGTTAAGGAAAATAATCAAAAGGAAATAACTCGCAAAATAAAAAAAAAAAAATATGGTTCGTGTTCATGACCTGTCGTCTCACGATGATTTACACAAGAGTGAAGTTTTATCAAATATTTAAATAAAGCTTTTGAGTTAAAAGGTAGATACAACTTGTGAAGGAAAATGATCAGAGGGAAAAAAATCGAAAGATATATACAATTAAGACTTACGGTTCATGTACATGACATTATGTCTTTTAGGGCTTTACATAATTGGAGTGCAACACGCGAAAAGGGTCATTCGGACATTTGCGTAAAGTGTCGTCTCTGATCAGCGTGTTCAGTCCGCACAGGCTAATCCGAAACGACACTTTCCGATTTTATGTGATTTTCTGTTTTACGCAAGTCTACTGTAGCAGAAAATCTAATTCAGTCGTAAAGTGCCGTCTCGGATTAGCCTGCGCGGACTGCGCAGGCTAATCCGGGACGAAACTTTACGCAAATGTCCGAATGCACCTTTTCGCGTGTTGCACTCCATATGTGATAATCTTTTTTTTTCAAAATACTATGCTTTCAACACCTCAATATGCTCTGCTTTGGAATAGTAATTTAATAGCATATTCGACATCTCTCTCATACTGCTACAGACGATGCATCAGTATTTTGTTGGTGTGCTCTGTCTGTTTCCTTAGGTTCTCTCTTACCTGTCTGTCTTTCATTCTAACCTTTTCCCGATTTTTCTCTCTCCTCCTGTCTTCAATTTCTCTAAGACTGGTTTTGTAACTAATTTTGTACCTTTTTATTTGACTAGATGCATCACAAATCAGTTTATTCTTCTTTCACTCTTCCTTTTTATTCAACCAGTCCATGGTTCAACAAGAGGGCGGAAGAATTATAATAAATGCAAAGGGTAGGTAACGCAACAAATATATTTACAAAAATCTCGAGTCAATTTGACTTGAGGTGACAAAGTTCTTTTCCGGACAAGCAAGAAATACTGTATAAATGAAGATCAAAGTGAAATCAGCGTTAGGTAGAGTTATTGTTTTTGAGCGTAATATTGCAACAAATATGCATTCCAAGTTTGAGATGACAAAGTTATATTCCTCACAAGCACTATATACTGTAAAAATGAAGATCAAAGGGAAATACCTCAAAGACAGTACAAAGTAGAGTTACAAATCTTGCACACTGCACTTCCAAATATTGTAACAAATAAGCGTACCATATTTCAAGCCATTCCTACTTAATATGACAAGTTTTCATGCTAAGCACAATCAAGAAATGCTATAAAAATGAAGATCAAAGGGGGAATAACCCAAAATTCATGCTATGAAGAGTTTTGGTTCTTTTGCACTGTACTCCGTATTATTGCAACAACCACAAATGCTAAGTTTTAAGTTTGGAGATGACAAAATTATGCTCCGAACATAGAACTACATGTGTTTTAAAGAATTTTCAATTGCAAGGGCAAATAACTCCACTCATTCCGATAAGACTAATTATCGAACCCATCCGAGATCTTATCGTCATATATATTTTGACCAAGTTTGGTGCTGATTGGTTTATAATTGTAGATGCTAAAGTGTAAACAAGAAGATATTTCAAATATTTTCTTCTCTACGTGAAAACCTAGAACCAACAACATAGGGCCAATTTCCATGCCAGGGCCATAATTTGAGGTATTTTGATAGAGGGCCACTAGATGACGCTACATTCCAAGCATGAAAGCTCTAGCACTTACGGTTTGGGACAAGAAGATTATTAAAGATTTCCTTCTTTATCTCTATGTGAAATCCGAGAACCCACAACACAGAGTCAATTTCCACACTGGGGCTATAATTTAAAGTATTTTGGTAGAGGGCCACTAGATGATGCTACATGCCATATATCAGAGCTCTAGCCCTTAGGGTTTGGTACATGAAGATTTTTAAAGATATCTTCTTTATCTCTATGTGAAATCTGAGAACCCACATCATAGGCCAATTTCAACATTAGGGCCATAATTTGAAGTATTTTGGTAGAGGGCCACTAGATGATGCTACATGCTATAAATGAAAGCTCTAGCCCTTACGGTTTGGGACAAGATTGGGAGAACCCACAACATAGGGCCAAATTCAACACCAGCGCCATAATTTGAAGTATTTTGGTGGAAGGTCACTAGATGATGCTACATGCCAAATATGACAGCTTTAGCCCTTACAGTTTGGTACAAGAAGATATTCAATTTTGTTTCTTTTGGTTGCCATGACAACCAAAGTTCTTCACTGATCAGGTCTTTTGAAAGAGCATGACCTAAAGATTATTTCTGTGACATGAGTTTGATTGAAATCTGATAGTTTAGGAGAAGTAGATTTTTTTTGTAATTGTGAACGGACGAACGGACGACGGGCATTGACCGATCACAATAGCTTCAGGTGAGCTAAAAACATGATGCATGACTCGGCAGCCAATGAACTGACATTTGTTTTACCTCTCATTATCTGATCTAATTGTGAAAAATACTTTCTACAGAACAAGAAGTCTTTCCCCTGAACTTTTTCGAGTATATGTGCCTGTTAAATTTCCGCAGTGTAGATATTCTTTACAAAGTTTCTTTCTCAACTGACATAAGGTTCCCAAAAGAACTTGTAGAAAACTTTCGAAAATGTCATCATATTTCCTTGTTTCAAACAAACATTCTAATAAACTATCTTCCTGGAAATGCTATTCAAATATACGCAAATTTGTTGGCATGAAATGAGTCATATTGTGTAATGCATCTTCAAAAAATATTCATCGTTTTTTAGGGACACTTTCCTGTCTTCTAATCAGACTAAGGTGGACAGGTTATACATTTGTTAACAACTGCTAAGGCCTTTCAATCTGCAAGAAACTGCGGAACCTTGAAATCAAACAGAATGCATCGATGAAGCATATCCGTACAACTGACTGTCTCGAGGAATGAAAGAATCGTTTCATGTTAAAAAAAAAAACAAACGAACAAGCACTGAATAAGATACTGAAAGGTGATCGCTTGTATGCGCGAAGTGGGGCACATTTTAAGTGTTTTTCCTTGAAGATGTCATTTGTTGCGAATTGGCCATGACATCCGTTTTTTTATCTTCACCACTGACATGCCTAAACCACTTTGAAGGAGTTTGAACTAGCCTGCTTAAACCAGGTTCATCCCTGTTGAACGTGTGATCACATAAAGGTGTTTTGCAATACGAAATTTAGTTTTCCATTTCGTTTATTGATATGCACTGTTTCTGCGTTATTATCTAAGGCATGAAGTCTACAGAATAAGTTATTTAACTTGCCCAAGATTTTTTCTTTCTTCTGTAAAAGTGTGGTGATTAGCATAATTTAAAGGCGAAATGTCCCTCCTGTGCATTTCAAGTACAAGTACTTCATTAGATTTTATCTCCGTATCAACTCTGTCGGACATAGTTGAATTATGTGGGTAAAAATATCACTTGAAACAAAATCATTTGCAGCGATATCGTCAATGTCCATTAATACATGTATCTATCGAAACACCCTTAACGCATCCTCTGCAGACAGTCTCAATATCACGTAAGCCAAGAACCTACATATTTTCGTTGGAATCAGAGGATTTGTAACCCATGAATTTATCAAAGTTGGAAGTATCATTTCTCAATAAACAAGCATTCATTTCCTTGGAAAAGGAAAACGAAAAGACATTAATTTAGCTAATTGCATATGTGTAAGGGATAGACGCTGTAAGTTCAAATTAAGAACGGTTGACTTGCATGGAATTGTATTCGGCTCTTAATTTACCAGCTTCAAAACTCTTTTAATGACCTGCCCAACTTTTGACGCAACTATTAATATTAGCAGTTTATAAACACATGGTTTCAAATGAGGGACATATCTCTTACTTTCTTCATATATATACGCCTCGTATACAGTATTACCATTAGCATTATTTTTTTAATACTCAAATACTATTAACTTTCATTCAATTAATTTATCTCCCTTTCTTTTTCCTTGGACAAAACCTATACCTAATCAGTTCTTTCCCGTTCTTTATACAGCATTGCTCATTAATATGTTCCTTTAGTTTCTGTATTTCTTTATTTGCATGTATTTCTCGAGCATCTGTTCTCTTAAGATTTAGTTGAAGATTTTCCCTCCATATAGATAACAAAGTGAGTGATCTTTTCACTAGCAGATTTTAATTCCTCATCTTTACTCCTAACTACGAGGTATGTCCGTAAATTTCGTGGTCAACGCCGATATTTAAAAAACTGACCCATATCTACGATTTTCATTTCCTAGATTACTTTTGGACATGTCTTTTTTTTTGCAGAAAAATACAAAGATATTGCGCCAACAATGAGTAGGATACCGATCATGCTTTAAGCGAGTCGAGCGGGTCTGGAGGCACACCAAACAACGCATTTAAATTGATTTTACTATTTTTTAGGCATCCAGATTGAGCCAGACTCAATGTAAACAAAAAACCCCACAGTTGCCATATACTACCTCACACACACACACAAAAAAAAAAAAACCTCGTTACTGTTAGGAATCTTAAAGGTGGCCCTTCAGATTTTGGGACGAAAATTTTACAAAAGTGCAAAAAAATCATCCTTATACTCCCAAAGCCTTTTAATTTTCATTCATAAAACCCCAGTAGTCGAAAACCGTCCGACAACGCGAGAAATTACAAATTTACTACAGCCCAGGTTGACACCAACGGGAGACACATTCTATTTTTAGATGATCAATTCGCTCATTTAATTATAGGAAATACACAGAAGAAGCTTTAAACATAGCGTCCGAAGAAGACATTATGGAAAATAATTATTACATGTTTGTTATGATAGGGAATCATAGCCAACTTTCACGGACATGCCTTATCAGCATTCTCGCATATCAACAAATCGATGGAAATAATCGATATCATACGTAAACGTCCGAGAGTTTCCGGAGTTTGGCGAACTTACATCGTGTATACAAGGAATCGATATTAAATAGCCTGCAGCGATAAAAGATAAGAGAAACGTAACATTACGTAACAGTGGCCTGCTTCAAATTCGCAATCCTTGCCTAGACGGTATATCTGTCCTGGCAGGATTTTTTTTTTTACTTCAACCTTAACCCTTTGTCTGGTGTGTAGCACAGTGTGGCTCTTGAATATCAGTACCATATAATGCACACCCTTATTAGACTCAACAGCATATTAGAATAACATCTGATAAAGCGAGATTTTTTCTTGAGAAAAGAACATTGAAATTGTTATATTTCAGCTTTATTTGTCGGTTTGTAATTCATTTATCCTCGTATTAAAGGTTAAGTTTTGATTCTCTGAGACATAAACTGATCGGTCCTAAAACTGCTCTCGACAAATGCACTTTTTGTAGTCTGATCCTGAAATCTTATCCTACCAAATGCACTTTTGCTGACAATGTAGATTTATAACAGGCTGCATAAAACAAGCTGTCTGATCTTGGACCTGATTGATTCTATAAAGCAAAAATTATTTTGGTTAAAAGAAATCTTTGATATTCATGGCAAAATCAACAAGTTGAATTCAGCAGAAAATTCGGCCTTTTTTGAGAATACCAGTTTCACGCTACAGCAATCTAACGGACCTGAGAGAAAAGGCTTTTGTAAACTTTGCTGGAAAGGGAGAAAATTTTCTCCTGTTCCTAAAATGTTCTACCTTTTCAAAGACAGAAATTATCATTTGAGTTGCATTTAATTTGTTGTCGGCAAATGTTTTCAACTTGGTAGTGTCCAAAATTTCGTCATTCGGTTTTTTTTTTTTTGATGAGAAGATTTGCTTTATGTGGCAGTTACATTACCAATCCGACCCTGAGAAAGAAAGACCAATCCGACCCTGAAAAAGCAAGCAAGGAAAGGAGAAATACTTGTGTTGGGCAATTTCTCATTTTCCTTAGGGATCGTATATAACGGTTTCTATATACATGTATTGTAGCATGTTTTCTACGATTCCTGTTCTCCCACAGTGTTTTCTACCCTTTCGAAAGCAAGTCTTATTTTATGTGCCGTATTTTTCGTCTGTAAGTTCGTTCATTTTGAAAAAAAAAATCATAATATATTTTGTCGTTTAGTAAATAGCTAATGGTTATATCTTGATTGGGTAAACTATGTCTTTTGTGTGCATGATGGTTTTGATTTTTATGATTTCTGCTTTCTACGATTTTTACAAGAAATAAGGTTGGGAAGGCGGAGAAATAAAACTGTTTTAGCACATAAAATAATTTGAACAACGGCCGCTCAGAACCATCAGAGTAAATTTACATGGTTTTACACAGACAAAAAGTTGTAGATTCGGCATATAAAAAAGCATTCACTCAAAGTTGGTTTTCATCGAACAAATAAACGAAAATGGTTCGTTCCGAAAACTCCATGTACTGTGTGGCGCTTTTGAACTGATCCGATGCTACACTCTAGCGCCGCTTACAGGTATGATAAAGATAAAAAGGTATTTCTTCCTCTAAAAAAGTTATGTATGGTGTCATTTCAACTAAGCATCAGTAGAATTCACCAGCAAGCTGTGTTAAAAGCCGGTTTCAAACCAAGATACATGTAGATCATTCTTAATACAAGGTTGATTAAATACTATATCTTGAAATAATAAATAATGATTATGCAGCAGGTAACTTTTTAAGTTACTGGTAAAGGAGAAGTAGCTTGTATTATTCCCATTTCCGTGTACATGCATGGTCTACGTCATTTTTTCTCTCTTTTATTCATTCATAGCGGTTATGCTTTTTGCAGGTTGTATCGTTTTAAAGATAGAAGAACCTTACTGTTTAGCCGAGTAGGACAAAACCCCCCTAGGACAAAACCCCCCTGGACAAAACCCCCCTAGGATAAAACCCCCCTAGGACAAAACCCCCATCGTATATAAAAAGCATATAAACAGCTCATATTTTTTCATGCTTTCCATATTTTTTGCCTTTTTACTTTATTTCTTAAACAGGTTTAGACAAAATGGAATAAAATTTCATTGTACTTGCAATAGGAAAACTGAACTTTTAACTTGGTATTGGGGTGGTCAGAGGACAAAATTTTGTAACACCAAATATTGAAAGTAGTTGCATAAGAAACTAGAAAGTGGATGAGATTTGAAAAAGTACATAGTGATGGATAGAAATCAGTGTGGGAGAAGAAGAAATTGCTGCTTATGACAAGCATTTTTTTTTTCTTTTCTCATACCACTTTCCAAAAGGGGGTCAACAATATGCACGGCTAGTGACGTGGAAAAGAAAACACACCGAATTGGTCTAATTCAAAAATTTTATAATACGCAAATGAAGCTCATCAAACAACACCATGAATTTCAGTAGTAAAATACCATGTAACCATATAACGTATTAGAGCCTGTGCGTGGCGTTTCCAATTGTTATACATATGCGTAAAAGTGAAGACTCAGATCAGCATCCGCAGTCTGACCAAAGTCATCACTATGCGCTCTGTAGATAGGTAGGGACTCAAAGTCTTTTGAGACGATCACAAAATATTCTAAATGCACAGTCATAAAGAAAAAAAAAATTTAAAGAAAAAAAAATTTTTTTAAAAACACATTTCTGGTCATAAAGAAAAAAGAAACATTTTTAAAAACACATTTTTGGTCATAAACACAATTTTAAGAAAAAAAAACTTAAAAAATCAATTTAACTTACACGAATTAATTATTTTTTACAACCAGGGGGGTTTTGTCCACTTTTCACTTAAGGGTGTGGGGGTTTTGTCCATGGGGGTTTTGTCCAGGGGGGTTTTGTCCTAGGGGGGTTTTGTCCTAGGGGGGTTTTGTCCGTACCCCGTTTAGGCTAATTCTTCCAATGAACAATTAAAATATTAAAGATGTTAAAGGGAGGGGGACATTTGAAAGAAGAGAGAAACTGTTTGATTTATGTAAAAGAAAAGTTGTCAATTTTGATCTAGTTTTGTCATTCTTTAAATAGTAACTACTCTTTGCAGGAGAAACCGATTGGGTGATGTAGACAACAATGTTTGAAAAGTAGAAGATAACTTGTAAAAAGATAATGCGCCTGTTTCCATATTTTATCCTAAACAATCAACAACAGGGTCGTTAGATGCCTTATTTATACAGTAACAGGTTAAGCTTTTTATTTGAATCTTAACCAAAAGACATAATTTCAGACTTGTTCAGAAGTTCAGAATGAAGTCATTTTCTCAGGACAAATAAAACATGGAAAAAATAGAACTTATCTTTTATTGAGTTAAAAATAGTGTAAGAAAAGGAGAAAATGTTGGCAACCAGCTTTAAAATCTTTTTCTTCAATGTTCTCAAAGGCCTTCTGTATGATACGACAGATCAAAGACTGATGTGAAAAAAGCAAGGAAACATGAGTTTGTGAGCTGTCGCCAGAAAAAAAAAATATAAAGCATTAATTTCTAAAAAGCTGAAAAGTTGCAAAAAAAAATCATCAAACGTACATTTTCTTGTTTCATATATCAATATTAATCATTGTAAAAGGAAATAATTTCATAAGTATTAAATTCTGGTCGTTTAGATAAATAGGATACATAATAAAACATCTTAGGGATACTGTCAGGATCAAACGGTATCCGATCTGAAAACAACCCGGGTATAAATTCCAGTTTATAATCATGTGGATACACGTATATCATAAACATAGCAGGGGGTCCGTTTGTCAATGAAACATTACGTAACACAATAAAGATACCCAGCAGGCTTATCTAACAGTAACACTCGGCCAATATCGGCGAAGTCCGGCATAATCCGAACGTTCGCGGAAAAAGAAAAAAACAGGATAGTGGCATTAAAAAACTGTAAAAAGGACCAAAAGTTTATTTTTTTAAATGACTCAAAATTATACCATTTGAAAGAGAAATGAATAAAGTAACTCACTCCACTTGAGATAATTTTGACTTTTCAACGCAACGAAAGAAAATTAAACAAATATTACAGTTTTTGACCTCGGAAAATGCGTTTTTCCTCTTTATTCTATATAAAGCATACCTACAATTTTTAACTTAAAAAAGGACCAAAAGTTTCTTTTTCGAAATTTTTAAAACTAAGATCATTTGAAAGAGAATAAATTGAATTTTCTTACCTCACTTGAGATAATTTCAATTCTGAAAATTGATGAAGTTATAAGCGTTTATTTACCTAGGCCCTTCATAATTCTATATAAAAAAATGCAGGTAAAATTGGCCGATATCGATTTTTCCGTGTCCGCGAAAGTTGGCTATGTTAAGCGTGAACTGGCCACCGTTGTATACCGTGTAGTGTATCAGGGGCGGTAACCAGTCTATGTTAAGCGTTGTGAGTCACGTGCCAGTCACTTGACATTCCCACAATGCTTTATTGATTTTTAGCGCGAAATCTAAAAATAGCTTAGGAGGCTACGTAGCCTTTTAAGGGAATACCATCAAAAAATTTTTTTTTTGTAATTCTATGAATCTTAATTATTGATGATTTGTATTATTTCTTCGTATAAATTTCAGTGATATATATATTTTTTAATTTGGTGAGATGTAAAAATTCTAAATAACCACCTTTAATTCAGTCATTATGACAACTTTGACGTAAAGCGCAGAATCCCTACCATCCCAATTTGAACTTGTCCACTTTTAAAGCAATAGACTGTACAATATGCCATTGATAAGGTACATCGGTCATGCTTGCTTACATGTAAATTAAGTGACCTATATGCAAACCAGGCTCATATCACTGATTCCTACTCCGCAGTACACAAAAGTATAAATGAATCTAAGGTGACTTGTAGCAAATTCCGGACAGCTGCTACACAAACCCTCACTGGCCAGGGAACCATTCTCATTCCTTCAGTCATTCATTATTTAGATCATTGTGAATGTGAAACTGATATGTTAAACTGTTGCTTAACGTCTTGTATATTAACCCTTTACCACACAATCCCAATTTTTTTACATAAGCGGGGAAGAAACCCTTTGAAAACAATGCGGAAAGAGAAAGAAGAAAATGCTGGCAACAAGCAACAAGCATTTCCCCCTTTTCTCATGTTGTTTTCAACCCTTTTAGAATATGTTCATCAATTTAGTCACATTTATCTTTATCGTCTGGAACAGCTTTTAATGTGGAGGGCCGTAAAATGTTTCGTTTTGTAAAGAGTTAAATAGTTTACTATTGCATCCTGTGCTGTTAACCCATTAACACACAATGACAACTTTTAACGCCCCTGAGGAAGAAACCTTTTGAAAACTGTTATGTACATACCCAGTTATTCCTAGCTTTGTTCATGTGTGTATCTATTTTGGTTTTCCCCTGTTGCTATTTTTAGAACTGGATTACTGGATTGTGGAATACTGTTCTGGAAGTTTCCGGGCCTTTTTACAATCTGTTTACTAGAAATTATGCAACTGATTTTAACATGAATTTTCTGGAAGTTTCTCTGTTATTATAAAAGGAAAAGCTTTTTACATCTCAGTGTTCACTAGTTAATACATGATTGCCAGACTACAGTGGGGATTATTTTGTGTTTGTGTCGTAATTAGTGCTTGAATTACATTCAGTTTGGATTCGGATCAGACTAGACTAAAGTGAGGATTATTTCATGTGCTTGGATTACATTCAGTTTGGATCAGGATCAGATTGGAATTAAGACTGGAATAATTTGTCTTTTGAATTTAACGTCTAAGGTATTGTTTTGTACTATTGTAATATTGTCACTGTTTATTTGATATTTTTGTTAATAAATTCTGTTAATTGTTATCGTTTGTTGCTGGCTTCTTCTTTCTAGTTACGCCTGACTCGTAACAGAAATTGGGGGCTCGTCCGGGATTGGAAAATAGACTAACGCATTCGTCTATTAATCAGTAATTATAATACAATTTTGTACTTGAATCCAGCAACAAACAAACATGTCTTTTGACTTAGATAAATTTACGGCTGAACCATCTGTGGAGTTATTGAATTTGGGTAAAAAGACTGATTTGCTTAATCTTGCTAAGCACTATAAATTGTCTGAAATAAAATCTTCAATGCGTAAACATGAAATTAGGAACATTTTGGTACAATATTTTGTTGATGAGGAGATTTTCAATGAAAATGCGCTTTCCCTGATAGTTGATGTTCAGTCAAGTTCAAGTTCGAAAGAACTTGAATTAAAACTTCAGATCAGACAGTTAGAAATGGAAAGAGAAAGGGAGAGAGAAGAAAGAGAAAGGGAAAGACAGAGAGAAGAAAGAGTAGAGAGAGAGAAGGAAAGAGAAAGAGAAAGGGAGAGAGAAGAAAGAGAAAGGGAAAGAGAAAGGGAGAGAGAAGAAAGAGAAAGGGAAAGAGAAGAAAGGGAAAGGGAAGAGAGAGAGAAGGAGAGAGAATTTCAATTAAGAATGAGGGAAATAGAAATGCAAGAAAGAGCAAATCAGCCGAAGCAAAAGATTGAATACAATTTTGATGTTACAAAACATATTAGGCTTGTTCCTCCATTTCAAGAAAAAGAAGTTGATAAATACTTCCTACACTTTGAAAAAGTTGCAGAAAACTTAAATTGGCCAAAAGAGCACTGGACTTTGCTTCTGCAAAGTGTTTTGATAGGCAAAGCTCGTGAAATTTATACACAACTAGGTGTTGAACAATGTCATCATTATGAGACTGTTAAAGAACTTATTCTCAAAGGTTATGAGCTGGTCCCAGAAGCATATAGACAAAAATTTAGAAATTATAAAAAAGATTCTAACCAGACTCATGTTGAATTTGCTAGGAACAAAGAACAGTTATTTGATAGATGGTGCTGTTCTAAGAAAATAGACCAAAATTTTGATAAACTCAGACAACTTATGTTAGTTGAAGAATTCAAACGTTGTATTCAATTTGATGTTAAGACATTCTTAGACGAAAAACAAGTCGAAACTTTAGAAGAAGCAGCTCGTCTGGCTGATAATTACTACCTTACACATAAAGTTTCTTTTATTGCTAAAGCAAAACCTACTTCCTCACATCCCCAAAATAAATTTACGTCTGGTAATTCATCTGGCATGCCCAGTCAATCCAATACACCCAAACCCAATTCTACTAGTGAAACCAAAAGTCAATATCCCTTATCTCGACCCACTTGTAACTATTGTAAGAAACCTGGTCACCTTGTTTCTGAATGTTTGAAATTAAAAAGGAAGTTAGAAAGTGATGAAGCCAAGCCAACAGGGCTCACCACTCTTAGACCAAGGCCACAGTCTTCTATTAAAACCAATACAATTGACATAGTCACAAAACCCAAGTCTGATTCTACTATGGAGATTTTTGAACCATTTATGTTGAATGGTTTTGTATCACTTTCAGGTGATAATTGCCCACCTACCCCTATTAAAATTTTAAGAGACACAGGAGCTTCTCAATCTCTTATTTTAGCAGATATACTGCCTTTTTCTGAGAAGACTTCTTCCGGTACTAGTGTCCTTATTCAGGGTGTAGAGTGTGGAACCGTTAATATCCCTCTCCATCATGTTAATTTGTCATCAGATTTGGTTACTGGGCCTGTGGTTATTGGTATTAAACCTTCCTTACCATTTAAAGGTGTCCATTTACTGCTAGGCAATGACTTAGCTGGAGATAAGGTCGTGGTTAATCCACTTGTAACTGACACACCAAATATAGGTCAAACAGATGACCCTATCGAGCAGGAAATTCCTGACTTGTATCCTTCTTGTGCAGTTACCCGAGCTATGGCTAAAAAGGCCATTTTGAAAAACTCAAACTCTGACATTGACTTGACAGATACTTTTATCGGTCAATATTTTAATAATGAGATTAAAAAGTCTCTTGATCTCAGTTTGTCTGATACTCAGACAGACTCGTCAATGTCTTGTCATTCACCACCACGGTCTATTGACCAAGGTCATGACACGCTGTCAAAGTCACAGCTTATCCAGGAACAGCAAGCTGATCCTGAGATTTCAAAATTAATTTTTAGGGCTTTACCTGAAGATGAAATTTCACAAGTCTCAATCTGTTACTATATAAAGAATGGGATTCTTATGAGAAAATGGCGACCATTTGATGTCCCAGCTGATGATGAATGGGCTGTTTACCACCAAATTGTGGTTCCAAAGTCATATCGTCATGAAATACTAAGTATAGCCCATGAAAGTCCTATGTCAGGTCATCTAGGTATAAACAAGACCTATCACAAAATTTTTACTCATTTTTATTGGCCTGGTCTCAAATCAGATGTCTCTAAATATTGTAAAACTTGCCATACATGTCAAATGGTAGGTAAACCCAACCAAACCATTCCCAAAGCTCAATTACAACCTATTCCTGCTTTTGATGAACCTTTCAGTAGGATACTTATAGATTGTGTTGGTCCTTTACCTCGAACCAAGTCAGGAAATGAGTATCTCTTAACAATTATGTGTACTTCTACACGTTTTCCTGAAGCTATTCCTTTAAGGAACATCAAAACAAAGTCAATAGTCAAAGCTCTTATAAAATTTTTCACATTTGTTGGTCTTCCAAAATCAGTTCAGTCTGATCAAGGGTCAAATTTTATGTCTGGTATATTCCAACAGGTTATGCATGAATTAGGGATCAAGCAATATAGGTCATCCGCTTATCACCCTGAAAGTCAAGGTGCTTTAGAAAGATTTCACCAGACATTAAAAAATATGATAAGGTCATATTGCTTTGACACTGAAAAAGATTGGGATGAGGGCATCCATTTGTTACTATTTGCAGCCAGAGAATCTGTACAAGAATCTCTTGGTTTCAGTCCTTTTGAATTAGTTTTTGGCCATTCTGTTCGTGGACCTTTAAAACTTTTGAAAGAGAAATTTCTCTCAAATGTTGAAACACCCTTGAATTTACTACAGTATGTTTCTGACTTCAGAAATAGACTGTCTAGGGCATGTGAGGTTGCTAGGTCTAATCTTAAAACGTCTGAGGGCAAAATGAAAGCAAGATATGACAACCATATTATTGATAGAAAATTTAAACCAGGTGACAAAGTCCTTGCTCTTTTGCCAATACCTGGCAGACCTTTACAGGCAAGATATTTTGGACCCTACACTATTGACAAGAAAACAAGTGATTTAAACTATATAATTAATACTCCAGGAAGGCGTAAAAACAAACAAATGTGTCATATAAATATGTTAAAGGAATACTTTGACAGAGATAGCTTTATTTCAAAACCAATTACAGTTGTAAACACTGTCCCACAAGAATCAAATGTATTGGAAATTGAAGTAAATTCTGACTTTAATGATAAATCTGATCCTGGTCCATCTAAACTTGAGAATTCTGATATTTTGAGAAACCTTGACAACAAATTTTCTCACTTGGAACCATCACAGCAGGAAGAGCTGAAACAGTTGATACATGAATATGAACATTTATTTCCTGATATCCCCACAAGAACTGATAAAATCCATCATGATGTCATTGTGGAAGATTCTAAACCAATAAAGCAACATCCATATAGAATGAATCCTTTGAAACAGAAATACCTCAAAGATGAAGTAAAATACTAACTGGAAAATGACTTTATTGAGCCTAGCCAGAGTAATTACAGTTCACCATGTATATTAGTACCCAAAACAAATGGAACTTATAGAATGTGTACTGACTATCGTAAAGTGAACTCTGTGACAAAAGCAGACTCTTTTCCAATACCAAGAATTGATGACTGTATTGACAAAGTTGGAAATTCTAAATATGTCACCAAATTTGACCTGCTAAAAGGATTCTGGCAAGTTCCACTGACTGATAGAGCAAAAGAAGTATCAGCCTTTGCTACTCCAAACGGTCTGTACCAATACAAAGTTATGCCGTTTGGGATGAAAAATTCTCCTGCAACGTTTCAGCGGCTTATAAACAATGTTATATGTGGATTAGATGGCTGTGATGCATATATTGACGACGTCATCATCTACTCAGACAGTTGGAGTGACCACCTTCAAAGAATCAGGAAGTTCTTCGACAGACTCAGTAAAGCGAAACTGACTGTGAATCTTGCAAAAACTGAATTTTGTCATGCTACTGTAACATTTCTAGGACATCTTGTGGGACAGGGTCAAGTTAAACCGTTAGAAGCTAAAGTCAATGCTATCTCTGAGTTTCCTGTGCCTAAATGTAAAAGACAGCTGATGCGATTTCTTGGTATGGCTGGCTACTACAGGAAATTCTGTAAAAATTTCTCAGGTATTGCTGAACCTTTAACAAATTTACTTAAGAAAAGCACAAAGTTCAAATGGAATGACAAATGTCAAGATGCATTTGATCGTCTGAAAGCCATATTAAAGAGCGCACCAGTTCTCTTGGCACCTGATTTTGACAAATGTTTCAAATTAGCTGTTGATGCAAGTGATGTTGGTATTGGTGCTGTTCTTTTACAAGAAGACAATAATGGTATTGATCACCCAGTTTGTTACTTTTCTAAGAAATTTAACAAACATCAGAAAAATTACTCTACCATAGAAAAAGAGTGTCTTGCTTTAATTCTGGCAATCCAGCAGTTCGAAGTTTATTTAACCTCTTCATCTTCACCAATTGTTGTATTCAGTGATCATAACCCTTTAAGTTTTCTACACAAACTTAAGAATAAGAATCAAAGATTACTGAGGTGGAGTTTATTGCTTCAAGAGTTTAATCTTGACATAAGACACATAAAAGGGAAAGATAACATTATACCTGATGCTCTTTCAAGAGTTTGAAATTCCAATAGTCATTTTTCCCTAAATCAAGTTTAAACTGTTTTTTCATTTAAATTGTAATTTCATTACCTTGACTATTTTCATTAGTCTGAAATAATTATTATTTGAGTTAAAGTATCATATACATGTATATAAATAATATTGAAAAAAAGAAAGATTTATTTCATAAACCTTTCTTTTTCTTTTCAAGGGGGGAAGTGTTATGTACATACCCAGTTATTCCTAGCTTTGTTCATGTGTGTATCTATTTTGGTTTTCCCCTGTTGCTATTTTTAGAACTGGATTACTGGATTGTGGAATACTGTTCTGGAAGTTTCCGGGCCTTTTTACAATCTGTTTACTAGAAATTATGCAACTGATTTTAACATGAATTTTCTGGAAGTTTCTCTGTTATTATAAAAGGAAAAGCTTTTTACATCTCAGTGTTCACTAGTTAATACATGATTGCCAGACTACAGTGGGGATTATTTTGTGTTTGTGTCGTAATTAGTGCTTGAATTACATTCAGTTTGGATTCGGATCAGACTAGACTAAAGTGAGGATTATTTCATGTGCTTGGATTACATTCAGTTTGGATCAGGATCAGATTGGAATTAAGACTGGAATAATTTGTCTTTTGAATTTAACGTCTAAGGTATTGTTTTGTACTATTGTAATATTGTCACTGTTTATTTGATATTTTTGTTAATAAATTCTGTTAATTGTTATCGTTTGTTGCTGGCTTCTTCTTTCTAGTTACGCCTGACTCGTAACAGAACAATGTGGGAAAAGGAGAAATGCTGTAACCAGCCCTACCAAAGCAAAATTGCATCATTTGAGTCACTTCGAAATTGCCGTCTGCAAATGCTTTCAATTTGGATAGGTCTACAAAGTTATTTTTTGTAAAAAATAATCCCATTATTGGTTTGTATAGATCCAAGACCAGACTCTGTAGCCTGATCTTTTCCACACTGTCTGTCTGCTTCTCAGTCCAGACATCTTTTAAAGTTCTTGATGAAAATTGGTGAAACATTATTCATGTATTCCTTACGATAGTCCACTGATAAAGACTCTTTTTTTCATTTGATACCGTGTCATCGGAAAAGGGGGCTTGATGTGTATTTCCATTACGGACTGATATCTCTTTAACTATTGGACAGAATTTTAACTTCGTTTTCATTTTGTCTATAGGCCATATACAATCATATTTGTTTTATCTTTTCAAATGTTATGCTATTGAAATAACTAAAAGGCCAGGTGTACATGCAAAAGACAATTTACCTCTTATTTCTTTTTATCTGAAGATGTCTTTTTAGGCAGGAGAATTCATCTCAACAAAATAACCTGTTTTGAATTGAAAATTTACAAACTGAACTTTTTCGAAATATTTCTTGTGTTAGAGAAGAAATTAATCAAGAACGTCGGGTAAAGTCAATGGATTGAACTGCATTTGAATTGGATTTAATAACCAGAATGAACCGATGGACCTGGAACGGACTCAGAAACCAAATATGACAATATTTCTTCAGTCTGGTTTAAATCAACAAAGATTTACGTTTACCAAAGCCACTAACTAGTTTCAAATTCGCTAGTCTGTCAGTACTTTCAGTACTTTGATTTTGTCTGCAATCTATGACCTAGGAAAAAATGAACCGATCCTTATTAAATTTTCTCCTGTGATAGTGGATGATGTCGACATCGTTTCTGGAAAATATAGACGATGACATCATAGACGTTCAAAATTTATAGGCCTGAATTGTCATTATCACATTACCACATTTTGATTCTACGGTAAGCAGCAGACATTTTGTGGGCACTATTGCAGAAAAAAA
Source organism: Tridacna crocea (assembly GCA_943736015.1). Taxonomy (NCBI): domain Eukaryota; kingdom Metazoa; phylum Mollusca; class Bivalvia; order Cardiida; family Cardiidae; genus Tridacna; species Tridacna crocea. The sequence continues at coordinate 48,533,925 of OX031063.1, forward strand.
ATATATCCCTACGTCATAACGGCGTGGGCACATGCCCCGGGTTCTTATCGGTTTGTATAGGCCATGGTCAATAAATGAAAATTTCTGATAATAGTGGCACTCTTTTTCACACGTTGACTTAGAAAACTCTGCTGTCTATGATAATATAAGTTTCCTGTGCCTAATTTGTAAACGAACCAACTTCTTAACAGTGTTAACGAACTATACAGACGTCCTCGTATATCTTCTACGTCAATTATTTTTTGATTTAACCCTTTCCCAAACGACAAATTTTTGGACTGGACCAAATTGAAAGCATTTGCAGACGAAATTTCAACTCTTGCTGAAAAGATGATTTCTTCCTATGATAGGGTAGAAAACATTGTGGGAAAAGGAGAAAATGCTGGTTACCAGCATTTTCTCCTTTTCCCACAATGTTTTCAAAAGTCTATTATCCCAGACCCGTAAAAACCAGGGATTGTTTGGGAAAGGGTTAATGTTTGATTCTTAACCCTTTCTCACACTACAAACTATTTGAAATTTAAAGTTTCATCTGTTGAAACTTGTGGGCCTCTCTTGCTAACATCTGCATCAGAAAAAAAAAGTTACATGTACTTCAAGGAAATGACTTAGTTCATCAGCAGTATATTTCTTACTCTGACTTTTGCTGAGTTTTTCGACCTTGTCTGCTAATCTTTTTATTTAATATTAAAATGACTTGACTTTCGGCTCAACTTAACTGCTACGAGTGTAGTTTTGCGTAATAAAATGCGTGCACTTTTCCATTCCATCGCTTTTGTGAGATTCTGACAGATATTTATTAGTTAATTTATACATTTTGTTGTTTAACGCTAGAATTGCTTCTTTAATTAATTGCTGATCCTTAGATCACTGATTTGCTTTTAAAGAAAACAGTTTTCTTCAAGTTCTTTTTGCAACTTAAGGTTTATCTTTACGTAAGTCTTCATAAGACATGCATAGATCACTTGTAGACTGTTGACTTCCGCTGTGTTTTATTTCGTTAGAATCACTTTTTTATCCAGGCATAAAACAGTATGCATCCCACAGTGGATCAGCACCATCTACAGTTGAACCAGAGACCTTGCTGCGGCCTTGTTGCGACTTAATACACTGTGATGAATCGAATAAACTTGATTCTAATGACAGAAATAAGACATTCTGTGGTTCAATGGATAATTTCAATGATAGAGGTAAGTCTTTTAGTGAGTCGATGGTTTCTTAAGATAATTTTGATGCCAGAAATAAGTCTTTTGTTGTGAGTCAATGGTTTCTTGGGATGATTTTGCAGAAAGCGTGTAGTAAAACTGCTGCTACTGTTGTTGTCGGGATTAGTAGGAAAGTTCTGAGCATCAAACTGGTATAGTAGAAAAGCAGTGAGCTACTAAGGTGACTAAGAATCTTACAAAGTGCAGGACGAACTTTTTTGTTTTTTAGATTGTTCATAAATCTGACCTGTCACGCAAAAGAAGACCCTTTGGAAATACTGTAAATCAAATAAATGAAAAGGATATGGAAGCCAGCGGAGGTTGATGTTGGTTGACAATTGTAAAATTACTAAATAGTGGGGTTTAATGACCATTTAAGATACAGAACATTTAACAAAAGATTAGAATTTCTATCAATGGAAAGGGTCGAGACTTTAATATCTTTTAAAAAAATGTAGAAAACCTTGGAGAATAAGACCAAGAATATTCTCAATAATGGTTAGTGAATACGGTCCCTGTATATCTACTGTGGGTCGGTTGTTTTAGCTTTTACTGTCTTTTCGCGTCAAAAGGATGAGAAAATTGGTGACAAGGAGTGATACTGATAGAAAAGACTCTGTCTGTGTGACTATACTCACATGCTGAGATGATAAGCTTTTAGTAAGATTTTGTTTCCAGCATTAGTAGTATTTGGATAAATACTAAAGTTCTAGCAATCTATCAATTTAACTTTTGACCAGAAGAGGTAATTTTGATCTGGTCCAAATCGAAGCAACATTCTTCAATCCGTTTGTAAATATGTGCTTAGGAAAGAAAGAGCGTTCTAATGTTCCTTGAAAAAAAAAAAGAAAATAGAGCAACTTATCTATATCTATTGATGAGGTTGAGCAGATGTTGCTTTTTGGTGTTAATTATCCTTATATCTTTTTACCACACACGGCGATTAACTGATGGCGACAGTTATATGTGTACATGAAGGTCAGCATGCGATTTGCGCCAGTTGAAACCCCTATTTCGCCCAGTAAGAAAATTTAGACCGTAAGATCTGATGGAAATCACCGAATTTTCAATCAAGATAAGAGACAGGGATGCTACTTTCACGGAATGTTTATAGGCCCATTTTCAAAGATAAATGGAATTAACCCATTACCAAACGACAGTATTTTAGACTGGTCCAAATTGAAAGCATTTGCAGACGATAAAAGAAAACTGACTGAAAATTTTGAAATTGGTTTTGAGAAGGCTAGAAAACATTATGGGAGCACTTGACCACTACTTCTTCCAGTGCACCCGGTACACAATTCCGAGACGACAACCTTTTCATGAACTTCGCAGCTTTCATCCTTTAAATGAAAAATTATTCTTTTTTGGATCTGAAAATCTCAGATTAGAAGACAGTTCCACTATTTTTCTCGCCGTGCAATCCTACATTAAAGCTACAGAAAGATTTGCATAGACATCTTATAGCCTGTAAGTCATTTTACTAACCCTGTCTCCAATCACTCTCGTCCATTTAACTGACTTGATAACCAAGTATTCTTTACCTCTCCATGCTTAAACATGTAAATTCTTAGTAACCAACACTTGAAATAATTTATTGCATAGCTGGAACATAATTGTCTTCTTTTTCGAAAGGAAAGTTCAGAAATAAATACTTATTACAATTTGAGACTCGTAGAAGACGCTCATAGCTTGTAAATTATTTAAAGGGGATGGCCGAATCAAAGTTGCGAGAACTTGTGGCCAGACCCTTTTGCCTGATTTGTATCTCTATTTGTGTAAACTATGTATGTTGTATGATTTGTATATAGATGGCAATAAAATATGTTTAAACTATCTATAAAGTACTTTGGAATTGTTTAAAAAACCTTCAGTCTGTTTCGGCTGAGAGATGTCGTATGATCGTGCACAGGAAGGTTGATCAGTATAACGTACAGATATTTATTTAAAAAAAACCTATAAATGATTCAGAATAAAATTTGTTTAACTTCTTTTGTATTTATAGCTCTAGTGGCAATGTTGTATACATGTGCGATTTTTGTGTATGATCACCCACGCAACAATTGCTTAACATTTTAAAATCCTTCCTCTTGTTCAAGAGGCAGAGCTGTTAATAGGCTATTCAGTTTTTATCTCCGGTGGCCAACTTGTTAACCCCTGCAATTCTGCTGATTGGATACTCACAAAACATTTCTTGAAATTTGTTTCAAATCTCCCTACTGTTTTAACTACAGAATTCATGTAACCTTTTACCTAACGACAATACTCAAACAAAAATCAAAGAAGGTAATGGGGCTAAAAACCTGACAAAAATTCGAACTAAAATTCTTGCACACTCAAATTTGATTTAATTTATAGTTGCCTAACAAAGGACGATCTAACAGATATTTGAGGATCTGCCACCTCCACACCTGAATTATGCCAAAAGCCATAAAAGCACGGTAATCACGGTATACTCTCTTGATAATAGATATATATAATATTAGAGTCTACTGTCCGGGATTTAGAGTGGCAAGACGTTTTATTTCTGTCACATGTGTCTCAAGCACTAATAGGATTAAAGATATCTCGTTCTTGAATTATTCCTTGGGTTGGACACCCAACAGTAAAGGTCAATCAAGATGAGCTATGCTGCAATTTCCTGCTATTCTCGTCTGAGTTGCTTTCTCTCAGTCTTGTACAAGCTGGGTTCCAAGATATTGTAGTCAATGTGTTAAAGCTCTCCCAAAATTCCTTTGATGGACTTGCATAGGAGTTTTTGTCACACACTACTCAGGTCCAATCATTTCTTTCCTTTTCTTTAGCATTTTCAAAAGAATCTTCGCATTTCTACAAGTTTTCAAACTTTGGTGTTCACCGCTTTTTGAAGTTTTTCTTTTCCTTGTTCAGTACACTTCTAACATTCACAACTGTGTCATTACACTGAGGTGGCGTGGCCTTCTTCGTCTATTATGGAGTCTTATATCATTCCTATGAACTGAACTGCCTCCGTCATACACTCTGTATATATCTCCATAAGTTGCTTCTGACATGTCTTCAACTGAATCATATTGTATATCTAAATCATTCCATACTTTGAACATTTCTTCACTGCAGGTCCTCCAAATTTCCCAATCAAGTTTACTTACCGTAAATCTTTTCTGGTTTACACAATTATGATCTTTTCCTTCATGAACCTCTAACAATACTCCAATATGATCTGATAAATTCATGCGATCTCACCTATTACTACCTCAGGAACAACTCTAGGACTAACAATGAACAGGTCAAGGACACTGTCACATGTCCTTCGTGTGGGTTGACCATCATTAATTCACAGTAATTCATTCCTGTGTAATATTTTCCTCTTATATAAGTCCATATGGGTTGCATATTCATTATTCTACTAACTTTTTTAGTCATATTCCGTGTTACATAACATGTTTGTAACCTTTAGATTATGCTATTACTTTCAATAAGCGCCCCGATTTCTCCTTTTATCAGGTAGTATATCGGACACTATTAACAAAAAATGAATTATTTTCGCTGCCACCTTTCAAATAACACTTCAGCCCTGTCCTCCTCCAAACTATGTTTTCTTTCTAAAATAATACCATTTTCATTATCTATGAATAGAGACTGCTACCCCTCCATAACCTTCGTTTCGTGATTTATTTACTTTCGTCCAAACTTGCCTAAAATTGATAGGCTCTCATCTGTTTCAAAAGTATCTATTGAGCACTGCATATCATTATTATAATTGTCAACAATGTCACCAAAATGTACTTTTCATGACACGAAGTTCCAAGAATATTTCCATTCTGTTGAAAAAAATATGATTCTTTTGTAACTTTTGTAATATTTAAAGATATTTAGAACATTTGTTGAACTCGAGTGTTTTCCACCACAGTTCATACATTCGCTCTGTTTCTCACATTCACCAGCAAGTATGTGACCTTCTGATCTACACTTCTCACACGCCTCTTTATAAGGACAGTTTGCAGCAATGTGGTTAAAGGGGTGATGATAAAAACGCTTTACAATTTTAATTTTCTTTTCTTCCTCACAAAAGGCGGCCTTTGCTCTTTTAAAAGTTAAAGGAAATCTTAATTCAGTGGGTTTGACAAGGTCGATCAGACTATGATATTTTAACTTTCCTGGTTGGCATTGGATTTCCACTGTGCCCATGAAAGGCCTTACTTATCTATTTTACACTGCACATAATGGCATCTAGGGATCGCTTCAACTGGTCTTCAGTTATCCTTATATCAATATTCTTGATGAATTAATGATCATTTTTTTTATCTCTGCTTTAGAGAATTCACACCATCTTTGGGTAAACTATAGACAAAATCAACCTCTTTGAATTCTAAATGCTGATTCATTTTTTTTTCCTTAATAGCTTTTGGAGATTTAACACCAATTTTTAGAAAAAATTAAGGAACAATTATATGAAGCACAAATATATTAAGGAAAGTTTTTTTTTAAGTGTAAAGGTGGCATATACAGTAACTCGGCATCATTTTTCAAGCGAGGTGGTAAACCCACACAAACAATAATCTACATTACAGAAACCAAATAAAATAAAGTTACTTCCAGTAATCGTGTTACTCAATCTTTTAACGGTTTCAAATACGGTTTCAAACCTTTTTTATGACTGGTAGTAGGTTATCAGATCGTAATCCCTTGCAGTATGCATAAGCATTTTAATTCATCCATGATATAAAAAAAAAGATGAGAAATTATTTTGTTTGCAGCCAATGATGCCTGTTCTCCCTTATTTTATTATTTTTTCAATTGAAATGTGAGCTCGCGAACTTCATGTAGCTTAAAACACAACAGATTTTTTTCAAGAGAAGCTGTGAATCTATTGTTACACAAAAAATTATTGAAACCTTTCGACCTTGACAAGCCTGGAAGTTTTTAAACAGATAATGTAGGTAAAGGTAAATTGAAATTGATGATTATGGACATTTGGTGTTTAATGATATAGCATAATCTTAGCAAAACTTATGATGCAATAGCAAATGACGGTGGAAAAAGTAGAAAGGCGCCAAATGGCTCTATTTGTCTACGTTTTTCTCTTTTTTAAAAAATACTATTTTGATGAAAATGTCTATATATACGATGTGCTTCTTTTGTAGATTCTGAGCAAATATGAAAACTTTTTTAGCCCACCTGCATCAGTGTATGTGTACACCGCCTTTTATCGTACTGATTCGGCTAATGCTCGAGTAATCATTAATCAATGCGGGAAACCAGTATTCATCCGCCGATCGATTATGGATTCCCTGAATCTTAGCCGAATCTGTACGATGAAAGGCAGTTAAAGGCGGTGTTACAGGAATTCGCATTAGGGTGCCATATCCTTATTAACCCATTACCACACAATTCCTACTTTTAACGCCCCTGAGAAAGAAGCCTTTAGAAAACATTGGCGTATCCACAACTACAGGCGAAATCTGAGCAAATATGGTTGGAAAAGAGGTCATACTTCAGATCACTGCACTTGTTACGAATTCTTGTGTGAATTACGGATAATTTACGTTGACCAACGAAGAAGTACTTTGGAACTACTGGTGCTGCTAATTTTCCTAGGATATAGGATTTAAATGATGATAAAGATTGTAAAGATTTCACATCGTCCGGAAGTTCGTTCCAAAGAGAAACTGCAGATGGGATGAATGACCTGGCCAATAATTCTGTTCGACAAGCAATCGAGTCGATTTGGTGAATATTGCTTAATGAGTAAGTGGTTCTAGGTGCTTACGTTTCTTTGGAAAATTTCATGAAAATAGTCAGGAGTTAAACTATTGATTATTTTGTAAATGAGAATGAGTTTTTGATTTTTTGGCCTTTTCTCTATGGTTAACCACCCAATTTCCTTATATATATTATTTATGGACGCAGATCTCGTTATACCTGTGACTATTCTAGCGGCTTCGATTTGGATTTTTTCAAGATTTTCTTTTTCGCGCTTAGTGCAGTTGTCCCAGACTACAGAGGCATATTCGAGGACAGGACGTAGGAACGAAACGTAAATTTGATTTAAGGAATCTCTTTTAAGTCTGAATTTCAGAGTTCTCATCATTCCAAGAAGTTTGGATGCGGATTGACATACTTTACTGTACTTTACTTTATAGATGAGCAGATCATGCACAGGATCGCTTCGTGTATAACCGTACATTCCATGATTCAGTTTCGCTCAGGTGATAAGGTAATCCTGGCACTCCTGTTATTGTAGAGCCTTTACCTTTGTATAAAAAAGTAAAATGGACCCTTTTTGTAATCTTTATGTGTTAATTTGTGTAAGAATATTTCGTTAGCAAAAGAAGTGAAACGTCAAAATTTAGAATGGCAGACCGAGTACAACGCCGTTTCCAATAAGCAGAAGCAAATGTTTCTGTCAATAAAAAATTGTCATCCTTTCTAAAATAAGAATAAGATGTAGAACTCAATGTAGAGTGTTTGGTGAATACTGAGCAACCTAATTCAAATAAAAATTCACACGATTAATAACGTGTATGGCCATCTCTTGCATTTACTAAAGCGTGTCATCTTTTTTCGCCTTGACAAGATTTATGAACCAACGAGATGCTGTGGAAGTATTGCCACTGTCTTCAAGAATGGCTCTGTATAGTCCCAGATGAATAATGTTTAGAAGGGAGGACTTAACCCCGCTATGTACTAGTATCACATTCAGGATAAAAGCCTGTAATTCAAACCACGAACACTTTGCTGATCATCAAGGTTTCCTATTGACAGACTTACCATTTGAATATTGCACTGATCTAGCATCACTTGGATGACTCACATTTTAATAGACCATTTTCATTTTTATTTTGGTGAAACGACAAGAACGGAACTATAAGCAATCGATTGTTTAAATCTGTAAGTAATTGATTGTCAAAGTTTTGAAACAGCATGACTTTGTAATGTTACTTGACAGTAGTATCCTGATAGATTGAAGTCGTAATTTTACCAAACGTTTTGGAATCATTTTCGTTTTTATCACTATTACCATTCTTCCGGTCAACATGTCATATTGCGTGGATTTAATAAAGATGTTTCTGCAAATGATTCTTGCAGTTACTACTCGGTTTGCTTTTTGGAAGGTAAGCTAGTAATCTTCCCCTTTAGATCGAAATATTATATAAATATTTTCACCTGTGCTATGTTACCCGTTTGTTTTATACGATTTCCTATTTCCTGTTCTCAAAGTTAACGTTTGGGATGCACAAGATTGTTCTCCGTTTTACATGTAAAACGCACAGGGAAAATCTTTGATTTAGTATGTTCCTTGCAATTTAAAAAAAAAAGCAGTCCTGAAACCATCAAATTCTTAATCTGAGTTGCTAACAAAGATCGGAAATACAGGTCCGCGATTGGTAGGTTCCAGGCTTAAGTCCCTGTTTGGAGGGGTTTACAAGTATGTGTGTGCGTTTGTGTAATATATGACCCTTTGTGTGAAACCCAGAGACCATTTTTACAGTCCAAAGCATAATTTTATGAAGGTTGGTCAATAATTGAAATCTCATACTTTAGAATTTTACCTAGTTTTAAAATAGACCATTTTTAAAAATAATCTAGTCATACTTTTTCTCGCAATCGTGGAGAATCTGGACATTCATATACATTATAAAGTTGTTCAAATGACCAGTTGGTTGCTTTGCAATCGGTTCTCCATCCATTTTTTATGAGATCTAAAATGGTGGTTTTCTGAACTTGTATATAGTCCATATGATCGACGCTTTCTAATTATCACATGACATTTCCTCAATCTTTTCTGAAATCCAAGAAAGAATTCTATAAATACTTAAGGAGGGAAAATACCTGGCAAGTAAAGGAAATAGCACTAAAAGGTCTAGTTCTTTCCTTTCAACTCTACTGATCCTTTTTTCAGTTTTCATCTTAATTAATTAAGTTATGAATCATTTCTTTACCTATAACAGAAATAACAGCCAAATGAAGATGTGCGGGAGCACAGTTCTAGTGGCTCTTCATATTTAAAGATTGGCTTATACAAGTAATTATCGCGCTCAACTGGTCCCGTTTGAAGGGAAAAAAATGCAAATTAGAGTGATTAGGAAAATAACAACATCTGCTGTTAAAAATTAACTTATTAATAATGTCGAACAAGAAAAGATATGTGTAATGCACGGACCATTTATTAAATTTCGACTGGAATATGATTTTTTCTTAAGAGATAAAAATGCAGTTTGGTTATTTTTGAGAATCAATTTGTGGAAGTTGTCGATCCATGAAAATCTTTCAACTTGTGTAATTTTAGGTTTTATCTACTACGACCAAAACAATCCGTGTTTGTCGCTAGCTGAGGTTGAAGGAAGGAGACAATATGTTGCATGGTCATATGACTATTTGTAGATATATATACATAGGCGAAATGAGGGAGAATCAAGAGACGCACTTGAACAGGACAAGCGCTCTTGCCACCGTCCTCATTAGCTGAGGTCCCTGCTGACGTGGCATGTAAGTAAAATAAAGCTGTAACTCTCTTTTTATAAAGAATAACTCTTAAGTTGCATTTCTCATGGTCTTAATCATATGCTATTCTTGTTTCTTTCGCAGACAGCCAATTATGGAGCGCAATGACTCAAACATGATAGTATTTCTGGTTCTGTTGAGCTTCCTGTGCAGTTGTGCAGCGGACAATTTACATGAAGGTAAATATTTTAAATATCGAAACATGCTACATAAACTACATGTACTACCTCAACCAAAATGAATTCTATTCAGCGTACCTGTATTTAAGGTAATGGTATTAGACCTTTATCATTTACGTGGACTCCGATATCGGACGTGGACTTCGGGCAAAAAGGGGCCATTTCAAAGTTAATTTTCGTTTACCCGAGAAGTTCAGACTGAGCAATCTAAATCCCCTTAATTCAAAGACAGCCATTCAGGTCATTTCAAATCGTTAAGTATAGATTAAAGTTTTGACTCTTCACCAGACAAAAAAGACATCTTAGTTTGTGTTTAAAGCATCTTCAGGCAACATGCTAAGTGCTGTTAAATTTGTGCAGGATCTGTCCTTGAAAGAGTAAGACAAGTAAGTGCACGTGCGCCAAGAAGAAACTACTGCTTTTCAGTATTTTCTTCTTTTCCCACAGCATTGTTCCTCAGGATCGTGGTATTGTTGTTATTGTTGCGAGGATGACAGTCTGTCATTGTACTGTCGGTCAAGGAGTTAGTCGCTGGCAGAGAAATTGATAACAAAACTAGGTTAAAACCTGCCAGGTAGCTGTGTCATTTGTTTACATTTTGCCTGATTTTATTTTATTTTTGTTGCCAGCGACTAACATATAGTTTGACCACGTGAGAACAAACTGTCATCTCCACAAAACTTTTTATACCTTTAAATGGTTCGATTTAAATTTAATTGTATTCTGACACCTGCTTTGATAATTTGACCTAAACTGCACCTTTAAGGTTTGATATATCAATATACTTGAAAACATCGAAACAAATGAGACCTTGCTCGTCATAATTTATTTTTCCTTTTTCCACAATTTTCTGTCAAAAGTGGTCAGAAAGCCACTGTGGCAGGTAAGTAATAAAGAAGGAAATTGCAGTAACTTAGAAAAAGTCTTTCAATGCGTCTGACGTCTAACAAGGGATAAATACATTTCTAATGCGTTAGAGTATCGGTTGGTCCAATAACCCATTTGGTAAGCCGCCGATCCTAGTATCAAAGGCTGTGGATTCGAGTACCACCAAAGATTTCGTCAGCATTTTGCCCCGTCTCCCCCCTCCCCACATACTGGACCTGGCCTATCTACGCGCTTAGGTTCATTCCCTCTGCAGAAGTAGACCAGTCGGGATAATCGGTTTCAATAATTATCCATTCTATCTCGGGTTCGTTCTTTCGTTTACTGTACATCAACATATGCCTTCGCTGCGGTCTGACATAGCGCATTCTTTAAATCTCTCACCGATTAAACAACAGCTATCAATCTGAGATACTGACTTTGTATTGTTACGGGAGACCACTCCTTCCTGCATGGCATACTCCCGATTTAAATACAATACCTGGCTACTGCGTCAGGGAGATATCTCTTTGGCTCAGTGGTTAGGGTATTGGCTTTGCGTCCGGGAGTTCGGAGTTCGAATCCCGCTCCGATCCTTATTTCTGCCATGCATTTATTCATTTGTTTCTTTGTTACGGACTTCGTTCGTAAGATGGGGGCTCGTCCGGGATTGGCCATTGAGCCATTAGTCCCATTTGTTGTCCAAAATCGGACTTCCTGCCTAATAAGGCTTCGAGTCATCAATAAATGATGACTTTAAGAGGGGGTGTGTTACGGGAGACCACTCCTTCCTGCATGGCATACTCCCGATTTAAATACAATACCTGGCTACTGCGTCAGGGAGATATCTCTTTGGCTCAGTGGTTAGGTTATTGGCTTTGCGTCCGGGAGTTCGGAGTTCGAATCCCGCTCCGATCCTTATTTCTGCCATGCATTTATTCATTTGTTTCTTTGTTACAGACTTCGTTCGTAAGAGTGTTATGATATCTATAACATCAATTTGAAATGATTTTCAAGAGTAATCAGCACAGTCCTGCCATTCTCCAACACATCATAAATATGTATTATACGTGTACACACGTTTTTTTTTTTTTTACAAAGCTTTATTGTGTAGACATTGTTTTGATATAGCTTTTAGGCATATATGGTGCGTTCCATCCCAATTGAAACAATAATTGTTTAAATGGGTAACAGATAATTATTTTGGGACACCCCCGTATATGTTTGAAACATAAATGATTATTTGACGAGTAGGTTTGTGCTCATTTCCCCCGATTTAATCCGCATTTGGTTATATCTATCAGCACGTATAGTTTGAAGTTTTGGTCAAAGGAAAAATACATGAACTAAATAAGTGTACAAATGTATACTTTTGAAATTGTTTGTACAACAAAAACTATTGCATATTGCATACGATTTTAAATTCACTTTATTCCCAGGGATGGATATATTTCGTTGAAATGTTATTCCCAACAGAAAAGGACTTTTTTGATAGAACCATATAAGAGGTATTGTGTTTTGCATGTATACGTTGCCTTTCTGTTATTGGTCCATTATGAAATTATACACTTAACCCCTTTTTTTCCATGATATGGTATTTCATTAAATAAAAACAATAATAATGCTGATTTCGTTGAAACGATATCCCCTGCTGAAAAAGACCTTTTCAAAAATGTACGCGACCACGTCACTCAAAATCGCTCCTAGTCGGTTATTATGCATCAAATTAAAAAAAAAGTATCGGCGGAATAGGTTATTGTATACATGTATAATTTTTTGCAAAATTCCGTGCGATCGTAGATATTGCCCCGGATGGAGACACGGCCAAACACGGATAGACGGACGGAGAGCTCTGAAACCTTATTCATCTGCCTACGTCAGGCGATTTAAAAAAAAAAAAACTTTAACCGCAAACTGTAACAAAGAACACATGGATGGCTTATGATAAACAATGTGAATGAAGTTTCATAGAATCTTATCAAGTAGTTAAAGAGATATTGGCTCCATATTGGAAATATACATTAAACCCCCCTTTTTCATGGCACAGCGTCAAATAAAACAACAAAAAGTATGTCGGCGGACTATCGGCGGAATATCATTAAGGAACATATGTATGAAGTTTCATAAATTTCTATCAAGGATTTTAAAAGATATCTGTCCGGACGGACGGACAGTCTGACGTACAACGCGAAAATTTATCCCCTCGCCCTCAGTGAAAGATAAATGTAAGAAAATATCTCATAACTGCCTTATCAGGCTTGGTTACGCCCCTATTTGACGTTTTCAAATATCATGGTTTAATCAAGATATTCTCAGGGCAGGGTTTATTGTTTCAGCTGTCGTCTGGACGGTCCGAATTTGAGCTTCACTGGAAGCACTGGGTTGTTCGGGGAATTTCCTTTGACAAGAAACTTTGGAGCCCTAGCCTAGTGCTGGTAAAAACTAATGATGTATATGAATAAGTGAAGTGTGGCCGTTACATAACTATATAGTAATGTTGAAAGCGGCGTAAACAGCCATCGTAAGAAAACAAGTTAATGTGTTACGTTTATCGATGGTAACGAAGCATGAGCATAGTTTGCCAAACCCAGCACTACTTTGTTGATTTGTTCTTGTTTTCAACGTTTCAGACTCAACTCACAAAATAAGTGAATTTGTCACTTAACTGCGTCTTAAATTAAGTGAAGTCTGTTTATTTTTGAGCTGATTCTGAAACAGTCTGCCAACTCAAGATTTAAAAATAAAAAAAAAAAAAACGGCCTGGTAACTCAGTGGTTAGTGTATCTGAATTGGTTGCGTGTTTGATACCCGCTCGAGGCAAACTTTCTGGCGGCAATTTTCCCACCTCTAATGCATTGGAAAAAAGTAGCCAGAAGGTCAGAAAAAAAGTTTTGTCAGTACTCGTATAAGATTGACAGGAAACACTTGCGTAGGTGCACTGACCGCCGTGAAAAAAAAAACGACCAAACAAACAGATAGGATATTAGTATATCACTTAAACCCGTTATGCTACTTGAAATTCTTTTCAAATAACGAACCTTCTTTAAGGAGGAAAAATAACGTTTTATATATTGAGCAAATTGGACGCTGAAGTTTGTCCGTGAAATCGCGGAATGGAGATAAAATAGGACTTAACTTTCGTAGATTTTGCATCCCTTTCGTACAGGTGAAAGAACAGAACTTATGAACTAAGCTAAGGTAATGTTGTAGAAAAGAAGAAATAAGCATCGTCTGTAACCCTCGAAGTCCTTTCTTTTCACATGCGTATTCCTGCTCAGGTAAATGAATACTAATTTTGAGATTTTCCCCCGGTTAAACCGAAGTCCACATCGGATATCGGAACTCCACGTAAATGATACAGGTCTATTGACGCTTATAATGATAATCATTGGAAAATAAATGGCAAACACGTATTTTTTTTTCTTGGTATGGTTTTCGTGATTTTGTTTGCGGTTAAAGGTTGACGAGTATAGATTATATTCAGATATTGCAGATAACTTGATAGGAAACTCGCCCATACAAATTTCTGAATTTTAGTCTTTAAAAGGTTTCATTCGACTCGTTTAAAGTTGCAACGGGCGAGCAAACCGTTGACATCGTGTCCGTGCCACTGAAAGAATAAGAATAAAAGTTAACCAGATCTTTTAGTGATTAAAACAAAAAACAAATTGTAAATTTCATTCAGTCCACCGGCTACTAGTATCGCTATTGTTACGTACTGACGCACTTTAAGAGTATGTGCTGTCGTTTCTACGCGGTAGATACTCTACTAATTCTAAATTTCAGACAGGATGGAAAAAAAAAACTTTATACAGTGTCATGTATGTAACAAATATGAAACATAAAGTGATCCACGTGCTTTTTGCTTTCAACCTGGTTCCATATTTGAATTGAGGATAGCATTCATCAGTTTTATATATATATAAAAAAAAGCGTTTTATCTACTAGAGCTATATTCTGATTTTTGGGCTCTGTTTGCAAACAATAGTAAAAATATTTTTATTCATATTCGTATGTATGCATAAAAAGAAATATCATTGCATTGAGCTGCGTGAGAGATATAGGATCTGACGTGAGTTGGTTTTTGAGATAAACATTTATTAAACGAGTTTACAAAAATGTATTAGGCGAGCCTTTGGCGAGCTTAATAACATTTTGGTGGACGGGTTTAATAAATTTTTACCTCAAAAACCAACGAGTGTCAGATTCTTTTTATCACAACACTGATTAGCAAGATTTATAGTCCAAAATGTGTTAAACCAGAGGTAACATGTATCATTTGAAGTGAAATTTACATGAAGCCTATGCACTTACTTTGACAGGTACATTACGAACGAAAATAGTTCCGAAGTTTCCGAAGAAACTTGCATGATATTGGTTTTTGTGAAGAAACTTGCATGATATTGGTTTTTGTTTGAGTCTAACAGTGATTAAATAAACAATTTTATCATGACAAGAACTTTGATCGCTAATTTCCTTCAGAAACCTAGGTCAGCAATGTTTTAGAAATGAAGCGTATAATTATAGAGTGTTGATCAAATACAGCACTATTTTCTTATCTCACACATGTATGAGACAAGAAAATTCGTAACGGCTGTATCACATTGAAAACAAGGAGAGTTATGTGATAAATTGACATTTTGCGTGACCCATGGCAAGGACTCGGGATTTGTCAAACCGCGTCATTACTAAAACAAAAAGACAGCTCCGTTTATGTGAACATGACTATCCACGAATTCAGTTTTACTTTTTGATGGGTCGCCTCCAAGTAAAGGGGCGATCAGTAAAAAAAACCTGCACTCTCCGGATAGATTTTGTGCGCATAGTTTTAACTCTCATATATTCAAATTTTGACGACAAACCTGGAATTTTAACATACATGTACCTACTTATTGCATATTCATTAATTTATCTTTCGTTCTAAATACAATTATTTTCAATTAAAAAAAAAGTTCATTTATTTTTTGAGATACGTTTATTTATCTTCCCTAAAATAGTCAAAAGATGGCTGTCAAACACGGTGAATTTTGTTAGTCTCGCATTCAGATTTATATGATTTAACCGACTTCTACAAGCACTTTAAGTAGTGATACGTTTGAAAAATTGTCCCATATCATGTGTGTCCCTAAAAAGTTATTGTATTGCACTGCAATACAGATTAAACCAAGGAAACAAAAAGGAATCATTACAGCAGTATAGATTTGATACCTGAAAATTCAGAATGGACTTGAAACAGTTCGACGCACACTGTATTTCGAAATATGAAAAAATGCATCGGACACGTTTCATTATTGGTATATTGAGTAAATATGTATATAAGCAGTTCTTCAGCATCCCATGCAATAATCACACACACGCAAACATGCAAGTAAACAACGAGGAGAAAACCAAACACGCATTTAACATTTGTCTTACATTTTCATTTAGAGATCATTACAGTAACACAACACACCAAGTTCCGGAGAGCTAAACGAGAAGACACTCAAGATGATCTAGGGAATGGTATGATAAATGCAAAAGATTTTCCAAATTACATAGAATTCACACTACATTTGAAGGATGGGGATATAAGACTAATCCTTCAGAAGTACATGACCCCGCATGATATCAAAACCAAAGACGAGAACGGTGATATATTGTTTGATCCTCTAGACCCAAAGGTGAGTCACTCTTGCCATCTGTCTGGTTTAACAATTGGGCTGTTGCTTTGATGAAATGCCACATTTTATTCTAAATCTTAAATAGTGATTTTGACTGTTGGAAATCGTATTATGGGGCAAAACCTGATCTTGTAGATCAGACAACACAACTTTTCTCCCTTCAGACCAATAGATTGATAAAGATTGATAAAGGTCAATTTTATTTGGTCTTTTCAATAGGCTTGGCCTCTAATCAAATGAAATATGTTTTCATCTTTGGTGCACTGAAACCATGTCAAGCACAAGAGCACCGTTTGCGGGTGCAAACTCTCGGCTGGAAGTACTTTTTCTTTTGTGTGTGAAAAATTCAAGTCGAAAAAAGGACATAACTGTGTCAAAGATGATGTTATAGTTGCCTGCTCATGTTGTATTTTGATAGGTTTCCAAGTTCGGAGTAACTATCTCCTGTAATAACAGGGGTATTAACAGAAGTAATAACAGAGATACTACAATGTATCGAAGGACAACAAGGATTGGAGCTGTGCTTTTTTATAGACCGACTACAATAAGAAATGACGCAAAAACGTGACCTACCCGGCTATTATACACTGAATTACCGTCGAGATACATGTATATCCATACTCTGGATTGAATGAAACCAGCAGACATGGATGGACATGAAATGCAGATATTAAAATGTAATCATCAAAAATTAGTCATTGTTCAAATGTTTTGCAGACTTTATGAACATTCCTGACACACTCCAAAGGTGCTTTTCTTTAAGGATGCAAGTTATAAGACCACAAATGAAAGATATGTTTGATTCCTTATTGCACAGGTCTTTGAGCCTGCGATTTGAGGCCTGGTTCAGGGAAAAAAAAGTTGCCTATAGGAGAAGTTTTAGCTACTGAAACGATGTTTAAAATTGCAGAGGCAGTATGGTGCTTACCAAGACAAGTTGTCACGAGCCTCTGTGATAGTGAAATGCTTAGATTCTCCGAGTACTTGTACCCTGGTATGTAGACTCATTTTTGTCCAACTTTGTCGAAAGGGTTTGAAGAACGCTTACGAATATGTTTAGGAAATAAATCAGTCCCAGATATAAGAATGTACAATATTGCTTGGACTAATTATAGACGGTTCTTTAACTGTAGAAGATCAAACATCATGTTTATCTTCTGTAGATTTGATCATGATAAGTAGAGTCATCATAAGACATTCTAGCTGTTAAAGGCATTTAAATTGGCTGGCGAATCAGTATTTTAAATAATCACAAATCAATCTAGTGAATTTTTTCGATGTCCGTTTCTTTCTTCCTTACGATTCCAGTCAGTTATCAACATTTCTAAGTTAAGATTCTGATTTGAATAGGAATTTGAAAAAAGTGAAGGAAAAACGTAAAATTAGCACAATCATTTCTTCCTGTGCTTCATTTTCCAACTTATTTAGAATCTATATGCAATGTTGTCATAAGTAAAAAGATTTTATGGTGTAAGGTCGATCAATGATTTATCAGTTATATGGCGAGAAGTGGTTACCTTCAAAAGCGTTTCTCATGGTCCCTTTCCTTATTTTTACGCGTACACTGCTTCTAAGTCACTGACTGTTTCCAAAATGAACAATAACCTGCAATTAGAGATGAATAATCCTGTCGTCCTGTCGCAGTGCCAATCATCAGCCCTCGCAAAGAGAATGTTTTCAATGTCATTTGTTGCAGGTTCTTTCAAAATGCACACGTGTAATTCAGTCATGATCTGCGAAACGGCTTTGATGCATCTACAAAAAACATCGACTAGTATCAGCCTGCGCAGTCCGTCCTGCAAAGAAGTTGGTTATGTTGGGGTTTAACGCCACTTTAACAACTAAGGTCATATCATGGCGGTCGGTGACGCACATGTGTTTCCTGGCTTTCTTACACCGGTACTAACACAACTTTCTTTCCAAAGCCATCGACTACTTTTCTCACATGCTTCAGCAGAGGTAAGAGGCGAAAATACGCCGGAAAGACAGTTCGCCTTAACCGGAAATCGAACTCACAACCACTAGGTCGTGAGTTCGACACGCTCACCACTGAGCCGCCCGGGCGGGCCTTCCTGCAATGAAACTTTTTGCCATTATTAAATTTTCTCAGGTCCAAAGACCAGTGTGGCTTCTAGTTAGCTCATTGCTGATAAGTAGAGGTTTTTCAATAAAATACAAGCCGTACTCTGGCAAAAGGGGGCTTAGTGCATCTTCGTAATACATGATAGAAGCCAAAGTCATGACATAATTTGATGGTTCCAGAGGAGCAACTTTTTTTCAATAACTTAATCATATAGAAATTCGTCCTTTGACAAACAAAAATTTGACCAATAGCGAAAAGTTTCGAACGAGGTCAGCCTGCGCAGTTTGCGCGGGCTGATCTTGTCAATACTTGTCGTAGATGCATTAAGCCCCCTTTATACAGAGCATGGCTCATACAACTGTAAGATGACTTGTTTCATATAGAGGATCGAGGAGATCCGGTAAATCGCCTTCTGTATCTCTCAATTGAAGAATATTTCCAGGACGGCAGCTTTCATAAAGATGGTGATAAATTTCGTCTCATGCCGGTCGAAGGTGATTTAGGACAACATAAGATTGTGAATGCATCATCCATTTTCGATCAAAAGAGTGTCCGAGGGGTTGACCCTGATGGCTCAACCTTGTCAAATGGTCAGGAATTTCAAAAAGCTTTTGAGGAAATACATGCCAAAGGTATGTGCTCAAAGTAGCTCTTTTTACAACCAGCGGTGTTCTCTCTTTTCTTTCATACCATTTGCTTCATAATTAATTTTCTTTCCTTCAGACTGTTGCCTGTTTTTTCTTGTTTTCTATTATCTCTAAAGTGGATGTTTTTTTTAATTGTTATGACGAAAGTGTTAAATATTCTTAATTACCAATAGTCTTGTCTCTTTCTCCATTGCTCCATCATGTCATCTAATTATGTTCTCATTCAAATTAATGATTATTTATTCTTTCACCAATTCCATTACTTTCTTTTATTATTTCAGCAATCTTAATTTCAATAAAGTCAAACACAAATTACAAAAGACAAAGTATAACTGAAAATGTTGCAGGAACTATAGCGTGCATTTCAATATTGATTTTGTAAGGTTCGGGACAGATTTGATACTCACTTTTAAGGGTTCGATTTCGCATAGGGCTTCAGCTAATTGTGATACACTCTATTGGTTTAATCTCTACTGATCTGTATGCAAATGTTTCTCTGTTATAACAAATGACTTATCATAGCTTTTTTCTAGATTAGGTGTTTGAACCACTTTCCTAGTTTCACCTACATGTATTTTGTAGTTAGCTGGGACTGATCTATTGTCATAAATATCTTTGCTCTTTTCTGCAGTCCTTCTCAGGTACTTTCTGGAAATTTCATGTGTGCTTTTGTCATTCTGTCTTGAAGGTCGTTCACATGTTCACACACAGCCTGAACTTTTTAGCTCACCTGAGCACGAAGAACTCATGGTGAGCTATTGTGATCGTGCTGTGTCCGTCGTGCGTCGTCCGTCGTTCGTCGTCCGTCGTCCGTCGTTCGTCGTTCGTCGTCAACTTTGTACCTTGTGTACGCTCTAGAGGCCACATTTTCGAACCGATACTCATGAAAATTGGTCAGGATGTTTGCCTTGATGAAATCTCGGACGAGTTCGAAAATTAGTCATTTCGGGTCAAAAACTAGGTCACTTGGTCAAATCTTAGAAAAACCTTGTGTACGCTCTAGAGGCCACATTTTCAGTCGGATACTCATGAAAGTTGGCCTAAATGGGTCATGTGGGGTCAAAGACTAGGTCACTAAGTCAAATTTTAGAAAGACCTTGTGTACGCTCTAGAGGCCATATTTTTAGTCGGGTACTCATGAAAGTTGCTCAGCATGTTTGCCTGGATGATATCTCAGACGAGTTCGAAAATGGGTCATGTTGGGTCAAAAACTAGATCACTAGGTCAAATCATAGAAAAACCTTGTGTACGCTCTAGAGGCCACATTTTCAGTCCAAAACTCTTGGAAGTTGGTCAGGATGTTTACCTTGATGAATTCTAGGAAGAGTTTGAAAATGGGTCAGGCCAGGTCAAAAACTAGGTCACTTGTTCAAATCTTAGAAAAACCTTGTGTAAGCTCTAAATGCCTCATTTTCAGTCGGCTACTCATGAAAATTGGTCAGGATGTTTGCCTGGATAATATCTCGGACAAGATCGAAAATGGCTTATGTGGGGTCAAAAACTAGGTCACTAGGTCAAAGTTTAAAAAATATTGTGTACGCTCTAGAGGCCACATTTTCAGTCCAAAACTCTTGAAAAATTGGTCAGAAGGTTTGTCTTGATGATATCTCGGACAAGTCCGAAAATGTGGGGTCAAAAACTAGGTCACTAGGTCACATCTTAGAAAAACCTTGTCTACGCTCTAGAGGCCACATTTTAAGTCCAAAACTCTTGAAAGTTGGTCAGAATATTTGCCTTTATGATATCTTGGACGAGTTTGAAAATGGGTCATGTGGAATCAAAAAACTAAGTCACCAGGTCAAATGTTAGAAAAACCTTTTGTAGGCTCTAGATGCCACATTTTCAGTCCAAAACTCTTGTAAGTTGGTCAGAATGTTTGCTTTTATAACATATTAGACGAATTGAAAATGGGTCATTAAAAACTAGGTCACCAGGTCAAATCTTAGAAAAACCTTGTATATGCTCTGGATGCCACATTTTCAGTCCAACACTCTTGAAAATTAGTCAGAATGTTTGCCTTTATAATATCTTGGATGAGTTTGAAAATGGGTCATGTCGGGTCAAAAACTGGGTCACTAGGTCAAATGTTATAAACGCCTTTTGTATGCTCTGGAGGACACATTTTCAGTCTGATACTCTTAAAACCTTTTCATAATATTTGGCCTGGTGATACCTTGAATGACTTTGAAAAAGGGTCATGTGAAGTAAAAAACTAGGTCAGTGGGTCAAATGTTAGAAAAACCTTATGTACAGTCTAGAGGCTACATTTTCTGCCTGATACTCTTCAGACTTGATCAGAATGATTGTTTGGTGATGTCTCAAAAGAGTTTGATAATGGGTAATTGTGGGGTCCAAAACTAGGTCACTTGGTAAAATCTTAGAAAAAACTTTTGTATGCTGTAGAGGCCAAATTATCAGTCCAATACCCATGAAACTTGGTCAGAACGTTTGTTTTATTGATATCTCAAAAGTGTTAGATGATGGGTAATGTCTGATAAAAAACTAGGTCACTGGGAAACTAGATGGTTCATATTTGGTCCATAAACTCAGGTGAGCGATTTCAGGGCCATTATGGCCCTCTTGTTTATTCTTGTTTGGTGCTTAATTACCATAGACTATGTCGGCTCACTTCACTTCCTACGCTCATCAAATTTGGGGTCAAATGAATAGATTCATTAGGGGTAGCTCTATACGCCCCATACAATATCTTCCAGGTGCTTAACCCAGTCTCTCTGCTCACTAGAGAGGTAGGCCAGAATCATCTATTGAACCGCTCGGCTGTGTATAGGTAATGGTGTACCCCATCTCAAAATTACTTTGTTCTTTACTGTTTGTTGGCTTGGCACAGCCATCAATTCAACAGTGTTTGAAATGGTCAGGCATACATACTCAAAATGAATTTGTTACCCCTATCAGATTTTGAAAATGGTCCTACATAGTCTATAGCTAGCGTGTTCCAAGGTCATCCACTTTGAAGGTATTTAAAGCAGCCCTTGGGAGGTTTTGCCAATATTTTATTTGCTTCACAAATAACACAAGCCCTTACATGAACTTTTGTATCTTGTTTAAGTTTGAACCTGTAATACCTTTGCATGAGCTTATTTGCTTCACAAATAACACAAGCCCTTACATGAACTTTTGTATCTTGTTTAAGTTTGAACCTGTAATACCTTTGCATGAGCTTATGCCTAGTTTCTTTATCCCAGGGTCCTGAAAGTGAAGAGTCACGCATTACCTTCACAATGTCCCTTTTAGACTCAATAGGGGCTGTTAGCTGGACATAACTACCTGTATCACCCATCTTTTCCATCCTCCAATGTAGTACACCATTCTTAAGGCAGATATCACCCCAAAGGATCCAATAATGCCGGAGTGCAGGACTCTTAGTAGTAATGTCAGCAGTTCTGGGCTTCAAGCCTGTATTGAGTTGTCTCTTTGCTACATCTGATGGGTTTCCCTCTCAGAACCATTCTGCAGGAGGAGTAATTGAAGGCTGTGCAGAGTGGGATGTGCTTTAAGTAGCTCAGGATTTTCCCCGTCGAGAGTAGCTTGTACTACCCTGCTTTCTTCATCCACTACTGCTGAACTAGACAAAGTTCAGGTCATGCACATCTTGTCCACTCGTGAAATATTTGTTGACCCTTCAATATATGTCTGAGTCTTTAGTTAAAGAACTATAAGTTTAGTGCACAGAGTCCACACTTGAGGGGTTCATTCATGGCAATTTCTAACCACGAATAGTCCTTTGGTTCTTGCACCTTGAAAGGCCATTGCAATGGCTCTGCTTAACCTCTGGCCTGTATTCAATAGAAAAGTCATAATCATGGTGCTAGAATCTCTAACCACCTTGCTATTTCCCCATTTGGATTCTTTCATCTGAAAAGCCTTACCGAAGCTTGATGGTCATGCTGAACCAAAAACTTTCTTCCTCGCAGATATTTCTGGAAGTATTGGACAAAATATATGGCAGATAAAAGCTCCTGTTCAGTAATGCAGAAGTTACATTTGCATTCGGTTGGCAAGAACAATCACTCTCTCGCGCCCAATTTGCTCTTGTGCTAGAACTGCACGAATGCCTATTCAGCAAGCATCAGTGTCAAGATTTAATATTTCACTGTCATTCATGTCATTCATGACATCAGGTCCCATCAGAGAATTCTTTATGGCCTCTAAGGCATTTTTGCATTCAAACGCTGCACCCTTTTTTGTAAGCTCAAGAAGTGGTATAACAATTTTCGCAAAGTCTTTCATATAACGTCTGAAGAAGAACCCTGTTGCAACGAACTTTTTCACATCCTTTGCAGTTCTATGTCCTGACCATCCAGCACCTTTTGCTTATTTCTAGTTTCCTAAGTCTGCTTTTAAAATTATACTTATTACCTCTTCAACTGTTTGCACATGCTGGTCGAATTCTACACCAAAGACAAGAAGGTCATCGATATACACCGAACAAGCTTCACATTGCAGACCTTGTAGCCTCAGTTTAATAGTATGCTGGAATGTG
Source organism: Tridacna crocea (assembly GCA_943736015.1). Classification (NCBI taxonomy): domain Eukaryota; kingdom Metazoa; phylum Mollusca; class Bivalvia; order Cardiida; family Cardiidae; genus Tridacna; species Tridacna crocea. The sequence goes on from OX031063.1 coordinate 48,557,551, forward strand.
CTAGCTGAGGTGTTTAATCAAAAAGGCATCCGGGTCATCTTATAGTGGCCAAAATTACACAAAAATGTGCTCTTTATGATATCTTCCTCTTTAACGGTATCTGAAAATAACCGCTGGTTCAGTCAAAACTACATAATAAGGAGGAACCTGCCACTGAGTCCAACCAATCTTGAACGTGAGGAAGGAAAATCCACCTGGTTTTACTAAAGCATTCATCTGCATATAATCTACACATGGCCTGATTGTGCCAGATTTCTTTTTGACAAAAACAATGGTTGACGTCCATGGTGAAGTGCCTAAATTCCGAATCACTTCCTTGCGTATGAGTTCCTCTATTTCGGCTTTCTCCTCACCTGCAAAGGATATTGGTACTCTTCTATGCCTTCGCTAATAAGCTTGACATCACATGTGTTGATTGACTGTTCAGCGAAATCGGTAAGACCCATGTACCATTCCGATTTGGAAAATGTGTTTTCGTGCTTCTTCAATAGTCATACTACGTGGGGTGATCAAAAAGATCGTGGAGTACCTCAATATTTTGAAAACTACTTCACGTAGAATTACAAAATTTTGCATAGATGAGCATCAATTATCGGGTAACTGACTCAACCTGTCAAATGTCGTCATATTTAAGTAGGTAAAGTATGACGTCATTTTAATGACGTCATATCCTGCATTAGTGGATTAAAATATTGGACGACGTTTTATTTAAGCTGAGAGTAATCATACGTTTTTACGTCAAACTGAAAAAGTATTGATCGGAAATCAAAAGCGATTTAGAACCAGTTAAAGGGGACTCGGCACTCAAGAAATCTGATATTTGTACATGGATCGGACTGGTTTAGACAAGGTTGCGATACTGTTAAAAATGACCCTAAATCTGGCCGTCCATCAACATCAGTCACAGACAAAATCATAAGGGCTGTAGAGCAGCATGTTAAACAAGATCGCCGAGATACTGTCAGTAACATAGCTCATTCACTTGTCCTTTCATGTAGAAGTTCACAGGAGATTCTGACTGGGAATCTTGGAATGTCGCGTAATTGCACAATGTAAGTACCTCGGCAACTGACGTCCGAGAAAATTGGGGTTAGGATCGAAATCTTTAAAGAAATTTCTGAATGCATTAGGGTAATGGAATCAAACTTTACTAATCGTATTGTCACATGCTATGAAAGATAGGTACACTTTAACGAGACCGAATCTAAACAACAAAGCAATGTTTTGAAACATTCAACATCGCCTTCCCCTGGTACAGCTAGCCTTTCTAAGACACCTGGAAAACTCATCTACATCAAGTATTTCTGTTCTCCTGTTTTTCTTCTAAATCATGTAGTATCTATACAAACTACAGTCAATACTGAGTTTTATGCTCACATTATTCAAATGAATTTCACATACACGGTACGAAAAACTTAGCCAGAAGTCCTGCAGGGTGACGTCACTTTACACCAAAATAACGCCCTAGCTCACAGAGCCACACTTGTACTGGAAACTTTGCAAAAACTAAACATGTAAACAGTTACCAAGGCTCCGAATAATTTAATCCTGACTCCATGTGTCCTCTGGCTAGTTCCTGTTTTGAAAGATTCTCTATGTGGCATGCACTACGAGAGCAGAGAGGAGCTAACCCTCGCTTCGACCGGGTCCTTGACGGTAACGTCACGTGGCTCGCTCTCACACGTGCTCCGCTTATGGAAATCAAGAATGATTAAGTGCATTGAACTCAGTGAAGATTACTTTCAAAAATAGTGAACGCTCCAAGTTGCTTTTTATAACAATATTCCGATAACGGCACTGGTCCACGTTCTTTCTGATCATCCCTCGTATCACTTGTCGCTCACTTAGGGATTTTCCGTCAGGGACTTCCTCTATCGAAGCAATTCTCAGTTGCTCCAAATCGGACCGTTTGACTTGATTTATTAGTTATTTGCTCCCCATTCTCAGATCCACGTACTACATTTACTTCCATTTCAATTCTTTCTGCGGTCTCTACTTTTGAATCTTGCAACAGTTTACTTCCTTATAGACATTTGCGGGCGGACACGGATATGGAGATGGACAACAGAAAGCAGAGAAAACTCGGGGATTGTCTCAACACATTAATTTGTGACGCGTCAGGCATAAAAGAACCATCTGAGAACTGCAAAAAACATCGACCCTGGTCATTCTACGCCGACAGCACAGTCTGACCAGGGTCAAAACTTTACGCTTTTGGGAGATGTTCTGTATGTTAAAAGACCATTCAACCTTGCTAAATAGTTGTTAAACATATCTTCCCGGATCAACCTAAACTGGCTTCGATCTCCTCATCATTTTTTTGATTTACGGGTTCAATTATGGGCTCTTTTTGGGTGACGGGTCATATGTATCAAAATCGTTGTGCGTGACGGGTCACATGTATCAAAATGATCGTTAAGGCCGTATAATAATTTTTTATTGAAATCTTTTACAATAATCATTTTTAGCTCGATTGTTTATGAAGAAACCGTCGAGGTATTGTCGTAGCCCTGGTGTTGTCTGCGCCATCGTCTGCGTTGTCATTGAGTAAAAACTTTGACATTATAAAAAACTGACATTTTATATCTCTTGTCATGACGGAAGATAGTCACCTGAAGCTTGGACAGCTTGTTCCCTGTCACATGGGGAACCGATACAACAAGGGCAGATAACCATGAAAGTATTTTGACACAGTTAAACCCACTTGTTCGACTAAGTATTTCCAATAAAAATCAAGCGACTGTAGCCAAGCCGAGAAAACATGATAATCAAGCTAATAGCATTATTAGAAACATGACTTTTCATCGAATCGATCCTACTGATTTACATTAGTTCGGATATACTATTTTTGCAATGATTCGAAAAGTTAACGATAGGAATTGTCTCTGACGCCGCCAAAGTTAACCATTAATGCACTGCATTTATGTCTTCAATCTTCATCCTATAACATGAAATATATTGCTTATCAACATGCATGTTGACGTTTTTCTCCCACTCTCCGACACACATGTGCATTACAGAAGCCCTTCGACTCAAATGTGCATTACAGAAGGTCATGACTAGAAATCTGTTTGGATATATGGTATTAATTTTTACCCACGAGCAATACGCAACCAACCAGAAATGGTAACTGTTGTCAAATTTGTGCATCAGAATGAATTGCTGGATATCATCCTGATGACCCTTAATCCAGTTTCCATCGACCAAACCATTTCAGTATTGTATATGACAACCTGGGTATAGATCCACATGCATTCGGCATACCGGGGGTGACAGGAGCCATCAAATTAGAACTATTTCTGATCGAATTTTAGCAGGTCTTCATATTTTTGACTCGTTCCATCCATTGCACCGACAATCATCCCAATCTTATTTAAGTTTCCCCCTCGTGTCGACCATTATGCATTCACATATAAACCTAAATACCGTTGGAAAGTATCGTAAAGACCAGACATCAATGCATTTATCACATTTCTTTCTGTCAAGATACTAACATAAAACAACACAGTTACAGAAACTAAGTTGGAAAATGATACCAACCACATGAACAACAGAAGTACTATGTTTTTATAGAGCAACAATGTTGCAATGTTGTGTGGAAAATGAGGAGGCCAAAAACAATGGGGGAATTAGGCATAAGTAGCAGTACTGAAATTGCTGATGCTTATTTAAAAGTTTTACCATTGTGTTCTATCAGAAGCGCTGAATAAAAAAGGAGTTAAGGATTACAATCCCTATAGGCAATTCAGCCAATCTCGGCAACTTCCGTCTTTTAGTAAGAGATTTGGGGACTGTGGACCTTAAACCATGATGTCTTTTTCTTTGGCCTATATACATAATGTCATAGTTACTTTGAAAAAAACCCTTATTGAAACCTGTATTCCGTTGTCCATCTCCACATCCATGTCCATTCATAAATGTCTTGTAGAAGGGATCAAGACCCGGACCTTGCATGTAGGTCATTAATTGATGTCTTCAAGGGTAGACGCTTGCCGCAGTGGATGTGTGATTTCAATGGAGTCACTAGCCTCGACCAAGAAGAGAAATCTTCCTGGTTATCGCTAGATAACCGTTCTATGTACACATTTATAGCAACCTCTAGTTGACCTGGTACTGACACATCAGCTACTACCAATTGCCGTGGTGTCTGTGCCCTACACCACGGAAGACAAGCATTTGCTTACTTCGTAGTATGATGATGTTCTTACTAAGTAGAAAATTTGTAGGTCCTTCTTTTGCGTCTCTTAAGATAGCATAACCTAGCAACACTTCAATTTCATTTTCAGCCACTGTGGCTTCCCTTACGATCTCTAATGACCCAAGAGTAAATTTAAAGGCAGCCATCTTCTTTCTTAATAGGAGAACCCAAGCTCCTCTCAAAATCGACGACCTCCTTAACCCATTACCACACAATCCCTACTTTTGACGCCCCTGAAAAGGAAGCCTTTTGAAAACACTGTGAGAAAAGGAGAAAATGCTGGTAACCATCATTTTCTCCTTTTCCCACAGTGTTTTCTACCCTTCCCAAAACATATTTCAATTTTTCAGTCACATTTATTTTGTCGTCTGCAAATGCTTTCAATTTGGACCAGTCTAAAATTTTCTCGTGTGGTAAAGAGTTAAGACAGGTTTACTTTTCTCCTCCATTTTATCGTAAACTCTACTTGAAATAATAGTTCTTCATGCCCCAGTATCAGCATTACAGATGACCATATGTTTGCCCACGTAGCCCCCTACTTTAAGGCCATCCCATGAGCCCAGCACTTTTCCCTTGCCAAACTGAAAATTGGTGTTGCCTTCGTTATTCTGGCGAACGGATATTCCATTTTAGTGATTATTCAAGACAAGGCAAAAGGGCAGGGAGGCAGGAAAAAGGGGCAGGGAGGCAGGAAAAAGGGGCAGGGAGGAACAGTGCCTTGATGAATGACTTCTCATATCAGACAAACACAAAACAGTGTCCTTTACTCTTTTCGAAACAAGTTCTAAGTATAACTTTGGATATGAATTGCATATTAAAAAAAAAGAATTAGAAAAGATTCTTATCAACTCATAGATTCAAAGCAACACAATCTGACTATACAGGTTTTGATTGCCATGTAATTTATGATCCCATGATGTACAGTCACACTTAGCTTTAAGGTAGTAGACCCGTAACACTTCTAGTGCAGCATGGAATAAAAGTTCTAGATACTTGATAAATACAGATTTATACAGATATAATACTTTTGCACATTTTTAATCAATCAGAAATTCCTTTGATGTCTATAAACAATTGTTGATACTTTTGTTATTTTTCAGAAAAGGGAGGTAATTATTAATCTGCTTTCTAATGAGAATGCAGTGGTTTTAGATTTGTAAATGATAATTATAGAGAGGAAAAAAAAGAAAAAATGGCTCAGTTAAAGTAGTACAATAATACTCATTTTAATAGTAGCAAATTTTGTAGGATGATAATAATATTGTGGAAATAGCTGTTTTCTATTGCAGGCCCACTACCTAACATCTCATCAGATAACAAAAATTGTCCAGAGTAATTATAAAAGAAACTTCTTCTCAGCTGTTTTAAGAAATAACAATAATTTTGATTAAAAACCATCAAAAGACTTAATTATTACATAGAAAGAATAACTAAAGTGTAGGCCTTCTGATGGTGTAGTGTACTACTGCATAGCCATTCTATAAATAGACTGCTAAAAATAGAACACTGCAATGCAAATTTTGTTTTCAAAAAATTGCCGATTCTTGAATAGCAAACATCGAGTATTTTCAAGACTGTTGGCAACTCTAATTTACCACCCATACTTGCAATTTATTCAAAAAATATACGAAATGATAATCTTCAGCTGTAAGAAGAGGTAATTCTGCTTTATTTTAAAACTACTCATGTATTGAGAAATATCACTGATTGTGTGACGTCATTCAAAGAAATTAGCAGACGCTAAAGTACCTGTTGGGGGAAAATAGTCAGGGTTTCGAGGGATAAAGGGATGGTTTAGCAAGTTAGTGATAGATAAGGATCATAACACCCTGCTGTCCAGTCTTAACTAACGAAGTTGATAAAGGATAATTAGTGTCACCCTTAGACTTAGATTGGCTGTATTTCATGAATATAGTCAGATCGGAAGAAATTTATGGCGAACTTTTGTGACTGTGCAAGCTCGACGCTCGACGTAGCCGAGACAATGAAGGTGACTTTTTTGCCCATGTAGGCTAGTTTCTCCTTCTCTGAAACCAGAACAATACACAGACAAGTTTTGTATGCATATGATAAGGGCAACAGGGCGGGTGTTCGAGGGCAAAAGGGCGGAGTGAAAAAGGGGCAGGGCGGCGCGCCCTGCTATTCCGCTCTAGAATAAACACTACATTTTTTTTACTGGGATCTCCCTCTGGCTGCAAAGTTCGATCCTTGTTAGTTTAAAGGGTTTTTAGTGTTGCTAGACCCACTAACTTCTTAATAAAATGCCCTTCTTGATGGCAGTAGAACAACTCATTCGGCTTCCTGGCCTGGCCCATTTTTTGTCCACAAAGTCGCTCTTCCTTCAGATAACCAGATGTTCTGAAACAAATTTGGTAAACAGGTTTTTTAATCCATTACCACACAATCCCTACTTTTGACGCCCCTGAGAAAGAAGCCTTTAAAAAACATTGTGGGTAAAGGAGAAAATGCTGGTAATCAGCCTTTTCTCCTTTTCCCACAATGTTTTCTACCCTTCACAAAACAAATTTCAAACTTTCAATCACTTTTATTTTGTCATCTACAAATGCTTTCGATTTGGACAAGCCTAAAATATTGTCGTTTGGTAATGGGTTAAATAATCTGTAAGCACAGGCATTTAGATATTCTGCCTTTTTTAATCCTCTTCGCATCATGTTTGCATGGCTGTACCCATAATATTGTCTTCTCTCCTTAAGAAAGCCTCGAATAGACCACAATATTTCTTTTGCTTTACTTTATTTCTCCCGTATTCTTTCTCTATCTGATGATTCTTACAATAATTTTTTTCTGAGTAAATTCCTGCTTATCCATGTTTTGTCAACCAGTAGTGTTGTGCATTGATATCGTTTTGTTTTTTTACCTGATACTACTCTATGCCGGGCTCTCATTTTACCTCTAGATGTTTTCATTACTGTTGCCTTTATTTCTGTTGCGTAAACATTTCCTAGGAACAATTTTTCCCTTTGCCATCACTCATGAAATCTTCCGTTTGCTTTCTTGTGATCATGACACTTTTCTCAATCTTCCTATATCCCTGAATCGATCCATGGGCTCAATGGTGCTTTTTTTCTTCCACTTTTCTCTTTCTTGTTGAAATTGCCCTTTTCTTGATCAGGCATCTTAAAGTTCGCATTTCCTTCACTTAATTGCCCCGTTTCTTCTTTTACTCGTAAATTCCATACGAAATGCTGAGCAGCCCTATCTGTTTCCTTTTCTGTTTCGATCCTCAAAAATTTCAGTGTGTAACTTGAAGTTCTTTCTGCTGGCCTGGCTTGTAAATTTTGCTTAATCTCTCGCTGATTTCTTATTTCTATTTCTCTAGTTACGTACTGAATAGGACGAGGATAGGACATACATGGACTTTTGATCCCCTCATCTCTATCTCTTCACAGATACTCCTGGTTATTCTTTTCTTTTAATCTTTGACGGTACACCTCATATGTCTTTCCTCCAAACTTGCCCACCAAAAACATGATGTAAAACTTACATTACCTTTGCAAAAATCTTCCTTACTGACTTGAATGCATATAGATCTATTTGAAATGAACAACGTTTCAAAGAAATCTATATCTTCAAATGACCTTTCTGAAAAATTATAAATAAACGAGCAGGCCGACCTCTTAAAAATGATAATTAATATCGGTTGGAAGATAGAGATTTTTTTTTGTTTACCGAAGGTTTTAGTAACATATACTCGATAATAAGAGTAATTTGGATGGAGTATGGTGCCGTTTTACGTGTATTCTAGAAATTCATTCTATCCACAAATACAGGACATAGCTTTACTAGCAATTTTATGATGGAATATTCAAAACCATGCTTTATCAAGACGTAGAGGATATACTCATTTTTCTCGCTGCTGTTGTAAAAGATTTGGAACCGCAAAAACAAACTATTTATCTCATAGCTTCGACCTTCCTTCGCATTGATGTACACAGATGATCATAAAGGGACGAAACTGTTGAATTGCCAATATCGGATGAAAAGATGTTTTTCATACGTTTCGAATGTGTTGGTCATGAAATTTTAAGTAACGAAGATTGTTGTACCTTAACATTAGCAATCATGATGTGCTTTCAAGCTGAATTGCAAAAAACAACTTTGCTTCGTTTTAGATAGATACCAATTACACAGTAATGAAATGAAACAGAGACATTGGCAGTGCAACCTGCCATTAGAAAATAAAGTAACTAAGATTTCATGGTTACATAAAGCGCAGTATTGCTCAAACAAATTGACATAACAAAGATGATCTGTATTACCATATACACGCTTGAATTATTGTCCAAACTTAGTTTCGGCTAATATCGTCTGAATGCAGAGCTTAGTGCACGACTTAAAACGCTTTATGCAGCTAATATATTTATCGTGTCTTTAAAGAAACTACCTGAGAAAAGCATTTTCTCCTTTCCGCATATTGTTTTCGGAAGTATTCTTTCCCAGTGTCGTGAAAACCCGGGATTGTTAAGCAAAGGGTTAGATCCTTTGATGAAAAACATTAAATTGACCTACGAATTGGAAATTAGGAGGACAAAGAAACTTTTGAACCTTGGAACATTTCATTTCGTAGTTCATTCGTTTTAGCAAACGCGTAATATGAAAAAAAATACAGCCTTAATACGAGCGACGTGAATGATTTGTGGAATAAATATCTATTAATTCGAATGACCCGTTATTACATATACTTTTTAACCTTCTGCAGTAAACAGTCAAAATTATTTCATCCTTTCCAGAAGGTTATTGAGAAATATCGTTGAAATATTTTTCGATAGTTCATGCTTACGATCAGTGAAAATACCGGTTTTTAAATTCTAGTTATCTAGGTAAAATGCGCGTAACTCACAACCAGATGGAAATAAGACGTCATTTACCTTACATTTCCCGCGCTTGACGTAATATCATAATGCTTTGTCTTGCGGAGATGGTAGATACGTAGAATAACTGTAAAGGACTGTACTGGATATTGATAAAGTTTCTCTAAGAAAGGGTTAAAAGCATGAAATAAATAGATTTTTTTTCGGTTAAAGATCGAAATTGATTTCATCTCTAGAACACCATCGGTAATATTTCTACTCTAAGCTGCGCTACTCGTGAAAATATTACTGATGATGTTCACTCGATGCCGATGAAATCAATTTCGATCTTTGTCCCAAAGAAACAAACATCTGTTAATTTCACCAGTTCTTCGCGATAACATGCTGGAAAGCATGAAATAAATTGCTGCTATATAATCTTAATTGTTTCCAACGTTTGTCAAGTCATGAATTGATGAACTTTATTCATCGTCAACTGCCTTTGTCTGTCGATAAATATATTTTCTTAGTTTTCTTATTTTAAGACACGTACATGTAAGTGAAAGTCAATCGGTGTTATCAAACCTTTCGAGTCACGTATTGCATTTGCCTGTTAATGGGTCAAAACATAAGATATACCTAGGCGCAAAATGCATGAATAAAAGGATTCTTTTATCAACATCTAAAGACTCTTTAACACCCTTAGATATAGCAATCTCATGACATCTTACTCTACAATATCTGACTAAATATTAATCTATATATAGCTGACATTTGAGTACAGCATAATTATATAAGCCACTGAGATAGTTCCGAAAACATTAGTCCACTTTGATAACGTCAAGTAATTGCCGCTAGCATTACCGACAATAGCTGTAAGACCAGTTCCCGCAGTTTGATCTTTGGGCTATATCCACGGACATTTACAAGTGCACATCCTGAGGACTCGACTGTTCATATAGAGTGCCATAGAAAAGATTTAACTATATAAATTATTTATTTGATTGTTTACAGTTGCACGAGATCTTTATAGGAAGGCCTCAGCAATAGAAGATTCCGAGATCCCCTCTGAGGTGGCAAGTCATTTAATTACGAAAAGACAATCTTCAAGCTGCAATATTGCTGAAATCCAGGCAGTTGGAGATTTTAGTGTTTGGAATTTGTGAGTTTAATTTTTCTATCCTTGTTAAAAAATGAACCAATTAATTTGGTTTCTCTTAACGTTATCGAAACTTAGATAGGTATCATTACCAAATTTGTAGGGGATAACTTAAATCCTTATTGTATCTAGCAAGTGACAACTGTGTTCGTTTTAAATAGGGTCGAGGTGTCTTATTTGTTTTAAATCTGATCTGTCCGCCATTCAAACCAAATGAAAAGCCTAGGGACAACCTGTTCAGCCCGCCAATAGAGAAATAGTAAAGAACCCAATAATCTACACTTCAAAGAAGTAACCAATCAGTCAATGCACACTTAGATACATTTGTTTTCAAATTTATATGGGGATAGGAGTGTTCCGAATTTATGAAGTGCCTTGCAACTCGCGAAAAGGGGCATTCGGACATCTGCGTAAAGTGTGTTCCCGGATCAGCCTGCGCAGTCCGCGCAGGCTAATCCGAGACGGCACTTTCCGTTTATATAATTTTTTTTCTGTTTTGCAGAAGTCAACTTTGAAGGACAAAATCTAATGAAGACGTGGAGTGCCGTTTCGGATTACCCTGCGCCGACTGCGCAGGCTGATCCGAGACGACACTTTACGCTAATGTCCGAATGTCCCTTTTCGCGTGTTGCAGACCCAAGTAGTAGAAGCTTAATTGGACGATCTAAAGCATGATTTTAGTTTTTGTGACAGTACTGCAGTGAATGGTTTAATTATATATGGAGTACCATAGGGATCTATACTATGCCCTCTTGTCCCGATATTTGTTACACATAAACTTATGAAACTTACTCAAAAACTAGGAAGAGGGTTTGTTTTGCCAAACGTAAACAGTCTTTTAGCTGTATGCGTTATTCACCATGCAATAAGCTGCTAAATCATATTTCTATGCTAGATGAACTCAATATATGTTTTTTTTTTATCATAAGATAAAGGAAACTAGGTTTTTGTCTTCTACACTGCATGTAGTGCCCCCTGTAACCCATGACAATCACTAGTAACTCGGTGAATCTTTGTTTTGAAAAAAAAGTCCTAATTCAGATAATCCGCAGAGGTGCCCCGAATGGATAGAAATCTCAGTATAGTTACAACGTTCATGCAATCCCTTATAGTTATTGTTGTGTACCGTTTTGTAAAGAACCTGGACTGTATTCATAGATCTTTTCTGTCTTTTTTTTTTCGTAACCATTTATAGTACACACGTATGATTGCAAAGAACTGCGATTGCATACCTGATAATAACAGTGGATATATTTTGTGAAAACTATTGGCGCATGTCAATTTTATCTAATGGTGTTAATAGTAAGTTACTTTTTTCAATGAAACCAGTTGCATAAAAGCATGTTTGTTCCCCAATAACCGCTCTAAATAACCAACTATTAAATTGTTTCGTCTAAATCATTCAGAGCGCCTCATCATTCAGAAAGAATTGATCCAGTCAGTGCTATCAGTTCAAGAGAAGCCGTGGGTGTAGCTAGCCTAAATTGAAGTTTTCGCTAAACTAATGCCGAAGGTATTATCCCAGGTGCGAAGAGCCGAGAGAGGGTTTCCCAGGAGGGCCCTTTCTAGAATATTTCTAATTGTAAAAGCTATTCGGTGGACTCTGGTTACTTCTTTTTTCGTCAGAGTTTGTTTTTTTTTAAAGCAAACGTAACGGTGCTCCTGCGCACATGCAGATATACCCATTTGAATTGCAATGACAGAGAAATAAGTCTTGTTACGATGTGGTATCGGGATGAAATTTAAAAAAAAAACAATGTAAAATGACTCGATTCAGCCTTACTTTGGTATGCCGTCAAAACGGACGCAAATGGTAACCATCCATAACGCAACTAAACAGAGCAAAACGCAATGAAACGAGACAAAAACGAAACTGAAGAACTTTTTTACACCTAATCTTTTTGTCTCAACTTATTATTTCTCTTTTTTGCACATTCTATACTTGTATTGTTCCTATGCTATATTTGGAGCACACAAAGTTCTAAGCCATTTTGGGGATGGGGACTAGAAAATATTTTCCAAATTAAACATAATTTATCTAAAGACAATCCTTTTAAAACAACTAGACCTGTGACTTTGGAAGTTGCACGAACCTCAACTTATTTGACGCAATTATATAATGATCTCTATAGAGGGATGTAGGAGATTTTTCCCTATTTTGTTCGTCGGTCACTGTGGTATTATATCACTATCGCTGGGAGCCCGCATAAGCCAAGTCTCACTATAGCACCGTTTGTACAGGACTAGGGCAGAGCGGGTCGTTGGCTCCAATTCGATGCTCGGCAAAATTCTTCTCGTGTATTGATGATAGTTATTGCGACAGGACTCATTCCTCTTTTAACGCTGGTCTTTGTTTTGCCAATGGTTATGTGGAAAGCAGCCACTGGCATGTGAAGAATAAAAAATCTTAATGAAAGCATGGATAGGTATCGATTTTAGTTTATCTGATCTATAAAACAATTGTTCAACTCTTTCGCAGACGGCAAATTTTGGACCAGACCAAATTCAAAGCATTTTGCAGATGACAAATTAACAGTTACTTAATTTTCTATATGATAGGGTAGAAAACATTGTGGGAAAAGGAGAAAATGCTGGTTACCAGCATTTTCTCCTTTTCCCACAATGGTTCCAAAAGGCTTCTATTTCTGACCCGTAAAAACCAAGGATTGTTTGGGAAAGGGTTAATTAAAAAGGATTCTTTTATCAACATTATTCATGTGGAAAATTGAACTTGTAGTGCTTTCGACCTCCTTTAAAAAAAAAAAAAAAAAAAGCATTTTATATAAATTTTACTAAAATAGCAATCATATGTATTATGTCCAGTTTTCAGATTCAACTTTTTTTCTACATTTTGTAAAACGAATATTTTCCCCACCATCAATCTAGATATTTTTACGCTGGTACATGTATCTCTATATTCAATAACATGTACCAAGGTAAATGTAGTTTGGTTAACCAGATCTACAAAAATTTTGTATCACAATATACTTTGTAAAGAGTGGTCTTATGCTTACTAAAGTAATGCTGAAAACTGATAAGTAGAAAACATGGAAGAAAGAAATGGTGCGAGTAACTGAACCTCAACTCAGAGTGTAAGTACACTCAATACAAGGCTAGAATTAACAATATTTCAATTCTTAGATTTTTTCCAGAGTGTGCTGTTGTGTATCTTAAGTGACAGAGAGCTTAAACAGCTTCATGACGTGTTTTCAATATCTATATCCATCAAACCATCGTTATGTTATTGCTGTTCTAAACGATAGATAAATTCCTAAAATTAGAGAACCGGCCTGCATGTAGAAATTCTGAAGATACCTGATGAGTTATGATGATAATGTGAGTTGGCATTTTTTCTCCTTAGAAAAAGTGCGCAGGTCTTTAAACGCTAAAGTTTCTTCTTTTCATCGACCTTTGAGTATCCTCTTCGGTATTGAATAATTAATCTGGCATTGAACTGGCAATATAGAGTGTGATGTATTTGCTTTCAGCTTTCTTGAGAGGGAATTCAACGAAAGTGAAGCTGAGGCAGCGATTGAGGAACATTACATTGCCCTATTCAGTGATGTATGTTAGCTTTTGCCTTAAGTTGAAATCTCTTTCATTACTTTTTGATGAGGAACATTTCTTGATTTGGGATTCGTCTCATATAACTTCGAATTTTTATTTGGCTATCACGAAAGCTGATCTTTGTCGAGAACCAAATTAATGGGCTAATATAAGGTGAGCCTTAAAATGGAAGATAGATTCTTCGTACTGTTGATTGTGTTTCTCCAAACTTGCGTGGGAACGAGTATTTTCAATTCATCATCACACAAGCCAGCCGAACAACTTGCTTTTCTGCAAAGTCCACTTTATTCATTTGATCGTGCAAACAACGAAATACTTCCCACTTTTAAAAGCAATAGGTACTACGCTAAAAGTGTTATAGATCTACATGACATGATTAACTTAATTAAAAAAAAAAACGCCAAGTTGAAGATAGTATATGACGCATGACTGCCACGACTACTAGTAGATCAAAATCTAAGGTAGGATCGATTACTCTTTGAATGAGACAAACTTCGACGGACTCATCCCCAACTTTCAGCTGCAGGTCGAGCAAGAGTTACTCTCCTTGGAACTTATCGATTATCTGGTCCGAAAGGATTTCCGATAACGGCCTGTCATATAGGATTCAGAAGGGAAAATTTTTTGATCGACTAAAACACATTTTTCTTCTAAAATGATTAAAATCTATAACGTCGTGAAGTATTCTGTAATATCTCTACTTTACTTCAATATAATTTTAATTCCTGTAGCAAGATGGGAAGTTGCGTCCATTTTGATTTAAAGTTACTGACCCATTCTCCTTCTTATTTCTATATAAAGGTTTAAGAAATTTGCTCTTGCGCCGTTTTTGATGCTAAATAACATAAAAATGAATTGCAAGCAAAAAATCTATAACGTCTTGAAGTATTCTATATTTTGTTGTGATTATGATCAAAGTATTCGTTTACATTTGTGAAATTGAGATCTTGCGTCCATTTTAGTTTAAAAACGACAGTATCGTTAATTTTTGTATAAAAAATGCAGTATCGAGCAAAGTGAGATTTTAAGACTGGGTGAAAAGATTTAGCAACGGATAAAGGGAAGATAAGAACTGATGACATGATAACCTTGTCTGTATTGTTTTGTTAAACCTGGATCCTGTTTTTACACATTGTCCAAATATAAAATTATTGTATTTATCATTTTTATACATGTACGTGTATATTATTTGCATCAGTGAAAACTTTTAAGAGATTTGTAAAAACCATTATTTTCCCAGTATCGTCTTTTTTAATTCTTTTTGGAAAAGAATTTCAATTTAGTTAGCATAAATTTCTTTAAATTGCATTTTTTTTTTCTTTATTTCTAAAGAAGATTGAATTTGTTGTACTATTGGATCATTATAATAATTATGCAGTCAATAGACCAGTAACAAACTGTACAAAACAGGCAGTCTGATCCTGGGCCGAATCGGTTTTATTTTATGTGTCGAAATTCTTTTGGCTAAAAAAATTGACGTATCAATATCAATATGTGACTGAAATCAGCAGAAAACAATTTGCGTTTTGAGAGTATTGATATGACCCGTACAGCTTACTCTCGAATTTCAACGGTCCTGCATAAAACCTTTTGAAAACATTGTGAGAAAAGGATAAATACCAATATCCAGTATTGATTTCTTTTCCTACAATGTTTTCTACTCTTTTAAAGTGAAGAATATCAATTTAGCTACATTTGATTTATTTTCTGAAATTGCTTCTTTTCTAAGTTGGTGAAGTGAAAAAGTTCTCCATTTAGGAAAAGGTTTTAAATTATTGACTTTTGAAAACACATGAGAGGGAGAAAATACATGTGATCAGATTGAAAATAGCGAGGAAATTTGAATATGTGAGCTGTCGCCATAAAATACTTTTGAAAATGCATTAATCATGACTCATTTGCAAGTAAAGAGCTGAAGAGAGAAGACGGCAAATTGGACTTCCTTATACAAGATCTTGTTAAACTTGACTTTAAATCCTTATAAATAATCTCGTAAAAAATTATGATCTTAGTTTAAACATTTAGTTTTAATTTATTCAATATACTAACATCATTCATTTACAACAGCATGTATTGCTAAAAGGATTGAAACGAAAGCATCAAAGCTTATATAGTTCCTCTCCCTAAAGAAGTCTGATTTTTTTTCTTGATACATGTACTTTCTTTCCGATTACCCCGTATAAATGTATCAATGTATACCATTACGTAACACCAATCAAGATACCCGATAGGCGTCTTATCTAACAGTGAGAC
Source organism: Tridacna crocea (assembly GCA_943736015.1). NCBI lineage: Eukaryota > Metazoa > Mollusca > Bivalvia > Cardiida > Cardiidae > Tridacna > Tridacna crocea. Next base: position 48,573,539 of record OX031063.1, read on the forward strand.
TCGGTCATCATCGGAGAACTCCAGCACAATGCAAACGATCAGGGAAAAAGACAGAAAATACGATAGTTGCTTTAAAAAGGTGTAAAATGGGCTAAAAATGTATTTTCTAAATGACTGAAAACTACGCCATATTAAAGAACAATAAATAAGCTTTCTGACTTCCCTGAAGATAATTTTGATTTTCCAACAATATTGTGTAGACTGATTTATGTTTACCGTGTGCTCACAAAACCACTGACTTCTTCTAAAAAATGACGAAATTATTTTAAAAAGAACTGACCTATTGAACATAAAGGTTAAAAAATATAATTTGTATACGATTGGTTTCTTTATGATAGATCAGACAATACCTGTGTGGTCTGATATACCACCACACTTTCCCCAGCCTAATATACATGTACGTAGATGTATTTGTGACGATGCTATGCAAAACAATTACAATAAAATGCCGTCTGTTGACTATGTAATAGCTCTATGCAACAGGTTGGAGATTAATGTTTTCAAAAACATTGTAACAAGAGAAGCCTCTTCATAATATCCTTAACTTTGTTAGCTATAAATTATCTATTCAGAAATATATCCAACCGAAGTATTTTTACTATTGTACCATTTTTTTTGATAAACCAATAAAAATACCAGAGATTGAATTCAAAATTATGATGAAAAAATCAGAGATAAAATTCCAAAGATGCAGTAAACATATGTGCTGTTACATTTCGAGCGTTCGTGTCGCGCTCCTCCCCCGGCTTTAGTCTCATCATAAGAAACTTGTACTGCGGATATTTTTCTTTTTTTTTAACTCATCAGGAGCTGGTAATGTATGACTGTCCCAATATTTAAAGTAGTTGTTGACAACACAATAAATATGGCTCAAATTATTCAATTTGTATCAATTAAGGCATGACAACATTGCTTGAAAAAGAGCAAATGCCGGTCCAAAGCATTTCTATAGCTGACCATAATTTTTCAAACGCGTGGTTTCGGTAAAATTTGAGGTAGATCAAATTGCAAGACCTGAAAGGAAAACAAATCCTACAAATTTTGGTACCCCAGTAATTTACAACCCCAGATATCCCGCAGAGTTGTTTTCCAATAAATTGACACCCTCTACACTCGAAGCGCTAAATTCGGGTTATAAGTGCAAAGGGTTTGCAGAGATCGCCAGTCAATATATCATTCCGTATGTGATCGATTTCACGGCCAAAAGGGATCAAACTCTCATAATTTAATTGGCTTACATAGCGGTCAAATAACAGTTACCGGGTTTGATTTGCATGATAAAGTTGGCCATGTGAGGCGTGTCGCGTACTACTGTCGCACTAACTCTAGAACTTCGCCACGGAACCTCGACGTATGTGACTGAAACCATTACAAAGATTGAAGCGTAATTATACGCATTGCATTTTATTGAGTGCCACATCCGTCTATCATGCCGCTATGCCGTTTTATTGTGTGGAGGAACATAGGATACTTTTGATATCTTTCCGAGGTTCGGTAAAAGTCATTGCGACAGAACTATTTCGTCATTCACCGCTGACTTTTGTGTCAACGATGCTTAAATAGGGAAGTAGCCAGTGGCTTGGAAAGAATATTGTGAGGAGTAATGGTAAAAGATACTCCAAGAAAGCATGGATAGGTGCACTGGCCTCCTCGATATAACTGCAATAATGTCGAAAACGGCTTTGAATACCATACAATCAATCACTACGTCTATTCGGAGTTCTCTACAATGGAATGGAATCTATTACTTTCCTTTCACTCATTACCACACAATCACGCATTTCAACACCCCTGTGAAAGATGCCCTTTGAAAACATTGAAGGAAAAGAAGAAAATGCTGGTAACCAGCATTTTCTCCTTTGCCTACGATGTTTTTTTCCCTTCCTAAAACAATTTTCAATTAATTTATCTCATTTATTTTGTCGTCTGCAAATGCTTTCAATTTAGACCAGTCTAAAATTTTATCGTTTGGCAAAGAGTTAAAACGTTACCGAACGAGAAATACACTGTCTTCAAACCCAATTTCTTGAAGCAATGTTGTCGCTTATTCATATCCTTTTTTTCCATCTGCTCACTCCTTCATTACTTTCGTGAATAACTGATAAAGTGTAAACTAGGTATGCACATTTACTTCAAAGCAGTTTATTACCTTTAACTGATTGAAGAAATCCTTTGCTATAAACTTTGTAAAGCCAACAGGAAAACATTTGAGACCCTATTCAAGAGGTATTTTTGTTTTTGTTTTATGTGAATTCGGCAGAGCAAAATGTCCAGAGATATAAAATAGTTTCGTATCTGTTATTCAGGTTGATTTACGATATAAATGCCTCGAGGATCAAAATGGGATTTGTTTTCGAGTTTATATGACTGATTTACGGATTGAAAAGGTATGTTATTAATATTACGTTTATTATCCCCCGCCGAAGGCGAAGGGATATAGTTTTAACGTAGTCCGTCCGTCCGTCCTTCCGTATGTCCGTCTTTACGAGCCCGACATTGTGAGGCTAGGGGTAAGTGTACACTTAGTCTCTTTGGGGTTCATTCCGTCCATCTGGTAGGTATGGGGTTAGGGTTAGGGTTAGTGGGGTTAAAATTCCTCTTGTGGGGTTGGATTGAATAAAGAGCAATTCGACCCCACAAGGTCCGTCTCGTAAGACCGTCCCGGCAAATATCTCCAATTCCATTGGACGGATTATCTTGAAACTTAACGCATGTGTACAATAACCCATTCTCCCGACACACCTATTTCTTATTCGATGCAAAATGGCCGACTGGCAGCGATTTTTAAGTTACGCGGTTCAGTGCACTTTTCATGTTTTTAGTCTTATCTTGAAAACTATACAGTTTTTTACATTCAAGTTTTCGCGTCTATCTACCACCATTAGGAAATGAAGGAAAAAAAGTTAAACCCAGATTGACTTTGCAACTCTGTCAATGTTATTACGAATATTAGCTGCGTCATGGAAAAAGGGGGCTTCATGTTATATTTTATTCCACGTCTTGTGAACATATTTCTTGACGGTTTTGAATAAAATTTTCATAGAGTGTTCCTCGTCATGTGCCCTATCGCATATTGTCAATGTTTTGTGATTTGTAGCTTCGTCATGGAAAAAGGGGGCTTCATTCATGGAAAAAGGGGGCTTCATGTCAAATTAATGTTTTATCAATGTATTTCCAACTTATGCACATAATTTTATGAAACTTCATATTTTTATTGGTTGATTGATGAATCCATCATGCATTCGTCTGTCCATCCATCTGTCCATTCATCAGTCTATTCGTAACCGTTTTAGATAACAAGTAACACAATATATCCATTGAGCTACCCAGGCAGATGCTAGAAATTCCAAAAGTTTAGTCTCTACCTAGCTGCTTGAAATGGCAGCAATGTTGCGGCGTATATTGTTAGAGGAATATCTTCTAAAGTCCTTTACAAAAATTGATGAAACTTCATGCCTGTCTTCTATTGGATAGTCCGTTGATACAATTTTTTGCTTTATATATAATGATGTGTCATTGAAAAAGGGGGTTCAATGTTTTCTTTATTTGTTTTCATTTCATGAAAAAACAATTTCTGGAAAAAGGATACTTAATGTGTAATCTTGTTATGGACCTCTTAATATATTTTTTATGTAATGAAATGTTGTACCATGGAAAAAGGGACTTTAATTTATAATTTCATCACAGACCGATAACAAAAAAAAAACATGTGTACATGCAAAACACAATACCTCTTATATGTGTGTATCAAAAACAGGTCTATTTCGGCGGAGGATATCATTTCAACGAAATTGCTTATTCTTACTATGTTGTTGTTGTTGTCATTAATTCTACTACATACTGAATGCAATGAACACTCTCCACTGACCTGAGCGACTTACTCGTTGGAGTTTTGAAGCTATCCAAATGACTCGAGTTATTTTGGATTTATTGAACAACAAGAGGTAAAGAAACTTCTATGATGTTGTCTACATCCGAAAGTTTCGTGATTGTCTGAAAAAAGATATGACTAAAAAAAGCAATGAGTCATAAAAAATCGCAGGCGGAGAATTTACGAAGTTGCCAAGTTTTTGGATAATCGTGAACATCGATTATATATCGATTTGCGGCATTACTTAGGACAAACACATCTTTGATATAAAGGACGTATAGATAATTTTTGCCAACTGTAATGTCGACTTTTTAGTCAAATGTAATATGGCTTGCAACACGCAAAAGGGGCATTCGGACCTTTGCGTGAAGTGTCGTCTCGGATCAGCCTGCGCAGATGGCACCTTACACTCAAAATAGATTTTGTGCTACAGTAGACTTGCGCAAAACAGAAAATTACATAAAAACGGAAAAGGCCGTTTCGGATTAGCTTCGCGGGCTGCTCAGGTTGACTAGAGACGACACTTTTCGCAGATGTCCTAATGATCATTTTGTCGTGTTACGGGACATATAATGTCTAGTCCTGTGTATCTGGATGTAAATGCACAGTATTTGTATTCGGCCAGCGCTTTACATCTATCTATGGGATAGACCAGTGTATTTCATATGAAATGTATTGCATTTTTTTTTATAAAAACTAGCTTTCCAATTTTTAAATGTTATTGATAATTCTGCTTTCAACTATACAAAATATCTAAAATAGGCTTACTATTTTAGTCATTTCTCTTCATATAGGACTATACAAACGAATTTAAATATTCATATCCCACCGTTAAACTGTTTTAAATATATTTCTTGTTCAATATGTAGTGCTTTTTGGATTTCAGACTCAAGCAGAATCATGGTCTAACACCTTTACCGCTGACGGCAAGGTGGATGCTTTCAATGGATTAGTTCAAACGTGCCCACAAAGAATACAATTTGCTCCAAGCACAGATCTCACTATATGCTTTACAAGGTCAGTAACCAGGCTCTTTGTGCCCATCTGTCACCCTAAACCCTTTACCACACCACAAAATTTTAGACTGGTCCAAATTGAAAGCACTTGCAGACGACAAAATAAACGTAATTCAAAAATCGAAATTTGTTTCCAGTCGGGTAGAAAACATTGTGAGAAAAGGAGAAAATGCCGGTTACCAGCGATTTCTCATTTTCCCAATATGTTTTCAAAAGGCTTCTATCTCGGGGTCGTAAAAACCAGAGATCGTTTGGTAAAGGGTTAAAAACTGTTTGCATCTCTTCTGTCTTTACAACAGCCATAGTATAACACATAAATCTTTTCCGTATTCTTCGTTTCTAAGTTATATTTTCTTATCTCCATATTTTATAACCCACTATTTTTTACCCTTAAGTACACCAAAGTCAAAAACCGTCATAATTTAACGAAATACAATCAAGTAAAAATTATGTAACACTTTAATGTCGTTTTGTTTTTCCGAGTCCTGTTGTCGTCCCAATTATTTTATGTATTTCATGTGCACTGTCATCAGGTTTTGCTGTTAATTAATTTGTGGTATATTATGGGGTAAATGCACGTTTTTGAGATCGTTAACATTTGCAGAGGCCTGAAAAATGCTTTACCCCTGAGTGCGAAGCACGAGAGTGTTAATGTATTTTGAGGGCCTCTTCGAATGTTAACGACCGAAAAAACACGTGAATTAATGTTGTTATTATTGCATAAAATAAAGGTATTTAAGCATTAATTTGCAAAGATAGCAAACATTTTCCAAAGAACTGCAAATAAACGAACTTCACATGTACTGTACCTAAATGGGTCAAAACCGGAAGTCATCGAAGAAGTTTTGGTTACGAGCAGTGAAGGGTCGATAGTCCTGTATGCCACTTTTTATTCTCTTGGTTTAAATTCACTTCTTATGATTTTTAATACAAAGCGGACGTATGTGCAATAAACTTGCACTCGTTTGAACAATTACAAATAGGATGAATGAGTGGGTATGAATTTCTGTAACTGAAAGACGTCAGAGGGACCGCTCTACATCAAGCGAGGGAATTACTGAATACGTTAAAAAGTGGATGGGATGTAGCTTGTTTAGAGTACTTTTCACGGGTGACTTTTTGTTCAGATCTCAATTAAACTGAGAACCTATGCAAAATTTTGTTTGTGGTGCAATAAAATCATCAAAGACAAGCCATTAAAAAGATCTAACATTGTTCAAGTTCCTACAGTTTGATGGTCGGAGTCTTGGGAAAATCTGACAAGAACAAACGTTGTTTACAAGGTAGGCCCGAATCAAGGATATTAACAGTACAGAGCCAGGTGTTAACGGGGCGTGATTTTACTGATTAATACACGTTTTCTCCCGTTAACGCCCGGTTTTTACCCGTTAATACATGTTTATAACGGCCCGAAAAGGCCCCTTGAAAGCGATAATGTTAAATCAAAATATTCATAAGTAAAGGATTGAATCGGAAACACGCCAAAGCTATTTTCGACATTCACAAACTTTTCTATTACTAGGATAGCATAGAAAAGGGTAGATTATGGAAAAACGTTCCAAGCTTACACAGACAAATAATATCTTAAGTCAGGGGAATTGGTTGGCCACACGATCTGATAGCAAAATCGGAAACTTACATCTAGAAAAAAAAAAAAAACAACAACATACAATCTGTTCAATCGAGTACCTATCTAATATCAGAGTTATTACTGTTGAATCTGTCTCTGGTCTTAAAGTAGAATCAAGTTTTATTCAAAAATGAAAACAAATGTTTTTACTTTCTTAATAAATGTAAAACAAGCATGTATTTCTTCAGTTATGGAATGTAAGTCCTATATATGCTAAATATTTAACTTCTGAAATGTTGATCGATATTTTGTAAGAACAGAGCCGCAAGTTAGATTCGAGCGAGCGCTCTATTTAGTGTATCAAAACTATTGTGACAACATGTGAAACTTTCATTGAATACACGATTTAACCACGCAGTAAGGACTGTTCATGACATTCAGAAGTGGTGGCGTGTTTTAACACCAATTAATGTCATCAACTATGAAGTCACGTTTTTCTGTATATAATCTATCTAAAATTTTATGATTGATCTTGACCATTACACTCTGTGTATGTTTAGAGAACACATAAACTATTTAGATGCGAAGCCAAGCATGTTGAAAACCTCAACTTCAAAAACATTGTTCTTACTCGGACTAATTTCATTCGTTTGCATTGGCACTAGCATTCGGAGCTGTATTTTGCGCTAGAAACAGGCTTTGTTAAAAGGGTCATAATTTACCGCATCAGGTTTTTTATAAGCATACCTACATGTAGAAAGTATGGCACAATGGAAATACTATATGGAATGTTTTGTTGGGATTACGTGACAAACCTTTTTTTTTTCGATAAAAAAACGGAAGAGCATAGAAATTGCTCCGTTTACAATATCTTACTGTCAAAGCTCAAAAGAAAGAAAAAAGTGGTTTGAGTAGTAATGGGTTAACTAATAGTCATTATTTTTTTTGTAGGCTATATACTGACTTTAATGGAGACACTGTTGGTCGAGGTAAGCATGGTCTTTCATTTTGCTAATTTAATGCACCGAACACACTTAAAGTTTGTCTTGCACTGTAACATATTTTGATTTTCAACCACGCTATACTGATATAGGGTCTTATGATTCCAATACAAATCAGATTTACTGTAAATCTGATAGATAGCTAAATGGTTGGACTTTTTGGTGAAGGAGCTTGTGCAATTTTCATACCACTTCTTTCTTACAACGTTCTTTCCATGGCTGTCAAGTGTAATGTTGTCAAAAATACATTGTGGCGCACTGTGAAAAGAAGCTTTAATGTATCCAAGAAATACATTATACCAAAAAAGTGTCATATAGCATGTATCAAAATGTGACCCATCACGCAAAAAAGGGACCAATTGGTAACTCCGTAGACCAATTAGATCAAAACAGATCAGCTTAAGTGCTGGTCAATTGAAGTTAATAATTCAAAAGTGATCACTCTTCGTGCAGAAAATGTCATCGAAGCAAAAAGTGTCAACCGTGGTCAGCCTGCGCTTTTCGCAGTTCCGAGAAGGCCCCTTTTTACATGATGGTTCACAAAGGTAAAAGGACTGTTTAAAAAATGAAAGTAAATTTTATTTTTACCATGGCGATTTTTATGACTCTAATGATAATGCAAAGGTGCAGTTTGTAAAAGGTCCAGTCAATGGCAGAAAACAGAATTTTGAAACTAGAACAGATCCAACCATGTCGCATTATCTGTTTGTTTATATCGATGATCGCCTACGATCAGCCGACTTCTTATTCAGAAATTTGATAATGCAAATGTGAAAAGCTTATTGAATCGACATTGCTCTTTCCTTAAATCTTTTGCAGTTTGTGAATAAGTGATTCAACACCGTCAAGTTTATTACACTGAACCTGACTTTACTGTCTTTCGGTTTCTAAAATTCTTCAAGCAAATACATCTACGCACTATCCTTTGAAACCGTTTTTCTTGTCAAAATGACCTACATGTGATTTAGATATCCGGAAACATAATAATGTCTCTGTCACAGAGTAAAATGCAAAAGAGACTAAGACAAACCTCATAAAAAATCTCATGATAAATAGGCAACTTGCTCCTCTTCAGAAAGCAAATGATAAGTTGTTTACAAAATGAATCCAGAGAAAATATGTTGTACGCTTCTTGTAATGCAAAAATACTGGGGATGCCCATTTGTTTGAGTCTCATCAATATTACAAAAGAAAACTAACTACCTTCGATCACTGTATTTATGAGTTTACATCCCTTGACAATCATTTTTTGTCAGGTAAGCATTGCAAGGAAAGGTGACTTTTATATTTACCATGGCAAGTATTCAGCTGTTACAATAAACGGCCAATTTTTAAAAATTCATATTGATTATGACATTTTAAACCAAAGTAAAATATATGTACCAAAAATTTAATGAATGAATTCCAACTAAAATCCAAAAAGCTTCAAGCCGATTTATACAATTTATAAACATCTCTGTTGATTGTTAGTTATACAAGCACACCTAAGGCCCATTCAATCCAGTGATAGACTATGAGCTTAACTAAATGCTCCGAGTTCCTGCATTGAAGGAATTGGTAGTTAAAATCTTTGATATCTGTATAAAAAAAAACAGGAAAGTCACTGATAGCAACAAATAATAAGATAGAGAAAATGAGTCCAAACCAGTTCGAATTTTTTCATAATCATGTTGCTAAATTTTTACTGTTGGCAACTTTAAAACCAACAGGCTATAAGATGTTTCTTTGAATAATGTGCTTGCTCTCTCACAGCTAGAAAATGATAAAGGAGAAATGTATATTAGTGAAAAGTCAACATTTTATTCCCTAAACCGGCCTCGAAATTGTATTATGGTATACCGAAGTTTCTATAAAAAAAACTCTATTAAATTTATAGCGGCCAAATGTGTGAAAGGACACAAGGTTGCACCAATAACAAAGTTGCACTAGTAATTCTCGTCTTGCAATGCATTTACGTTTGTTTCCATACACTTAGAGTCCATGTGCTTCTCCTAGATAATTTGAATCACAATGTTTTAGTCCACTTTCATAGTTGATATATTTCATAATATCAATGTATCAAATGTTATAGCAATAATGAAAATATACTTGTGGACTCCTCAACTTCTATTATCACTAGAAACAGTTTCAACGAGAAAATTTGGTAAGGTCAAAGATAAGGAATTTTTAATTTATCCAGATTTTGTTCCCCGAGATTTTTTAGTAAAAAAAAAATAAAAGTGATACGTTTCATTATCCTGCAAATTTGTCTATAGATAAAAGTCCCCGTTTACATACACAAAATTTATTCATGTAGAATATTTCCATAAATTGCAAACGTATACTCATTAATCAGTAGAAGTACATTTACATGCTAAAGGAATAAAAAATGTAATTTAAGTGATTTTTGCTTGTTTCAGGCCAGGTATTCCTAAAACCAACAGGTCATGAGTATTAATATTAATGGCCAAATATCACAGGTTTCTTTGTTGTGCTTTAACTTGCTTTCAGACCTTTTCTTTGAAAACGGTTTTTATTAGTAATCCTCATGCAAATGCCTTGCAAAGTTGTCAGAATAATGTGACCATAATCTATAATTGATGGATTCCCACAAAATCTTTGGAGTAAAGAAACATCAATATAGTTACAAGATTTGGTCTGTTCACATGACATACTTTGCTTATGACAGAATAAGGGTTTGTTTATGTGATATACTATGCTTATGACAAAATAGGGCTCCGTTCATGTGATATACATTGCTTTTTACTACCGTAGTTACTTCAGGAAAATGAAGGCATTGCCGAATAGCGTTCAAATCAAATTTGGTAACGCTGCATCTTGATTTATGTAAACAATCGTTTGCGTGTGAATTTGGCTTAAGATAAGGACAGAAATATATTCATATAAAAATGTTACTTATCTTACTTAGTAGCTATTATTGCATAATAAGAGATAAATAAACTTTACACTGATCTGAAAATGAGATGCTAGGATAGGTCAGTCGTCGGACTTATGGTTTTTAAGGTCTCTGGTCCAAATCCAAGGAATGTTTATCATCCAATGGGTTTTGTCTTGGAAGCAATAGGAAACAGTCACACACCAATGCTTTTTATTTTCATCGAAAGGGATTAGAAAATCTAGTTCATGCAGCTTTAACAATAACTTGTTATAGAAATTACTAACAAGATTCCTTTACATTGAGGTACAGTTTTTTTCATGATGCTTAAAACTTTAACTTAAATGTCAGCCGAACCTCGGTAGTACAGTCGGTAGCGTAGAAGACTTAAGAACAGAAGGTTTCTGGTTCGATATCCGACTCGGCCATTTTCTTTCCTAGGACTGATTAGAGTCATTGCGTCAATATTCGCTCATCTTTCATCGCTGACCATTGTTTCGTCGATGATTTTGGTCTCTTCAACGGTGCGTGGATTTTATAGATAATGTTTCGGTGAAAAAAGTCTGAAATGTTAAATTGAAAGGAAACCGCTTGTCTCGAAAACTTCTTTCGTGGAATCGCCTGTCGGACAACTGATTGAATCTGTTTGGAGAATACGGGACAATGCACCGTTAAACTGATTGTCCCTATCTCGTCTGCCTGAGTTCGTTTGTCCCTTTGTACGTTCATTTAAAATTTAAGAATGCATTCTATTCAAATGACTTTTGACAACTGATTAGAAATAGTTTTGAAAACGCCAGAATTCAAGTTCACAACCACGCATTTGCCGATCTGGCTTGTCGTTTTAGGTATTAGACATCCATTCAAATTTAACCTTACTTAAATTGGAAACCTGCATGTACCATTGATTGATGAGTTGAACGGTGTTTTACGCTGCTTTTAACATTGTTTTAGTCATAGCACGCCAATATCTTACATCTTATATATTTCATCTTTTTCTGGGGTTGGTTAACCAGCGCTAGGCTATGGCTCCGAAATATTTCCTGCGAAAAAAAAAAAAAAAAAACGAATCACAGGGCCTCCAGGTTATGATTCCCACACTTAACCGTCGAGCGTCGCAGAACCCCGAAATTCTATTCAAACCATCGAATACAACATTAAGAAACCAAACATATTATTTATCTCTTCAAGCATTCTAAGTAAAAGGTGCACAAGCGTCGAAAAGAAATTCAATTCGAGGGTTAAAATGCAGACAACTCTAAATCATTCCAGTTAGACGTTGTAATAGTGCAATCTGTCAAAGGTACAGCCGCTTGCATAAATATTTATGTTAGGGAAAAATATAAAGATGGGATACAAGTCTTCATCTTTCATTCTCTTTTTACAACGCATTTATTTACAGCAAATGGTTCCTGGATAGATCTTTGATAGATTTAACTGTAATACAATAGTAAATCCCTGACAATGGTCACACCTTTAACCCTTTCCCAAACGACACATTTTAGACTCTTCCAAACTGAAAGAGTTTGCAGACGACAATTTAAACTTTCATAACAATGGCAGAAAATTATCCGAAGTGGCAGAAAACACTGTGGGAAAAGGAGAAATTTCTCGTTACGAGCAATTTCTCCTTTTCCCACAGTGTTTTCATAAGACTAGTACTGCAGACACGTAAAAACAAGGGCTTGTTTGGGAAAGGGTTAAATGGTAATGATTAAATTTGTCTACAAACTGACCTCAAATTGGATATATAAAACAGCTAGTGGGTTTTAAACAATTGCGTTCTTCTCTGTTTCTCTTCAGTCTTCCAGTTCACTGGGACTTTGTGCAACCCGACATTTTCTGGCTTCAGAGACATGATTGCAGTTGACAGACACGATGATCAGGCAGTACATATTGCAAGTTCTCTATTGGGAACGTAAGTATTTTAATTTAGAATCCCTGTAAAATTTTCTTTATCGTCCCATGCATTTTTTTGTGTGTTTTGAACTTATTACCGAACAGATAAATCCAGTAATATATCTAAATGTCACATGTTACGTGAGACCACTCCTTCGTGCATAGCTTCGTCCCGATTTAAATACAATACCTGACAACTCCGTCTGATAGATATCTCTCCTTCGTGCATAGCTTCGTTCCGATTTAAATACAATATCTGACAACCGCGTCAGATGGTTATCTCTCCTTCGTGCATAGCTTCGTTCCGATTTAAATACAATACCTGGCAACCGCGTCAGATAGTTATCTCTCCTTCGTGCATAGCTTCGACCCGATTTAAATACAATACCTGACTACTGAGTCAGATAGTTATCTCTCCTTCGTGCATAGCTTCGTCCCGATTTAAATACAATACCTGGCATCTGCGTCATATAGATATCTCTCTGGCTCAGTGGTTATAGTATTGGTCTTTCAATCATCGAAAAAAGAGGATATTTGTTCTTCGTGGGCCCAAAACCTGCTAGATGCGGTTTGTACTTGAGCTTTGCACTTATTAGTTTCTTTGTTATGGACTTTATTCGTAAGACACATCATACGTATCTATGTAAACAGCAAAAATCCGAAGGAAATGGCTAGTTTAAACTTTCAGGGAAAACAGGTACCATACAGACACAAAGATCAATGTCATGATGAACAGATAAATCCAGAATCTATACTGTTCGCTGCTAAAGTAAAGCCTGCAAACAAACAAACAAACAAACAAACAAAAACAACAACAACAGAAACCCGTAGGGTTCCAGATAAATGTATTTTCATATGTCAAAAGAACAAAAGAAGACAAGTTTATATGGCTTGCAACCCGCGAAAAGGGGACCTTTGGACATTTGATTAAAGTGTCATCTCGGATCAGCCTACAAAGTCCGCGTAGGCTAATCCGAAACGACACTTTCCATTTTAATGTAATTTTCTGATTTGACCTAGTCTAATGAAGAACAAAATTCACTGTATTCGTAAAGTGTCGTCTCGGATTAGCCTGCACGGACTGCGCAGGCTGATCCGAGACGACACTTTACGCAAATGCCCGAATGCCCCTCTTTGCGTGTTGCAAGACGTGTTTGGCGCATATTGAAGTTCACATTTTAGCGAGTCGTTGCTGAGAATGGTTATGTTGTGCTGTTGCATTTGAAAGAAACGAAAATTGCATTTAGGCTATATCTTACGATTTTTGAATTTACATTTTTCACAAAACTCTAATTGTCATCCTTGTGCACTATGTGACTCCTGTCCCTCCTGCACAATCCATCCCAAAGATGTTCATTTGGGGAAAATCTGGACAAATTCTGGCAAAATGGGAATGGGTATTGGCACGCTGAACGATTAAGTTTTGCTGTGGCATTTGGCACAGCAACAGGGGAAAGAATTGTTCCCAGTCTATATCTTACAGCATTTACATTTCCATCTATCACAAAAACGATGACTCTAACCCGTGCAATATTCCTTCCCAGATCGTAACAGATGCCCTCAAACCCATCCTTCTTAAAAATGTAAGCCTTCGGTCAAACTTTCACCAAGAGTTATATGGAGTGCAACACGCGAAAAGAGTCATTCGGACATTTCCGTAAAATGTCGTCTCTGATCAGCTTGTGCAGTCCGCACAGGCTAATCCGAAACAACACTTTCCGATTTTATGTGATTTTCTGTTTTACGAAAGTCTACTGTAGCACAAAATCTAATGTAGTCGTAAAGTGCCGTCTCGGATTAGCCTGCGCGGACTGCGCAGGCTAATCCGGGACGACACTTTACGCAAATGTCCGAATGCACCTTTTCGTGTGTTGCACTCCATATATACACGTCATTGACCATTTGAACAAAACTGAGTGAACTGCCCTTTACCTGTAAAAATTACGTCTCCAACATCGCGATTGGAACGATCGTGGAGTATGTGCATTCAATCAAGGTAAACAACATGCACTACGTGCCTGCTGGCGTGAGGAAGACAAACTCTAACCAGAAAGTTGTTTTCTTACTCTTTTTGCATGAATATTGCTCTTATGTTTGCCTGCAATACTGGCAACTGTTTCAGTTGCAGTAACTGGGCGATAGCTAGGCTGTGCGAGAGTTTTAGCCCTTACTTGAATACGTCTACACACCAGGACGTTCCAATCCAGGACGATTGGCAACGCTTTCAGTTTCTCTCGGGTACCTGAAAAGTCGTTCTATGGTTAAAATGTTGTTTTTTTTTAGCTCACATGAGCACGAAGTGCTCATGGTGAGCTATTGTGATCGTGCTGTGTCCGGCGTCCGTCGTCCGTCGTGCGTCGTCCGTCGTCAACTTTTTACCTTGTGTACGCTCTAGAGGCCACAGTTTTGGTCGGATACTCATGAAAGTTGGTCAGGATGTTTGTCTCGATGAAATCTCGGACGACTTCGAAAATGGGTCATGTGGGGTCAAAAACTAGGTCACTAGGTCAAATCTTAGAAAAACCTTGTGTACGCTCTAGAGGCCGCATTTTGAGTCGGATACTCATGAAAGTTCGTCAGGATGTTTGTCTCGATGATATCTCGGACGAGTTCGAAAATGGGTCACGTGGGGTCAAAAACTAGGTCACTAGGTCAAATCTTAGAAAAACCTTGTGTACGCTCTAGAGGCCGCATTTTGAGTCGGATACTCATGAAAGTTGGTCAGGATGTTTGTCTCGATGATATCTCGGACGAGTTCGAAAGTGGGTCACGTGGGATCAAAAACTAGGTCACCAGGTCAAATCTTAGAAAAACCTTGTGTATGCTCGAGAGGCCACATTTTCAGTCGGATACTCATGAAAAATGGTCAGGATGTTTGTCTGGATGATATCTCGGACGAGTTCGAAAGTGGGTCACGTGGGGTCAAAAACTAGGTCACCAGATCAAATCTTAGAAAAACCTTGTGTACGCTCTAGAGGCCACATTTTCAGTCGGATACTCATGAAAAATGGTCAGTGGGTCACGTGGGGTCAAAAACTAGGTCACCAGGTCAAATCTTAGAAAAACCTTGTGTACGCTCTAGAGGCCACATTTTCAGCCGGATACTCATGAAAGTTGCTCAGGATGTTTGTCTGGATAATATCTCGGACGAGTTCGAAAGTGGGTCACATGGGATCAAAAACTAGGTCACCAGGTCAAATCTTAGAAAAAACCTTTTGTACGCTCTAGTGGCCACATTTTCAGTCGGATACTCATGAAAGTTGGTCAGGATGTTTGTCGGGATAATATCTCGGACAAGTTCGAAAGTGGGTCATGTGGGGTCAAAAACTAGGTCACTAGGTCAAATCTTAGAAAAACCTTTTGTACGCTCTAGAGGCCACATTTTCAGTCGGATACTCATGAAAGTTGGTCAGGATGTTTGTCTGGATGATATCTTAGACAAGTTAGAAAGTGGGTCACATGAGGTCAAAAACCAGGTCACCAGGTCAAATCTTAGAAAAACCTTTTGTACGCTCTAGAGGCCACATTTTCAGTCGGATACTCATGAAAGTTGGTCAGGATGTTTGTCTGGATGATATCTCGGACAAGTTCGAAAGTGGGTCACGTGGGGTCAAAAACTAGGTCACCAGGTCAAATCTTAGAAAAACCTTGTGTACGCTCTAGTGGCCACATTTTCAGTCGGATACTCATGAAAGTTGGTCAGGATGTTTGTCTAGATAATATCTCGGACGACTTCGAAAATGGGTCACGTGGGGTCAAAAACTAGGTCACTAGGTCAAATCTTAGAAAAATCTTTTGTACGGTCTAGAGGCCACATTTTCAGTCGGATACTTATGAAAGTTGGTCAGGATGTTTGCCTGGATTATATCTCGGACAAGAACGAAAATGGGTCATGTGGGGTCAAAAACTAGGTCACTAGGTCAGATCTTAGAAAAACCTTTTGTAGGCTCTAGAGGCCACATTTTCAGTCCGAAACTCTTGTAAGTTGGTCAGAATGTTTGTCTTGATGATATCGCAGACAGGTTTGAAAATTGGTCATTGGGGGTTAAAAACTAGGTCACCAGGTCAAATCTTAGAAAAACCATGTATATGCTCTGGATGCCACATTTTCAGTCCAACACTCTTGAAAATTAGTCAGAATGTTTGCCTTTCATAATATCTTGGATGAGTTTGAAAATGGGTCATGTTGGGTCAAAAACTGGGTCAATAGGTCAAATGTTTTAAACACCTTTTGTATGCTCTGGAGGACACATTTTCAGTCTGATACTCCTAAAACTTGTTCATAATATTTGTCCTGGTGATACCTTGAATGAGTTTGAAAATGGGTCATGTGGAGTCAAAAACTAGATCAATGGGTCAAATATTAGAAAAACCTTGTGTACACTCCAGAGGCTACATTTTCTGTCTGATACTCTTCAGACTTGGTCAGAATGTTTGTTTTGGTGATGTCTCAAAAGAGTTTGATAATGGGTATTTGTCGGGTCCAAAACTAGGTCACTTGATGAAATCTTAGAAAAACCTTTTGTACACTGTAGAGGCCACATTTTCAGTCCAATACTCATGAAACTTGGCCAGAATGTTTGCCTTATTGATATTTCAAAAGTGTTTGATGATGGGTAATGTCTATTAAAAAACTAGGTCACTGGGAAACTAGATGGTGCATGTTTGGTCAATAAACTCAGGTGAGCGATTTCAGAGCCATCATGGCCCTCTTGTTTTAACTTTATTTCCACTCTCTACATAATATACAATGCAAAACATCATACATATATATAACAATGGTTAAAATGTTTGCACCAAATTGCCTCACACCATGTTGACCTTCAAAAGCAATGCATTTACTCGAACCCCTTTGTAAGTGTATTAGCCAAGCCATGGTACAGATAGTTGTACGTTAGGATGCATCATGTGGCTTAACAAATTTAGATGCCAAATTTAATACACCTTGCAGTTACATAATTGATTTTCTTTTTTTTTTTTTGCCAAGGTATTTAATAATGTTTATACATTTACTTACCCAGCTGTTCTGTGTTTAATTCAGTATATGTCATTTATTCCAAATTAACAAAGGCTGACATGATTTTCTCAGCGTGCAACAAAATATAAATGTGCTACTTCTGACAATTCATTTTTTTCTAAAAAAGAACAAGGACACTTTAGCTATGTACACTGGTATGCTATTCTTGTTCTTTGTGTGATATTAAATGTTTTAATTATTTGGTCAAAGTGATTATTCTATTTAGTTTTGGTGATTTCGCTATTGCCTGTGAATATCGAAAACGCCCCCCCACCCCTTGTTTTTAAATGTTAGTAACTCTAAAAATCTCCAACTTAATAATATTTTATTGAAATCGATTCTAAAAGTATATAATGTCAATTTAAAATATGATTAAGATGTTTTTCAATCTGATTTAAGGTTTATAACCGCTGCTGTATTTTTTAACAACATTAAAGTAAAGGTAAATTTGAAATATTATCACGGACTGTATAAAATTTGTGCTCTATAAAAAGGGGGTTAATGCACATACAAAAGGTGTCGACCCAAATCAGCCTTCGCAGGCTGATCTTTTTCGAAACATTTTGTTTTAGGAAAATATTCCGATTGTCCAAGAATCATTCTTCCTCATGAATATCCATATGTATTATATTCCATGTATCTATCTTTAGAAATGTTATGGGTAAAGAAGTGTCATAATTTAAGCTGCGGGGATTATTCCCCCGTCAAAGTAAATATTTTCCTCCTGCTGGAAATCTAGAGGTATTTTTTTCTTCTACTTATCTGACTTGAGATCACTACTTTTAAAAGTGGCGTTCGTTGACAGAATAATCAGAGGAAATATAATATATGATTTATTCCACCATAATCAAAATAATCGAGGAAATATAATATATAGTTTATTTCATCTGCTTGGGGTTAATATAGGGAAATATTTGCCTAAAAGGGAAAGGTCTGTGAAAATAACTCGTGTCTTACGGCACTCGTTATTTTCGCATACCTTTCCCTTTTTCGCCAAATATTTCCCAATATTAACCGTAGGCGGATGAAATAAACTCCAAGTCTTTGATAGGATTTTGAGATAACGCAATTAAAAACAAAATTCATGTAATATGTATACCTCTGACTATGTGAAAACTTTTTCTGGTTCTTAATTAGATCTAGATGTGTTTTACCTATTACTGAGAATGCTCTTTTGTTGTGACAAGTACTATATATCTATGATCCCTTAACGGTACATAACACACTTTTGCTTTTATATCAACAGGATGGACGTAGATCCAGATGGAGTTGCGGGATGTAATGATAGTTTGCAGTTTATAGGATCACAAATTAATTTAGTGCCAACAATTCCTGGAACTGAACTGAACCCATGGAGGTTTTCCCAGTGTTCGCAAGATGGAATTCAAGCCTGGCTCGACTTTTTAAGCGCGAAGTAAGTCAACTAAAGTATTGCCTTCTTTATTGAACTTCAACCTGACCTTTATACTAAATATTTAACTTGGCATATAAATAGAACTTCGACGATTATTCAGAAAAATATATAAACGCTGGAAGGTACTTATATATACAGGTAAGCGGTGTAGCCTTTGGCCTACAAAGCTCGACTTTAAGTACTTTTGCAGTCAGTTTAGATCAAACTCAGAACTGCACAGAACGTGAAGTCTGATCTTGGATCAACACTGTCCGTTGATGAGATATTTTCCTCAAAATTACTTTGAAATTGCAATGCTTGCTTTTTTACTATTGACTCAAATCTAGAAGATTATAGGACGTATTTCCGTATGAAATATTTCCGTGACCATTCATGACATACGTCGAGCGATGCCGATGGTAAAAATGAGATATTAATTGATTTAGATAATTTTGACCCGGGTCTGGTACAATCAAGTAGATGAAATTTCATCCCTTGTCATATATAGTTTTGAAACAAGCTGTAGTTACGAGGTTTTGGAAGTAAACGGACGATATCTCCTTGTTCGAAAAACTACTTACATACAAGTACACGTGGATACATACATAGGTGGCACAGACACAGGTTTGTAGGAAATAAAGAATACCTTTTAATGATTTAAAAACATTGCCAAGGAAGTAACAATTACTTACGAACTTACAATTTAGGTGTAAGTTTTGACAGGGGAATTATAGCCGCTGATCTTTATACTGAAGACTAAGATCAGGCTGCAAAGTACGCGTAATCAGATATCCATACAACTCTTTGTTCGGTGTCAGTATTTGTAAGGTAGAGCGTCGGCTTCGTAATCAAAAGGTTCCGAGTTCGATACCCGGGAGCGGATGTCAATTTGGGGGATAGCTCATTGGCCCACACATTCGGTGCGAGTACTGGTGTAGTTCCCGGGAAGCAGAAGTTGTAGAGATTGGTATAAGTTGTAACAACTTATTTCTTAATCGATGTATATGTATATCATATTTTATGTGTCGGTTTTTAGAAATGCTATGGGTAAAGAAATGTTGTAATTTAAGCTTTGGGGGTGGGGCGGTAGGGAATTTTTTTCCCTGTCACAGCGAATATTTCCTCCTGCTGAAAATCTGGAACTACCTTTTGGAAATATCGGTTATCGGGTTAATTGACTTGAGATCACTAGTTTTGAATGTGGCATTCTTTGACAAAATAATCAGAAGAAATATGTAATTGATTCCGTCAGCTTGTGGTTAATACGGGGAAATATTTGCCTCAAAAGGGAAAGGTCCGCAAGAATAACTCGTTCCTTACGGCACTCGTCATTTTCGCATACCTTTCCCTATTTTTGCAAATATTTCCCAGTATTAACCACAAACTGATGAAATAAACTCTATATGATAAGTATGGTTTAAACTGATACTACCCTCATCATCACAGTTTTAAGACACTCTTCGCAAGGAATATGTAGAGCTACGGCTTTGCAAATGTAACGGAAATGTTTTAAAGATTCTTTCTGTTGTCACTTCTAACCAACTCTATTGAGCATTAGGGGACTCAGCTAAGTTTCGAAAGAAGGAGTAACTTGTATAGTGTCAGAGTAGGATATGCCTTCACTATAGAGTGTCAGAGTCAGAACGAAATCCTTGGATTCGTAAACTTGTGATGAATCTTACATAGTGATTTCTTTAAATTATTGAAAGCGTCCATTAATTACTTTCCAATCTAGGCTGGTAAACCTTCGATTTTTTTTCTATCTTACCAGTCTATTTCAGGTCTTAATAATGTTCTCGTCTAAACATGAATGCTTACTGTTAACAGACAACAGAAATTAATGAGAGTAAAGCTAACTGACTGGAATCTTTCTGATTTTGAACCTGCTTTGTCAAAACAGAAACAAGCGAAAGACAGACGAATATATAAACAAAGAAGCATTACTCTGTAGCGAATTGTAATATTGTTAATACTACCTTCAGTCTGAAGGTGTCTGCTCCGATGCTATTTTTGTGACTTGTCTTCTCATTCACCTTCAGGCCAACCTTCATTAAAGGTATCTGGAACAAATACGATTTTACCCGCACCTTTTCCAACGGCTCTATGCGACAGAATTTGCTGACCTACTTCACCAGAAATCAAAACATGGTGATATCATCAATGCGCATGTCTCGGCAAAAATCGCAGTATCTCTGACACGCTACAGGACGGTTTAGTTGAGACTTTCGCTGTTGACAAAGGAACCGTGAGCGCAAATGGTTGTTTTGGTTAGGGAACCAAACTGTTCAAAATTCAAATTCCGTTTAGTGCGCATGCCTGCTTAACGAAAGTCGCCGTGTTAGTTGTTTACAATTTACACTGAATTTATTTATGATGGGGGGGGGGGTGTTAAAAAATTGAGTACGCTGACGAAGAAGAATTCCCTTCTTAGTGCCCCAATTCAATGAAAACTGACCTCACTGAGAAATGACGTTACTGGAGCCTTGGTAATACGAACTGAAACGTGAAGCTTGGCCCATAATCTTGATGTTAATCTTGATCGACGCCCCATTTTGGATGTTGCGTTGACAGTGTAGTCATATATACGGGGCTCCCGAAAGGGAAACTGCTTTTGCGTTGGTTTTTGCCAGCGTACATGATATAAATATGTTCGGGGCATATAATCCAACAAGATCACAAGAAATTTTTTTGCAGTATGATCAGTAGCTCTTTTTTTTTTTCAATAATATTGTTGAAGAGAAAATGTATCCTTGAACTGTCACCATAAAATGATTAAAATACTTCTGACACGGCATTACTAACCAAACAAGGAAACAAAGGCAGGGAATTTACAGCTGTGGAAATAAAGCTGCATCCACTTTGAAAATAATTGTTCGAAAAGGAGAAATCGCTCTTACAGAACAATTTCTCCTTTCCCCATCATATCAGCTGAGAGTTCATCCTATTTCTTTTTTTTCAAATAACTTCCACAATAACCTTCAACTTTGTTTCTTAAGAAGGCCGTCGAGTAGTCCCACACTTAAGTTTTAAATTATGTGATACAAAGCTTATCATTTTATCTACTGCATGTTGTTGTTTAACTTTACTGAGAGGATACAATAATAAAGACCCCTTTTCCACTTAGGATTGACATGACGTGCAAAATAATTTCAGCAACTACGACTGCCTACTGACCGGAACTGTAACAGAGGAAGATGTAGATGCCCGTGTTGCTAGTAGAGAATTGCCAGGGAAGGTCTTTGACCTCGATTACCAATGTCAGTTAGCGTTTGATGTGAATAGTAGTGCCTGCATTGGAACTAACGAAACTTCGGTACTAGAAGACTATTGATTGAATGTTTTTTAGCTCACCAGAGCACGAAGTGATTATGCCTTGTTTGTCGTCCGTCGAGTGTCGTTCACTAAACTTTTGTACACTCTTAACGCCACACTTTCATACAGTTACTCATAAACCTTGGGCAGAATATTTAACTTGATAATATCTGGGAAAAAAAATCAAATTTGGTCACACCAGGTCAAAAGTAGGCCAAAAGGCTAATCCTTAGGAAAATCTTTGTGTGCACTGAATTGAGACCACATTTTCAGTCTGATACACCCGAAATTTGTTCATAATGCTTTTCTTGATAGTACCGCAGACAAGTCCGATTTCAGGTTATGTCTGGTTAAAAAGAGGGTCACAGGGTCAAAATGTTGGAAAAACTAGCAATCTAGCAGACACACGTCCAGCGTGAAACTCTGTCTTAATTTAGTCAGAATGTCCTCATGATATATTGGACAAGTTAAGATTGGGTCATGTGGGGTAGAAAGTAGGTCCCTGGGGTAAATCTTAGAAAAACCTTCGTGTGTACTGTAGAGGTCACCTTTTCTTTTTGAAACTTGGTTAGAGGGTTTGTCTTAATGATACCTCAATCTACTTCCAAATTGGAATGCTGTCTGAACTAAAAGTAGGTAACAAGATCATAACGTAGAAAAAGGTTGTCTTCAGTCAAGAGGCCTCATCTTCACGGGTAGGAAACTTCATATTCAGAGCCAATGGCTCCGACGAGAAAATGTTGTGTTGGCCTTCCGTTTCTGAAGATGTCGGCTGAAAAACAACTCCAAAACAGGTAGGCATGTCAATATTTGTAATTATTGTGTTCTTATGTCTTTGACATTAAAAAAAAGGAGAGTGTCATTCGATGCTCCGGTCTTTCAACGCGTTTTCAACGGTCTTTCAATATGAAGTTCCCTACCCGTGATCTTCGGCCCGATACTCTTGAAGCTTGGTCAAAATTTTTGTCTTGATAATTTATCGAACAAGTGTGAAATTGGGTCATGTGAGCTCAAAAAGTAGTTAACAAGGAGTAATTTTAGAAACCCCTTGTGTGC
The DNA here is from genome assembly GCA_943736015.1 of Tridacna crocea. NCBI lineage: Eukaryota > Metazoa > Mollusca > Bivalvia > Cardiida > Cardiidae > Tridacna > Tridacna crocea. The sequence goes on from OX031063.1 coordinate 48,596,549, forward strand.
GCTCCTTAAACTGTTTTTACAGCCTTACATACAACATACTGAATAATGGGGTAGAATGGTCGTTGGTTGTGCAGAAAATTTTACACTGGCACAAAGTTTCAGCCTAGGTCAGCCTGCGTGAACTAACCTTGGTCGATGCTTAATTCAGGTGCATTTAACGCCCGCAGCACATCATTTCCGACTTAAAAAACAAAATCGAATTTTGACTTTTTCTGAAGTGTTTGCAAAATGAAATCTGGTAGCATGGACAATTAAGAAATGCAATGCATTTGAATCTTATAGGAGAAGTTTGAAGTAGAACTTATAGAACTGGGTAAGCCTACATTTGCTTTGTGTGAGAATTTTTAACCGTTATTATTAGACTACAGAGTCAGAGATATATTCAACCGATTGTATTTTGTGAGGCATTTATAACAATTTAACGAGAGATTATAAAAGCCAATTGAAAAAAAAAAACACCCGAAGAACCATGTAGAGATTCTAAGAGTAGCCAATCTAACAGGTGGGTAATGTTGATGTACAGCTTTTTAGACAGTATGGAAGATTTCTCTATGCGACCTAATAATCTAACTTGTAACAAAATTAATACTGCCAAACTTTTCAATAATGTATAACTGTATATTTTTCACTTTTTTTTTTCTCTTTATTAATTAGATTTTTGATATAGAAGATATATGTGTTGCCGGAGTATATTGTACAGTCGGTAATGCATGCGTAAATAGATCTAGAGTGTACACAGGGTCACCTTGTGGATGCAAAAAGGTAATATGATTACAATCCTCTTGCCTTTTCATACATGTAGATTGGTCATAACTTTAAGCTTGTTTATAACTTTCATCTTGTTTAGTTTTTCGATACATATTTTTCCTAATACTGTGTCTGGTATTCTTGTATATATTTTGTGTCTATAATTAAGGTTAGCGTTGAGAAGTTCTGATTTTCTTCTAAAAAAGTATTATCATTTAGCTCTTCATTGAAATTACCTTGGGAAATGAAAAGATTTTTAGCATGATATTATCCGTCAGAATAACGAGTAAAGATTAAATACATAAATACCAGTACGTTAAAACATTTTGTTCTAAGGTAGAATACATTCGTCTAGGCTTTCCTTTTGCAACGATCTTTTCATACGTGACATGGTGAAGAACTGGACAAATTATTTTCACAACGAGCTAGAAAATCGTCTGAAAACTTTGTTCAAGAAGAGAATATGCCGGCAAGCGTAATTTTGTCAGTGTTCAAAATAGATCTATCCTAACAAAACTGCAAATAATCATTTGAACTACATTTATCATCGGGTAATGTTTTTGATTTGATCGAATCCAAGGTTTCCCGCTCGGAAAAGATTCAAACGCAAAAAGAGGCCACATTATGGTATGATGACAATGATGGGAAAGAAACAACGTTTTACATACAGTAAATACAGTCATTATAAAAATATTTCGGCAAAAGGAGGAAAGGCTGGGACTGGCAGTTTCTCATTTTATGATAATGATTTCCATGAAGAAAAAGAAACACTTTTTGAGTGAGTGATGTTTGTCGTCTGCAAATGCTTTCAATTAGTTATCCATAGCTGTGTACGATGAGTTTACAAAGTAAATCGTCACGGATTTGTCAAGTAAAGATGATAATAAAAAGTACAAAACCAAAATCTTTTCTCGGATAACAATTTAGATTTTACAGATTTAAAAGCATTCGTAGATGAATAAATGAATAATTAAAAAAAATAATAATGATGTGGCTAAAGACTGTGATATGATGAGAGGAAAGAATGGATTTGAAGCGCTACTAACCAAAGTCCCCTTTCCAAGATTTCTATGGTATTTTTATTTGCTGTGCTCTTCGATGTAGGTTTAAAACATTTGCCAAATATACATGTATATATATTTAAACTTGTCACCGTATTTCTAAGGGTGCAGAAATGAACTAAATAATTCATTATGACAATGCTACAGAAATTTAATCGACATTCATGTAAAGAATTTGTTGAGACATTTCATCGTTGTAGTTTTGGCAAAAGAAAGACAGTGTATCGCAGTATGTTGATGAATTATTCTTTTCAACCCAATATGCACGGGGACACGTCAAACACGTAATAAATGTCCAAAAGCATTAGAAAATACGGCCAGTATACGCACGAGGATCTTTTGAAATAAGTATTTTTGTTACATTCATTTCATGCAAAGGAATATGAAAAAGGTGGAAAACCAGGTTTGTCGAGCTCTTGTCTTTCTTGAATGACTTACCAATAAAATTTTATATAGTACATGACCAAACATTTTACTACATAAGAAGATTTGCATGATATGACCCCATACGTATAATAAATATACGCGTATTATGATAAATGCTACCAATCTTTTGTGATAAAAATATGTATTATATTTCATGTGTCTATTTTTAAAAATGTTATGGGTAAAGAAATGTCGTGATTTAAGCTGGGGGAATTATTTCCCCGTCACAGGGAATACTTTCCTCCTGCCAAAAATCTGGAAGTCCTTTTTTGTTCTACTTGAGATCACTAGTTTTTAAGAGTGGCATTCGTTGAAAAAATAATCAGAGGAAATATAATATAGAATTTATTTCAAAAGCTTGTGGTTAATATAGGGAAATATTTGCTGAAAAAGGGAAAGGTCCGCGAATATAACTCGTGCCTTACGGCACTCGTTATTTTCGCATACCTTTCCCTTTTTCAGCAAATATTTCCCTATATTAACCACAAGCTTTTGAAATAAATTCTATATCCATTTTTATTGTTTTACTTTTAAACAGTCATAAATATCTAAACTTGATTTAACATTTTTTTTTAAATTTGGGTCAAAATATGGAACTTGGTCGCATCTAATGTAACAAGTTATTGTTTCGACCAATTTGTAAGAAAAAGAAACCCCTGGTTAAGAATGCATTGTTGGTTTACTGTGTCGGACGTTGTTTAAGGTAAAAGACCCCGATGCTGCCAGTCCAATATGGAATAAAGGTTATAGTTATGTGATAAATAAGGAATAATACTAAAATTATATTTATTGATACTTTTGTTAGTTTCCTGAAAAAAAAAAAAAAAAAAAACCAGTTATCTAGCAGAATAAGGGTTAAGAGTTTATAAAAAAGAAGAAGGAAACTGTGTGCATTTTTTAACACGCATTTCTGGATTAATTTAATAGTCCTATTGAATAAAAACTCGAGGCATTTCTCATAATAGCCTTTTTATTAAATCTACTCGTATGAAAAAATGTTTGCTAGCTTTCAAACCCCAAAACATAAATTAGAAGCCACGAGTAGGTTTCTCTGTGACTGGTTTTTTTTATCCACCTTAATAATTTCTGTGTACAGTATTACTCAGCTGTCCGTGAAAAAGGGCTTTCAGACATTTGCGCAAAGTGTCGTCTTGGATCAGGCGAAGCAGTCCACGTATAGACTAATCCGACACGACTTTTTCTGTTTTCATGCAATTGTCTGTTTTGTGCAAGTCTACTGAAGAAGAAATCTAATGTACTCGTGAAGTACCGTCTCGGGTTCGTCTGCACGTCCTGCGCAGGCTGATTCGAGACGACGCTTTACGCAAATGTCCGAATACCCCTTTTTACATTATCAGGCCAATTATAGAATTAGGAATAGCACCAGGTAACAGAGAAGCAGTAACAAAATATAACTAAATGAAAGTTGAACTCTTCTTGTTGTCGTTCAGAACTCATGACCTCCATGATGTCACATAAAACTGCGTTGTGTTTGTATATGAGTGCCTTCTTTAAATGATTATTTCGTAAATTGTTACATTGGTATCTCATACAATGTAAAAGTCTTTATATCTTTAAGCATAATCCGATGGTTTCTTGTGTATCACATGCATCGTAGCTACAGCAGTACAAGGGTTTATCAGAAAGAACGTGGACAAGTGCCTCAAAAAAAAAAATGAAGTACTTGGAATCTTTGCCAACTTTCAATGTGACCCATTTTGTATTTTATAAACGTAATCATTCTGATTCTCATTTGTGAAACACGTGCGTGAGCGCGCCTTATGACCTTACCGTCCACTTGATACAACTCGGCTGATGCTGTACCTTACACCCCGGTTACACAGACTGTCGGGCTTATATCGATTTCAAATCGGTCTAATTATTTCAATTTTTTTCGCTTTTTTATCGGTTGTCATAGGTGACTTTATTTCGAGCTATTTGTGTAAACGGGGTATCGGCGATAAACAGGTGTTCAGTCGGTCTTAAAAATATTCCATCTTGTGCTGGTAGAGGCCCGCTTTGGATCTGACCGGAGATTAAAGATATTTTCATCGATTGAAATGCTAAAATGCCGTCGATCTCACCGCTTCTAAACCGGTGTTCAGTCGGGCATGTCGGTGATCGATCGGTGTTTGATCAGTGGTTAAACATTTTCTGTAGTATATGGTCGGTGGTACATATGTGGTAATCCGTCGCAGATCGGTGGTATCGGTGTTAAAGAGCTTGCATATCTCTTAGCACAAGTTGTTGTCCGTTCTTTCAACAAAAATGTGTGTAAGTGATGAGAACCGATTAATTTCATGCAGTTCACTGGCTGACGTCATGGAAGATGGTAGAGCAATCGAGCAGTTTGGCTGCAGCAGCAGGCCCTTCTTAATGTCAGACAGGTTATTCAGCTAGTCCATGAGCCCAGAGGAGACCATAGGCGCCACCGTAAGAGACAAAGGAGGTGGTGGACTGCCGCCTTCACCTCTGCTACTACGGCCACAACCTCTTTCCTTCATGATTGACTCTTCTTGGACTTCCAAGACTTCGTTAGAGACAAACATGAGGGTTTTGCCTTTGCCGACGGATTTCTGGGAGTTTCTTTTGACCGACATACTAAGACAAACTGAAACTTGTCACAGAAATGTTACAGAATCAATCAGATATGGCGCTGGTCAATTATTGTAGAAACTGAATTAATATGCCTGTTGCGCATGTTACAATGTGTCCCATGCATTCCATTTTCGATTCTCAGCTTTTTTCATCGGTGATAAGTATCAGTTTATCGTTGGCTCTTCGGTGGCTTGCTTGTCGATGGCCTATAGGTGATATAGGTGGTAGATAAGTTGTCAATCGGTTATTTTGTTATATTTTCACCGATCGAGAATTTTAAACATGTTTAAAAATCTAAATCGGTAACTTTTTATCGATGAAATTCATCTTTTCCCGATAGCTTTTGATAGGTTGAGAAAAGGTGAACAATATGTGACATCGGAGGTAAATAGGTTTTCGTCGGTTCCCTCCTTAATCCGGTTAAAAACCCCACCGATTTATCAGCGATAGTTCTGTGTAACCGGGGTGTTACCTCGTCTGTATAGCGGTCGTTTCCATATGACTTTCCGATGACACTATCATATACACGACTGCCCAACTGTAAGTCGTTCAGCAACGACCTATACCACCTTGACGGAGTTATTCACATTTTTCTATCTGGCGGTGAAAACTTCAATGGGAATGGATAAGCCACGTTAAGAAATGAATGTACGAACTGTTTTTAACCTGAAATATATTGAAAAAGATTTCGATAGAAAATTGAGACTTAAGTTTTGTGAGGAGCCTCACAATTTTTGAACGGTAAACGGGCATATTTCCGGCGATGAAATGTACCGTTCAGTTGCATATCAATCCACCAGATACAGCCGAGGTATTTCATGGCTCCCAACACACTGGGTACTTGTATGCCAAGTGCTTACTCTCAACGCCCCAGTCAAAGCAAGGGTTAGCACATCTCCGCTCACGTAGCGTTTGCCATCTTGGGATTCTTTCAAATCAGGCATTAACCAGCAGTCATAAGGGTCAGGAGTGAACTTTAGGAAGGGTGGGCTAGTGTTTCTGTATTACGTTTTTGCAACGTTTCTTGTACAATTCTGGTATTGTGACATATCTCAATACACTCCTTTGTTGTTTGGATTCGAGCTATGTTTCATAAGATCAGTAAAGTTTGAGCCTTCCTAAGTAAAATACTCTAAAACTTTGTTCGGACGTCAATAGAAGAGGTACCCACCTTGCGTATACACGCTGCATTATTAAGTTTTGGGTTAAAATTTGCAGGTCACTTCCATAAGAATTACTACATGTGTAAGCTAGTGCTCTTACAGTATCTCCGCGATCTTGTTCGACATGCTTGTGTATATCCACAGCAATCTTGTTTGTGGCTGATGTTGATGGACGGCCAGATTTAGAGTCATATATAACAGTATGGTGTCCTTCCCTGAATAATTCCGATCCCCTGACAAATGCTTGGTTTCTCTAAATCCTTTTCATTTCCGATTAAGGTTTTCTTAGTTTGACGTACAAAACTTTATGATTTCTCTCTATGTCATTGAAAGGTTGTCCGACATAGACGACAAATAATTGCATTATAGGACGTTACATTTACCTACTTGAATATGACGACATTTCTTCCAGAGTTAGTCCACGTTCTTTCCGATCGCCCCTCGTAACCATTGACGTAATGAAATAATGTTAAAAGATGTCATGGTCAATATTAATTTTGTTTTCTTTTCTATCCTGAAGCAATGTATCAAGAGCCAGTGCTTGCGTGAATTCAGTAAGTAACAATTTCATCAAGATAAAATGTTATTTGTTGTTGGCTCTTGCAGATACCATTTGCATCATAAATTACTCAATCTTTATGTCCTTGATAAATTTTCGAGGACATATAGTATCATTTTGTTTGTCCGTCCGAATGTCTGTCCGTCAGAGACATATTAATGCAGGGATTGCTTTTTCCTTATCACTTAAGTTCTTGATACTTTGAACAAAAGTTACCCACACGGACACTGTGTCACGTGTAAGAACGATGCCCGATGGTCAGGGCAATGTCAAACTTGTTTAAAAATATAGAAATTTTGGGGTTTATGACCCTATCCTGAATAACAACCATTTAGTTGGAAAATTGTTTTAGAAGTTGCAGAAAATGTCAACAAACACAAGACAAAGTGTCTTGTGCAAGAATTTATGTCTGGAGGTCAAAGTCATGACAGGGTCAGAAGTGTTTATAAAACTTGTGTGTTCATATTCAACCTTCATGTTCATATCCCATAGAAAAGAGTTTGTAAACTTGGGGGCTTCAGTCACCTTTCAGTGACGCGTCTTGTATGTTTCCTTTCACATATTCTCCTGCTTACATTCTTCTTCATACAATTTCTGACTTATTCATATATTTTAATGTTACTGTCTCACAGACGTTCTAGAACTCTGATTTCTCTATCCAAACACTTCCAACCTTCTATTTACTTTCATAATAGGATATTGTTGGCTCCGTAATTAGTCTTTTTGAATACGAGAGTCTATCAAATTATAGAAATACTGCTTTTCTTGTCATACATATACTGTATTTAAATGATTGATAAAACGAATGGTGTTTTACGCCGCTTTCAAAATCTTTTCACTAATATCACGGCCAAAGTTCACATATTTATGGGTTTCACAATTTCTCTCCTACGATTCCGAAGCGGCCTATATACGTAGGGATTTCCCATATAAAGCAGAATGCTTCCAGTAAGGGTCAAACCCGAACCCTCTAAGTTACAAGTTCTAAATCTACCACAGAGCCACGGAGTACTGTATTTGAAATAAGGATCACAACCACTTTGAATATTACTGTAATGTGTTTAAGGAATGGAAAAAAAGTATGATATAATGGATATTCAGTACACTTTGGTCTAGATATCCTCTAAAGGGGAAAAACAACACCACTTTTTTCGTGGTAAAATGTAGTCTACTTGCTTACTGTTCATTAGTTCTACTTTCTGCAACATTCTAGATATATCGCTTGGAGAATCTTGTACTGGTGAGTGTGAGTGTTTTGACCCAAATTCAGAATGTGATGCTGACACCCATGTATGTCTTTGCGTTGACGGTTTCTATGACAGCAATGGAATTCAACCGGAGGGGGTATGTCTGGAATGTAAGTTGATCTTTATTCCTATATCATTATTTTTCTTTATAGCTTTTAACATGTTCTTGTTACTTTTACCATGACAATTTACAAACTGATGTTGGAAAAAATGTAAAGATATTTGAAAACATTATTGCAAGAAGAGCATTTTCTGTTTGTCAAAATGTTGTCGTGTTGCATTTCATACCATAATATAGCGTGATTTATATATAAAGTGAGTTTTTCAAGCCCTTTCTGAAATTGCTTAGCGACCATTTAACGACAGCCTGCAACACTTGCATGAAGACTCAACCGATAGTGTGAAAACTGTCACAGAATTGCATGCGAGCAGTTAATCCTATATCAGGTTGAACGACTTTGCTAAAATCGGTATCAAGATAGTCTCAGTTCTGAGACGTTTATAATGCTATAGGCACGTTTACTCTGCATCATACCCGTATCAAGCTCATTGTGATTTTTGGGGGCGAAATCTTACAGTGGTGCACTGTATATGTGTTCCGTCGGTTTATTCTGTATATAAGCAGATTGCAATTAATTTCAACTGATGCTGAAAGTTTTGCCTAACCAAGGATATATGATCAAATGATTACTAATGCGCTTTAAGTAATTGTTAATAACATATAAACTGGAGAAAAACTGACGCATTTGGCAGTCAGTCTTAAAATGATAAACTTGTCGAGTGAAGATGTTTTTATTTTTTGGTTATCGTAAAAAATGTTATTTGAAGTCACAAGGAACACGTATGTTTAGATTCTATTTTTTGTGTCAGTTTGAGGAAAAAAATGCCAAAATGTGCACACAAAATATAAGTGAATATTTCTCCATGATGTGATCCACTAAAACCAAAACTACGAGCTACATTCGGGAACAGTTATTGGAGAGGTCACCAGACCTCTCCAACAGTGGTGAGTTTAACCCGTTACCAAACGACAATAATTTGGACTGGTCTAATTTGAAAGCACTTGAGGACGACAAAAATAATAGTGACTGAAAATTTAAAATTTGTTTTGTGAAGGGTAAAAAACATTGTGGGAAAAGAAGAAAATGCTGGTTACCAGCATTTTCTCCTTTTCCCACAATGTTTTCTAAAGGCTTCTTCCTCAGGGGCGTCAAAAGTAGGGATTGTGTGGTAATGGGTTAAAAAGCAGACTGCCACAGAATTTACTGTCTAAATCCATTTTTCCTGCAAAATTGCTCTGATACACAGTCTGGCCGGGGGGACATGGGGGGGGGGGGGAAGCGGGGAAGTCAGGGAATGAGACAAATAGCCGCAAGTGGGACAAATCACAGTGTCTTTTACCTGTGTTTTTTGTTAGGGTCGTCAAAAACGCAAAGTTGTTTGGTAAAGTTGGTAAATGGTTAAGAAACTGCCAAGAGTGTTCAAAAAGACAGGGACAGTCCAGTTACTAAAGTTACAGCTTTATCAATAAATTCGTCTGCGTTGCATTTTTAACCATGTTCTTACAGACGGATAACTGTAATAGATCATGAATATAAGGAACCTGGCTTCAGATCAAATTTCACACCTTCCCTTCCCTAGATAGATATTCAAGGTTCAGTATGATTATTAACAAAATGTAGGTCTTATAAACTTTTACGAGCATGTAAGTTGGCGAAGGGTTAACGTGGTGTTCGTTTGATCTGAGTATCGCACTGTAGATTGAGTTTCCTTTAGAACTGTAATGTACTTGCTTCGTACAGTTTAACGCACACGTGTCACATAAAACTGACACCTCTTATCCCTCTTAATCCGTATGTTGATCTTTTGTGGGATGGGATTTTTAACAGGTTACAGAGGGTAAGTTCATTGTTAGTCTCTAGTAAATCTGCTGTTGAATACTACTTCATAAATGCACAAATTGCATGCCTGTCCACGATTCTTTGTTTCATAAGCAATATCATGAAATACGCTGTTTTAATTGTGTTCGAATAAATTTCCTCTCGATTTCTTGCAAAGTGATTTTATTCAACAACAGGGAAGATCAAAGACAATAGATGTATTACTTTGCTAAATTTATTTTTGGCGGAACTTGCCATAGCTGGTAAAATAATTTACATTAATATATTTCAGAAATTCAAATTATGAAATTTATCTCATGAAACTGCTCCGTAAACGATCGCAAAAACGAGCTTGATTAAGGTCCATATCTTCAGTTGATTATTAAAATCGGTTTGCCCCGGCATCGGTCCAAAACTCTAAACATGATGAATTTACACACGAAGGGTTGGAATGTATTATCTTTGAATATCAGCAGCCGTTGTCATTTCTTCTAAGTACAGTTAACCCATTACCACATAAAGCCGACTTTTAAAGACCCTGGGAAAGAAGCCTTTTGAAAACATTGTGGGAAAAGAAGAAAATGCTGGTAACCAGCATTTTCTCCTTTTCCCACAATGTTTTTTACCCTATCAAAAAATAAAAAAAAAAAATGCACCATTTGAGCTACTAATATTGTCAACTGCGAATGCTTTCGATTCGGACAAGTCTAAAATTTTGTCGTCTGGTAAAGAGTTAAGGCCTGCCATGACGGTTTTTAGGGCTTGGTAAAAGACGCCATATCTGAAACAAGAAATTCACAGCGACTGCAAAAGGGTGAGGATGGGTGTGTTTTTTTGTAAGCCACGTAGCCCTCAAATTCTTTTTATCCATAGATTTATCTATGTAACCTCTGTCAAATCTACATCTTGAAAGGGTTTTGGCGGGTTTTACTCCCGTTTAAATAGTATGCGAGAGGTAAGTCCAGAGTAAACGAACACACCTCTGGTGATCTGAAAATTGCTCATCCAAATGTAATTGGCAAGTTGTCTATGTTTTTTTTTTATTTCTAATGGGCCATAGACCGTATCATGTGGGATAGGTACGTGATAGTATTGTTCGACATCGCGCATACCTTGTAATGTAGTGTTAATAATGCACCGCATGCATGGCTCCCCGGTCACGTGTTCGATATTGCGCATACCTTGTAATGTAGTGTTAATAATGCACCGCATGCATGGCTCCCCGGTCACGATATGTCCCAAGATAGTTCCCAATTGATTGTAAAAGAGATTTGGGTAATAAATCGGGATTTAACTGTCACGATATGAAGAATGCTGCTGATGTCAACGTTAAAGCCAAGTAGATACTTGGAAATGCCACAAGACTATTCGCGAATATAATCGTTATTTTAACGACTGAGAGATGTAAACTTCACTGCGGTCTTGCAATATTCTTCCACGCTATCCATATGAGGTGTACAGTAGCAACGAGGTCAATGATATAAGAGATTTAGAATATCGTCTCAGTAAGTTTTTATTATTATCAATACGTTGCGCATGATGGTCTCACCTAGCAGCTCTAATGCCTTTAATTTTCTCTTTTTTTTGCGTTTTTTTCTTCTGCCTACATCTAGTAGTAACCGTGAATGTTTACATAAATACTACCATAAATGCTGGACATCGCGACTCATCTGAACGCAGCATCTCTATCTAAATCTAGATTTAGACCGAGAATGCATTAAAGACGGTTGATTATGGGCCCAGTAAGGAAGAAAAAAATACATGTAGAAGAAGAAACACAGTCAAACAACATAAAAAATAGGACCGTCAGCAACACTTCTACAGATTCTTATATAGAAGATATCATACCTTTTTCTTATGCTTTCAGTTTGCTGTTTTGATGAGACACCATCCTTTTTATGGATTTATCAAGTCTCCAAAGTTTCCTGTAACAGGATGTTTTCTATAGAATGATTCCTCTGTAGAACTATATGTTTGCACACACAATTTGTAACTCATAGTTCTGAATAAAAAGGGAAAAAAAGAGATATGATATGTTAATTATTCATTTTGTTTAATACCTGTTTCCATGTATAAATTGTCAGTTTTGCTTGAAAATTATCATAAAATTGTTGGAAGCTTTGATTTCTATAAGTTTTACAGAATAAACTCTTGAATATTTGCGTATCTTGATATAAAATTAGGAAAATGAAATTTTAATTTAGATTTTTCATGAAAGTGAAATTTATCGAAATTTTGTATTAAAAAAATAGGTTTGCAAGTTATCCAAAATACCCATCCGCAGATAATGTCTTTTTTTCTGTACAGAGTCCTACAATATATGCTACATAATATATATACTGTATATGCTATTCAAGAATTTTACAAAATGAGTTTCATTGGCAAACATGTTTGTCCCCAAAATCCATAGTTTCACCAAAAGTTTGCCATTCATTTTTGTTTTCTAAAACAAACAAGCATAGCCATATACTAGTAAACACAAGACGATGTTTTATAAATCAAATTTAAGTGACACCTTTTATTACATTCTGTTTATAATTTAATTATATTACTGTTTTCTAATGAAAATGGTGTAATATCAGTGACTCATCGGGGTAGATATGTTGGGGCAACGGGCTGATATCTGATTTCCTGCACGTTGACAACACTTTTGTTCTTAATCTACAGCAACAGACCACATGCTCGTTAATGAACGTTCTCAAAACATCTAATCTGGAAAACAAATGACCGAAGAAGTCCGTCATTTGCTAACACACAAATCTTCAGAACTACAGACAATGACTGAATCTCATTACCACTAATGATAAATAGAGAAAATATGTCAGAAAATAATCCATATAAGATAAATAAAGAAACCACTGGTAGCTGACAATTTTTTGATATTGGACGGATTGAAAGCATTGTAGGCGAAAATTCTGATTTGGGCCAAATGATGCTTTTTGTCTATAAAAAGACTGAGAGTCTCTGTTGAAAGAAGAGCGAGACCATTTACAGTATTTCCCCCCTTCCATTACATAAGTCCTCAAGACCTTGCTTTTTGGTAATGGGTTGGTAATGGGTTGATTGATTGATAGTAATAACTGTTTACACTTGTTCAATCTGTATTTACCCCTGTATCATTCTAGAAAACCCTTTTTCTCTACTTTCATTCAAATGAGCAATAATGTATTTTTGACCAATTTCCTACATGAAAGGACGAAGATTTTGAATCTTGAATCATGGTTGCAATTGTTCGTCTAGAGCTCTCAAGAAAACGTATGCTTGCTCACTCAATAACTTTTTTTGTAACGATTTTTTTCTCTAGTTGCTTCATTTTAAATACCTTTTATGAAATATGAGATTTTTTTATCTAGTGTATGCAGTGGTAAAGGTACCCATTGATGAGATATCGTTTAAGACTTTCACTACTTGAATATAACAATTTGTCAACACGATCGACTTAAAAAAAGCCATTCTTACAATGTATCGGAAAAGAGTCTTTCACAAATGTAATAGAACTCGTCCAACAAGAGCGAGTTGAATCAGCCGTTGATAGACAAAGGTGCAAATGCTCGTGTAAATGATCATACGTTTACGTGTGAGTGCTTTTCGAGTAATTGCGATTGGTTTGACGTGAAGCATAAAACTGTTGAGACTGATGGGGTTTCCATACGAGATGTCTCAACACCATTCTAGTAGATGGGTGTTTGGATGAGGTCGATTGTACGATGATGTAATTTACACCCGCTAAAATGTGGTAGCCATAGAAATGGGAGAATTGTGAAAGGGCCCTAAATGAATCGCCTCAGGAATCATGCTTGTCAGTGGGACAATTTTCAAAACCCAATATGAAATTGTCGGCCACTCATGTTCACTTCTGCCTCAGTGGGCATGGCCACTTAAACTGCTCCCATGATTTTACATTTAGTTTAAAAAGGTGTTTTAAAACACAATGATATGCAAGTGGATTATATCTGATATATTTTCATTTTTTCCAGTGATACCTACTGGCGATAACTGCTCTGTTCCCGATTCCTGCCTGGATGAAAATGCTGACTGCAATTTAACGAGTGGTATATGTGAATGCAATGAAGGTTTTTTCGACATTGGAAACGGGACATGCGTAGCGTGTAAGGAGATCACATAGATATTATTGTAGTTTCCGTATTATAATCATTTTTTAATGATCTGCAGATTCTTGCTTTGGCACTGTAGCTGTTTTTTAGCTAGTACTCATTGGCATTGACGATTTCCTTTAGAACACATACACACGAACAATCGGTGGGGATAATCTGATATCATATTGGAAATATGTTTCAGTCGAAATGACAAAGGATATCACTAAATTAGAAAGGCACTGATGAGGATTTTGGTTAATAAAGAAGGGAGAAAAGAAAAAAAGAGCTGGTAAGCATAAATGAAAAGTAATAGCAATAAATTACCTTTATTGACGCCAAGTTTCATAGAAAATACCAACTCTATAGTATTCCTCTTTAAAAAAAAGAGTAAAATAATGTGTGCTTGTATTCTTTGCAGTCATAGTTACTGCATCAGTGTAATTTTGCCCTTGAAAATGTTTCAATGCGCTGAGAAAAACAAAACAAAAAAAGACAGTAAGGTTGCAATGTTCCCAAAGAACCTTATCAACTTCAAAACTAAGTTTCAGAGACTTTTGAATGGTTAAAGAAATCTTTCAGGTGATTGCTGGCAACCTATTTCAAGGTCACAGGTAGACTATACCTCTTATTCATGAATATAAGATCTCTTCCAGTATCCACTTACTGTATAAGTATTTAACCCTTTCCCAAACGACAAAATTTTGGACTAGCACTTGAAAGCATTTGCAGACAACAATTCAACTCTTGCTGAAAAGATTATTTCTGTCCATAATAGGGTAGAAAACATTGTGGGAAAAGGAGAAAATGCTGGTTACCAGCATTTTCTCCTTTTCCCACAAGGTTTTCAAAAGGCTACTATTCCAGACCCGTAAAAACCAGGGATTGTTTGGGAAAGGGTTAAGTTACTGGTGTTTGATGAAATATTGTATTTAATTACGAGTTGATTTTTTCAAGGTTTCATTCAAATCTAAAAGCATTTTCAACAAACTTACCCGAGCGAATCGGGGGATAGAAATTGCCGTGCTGCAGTCGTAGAACAACCTGTTCGCCGATAAAATAAACTCGTAGGCAGGCAAAGTGGGTCGTGGTAGTTGAAAAAGTCCAGGGATCTCCTGCTCTCCTACACACTGCTCTGGTCTCGTAAAAGAGAGCCTAGATGGGCCCAGTCTAGTGCACTCGGCTGGTCTTTTAAGATTGCGTGTATTTTTGTAAACCGTTATTGTGTTGGGGAGCTGTTGTGGGGGGGGGGGGGGGGGTCTGGTAACTTGACTGATAGATGCCTCCCTCCCATATGCGTCCCGCAATACAAATTGAAACCAATAATGTCTAATCGACTTAATCAAACTTGGTATGTTTGATACTTCTTTTCCTCTATTACTAAATAATTCAAATGCTCTTCATTCTCGAAGAATTAAATCTAAAAGAGTTAAACCAACATTTAACGTTTGCTAGTATTTAATACAGGTACCGTTCAATTCTGCGACGTTTTGTCACTTAAACCTTTAACCCTGTATGGTTTTATACAAAGACCCTCTGTCATGTAAAGATGGCCTTTTGGGACCACCTCTGCATATCAATCTTTCTATTTCCTAAAACGTTTTATACCAATGCTGTTATATTTTACTTAAAAATGAACTAAAATGCATTTTTCTTATTTTCTTTTTAAATGCTCTTTAAATTCTAACGGTAACTAAGTAAAACACGTTTTTTCTTCAACGCAATACCTTTTCAATAATGACAAAAACATTTATGTCAGGAGCGAAATACATTTTGCTTGAAAATCAGATACGTCACTGATAAGATAATTTGTAAAGAAATTGTCACTGAAATTTTGTTAGTATAGCACTATAAGAGTTAACACAAAGCAGTCTAGTTGTATATAACAATGATAGATAAAGGTTGAACAGTTCCGATAAAAGCGTCTGAGTATAATAGAAAAGTGTCTAGTCTTGAATGTGAGAGAAGTGTGTGTTGGTAGTTTGACGGCTTCTCATGTCAAAGATTCTTGGTATGAATTGCGAGATCAGCATGTTCAACTTTTGGAACTAACCACATCAGGGCACTACACATACTGGTTAAGAATCCCAATAAACAATCATCTTTAGTGATAAGCATGAGTTGTGAAACGTTCTTTCATAATCGATGTAAGTTAAATTCTTGAAAACACTTATTTAGTGCTTTAACCTTATACCACACAATCCCTACTTTGACGAACCTGAGAAAGATGCTTTTAGAAAACATTGTTGGAAAAGGAGAAAATGCTGGTTACCAGCATTTTCTCCTTTTCCTACAATGTTTTCTAACCTTCGCAAAACAAATTTCAAATTTTCAATCACTTTTATTTTGTCGTCTGCAAATGTTTTCGATTTGGACCAGTCCAAAATTTTGATTGGTAAAGAGTTAAGATCTTGCTTCATTTATATATGAACAAGATGTCATTTTTGCAAAGGATAGCGTTTCACGCCTAACATGTTCTAAACCAATAAATTAATTAAGCTGTTTCTATGTTTAAAATAGAAATAATTTTAATGGAACATAAAAAGAAAAACACTTTTTTTTTTAAATGGTGTTTAATTCATAAGCCATAATTTCTATGGAGGCGTCAATCAGCAATTTAATGAAGTTCAGAAATAGAGTTACAAAGTTTGCTTAAAAAAGAAACCTTATCATTTGTACCTGTTCAGGATTTAAATTGGGAATGCTTAAGTTTTAGAGAAACAGTCACATTTTAATACTGTACATGGATATGTACAATAATCATATTAATAGTAGAACTCTATTTTAGTTGAATGTTTTTTTTTTCAATGAAAAGTTTCCCTTATCTTGACGTTACTTATGTCAGAAGTGATTTTTAGCTCGGTTGTTTTCGAAGAAAATATAGGGTATCGCTGTAGTTCCGATGTCGTCTGCAGCATTGTGTAAAAACTGACGTACATCAATATCACCCGTATCACTTATAAAATTATATTTAAACTGATACAATTTTTTAAATATCAAAAGGGCAACAGTTTTGCTTCTGTTTCAGTTCAAATCCTGTGTGGGGAGTGTATCGCTGATATACAATGCGTGAATGTAAATGCATCTTGTGTTCTTGGAGAGTGTAAGTGTTTAGTGAATCAATATGTAGACGAGTGTGGAATCTGCCAAATGAGTGAGTATAGAGAAGGCTTTATTTGAAATACTTCTTATCAAGCAGAATTCGTGTAGGCTGAGCATCCCTGTACTTCTGTAGTGAAAATAACCGGATATCATTTGCATGATTTGCTTTCCATGTTATGTTATTGGCTACAAAGCAACTTATATAGACAAAAAAAATCCCAGCTTCTTGTGCAGAAAAGGCGCAAAACAGTTTGCTTTGAAAGCAATGACTTTAATTCCTTGTAGATTTAAATGTTTCAATTTAATTGCTCTGTGTAAGTTCATGAATCTTAATTAGCAATTACATCTATAGTCTTGGAGATATTTTTGTGCCTTCATATTCAGTTGATGACTTACGAACTCCAATTGCTGTTTTTAAACTCTGCAATATAAATGAATTATGTTGGTTTGGGTTGACCTATCATCATGGATTGATTTATTTAAATTAGATTTGTTATGGTAGTAATTTTATAAGTTCAAAGTGATTTCCCAACAATTGATATTACCCTCAAATAGCTTTGAAATATTATATCTGCATCAGCTAAACAATAATCTTGAGGCTGTATTTTGGAAAGATTGAGTAACGTCGTATTTACGTATAAGTCAAAATGCAAACAAGGATGTGCACCAGCTATCTCAGAAGCCCACACGTTTTGTCAAGGCATTTCTTAAGGCTTATCTGAAAGTCTCGTTAAACGTACGTGCTCATACGCCAAGAAAAAATGGCATCAATTTAATCCTTTGAAGTATAAAGTGTAGTTATATGTTCTCTCCTATTCGTGTAGATTTCAAACATTGTTCATTTCTAACAATATTATTATGAGTTACATTACGTAAAATATGGCTTTGCAAGAGCCTATATTTTTCTCTTTAAAATAATAAAATGACATGACAGCTAAAATTATCAGAAATCGTTTATAAAATTTACATTTATTTTCTTCAAGTCACTTTATGAAACTCGTTCAAGTGCTGCAATAATGTGTGTTTGAAATTTTGAATAAAACTAAAACTTCGGCCCTAATTTTACCACCAACAAATAAACACGAAAGTAATTGCGATATCCACAGAAGGTAGCACGATGACAACTGAGCCACAAAAAAAAGTATAAAAGAAAACATGGACTGTAGTACAGAAGTATATCGGACGGCTGCACGTTTACTTCAAAGAGTCCTGTCGCACAGTCTTGGTCACCAGGGTCTGTATTCACCAGCCATTCTTATGAACATTCTTAATCTTATTCTTCAGAGTTTTGTCATCATGAAAGTAGCAGAACTTCTGATTGGCTAAACCATTTGGTTTAGCCAATCAGAAGTTCTGTTACTTTCATTGTCAGAAAAACTTGACTAATAAGACAAAGAATTTTCGTAAGAGTGATTGGTGAATACGGACCCAGGACTACATCTTGATGGTGCATAACCTTCAGAAACGATTGGATATTCACGTCTTAAATAGAGATAATTCTGATTACAACAGACAGGACATCTCATCTTCTTCATTCTTAATTTGTCTTTAACAGTCAACTAGTACCGAGAATGAGATTGTAAAAGAAGCTAATCTATGAATACATAACTGTGGGGAGAAACTGACATTTTATGGATCAAAGAAAATAGTTCACAATTTCCTATTACGACGAGGCTAGGAGGAATTCCTGGAAAGATACATGTCCTTGTCAAATCAAACGGCTTCAATTTTCTATGCGATCTTAGAGGACAAGTCTCTTAAGCAGTGAAAGAAATTTAAGAAGCAGTTTCAAGGACCCTTGAATAAACAAGATTTCTTCTTCCTCCTCACAGATTCCCAAAACCCGATTACTTTTGCCGTCACCAGAGTAGACTATATTTTACCGTTTGTCTTGCAATACGATATCTTCACGATAGTAAGGAGAAAGCCCAGTATGGCGATGTTATCTTCCTGTGGCAATCACGCCATTTATTGTTTCCCCCAAAGCCGGATGTCACAGGATTTCTTAAAGTGACTGTAGGGATGGCCAAATACTTTTTCGAACATTCTTTCTGACGTGTTTTTATCTGCAGACAATTACAAATCATTGTGACACCTGAAGTACAAGAGGAAAGTGTTCACTCTTTACTAATTTATAAGTATAAAATGGTAAAAGGTACAAATAGAGAATGCAAAAAGTACAATTAAGGAAATTATGTCCGCCATACATAACTGCAATATCAAACAAATCTGTGAAAGACAAACTGTTGCACAATAGGTATATTCTGTTGATTTGTTTTGCCCAAAATGGTCTTGAAAATAAAAAAAATCATTTTGTTTCTTAGACAGAAAATGACGTCTTATTTTTAATCGAGAATAAATGTTTCTTTTATTCATTCTAGAACTCCAACTTGGTGCCAACTGTTCCGGCGAAGAAATGTGTCTGGATGAAAGAAGTTGCTGTAACCCGGTTATAGGGGAGTGTGAATGCGTTGAGGGTACCTATGACAGTAATGGTGACATGCCTGGCGGGGTGTGTTTGGACTGTAAGTTGACACTTCTATTCATATTTTAATCTTTCTTATGGAAGGTGCTTATCATTTATGCAATCTTGGCATTATGCATAAACTAAGCAAAAAACCTAACTTCTGTTTAAATTTGAATTTTCAGTGATCGAAAACGGCAATAACTGCACATTTCCTGGATCCTGCGAAGATCCGAATGCAGAATGCAACGATTCTACTGGCACTTGTAGTTGTGTCGATGGTTATTTCCTTTTCTCGAATGATAGCTGTCTAGAATGTACGTATACCTTAATAATTGGTAATCTGCTCATGTTGAGTTTAGTTTTAAACATCGTCATCTAAATTGTACTAAGTATTTGACATGTCACCTTGAACGTAATTAAAATAAATTTGCTGAAATATCCATTCGGATGTATTCTTATGCAGATAATGTTGTCTTTGTGTGCTAAATTGTATAATTTCATTTTGAGAACTCAGTTTGCAAACTTTTTGCTTATTTGCTTAGGTACTAGGTTAATTCCGTGTTTAGGTTTAATCTTTCACGGCAACCAGTTCTCTAAAATCCAAGACGCCATCGAACGATTATTTACTAAAATTTTCATAAAAATCGACCACAGATGAAGACTTCATGTTCTTGGTTTTTGTTGTTGTTAAAGCAGTAGTTTTATTTCTTTTCTTTAAATTGATGGATTGATGATGCAAACTGCAACCTTAGTTCCGTATTTTAAGACGTGACGGGGGTAATCAGAAAGAACGTGGACCAGTGCCGGTATCGGAATATTGTTATAAAAAGCAATTTTGAGTTTTTACTAATTTTGAAAGTAACTTCCTTTGAGTTCTATGCACTTATTCATTCTTATTTCCATTCGCGAAGCACGTGTGGGAGCGCGTCACGTGACGTTACTATCAAGGAACCGGTCATAGCGAGGGTTAGTTCCTCTATGCTCTTGTAGCGTATGCAACATAGAGAATCCTTCAAAACAGGAAATAGTCAAAGGACACATGAACTCAGGACTAATGTTTCAGTGTTTAGTTTTTGCAAAGTTTCCAGTACAAGTGTGGCTCCGTTGGCTAGGACGTTGTTTTGGTGTAAAGTGACTTCACTCTGCAGGAATTCTGGCTAAGGTTTTTGTATCGTGTTTGGAAATTCATTTGAATATTGTGGGCATAAAACTCAGTATTGACTGTCGTATGTATAGGTACAAAATGATATAGAAGAAAAAGAGAAGAACAGAAATACTTGATGTAGATAACTCTGCCAAGTGACTTAGAAAGGTTAGCTTTACCAGCAGAGGGCAATGTTGAGGTGTTCAAAACACTGCTTTATTGTTTAGATTCAATCTCGTTAAAGTGTGCCCATCTTTCATAGCATGATACAATAAGATTAGTAAAGTGTGACCTCTCTACCCTAATGCATTCAGAAATTTCTTTAAAGATTTCGATCCTGACCACAGTTTTCTCGGGCATTAGTTGCCGAGGTATCTACATGTACATTGTGCAATACGCGTCATTCAAAAATTCCCTGTCAAAATCTCCTCGACACTTCTATATGAAAAGTCAGATGTATAAGCTATTTTCCTGTCAGTATCTCGGCGATCTCGTTTTGCATGCTGTTCTACAGCCGTTATCATTTTGTCTACAATTGATGTTGATGGGCGGCCAGAATTAGGGCCATCTTTTACGGTATCGCACCCCTTTCTAAACCATTCCGATCCACGTATAAATATCAGATTTCTTGAGTGCAGAGTCCCCTTTAACTGGTTCTAAATCGCTTTAGATTTCAGATAAATACTTTTCGAGTTCACTTTATGATTACTCTCGGCTCAAATAAAACGTCATCCAATATTTTAGACCACTAATGCAGTATATGACGTCGTTAAAATGACTAATAAGTTACCAACTTGATTATGACGAAATTGGAAAACCTGACTCAGTAACCAGATAATTCATGCTCACCTATGCAAAATTGTGTAATTCTACGTTTAGTAGTTTTCAAAGGTAGTCCACGATCTTTTCGATCACCCCATGTAATTCAATCAGGATAAAAACGACGCCCTTTTGAATGCCTTCTTGATATCATCTTTTTGTAGTACATGGTATATGTAAACAAAAAACACGTTGCATGGGAGAATGTTCTGTTTTATTTTAAACTATAATCAATACTGCTGTATCAATGTTCTACATTTTGTATTCGTCTTCACTCTTTAAAGAAAGCGCTAACAAAAAAGAGATAAATAAGCCTTACCTGATAAAGAACAAAAAAAGCTCTTCATGTATAAAAACTTTGTTCTTTTTTTTGTTTTCCCGTCCTTGTCATGTTTTTTTTTTTTAAATCTAAGCCTGTGATGCATAGTAACTAAAGGAAAGTAGATTAGAAATATCAAGGTTCATCTGAAGATCTAAAAATACTTTTTGATAGATAAAAATCTCTGTGACACATGTGACTTTGACATAGAATGTGTGCTCGTGGGCGCTACTTGTGTCGATGGATTGTGCAAATGCTCACTGGATCAATACACGGACGAATGCGGCATTTGTAACACAAGTGAGTACTTTTTGTTGGCTATTAAAGTACAGCAAGTGTGAACCTGTCCTTTCTAAAATACCATATTGGTTTATGCAAATTACTGCCTTGACAAGTTATGAATTTAGAAATATTGCAAGAGCAAATCTTATTGTACTTACGTCATACTGCACTCAAGTTTAGAATGCGTTTGAAAGTGATAAAGAATCAGTTGTACGCCTATTTTTTTCTGTACAGTTAGGCCCAGATTTACATACTTTACCTTTATTAACAAAGGTGGACAATGATAATTCATGGTGAAGCAATCATTTAAAACTCCTTTCTACTGTTAAATATCTGTGTGCTTTAGAGAGGGGAACAACGGATACAAGAAAATTGATAACCAGAATGCAATTGTGTAATAAAGAATTTCTTCCAATTATTCCGAATTTGCCATGTATAGAAATATCCCTGCAAAACACGTACACGCATAATTTCATTTTCGGAGAAATAAATGTTAATGACATGTCTATCATATGAACAAATAATGTCAGATAAAACGGAAATGAATATAGGTAACGCAATGGTCTTACAGGCGTCTTACAGAAAGAGGCTATGTCACATACATGCTCTTATTTTCTTACATGTTAAATAATCGTATACAATCCAGAGTTACCACTTGGAGCTAACTGTTCTGGCGAAGAAATGTGCCTAGATGAAAGCAGTTGCTGTAATCCGGTTCTAGGGGAGTGTGAATGTGTTGATGGTACCTATGATAGTAATGGTGACATCTCAGGCGGGATTTGTTTGAAATGTAGGTTGACGTTTTTGTTTATGAATTTAAGTTTTTACTGAAGGCCGTCAATTTGATCATCTGTGCAGTCTGGGTATCACAAACTTAAGAAAAACGTTGCATGTACTGCATTGAAATGAGATTGGCATTTTCACATATTAATTGCTAGTTCGAGAATTTTCTATTCTTCAAACTATATCATGAAGTAGAAATCCAAGGAAATATATGGCAGAGTTTTATCCCATCCTTAGATAAAAAAATTCTGTTCATAAAGTAACACTTGCATCATCTGCAATTCATTCAAGCAAAACTGAATTAGAATCCTTGACATCGGGTAAGCACGACTTGATTCATTCTCAATACACATTCACTTCACCGAAATCGCAAAACAAATTGATACAGGATTATCATCTAAAGAGGCAAAAATTGCGTTTACTAAAAAGGTATCGATAAGGTTAAGGAGACTAATTGAATCGAGCCATGAATGTTTATAAAAGTCGGTAGGTTAAATACGTATCTTTGAATGACTTAGACGATAAAGTTTGACTATGATATTATAGGGCTTCAGTAGTTAAAGAATTGGTGTTTCTGGGCCACTTTGACCATAAGCAACCACACTTTTGAATCTGGGCCACTTTGACCATAAGCAACCACGCTTTTGAATCTGAGCCACTGACCATAAGCAACCACGCTCAAAAAATGGCTACTTTAGCCATAAGCAAGCACACTTATGAAAAATTAGCCGACTTATGAAAAACTGGGCCACTAATGAAAACCTACATGTAGGCCACTAATGAAAAACTAGGAGCACGCGCTGCATCATGTGAGATACTCAGCGACTCCTTTGAACTACAATTCAATTATATATTTTTATCTACTTAGGTATCCTGTAATGAAACCAAGCCAAAGTATCTATCTTGTTTTCTAGTATATGTCTTTTATCATCATTGCTGCTTAACGCTATTTTGTTTACCTCCTCCGTATAAATTTCATGCCCGTGACTTCTTAATACGCGCATACTCCTATACTGCTCCTTTTCTGTAACTAAGCACTCTTTATAGTTATCGAAATTTATTTCGCTTTTAATAACCGACTTTTTAATTCCTTTGCACCTTTTATCTTCCTTCCCCTCTAACGTTTGATACGCACACATTTTTGCCCGGAGACCTACAAACTCAGTCATAATTTGTCCGCCTAATTCATCTTTAAACATAGCTACTACCTTTTTATTACGTCCTGTTGGTATGCCTGAAGGGTGATTTGATTGGTAGTTACTTGTATCAAACCATAATTCAACATCCTTTGCTATATCTTTATAGATATCTTCGGTCTCTATTTCGAGGATAAAACTGTCAGTATCAGTATAACACAATCTAACCTTTTTACCATATTTTTTCTTAAAGTAATTATAGTAAGCATTATACATATGTGTTTTGCTTATGTCTAAAATGCTCATCCCTAAATAAACGGGTTTGTTATATTTTATATCGGTCTTTTTCATATGCACAGCCGTTAAATTTTCAGCAAATATTGTTGCATGGTTATAGTTTGGCTTTGCTACTAGTTTTTTGTAGCGGGCTTCGTCATTAACTAACTCTATCTCTACCCTGTTTCTTACATTCTCCATTGTTTTACCAAAAACGGAGTTGTTCATTAACTTAAAAAACTCTTTTTCGAACTCGTTCTTTGCAGCTGTTCGCAATTTGATATTTAAATCGATATACGGTTTAAGACATGCACTTTCTTCAAACCTGATACCCGCATGAACTTTTGTTAGTTTTAAACCTAAATCAAGATACGTTTTTAAATCTTGGCAATGTAAAACATAGTTCCTTTTATCTCCTAAGTTTGGAATTAATTTGTCTACCTTTTCTACCTTTAAACGTTCTGGTGCTAAAGGTAAGTCATTATGTAAATCGTGTAATTCTTTAGGATATTCTAGATCAACCTCTAAGATACAAGGAGTCTGCTTCCATTTATCTAATTCATCCTTGCTCATCCATTCAAAACCGTGTGTGGGGAGAGGCCGACTCATTGCCCAAGGATACAGACTGTTTGCATCTACATATAATAAATACGCTTACTATAATTTGTGAGGATAATTTGGGCTCTGTATTTCTCGCAATTTGTTTTAAGAGATCTTCCATTTTTTTTTAGTAAAAATATATTTTTTAACTCGGTATGTAGAAGTTATCAAAGCCGCACCTGTACTTCCCATCATGTTTTTTACTCGTTAAATCTATAATAACGAAACCGTGTGGTTTCTCCCAACACTTGTGACAAAAACTTCTAAACTCCGCCTTAGACATGTCTTCGCTTACATGGTCGTTATAAATATGATTAATGTTTTTTAGGTCTTGCTTGAACAAACAAATAAAATTTGCGTTTTCTCTAACAGTTTGTCTCGGTAGCCTAAAATAGTTTTGCGAAAGATAGAAGCAGTCAACATTACTATGCCTTCCGCGAATGTAGTAACACTCGCACTTATTCTGCTTTTCTAATAGTAGATCGTCAAATATCATTAGATTCTTGTTTCCCGCGCTTAACTCACGTGGATCAGGTACATCGTCCGCTGTTTCAAAAAAACTACACTTTATATCTGAGAGAACCTTAAACGTTTTTACCCATTCTTCAACCAAAGCTGTCGGCGAAACATTTGAATCCTGTATTTCATCCCGCATATTAAATAGCTTTAAGATACCTTCTTTCGGCAGTCTTTCTTCAAAAGCTTTTTTAAGTATGCGGTATTCAGGTTGAAAAAGACTCTTACCAAAAACGCATAAATCATTGTAGTCCAACCAACCCGGTCTAAGCAAAAAGTTAAGTAAAAGGGTGGTTTTGCCACATCCCGATTTACCTACGATTAGCCCTCTAATACTCTTTGGTAATAGAGGGTTATTAAATCTTCTTGATACTATGTCGTTCCATGATAGATCGATTTTTTTTTATCCATATTTTTTTTATATATAACTTTTTTTTATTGTTATATATAAAAAAATGTATTGCGTTAAATGTAAAACGACTACTGATACGAATAACATAGAATATGCTGTTAGTAAGCATGGTAGGAATATGAAACGAGGAAAATGTTCTGTTTGCGGGACAACTAAAACCCAATTAATTAAAGCGCAGGAGGGCGGTTCAGTTTTAAACAAAATGATTAACAATATGCCTTTTGAGATGCATCTCCCTGGTCACAATTTTACGGGGCCCGGCACTAACCTTAAAAAAAGGTTAAACCCGGATTTAACTCCGAAAAAATGGAGCAAACCTATTAATAGAGTAGATAAAGCCGCTTATCATCATGACATATGTTATCTCCAAAACGATGATACGGCTACGAGAAATGCTGTATGCGATAAAAATATGTTAACGGAGCTGAAAGGCATTTATGATCCCACCTTAAGAGAAAAAATGGAAAGGGGGATTGTTTCTAGCTTAATCGGAACAAAGAAACGATTTGGAATGGGGATTAAAAAAAAAATTCGTAGATTTAGCGGAAGAACTACACAAACCCGTAAAGAGAAAATTCGAGAGGAGGAGAGTCGAAGTAAACGGTATTGATAGGATATGGGCCGCAGATTTAGTAGACATGCAAGCGTTTTCTAAATTTAATCGCGGCGTAAAATATCTTCTCGCCGTTATTGACATCTTTTCTAAATACGGTTATCTGGTGCCATTAAAAGACAAAACGGGAAAGTCTGTTGCCACAGCATTAAGGGGTATTTTTAAGGAGAGAAAACCTGAGAAGATGTGGGTAGATAAAGGTAAAGAGTTTTATAACAAAGATGTTAAAGACCTGATTGAATTGTATTCTACTGAGAATGAGGAAAAATCTAGCGTAGTTGAGAGATGGATTAGAACAATGAAAGAAAAAATGTGGAAGTATTTCTCCTCCAACTCTACGAGCGTTTACATCGACGTGTTACAAGACCTCGTTAAAGAATATAATAACACGAGGCATTCTTCTATTAAGATGAAGCCTGTAGACGCGAGTAAAAAAGAAAACGAAACCGAAGTTTGGAGAAATCTTTACCCCGATCGTTTCGAAATAAGAGATATAAAACCTAAGTTTTCCGTCGGAGATAATGTAAGGATAACTAAAAAGAAAAAGACTTTCGAGAAAGGTTATACTACAAGATGGACTGAAGAGGTTTTTACGGTTTCTGAAGTCAAAAATACGGTGCCTGTAACGTATACAATAAAAGACCTTAATGGAGAAGAGATACAAGGTACCTTTTATGAACCCGAGCTACAAAAAACTAGTCAGGAGGTGTATAGGATAGAAAGGGTTATTAAAAAGGGAAAAAATAAATCGTTAGTAAAGTGGAAGGGTTATTCCGACAAGTTCAATTCATGGGTTGATAATAGTGATATAGTAAATATTTAGGGATAATAAAAAATGAGAAATATTGCAGTTTGAAACCTTATACTACCAAATAGGCCGTTAAACAATTTCGAATTAGAAAGCGCGGCAAAAAAATTAAGATTCCTTCTTTTAGAGGAGTCATGGTACGAGACACTTTACCGAGTAAGTGTAGAAAAAAGGAATGCGGTATATAATTAAACCTCGATGACACAGGTGGCCCTGGTACGCATTGGGTTGCTTGGTATAAAAACGGTAAAACTAAAAATTACTTTGACAGTTATGGTATACAACCCCCTATTGAAATTCGAGAGTACCTAAAAAGTCCAATACATTACAATAGCGACCAGTTACAAACGGCTGGAGAGGTGTTTTGCGGGCATCTGTGCCTTTACGTACTTAAAGAGTTAGGTAGAGGTAAAGAGTTTCAGAATGTTTTAAATACTTTATTTTGATAATAAAAAATGCCTATCGATAAATTTGGAAGAATGGATTTTGTTGCCGTAACAGGAGATGATGGTGTGCCACTCACTTAC
This sequence comes from Tridacna crocea, assembly GCA_943736015.1. NCBI lineage: Eukaryota > Metazoa > Mollusca > Bivalvia > Cardiida > Cardiidae > Tridacna > Tridacna crocea. The sequence continues at coordinate 48,624,128 of OX031063.1, forward strand.
TTAAATAATAACTTTTTACGGAAAGATGGAACAACCGTCGTTACCGGATCTATAAATATGGATGGGAATACACTTACTAAGGTTAGTAATCCAACTAATCCTCAGGATGTTGCTACGAAGGATTATGTTGATACGAGTAAAGGAAAGGGTCAAAAAGGAGTCAAGGTGAAAACATTGTGGTAAAGAAAGATTTAGATATGGATGGTAATAAACTGTTAAATATTCCCTCTCCTGAAAATGATGGTGATGCCGTAAATAGAATATATGTTGATACATCGAGTGAGGCAGCTAAAAGACATTCTGATACACACACACCTTTTATTAATCAAAATGGGTATGCGGCTAAAAATTCAATAGATATGAGAGGTTTTACTCTAAATAATGTAGGTGAGCCAACTGATTCAAAGGATGTTGCTACTAAGGAATATGCGGATAGCATAAATGCTTTTACTCCAAGAGATGATGATGGGTGGAGCGCTAAGGGTACAATATTTTTAGCTAGTAAAAAGTTAGGTGGTTTAAGAACTCCTATAAACGGTCGTGAAGCTGCTAATAAGGAGTACGTGGATGATACTATAAAAGAATATGTGGATGAATACGTTGGAAAATTTAGAGACGAAAATGGAAATTTTGTTACATCTTCGGACGTAAACATGAAAAATAAAAAACTTTTTGGTTTACCTACTCCAACTGCGCAAGATGCTGCTGCTAATAAGGAATATGTTGATAGAGTAGGAAGCGATGCTAAAGGATATACGGATAGAACGAGTCAAATGTTAGGTAGGCGAATTGTCGATTTACCTAATGCCTTTTTAAAAGATAATGGTAGTTACGCCGCAACAGCCCCCATCAACATGGCTTTTCAATCTTTGAATAATCTAAAAGAACCTGAAGAGGATTCTGACGCCGCTACAAAGAAGTATGTGGATGATGCTGTAGATAAAAACAGAGAACCTAGCGCACTTACTAAAACAAATATTGTAAGTGATGATGATGGAAATGAGGTCGCGCTTTTGCTGGGTAAGGGGCCCCACTACGTGGCACAGGGTGTAATTGGAACGAGGCATCGAATTGCGCTTTTTCAAGGCAGCTTTATTGATAGTGACGCTGTAAACAAAAAATATGTGGATACTCTCGTGGCAGATAATGTTAGAGATGGGGCTCTTCCCGGAGTTGCTGAGGGAACCGTATTTTTTAAGGAGAATGGGAATTATCAGGCTACCGAGAATATTAATATGGCTTTTAAACAGTTATTAAACCTTCCTGGACCTTGTAACCCGAGTGATGCTGCTACCAAGAAGTATGTGGATGATGAAGTAGAGCAAAATAAAATATACGTAGATAGAGAATTACGAGAAAAAAAGCCCGTAATTTGTGTAGATGCTTTTTTTGACGGTGAAGAAAACGAATGGAGCCCATTTAGAGAAATGGGAAAACAATATTGGTTTCAATTTGGAAATACTAAATTTTTTGTGCCACCAACATATGGAAGACTATTAAAATATAGCGCATTTATGGAGCGTAAAGATGGAAAAGCGCTTTCTCCGAGTGATACTATCACTATTTTGTTTATTTTTTAATGAATATAACCCCCTAGAAGTTATACCGGTAAAAAAGGTTCGACTTAATGGTGATCCAAATTATAATTTTGGTGATATGGAGGGTAATTTAGCCCCTTTTCGGCCTTTATCAATTCAGTGTTCACCCTCTGAAGGTGAATTTGCAAAATTAGTTTCTATTAAAATTTCAGTGCTAATAGAGTTAGACTTATAACCATACAAATATAACTTTTCATGCATGGAAAGTTATATTTTTTGGTTAACAAAGCTTGCGTTTGATAGTTGTTTTCTTTCGACACATGGGGCATTTATCTAACCATGGTGTATCACATGTATCACACATACATATGTGGCCGCAATCGCAAAACATAACGTTGCAGGGGTTTTCGCCGCATATGATACACTCGTCTTCGCGGAATGATTCTGTGGTATTTATAGGTGTGTTAGATTCGTAAATGTATGCCCCTGGATGAAACTCTTCTTCCTCGTCTTCCATTTCTGCGTGATGCTGCGCTTCGGACCCTTCATTAGTCCCCAGAGTTCGCATTGTTGCCTCAAGACCAGCGCGCAGCAATCGATCAGTAAAAAAGAAATTCCTATCAATTTCAGTTATAATTGTACAGTAAAGCCAACCCTGAGATCTATACCCTTTCCTTTTTTCTCGAAATTGGTTAAATACATCCGCAAAATTTTCTGCTGTTCCAAAAAATGTTATATCGGTCATTGGATCATAATCACCCTCCGCATTCTCAGGCAAACAAAACCAAAAATTTTTTGCACCATGCCTAGCTAGCGCCATGCTAAATATATAGTACATTAACCCACGATATTCTTCCGATATAGTGATGATATCATCAGCATTATAAACATAAATACCTAACTCCATTAACTCATAGTTCCCCATGAAATGATATTCACCAGTAAGTTCAATCTCTTCAAAGTCCGGGGTTCCAAACCACCCACAAATTCGATTTCTAAAGTGTTCTTCTAGCATATTACGTACCTCCATTTTATTACTAGGATATTTTTTTCTTAAGTCAAAATCAATAGTTTCCGAAACAACCGCACTAGCTCCGGAGTAAACATCAAACGTGGTTCGCCTAGCTATATCCAAAATTCCATCGCCCCAACTCATTTTAATTAGGGGAAAAAATTTTCTTAAGCCAAATATGCTGACCCAGTTTTCCTAAAAGCGTCCTAGTTTTTTTTTAGTGACCTAGTTTTTCATAGGTGTGCTTGCTTATGGCTAAAGTGGCCATTTTTTTAGCGTGGTTGCTTATGGTCAGTGGCTCAGATTCAAAAGCGTGGTTGCTTATGGTCAAAGTGGCCCAGATTCAAAAGCGTGGTTGCTTATGGTCAAAGTGGCCCAGAAACACCAATTCTTTAACTACTGGCTTCAATGTTAATTTGAAATTTCAGTGATCGAAAATGGTGATAACTGCACGATAACTGGATCCTGCGAAGATTCCAATGCAGAGTGTGACGATACTACTGGCACTTGCGAATGTGTCGATGGTTACTTCCTCTTTTCGAATGATACCTGCCTTGAATGTATGTATACCTATATACTTTTGCTATCGTTTTTATGCTCAGATCCGAAAATCTAAACCCTGTGGAACTGTTTACTTCCATACCTTACTCGGCTGCAGAAAAATCAATTTCTCAAACGTCGACAAAACCAAAACCACGGTTGAAGGATATTTGAAAGAGGGTTATAGCCGTCCCAAAAATTGTTCTCAGACAATACAATCTATAACCTGAACACAAGAGCCTTGCAAAGCACAAAACTACTCGTGCGAGAGTACTACCAAAGTAAACGTTTGTTTTGGCGACAGAACATATAAAATTTGAGTTTTGAGTTCTAGATCGTCTGTTAAAAAAACATGAGAAATGATGCGAAAACTTAATGGCAAAAATAATTCAAACAGTATTGATCATCTTCTTGCTGATGAGGGAAATTTTACATTTTTACACAAAATTCCGAATGTGCTGGCTAGTACAACTGCCAAGAAATCTTGCCAACTGTACCAAACAGCGACAGTTTAAATTTGTCCCAAGTGAAAACATTTGCAGACGACAAAATATGTATGACTTAAAAATTGAAACTTGACTTGGAAGAGTTGAAACATTTCGGAAAAGAGAGAAAATGCAGGTTCTCCATTTCCAACAATGTTTTCAAAAGTCTTCTATTCCAGGGTAGTGAATACGGGGATTGTTAGTTAAATGGTTAAACAAATTATTCATTAACGTCAATAATACTTCAGGACGTAAAAGAGAAGGCAAAACTGCATTTTAAATCCAGTACGGTGGAACATTATAATTATGAGTTCACTATTTAAGAGCTAAAAAAGACTCCTAAAAAAGTAATGACACTGCAGCCAGGTCTGGCAATACCCATTATTGATGTCTAATACTATTTATAACAACTTAAAACGATTCGTAAATGACTGCCTAGTTCGTTCTGTTTTGTCTTCTTTTTAGAAAATTTAGCTTATTATAAAATTTAACTTATTTCCACATCCAAGAGCGGATTTAGTAAAAGTACTCTTGATCATTTATTTCGCTTCATTAATTCATACCATTCCATCCAAGTCCATACAATTCAAATTACATCTTCCATCTATGAATGAATACAAAACAACTACAAATAGTTATTAGCATCTATATTGCTGGACACGTTTTAAAGACTATACATGCTCAGCCTAGAACTGAATATTACCAATTTTGTTGTCAATTTATCATGCACATGTAACACGCCTGTCAGTGCAAAGTTCAATATTCAATATCCTCCCAAAAATAATAAAATATGCCCGTCTGCTTCATATACAGTACGTGTGTATACACAGATTAATTATCATTTAGACACTCCCTCTAGTAAGAAGATATAGATGACAAAAGATGAAAACCTTTTCAACTACGTATCAATTTTAATCAGGAATATGCAGAAACAATGAAATTCCCGAGAGACTTCGATATCTAATTTCTGTTTGGAATAAAACGGAAAATATTATTTTCGGCATCATCATCTATTAAAAATTGAGCTTTCCAGTTTTTAGAACAGAAATAAAGTGAATCCCCTGATCTTCAGATGAAAAATAACCATCACATTACAGCATGTCACACCCTCCCCCTATCATCTAAATGTCGCCTCGACATTTCTTTTTTAGTTTTTCTTCTAAGCTATAGACCATTGTAAAACCCAGATTGACATAAATAGATGATCATTATGCCGTTCTAAGTTTGTTACCAGCACTCTGTCACCAGGTTGCAGTTCAATATTGCCCGTAAATTTGTCGTATTGCTCTTTTACTTTTTTTCTGCTCTTCTCCACATTGTATGCACAATTTGGTATGCCTCTCGCATAGCTTCTTTTTAAAAATCAGCAAAGTTTTCGTTTGCTCCTCGACCATAACCCTCATTTAAACCAAAGCCTAATTCATGTAGGGACGTGGAGAACGACAAAAGAGTAAACAAAAAGGTCAAAATCCTGTGGATTCATTTCTTATGCAGTTGCAGATATCTATAGGCCATCTTACTGACATGCTTCTGTCATTCTTTCTGATTTTAACGTTACTAGCTCTCAAACATAAAGAGCACTTTTTCTCAAAAGTGGTGTCATTTCTCAAATCAAAGTATCAGGCCCATTACACAAAGTATTAGGTCCTAAAAGATACGTGTATTTCAATAATAACAGAATAATCCATCAAAAATCCTAATTAAATGTTCATCACCATAAAAAGTTACATATACACAGCGTACCAAAAAAGCAGATATGAAGGGCTGCAAAGATGAAAGTAACATTAGGTATCTCAAAATCTCTGGTCCAAAATGACTGTATAAAACATACAAGTAAAAATCACAAACCTCCTTTCATATCGTTAAAGTGTACTTGTTTACGTATGGGAGCTAGAACGTACGTATCAGGGTCTTTGATACGTAATCTCACTATCGGTATGATAAAGTAGAAAGCAAGCTCAAGAAGTTTCTATTCTTTGTAGCCCTCATCCAGCAGTTTCAAATCATGAAAATATACGAAAGCAAAGTCAGTCAGAGATCATTTTAAATACCACATCAAATTCTTAAACGGCTGTTGTCTTTTATACAGAATATATGGTTGTTGGTGTCGTGATATTCTTTATTTTTGACCCTCCTGTTATACTTACTTTCTCTACAGATTCATGTCTTTATAAAGTGGGCTGTTAGTTTTCTGTTTATAAAGACTTAAATCAGATTGGCTAAAAGAAGTACCGTCATTGGACTAAGGGATCCTTCTTTTTTAAAGATGGTAATATAAAATCACTTTGTAGGGCATAAATGTTATTGTATCTTGTATCTGTTGTATCTTACAAACATGTCAATGGTGAGTGTATTTATCATCTCAATGTTCAGTTACACTGAACATTGAGATGATAAATACACTCACTACTGGCCAAGTGCAGCATTTGTCGGGTATTCACACAAAAGCAGGATTTATACAACATAACCTTACCTATAAAAAGCTGATAAACTGATCCGCAACAAAGAAATTCGTTCGTTTTTTTATATCCTTTTCTTTGTAGTTTTATCTAAAAATATCAGCTTGTAGTGTATACTGCCTCTAAAAAAAAGTAGACTTGAAATGTTAAGAGCAAAAACAATATTTGAAAACCGTTCTTTTAAAGATAAAAATCTGTGTGACGCCTGTAACTATGACGTAGAATGTGCTCTTGTTAACGGTTCCTGTGTTGAAGGATTGTGCGAATGTTTATCGAATCAGTACACAGACGAATGTGGCATTTGCAATATGAGTAAGTACTTTTGATGGCTTTTAATCTCTAGCTTAGAAAAAATCTACCTTTTCGACGATGTAATAATTGAACGAATTCGGTTAATGCAAAATATTGGCAAGACAAGGCATGGCCATAGAAATTTTTCAGCAAAGCTTCAAATTCCTGTTACGTTTTTGCAAATGATTTTTTTTAAACAACAGAGATTTTAATGTGTTTCTTCTGAAAAACTTTCTTTTTGGCTGCATACACTAGCTTTTTGGTTTTTATACTCCTGCAAAACTAATGTTTTCGCGGGTATACTGGAATTAACCTGTCTGTCCGTCCGTCCGTGTGTTTGGTGTATGTCTGTGTGGTTGTCTGTGTACAAACTACGAACTCCTTCTACATTTTGCTGCTATTGAAAGTTTGTTCTTACATTGATCGTATATTAAAGTTGTGCAAAACGCAGCTTTCTATCATCTACTCCCTACGATTCCAGGGTAATCTCCTCTTGAACTTCGTTTTTTTGTTAAATTGCCTGTTTCTGAAAAGCGTTGGCAGGAGTATTAAGTCACACTCGGAGACAGCTGTAGTTTTTAATTCAGTTGCTTATTACTTATATACGCCATAGAATGGGAAGAACGAAAGCAAAAAAAAGTAAAAATCGTTAATATAGTTATTTTTCTAGTAGTCTGTGGTAGTATTACAAAATGGACTCGAACAAACGTTTCTAAGCAAAACAGGAGTTTTTTTTAACAAAAACTAGGTTGGCGTCTGCCTACTAGATTAATGTTAAAGAAAGAGAAAATTGTAATAAAACACCGATAGAAAACAAATATCTGCTAGATACGAAATATGAAAAAGAAGATAATGTGCTTCAATTGTGAAAAATTCGTATACAATCCAGAGCTTCAACTTGGAGCCAACTGTTCTGGCGAAGAAATGTGTCTTGATGAAAGCAGTTGCTGTAACCCGGTTCTAGGGGAGTGTGAATGCGTCGCGGGTACTTATGATAGTAATGGTGACATGTCTGGCGGGGTTTGCTTGAAATGTATGTTGACGTTTTTTTCTTTATATATAAATTGAAGGTTTTGCAGACGGTTGTTATTATAATATGTGCACCCTGGATATCACCCACAGACTTTTATATAATATTTAATTTAAACGAGATAAGTGTTTTTAATATTAGATAACACATTCAATTTATATTGTTTATTCTGAAACTATAGTCATGGAATCAGTATTTAAAGAAATATATGGCAGAGTTTTGCTATTTATCTATTTTACGTATTGCTAAATCTATAGATCTATTCTTTTAGTTTAATAACACTTATATTCTCTAAAAGTCTTAAAAGCAAATGTCATTCAGCATCCTTGACAGCAGTTAAAAACGATTTTACTCATCCTAAATATAAAGCCACTTGACCAAAAGAACTAGAAAGATTAAAAAACTCATATGCACTTTGATCGTTATATCTCATTAAGTTTGTACAATATGATTTTTTTATTGTTTTTCTTTTTGAACTTTGTTGGAAATATATATGGAATTTAAAGAAAAATGAAAGCTAGCCATGAAAGTTTACAAGACCAGCCAAGGGACACTTACATATGCAATATAGGATAACTGAAAGTGGTTGGTTAAGACGATTTTATGACTCCAATGAAAATGTGATATTTCAGTGATCGAAAACGGTGATAATTGCACATTACCTGGATCCTGTGAAGATCCGAATGCAGAATGCGGCAATTCTACTGGCACTTGCACATGTGTGGATGGTTATTTCCTTTCCTCGAACGATACCTGCCTGGAATGTATGTGTACCTGTATAAGTTTGTTATCTATTCATTTGTGTTCATTTCCGAAAGTCAAGATTCAGGCTGAACGCAGCATTTGACAAATCTGGTGTATTGTATGAAAGCTAGTTATTGATTGAGCTGGACCTTGCTGATCGTATTGTTTTTTCGTGTGAAATTGTGGTTACTAACGGATCATTTTTTACTTTTCTTTTTTTTATTTATTTATTTATTTTTATTTCTATTATTACTTTAAGATAGGTACATGTAATATGAAATCACTTTCACTTTATATGATAAAATTTTTAATTGTATCCTGCAAACTTATGTCAGAAGTGAGTGTGCTCAACAGACATCAGAGCAGTATGCATGTTCTGCGTTCACCTGGCCAAGTAAAGCGTTTTTAGGTATTCACACCAAACCACGAATGAAACAGCCTTAGCTTCTCAATAGAAGAGCTCTTCCTTTTACACAAAGTTTGTTTCTTTTGCTTTTTGATATTCTTGTCTTGGTAAAAATTCCTGAAATGTAAACTTCTTAAGTGTGTTGTCTTTAAAAAAAAGGTAGATAAAGTCAATCGTTCTTTTAAAGATAAAAATCTCTGTGACACCTGTGACTATGACGTAGAATGTGCGCTTGTTGGCGGTACCTGTGTTGATGGATTGTGCGAATGTTTATCGAATCAGTATACTGATGAATGTGGCATTTGCAATATGAGTGAGTACATTTGTTGGCTGTTAAACTATAGCATAGAAAAACCTGCCTTTTGGACAATGCAATAATAAAACGAATTTGGTTAATGCAAATTTATTAGCAAGACAAGGCATGAAGTAGAAACATTGCAGCAGAGCTTCAAATTCCTCTTTTTTTGTGTTGCAAATGATTTTTCCCTAAAATTTAGAATCGGTTTGCATAAGGCTTAGGATAAGTTATTAGGTGTCTTGTGCTACGTAGATTCCAAGACAGTTAATCATCTCAACAAAAGCGGTTTACGAAATTTATTTTTCCCTAAAATTTAGAATCGGTTTGCACAAGGCTTAGAATCAGTATTAGATGTCTTGTGCTAGGTAGATTCCAAGACAGTTAATCATCTCAACAAAAGCGGTTTACGACGGGTGCGTTCCTTCTAAAAACTTTCAATATAGCTACATAAACTAGCCATTTTTATTTCTACTTGTACAATGTACAGAAGAGGAAAACGAAGAAAAAAAGGTAGACACCCAAAATACCAGTTATCTATTCAAATAGTCTGTGCTAGTATTCCAAACATTTCGTTGCGATACAGGAATAGATTTAATTTTTCAACAAACAATTGGGTTCTGTTCTGCATGTTATATTATCAATATAGAAAGTTTAGATAAAATCACCCATGTAGAACAAAAAGCCTACAGGTACAAATATTAAAAAGAAAATAATGTGCTCTTTTATCTTGCAATGTTAAACGATCGTATACATTACAGAGTTACCACTTGGAGCCAACTGTTCTGGCGAAGAAATATGTCTAGATGAAAGCAGTTGCTGTAACCCGGTTCTAGGGGAGTGTGAATGTGTTGAGGGTACCTATGATAGTAATGGTGAAATGCCTGGCGGGGTTTGCTTGGAATGTAGGTTGAGTTTTTTTTTTTATAAATATAAGTTTTGTTGACAGCAGTAATCATATTAAACTGCGCTGTCTAGAAACAATACACAGACTTATTAGCCCATTACCAAACGACAATATTTAAGACTGGTCCAAAGTGAAAGAATTTGCAGACGACAAAAAAAATTGACTGAAAAGTTGAAATTTGTTTTTTGAAAGGTAGAAAACATTGTGGGAAAAGGAGAAAATGCTGGTTGCCAGCATTTTCTCCTTTTCCCACAATGTTTTCTAAAGGCTCCTTTCTCAGGGGCGTCAAAAGTAGGGATTGTGTGGTTCTGGGTTAAACTTGTTGTATAATATTGAATTCTGATGAGATAACTGTCATAGTGAATCGATAGCAATTTCAAAAATATTTTTGTCTACCCTTTAACCAATGTCATCGAATAAGCATCGCAGAAAATCATTGCAGAGTTTTGCTTATTTTATTTATTAATAAATTTATAGATCTGCTCATTTAATTTAGTAACACTTATGTTTTTCCCAATTCTTAAAAGCAAATTTCATTCAGTATCCATGACGACAGTTGAACACGATTTTACACATCTTCAGTGTGGAGTCCTTCGACTGAAATAATAAGAAAGACAAGAAAAGGCGTATTCACTTTTAGAGGTAGTTGATCATTATCTTGTTAAGTTTGTATCGTTTGATTATTATTAAAAGAATTCTTTCTTTCTGAACTTTGTTGAAAATATATGAAGGAATCGAAAGACAAAAATGAAGTTAACCATAAAGGTTTACAAAAACGGCCAAGAGATAATAAAATATGTGATTAAGGATAACTGAAATTTGCGAGTCTGATTATTTCAATTTTTTGACTCCATTGAAAATATGAAATTTCAGTGATCGACAATGGTGATAACTGCACATTAGCTGGATCCTGTGAAGATCCGAATGCAGAATGCGACAATTCTACTGGCACTTGCACATGTGTAGATGGTTATTTTCTTTTCTCGAACGATACTTGCCTGGAATGTATGTATACCTGCATTATTTTGTTATCCGTTCAATATTTAGTTCCGAAAGTCAAAATCCAAGCTGAACGCAGCACTTGACAACTCCCATGTAATGTATGAAAACTAGTTATTGTTTTTTGCTTAGCGAAATGTTGTATATATGTGTGAAATTGTCGTATTTCATTTTCGGAACTAGTTTTTTTCTTACCGAAGTCTACTTTCCGTATTAAATACTTTTTCTTCTCAGGGAGAGGTTAATTATTTAGAAAGAGCATGAAATTGAGGTAAAACTAGGGAAACAAAAGGCTAAAAGAGATGTACAAGCGTTATCCGAAAAAGGAATATGAATATTTATTTCGGTCCAGGGCCATCTCAAAAGGTGCTAGACAATCGATAAAGGTAATCAGTCTTCAGAGATGGTTCGCTGGCGATCGTCTGCTCCTGCAAAGCACATTTTTGTAACCCCGACCCAAAACGCATTGGAGGGTGTACACTGGAATCGCCATGGCTGTGGTCCGTCCGTATGTCCGTAGACACAAATTTACCCAGAGCAATAATCTTACAGTTTTTCACATACTTAACTCTAATTTACACACAGGGTTCCTATATATATGAAGTTGTGCATGTTCAATTTTCATGACCCTGCTGCAATTTGTTACGGAATTATCTACATTTGAACTTTTTTCAACTCTTACTTTTGTATATAACCACTCTGCATTCTGTGACAAAGACCTGTTTTAGTGACAAGGACCTGGTGGGGTATATTCACGTTTAGTGATAGCTCTAGTCAATAGCTTAATTTCAAAAGTTAGTTTTCTGAGAGTCGAAATAATGTACTTTTTTGTATTAAGGTCGACTCCGAGAACGATAGCGGTCTTCGATCCTACAGAGAGGGTTATGTTTAGTCGAACCGCAAGCAGTAAAACCTAAAGCCAAGATATTGGGAATATACATTTTTTTTGTGACATTACTATGTAGTATGAAATTAATTAGAATGCGCTGCTGCCTAACCCCAGTGGCGCAGTCGGTAGCATAGAGGACGTGAGATAAAGGAGACACTGGTTCGTTCCCCGGCACGACAAATTCATTCCTGTCTCACCGCAAACTGCTGTGTTGACGATGGTTATGTATGAAAACAGCCAGTGGCTTGAAAAGAATATTGTGTGTAGCACTGGTCAAAGAAAGCAAGAATAGGTGCACTTGCCGCAGCAATTCGACCGCAATAATTTTGAAAACGCGTTACACATCATTAATTAGAATACTCTGGCCATAGACATACTTCTTGAAACTGACTAATGTATACAAAACTTAAAAGATAGTAATTTGCAGCTAGTAAGAAAATATGAACATGTTTATCTGACGGGCCCCTGTTTTTACCAGCATAATATGATCCCAATACACAATCTTTGCTACCGCTTACGATATCCCATGGCCTTAATTTAGAGGTTGTTACTTAGATTTTTCACATCTAACCAAATTAAAAGATATATATAACTGAAATTTATATGAAAAAAACAATACAAATCATCAATAATTAAGAATCATAAAAATTACAAAAAAATAAAATGTTTTGGTGGTGTTCCCACAAAAAGCTCCGTATCCTCTTAAGGTATCTTTAGATTTCGCGCCAGGAATAAAAGAAAAAAAGAAACATTATGGAAATGCTAAGTGACTGGTGCGTGACTTATGACGCTTGTATTCCATAACAGTCAGCCAAAACGTAGCATCCTGTCCATCAGTAGAACCTCGATTTTTATCATATTGTAATTGACAGCATGTAATGACATGAAAATGAACCTGAAAAACCTGAACACAGATTATCCATATACCCCTTTCTATACGACTCGTGCTCTAGCAAACGAGAGTTGAATGCATCTCCATTTCAGTATATAAAGTATTTATTAAGTATCTGAAGCTACTAAAGGTATGCATTGCCGGTGTTAAAATTGATTTAAGATTTAAACCGTTTCACTTAAAAAGTATATGAAAAAAAATGTGAAGATCAAAGTCTTTTATTGTACGTTCGGTTTTAGTCGCTGGTAGAGAATGAATATCAAAACTAAGTTAAAAGTTGTCAGGTTGCTCTATTTCTAGCGAACTCTTTACTGATTTTGAAACTACTTTTTCTGCCAACGCTTAACATTTGGCCAGAGCACACAACTACAGATTGTCATCTTCACAATATTTTCCATGCTTGTAAATGCATGATTTAAATTTGGAAGCATTTTAACACCCGCGTTTTTTCTTGCTATCCAGCCTGAAAGTTTTAGAAAAAAGAATGTCTCCTATCATATCCATTTTCTTGGTGTCGGTTTTTTTTTTGTGTGTGTATGTGTGTGTGTTGAAATCTTTTCTTGAAATTATTGTCTTAAATCTAAACTTGTCATGTATACTCTCTTTAGAAAAAGTAGATGAGGTTCACATTAATTTTTGAAAATCGTTCTTTTAAAGATAAGAATCTCTGTGACACCTGTGACTATGACGTAGAATGTGCTCTTGTTCGCGGTACCTGTGTTGAAGGATTGTGCGAATGTTTATCAAATCAGTATACAGACGAATGTGGCATTTGCAACGAGAGTAAGTACTTTTGTGGGCTATTTAACTCCGGATGACAATGATTAAATGAATTCTGTAAAGCAAATTATTGGCTGGACAAGGCACAGTTCTGGAAAACTTGCAGCAGAAAATAAAGTTCTCTTACGTCGATGCAATGAATTGTCTTTTTTTGGAAAGTTTAAAATATGTCTGCGTATCGTGTATTGTACCACTTGTGGCTGTGTATGTTCCACACAAAAAAAAAACTACGAAAGTCAACAAAAGCGGTTTACGATAAGTGCGTTACTTCTGAAAAAATTTGCTATATAGCTGCACAAACCAGCTATCGTATCCTTTTTTAATTCTTTGGTTTATAACTTGCATACTGTACGAAAGGAGAAGAACGGACAAAATAGACAACCAAAATGTAGCTATATATTCAAGTAGTCTTTGCTAAAATTTCAGATTTAGCTGATTAAACCTTTCCTTGTAAACAGACACTGGCTGTTTGACTTTTTTCGATGAAATAAACTTCTGGTCCGTCTACTACATAAACGTTAAAGAAAGAGAAAGTTATAATAAAAACAACAATAAAAACCAAAGATCTACCAAAGATATGAAATGTGAAAAAGCAGGTAATGTGCTCTATAACTTGCACTGTAAAACGATCGTATATAATCCAGAGCTTCCTCTTGGAGCCAACTGTTCTGGCGAAGAAATGTGTCTAGATGAAAGCAGTTGCTGTAACCCGATCCTAGAGGAGTGTGAATGTGTTGAGGGTACCTATGATAGTAATGGTGGTATGCCTGGCGGGGTTTGCTTGGAATGTAGGTTGACCTTTTTGATTATAAATCTTAAGGTTTTGCAGGCAGCAGTTATTATCTTGATCTAAGCAATCTAGATACAATACACAGACCTAATCAAATGATTGTATAATACTTAATTTAAATGAGATAAGTGTTATGGTGAATCGATAATATTATTGGTTATCCCTAACTCTTTACCAAACGACAAATTGATAGACTGATCCAAATTCAAAGCATTTGCAGACGACAAAATAAATGTGACAGAAGAATCGAAATTTGATTTTGGAAGGGTAGAAAACATTGTGGGGAAAAAGTAAAAATGATGTTCATCAGCATTTCTCCTTTTCCCACAATGTTTCAAAAAGACTGCTACCTCAGGGTAGTCGGAAGTCGTCATTGTGTGGTAAAGGGTTAAACTTGAGTCATTAACCAATTACCAAACAACAAAATTTTAGGCTTGTCAAAATTGAAAGGAATTGCAGACGACAAAATAAAAGTGACTGAAAATTTGAAATTTGTTTTGTTAAGGGAAGAAAACATTGTGGGAAAAGGAGAAAATGCTGGTTATCAGCATTTTCTCCTTTTCCCACAATGTTTTCTAAAGGCTTCTTTCTCAGGGGCGTCAAAAGTAGGGATTGTGTGTAATGGGTTAATTAAGTATCAAAGAAAATATATGAGAGAGTTTTGCTTACTTTATTTATTGATTAATTTATAAATCTGTTCATATTGTTTAATAACACTTACGTTTTCTCCTATTCTTGAAAGCAGATTTCATTTAGTATCCTAATCACACTTATGCAGGATTTTACTAATCCATAATGTGCAGTCATCGACTGATATAAATGAAAAAGAAAAAGGCATTGTTATCTCATTTAGTTTGTACCATATGATTTTTATTTTAACATTAATATTAATATTATTATTATTTGTTGTTATAGAAATTCAAAGGAAATAAACGAAATTATTTTAAGTGAAATTAAGCTTACCATGAAACTTTGCAAAAACTGCAAAGAGATACTTAAATAAGTAATTTAGGATAACTGAAACGTGTTACTTTGGTTGTGTCAATTTTTTGACACCAATAAAAATGCGATATTTCAGTGATCGAAAATGGTGATAATTGCACATTAGTTGAATCCTGTGAAGATCCGAATGCAGAATGCGACAATTCTACTGGCACTTGCGAATGTGTGGATGGGTATTTCCTTTTCTCGAATGATACCTGCCTGGAATGTATGTATACCTGTATAATTTTGTTGTCTATTCAATGTTCAGGTCCAGTTTCGAAAGTCAAAATTCTAGATGAACGCAGCATTTGACAAGTCTAATGCACTGTATGAAAACCACTTGTTGATTTGGCTGAGCTAAATGCCTTTTATGTGAAATTGTGGTACTTCGTTTTTTAAAGCTAGTCTTATATTTACCAAAGTCTCGTTTACTTTTTCTACATAGGGTCTAACTTTGGACTCAGTAACAGCATAAAATTTGGATAAAACAAGTGAAACACACGACCAAAAGGGACCTTTTATACTCTTATATTTGTTGAAGCTAATACATATTTAAGTGAAGGAAACTGCTAAGATAAATGATAAATTTTCATTTTCAATATATATAAAATTTAAAGTCTAAGACAAAAAGGAGAATTTTCGGTAAAAGTTTCAGGAAAATAAAACGAATATTAAAGAACTCATGGCACTTTGAAGAAAAAAATGGACCTATGAAGATTCGACACATTGACATAAACTCTTACAGGGAACCTGAAAAAATGTGCAGAATTTCTTTCACAATCAATCGGTTATTTTGTGTGCAATTTAAGAGCAAAATCAACGAAGAAATAATCACCCTTTGATGTACAAATTTAAATGTTATAACGAATTCTGTCTTTTATATATCAAGAAAGTTCTTGGGTATGGATGTTTTTGCTGTATTTATTTAATAATTTCTCCAATACCTTACTTTGTCTGAACCCTTTCCCAAATAATCCCTGGTTTTCACGGGTCTGGAATAGTAGCATTTTGAAAACATTGTGGGAAAAGGAGAAAATGCTGGTAACCAGCATTTTCTCCTTTTCCCACAATGTTTTCTACCCTTTTGTAGACGGAAATCCTCTTTTCAGCAAGAGTTGAATTGTCGTCTGCAAATGCTTCCAATTTGGTCTAGTCCAAAAGTTTGTCGTTTGGGAAAGGGTTAAATTTTTTGTTGCTTAAAAGAGTGTACTGCCCGTTTAGTTCCATATGTATCCATGCGTATCTATGAGTCAAATGAGAATGGAAAACAAAAAGGAGTTATTGGCATATGCCTTACGTATCTTATTTACTTTTTTTAAAATAGTAGATAATATAAATCACACTGCATGATAAAAAGGTGTGTTGTATCCTGCAAGGTGTGATTGTTTTCATCAGCCATCAGAGCAGTGTCCATGTTATACGTCGAGCTGACCAAGTGCAGCATTTTCGGGTATTCACACCAAAACACGATTAAGACACCCTTACCTTACCAATAAAAACTCTTTCTTTAGAATGAGTTTGTTTCTGATGCATTTTGATTGCATTTTGATATTTTTTTTCTTTGATATATTGTCTTAAAAATCTTAATTTGTCATTTAAACTGTCTATAGAAAAAATAGATAAGGCCAATGTTATTTTTTTGAAAATCGTTCTTTTTAAGATAAAAATCTGTGTGAAACCTGTGACTTTGATGTAGAATGTGCTCTTGTTGGCGGTACCTGTGTTGATGGATTGTGCGAATGTTTGTCTAATCAGTATACGGACGAATGTGGCATTTGCGATATGAGTAAGTACTTTATTGCTGGCTTTCAAACTCCAGCTTGTGAAAACCTTCCTTATCGACAATGCAATAGTGGAACAAATTTTGTTAATGCAGATTGTTCACAGGACTTGGCATGACCTTAGAAACTTTGCAACAGATTTTCAAACTTTTCTTACCTTGTTGCAAATAGATTATTTTTCCTACAGTTTAAAATGGGGTTGTATTGGTGTGGGATCAGTTTTAGATAAAAATATGAAAAAGATTATAATGTTGTCTTTATCCTGTAATGTGAAATGATCGTATACAATCCAGAGCTTCCACTTGGAGCCAACTGTTCTGGCGAAGAAATGTGTCTTGATGAAAGCAGTTGCTGTAACCCGGTTCTAGGGGAGTGTGTATGCGTTGAGGGTACCTATGATAGTAATGGTGATATGCCTGGCGGACATTGCTTGGAATGTAAGTTGACGCTTTTATTTATTAATCTTAAGGTTTTGTGGACAGCAGTTATCATAAAAATCTGTGCAGTCTAGATACCATATACAAATTATTAAATTGTTGTATAACATTTAATTCAAATGAGTTTAATGTTATCGTGAATTGTTTGCAAAATAAAAAAAATATGGTCTTTCCTTAAACTAGAACCATTAAATAAGTATCAAAGGAAATATATGACAGAGTTTTGCATGTTTTATCTATCGATTAATTTATAGATATGTTCATGTTATTTTATAACACTTACGTTTTCTCTAAAATATACGTTTAAAAAATATTATTGTCTATTCTTAAACTAAAGCCATTGAATAAGTACCGGAGAAAATCATTGCAGGGTTTTTATCGTTTTATTTATTGATGAATTGATAGATCTGTATATTTAGTCTGTTAATACTTTTGTTTCTCCATTCTTGAAAGCAAATTTCATTCAGTATCCTTCACAACAGTACACACGATTTAACTCTTCCCCAATATGAAACATTTCGACCGAAATTACAAGAAAAAAAAGATAGGGTACAATCACTTTGAGAGACACATGATCGTTAGCTTATTCAGTTTGTACAATATTATTTTTTTAGGCGGGGTGAGCTTTTTTTTCTTTATTTCATTTTTTTTCCTTTTTGAATTTTATGCGTATGTATGAAAAAAAGTCAAAGCTATCATGAAAGTTTGCAAAAACTGCCAAAAGATACTGAGAAATGTGATTTATGATAACTGAAATTTGTGAGTCTGATAATTACGATTTTATGACTCCATTGAAAATGTGAATTTTCAGTGATCGACAACGGTGATAACTGCACATTACCTGGATCCTGTGAAGATCCGAATGCAGAATGCGACAATTCTACTGGTACTTGCTCATGTGTGGATGGGTATTTCCTTTTCTCGAATGATAGTTGCCTGGAATGTATGTATACATGTATAATTTTGTTATCTATTCAATATTCATATTTAGTTCCGAAAGTCAAAATCCTAGCTGAACGCTTCATTGGACAAGTCTGGTGTTATTGTATAAAAACCATTTGTCGATTTTGCTGGACCTTGCTGCGCTAAATATCTTTTTGTAAGAAATTGTGGTATTTCGTCATTCTTATCCAGGTCTACATTACGTATTTATTGCCTTTTTCCACTACGGTACGAGGTTAAGTCCGCATTCAGAAGCAGCATGAAATTGGGATAAAATTAATGAAACAAAATGCCAATAGCTTTTTTAACCTTAGATTATTTTGAAACCCTACAGTGAAGGAAACTGCCAAGATCAATAATATTTATATTTTTTATTTAAAATATAAAGTCAAAGACAAATATGAGAATTTTCTGCGGAAGTTTTCTTATATAATGACGTCATAAGTTCTTACAGGAGACCTGAAAAACATGTTTTTCTTTATGTGTCCTATTTAAACCATTACCACACAATCCCTACTTTTGGCGCCCCTGAAAAAGAAACCTTTTGAAAACACTGTAGGAAAAGGAGAAAATGCTGGTAACCAGCATTTTCTCCTTTTTCCCCACAGTGTTTTCTACCCTTCCCGGAACATATTTCAATTTTTTATTCACCTTTATTTTGTCGTCTGCAAATGCTTTCAATTTGAACCAGTCTAAAATTTTGGCATATGGTAAAGGGTTAAAAGCAAAGTTAACACTGAAATCACGTTTTGTGTACCACTTCAAATGTAATAGCGAATGCTGTCTTTTGTCTATGAAAACAAAATTTTTGGATGTGGACATTTTTGTTGTACTTTTTTGAACTCTCTCTAATACCTTACTTTGATTTCAAATTTGTGGCTATATAAAGTATAGTACACGTTAAGTTCCATGTGTATTAAGAGTGGAATGGAAAACAAAAGGGACTTTTTGTTAAATGCTTTATGGATTTTATTAATTTTTTTTTTGTAATGAAAGGTAGAATGAAAGGTAAAATAAAAGTACATTGTATGATATAAAATTGTGTCCTGCAAGTGGTGGATGTATTCAATGGACATCAGAGCAGTATCCATGTTATGCGCCTACCTGGCCAAGTGCAGCATTTGTAGTGCAGCATTTCACTCCAAAGCACGATTAAGACATCCGTACCTTGCCAAAAAAAAAGCTTATCTCTTGAAAGACTGTGTTTCTTTTGCATTTTTATATCCTTTCTTTGATATGTTGTCTTAAATCTTAACTTGGCATATTTTCTGTTCTTTTTAAGATAAAAATCTCTGTGATACCTGTGACTTTGATGTAGAATGTGCTCTTGTTGGCGGTACCTGTGTTGATGGATTGTGCGAATGTTTGTCGGATCAGTATACAGACGAATGTGGCATTTGCAACATAAGTATGTACTTTTTGTTGGCTATTTAACTCCGAACGACAATGCAATAACTGGTAATGCAAATTATTGACAGGACAAGGCATTGCTTTCGTTAAGTTGAAGCATGAAATCAAATTTTTCTCACTTGGTTTCATTTTATATTGGCTATTTAACTTCGGATGACAATGCAATAATTGGTAATGCAAATTATTGACAGGACAAGGCATGGCTTTGGTTAAATTGCAGCATGAAATCAAATTTTTCTTACGTAGTTTTATTTTACGTTGTGCTATTTAACTCCGGATGACAATGCAATAATTTGTAATGCAAATTATTGACAGGACAAGGCATGGCATTGGTTATGTTGCTGCATGAAATCAAATTTTTCTTACTTGGTTTCATTTTATGTTGGCTGTTTAACTTCGGATGACAATGCAATAATTGGTAATGCAAATTATTGACAGGGCAAGGCATGGCTTTAATTATATTGCAGCATGAAATTCTCATACGCGGTTTCATTTAACGTAAATGTATATTTTCTATTTCTTTTTCGGAAAGTTAAAGATGGTTTTTCATATCTTTTAGGGTCAGTTTTAGACTGCTTGTACTGTACATATTCCACAAAAAGAACTACCAAAGTCAACAAAAGCGTTTTACGATAAATGTGGTCCATCTGAAAATTTACCTGTATACCTGCATAAACTAACATTTATTGTATCATTGTCTTTTTAGCTCCACCGGCTGAAGGCCAGTGGGCGTATATTATAGTCCAATGTCCGCCGTGCATCCGTCTGTCTGACTGTGCGTCGCTAACTTTTATCTTAAACAACTTCTTCTCTGTAACTACCCATCAATTTTGATAAACCTTAACAGAACTTAAAAGATCCTGCTATGTTCCTGTTTAAATCTTTTAAGAAAAATTTGATTCCTTTAAAAACTCCGGTTGCCATGGCAACAAAACTGTAAAAATGTTAAGAATCTTTGAAAAACATCTAGTCTGAAAGCGTAAGGGCTACCAGATTTGGGAAGAGGATTCATCGAGTGGAATTACACTAAGTTTTTCTAAATTATAGCTCTAGGGTCAAATTTAGCCCCGTCTTGAGGTCACACATTTTTAATAGGCTTATATAGGGAGGAAATCAAAATTCTTCTCCTACCTAGCCATAGGGTCTACCAAGGGTACCAAAATTATAGCCCTGGGGTGAAATTTGGCCTCCCCCTAGGAGTCAAAAGTTTTACATGAGCTATTACAGGGAAACTTTACATTCCCTACCAAATTTTTGCATGATCTAGTTGATCTGTACCAAGCGTGTCAAAAATATAGCCTGGAATCAAATTTGGCCCCGTAACGTGAAATGATTATAATGTCCTGTAATGTGATATTATCGTATACAATCCAGAGCTTCCACTTGGAGCCAACTGTTCTGGAGAAGAAATGTGTCTTGATGAAAGCAGTTGCTGTAACCCGGTTCTAGGGGAGTGTGAATGCGTTGAGGGTACTTATGATAGTAACGGTGATGAGCCTGGCGGTGTTTGCTTGGAATGTAGGTTGACGTTTTAATTTATAAATCGAATGTTTTGCAGACGGCAGTTATCATTATAATCTGTACAGCCTAGATACCACACACAGACTTGTTAAAATAGTATAGTATCTAATTAAAACGGGATAAGTGTTATCCTGAATAGATGAAGTTGCAAAAATTTTATTGTCTGTCTGTAAACTTATGTCATGGAATAAGTATCGAAGGAAATGTATGGCAGACTTTTACTTGTTTCAGATATAGATAACTTTATTAATTTGTCTATTCAAATTAGTAACACACTTTCTCCAATTCTTAGAAGCAAATTTTTTTCAGTATCCATGATGATAGACAAACTTAATTCTGAATATGCAGCCACTTGACCGAATTAACTAAATAAAATATTAGAAGGCATTTGACAAACAAGTGGTCATGATTTCATTAAATTTGTATCAATTTTTTCTTATTCTTGAATTTAAATGGATATATACATAAGGTTTTAAATAAAAAGCAAAGCCTGCCATGAAAGTTTGCATCAACTGCCGCGGGATATTTAAAAATGTAATTTATGATAACTTACTTGTATAACATTGCTAATTACAATTTTATGACTCCAATGAAAATGTGAAATTCCAGTGATCGAAAACGGTGATAACTGCACATTATCTGGATCCTGTGAAGATCCGAATGCAGAATGCGACGATTTTACTGGCACTTGCACATGTGTGGATGGTTATTTCCTCTTCTCGAATGATAGCTGCCTGGAATGTATGTGTACCTGTAAAACACTGTTGTTTATTCATTGTTCAGATTCACTTTTAAAAGTCAAAATCCAAACTGAGCATTTGACAAACCTGATATATTATATGAAAATCAGTCATTGATTTTGCTAAATGTCATTTTGTGAACTTGTTATACCTCGTTCTTCGAACTAGTCTTTTTCTTTACACAAGTCTGGTTTGCGTGTTTTATTTGTTTTCTTACTCAGGTTCGAGATTAACTCTGTGTTCAGAAACAGCAATCAAAGTAAAACTAAAGAAAACAAAAGCCAGTTGGGGCCTTTTTCACTCATATACATTAGTTCCCGGCCAATTCATTCCTAAGATAAGGGGACTGCTAAGATCAATAATAAGTTTTCATTTAAAAAACAAAGTCTTAGACAAGTAAGAAAATGTTCTGCAGAATGTTTCATGAAAATTATACGAAAAGTGAAGAACTCATAGCACCTTAAAAGAAATAAAAATCGGCCTAACGACATATGTTCGTGTATGGGAATTGAAAACATGCGCCGAGTTTCTTCCACAATCAACCCATTATTGTGCGTCCTATTCAAAAGCAAAATTAATGAAGAAATAGAGTTTATTTCATCAGCGTGTGGTTAATATGGGGAAATATTTGCCGAATAAAGTCCGCGAAAATAACGAGTTTCGTACGGTATGAGTTATTTTTGCGGACCTTTACCTTTTGAGGCAAATATTAACCACAAGCTGATGAAATGAATTATATATTATATTTCCTCTGGTTATTTTGTCAACGAATGCCACTTTTAAAACTAGTGATCTCAACCGTATCGGGAAATTCAATGATTCTATTTTTAACAAAGTAGAAAAAAAATAGTAGTTCCAGATTTTCGGCAGGAGGAAAATATTCACTCTGACGGGGAAATAATTCCCCCAGCTTAAATTACGAGATTTCTTTACCCATAACATTTCTAAGAATATACACATGAAATATAATAAATCACGTTTAATGTACCAGTTCAGTGTTGTAATAAATCTGTTTTTTTTTTTATGTATGAGCAAAATTCTTGGCTGTGGATGTTTTTGTTGTACTTGTTCAAGGCCCTTCTCTAAACCTGATTTTGTTTTCAAATTTGTGGCTTTATAAAGTATACTGCGCGTTTAGTTCCCTTTGTATAAAGCACAATCACGATTAATACACCATTTTCTTGTCAATAATTAACCCTTTCCCAAACAATCCCTGGTTTTTACGGGTCTGGAATAGTAGCCTTTTTAAAGCATTGTGGGAAAAGGAGAAAATGCTGGTAACCAGCATTTTCTCCTTTTCCCACAATGTTTTCTACCATATCATAGACAGAAATCATCTTTTCAGCAAGAGTTTAATTGTCGTCTGCAAATGCTTTCAATTTGGTCTAGTCCAAAAGTTTGTCGTTTGGGAAAGGGTTAAGTACTTCCTGCAGAAAGTTAAATTCTCTCGAGATATCCTTCCTCTAATATACTGTCTTAAATCTAAACTTGTCATGTATACTCTCTTTAGAAAAGTAGATAGGTGTACATTAATTTTTGAAAATCGTTCTTTTAAAGATAAAAATCTCTGTGATACATGTGATTATGACGTTGAATGTGCTCTTGTTGGCGGTACCTGTGTTGATGGATTGTGCGAATGTTTATCGAATCAGTATACAGATGAATGTGGCATTTGTAACGAGAGTAAGTACTTTTTGTTGGCTATTAAATCTGGATGACACTACAGAATGTGGACAAATACGGTTCATGCAAATTTTGGGCAAGGCAAGGCATAACTTTAGAAAATTTGCAGCAGAAATTCAATTTTCTTACGTCGATGCAATTTTTCTTTTCGGAAAAGTTAGAAATGGTCAACATATCGTGCCGCTTTATTATTATCATAAGACCTCTTGTGCAGTGTATATTCCGCATAAACTACGAAAACAAAAAGAAGCGGTTTACGATAAATGTGTTCCTTTAATAAAACTTCCTTTTATAGCTACATGATCTAGCTATTTTGGTTCTTTCGTGTAAACTTTACAAGAAATAGGCACCCAACATATAGTTATATATTCCAGTAATGCTTAGTAATATTCCAAATTTACCTAAAATAAACGTTTCGTTGTAGAACAGGCATAGACCGTTCAAGAAAATAAACTTCTGTCCTCTCTACTACATATAAGTAAAAGAAAGAGAAAGGTATAATAAAAAAAACGATATAGAATCTAATAGATACCGAATATGAAAGGTAAAAAAAATGTGCTCTTTATCCTACAATGTTAAATGATCGTGTACAATCCAGAGCTTCCACTTGGAGCCAACTGTTCTGGCGAAGAAATGTGTCTAGATGAAAGCAGTTGCTGTAACCCGATCCTAGAGGAGTGTGAATGTGTTGAGGGTACCTATGATAGTAATGGTGATGAGCCTGGCGGTGTTTGCTTGGAATGTAGGTTGACGTTTTTGTTTATAAATCTTAAGGTTTTGCAGACGGCAGTGATCATGATAATCTGACCAGTCTAGATACCAAACACAGACCTAATAAAATTTTTGTATATTATTAATTGAAACGAGATAAGTTCTTTTGAATCGATAGCAAATTCAAAAAATGATATTGTCTATCCTTAAACTAAAGTTATGGAATAAGTATCAATAAAAATAGATGGCAGATTTTGGGTTGTTTGATGTATTGATAAATCTATAAATCTGTTCATTTACTTTAGTAAAGCTTACGTTTTCTCCAATTCTTGGGGGCAAATTTCACTCTGTATCCTTGACAACAGGTAAACACGATTTAACTAATCCTCAATCCTCAATATGCACCCAATCAACAGAAATAATTTAAAAACAATAAGATACGGCATATTCAGTTTGAGAACAGGTGATTGTTATTGTATTAAATCCCCTCCCCCCCTCAACGAAATGGATGTTGGTATACTGGAATCGCCATGGTTGTCTGTCTGTCCATCTGTCCATCCGTCTGTCCATCCGTCTGTCCCTAGACACAAATTTGTCTGGAGCAATACTCCAATACTTTGTAAGGTACTGAACTCAAATTTACACACAGTTTTTTTCTATATAGTTGTGCATGTGCATTTTCTTGACCCTGCTGTGATTTGTTGCAGAATGATCTCCCCTTGAACTGTTTTTCATCTCTTACTTTTGTATTAAACCATTCTGCATTCTGTGATAAAGACCTGTGTTTGTAACAAGGACTTGGTGGAGGTATAATCACGTTTCGGGATAGTTCTGGTTAAGGTTGCACTTTTTCTATCATTTATTTATCTATTTTTTTAATCCAATGGAAATATTGGAAATATACGAAGGAGTTTAAAGAAATATTAAAGCTTTCCATGAATGTTTGCAAGAACTTACAACAGATACCGGTAATTAAATATGTAATATAGGATAAATAAAATGTGAGACAATTTTATGACTCCAATGAAAATATGAAATTTCAGTGATCGAAAACGGTGATAACTGCACATTACCCGGATCCTGTGAAGATCCGAATGCAGAATGCGACAATTCGACCGGCACGTGCGAATGTGTGAATGGATATTTCCTTTTTTCGAATGATAGCTGCCTGGAATGTATGTATATATGTATTATTTTGTTATCTATTCAGTGTTCAGGTTCAGATACGAAAGTCAAAATCCTAGATGAACGCAGCATTTGACACGTCTGATGCATTGTATTAAAAACCAGTTATTGATTTTGCAGAGCTCTATTTCTTTTTGCGTGAAATTGTGATACGTCGTTTTTCGAACTATTCTTCTATTACCAAAGTCTAGTTTGCATGTTAATTGCTTTTTCCACTCGAAGTTATTTCCGCATTCAGAAACAGCATGAAATTTGGCTAAAACTAAAGAAAATAAAAGTCAATAGGGGCCATTTTCACTGTTACATTTGTTTCTGGCCAATTATTCCTAATATATAATAAATAGAGGATATTTTTTTTTTCGGTGATAGATCGAAATTTATTTCATCGAGTTAACACCATCGGTAATATTTCGAAAAATATAACAAATATTCTATTTATTTAATTCTTTTGACCCTTTCTGGGAGGAGCATTATCAAAATCCAGTACAGTTCTTTTCCGTTATTCCCTTTGACGCACCCCTCCTGCCTAGCAACGCATTACAATATTAAGCCAAGAGCGAGAAATATAAGGTATATGACATCATATTTTCCATCTGGTTGTGAGGCACGCGCAATTTACCTAGGCAACAAGAACGTGAAAATCGGTATTTTCACTGGTGGTACCAGTGTAATATCAAAAAACATTTTCACTGCTATTTCTCGATATCCTACCGGAAAGCATGAAATGATAAACGATAAATTTTAAATATCAAGTTTTTGACAAGAAAGAGAATTTTCTGCTAAGGTTTCACGAAAATAAGACCACGAAAACATGGCAACTTGGAGAAAAAGAAAAGAAAATGGACTGATGAAGATTCGGCGTCATGACATAAACTTGTATAGAAGATCTTTAAACACTTTCGAGATTCTTCAAAAATCAAACAATTAGTGTGTGTCCTATTCAAAAGCGAAGTAAACGACGAAATCACGTTTGATGTACCAGTTTATACGAATCCTGTCTTTTGTGTACGAACATAATTCTTGGGTGTGGATATTTTTGTTGTACTTATTTTAAACCCTTAGTATACTGCGAGTTTATTTCTCTGTGTATAAGGAGTCAAATGAGAATGGAAAACAAGAAAGGAGGTATTGTCATATGCCGTATTGATCTCTTTTTTTCCTTAACCCTTTCCCAAACAATCCCTGGTTTTTACGTGTCTGGAATAGAAGCCTTTTGAAAACCAAGAGGGAAAAGGTGAAAATATTGGTAGCCAGCATTTTCTCCTTTTCCCACATTGTTTTCTACCCTATCAAAGACAGAAATCATCTTTTCAACAAGAGTTGAGTTGTCGTGTGCAAATGCTTTTGATTTGGTCTAGTTCAAGAGTTTGTCGTTTGGGAAAGGGTTAAGATAGGAAATTTAAAATGACTCTTTAATGATAAAAAGTGTATTTTATCCTGCAAAAAGTGAGTGTATTCATCAGACATCAGAACGGTATCCATGTTATGCGTCCACCTGCGCAA
Organism: Tridacna crocea; assembly: GCA_943736015.1. Classification (NCBI taxonomy): domain Eukaryota; kingdom Metazoa; phylum Mollusca; class Bivalvia; order Cardiida; family Cardiidae; genus Tridacna; species Tridacna crocea. Next base: position 48,651,082 of record OX031063.1, read on the forward strand.
GTGCAGCATTTTAGGTGCATGTAGCTACAAAAAGCATGAGTAGGACATCTTTACCTACCTTGCCAATAAAAGAGCTTATCTTTAAAAAGACAGTGTTTCTCATACATTTCTATTGCTTTCTTTAATTTATTGTCTTAAATCTGAGCCTGTATACTGTCTGTAGATAATGTAGATAAGGTCAATATCAATTTTTGAAAATCGTTCTTTTAAAGATAAAAATCTGTGTGAAACCTGTGACTATGACGTAGAATGTGCTCTTGTTGGCGGTACCTGTGTTGATGGATTGTGTGAATGTTTGTCGAATCAGTATACGGACGAATGTGGCATTTGCAACGAGAGTAAGTACTTTTTCGTAAGCTATTAAACTTCGGATGAGAATGCATTGATTGAACTAATTCCCTATCTGCAAATTACGGGAAGTACAAGGCATGGCTTCAGAAAAACTGCAGCAGAAATTCAAATTTCTCTTACGTCGATGCAAATGGATTTTTAATCCGGAATTTTAAAAATGTCTACATATCGTGTAAGTTCAATATAAGACCTCTTATGCTGTGTATATTTCACCAAAAAAATCCAAGTCAACAAAAGCAGTTTACTATAAATGCGTTCCTTCTGAAAGACTTCCTTGATAGCTACATAAATAAGCTTTTTTTCTCCATTCTTTTGTTTATTACGCATATATTGTACAGATGGGGGAGAAAGGAAACAAGAAATAAACACCCAAAGCAAACTTATATATTCCAGTACTCTTTGCTAGAGTTTCACATTTACCTCCATTGAACGTTTTGTTGGAATAAAGGCATAGGCTTTTTTCAATTTTTTTCAGCAAATAACTTCTGTCCTGTCTCCTACATAAACGTAAAAGGAGGAAAAAGTTATAATAAAACACTGATATTTAAGAAAGATTTATTCGATAAAAAGTATGAAAAAGAAGATAATGTGCTCTTTTATCTTACAATGTTAAACAATCGTATACAATCCAGAGCTTCCACTTGGAGCCAACTGTTCTGGCGAAGAAATGTGTTTAGATGAAAGCAGTTGCTGTAACCCGGTCCTAGGGGAGTGTGAATGTGTTGAGGGTACCTATGATAGTAATGGTGATGAGCCTGGCGGACATTGCTTGGAATGTAGGTTGACGTTTTTGTTTATAAATCTTAAGGTTTTGTGGACAGCAGTTATCATAAAAATCTGTGCAGTCTGGATACCATGCACAGACTAATTAAAATTATTGTATGATATCTAATTCCTATGGTATAATTTTTATCGTGAATCGATAGCAAATCAAAAAAAAATATGTCTGTCCTTAAAATTAAGTCGTGGAATAAGTAGCAAAGGAAATGCATCGCCGAATTTGCTCATTTTATTTATTGATAAATTTAAAGATCTCTTCATTTTGGTTAGTAACACATACGTTTTCTTCAATTCTTGAGGGCAAATTTCATTCATTATTCTTGGAGACAGGTAAACAAACGAGTTTTCCTCTTTTTTAATATTCAACCACTCGATCGAAATAATAAATTAAAAAAAAAAAAGAAGGAAAATGTATATTCACTTTGAGAGGACAGTTGATCATTATCTCACTCAATTTGTATCATATATATATTTTTGTAAATAGAATATATGTGAAAGAATTTAAAGAAATTCTAAGAAAAAAAAGCTTACCATGAAAGTTTACAAAACGGCCAAGACATACTAAAATATGCAATTTAGGATAACTGAAGTGTTTGTCTTTCGTTGATACCATTTTACTCAAATGTGAACATGAAATTTCAGTGATCGAAAACGGTGATAACTGCACATTACCTGGATCCTGTGAAGATCCGAATGCAGAGTGCGACGATTCTACTGGCACCTGCACGTGTGTGGATGGTTATTTCCTTTTCTCGAATGATAGCTGCCTGGAATGTATGTATATCTACATGTATATAAATTTGTTATCTATTCAGTGTTCATGTTCAGTTCTGAAAGTCAAAATCAAAGCTAAACGCAGCATTTGGCAATTATGATGTATTGTATGAGAGCTACGTGTAGTTACTGATTTTACAGAGCTAAACGTCTTTTTGTGTCAAATTGTGGTACTTCGTTTTTCGGACTTTTTTTTTTCTACTCAGTTTTTATTTGCGAATTTTTTGTTTTTGCTACTCAGGTGCGAGGTTAATTATGCATTCAGTCTCAACATGGGTAAAATTCTGAAAGAAAATGCCGATAGAGTCTTATATACTGTAAAATTTGTTTGTTTGCCAATATATCCCTAAGTGAAGCAAGCTGCTAAAATCAGTCAAGGAGGGCGGGTGTCCATACGGTCGTTTTGGGGCTGTAATATGTTTTTCATGCAAGAATCTGCCAAAATTTACTACTATGAATTTGCCATCACTTTTTAAAATATTAAGATGCAACGATCATATCTTCTACGGTGTATGCTTGAGAACAGAAGGTGCGGTAATTTGATATTATTTTAGCATCAAAGACCAAATGGCAAATATCCTCCCATTCAAAGCTGCAATGGATACAAATGTTGGCACAAGCACTTTATGAGGCTATAGATGATGCACGCCATTTGAAATAAAATTCTTCAGCAAAACATTTTTAATCATTTTTAAGTCATACCTCAATTTTGATCATTTTGTATTCTCCATTTTTACAAAAAATCATAACATTGCTTTCTTGTTTAATGGAAAACTTAGATATTTTGATTCTTTAAACTAGACATTAAAGCAATTTCATATGATTGTTTTTGCTGCGATGAACATTACTTGACGTATCTACCCTTGTAAAAAAGAAATATAAACATATTCTTATGCACTGAAACTGAGCAGTTTACAGCATATTTCAGATGACTTAATTTACTGAAAGCTAAACTCCATTAATGTCTAGAGTAGTTATAAGTCACTGCAATGTGACTTCGCCTTAACAATGTCAAAATAAGATCAACAGCTCTAATCTTTTACTGAAAATTTTCCTCGTGGGTTTGGATTCTCAAACTTCCAGGTCCCAGTTTAGGATTTTGCAATTTTGATACAAGAAATTTGTAAGCCTGATAGCAATGTTAAATTTTGATGGTATGACACTGAAGGTTAGTGACCTCGCCCTTTTTTCATGGTCTCAATGAGACCCCGAGCTCTCACTAGAATTATCTTTCTTTTCTTCATTCTTGCTTTGACATTTTAATAGATGTAAAAATGAATAAACTTTGAATTTGTATAACACAATATGCTTGTTTCAGACCAAACAGGACAATTTCAATTCAATGATTAAAGCATTTAGAAGGTCAAGGTTAGCAAACCGACATTTATTTTATACTAAACAAGTTAGCTCTTTTAAAAACACCAAGAGAAGTCAACATCAGTGTTTTCAAATAGATCAATGGCTTTTAATTTCAATACATTTTGGTACATGTAAACAAACAAGTGAAAAACCCACCGCGTAGAAACGTCATATGCTTTACTTGACGGTAATTTGGCCTTCTTGTAGCATTTTCAAGTCGCCTGATCTTATCCAGCAGTCTTCTTTTTCTTTTTTTTAACGAAATTATTCTTAATTTTTCTTCTGCGTAGAAAATCAGAATTTCGGAAAAAGAACTCTTGATCTCAAGGTGATCATGACAAAAAGTCAAGATTTTTACCAATTCGTTATTAAGTATCATACCATCAATATTAGACCTTGCCAACAGGCTTACAAATTCTTGGAAACGTTAAATTATAAAATTATATTCTGGGGTGTAGGTTTATCACCAGGAGAATAATCAGTCATAGATTAGAGCTATTGGTCTCTCTTTGACCGACAGAAAGGTCAAGGTCACCTTGCTTTGACTTTTTCTATTACCACTCCCGACAAATGTCTATGTAATTTAGGTTTGATTGTTTTGATTTATTCTCGCCGTCTGAAATATACCGTAAATATATTCTCTTTCACAACGAAAGAAAAATGGAGAATAATTTCCTTTTTTCAAGGGCAGATAACCCCAATATTTGCTGTGATCGTAGAAAAAGAATCATAACTTTGCAATGTCTACTAAATCCAGTATATGATATCAATTGTATCATAGGGTTTTTTTTGTAAAACTATACAGCAATGCTGTGTTTTTTGCACAGATGGAGATGACAAAATTAGAGAAATTGAGGTATGATTGAAAAATGATTTTAACTATTTTGCTTAAGAGTTTTGTTTTAAATTAGTGCTTGTGCCTACATGTGAAGAATGATAACTTAAATGGAAGATAATTGCTTGCAGTTAGTTCCCTGTTTATAAAGGGTTAAGTGAGAATGTGGGGAAAAGAAGGACATGCTTATTCCCTACGATTTTTAATTTTTTTTTTCTATTTCCTTAAGACAGGTAATGTAAAATTATATTGTATGTCGTAATCTTGTGTTGTATCCTGCAAACTTATGTCAAAGATGAGTGTATTCATCACACATCAGTGCAGTATCCATGTTCAGCGTCCGGATATCCAAACTAAAACATGATCAAGACATCCTTTATTAGTCAATAAAAGAGCAGTGCCGTGTTTTGCTAAGGTAGTTGCCAACAAAGGTTGCGTAAGTTTTACGTGATAGTTGTATATTTCCGCCACGTGATACGAGATAATTATCATGATTGTTTTAGGAAATTATTGCAATAAATCTTTTCTTGAAATTTTATCTTTTCATTTTGTCTTGATGAAAATTTCTGGAAACTTTGAAATATCGCAAGGTTCTTAACTCTTTACCACACAATCCAGACTTTTAACGACCTTGAGAAGGAAGCCTTTTGAAAACACTGTGGGAAAAGGAGAAAATGCTGGTAACCAGCATTTTCTCCTTTTCCCACAGTTTTTTCTACCCTTCCCAAACCAAATTTTAATTTTTCAGTCAACTTTATTTTGTTGTCTGCAAATGCCTTCAATTTGGACCAGTACAAAATTTTCTCGTTGGTAAAGAGTTAAATAATCATAATTCTCACCAGTGTCTTGTATATCGCGGAAGAAATATGCAACCACACTAAACTTGTGTAACTTAACACCAATTTTGTTAATAACTAAAGTAGTATAATGTGACACTTTTTTAGAAAGATTTTGTTTCCTTTGCACTTGCATATCGTTTTCTTTTTTTATGTATCTTAAATCTAAACTTGCGGTACATACTCTAGGTAGAAAAGTAGATTTGAAATGATAAGTGCAATGTTAATATTTGAAAATATCTGTTTTAAAGATAAGAATCTCTGTGACACCTGTGATTATGACGTAGAATGTGCTCTTGTTGGTGGTACCTGTGTTGAAGGATTGTGCGAATGTTTATCGAATCAGTATACAGACGAATGTGGCATTTGCAACATGAGTAAGTACTCTTTTGTAGGCTATTAAACTCCAGCTTAGAAAGCATGCCTTTTCAGCAATGCATATTGAACAAATTTGCTAATGCAAATTATTAGCAGGACAAGGCTTAGCTTTTGAAACATTTCAACAGAAAATCAAATTTCTTTTACATTGTTTCAAATGAATTTTGTTTTTAGCTCACCTAGGCACAACGTGCTCAAGGGGAGCTTTTAGGGTCACTGGGTGTCCGTCGTCCATCGTGCGTCGTCCGTCGTGCGTCGTGCGTCGTGCGTCGTGCGTCGTCAACAATTCTTTAAACATCAACTCCTCCTAAACCGCTGGGCCAATTTGGACCAAACTTGGCAGGAATGTTCCTTGGGAGGTCCTCTTTGAAATTGTTCACAGAATTTGATTCCGTCAAAAACTCTGGTTGCCATGGCAACCAAATGGAATTTTTTAGCAAATTCTTTAAAAATCTTCTCCTCTGAAACCGCTGGTCGGATTTTGAAATGATTTCACAGATATGTTCCTTGGGTGACCCTTTTCAAAACTTGTTCGTGAAATTTTGATCCGTCAAAAATGTGGCTCTGGTGAATGGGGGCTACTTGCACTATACAGAAATGAAGGAATTCTTAAACAATCTTCTTCTCTGAAACCGCTGGTCAGATTTTAAAATAATTTCACAGAGTTGTTCCTTGGGTGGCCCTTTTCAAAAATTGTTCGCGAAATTTTGATTGGTCAAGAAACATGGCTCTGGTGAATGGGGGCTACTTGCACTATAGGGAAATGGAGAAATTTTTAAAAATTCTTCTTCTCTGAAACCCCTAGTCAGATTTCAAAATAATTTGACAGAGATGTTCCTTGGGTGATCCTTGCTCTTGTGAATGGGGGGCTACTTGCACTATATGGACATGATGAAATTCTTGAAAATTCTCTTTCTCTGAAACCCCTGGTCAGATTTTAAAAGAAATTTTCCGAAATGTTCCTTGGGTGACCCTTTTCAAAACTTGTTCGTAAATTTTGATCCATCAAGAAACATGGCTCTCGTGGATGGGGAATACTTGCTCTTATACAGAAATGAAGAATTCTTAAAAATTCTTCTTTTTGAAACTGATGGTCAGATTTCGAAATTAATTTTACAGGTGACCTATTGAAAATTGCTTAGCAAAATTATAAATTTGGCTCCAATCTTTCAATACCTCAAAAAAAAAAAAAGAAATGGCTATGGTCATCTCAAAAATTTAGGTGAGCGATCCAGGGCCATCTTGGTCCTCTTGTTCCTAAAGTTTATGATGGGTTTGCGCGTGGGTCAGATCTTTTACGGGGTATATCCCACGAAACTTACAAATGTCAACAAAAGTGTGCGGTTTCTTTTTTTTTGAAAACTTCCTTTATGACATAGCTGTCCTCTTTTTTTTAATCGTCAATTATACACTGTACAAAATGGGAAGAACTGTAGCAAAAAATAGAAACCCAAAAATTACTTATATATTCCCGTAGTCTTTGCAAGTGTTTCAAAGTGTTTTTTTTTTTAAACAAAAGATAGACTTCTTACCTCCTTCCTATATAAACGTTAAAGAAAGAGAAAGAATAAAATCACCCGCGTAAAGTAGAGATCTTTTACATAGAAATTATGAAAAAAATGTACTCTTTTTATCTTGCATTGTAAAATGATCATAAACAATCCAGAACTTCCACTGGGAGCCAACTGTTCTGGCGAAGAGATGTGCCTTGATGAAAACAGTTGTTGTAACCCGGTCTTAGGAGCATGTGAATGTGTTGAGGGTACCTATGATAGTAATGGTGATATGCCTGGCGGTGTTTGCTTAGACTGTAAGTACGGATGTTCACTAATATCTAAAATTGGTTGGTGTGGTATAGAATGTTTTACAAAATGAACATTATAATTATCATTTGAGATTAATATAGGCTTAATTCACGTTTTTGAGGTCGTTAACATTCGCAGAGGCCCGAAAAAATGCTTTAGCGTTTGAGTGCAAAGCACGAGGGTGTTAAAGTATTTTGATTTCCGAAAATGCACGTTTTATGCAAGAATTCATCTTATTTCAGAGTTGTATTTCATAAGTAGAAGTATTGACTTAGTTTCGAGAAAAACACCAGTTTTGAAGGCTCATTTGTAGCAAGTTTAGGCAACCGTTAATGTTCTGTCTCGCACATTAGATAACCAAACAGGGCGTTTACAAGCTCTAGTAGTTTATTCATTAAAGCTCAGAAATCATAGTTTATCGAACAATAGATCTGGATAGAAAGAAGATTATTTCGATTCAATCGTTACCAACTTTTCATCAAAGGAAAACAAGTTCTTATTTAGTATACAAAGTGGATTATTCAATTGAATAAACCACGGCTGTTTCAGATACTAGCCAGAACAAAACCCCACGGGCCGGTCAGTAAATACACATCCACAAAAAATGAAGCCTTATGCTTCAAACAGTTTCAAAAACATGCAGCGTTTACTGTGTCATAGTCTGCCATCCTAACGACAAAAACTGAATGTATTATGAAGTACTTGAGTCGCAGTGGCTCCAAAAGCTGATTGTTACCCCCCACTCACTCCCATTTCTACTTCCGATGCAACACCTGAAAACTTAACCCTTTCCCAAATGCAAATTTTAGACTCTTCCAAACTGAAAGAGTTTGCAGGCAACCATTTCAAATTTGATGAAAATGGTAGAAAGTTCTCCTAAAGGGTAGAAAACACTGTGGGAAAAGGAGAAATTGCTCGTTACGAGCAATTTCTTCTTTTCCCACATTGTTTTTAAAAGACTTGTAGTGCAGACACGTAAAAACCAGAGCTTGTTTGGGAAAGGGTTAAATATTAATCTTCAACATCAGAAGACTCTCACTTTAAGTATATTTACTGGAAACAATGTCCCGTCATTGTTAAATTTGTCAAGAACAAAGAATAAATTCCTGAGGTTTTCCATCTTCCTTGATCGTGTAGCGGAAATTTTGGTTGAGGCAAGTGACTTTCATTGATAAAATATACTATAGCAGAGACATACAACAGCCACAGACGACCTAGTGCAGAACGACCTCGATTTTACCACGCTCGTGCTGCACAATATTTATATGGCCGAATAAGATATCTTATTATAATGTTTTTCTTTTTATTATTATTAAATACCAGTGACCGAAACCGGTGACAACTGTACTTTACCTGGTTCCTGCAAAGATCCACATGCAGAATGCGATAATTCTACAGGCACTTGTGAATGCATTGATGGTTTCTTCCTTACAGTAAACGGAACTTGTTTGGATTGTACGTACACTTACTCCGAGTTTCTCATAAGTTGTATTTCAATTTTTGCATTTGTGCATATGTTTATCAGTCAAAAAGCTAAATACATGTAACTTACCCGTGTATTCTGCTGTGAAGCAATCACTTTCATTACTTTGAATAGATTGTCCTTTGATTGCCAAAAGGACCTATCACTCATTTAATAATCTTTTTACGACTTGGTTTAGAGCATTATAGGATTTTAGGGTTATTCGACTGACTGCCAAACGGGTTTTTCAGAACACTTAACCTTATCTCAGACTTTCCCAGTGTTATTACATAATCATCAGTGTTTATCAATTATTTTAGTATCTCACCATTTGATATCTTGATAAAAATAAAACACAATTTTCGGGAAATTATGGTTGAAACTCTTATTTATATAAGACCCACTCAAAGAAAGGACAAATGTACACTAAACCGTTACACAATTGTTTGCCTCTTCCGGTACGAATTGTTCAGTTTTGAAATAAAAACAGTAAAGAAAAATATTACATTTCAATTTTCAGAAAATGAAAGAAAAAATATGCAACTGAAAGATACTTTCTGCTTTATATGCATTTTGTGGAGATGCATGTCAGTGAACTCTCTTAAGCCCTTTTTTCAGAAATTAAGGATTTTGAAGACTAAGCGGTGTTTTTCAGAACTAAAAACTTTTGAAGTTATAAAATTACTCCTAAAAAGATAAATTGTTGCTTTAGAATTGTTGTTTTTATATTTATTTACTATAAACCCCTTTGGTAGACAACAGTTTTTGAATTGTGATTCAGATACTAAGTGGGCCCTTTCAAGGCATCATATAATTAGCTCTACGATTATAATTGAAATGTGATTGATGCATGTATTAAGCTTTTGTCCCTCTCTCAAGTACAGCAAGTTTGGCATTGTGAATAAGATTTGTATAATTGTTTAATTGCTTCAAGAAAGTTGAAACTCTAATCCATATGCCCTGAATCGAAATGTTTAAAACTATAGTCCAAACTTAAGACTAAAGGAAAGTACTCGTGCAAAGATACCCGTTTTGTATCATTCCGGGGAAGATTGTAAAGTCTTGAAAGTAAAGTAAGTTATTTTTGTTAGGAAAAAATGAATTGTCCGGGAGTCTTTAATATTTCTATCGGCATCAAACACTGCGAGGCATGCAAAGCAAGATTATTGCCTCGGCACAAGATAATCAGGGCGATCTGAAACAATGTCAATACTAAGTTACAAACAAATGGAGATTTAGTAAATGATTTAGAATATCAGTTCTAAGATAACGCAACTTTGTTTGCCAATGAGAATACAATACAATTGACAGCTCTGACGAAAAGAAACAAATTAGAGAGAGAATAGCATATGAGTTTAAAGAACATGTTATAATCTTGTGGTAAAAGTGATGAATGATCTTATAAACCAGTATTTTTCCTACATCACTGTGTTAGTGATACATGTTTTCTGATAAGCCTAGATGCAGTTTGATGAAACATATTTACGCATTTCTTTACATAATGATTGACTAGATTGATTGTGTTTTGGGGTAGTCTTATCATTTCAGGGTTGAAGTCCTATGATCAAGCTCTAGGGAAAAGCTAAATTAGTATAAAATGAAATTAGAAAATGGTATACCGCCAATATTGGAACCAAAACCTCCCATCATCAATTCAAACATATAATAACAATTGCACCTTGTGTATAATATGCAGCTCAGGCATATAGAACACGTAAATAGGTTTTATCATATTCTGGAATTAATTGATAACCTTTAAATGGCGATGACAGCTTTGGATTTATATGCCGTTCTACCTACTGTCAACATAACGTAAAGACGTCAATAAAGCAAAATAGGGTATAATGATACTGTTGTCTCTGACACAATTCGATTTGATGGGGTTCTAAGAATTTTAACTTGTTAAACAACAAACTCAAGTTCTTTTCCAATAACAATAAAATTAATGATTTTCTTGTCACAATGAAAAGTATAAATTTACACATAGTTCACATACAGGTACCTGTTCGTTACAAAAGTAAACCTCTGCTTTCTTCATTCTACATCTCAAGCACAAGTCAGCTAACAGGGGTTTAAGGAAAGGACTTTACAGTCATTTGAACGAATGTAGAGTGTGGCAATATGCAGCAATTCTTCTAATTCTGATCTCATCTTTTATCTCTTTTAAACCTGAACTTTTGTTCACACACTAATATGACTATACTGGTTCTACACTATTATTGCAAATTTACAATTGGCAAAACTGTTTACGCCAGATAGATTAGGTCAGGACGAAATTTGGTGGCACAAGGGTAAACTAGGCCGAAGGCACTGTTTGAGAACTTCTAACACAAGTTCCAAAATACAATGAAACAAAAATCTAATAAGGCAAATTCTCATCGTATTTAGCTTAATAGCCTAACAAAGGAGTCGGCCATTTCAAAACAAGAACTATCTTGTTTGTTCGTTTTAATTTAGACAGCACACGAAATACTGGATTATTAAATGTTCAATTTTTTGGTCATTCAATGTGAAGAGGGATTATGAAATGGGGCCATACCCGAAAATAGGTCTGCAGGTGCCAATATAATAAAATATATGCACATTTTTTACCAATCACTGACAAGTATTCATTCTCTAACATTTTACAAGAAACTTATCATACCATAGAATGTATCTTAAAAACAATATTACGAGAACTTAATTCCAGACAAATTAATGCGGGATTGTTCATCTTGTCCTACTATGCTTGAAATACACGTAAACTATATGAGATATGGAGAAGAAATATTCCATGTAGAGACACATCAAAATATCATGCAGTAGGTCGACAAAATCAATTACATGTAGTTAATCATTCTTAAAACTTAAACTATGTTTTGTATCGGAATATTGACCCTTTGTGTGATTTAGTGTAAAATTCATTCAAACACGATTTCTAACTAGCCGTTTTGGTCCAAAGAAGCCAAATATAGGGCCGTCAAAAAGGCTTATTAGTTTTTTTGTTCATATAAGGTAACATGTCAGTAGTAAAAAACGCCATTAACGATATGTATATCACTTTATTATCCATTCAATTGTACCAAATAATGCTCTTGTTGAAAAAGAATTACATTCTTGCTACCATTATGAAACTTCAAATGCCTTTATCTCAGAAAACCACCAGAAATGATGATAAGCAATAAAATTGTTTCCAGTCAGATATATCTACAAGTATTTTTCTTCATAGGAAAGAAATAATCATATTGGAATGCATAGTTTGCTTTGGTTTCTGTTTGCTAATTTTAAGTTCATAAGGCTTTTGTCTATCAAAACCTGACACTTTTTGGTTGACTAGATTGTGGATGGTAGAATAACAAGAAAATGTTAATGTTTACAATTTGAGCTTTGTAACTACATGTAATTATAATTACTGTGGTTCCATATGACTCTGACTTTGTCTGCCGGTCCGGACAACATGTGTACTTCTAAAGAAAAGTTTAAATACTCAAATGTCCCGAAAAATAAAAGAAAACATGTGTGATTAAGAATAAAGGAATAAAAAGCATGAACGCTCCTGAGAAGCTTTCGTGTTTCGTTGTATTATTTGTATTCATGATGATCAAAATTAGAATGCCAAATTTACGATATCTCATAATGTATTTAGCCGTACGGGTAGAAATTCAAACTTCAAGTTGTGTTTTTCTTATCTTAAATGTTGAAAATGCAAAGTGTCTTTAAAAGCGATAAGGGAAATATATAAAAATTAGTTCAGATTAGTTTGACAACTGGGTAAACGATAAGAGGAGGTTCTTATCATGTTTTTTTTTCCATCAAAACGTTTCTCTTTTATTTTGGTGGGCTAGAGTTTAGATGCTAGAACGACGAGAAACTATTAATGGTAAAATTTTATTTTTTTTTTGTATCAGATAAAAATCTTTGTGATTCATGTGACTATGACGAAGAATGTGCCCTGGTCCATGCAACATGTGTCCTTGGATTCTGCGCATGTGCATTCGATCAATATACAGACGAATGTGGCATTTGCAATGAGAGTAAGTTTATCTTGAATCAGCATTTCAAATCCTATTTTGAATTCGGACTTTAAAAGACATACGATTATTAGAATATAAATCCTAGCTTCAGATATTTTCTTAATGACATTTTGGCTATGATACATTTATATTATACGTGAAGTGAAAGTGCTTATAGAAAATAGCAGTTTATCTACCATGTCTTCAGAAAGAAAAAAGGGATCATAGACTAACTTACAGAATACTGAGTAACTGTTCGTTGTTAGAATGAATAATAAATGAATAAATAATCATATTGTACTATCATTTTTTTTGTTCATAATGCAGAACGTTTCGGAAAGAAAGAGAGTTTTTACCCTTTACCCCATAAGGTATTTCTATGGTATCTCTAATTGACCCTAAATAACAGCAAGGATGAAGCCATTTCACGAGCAATTTCACCTTTTGCCACAATGGTTTCCAAAGGCTCCTACAAGCAATGCGTAGAAATGAGTATCTATGGAGTAAAGGGTTAAAACGCTAGCATACGAGGATTATTTAGGATAGTTATTCAATAGTCCTTATTCTTAAAATGTGAATTTGTAACCCAAGAAAGACTTAAATAGTGTCCAATATTTTTTGATAAAACGGAAGTCCTTCTATTTATGAATTAACTTTTTTCTTACAACCAAAGTCCGTAACAAAGAAACAAATGAACAAATGCACAGCTGTAAAACAAACTGGATCTGGCGGGATTCTGACAAGATCCTCGTTTTTCGATTCTGACAAGATCATGGCTGATAAGATCGTGGCTGACAAGATCCTCGTTTTTCGATTCTGACAAGATCCTCGTTTTTCGATTCTGACAAGATCGTGGCTGACAAGATCACGGCTGACAAGATCCTCGTTTTTCGATTCTGACAGGATCGTGGCTGACAAGATCCTCGTTTTTCTAGGTTTAAAAGACCAATACCGTAATCATTGAGCTAAAGAGATATCTCTCTAACGGACTTGTTAGGTATTGTATTTAATTCGGGACGAAGCCATGAATGAAGGAGTGGTCTCCCGTAAGAAACCCTGTCTTAAAATCATCAATTATTGATGACTCAAACCTTCATTAGGCAGAAAGTCCCTTTTTGGACAGCAAAAGGGATAAATGGCTCAATGGCCAATCCCGAATGAGGCCCCATCTTACGAACAAAGTCCGTAATAAACTTGTACCTTTTGTAATTATGCCGAAATCGTTTATAATTCAGAACTTCCACTTGGAGCTAATTGTTCAGGCGAAGAAATGTGTCTAGATGAAAGCAGTTGCTGTAACCCGGTTCTAGGGGAGTGTGAATGTGTAGACGGTACCTTTGATAGTAATGGTGACATGCCTGGTGGGGTTTGCTTGGAATGTGAGTACACAAGTGCAATTATATTTTAAACGGTTTGGGATGGCACGGAACGTTTGTCAGAAAAGGCATGTTAGATAAAAGAAATAATTGGTCTCATTTAGGAAGAACCGATGTCTAAATTTGTGGTACATGTTTGTCTTCTAACATTTCTAAATAATTTAATATCAGTTGTTTTTATGAACATTGGCGAGTTCTGATTGGCTGAAAAGAAATCATAGCTCCATAAAAAAAAATCACCTTGTGCCGGAACTACTTTTGCTGAAAGTTACTTTTGCGGGTCCTACACGCTGCTTTGTTCATTTACTTTTATTCTATTGGTTGATTTTCCGCTTTGGGGATCTGAAAACTGCTTCTCTTTTGTATTCTTGCGACATAAAAAATATGAGTGGAAGGGGCTTAAGAAACTCCAACATTAGATTTTAAAACTAAAGAAAAGGAATGCAGTTTTAGTTATTTCCGAGGGTGTATGTTGTCTGTAATATTGAAGTATAAGGAATGAAGACAATTTTTTTTTCATGGAGGTATGAAAAAAAAAACGTAATCACACTTTCCGCGAAGCGGTTTCATACAGTGTGATTAGGTTTTTTTCCGTGGTTTCATACAGTGTGATTAGTTTTTTTTGTCCATACCTCCATGAAAAAATAAAATTCTCTTCATTCCTAAATTAAAAAAAGAATTGGTTTAGATGAATAAGACTTTTGAGAAAACAAAGCAGACATTTTGAAGGGTCATATGAATACGATTACTAAGTATCAGATCGCACAGATTTATTAGTTTAATCGGAGTATACTTGTTACTCTCTTCATTCATAGCTTTTAATCCTTTGTTACTTCAGTGGTGCACATTTTGGACTGACAGGTTTAAACAAATACATGTGCTACATCAATGGACTTAAAAAGGTTAATGATTGAAAAGTAGTTTATTTTGTAGTAAACGTTTCTTTCCAATTATCAGTGATTGAAAATGGTGACAACTGCACATTACCTGGTTCCTGCGAAGATCCACATGCAGAATGCAATAATTCTACAGGTTCTTGCGAATGCGTTGATGGTTTTTTCTTTGCAACAAACGGATCGTGTTTGCCATGTATGTACAATTTTTAGTTTCTTATATGATTGCGTTTCTGTTTTGACTGGTGTCTATCAGTGGGCTAGATAACCCATCTTTATTCTGTTGCAATGCTACTACTTTCATATCTTAAAAATGATCGTACATTGATGGCCAAAAGGTCCTTTAACCCATTACCACACAATCCCTACTTTTGACGGCCCTGTGAAAGAGGCCTTTAGAAAACATTGTGGGAAAAGGAGAAAATGCTGATAACCAGCATTTTCTCCTTTTCCCACAATGTTTTCTACCCTTCACAAAACAAATTTCAAATTTTCAGTCACTTTTATCTTGTCGTCTGCAAATGCTTTCAATTTGGACCAGTCTAAAATATTGTCGTTTGGTCCATTTACAACCTTTTTTGTTTTGCCTACTAGGTTTAGAGCATATCAGAAATTAAGGGTTATTTGGCCGCCTAAAGGACTTTTCAGAAGATGTCCGGCTATCAATAGGGCACATCAGCAAGAATTTCCTGTTGATTAGTCATTGCTTTTACCTTAGTTCAAACTTTCTCACATACCACGTTGCTGTATCATCAGTGTTTATTTGATAGTTAACTATCTCATATTGTTGGACTAAGTTTAGTATCTCATATCTGATTGGATCTTTAGATTGAAAATAAACACATATTTTGAAGATCATGGCTGAAACTCTTATTTATATTAGACACATACAAAGAAAAGCTTTTTCCGAGATGTTACATAAATGTTTTGCCTCCTTTTGTAGGAATTCGTAAGGTTTCAAAGGAAAAATATAGGAACGAAATTTAGAAAAAACCTCCAGTTTACTGAAAAAAGAAGACAAGATATGCGATTTAGGATAAAAGCGATGAAAAAGATTATATATAACATGAAAACTGGTACCCAGGTTTCAAGTTTCGTTGTATTTTTTTGATTTATAAAGATCATTATCAGAACCCTGCAAATGCCAAAATCAGGATATCTCATAATGCATCAGGTCGTTTAGGTCAAAATGTAAACTCCAGGTTGTGTGTAGGCTAATCCTACATTTGGGCTGTGTACAAGGTCTTTAAAAGAGATAATGAATTACATGTACGTGAAAAATAGCCTAGATAACTATGATAATTGAGTAGGTAATGCGAGGACGGTCCTATCATATCCTCTTATTTACTATCGAAACTTAATTCTTTTTGTTTGGCTTGGTTTCAAAAGGTAGAATAACGGGGAAATGATAATGGTCAGATTTTACTTTTTGTAACAGACAAAAATCTTTGTGATTCATGTGACTTTGACGAAGAGTGTGTGTTGGTCAGTGCAACATGTGTCCTTGGATTCTGCGAGTGTGCTTCATATCAATATACAGACGAATGTGGTATCTGCAATGAGAGTAAGTTTATCTTTTACAATTTGTTTAAATCTTTTCTTGGATTCAGATTTTCAAAGATACCATAATTCAAATCAAAGTCCCATCTTGAGAAACTTTCTAAATAACGATCTGTCTATACTACAAATTGCACCTGACGTGAATAAGCGTATAGAAATTAGCTATACATGCCTTGTATGTCTTCAGACAGAAACAAGTTTATTAACAGACTACCCTTACACTAGACATTTAAATCTTTGTGAAAAAAATACATTCATAATTTCTATCTTTTATTTCCTTAAGACGTTTCGGAAATGAAAGAGAGTTTTAAAATACAAGAATACAAGGAATATTGAATATAATTGTTTACTTGTATTCGTTCCCGAAATGTTGATTTGTAACCCAAGTTAGATTTAGATATTCTTCAACAATGTTTAAATAAAACGGAAGTGCTATTTTCATAAATTGGTCTTTTCATTTTTGTCTTTTGTAATAAAGAAAATGGTTTTCCTCTTCCTCGAGCCCATTTAGATAAAAGGTACTGAAAATCAACTTTGTTTTACAATAAAGAACCACAATGTTTAGACTAAAACAAGAATCAAGTATATGACTGATCATTCTCTGATATTTATTGTTGATTTAAGTGGTCTGTGTAAGCAATGTCCGAAAAAAAAACTGAGCTCTGTCTTTCTGAAAATTTTTGACTTACCTATAGTTATTGTCGATTTGGACAATACTGCCTCCGTAGAAAACATGCTGTTATAATCATCCAGTAAGCTTGACCGAATTTCCAAAGATGCACCGAATAATAATTCCACGAAAATTTAAAGCAGAAAATACAAAGATAGACAGAAAGTCAGATAATCAGAGGGTTTTTATTTACCTTTTTAAATTATGCCAATGTCGTTCATAATTCAGAACTTCCACTAGGAGCAAATTGTTCAGGAGAAGAGATGTGTCTAGATGAAAGAAGTTGCTGTAACCCGGTCCTAGGGGAGTGTGAATGTGTAGACGGTACCTATGATAGTAATGGTGACATGCCTGGTGGGGAATGCTTGGATTGTAAGTACACAAGTTCAATAATATTTAAATGGCTGGTTATGGCATAGAACGTTAACGACATTGACATTTAGTTTGTTCAGTAAAATGATTGATCTCATTTGGAAAGAACCGAAATGTAGATTAGTGGTACATGCTTTTCTTCGAACATTTTTTATTGGAAAAAGTATTGGCTTAGATAAGTAGGACTTTTGAGGGAAAAAAAGAATGACACTTTAAGGGGCCATTTGACGTATTTGAAAAACTTTCATTCTTATGGTCTTTTAGGCAAAATATTAATCTTCTTTAGGCTTAATGTATTTGAAAAACGTATATGCCTAAGATAGCTTCTGCACTGGTGTATTAACCCTTTCCCAAACAATCCCTGGTTTTGAAATTGTAGCCTTTTGAAAACATTGTGTACATTGGTACCCAGCATTTTCTCTTTTTCCCACAATGTTTTCTATCCTATCATAGGCAGAAATCATCTTTTCAGCAAGAGTTGAATTGTCGTCTGCAAATGCTTTCAATTTGGTCCAGTCCAAAAGTTTGTCGTTTGGGAAAGGGTTAAGGGATTTCTGAGACATCCGAATACTGTTAATATGTAACAGATTAGTGGAACTATTACGTTCGTCATTGTTACTTCTATGGTGCTCATTTTGGAATGAACGATTTAATCAATAATACATTAATGGATTTAAAAAGGTTAATAATTGAAAAATAATTGAAGTTTTTGTGGAAAACAATTCAAATGTTTCTTCCATAATATCAGTGATCAAAACCGGAGACAACTGCACATTAACTGGTTCCTGCGAAGATCCTCATGCAGAATGTGATGATTCTACTGGCACTTGCGAATGCGTTGATGGGTTTTTCTTTTCAAGGAACGGATCCTGTTTGGCATGTAAGAACAATTACCTTTTTTTCAGATTCTTACACAATTCCTTTTCTATTTTGACATTGGTGCGTATGTCTTTCAATGAGCTAAAGAGCTAAATAACTGACCCGTTCGTTCTGTAGCAAAGCAATGACCTGCATAACTTCAAACTTATCAAATTATCGTCCATTTTACATCTTTTTTTGCCTACCAGGTTTAGAGCATATCAGAGCTGTAGGGTTATTCAACTACCTTACGGACCTTACAGAGTATGTTGAATGTGCAACCATTAGGGCTCATCAGCAAGAATTTCATGTTAAGACATTGTTCACCATTTGTCAACCTTTCTCATGTTCCACTGTCGTTGCATTAATAATATAAGTGTTTATTCATTTGTGAACTGTCTCATTTTTGGATCTCAGTTAAGAATCTCACATCTTATTGGATCTTTAGATTGAAATTAAACACAAATTTTGAAGACCATGTCTTCAAGCCTTCTATCGCAACTTGATTCTTTTTTGGTGGCTAGATTTCAGATAGTAGAATAACAGGAAGATGATAGTGGTTAGATTTTATTTTTCTGTTATAATGGTTAGCTTTTATTTTTGTAACAGATAAAGATCTTTGTGATTCATGTGACTATGACGAAGAATGTGCACTGGTCCATGCAACATGTATCCATGGCTTCTGCGAGTGTGCTTCATATCAATATACAGACGAATGTGGCATCTGCAATGAGAGTACGTTTATATCTTATCAGCTGCTTAAAGCCTTTTTTGGATTCGGATTTTCACGCTTATCTGAATAAAAGCCCTAGCTTAGGATATTTTTTTAATCCTTTACTCCACAGATACTCATTTCTACACATTGCTTGTAGAAGCCTTTGGAAAACATTGTGGCGAAAGGTGAAATTGCTCGTCACGAGCAATTTCACCTTTTTTCACAATGTTTTCTATGCTATCAAAACATGTCATTTACATGTAGGAAACGGCTTCATCCTGGCTGTTATTTATGATCAATTATAGCTGCCACAGGAATGCCTTATGGGGTAAAGGGTTAATATAAATTATCTGTTTATGATACAAATTGCACTTGATGTGAAAGTGAGTATAAGATTCAGCTTTCCATGCACTATGTCTTCATAAAAAATAGATTCATTAACAGACTTACAAAATACTAGACAATTGATTCATAGTGAATACGAAAGTACTAAAACATTAAGCATTAGAAATGAAAGAAAGTTCAAAAATACATGTATAGGCCTACGGGATTTATTGAATATAGTTGTTCATTTGTTCGTGACAATGTTGTTTTGTAACCCAAGATAGAATAAAATATTGTCGAACAATGTTTAGATAAAAATGCAAGTCCTTTTGTTAAATTGATTTTTTCTTATTTGTCTTTTGAAACAAGGAAAATAGTTTTACCCTTCATCGAGCTCTTTAAGATATTATGCTCTTAAAATCAACTATTAGAACGCATTTGCAGCTCTGTTGTTTTGAAACTTTTGAACTTTCCTTTAATTACTTGCAATTTAAAAAATGGTGTATACTAAACGGAACGGAATATATAGTGCTAAAGTTAGAAAATATGGTGTTATACGAGTAATTATTTAAATAAGCTTGACCGAATTTCCGAGGATGCGTTGTTTAACCCTTTTACCAAACAATCCCTGATATTAATGACATTGAGGTAGAAACCCTTTAAAACATTGTGGTAACTAGTATTTTCTCCTTTTTCCCAAATGTTTTGAACCCTGCTGGAATTGAATTTCAATTTTTGAGTTAGGTTTATTTTGTCGTCTGCAAGTTCTTACAATTTGGACTAGTCTAAAACTTTGTTGTTTAGTAAAGAGTTAGTTTTTTCACGTCAATTCAAAGCAGAAAAAAATGCAGACAGAAAGTCAGACAGTCAGAGGTCTTTTTCTTTTAACATTTTGTAATTATGCCAAAATCGTTTTATATTTCAGAGCTTCCACTCGGAGCTAATTGTTCAGGCGAAGAAATGTGTCTAGATGAAAAAAGTTGCTGTAACCCGATTCTTGGGGAGTGTGAATGCGCTGACGGAAGCTATGATAGTAATGGTGACATGCCTGGTGGGGTTTGCTTGGACCGTAAGTAAACAAGTTCAATAATTATTTTAAACGCTGGAGAATGCAAACAACGTTTAACAATATAGATATTTAGTTTGTTAATTTAAAAAATCTCTTTCCGGAAAAACCGGAATTGAATAAATGGTGTATGTGTTTCTTCTTTCATTAAAAAAAAAATAAAAGCATTTGGCTTAGATAGGCAGTAATTTTGAGAAAAATACAGCAGAAGTTTTTAGGGGTCATTTGAAGCCTTTGAAAAGCTTTTACATTACTGTTTATTCAGGCAAAATATCAATCCTCTTTAGGCTTATTGTATTTATTAAAACGTGTTTGCGATAAATAAACTATTTCACAGCTGTATTGAAAAATTTCTGAGGTACCCCTTTACAACAATATCAGAGCCTTATTAGCTTAAAATCTCAGTAGCGTCCAACTGAATAAACAACCTGTTTATAAATCAAAAGTAAATATCATTTTACCGTGTAAAGCTACGAAGATTTTTATGACTTTAACGATATGTAAAGGTACAGCTCGCAAACGTTCCAGACTGTGGCAGAAAAAATAACTTTGGAACTAGAAGTTCTACCATGCCGCATTACCTGTTTACATCGATGATCGCCGACGATTATCCATCTTTTCGTCGTAAATGTCAGCAGTGACGTGTTAGTGACGTAAACACCACACGATCATTGAAAGCGTCGAAACAGACCCTTCATTCACTTTATCGTTTTGTCTCTATTCTAAGTTTGAAAAACGGAAGTTTATTGACATCGTAAATAGGAAAAACAACGACATAGGCTGATCACTGCTAATTCATTCATTTATCATCAGTGCAAGAAGGGTTTACTACATTTAAATATAAAAAAAAAATGTTCAAAATGAGCAAACTTACTCTCCGATGACATAATGATGGAATTCTAAACATTAGTCCTGTCTACTATGTCACATCACTCATGAGATGTTCACCGTTATTACATGACGTTCTCGAAGACCTGATCAGTGATGTGCGTGAAATCGACGGGCCTCTCTATGCATTTTTCGCTCACGTATATCTTGTTAACAAATGTAGTAAGTGACACGTTAGAGTTTTCTCCGACCTTATATTTGTGAGCTGTTATGCGTTATCAAATATAATTTCGTGTTATAAACGGTGAAAATCATCTTTTTTTTACTTTACTGCGGCTTTAATGGGGACTTACTTGTTACTCTGTTCATTTATCTATTTTAATCTCTTTTGCACTTCAATGATGCACATTTTGGACGCTAAGGTTTAAATAACAATTGCATTTATACATAGATTAAGAATATTCATGTTTGAAAAATAGTTTTTGTGAAAAAAAAAACATGTCAAATGTTTCTTTCAACAATATCAGCGATCGAAATCGGTGAAAACTGCACATTACCTGGTTCCTGCGAAGATCCCCATGCAGAATGTGATGATTCTACAGGTACTTGCGAATGCATTGATGGGTTTTTCTCTGCAACGAATGGATCTTGTTTGGCATGTAAGAACACTTACTTTTTTTAGTGTCTTATACGACTGCGTTTCTGTTTTGACGTGAGTGTGTATGTCTGTCAATGAGCTAAATAACTGACATGTTTATACTATTATAGAGCTATGACCTTAACAACTTCAAAAATATCGCCCATTAATTACTAAAATAATTATCCTATTATATTTACAACCCTTTTCGTTTTGCCTACCAGATTTAAGCTATTTCATAACTCTGGTGTTATTGAACTCTTTAGAACATGTGCAGCAATCAATTGAGCTGATCAGCAAGAATTCATCTTTGTTATTTTTTTAACCTTAGCTCATTCTTTTCCATATACCGGTCTTGTTGTATAATCAGTGTTTATTTATTTGTAAACTATCTCATATTTTGGGGCTTAGTTAAGTGTCCTATATCTGATTGGATCTCTAGATTGAAAATAAATACAAATGTTCGGGACCACGGCTGGAACTCTCATTTATATTACACACATACAAAGGAAATATTTCACAGAGATGTTACATAAATGTTTTGCTTCATCTCGTAGAAATTGTTTAGGTTTCAAATGAAAAAAAAAGTAAACAAGATTTCTAAAAAATCCAATTTCCTGAAAATTAAAGAAAACTTGTGTGAATTAGGACGAAGGAAGAAAAAACATCTGTATAAACATGAACACTTGTGACCAGGTATCACGTTTTATTGTGTTATTTTTCCCTATAAAAATCATAATAAGAATCTTGCATTTAGGACATCTTATAATGCATTATGTCGTATAGGTCAAAATTCCAACTCTAGGTTGTGTGTAGTCTGATCCTATATTTTGGTCATTTTCTCATATTTTCTATCGAAGTTAATTTTTTTAACCAGCTTGAGTTTAGATGGTAGAATAACAGGTAACTGTAATTTGCCAGCTTTTATTTTTGGTACCAGATAAAGACCTTTGTGATTCATGTGACTATGACGAAGAATGTGCCCTGGTCCATGCAACATGTGTCCTTGGATACTGCGAGTGTGCTTTGGATCAATATACAGACGAATGTGGTATCTGCAATAAGAGTAAGTTCATTTTTAAACAGCTGTTCAAAACCTATCTTGGGTTCGGACTTTCAAAGATAGGATTCTCTCTCAGTATCGATCTGTCTATACTACAAATTGTACTTGATTTGAAAGGGCTTATAGAAAATTAGCCTTTTTTATGCAACATGTCGTCAGAAAGAAAAAAATATCGTTTACAGACTTGCATAATACTTGACATTTAATTCATGGTGAAAATAGTTTACGCACATCACTATTATTATTTATTTTCTTAAGAGCACATTTCGAAAAAGAAAAAGAGTTTTAAAAATACAGGAAAACGATAGTAGTCCAGATGTATTTGTTTTGAAATGTCGCTGTGTAACCCTAGTTAGACTGAGATATTGATCATAAATAGTTAAATAAAACAGAAGTTCCTTTGATTGTCAATTATTTTTTTCCTTTTTTTTTTCTTTTGTAACAATGAAAATAGTTTTTCCTTTCATCAAAGCCCTAAAGACATAAGATACTGAAAATAACTTTATTGTGCCTTACAGAAACATAATGTTTAGACTGAATAAATAAAGTAGTGCACTTACTACCCTCTGGAATCTATTGTTGATTTGAGCGGTCTGTGTAAGCGATGTCCAGATAGAACTGAGCTATGTCTTTCTGAAAATTTTAAACTCACCTTTAACTACTGTCAATTTGATACAATTATGCCTCTGTATACTAGACAACACGGAATAGAATGTTTCAGCTTGGAAACATACTGTTCTTATCATTTCAATAAGGTTGACCCAATTTCTAAAGATGCACTGTTTAATTATTCTATGACAATTCAAAACGGAGAATACAAAGGCTGACAGAATGTCAGACAATCATAGGGTTTTTTTAATATCTTTTGTAATTTTTGCCAATATCGTTTAAAATTCAGAGCTTCCACTTGGAGCTAATTGTTCAGGCGAAGAAATGTGTCTAGATGAAAGAAGTTGCTGTAACCCTGTTCTAGGCGGATGTGAATGTGTTGAGGGTACCTATGATAGTAATGGTGATATGCCTGGCGGGGAATGCTTGGACTGTAAGTACACAAGTTCATAATATTTTCAACGGCTGGGGATGGCATAGTACGTTTAACAGAATGGACTTTTAGTTTTTAAATTGAAAAATGATTGATCTCACTTCGGAAATTTATGGTATATGTTTTTCTTTTTAAATTTTTAAAGAATAAAAGATTGGCTTTGATGGACAGGACTTTAAGGAAAAACATAGCAAAAGTTTTGAGTGGTCACTTGGAGCATTTAAAAAGCTATTACTTTTCTGTTTGTTAAGGCAAAATGTCAGTTTTATAGGGGCTAACTTAAGTTATAAAGACGTGTTTTCGTAAAATACACTTTTCCGCTGGTGTATTCAGTGATAATGAGATATCCGCATACGACAACAATGTATCAGATCATAGTCTTATTATAACCTTGCATAACGAATGTTTTCGGGATACACTGGAATCAGCCTGTCTGTCCGTGTGTCCGTCCGTCCGTCCGTGTGTCCATCTGTGTACAAAATACTGCTAATTTTGAGTCGCAAACTCCTCCTACAGTTTCCCTTCAATTGTATTGAACTTTGCACATGTATTGATTATATATTGAAGATTTGCAAGATGCAATTTTCAAGTGTCAACTCTTCCTGGTTGAGGAATTATCTTTCTCATTATTCCCATGAACTTGTATTCTTTTCGTCAGAGCGCTGGCGGGGTTATTAACCCTTTACTCCATAGATACTCATTTCTACGCATTGCTTATAGGAGCCTTTGGAAAACATTGTGGCAAAAGGTGAAATTGCTCGTGACGACCAATTTCACCTTTTTGCCACAATGTTTTCTACACTATCAAAAGGTGACATATACACATAAGAAACGGCTTCATCCTTGCTGTTATTTAGGGTCAATTAGAGATACCATAGAAATGCCTTATGGGATAAAGGGTTAAGTCTCATTCAGTGACAGCTTTAGTTAGTATTGTTGGGATATATTTGTCATTTTCTTCATTTTTTGCTTCTAATTCTTTTTTTTTTTTACTTCAATAATGCACGTTTTGGAAGTTAAGATTTAAACAAGTACTATATTCATATAGTAGAAGTAAAAAAAATAACGATTATTGATAAAAAAGTTTTGGTGAAAAACATATCAAACGTTTCCTTTATAATATCAGTGATCGAAACCGGTGACAACTGCACATTGCCTGGTTCCTGCGAAGATCCCCATGCAGAATGCGATGAATATTCAGACACTTGCGAATGCGTTGATGGGTTTTTCCTTGCAACGAATGGATCTTGTTCGGCTTGTAAGAACACTTACTTTTTACTTTTATATACAGTTATATTTATGTTTGTGCGTATGTCTATCAATAAGTTAAATAACTGACTTGTTTTTGTCATTGTAAAGCAATGCATTTAAAATTGTCATCTTTTGATTGTCAAACGGTATCATTGTCCATTTACAATCTATTCTTGCCTACCAGGTTTAGGGCATATCAGAACTTATAGGTCATTCAACTGCGTAATAGGACTTTTCAGAACATGGCCGGCAAGAACTTCTTGTTGATTAGCCAATTTATACCTTAGTTCAAACATTCTGACATACCACCGTCGATGCATTACCAGTGCTTAAAGTTTTTGTTAACTTTCACAATATCTGGGTCTCGTTTAACTGTCTCACCTACTATTGTATTTCTTGATGGAAAATAAACACAAATTTTGGAGACTATGGTTGAAACTCTCAATGGTATAAGACAGACACATACCAAGGATAAACTTTTGTCCTGTTGTGTATACCTTTCGGCTTCTTTCGCGTGGATTTTCAGGTTTTAGATAAGAAAACAGCTACAGGAAATTAAAAGAAAAACTCTGAATTCCTGAAAATAATAATAATAGATATGTAAGATTACGAATAAAGGCATAAAAAGATTACATGAAATATAAAAACTAGCTATCAGGTTTCTATTTTTTTTTTTTATAAAGACCACAATAAGAACTTTGCTATTTCCAAAACTAAGTTAAATCATAATGCATTTGGCTGCATAGGTCAAATTCAACCTCAAGGTCCTACATTTGGACTGTGTACAAGGTCTGTAGAAGCGATAATGAGATACAGATGCTTTAGAATTGTATAATGACTAAGTAGATGATACGAGCACGGTCCTGTCATTCTCTCATATTTTCAATCGAAATTTAATTGTTTGGGTGGCTAGAGTTCAGATTGTAAGTAAACTGAAAAATGATAATGGTAAAATTCTATTTTTTATTTTAGATAAAAATCTTTGTGATGTATGTGACTATGACGAAGAATGTTTCTTGGTCCATGCAACATGTGTCCTTGGTTTCTGCGAGTGTGCGTTTGATCAATATACAGACGAATGTGGTGTCTGCAGGTTAAGTAAGTTTATCTTTTTCTAGCTTTTAAAAACCTGTTTTTTAGGGGGGACTCCGGTTTACAAAGACACAAATTTTCGAAAACAAAGCCTGGCTTAATACTTTGTTTTTTCTTAATAACAATCTATCCATGAAACAAATTGCACCTGTTGTGAAAAAGCGTTTAGAAAATTAGTTATTCACGCACCATGTCTTCAGAAAGAAAACGATTATTAGCAGACTTACATGATACTTGACATTTGGTTAATGGTTAAATAAAATATGTATTTATAACTTCTTTTATTTTGATATCTGTGTTAATTAATCCATTACCACACAATCCCCATTTTTGACGCCTCTGAGAAAGAGGCCATTATAAAACACTGTGGGAAAAGAAGAAAATGCTGGTAACCAGCATTTTCTCCTTTTCTCACAGTGTTTTCTACCCTTCACAAAACCAATTTCAAATTTTCAGCCACTTTTATTTTGTCGTCTGCAAATGCTTTCGATTTGGACAAGCCTAAAATATTGTTGTATGGTAATGAGTTAATCATGCCATTTTCGTATATAATCCAGAGCTTCCAGTTGGAGCTAATTGTTCTGGTGAAGAAATGTGTCTAGATGAAAGAAGTAAAGAAGTTTCTGTAACTCTGTTACTGTACCGTTCTTATTATTTCAGTAAGATTGACCCAATTTCCAAAGATACACTATTTAATCATCCTATGACAATTAAATGTGGAGAATACAGAGGCAGACAGAATGGCAGACAATCAGAGGGTTTTTTTTTTTTCATATCTTTTGTAGTTATGCCAATATTGTTTATAATTCAGAACTTCCACTTGGAGATGAGTGTTCTGGCGAAGAAATGTGTCTAGATGAAAGAAGTTGCTGTAACCCGGTTCTAGGGGAGTGTGAATGTGTTGAGGGTACCTATGATAGTAATGGCGACATGTCTGGCGGGGTTTGCTTGGACTGTAAGTACATAAGTTCGATACTGTTTTTACGGCTCAGGATGGCCTAGAACGTTAAACGGAATGGACATTTCGTCTGTTAGTTAACAACTAATTGATCTCCTTTCGGAAGGACTGAAATTCAATTTTATAGGACATGTTTTCTTTCTTAAAATTATTTTACGAGTAAAGGTATTGGCTTAGATAGGCAAGACATTTGAGAAAGAAAGAGAAGTTTTGAAGGGATATTTGAAACATTTGAAAAGCTGTTACTTTTTTGTTTGTTTAGGCAAAACATCAGTCTTCTTGAGGCTTACAGTTTTAACAACAAGAGGGCCATGATGGCCCTGAATTTGTTCGACTCAGTCTTTTTAACTAACATGACCCATTTTCAATCATTTTTGAGTTATCTGAAAACTTGGCTGAAAATTTGGCCTCTAGCAAGTACACAATGTTTTTTCTACAATATGACCTAATGACCTACTTTTTGACCAGGAATGTCCGATTTTCGAACTCATCCGAGGTATCATAGAGAAAAATATTATAACTTTCAAGAGTAATAGGCCAGTCAATAAAGCAATAGACCTAGAAGTAATTGCAACAGAATTCTTAAGTTTACCCGACGATAGTATTGAGTGATATGTGTTTACCCTATAAAATCCCCAAGTTTTGCTTTTGCAGTTTAGGAGAAATTAATTACCAAAGTTAGCAATTTTGAACATTTTCGGAAATGGCCCGATTGTGCTACCGTACCAGTGGAAATCGCTGATGTCACGCGCTTTATAAAGTGACGTCACATAAAGTGTAATGGTGGTATCAATACGATTTTGAAACAGAGACGTAAACACATTGTGTTAGAAGATTAAGAAATGCTTTAGGTAAGTTAAATTATTTAATACGTTTACATAAAACTTGCAAGCACACATTGAGACAATAATTATTTGAGTAGTACTCCCCGATCGGCCAAAAATAAAATTTTGATAATGTCAACACTGGCAATTTCTTTACGCCTACCTCACTGCATATTTAATCAGCTAAAATCGCCAAACCTATTCAACTATGATTATACATCATTTTAACGTAATAAATTCAATAAAAGTATTGTATTTTTGCGAATTTCCATCGTGACAAAAAACCGGAAGTTGAGAAAATATGTACGAGATCTTATCAAAAAATTTCTCTACGGAAGCGCGTATAGGACGCAATTTTGATAGATATTTAGTCAAAAACTATACTTGTTGTTAGAGGAAATATTTCTTATTCTTAATGTTACTTCAACATCCAAAAGTACTAATATCAACCTTCTCGGTTAATTTAAGGGTATTTACAAAGAGCCCAGGCTTGCTTTTATCTTATATATCGGCTCAGAAAAGAATGGTAGAGAATGAAAAACAAAATGTCTTAATCAGGTAATTTTTTTTTTCACTACATAAAGGCAAAAATGTGAACGATTTTTGTCTTTAAAAAGTAAAAAAAAAAAACTTTTATGTTGTTGTATACAATGGAAGTCGTATATAATGGAACAATCATTCGTATTTTAGTGATCATTTAATCTGTGGAGGCACCATCCTAGTTCGATATAATTTGAAGGTTATTCATTTTGAAACTTTACCTGTAATCAATTTAAAAAAAAAAACAACATTTTTTTCTTCCTAAAAACTGCATAGTAATTGCAAAAAGTTTCCAAAAAATTACTATCATAATTATTTCATTTCAGGATTATACCATGGTTAGTGATTATTCTAGACCAGGCAAAAGGGCAGGGAGGCAGGAAAAAGGGGCAGGGAGGCAGGAAAAGGGGGGCAGGGAGGAACATTGCCTTGTTGAATGACTTCTCATATCAGATAAAGGCAAATCAGTGTCCTTCACTCTTTTCGAAACAAGTTCTAACTATAACTTTGGATATGAATTGCATATTAAAGAAAAGAATAAGAAAAGATTCTTATCAACTCATAGACTCAAAGCAACACAATCTGACTATACAGGTTTTGATTGCCGTGTAATTTATGATCCCATGATGCACTGTCACACATAGCTTTAATGTAGTAGACCCGTAACACTTCTGGTGTAGCATGGAATAAAAGTTCTTGATAGTTGATAAATACCAATTTATACATATAAAATACTTATGCATATTTTTGACCGACTGGAAATGCCTTTGATGTCTCTTGAAAACAATTGTTGATACTTTTGTTAGTTTTCAGAAAAGGGAGGTAATTATTAATTTGCTTTGTAATGAGAATACAATGGATTTGGATTTATAAATAATAATTCTAGGAAGGAAAAATCGGCTCGGTTAAAGTAGTACAATAATACTCATTTAGCAAATTTTGTAGGATAATAATATTGTGGAAATAGCTGTTTTCTATTACAGGTCCACTACCTAACTTCTCGTCAGATAACAAAAAATGTGCAGGGTAATTATTAAAAAAAACCCTTCTTCTCATCTGTTTTAAGAAATGACAATAATTTTGATTTAAAAAAAAAAATTACATAGAAAGAATTACAAAATGTGTAGGCAGGCCTACTGATGGAGTAGTGTACTACTGCATAGCCATTCTATAAATAGACTGCTAAAAATAGAACACTGTAATGCTGAGCTGATTTGCTTTAAAAAAATTGCCGATGCTTGAATAGCAAACATCGAGTATTTTCAAGATAGTTGGCAACTTTGGTTTACCATCCATACTTGTAATTTATGCAAAAAATATAAGAAATGATAAACGAAATGATGATGACATTTAGGATACGTAAATACCTGAATAAGTATATATTTCAATTTCATTTCATGGATGAAAATATATTGTCGGACACTGTATACCCAAGATCAGACTGCGCGTTCTGTGCAATCTGATCTTGATCTACACTGTTTGCAAAAGGTCAGTAAGTCGCACTTAGCAGCCTAGGGGTTAAAGGTGGCCTTTCAGATTGTGAGACAAAAATTTTACAAGAATACAAAAAAATCATCCTTATACTTCAAAAGCCTAATAATTTTCATTTATAAAAGCCCAGTAGTCAAAACCCATCAGACAACAAGAGAAATTAGATATTTACTACGGCCCAGGGCGACACCGAGGGGAAACAAGGTCTATTTTTACATGAGCAGCTAGCTGATTTACACACTGGAAATATACAGTCGAAGCTTCAAACGTCGCGTCCGAAGAAGAAATGTTGGAAAATAATTACATGTTTGTTATGTTATGGCATTTCAGCATCATTAGTCACTTTCTAGTCACTTAATATTCCCACAATGCTTTTTTTTTTTTTTTTTATTTTTGGCTAAAAATAGCCTAAGAGGCTTCGTAGCCGTTTAAGGGAATACCCTCAAGTCTTTTTTTTTTTTGTAATTTTATGGTTCTTAATTATTGATGATTTGTATTGTTTTTTCATATAAATTTCAGTGATATAAATATTTTCTAATTTAGTGGGATGTTAAAATTCTAGATACCCAGTAGTTTAACAACTACTTTAAAGGATAATCATGAATGTTATTTTCACGCCACATTCTTGAAGGTTACCGTGACCTTTGTATTTTTCTACTATTTGACCTCAAAATAAGTAGGGATAATCTGCTTTCCATGGTACATTTATGTACCAGATATGAAAAAACTCCGTAAAACCTGTGTCTAGTTATCATCAGGACAAGGTGTAAGCTGGGCCGAGCCATTACATTGTTGAAAGTCACTGTGACCTTGACCTTTGACCAATTGATCCAAAAATCGGTAGGGATCATCTACATTCATACATATATCATAAAGTGCATTACCCAAAATACTTACATGCAAAAATGGCAATATTTGACATGGCAAGAGTGATCATGCATTGATAAATTTTCGAGGATAAAAATCAGTGGGTGGGGTAATTTTACATATAATTTTATGGGTTTTATTAGCTGTATAATAATAATAAGGACATTCAATTGATTCAAAGAGCATGGTTTGCCTTTTTAGTCATAAGTATTGTTAAAGGATTAACTAAATCTCCTATGTTTTAATAAATCTCGCTTTACGGTCAAATAATAGTGTTTCTTGTAATTTTATTGAATCTAAAACACCAATGTTCTTTGGATGTCTATTTTTCAAAAAGTGCAACTGCAAAAGTTCGGGACTTTTTATGGATACTTGTACATACATAGTAGTAACAGAAAAACAGACTTTCAAAACTGTTGCAATTACTTCTAGGTTGACCCCCAAAATAGGGTAGATTGACTGGCCTATAAGGTTTTTCTAAGATTTGACCTGGTCACCTTGTTTTTGACCCAGTATAAACCAGTTTTAAAGTCGTCTAATATGTTATTAAGACAAACATTTTCACCAAGTTTCATTAGAATCCATCTTAAATTTGTAGCCTCTAGAGATACACAAGGATTTTTGAAGATTTTGACCTAGTGATCTAGTTTTGACCCGATACGAGCATGTTTCGACCGCGACTGAGATATAATCATGTCAAACATTCTATCCAACTTTCAAGAGCTTTGGGGTGAAAATTTGGCCTCCAGGGCATAAACAATGTATTCCTAACTTTTGACCTAAAGACGTAGTTTTTTTTACTTCACATGGCCCATTTTCGGACTCGAATGAGATACCATCACGCCAAACATTCCGACAAAGTTTCATGATTATGTCACTGAAAATGTGACCTCAATAGGGTATATTATAGTTTTTTTTTGTAAGATTTGACCTAGTGACAATCAAACATGGCCCATTTTTTTCAATTCGGCTGAGGTATGAACAGGTCAAACACTCTGACTAACTTTCAATAGTTTTTGACCGAAAATTTGGCTCGTAGAGCGTTGACAAGATTTTTTGAAGATTTGACCAGCTCGTTTCTGATTTGACCTAGTGACCTGATTTTCAATCGGACATGACCCATTCTTCAGTTCATCCGAGATATTTTACGACAAACATTCCGATCGACTTCCAAGAATTTTGGACAGAAAATGTTGCTTCTACAGCGAACACAATAATTTTATCTAAGATTTGACCCAGTGAGCTAGTTTTTGACCCGACATGACACATTTTGGAATGCGTCTGACATATCATCAGGACAAATAATCTGATCAAGTTTCATGGGTGTCTGACTGAAAATGGTGTTAAGAGTGTACTCAATATTTAAAGTTGGCGAATGATGACGAACGACGGACGACGACGATGCATGACGGAAGCTGAACATAGAACTATCACAAATGCTCACCATGGACACTTTTTGCACAGATGAGATAAAAATGTATTTTTGTTAAATAGACTCTTCAACATTGTATTGAAAATTTCTGAGGCATTCGTATTTATAGGACAACAATGTATCAGATCATTGTCGTATTAGGTTATTCTGGGTTTTCTTGTCAATCTCTTCATTCATCGCTTTAAATCCTTTTTCACGTAAATAATGCATATTTTGAACGTTAGTATTTTAACAAGTGCAACATTCATATACTTAAAAATGATAATTATTGAAAAGTATTTTTTAGAGAAAACACATGTAATGTTTCTTTTTAAACATCAGTGGTCGAAACCGGTGATAACTGCACATTACTTGGTTCTTGCGAAGATCCCCACGCAGAATGCGATGATTATTCAGACACTTGTGAATGTGTTGATGGGTTTTTCTATGCAACGAATGGATCTTGTTTGGCATGTATGAACATTTACTTTTTAGTATTTTATATGGTAGCATTTCCATTTTGATGTCAGCGCATATGTCTGTCTCTGAGCGGAATAGCTGGCCTGTTTATTCTTTTGTAAATTGATGACCGTAATAACTTCAGAGTTATCCTCCATTTATTGCCAAAGGTCCTTTTCTCCATTTACAACCCATCTTGTTTTGCCTACTAGGTTTGGTGCATATCAGAACTTAAGTTATTCGACTTCCTATGGGATTTTCAGAGCATGTCCGGCAACCAACAGGGCTTATCAGCAAAATTTCCTGTTTATAAGTCTTTTCGTACTTTAGCTCAAATTTCCTAACACACCACTGTCGTTGCGTCATCTGTGTTTTATTATCATTGGTGAACTATCTCATTGTTTGGCTCTAAGTCACCTGCCAGATATATTATTGGATCTCTATAATGAAAAAAACACACACACATATTTTGGAAACCATTGCTGAAACTATCATTTATATAAAACAGGTACACACTAAGGACAAACTTTCACTGAGATGTTACATACATGTTTTTTCTTGTTCTCATGGCATTTGGTCAGGTTTCAAATGAAAAAAAAAGATGTAAAAGACGTTAAAAAACCGCCAATTTCCTTATACTGCAAAAAAAATGTGTGATTAACCCTTTACCCCATAAGGCATTTCCATGGTATCTCTAACTGACCCTAAATAACAGCAAGGATAAAACCGTTTCTTCTGTGTATATGTCACCTTTCAATAGTGTAGAAAGCATTGTGGCAAAAGGTGAAATTGCTCGTCACGAGCAATTTCACCTTTTGCCACAATGTTTCCCAAAGGCTCACACAAGCAATGCGTAGAAATGAGTATCTATGGAGTAAAGGGTTAAAGATAAAGGAATAGAAAAAGATTATATGTTAACATGAAAGGACATGCGTGTTTTGTGTTTCGTTGTATAATTCGTTACTTGTAAAGATCATTAAAAAAGTCTTGTCATTGCTAAAATTAGGATACATCATAATGTATTTGGCGTAAAGGAAAAAATCACATTCAAGGTTGTGTGTAGTCTAATCTTAAATTTGGACTGTGCACAAGGTCTTTAGATTGGATAGTGAGATACCCGAAAGATAGTTTTTATAAGTTTAAAAACTGACTGGGCGATACGAGGAGGTTCTTGTCAATTTCTCATATTTTCTACCGAAATTTGATTCCTTTCGGTTGGCTTGAGTTCAGATGGTAGAAAAACAGGAAAAATGTTTTTTTTGTATCAGATAAAGATCTTTGTGATTCATGTGATTTTGACGAAGAATGTGCCCTGGTCCGTGCAACGTGTGTCCTTGGATACTGCGAGTGTGCTTTGGATCAATATACAGACGAATGTGGCATTTGCAATAAGAGTAAGTTTATCTTTTACCACCTGTTCAAAACTTTTTACGGATTTGGATGTTCGAAGTTACGATTAATCGAAAATTAGTCCTTGGATACTTTGAGATACTTTCTTAATAACTACCCATCTATGAAACAAACTGCACTTGATGTGAAAGTGAGGAGTACAGGGATATAGCTACTTATGCACCATGTTTTCAGGTAGAAAAAAAAATATCAATAACGAAATTACATAATATTATACCCTTGATTTATAGTGATAAATATTTTTATTATATTGTTATTTACATAAGAGTATATTTCGAAAATGAAAGGGAATCTAAAAAAACCACAATACGAGGATTATTTACTCATTTCAGTAAGCTTTGCTGAATTTTCAAAGATACACTTTTTAATGATTCTAGAAAAATCAAAGCAGAAAATACAAAGGCATGCAGAAAGTGAGACAATGAGAGGGTTTATTTTGATACCTCTTTTCATCAATCATGCTAATATCGTTTATAATTCAGAGCTTCCACTTGGAGCTAATTGTACTGGCGAAGAAATGTGTCTTGATGAAAGAAGTTGCTGTAACCCTGTTCTAGGCGGATGTGAATGTGTTGATGGTACCTATGATAGTAATGGTGACATGCCTGGCGGGGTTTGCTTGGACCGTAAGTACACAAGTTCCATTATTTTAAACGGCTATCGATGGTATAGAACGTTTAACAGAATGGGTTATTAGTTTGTAAGTTAAAAAATATTTGATCTCATTTCGGAAGAACCAAAATCCAAATTTGTTGGACATATTTTTCTTCTAATATCTTAATAAGTAAAAGTAATGACTTAGATTGGCTTGACTTTTGAGAAAAAAACGGCATAAATTTTGAGGGATGATTTGAAGCATTTGAAAAACTGCCACTCTTCTGTTTGTAAAGGCAAAAAATCATACTTTGGAGGCTTAATCTCTTTATAAAACGTGTTTGGTTTGCGTTAAATAGACTCCGCTGGTGTATTAAACTAGAACTGTCACTGAATGTGACGTACATGTAATACCCCCGCCAGCGCTTTGACAGAAACAGGCAATTACTAGTATTTTGTACACAGACGGACACACAGACGGGCGGACACACGGACGGACGGATACACGGACGGACGGACCCACGGACGTTTTGCAGGGGTATAATGATTTCTGACACATATCGCATACGATAACATGTCATTGGCTTAACCCTTTACCACACGACAAAAATTTAGACTGGTTCACATTGAAAGCATTTGCAGACGACAAAATAAAGGTGGCTAAAAATTGAAATTTGTTCTGGGATGGGTAGAAAACACTGTAGGAAAAGGAGAAAATGCTGGTAACCAGCATTTTCTCCTTTTCCTACAGTGTTTTCAAAAGGCTTCTTTCTCAGGGGCGTCAAAGGTAGGGATTGTGTGGTAATGGGTTAATACATGTAGGTTAATCGTAGTATACTTGTTACACCCCTGTTGGATCATATTTGTAACAAATCATATATGTAACACCTGTTACATATATGATCACATATGTAACATGTGTTACATATATGACTCGGAAATCAAGCATAAATGTAACATATTTTGTGACGAATATGATCGATGCCGGTTTTTGATGTGACATAAAAATCACATATGTCACAGGTCAATTTTGATTTAAAAACAGTACAAAAGAATGCATATTTACATCTGAAACACATTTGTAGCAGGTTTTTATTCACCAGATCGGCCAATATCTTGATACTGATTTGTTGTGTCACTTTGTCCATTGTCGTCATCGGCGGTGACGTCGACGTCACTCTTTCGCGTCCGCTCCATATTTCCTCAACTCTTTAAAGGATATTCATGAATATAATGTCCGGTATCGTGGCTGCTCTTTGTTTATATATATAAACATATTTATTTCATGCTTTCCGGTAGGATATCGAGAAATAGCAGTGAAAATATTTTTCGATCTTACACTGGTACCACCAGTGAAAATACCGATTTTCACGTTCTTGTTGCCTAGGTAAATTGCGCGTGCCTAACAACCAGATGGGAAATATGACGTCATATACCTTACATTTCTCGCGCTTGACGTAACGTTGCTATGCGGGAGGGGTACGCCACGGGGAATAAGGGAAAAGTGCTGTACTGAATTTTGACAAAGATCCTTCCAGAAAGGGATAAAAGCATAAAATAAATAGAATATTTGTTTTTTTCGGTGAGAGATCGAAATTTATTTCATCTCGTGAACACCATCGGTAATATTTTCACTCGTGGCTGCGCCACTCGTGAAAATATTACCAATGGTGTCCACTCGATGAAATAAATTTCGATCTTTCACCGAAAAAAAACAAATATCCTCTATATATATGGGCCACAACGTGAGAAAATGTACCTTCGGACAATTGGTGAGTATTTGATAAACAACGTTATTTTGAATGTATAATATTTCTGGAGTATGTTAGTCTTTATTTGAACAGATTATTCAGGTTATTTTGTGAGTTATGACCAATTTACTATATGAACCCTACAAACGTCATTTACCTGAAAAATGAAGTCAAAGTTGCGTAATGCATTTCTGCGTGTTAGTAGAACCTACAAAACTCGATGCATTTGCTTAAAATGATGTTGCTTTTGCTGTTAATTGTTTGAATACAAATAGACAACTAAACCTGTTACATATATGCTTCTCATGTCAACCCCCATTTCGGACAAACACATTTGTAACACACTTTATCTGTTACGAATGTGATCATGTACGTAACAAATGTGTTACATATATGATTTGTTACAAATATGATCCAACACACCCCTCATTCATTGCTTTTAAACTTTTTTTCCATTATAATATTAGCAATCGAAACCGGTGACAACTGCACATTACCTGGTTCCTGCGAAGATCCCCATGCAGAATGCGATGATTATTCAGGCACTTGCGAATGCATTGATGGGTTTTTCTTTGCAACGAATGGATCTTGTTTGGCATGTACGAAAACTTATTTTCTAGTTTCTTATACGGCTACACTTTGTGCCAACGTGTGATGTGTATGACTATCAAGGAGCTAAATAACTGACCCGTTTATTCTTTGATAAAATTATGACCTTTATAATTCCAAAGTTTCGTCCATTCATTGCCAAAAAGTAACCTTTATCCTTTTACAGCCTTTTCTTGTCTAACAAGTGTAAGGGATATCAGAACTCAAGGATTATTTGACCGTCCACAGGACTTTTTAGAACTTATCTGGCAGTCAATAGGGCTCTTTAGCAACGGTTTCCTGTGGATAAGTCTTTTTTAACCTCAGCCCAAACTTCTCACATACCACTCTTGTTGCATTATCACTATATATTATATTTCATCTGTCTATTTTTAGAAATGTTATGGGTAAAGAAATGACGTCATTTAAGGAATTATTCCCCCGTCACAGTGAATATTTTCCTCCTGCCGAAAATCTGGAACAAATTTTTTGTTATACTTTGCTAAAAATTGACTTAATCGGTTAATTGACTTGAGATCACTGATTTTAAAAGTGGCATTCGTTGACAAAATTATCAGAAGACATATAATATATTATTTATTTCATCATTATTTATTTCATCAGCTTATGGTTAATATGGGGAAATATTTGCCTCAAAAGGGAAAGGTCCGCGAAAATAACTCGAGCCTTACGGCACTCATTATTTTCGCGGACCTTTCCCTTTTTCGGCAAATATTTCCCCATGTTAACCACAAACTTTCACTGTGATGTTATATAGTTTTTTCCTCCACTCCTTCATGTATGGCTTCATCCCGATTTAAACACAATACCAATGAACCTTGTTGGGGAGATACCTCTTTGACTCAGGGGGTTTTGGTATGGCCTTTCGTCTGAGTGTTCTTGGGTTTCAATCTTGCCCGGTTCCTGTAATTCTGCCATGCATTTGTTTATTTGTTTCTTTGTTATAGACCTTGTTTGTAAGATTATGTAAAC
The DNA here is from genome assembly GCA_943736015.1 of Tridacna crocea. Classification (NCBI taxonomy): domain Eukaryota; kingdom Metazoa; phylum Mollusca; class Bivalvia; order Cardiida; family Cardiidae; genus Tridacna; species Tridacna crocea. The sequence goes on from OX031063.1 coordinate 48,689,287, forward strand.
ATGAAAGCTCATAAGCAGGTATTGTGTTTTGTTGTATTGTTTATTTTTAAAGACCATATAAAGAATCCTGCTATTACCAAAATTAGGATATCTCACGGTATGGGTCAAAATCCAAGCTCAAGGTTTTGTGTGTGTGGTCTAATCTCAAATATCGACTGTGCACAAAGTCTCTAGAGTGGATATTGAGATATGTAAAAAATGGTTGTGATTTGTTAGAAAAATTACTAGAAGATGCGAGTATGTTCTGGCGTTTTCTCATAATTTCTATTGAAATTTGATTCCTTTGGTTGGGTAAGGTCGAGATGGTAGAAAAACGGGAAATTGATTATGGTCCGGTTTCATTTTTTGTAACAGATAAAAATCTTTGTGATTCATGTGACTATGACCAAGAATGTGCCCTGGTCCATGCAACATGTGTCCTTGGATTCTGCGAGTGTGCTTCATATCAATATACAGACGAATGTGGCATCTGCAATAAGAGTAAGTTTATCTTTTACGAGCTGTTCAAAACCTGTTTTAGATCTGTAATTTCGGACACAATTACTCGAATTCAAGTCATAGGTTAAGACACTTTCTAAATTATGATCTCGATATCGATGATACAAACTGCATTTGATGTGAAAGTGCGTATAGGAATATACGATGTACATATAGGTATTCATGCACCTGTCTTCACAAAGAAAAATGAAAGTCAAATGTAGGTATTTTTTACCATTTAAAACTCGAAAATATAACGAATAATCCATCACAAAACACACGTATATATATGATAAAAAAAAACACGTGTCAATACCAGACTTGGTCGCCATGACTATAGTGTACAAAAATGCATGAGGAAGCCCGTCAATTTTAGGGACGCCGTTGATCGGGGCAACCTTTGTTATCATTCATGTATATTCGAACTAGGTCTTAGAGAATGTCAGATGATAACATTGCATCTAATCAGTGCTACGACGTAGTACACAGGACTGTTGTTTACACTTCCAATATTATGTTATCGGAGAGTAATATTGCTCATTCTGAACACGTTTTCTCATTTCGATGTCGTCAACTCTTCCTGTTTTGATGATAAACGAATAAGCAACGATCAGCCTGCGTCTTTTCTGCCTATAAAGTTAGAATTTTTAAACATAGAATGGTGACAAAATGAACTTGTAAGTGAATGAAAGTTTTGTTTCGACGCATTGAATTATCATGTAGTGTTTACGTCATTTTCACGTCACTGCAGATATTTACGACTAAAAGTCGGCTAATCGTCGGCGATCATCGATGTCAGCAAACAGATAATGCGACATGGTAGGATCTGTTCTACTTACAAATACTCTTTTCCAGCCATTGACTGGAACTTTTACGGGTGCACCTTTACATATCGTTAAAGTCATAATAAATGCCATAGTTTACTTGGTAAAACTAAAATTTTCTTAGTTAGGTTTAGGCATACATGTATTTATTTTAAATCATTAAGAAAGAAGTTTTTAGAACTTATGCTAATTTCTCCCGATTCTGCTTCCTGGGAACTACACCAGTTCTCGCGTCGAGCGTGTGGGCCCAGGAAAAATCCCAAAGTTGATACCCGCCCGGGGTATCAAACTTAGATCTTTATGGTTACGAGGCCGACGCTCTGTCTCAAAACCAAGGACACCACAAGCAATGCAATTACAATCAACTTACTTGAAATTTAACTTTATTTCAATAGGAAGCATTTTTAGATTTGGACTTTACCTAGGCTTTAACGGGCTAACATAATATAAGACTCTTGATTCGTGAAGAAAAATATTTACATTTTTAACTAGATATAAATTTATTCCCCTAAAAGTATGTTTCTGAAATGAAAGGGATTTTTAAGATACAAGATAATGAGGATTATTGAAGATAGTTGCTCACTTCTATTTGTTCCTGAAACATTTATTTGTACTTCAAGTTAGACTTAGATATTGTCCAATAATGTTTTAAGGGCAAATCAACAAGTTTCAGATATCGTTAATTTTCAAATTTAGGTTATCAAATGGTAACCTTGTAATGTTGTAATTAGAAAAAAGAATAAAGTAAAAGTTGTTTTTTTTCATTCATGTTTTTGCTTATCAATTTCTATTGCATTGCTTACCTCCCTTACTTATTGTTGCGTCATAAGAGCGCGTTGCTTCAACATGTACGAGTACGTTGCTTATGATAGTGAACTGAGCGATATTTAAGACAAAGAAGTATACGATTCTGAAGTATACAACTGGTCGGTGATGGACTAACATTTATGACCATGACTTTAGGTAGCCAGATACTGACTTCGCCCTTTACCATACAAACCCAAGATTTAGTACTAATACCCAAAGAAAGAGTGTTTGAAACACAGTGTGGGAAGAAAATGATGTTTACTGTTCAAAAAACGATTATTATCCCTCGAAACTTTACATCATTTGAACAGTTTTGACCTTATTATTTGCAAAATTCATGTTATGAATTTGGATGAGTCTTTGATTTTGTCAAATGTTGAAATCATGTGGAAAAAGGGGAAAACGGCAGCAATTTCTCCTTTGTCCAGAGTGAAGCGATAATGTAGAAAAGGGTAAAATAGTACGAGTAACAGTTCATGTATTCTGAATTCAAGAAAAAAAATACCTACTTCATGTTGGAATTTCTTTCCGGAAATTGCCATTGCGGAATGTTTGTGTGTCGGAGTTTCAGTTGAAGGTCTATTTCCTTTCGACTCCGAGTTCCGAATAATGTCTGCACAGCATCAGGTTTTAACCGCAGCCTAAAATTCCTATAACCAACTTCTTCTGCGTGTTTAAGACTTATTAAAAACGAAGTATTTCAGACACAATTTCGAATGAACCGATGGCAAAAAATCCGCCAATATTGCCCGGTCCCGGTTTAATCGTTAAATCCATTGTTTCCTGCTTTTTAATTCCTTCGGAAAATTGAACATACTAATTCCATGAGTTCCCAAATTGACGTTGAAGCCCTAGGCTGCACCATTTACCATTTTTCAGACTCAATTCTCAATTAACCCATTACCACACAATCCCTACTTTTGACGCCCCTGAGAAAGAAGCCTTTAGAAAACATTGTGGGAAAAGAAGAAAATGCTGGTAACCAGCATTTTCTCCTTTTCCCACAATGTTTTCTACCCTTCACAAAACAAAATTTTAAATTTTCAGTCACTTCTATTTTGTCGTCTGCAAGTGCTTTTAATTTGGACCAATCTAAAATATTGTCGTTTGGTAATGGGTTAATCTCAGATATCTGCATACAATCATCCGCGGTCCCACTTAAACAAAGACTGACTCGACAATTCGACAATGACGTCACACATTCACGGGAGATAAGCGAATCGGGGAAGTAAGCCATGTACCATTTTTAGGGCCGTATATCAGCGTGACAAAAGGTGTATGGTATGTTACATAGTGGTATTTATGAAAAATGGCGAATATGTGTTTAACTGACGTCATTTGCAGCTGATTAAAGGAAATAAAAAAGTCTGTTTAAAATATTTTTACGATTTGCCCTTTAAATATAGCAAAAGTCCTTTGTTTTTGTTAATTTGTCTTTTCCTTTTTGTCTTGTGCAGCAAAGGAAATAGTTATCGAGGCCTTTAGACATGAGGCACTGAATATTAATTTTATTTAGCCCTACAGTGGCATAATGTTTTTACTGTATAGATCCAGTATTGGACTTACTATTTTCTGAAATCTATTGTTGATTTAAGCGTTCCGTGTAAGCGATGTCCGGACAAGACTGAGCTGTATCTTTCATATAAGTTTAAACTCACCTTTAATTACTGTCGATTTGAGACAATGTTGCCTCTGTATACCCAACAGAACGGAATAGAGTGCAACAGCTGAAAAAACATACTATTGTAATCATTTCAGTAAGCTTGTCCGACTGTCCAAAGATACACTGCTTCATAATTCTATGACAATTCAAAGCAGAATATACAAGGTAGACAGGAAGTCAGACAATCAGAAGGCACATTTTGGATACCCTTCTCATTACAGAGCTTCCACTTGGAGCTAATTGTTCAGGCGAAGAAATGTGTCTAGATGAAAGAAGTTGCTGTAACCCGGTCCTAGGGGAGTGTGAATGTGTTGACGGTACTTATGATAGTAATGGTGACGAGCCTGGCGGGGTATGCTTGGACTGTAAGTGAAAAAGTTCAATAATGTTTAAAATGGCTTAGAATGGTATTTATTATTACATTTATTATAATGATGATTTTGGTTTGTTAGTAGACGAAATAATTGATCTCAATCTATCTCAGATTTACTGGTCATGTTTTTCCTTCTACATTTATAATAAGCAAAAGTTTTGGCAGGTCTTTTGAGAAAAACAAAGACAAAGTTTTGAGGGGTCATTTGAAGAGTTTGAAAAAGCTTTAACTCCTCTGATTGTTTTTGCAAAATGTCTGGTGAGGTTGACTATTTTTTTGAAAAAAAAAAGCACTTGATTGCGTTAAATAGATTCTTCTGCTCATTTTTAACTGCTTTTTGAGTCATCAGTTTCCGATAACAACAAATCATGTCATAGTCTTACTAGCTTAATCGGGGTATACTTGCTGATCTCTTCATTCATTACTTGAAATCTTCATTTACTTCAAAATATGCACATTTTGGACGCTAAAGTTTAACCCATTACCACACAATCCCTACTTTTGATGACCCTGAGAAATAAGCCTTTAGAAAACATTATAGGAAAAGAAGAAAATGCTGGTAACCAGCATTTTCTCCTTTTCCCGCAATGTTTTCTACCCTTCGCAAAACAAATTTCAAATTTTCGGTCACTTTTATTTTGTCGTCTGCAAATCCTTTCGATTTGGACAAGCCTAAAATTTTGTCGTTTGGTAATGAGTTAAACAAGTGCTACATCTATCTAGTATGAAAACAATGATTATTTAATAAAAAGTAGTTTTTGTAGAAAACATATCTAATACATTTTACATTATTACATACTTGATTATTAAAAAAGAAAATTATTGAAAAGTAGTTTTTGTAGAAAATATATGTAATATTCTTTTTTTAAATACCAGTGATCGAAACCGGTGACAACTGCACATTACCTGGTTCCTGCGAAGATCCCCATGCAGAATGCGATGATTATTCAGACACTTGCGAATGCATTAATGGGTTTTTCTTTTCAGCGAATGGATCTTGTTTGGCATGTACGAACACTTATTTTCTAGTTTCTTTATACGGTTACATTTGCACCTTGATGTGTGATGCGTAAGACTATCAAGGAGCTAAATAACTGACCCGTTATATTCTATTTTAAAGCAACAACATTAATAACCTCAGAATTATCGACCATTGATTGCCAATGGGTCCTTTTCTCTTTACATTTTTTCCTACCAGGTTTAGGGCATATCAGAGACTGGGATCATTTGGTTGCCTGAAGGACTTTTCAAAACATATCGGGCTATGAATAGGGTTCATTAGCAAGAATTCCCTGTCGATAAGTCATTTTTACCTTACCTCAAACTTTCTCACATACCACTGTCGATGCCTTGTCAAGGTTTTTTCTTTTCATTTCTTTACTATGTCATTTTTTGGATCTCAATTACCTTTCTTATAATCTGAATCTCTAGATTGAATTTAAATATGAATTTGGGAGACCGTGGTTGAAACTCACGCCTATATTAGAAAGGCTCATATAAAGTACAAAGTTCTATCGAGATATTGTATAAACGTTGTTCTTTTTCTGGTGGGAATTGTTCAGGTTTCAAATGAAAAAAAAAAAGAAAGTTGAAAAAAAAAAATATTATCATAAAAATAAAAAGAAAGCACTTGTGTTAAAGTTGAAGGAAAAAAGATAATATGTAAACATGAACACTTGTGACAAGGTTTCATTTTTCGTCGTATTACGGTATTTGTATTTTTAAAGACCATAATATTAATAAAAATCTTGCCATTTCCGAAATATGCTTATCTCATGATGTATTTAACCATATAGGAATGAATTCAAACTCCAGGTTGTGCGTAGTCTGATTCTAAATTTGGACTGTCTGCAAGTTCTTTTGACTCGATTATGCGATACGGGAAAGATAGCTAGTATGACAACTAAGTGGATGATTCGAGGAGGTTCTGATCGTTTTCTAATATTTTCTTTCAAAATTTGATTCCTTTAGTTGGCTACAGTTCAGATAGTAGAATAATTGGGAACTATTAGTGCCAGATTTTTCTGTAGCTCACCTGAGCTCAAGATGAGCTATTGTGATCAGTCACCGTCCGTCGGCGTCCGTAGTTTGTCCGTCCGTCGTCTGTCAGTCCGTTTGTTCCCATTTCTTGGTTTACACTCTAGCATTTACAATTTTACCTATTCAGTACCAAACTTGGTCAAAATATATGTGACCATAAGATCTCGGGTGAATTCGATTATGGGTCCAATCGGACCAGAACAACTGGAGTTTTTTGTCCCTGAACTAGAAAATTTGCTATATTTGACTTTGTTTGCACACTAGCATTTACAATTATAAACCAATCAGCACGAAACTAATTATTTGCAATTGACTTAGAAAAATTGCAAAATTTGACTTTGTTTACACTGTACAATTTTTAAACAATCAGCTTCAAAATTGGTCAAAATACTTATGTCTATAAGATCTCAGTTGACTTTGATTTGGTCTAATCAGATCAGAATGACCGGAGTCATTTGCGTAAACATCTTCAAATTTGGTATGCATGATTGTTGAAAAAATATAGAGTGCAGTGTACAAGAGTCATTACTCTTCTTAGCACGAATTGTGAGGTATTTCCCTTTGACCTGAATTTTTATAGCATTCCTTGCTTGTCCGGAGCAAAACTGTATCATCTTAGGAAAGAATGACTTGAAATATCGTATGCTTTTTTGTTGCAATCTTTGGAAGTGTAGTGCACACAAATTGTATCTCTACATCGTGCTGTCTTTGAGTTATTTCCTTTGGTTGTCATTTTTACAACATTTATTGCTCGTCCGGAATATAACTTTGTCATTTCAAGTCAGAATAACTTCAAACTTGGTATGCATGTTTGTTGCAATATTACCTAGAACAGTGCGCTGGGCCAATAACTCTACCTATTGCGGATTTTGTGTAATTATACTTTGATCTTCATTTTTACAGTATTTGTTGCTTGTCTGGAACTTAACTTTATAGTCTCAATGCAAATTGACGTGAGACTTAGTAAACACGTTTGTTGTATTACCTGCTCTTTGCGATTATAATACCTCCTTGACAGCTGGCGGTGGGACGGGCATGTTTGTTGTATTACCTGCACTTTGCGATTATTATTCATCGGTGGGGCGGGCATATCTTTGCGACAATTCGCCACTCTTGTTTCATTATCGTTTGGCCCTGAATTTCGATATTTGGTATTTATCTTCATAGTAGATCTTTACTGCTCAGTACTCAGGTGAGCAATATAGGACCATCATGGTCCTCTTTTTCTTTAACAGATAAAGATCTTTGTGATTCATGTGACTATGACGAAGAATGTTTCCTTGTCCGTGCAACATGTGTCCTTGGATACTGCGAGTGTGCTTTGGATCAATATACAGACGAATGTGGCATCTGCAATACGAGTAAGTTTATCTTTTACCAGTTGTTGAAAACCTATCTTGGGTTTGGATGTTCATAGACACGATTATTCGAATGTAAGTCCTAGCTTGGGATACTTTCTCAATACCGATCTGTCAATGATACAAATTGCACCTGACATGAAAATGTGTATTTAAAATGGGCTATTAATGCAACATGTCTTAAGAGAGAAAAGTGAATAGACTTACATAATACTAGACTTTGATTCATGGTGAAAAATAAAAATTACATTTATAACTATTATCATTTACGAGTACGTTTCGGAAATGAAAGAGAGTTTTTCATATACATTATTTAGGATATTTGTTCAGTATTTTTTGTTCCTGAAATGTTGATATGTAACCCAAGTTCGATTTAGATGTTGTCCAATAATGTTTAGATAAAACGGAAGTCCTTTTGTTTATCGTCTGATCTTTTCCTTTCTGTCATTTGCTACAGAGAAAAAAAGTTTTGCACTGGAAACTAACTTTTTTGCATAACAGAAGTATAATGTTTAGCCTGTGTATATGCAGTATTAGACTTATCATCCTCTGGAATATACTGTTGATTTAAGCATTCTGTGCAAACATTGCCCGAAAATGTTCAAACTCACCTTTGATTGACCCTTCTGTAAACGTGAGTTTGGCACGCCCACCTCAAAAAAAAGTATTTCGATTGTCAAGCCTAACAAAGAAATCAGAAAATGGCCTGAAATACAAAGAAAAGGAGCGATTACTTCAGTTTTATTCTATCTGATATCTCGCTCTACGTTAGTTATTCCAATTTTTCCTCTAACTTTCTTACCAACTCGAACTTAATCGTCAACTTAACCAGAAAGAAAGAAACTTAAAAAAGGTCATATTTATGAGAAATCGAGAAGTAAAAATAGTTCAAATATGTTCACAATTCCGTGTTTGGTCTCAGCAACTCAAATAAAAGTACATTGTGTGTATATTACTGTGGGCAACATGTGTAATTACATGTGTAAGGGGTATAAGTGTTTTTAGCTCACCGGAGCACATAGTGCTCGGGCAGAGCTACTGTGATCGGTCAATGTCCGTCGTCCATCTGCCCGTCTGTCTGTCCGTCCGTCCGTAAACAATTACTAAAAAATCTTCTCCTCTAAAACAGCCAATCAGATTTCAGCGAAACTTCACAGAAATGTATGCACTTTGATGCAGTTTCAGAATACTTCAAAGATTTGAATTCCATGAAGAACACTGGTTGCCAGGGCAACCGAGAGAAAAAAAAAATCTTGTCCCACACTGTAAGGGCTAGAGCTATCATATTTGGTATGTAGCATTATGTAGTGGCCCTCTACCAAAATACTTAAAATTATGGCACTGGTGTGAAAAATAGCCCACTTTTGCTGGTTTCGGATTTCACGTAGAGATTTTGCCCTTGAATGAGAAAAAATGCTACATGTATATTTGACTTCGTTTACACTCTATCATCTACAAGTATCAACCAATCAGCACCAAACTTGGTCAAAATATATATGACTATAAGATCTTAGATGAGTTTAATAATGGGTATAATCCTACAAGAACGACTGGGGTTATTTGCCCTTGAATCATAAAAAATTACTATATTTGACGTTGTTTACACTCTAGCATCTATAAATATCGATCAATCAGCACCATACTTGTTCAAAATATATATGACCATAAGATCGCGGATGAATTCATTTATGGGTCTAATCAGACCAGAACGGCATGAACTATTTGCTCTTGAATGAGAAAGTTCTTTAGAATAGTTCCTTGTCCGGAGCATAACTTTGTCACCCCCAGTCTGATTGACTTAAAACTTGGCATTTTGTGTTTGTTGCAATAATACAGACTGCAGTCTGAAAAAATCACAACTCTACCTCGTACTGTCTATGAGTTATTTCCCTTTGACAATCATATTTACAGCATTTTCTGCTCGTCCGGAATATAACTTTGTCTTCTCTAGCTGGAATGTCTCCAAATTTTGTATGCATGATTGACAAATTACGGAGTGCATTGCACAAGAACCATAACTCTTCATATGAATTTTGATATTACTCCTTTGACCTGAATTTTTATTGCATTTCTTGCTTATCCGGAGCAAAAATTTGTCATCTTATGGTGAATGACTTAAAATATGGTATGCCTATTCGTTGCAATATTTGAAAGTGCAGTGCAGAAAAATTGTAACTCTGCCTCATGGTGTCTTTGAATTATTTCCCTTTGATCGTCAGTTTTACAGTGCTTAGTGCTTGTCTGGAATATAACTTTGTCATCTCGAGTCAGAAGGACCTCAAACTTGATATGCATGTTTGTTGCAATATTACCCAGTACTGTGTGCAAGAACAATAACTCTACGTAGGGCGGTTTTTGAGTAATTCCCCTTTGATCTTCATTTTCACTGTATTTTTTGCTTGTCCGGAATGGAAGTTTGAAGTCTCAAGTCAAGTTGATAGGAGACTTGATAAACATGTTCGTTGCATTACTTGCCTTTGGAATTATTATTCCTCCTCGACAACTGGCGGTGGGGTAGGCATATCTTGCGACAATTTGCAGGTTTTGTTTCATTATCATTCGGCCTTGAACCTCAATATTTGGTATTTATCCTCATCGTAGACCGTTTTGCTTAGTTCTTAGGTGAGCACTATAGGACCACCATGGCCCTCTTGTTTAAGACAGTTCTTCAGTATATAACATAATTTAACTGTTAACAATTTGGGAAAGGGATTCACAAGGTAATTCTTTATTAAACAGTCCAGTCCTTTATCGTCCTTGAAGAAGGAGACTTTTGAAGACATTTCTGTCTTTTCTTGGCTGTTTTCTATCCTTTTACCAACCTCATCACTAGAGCAACAGTCAATATTTTCGACAGCAAACACTTTCAAAATAAACGAATCTAATGTTTCCTGGTTAAGAGTTAATTACTACACATAACACCTCTTTGAATATGAGAGGTGTACGAGTATTTATTTATGTTAAAATGCTTGAATTTAACTCATTACCACACAATCCCTACTTTTGACGCCCCTGAGAAAGAAGCCTTTTGAAAACACTGTGAGAAAAAGGATAAAATGCTGGTAACCAGCATTTTCTCCTTTTCCCACAGTGTTTTCTACCCTTCCCAGAACAAATTTCAAATTTTCTGTCACTTTTATTTTGTTGTCTGCAAATGCTTTCAATTTGAACCAGCCTAAAATATTGTCGTTCAGTAATGGGTTAAATACCTTTGCACATCCGAAAAGTGGTAAATGTTATGAATGTTCCAATTCGACATTAATTTAAATCCTTGGTGCATAAAGAATATGTGTGTAGATATAGATAAGGTTGTAAATACGATGCAGTCAAATTTTGGATTTAAACGATTCACTAATTGCATTATTAATCACACTTACCGTAGATAGAAGGGTTTTACTTCTACTCTCTTCTACTCTGTTCTGTTTCAGATGTTTAGATTAAACTGCAACTTATCTAATCAAATCACTTTTGTATGAAATCAACTTTTGTTACGAGGACTAGCACAGCTGTCATTTGAAAGAGTTCGTCGGTAAACAGTTAATTTGAAAGGATGTGTCTTTGATTGCAAACCATACTTATACTCTAATCCACATGACACCCTTTGTCTCAGTATACCATAAGATAAAACAAACTACAAAAATTAACAAGTTTGTTAATGGGCTGCACATTTAGCATATTTTAGAATATTCAGAAAAAAAATTTCCCTGAACCCCAAATTGCAACTTTTCTGTAGAACAGTCAGATTATTTGAAAAGCATGAAATTTGGTGTAAATTAATTTATTATGGAATATGACGTTCAGACCACTTAAATAGCCCAAAAATTATTTAAATGTATTATTATTTCGCAAAACGGAGGTTTCTTTGGATGTTTCATGAGCAATTAAACAACATTTTAAAGTGAGGAGAAAGCATCCATCTTATAATCAAATGCTATTCATATAATGTGTGCATGAACTTTTCACTCTGAGTGAACGAGCATGCATATAAAGGTGGAAATTAAACATTGAATTTTAAAACCTCCGATTTGATGTTGCTTCCGTAGATCGAACCATTTTTTTCTTTCCTTTCAAAATTTATTATGCCATTGTTGCTTGTATGCTTCTTTGTCATTTGTATATAACGATGAACTGCTGTGTAGTTCAAGATGAAACAATAAAATTCTGTTCTGTTCTGTTCTATAATAATACTTATACAAACCATCCTTCCAAAAAGAAAATTTAGAAGAGCACGATTTTTTTTGGTAACATTGTAATCACTGTAAGAACATGTTTTAGTGTGCTTTTTACCTTTTTTCTCGATTGAGAAGTATCTGAGAAACCGAGTTATGAGATCGTTTACAATCACGTTGAATAAAATCTATACCTATTTTTGCAAGTACTTCATAGAATGACATTTATACATACCTTTGTGCATACCTTTGCGATTCTTAATGATCCGAGACGGATGAAGCTGTCACGAGCTCTTCCGCATGGTTTTTATCCACAAAAGACATTTTTCGAGATATTTTGGCTTTGGAAATGCGACGAATTTAACTCCCCTCCCTGCAGTCTATCTGGATAACGATTATCAGCGTCACACAATCAGAAACTACACCTTTTTCACAGTTTCGAAGATTTTTATTAGTCGGTTACACAATTTCTGTTTTGAAAGTTCAATAGATACGATCAAATTATGTCACGTTTGAAAAGAATGTGTCTTAACACTTTATCTACGTGACACCTTATGCTACGTTTTGATTGACTGATAAGACTTGCGAGGACTCATCAATCAAAATTGGTAGAAAGGTCAATTACCGTCGATTTGAGAATTGGTTCCTGCGTATACTCAACGGAACGAAATAGAGTGCTGCAGCTAAAACACATACTTTTATAATCATTTCAGTAAGTTGACTGAATTTCCAAAGATACCAACTGTTTGATAATTCTATGACATATTAAAGAAGAAAATACAAAGGGAGACAGACAACAAGAGGGTCTCTGTTGATAACATTCAATGTGCCTTTTTAGCTCACCTGAGCACAACGTGCTGAAGGGAGCTTTCAGGATCACGCAATGTCCATTGTGCGTCGTCCGTCGTGCGTCGTCCCTCATGTGTCGTCAACAATTTTTTTAAACATCTTCTTTTCCAAAAGCACTGGGCCGATTTTAACCAAACTTGGCTCGAACCTTCATTGGGAGGTCCTCTTCACAAATTATTTACAAAATTTGAATCCATCAAAAACTCTGGTTGCCATGGCAACCAAATGGAATTTTCTAAGATATTCTTTAAACATCTTCTCATCTGAAACCGCTAGTCAGATTTTACAATAATTTTAGAGAGATGGTCCTTGGGTGTTCCTTTTCAAAAATGGTTTGCAAAATTTTGCTCCGTTTAGAAACATAGTTCTGGTGAAAGGGGGGGGGGCTACAGAAATGAAGAAATTCTTGAAAATTATTCTTCTTTGAAACGGCTGGTCAAATTCTAAGATAATTTCAATGCGATGGTACTTGAATGACCTTTTTTTCAAAAATTTTTCGCGAAATTTTCATCTGTCAAGAAACATGGCTCTGGTGACTAGGGGCTACTTGCACTATATGGCCATTAAGAAATTCTTAAGAATTCTTCTTATCTGAAACCACTAGTCAGATTTTCAAATAATGTCACAGAGACGTTCCCTAGGTAACTGTTTTCAAAGACTGTTCGCGAAAATTTGATCCATCAAGAAACAATGCCTCTGGTGAATGGGGGCTACTTGCACTAAACATAAATGAAAAAATTCTTAAAAATTCTTTTTTGCTGAAACAGGGGGTCAGATTTTAAAATAATTTCACAGAGATGATCCTTTTTGGACATGAAGATGTTCCACTTTATGGACATGAAGAATATCTTTAAGAAATTCTTCTTCTCTAAAAGGGCTTGTCAATTTTTAAAATAATTTCAGAAAAGTGTTCCTTGGGTGACCCTTTTCAAAAATTGTTCTAGAAATTTTGATCCATCAAGAAAAATGGCTCTGATGGCGTTGGGCTTTTTACATTTTACAGACATGACGAAATTCTTAGAAATTCTTCTTCTCAGAAACCGCTGGTCAGATTTTGAAATTATCACAGAAATGTTCCTTGGGTGACTCTGTTGTTCACAAAGCTGTGATCCGTCTCTGATGGTTGGAGCTATGTATCTTCACTTCAGGGACATAAAGAGAAATTTCTTAATTCTTCTTCTCTGGAACGGCTGGTGAGACTTTGAAATAATTTCACAAAAATACTCCTAAGGTACCCTTTTTAAACATTTTTAGGGAATTTTTTATCCGTTGAAAATCAACAGCCAATGGTTGGCACCTATAATAATAATGGAGTGCAACACGCGAAAAGGTGCATTCGGACATTTGCGTAAAGTATCGTCCCGGATTAGCCTGCGCAGTCAACGCAGGCTAATCCGAGACGGCACTTTACGACTATATTAGATTTTGTGCAACATTAGACCTGCGTAAAACAGAAAAATCATATAAAATAAGAAAGTGTCGTTTCGGATTAGCCTGTGCGGACTGCACACACTGATCAGAGACGACACTTTACGCAAATGTCCGAATGACCCTTTTTGCGTGTTGCACTCCATATATGTTGTGCTCTTGTTCGACTCATGTTTTTAGTCACTATCGAGCATGTGCTTTTCTTCAAGAAATTGTCCTTTGGGTGATCTACCCAAACATTTATTTGCAAAATTCTAATTCATTAAAATCATTGCTGTGGTAATGAATGTAGGGGTTGGTGACAGATTTTGAATATGAGTTTTCCAGGTGACCTTTTTTAAAAAAAATTTGGCAAAAAAATAATTTTGTTTCCAAATGTTCAATACCTAACAAAACATGGCTATAGTCCTCTCAAAGATTCAGGTGAGCGATCAAGGGCCATCTTGGTCCTCTTGTTTTATTGTTCCAATTATTCCAATGTTTCATAATTCAGAGCTTCCGCTTGGAGCCAACTGTTCTGGCGAAGAAATGTGTTTAGATGAAAGAAGTTGCTGTAACCCCATTCTAGGGGAGTGTGAATGCGTTGAGGGTACCTATGATAGTAATGGTGATGAGCCTGGCGGTGTTTGCTTGGACCGTAAGTACACTGGTTCAATTATATTTTAAACAGCTGGGGATGGTATAGAACATTTATCAAAATGGACATGGAGTTTGATTTTTGAAAAATAATTGATTTCTTTTCGGAAGAATTGAAATCCAAATTTATGGGATGTCTTTTTCTTCTAACATTTCTATATGTAAACTTATTGGCTCAGACGAGCTCGACTTTTGAGAAAGACATAGTAGAAGTTTTGAGGGGTCATTTGAAGTGTTTGAAAAGATGTTTCTCTTCTGTTTGTTTCTGCAAAATATCAGTCTTCTTGAGGTTAACTGTATTTATAAAAACGTGTTTGCGTTAAATAGACTCTTCTACTGGTGTTTTAAATGATTTCTTGGTTATCCGTAGGCCTATACGATGACAATTTATAATGTCATAGTCTTGTTAGGTAAATTAGGGTATACTTGTTACACTTAGCATTCACTGCTTTTAATCTTCTTTTACTTCAAGAATGCAGTGTTGGACGTTAAAGTTTAAACAAGTTCTCCATTCATATTGTTATTGAAAATTGTATTTTTGGAAAACTCTATTTTTTCTTTTTAAATATTAGTGATCGAAACCGGTGACAACTGTACATTATCTGGTTCCTGTGAAGATCCCCATGCAGAATGCAATGATTATTCAGGCACTTGCGAATGCGTTGATGGGTTTTTCCTTGCAACAAATGGATCTTGCTCGGCTTGTACGAACACTTGCTTTTTTTTTTTTTTTTTTTATTGCATTTATATCTTGACGTTGGTGCATATGTCTATCAATGACCTAAATAATAGGCCTTGTTTTATTCTATTGTAAAGCAATGGCCTTAATGACTTCAAATGTATCGCCCAATTATAGCCAAAAGGGACTTTTATCCATTTACATCCTTTTCTTCTCTACCAGATTTAGGGCATATCAGAACTTCAGGGTTTGACTGTCCAAAGGACTTTCCAGAACATCTCCGGCAATCGATAGAGTTCATTTGCAAGAATTTCCTGTTGATAAGTCATTTTTATCACGGCTCAAACTTTCTCACGTACAACTGACATTGGATTATCACGGTTTCTTCGTTAGTTAAATATCTAACATTTTGGATCTGATTTACATGTAACTACATGTATCTCATTTATTATTGGACCTCTAAATTGAAAATAGACACAAATTTTGGAGACTATGGCGAAACTCTTTTCTATATTAGACTGGCTCATATAAAGGACAAACTCTATATTACATGACGTTACCTAAATGTTTTGCTTCTTATCTTGGGAATTGTTCAAAAATAGGTAGAATGTTAAAAAATGCTCAAGTGTCCTGAAAATAAAAGAATCTTTGTTTTAATTAAGGATAAGGGGATAAGAAAATATTATTTATAAACGTTAAAGCTCCTAAGCAGCTTTCGTTATATGTTTTATTACTTGTATTATGTAATGACTATTGAAAGAATCTTGCCTTTGCCAAAATAAGAATATTTCACAATGTATTGGCCGTATAGGTCAAACTTTAAGCTCAGATTTGTGTGCAGTCTTATTTTAATTTCGGACTGTACTTAAAGTCGATCATGAGATACTTAAAAAGATAGTTAAGATTAGTTTCAAAACTAACAAGGCGATGCGAGATTTTCGTCTTTTTCTCAAATTTTCTTTCGAAATTTGATTCCTTTTGGTAGGCTTGAGTTCACCTGATAGTAAAACGGGAAAATGATAATGGTCAGGTTTCATTTTTTGTAACAGATAAAAACCTTTGTGATTCATGTGACTATGACGAAGAATGTGAGCTGGTCCATGCAACATGTATCCTTGGATACTGCGAGTGTGCTTTGGATCAATATACAGACGAATGTGGCATCTGCAATCAGAGTAAGTTTATCTGTTACCAGTTGTTGAAAGCCTATTTTGGGTTTGTAATTTCAAAGACACAATTATTTGAATTCAAGTAATTTCAAATATACGATTATTCAAATAAAAATCATGGCTTTAGATACTTCCTTAATAATAATTTATGTATAATACAAATTGCAACCGATGTGAACGTGCGTATGGAAAATTAGCTATACATGCACCGTGTTTTCAGAAAAAAATCATTTACCGACTTACATATACTAGACACTTGATTAATGGTGAAAAAAGATTAACATGTATTGATCTAATTTTTTTCTTTTCATGAAATTGAAAGAGAGTTTTAATATACAAGAATACAATGATCATTAGTTAAAGTTGTTCACTTGTATTTGTTGCTGAAATATTGATTTTAAACCAAAGTTTGATATGGACAATGTCCAATAATTTTCAAATAAAACGGAAGTCCTTGTAGTTTATGAATTGATCTTTTTCTTGCTGTCTTTTGCAGCAAAAAATAAATAGGTCTGCCCTGCATCGAAGCCTGAACTCATTACCAAACGACATATTTATAGACTGGTCCAAATTGAAAACATTTGCAGACGAAAAAATAAATGTGAATGAAAAATTTAAATTTGATTTGGGAAGGGTAGAAAACATTGTGGGAACAGGAGAAAATGCTGGTTACCAGCATTTTCTCCTTTTCCCACAATGTTTTCTCAAGGCTTCTTTTACAGGGGCGTCAAAAGTAGGGATTGTGTGGTAATGGGTTAAGACATAAGTCACTGGAAATTGATTTTATTTCGCCTTACAGAAGTATAATGTTTAGACTCTATAGATCCTGTATTGGACTTATTTTTCTCTGGAATCTGCTTTTGATTTCAGCGATCTGTGTATGTAATGTTCACGGCTGTACTAAGTGTTTCAGATAAGTTTAAACTCACCTTTATTTATTGTTGATTTTAGGCACTGATGCCTCAATATAGTCAACAGAACGGAATAGAGTGCTACAGCTAGAACACATACTGATATAATCATTTCAGTAAGCTTTTCCAAATTTCCAAAGATAATTATATGACAATTGAAGCAGAAAATACAAAAGCAGACAGAAAACCAGACAATCAGAGGGTTCATGTTGATATCTTTTTTTTCTAATTATGACAGTATCTTTCATAATTTAGAGCTTCCACTTGGAGCTAATTGTTCAGGCGAACAGATGTGTCTAGATGAAAGAAGTTGCTGTAACCCGGTTCTAGGCGGATGTGAATGTGTTGAGGGTACCTATGATAGCAATGGTGATGAGCCTGGCGGGGTTTGCTTGGACTGTAAGTACCTAAGTTCAAGAATATATGAAACGGCTGGGGATGGTATTTATTAGACTGATTATTAAGTTTGTTTGCAAGGAAAAAAAAAGATCTCAGTCTAACCGAAATCCAAATTTATTAGACATGTCTTGTTCCTGCATTTTTGATAAGTAAAAGCAGGACTTCTGAGAAAAAAAAAACACACAGACAGAAGTTTTGAGGGGTCATTTGAAGCATGTGAGAAGCTACTACTTTTCTGTTTGTTTTCTTGAGGTTTACTGTATTTAAAACATGGGCCTTGGATAGACTCTGTACTGAAGTATACATGATTTATGGGACATCCGCATATAATAACAGTGTATCAGTTACAGTCTTAACTCATTACCACACGAGAAAATTTTAAGTTGTCCAAATTGATAGCATTTGCAGACGACAAAATAAAGGTGACTAGAAAATAGAAATTTGTTCTTGGAAGGGTAGAAAAAACTGTGGGAAAAGGAGAAAATGCTGGTTACCAGCATTTTCTCCTTTTCCCGCAGTGTTTTCATAAGGCTTCTTTTCTCAGGGGCGTCAAAAGTAGGGATTGTGTGGTAATGGGTTAATAGTTTGATCGGAGGATACTTATTACCATCTTCATTCACTGTTTTTATCCTTTTTCACTTCACTGATGCACATGTTGGACGTTAAGATTTAAACAAAGTACTACGTTCATTAAAGTAAATATTATAATTTATTATATACCTAGCAGTGAAATCCTGGAATTTCCGAGTGTAATAAATTTTGATATCATCACTAGTGACGATATCAACTTTCACTTTCACTTCCTGCCGTAATTTAGGAACTACTTTTTTTCATTAAGCACTTATAGCTAGTGTTAATTGTAAGTTCTATATTTTCATCCAGACAACTACTTTTCTCAGTCTCGTTTTGTTCTTTTGAATTATGTATTCATCCGCACTATGCCCCTGATTTCTTCTCTCTTTCTAAAATATTGATTTCGACTTTTATACGAAAAATTAGAAATAATAATGTTAATAAGGTATATTATAAATAGAATAATCAACTGATTATATCTGATATGAAAAATATCCACTCGGATGCGTCGTATGGCGCACTCGGATGCTGCGCACTCGTTTTTTGAACGCCTAACAACAATGCATCGTCATGAGATATTTTTCATATCAAAAATAACCAGTTTATTATCATCTATATATGAGAAGTATTTTTTGTTGAAAACATATGAAATGTTTCTTTTAAAATATCAGTGATCGAAACCGGTGACAACTGCACATTACCTGGTTCCTGCGAAGATCCCTATGCAGAATGCGATGATTATTCAGGCACTTGCGAATGCATTGATGGGTTTTTCGTTGCAACGAATGGAACTTGTTTGGAATGTAAGAATACTTAATTTTCGTTTACGGTTGCGGTTCTGTTTTGACGTTGGTGCATGTGTCTATCTGTGAGCTAAATAACTGGTCTGTTCCTTCTTCGATAAACCGATAACAAACAAACTTTTACGCCAATTTATGCAATGGTAAAATTTTGCAGTATTATAAATTCGTTGTCAGGTGACAGGGCCTTTGGAAACTTGTTCACGGCTGTGGTGAATCATGTCGCCACCTCGCCACGATTAACTACAGCTGTGAACAAGTTTCCAAGTCCCCTGCCACCTGATCGTACAACTAAAAATGTTAACATGAAAATATCTTACCCCAAAGAATAAAAATAAATGTTAACATGAAAACATCTTACCCGTTTTCATCGCGTTATCTGTATTTATCATGAAAACCAAGGTAAGATAAATTGGCTTTGCCAAAAGTAGGATGTCCCAGAATGTATTTGGACAGACAGGTGGATATTTAAATTCTAGGTTTTGTGAAGTCTGATCTTAAGCATGGACTCTGCACATTGTCTTTAAGGTAAGACCTGTGTAATGGAAAACAGCTATTTCCACTAAAATATCAACCTGCAAAATTAGCTATTATTAAAAATGAGTTTTATTGAACTACTTTCACAGATTCATTTTTTCCATTTTTTTTCCTTCTTTGAATTATCATTTATAAATCTTAAGCCACTATTTTCTCAATTCAAAAAGAGATAATAATTACAGAAAACTAACAAAATAAATCAAAAGATAATTTCAAGATAGACACTAACGGAATTTCTGATCCGTTAGAAATATGCAAAAATATTATTTCTGCATAAATCCTTATTTATCCTTACTTATCAACTAATTAGAATTTTTGCCGGAAGTGGATTACACAGGTCTTACCTGAAAATCCATAATTAGATACATGAACGATAAAGTAGATTTGTTTAGCAATTAAGCATGCGAAACGAAGGGGTTCTGGGTCCGTATTTACCAACCATTCTTAAGAACGTTCTTTATTTAAACCTTCAAGATTTTCTGACTGTGAAAGTAACAGGACCTCTGATTGGCTAAACCAATTGGTCCTATTACATTCACATTGACAAAATTCTGAAGAATATGCCAAAGAGTATTCTTAAGAACGGTTGGTGAATACGGACCCTGGTTGTGTTTTGATATTTCCAACCGAAATTTGATGCGTTTTGGTTGGCTCGACTTCAGATGATAGAATGATGGGAAAACGATAATGGTCAGATTTTATTTTTTATATTAGATAAAAACCTTTGTGATTCATGTGACTTTGACGAAGAATGTGCGCTAGTCAGTGCAACATGCGTCCTTGGATTCTGCGAGTGTGCTTTGGATCAATATACAGACGAATGTGGCATCTGCAATACGAGTAAGTTTATCTTTTACGGGCTGTTCAAATATGGCCTGGAACAGGCACAAAAGGGCTTTAGATATTTGCGTAAAGTGACGTCTCGGATCAGCCCGTATAGTTCATACAGGCGAATCCGAAACGACACATTCCATTTTTATGTAGTTTTTTGTTTTGTGCAAGTATGCTGTAGGACAAAATATAATGTGGCCGCTTGCAAGGCATCTTCGCCAGCCAAGGTTACGATTACTACGTGGATCTTACCTTGGCTGATTGAGCCCGATTTCGAGATTCCTGCGATGCGCCCTCTATTGGATGCTGGTTATTATCCTCATTTACATCATATTTCTAAAAGCAAATGAAATATCGTTTTACAAACGCTTACAAATACACATGAAGCGATAACCAGACATCCACGTGGATTTCCATGTTTACCTTCTATTCGAAAGGTAGCGACCTTGTTCTATTTTTATCAAAGATGAAATGCTACGAGCGATTTCATTCGTTGCAGTTAGAGCTGGCTGCATCCAATGAAAAAGCGTATCGAAGGAATGTAAAAATCAAGCTTGATCCGCCATGGGTAGAGTAACGTAGTGAATCGTCAGCCTTGGCTTGCGAAGATGCCTGCACGGACAGCACAGGCTGATCCGAGATGACACTTTACGCAAATATCAGGCTGTCTCTTTACCCGTATTGCAAGCCGTATAGTTTAAAACCAGATTTTCAAGATAATAGTTGATAAATCCTTGCTTGAGATACTCGCTCATACCGATCTGTCCATGATTCATATTGCATATATGAAAAACAATTACATATATAACTATCTTTTTTATTTCCAAAAGTGTATGTTTCGAACATGAAAATGATTTTTAACACAGTGATTACCTAGAGCAGTTATCCACCTTTTTTCCTGAATTATCGATTTTAAACTAAAATTAAACTTCGATATTTCCCAGGGATATAAAAACGAAACGGACGTCTTGCGTGTTTATAAATTTAGATCGTTCTTTTCTGTCTTTTGTAACAAAGAGAATGGTTTTGCCCTTAATCGAGATTTTAGGAAATATATGTAAGGCACTGGGGATCAGCTCTATTTTGCCTTACAGAAGCAGAATGAATAGACTGTATGGATCCAGTATTGGACTATTTACTCTCTATTGTTAAATTAAGCCGCCTGCAGGAGCTTTCGTGTAAGCAATGTCCGAACAGGACTGAGCTCTGTCTTTTGTAAAACGTCAATCTTATCTGTAATTACCATGACTTTAATGCAATTGTGCGTCTGTATAATAAACAGAAGGAAATAAAGACAAGGGTAACAACCTACGTCACAGGAAGTGATATCGGACCTGCGCATTTTCGTAACATATGTCCGCCATATTGAAAAGTAAGTACGGTATGAAGATAGAATGAGGCTAGCTTGGGTGGATACAAACGGACTACAAAGACTCTCATGTATTTATCAAAGACATTAGATGAATACATTTAATATTCTGATGTTTTAGACATGAAGCAGATGTCTATATGCACAAACACTTTGACCAAATATCAAAAAGTGATTTGGTTTTAATAGTTGGTCGAAGTCTATTCCGTTAGTATAAGTAGTTAACAAAAGCTTTGACAAAAAACAAAGTCTCTAGGCATTGTACGCTTTGGAGGTCTAAAGCTTTTTTCAGATTATTTAAATAAACGATTACAAAAAATAAAAATAGTCTTACCAAACACGCACACTGACGTTATAACAAGGGTCCGATATCACTACCTGTGACGTCACACTGAAGTACGTTGTTAGGGGTGAATAAAGACATACAGTTAGAAAACAAATTGTTATTTCATGCTTTCCGGTAGGATATCGAGAAATAGCAGTGAATATATTTTTCTATCTTACACTGGTACAACCAGTGAAAATACCGATTTTCATGTTCTTGTTGCCTAGGTAAATTGCGTGTGCCTAACAACCAGTTGGGAATTATGACGTCATATACCTTACATTTCTCGCGCTTGACGTAATATTGTAATGCGTTGCTATGCTGGAGGGGTACGCCACGGGCAATAACGGAAAAGAACTGTACCGGATTTGATAAAGCTCCTCCCAGAAAGGGTTAAAAGCATGAAATAAATAGAATATTTTGGTTTTTTCTTTTTCGGTGAATGATCGAAATTTATTTCATCTCGTGAACACCATCGGTAATATTTTCACTCGTGGTTGCGCCACTCTTGAAAATATTACCGATGGTGTCCACTCGATGAAATAAATTTCGATCTTTCACCGACAAAGACAAATATCCTCTATATCCTTACTGTCATGATCATTTTAGTAAGCTTTTTCTAATTTCAAGAAATACTCTTAATAATTCTACGACAACTGAAAGCAAAAATATGCAGACAGACAGAAAACCAGACAATCAGAGGTTTTATGTTGATTCCTTTTTCAATCATGCCAATATTGTTTATAATCCAGAGCTTCCACTTGGAGCCAACTGTTCAGGCGAAGAAATGTGTCTAGATGAAAGAAGTTGCTGTAACCCGGTTCTAGGCGGATGTGAATGTGTTGATGGTACCTATGATAGTAATGGTGATATGCCTGGCGGGGAATGCTTGGACTGTAAGTACAGATGTTCTCTAATATCTAAACCGGCTGAGACTAGTATAGAATGGTTAACAGAATGAACACCGTTGGGCATGGTGTAGTTCGGACTAAAGAATAAAAAATTCATTCTGTCATATTAAGAATGAACTGTTACTTTTCGGGAGCATCGAACCAATCACTTTTGGACAGGTAATCAGGAAAACATCTTTTGATTAGAAGTTTTGACTGAGATTGACAAGACTTTTTTACAAACAAAAGGTAAAGCATTGAGAACCCATTCAAGCATTTGAACAACTTCTTCTATTTGAAAGGCAAAATGTCACTGTTCTAGCTGCTTGCTTGTCTAAAAAACGTGTGTGTCTTAATTTTACTCCAGTCTGCTTTTTAAGTGACTTTACATGCGAACGCGCTTTGTATTCTTTCATTTCGAAGTCATTTATTTGTTCGTTTAATCAGCTAAACTTGTAATTTTCTTTGTTCCCTCCTTGTCATCCTTTCTTTTATTTCAACGTTATGCGTTTGAGATACCTTATTAAAAGTTTCGAAGACAAAGAAAAGTTTGGGTCATTTTTTTGCGATCAGAAATAGAGGAAGTGAGTGTTTTTGATAATGATATTCAATGTATTGCATTGGATTTCATAAACTGAAACTAAAACAATCAGACATCGCGGAAAGTCTACGTATAATAAGTTGAGTGGGCGTTAGCGTTGCCTTCCATCTTTTCAAAATCTAGTGAGAAAAAAAATCTATTGATACTTTTTGAATACCTTTTAGCATGTCTATAGAGCACATGTACTGGGAAAGAGGTCTTTCGCACTTGTTATGTACACGAAAATAAATCGAACAAAAGCCATAATCATATAAATTTCCTATCAGTCACGTACACGGCTTGATTGTAAGGATAGGCGTATTTTTTTCCCAAAATTTGAGAATAGTCATTGTGCAAGGATTCGTGTCGATTCATTTCGTTTTCAGCCTTATGATCTTTGGATGACCATTATGTGAGAAAGCAACAGTATCTTGGGGAAAATATTGTGCGAGTCATTTCTGAAAAAAAAAAGATACAGAAAGGCGTTGTTTGGACATAATGGCCGCTGCGATAATAATTGGCCTGCAACACGGGAAAAAGGGACATTCGGACATTTGCATAAAGTGTCGTCTCGGATCAGCTTGCGCAGTCTACACAGGCTAATCCGAGACGGCACTTTCCGTTTTTTTGTAATTTTATGTTTCGCACAAGTCTACTGTAGCAAAAAATCTAATGCAGTCGTAAAGTGCCGTCTCGGATTAGCCTGCGCGGACTGCGCAGGCTGATCCGAGACGACGCTTTACGCAAATGTCCGAATGCCCCTTTTCCCGTGTTGCAAGCCATGTAATGTAATTATGTTGAAAACGTCGTGAAGATTTAAAAAAATGAAGATGGATGCAGAATGATAACTCAGCTCATGTTATCTAAACTATCTTGTTTATACTGTATCTTTTACGATAACAGTGATTGAAACCGGTGACAACTGCACATTTTCTGGTTCTTGCGAAGATCCCCATGCAAAATGCGACGATTCTACAGGCACCTGTGAATGCATCGATGGCTTTTTCCTTGCCGCCAATGGAACTTGTCTGCAATGTTTGTATACCATATGTGTTACTTTCCATGTATCGATTTCAGTTTTCGGCTTTGCTATGCAAGATCACCATTGAACCAAGTTACTCACGAGTAAATTGTGATTTGTAACAGTCACAGAATAGTATGCAGGATTCTATTTATACCTATCCTCATTTCGAACTTAAGGAAAAGTGTCCTTTTTATCGTGAGGTTTTGCTTCGAAATGTACGCTCCCCTTGTTTATCTACGTTTTCCATGAAACGGCTAGTCGAACATCGATAATTTTCCGAAAGATATAGTCGAAGTGAAGGCTCAGTAATATTTATCTTTTTCGTGTGTTTGTTATTGTTTTACTTCTTATTTACAAATCACAGGCATGCTTTTTCGTTTATAAATATCATTCAAATTTGTAAATATAGAATACAATCTAGTAACCAATCGAGATACGAAGATCTGTGTTAGTTACATAAAGTGTTTGACAAGCAGCCTTTTCAGCAAATATGGAAAAGTGAACATATTTCCTAAGATAGAAGGTCGTAAAAATTAACAAAAACGTTTACATATTGTGTAGTCTAATTTGAATTAGGCACAAATTGTTCTAAGTAATACGTAGAGTATACTGGTGATACATCTCTGTAAACGCAGATCTGTCCTTATTATCTCTTTTTTCAAAATAAAACTGTACAATGACGTATTGCTGCTTAAATATATAAAAAATACTCCATAGAAAATGTAGAAAGTTTTAACAAGCAACTGGGTATGTGAAAAGGCTTAGATCAACATTAAAACTTTCAGAGCTTATTTTATGGTCCCCTTCATGTGAAAGTTAAGATTAGGGCTGCAAGTGATATGTAATCTTTTTTTTATTGCTGTTATAGACAAAGATCTGTGTAATGTATGTGACTTTGACGAAGAATGTGCCGTGGTCCAAGCAACATGTGTCCTTGGATTCTGCGAATGTGCTCTGTATCAATACACTGACGAATGTGGCATTTGCAATAAAAGTAAGTATACCTTCATTGGCTGCAAAAATAAAACTTGGATTGGCCGGTGTAATGCAGAGAAATGACTCTCCCCTACAAAATGACCAGGGTCATTATTCTTTGTAGAGAAATGATTCCAGAAGTCATTTCACTACGTAGAGGAATGACCCGGGTCATTATTCTATGTAGAGAAATGACCCGTGGGTCAATTTGTAGGGTAGCGTCATTTCTCTGCATTATACCGGCTAGTTCGATTATTTTCGAAATCATCAGATCAATCGAAATTATTGTTTGCGCTGATCGGTCTCTGATACATAGTACAACGTCATGGCCAATTCCTGGACAAATGTTCATGTACTACATTATTCACAATTTTTCACGCACAAGCGAATATTATCTTACACATGCAGTTTAAAAACACTTACAGTTTTACACATATGTCAGAATCTTGAATAATTTATCGAGAGTCTGAATACTGATAGCTCGAAATATTTTAGTTCTTCGATAATGAATTCGTTCAGTATGTGGTGATTGAATGTCTTTCAGCATTTTATTTTTACCTGGATATTGATGACATTCCTTTGTGGTAAATTTGTTACTGTATACTAGAGACACAGGTATCAAAATGGATCTATAGGAAAACAGGACAAAGTGGAGGAAAAAAAAAACTGAGGCTAAGCACGATCAACATTTAACCCTTTCCCAAACGACAAACTTTTGGACCAGACCAAATTGAAAGCATTTGCAGACGACAATTCAACTCTTGCTGAAAAGATGATTTCTGTCTATGATAGGGTAGAAAACATTGTGGGAAAAGGAGAAAATGCTGGTTTCCAGCATTTTCTCCTTTTCCCACGATGTTTTCAAAAGGCTACTATTCGAGAGCCGTAAAAACCACGGATTGTTTGGGAAAGGGTTAAGCAAGGTAAGACTTACATTCTGAACAACCAAACTGCTGTCCATACAGTGTAGGTATAGTTCGCCATTCAATTCGTCCATCCTCGGGTCGAGAAGGATGAAGAAATTAAAAGTCATAATAACAATTAAAGGTAGAAAAGAGGGAGACAGACTGAAAGTTAGAGGGGCAGATGGATCACGTGTATATCTGTATCTAATCGAAAACTATATTGTATAATTCAGAGCTTCCTCTTGGAGCTAATTGTTCTGGCGAAGAAATGTGTCTAGATGAAAGAAGTTGCTGTAACCCGGTTCTAGGCGGATGTGAATGTGTTGAGGGTACCTATGATAGTAATGGGGATGAGCCTGGCGGTGTTTGCTTGGACTGTAAGTGTTGGCCTATACGTTTTCTATCGGTGTAAAAGAAATAATTATCAAAAACTGTTAGTGCTAAATAGATGATATGTTCAATTTGAAAATAGAACATATAGAAAACAACAAAATGAGATTGATGCTTCTATTTTTACTGACCTTGTTACGGCCTAGCGGCGCAAAGCTTTCAAAAGCAGAACGGGCGAAAGAGCGATCATTTGCTGCGTGCCAGTTCTCACTTTGATGTGGTTAATGGTAGCTTTTATATGAAATCTGAGTCGTGTTTGAAAAGCAGATGACATAGATAGGGCACGTGGCTTCTTCGACCAATGGCACTTATATTCTTAAAAGTTCCATATTTCCAATTGTAAGCACACTTAAGGTCAGAGATACTGACACAATGTTCTTCTTTTTAAAGAAGGCTTCTCTGAGGATATTTTGAAAATTCACAAGATAGTAATCTGTGTTTCAAGGTTTACTCTGAACATAAAAAAATCACTTTTCCCTAAATCCTTCTTCTACCTTTAAAAGCTCTTTCGGTTACTTGAATCCTCTCCATACTTTGAAATTTTAATGATCTTGATCACCAAATTCAAACTACATGTATATGGGCTGCGCCCGACCTGACATGAAGAGGTCTCAGTTTTGAGTCCTTAGCTCGGCCAATTTCATCTGACGATGGATCACAGTACTTTCTGAGGATTGAAGTTATTGACTCTCTCTCTCTCTCTCTCTCTCTCTCTCTCTCTCTCTCTCTCTCTCCCTCTCTCTCTCTCTGTATGGTGGAGTGTTTGTACTTTTGTTTTCTGAGCCTTAGTATGTCAATGTTATTTATATGCATTGTATCGGATTTGTAAATGACAGATTTGACTGTTAAACAGGAAAAAAATAGAAAATCATAAGAGAACGAGTCTTCTTTATATGTGTCATTCTATCATGCGCATCTTTTAACCCATTACCTTACTTTTGACGCCCCCGAGAAAGAAGCCTTTTAGAAAATACTGTTGGAAAAGGAGAAAATGCTGGTAACCAGCATTTTCTCCTTTTCCCACAGTGTTTTCTACCCTTCCCAGAACAAATTCCAAATTTTCAGTCACTTTTATTTTGTCGTCTGCAAATGCTTTCAATTTGAACCAGTCAAAAATTTTGTCGTTTGGTAAAGAGTGAAGAGATATCAATTTAGTAAAAAAAAACATGCACAATATTGTAGCGAGACCTCATCTTCTGGAACATTGATTTTGATAGAAATAAAAACAAAAACAGCAATAACAGCAGCAACCAGAATAAAAACACGGACGTAGTATAGTTTTTCTTCTCTTGAAACAGTCTACTCCGTTGTCTAAATTACATTACGCTAAGTTATTTCATGCTTTCCGGTAGGATATCGAAATAGGTATACAGCAGTGAAAATATTTTTCGATCTTACACTGGTACCACCTATGAAAATACAGATTTTCACATTCTTGTTGCCTAAATTGCGCATGCCTAACAACCGGATGGAAAATATGACGTCATACGCTTTAGATTTCTCGCGCTTGACGTAATATTGAAATGCGTTGCTATGCGGGAGGGGTACGCCACGGGGAATAACAAAAGAACTGTACAATATTTTGATAAAGCTCCTGCCAGAAAGGATTAAAAGCATGAAATAAATAGAATATTTATTTTTTTCGGTGAAAGATCGAAATTTATTTCATCTCGTGAACACCATCGGTAATATTTTCACGAGTGGCTGCGCCGTGAACACCATCGGCTGCGCCACTCGTGAAAATATTACCGATGGTGTTCACTCGATGAAATAAATTTCGATCTTTCACTGAAAAAAACAAATATCCTCTATGTCTTCTTCACCTTCATTTTTTTCGACAGTAATACCGACTGGAGGGAATTGTTCAATTGAGGGATCCTGTGAAGACTGCAATGCTGAATGTAATCTTGACAGCTATTCTTGTGAATGTATTGAAGGTTACTTTGAGTCTGACAACGGAACGTGTTTCGAATGTATGTTGCCTTTATTTCTGTCATCGTACTTATAGTTTGTAATGAAAAATTAGTACTTGTAAAGGTTTATAGGGTAGGTTAACCCTCACCATGCTAAATTCATAACATTGACGGACTTAGTTTAAGCATTTCATTTTACATCGCTTGAGAAATAAGTTCTTACAACTTATACTACTCTCTATCGATTCTGCTTCCTTGGAACTACACCGACCGATTGACTGTAGAACCTACCTACTCATATATAGTGAAATAGAAAACAGGAAAATGGGCCTTCGGGCAACTGCGTAAAGTGCAGTCTCCTGCGCACTTTGTGCAGGCTAATTCAAAACGACCTTTTCTGTTTTTATGCAACTTTCTGTTTTGAGCAAGTGTACTGTAGCATATAATCTAATGCAGTTGTAAAGTGCAGTCTCGGATCAGCCTGCGCGTACTGGGCAGGCTTATCCGAGACAAGACTTGACGCAAATGTCCGAATGCCCGTTTTCGCGATTGAAGGTCATATTGTGTCATATTTATTTGCTTGTATTTAAGATCGGTTTTTATCCGAGACGTGCGTGTTTGATACAGAATGCGCCCTCATTCAAGGTTTCTGTGATGAAGGTATATGTAAATGTAACGACTGGGATTATGCAGATCAGTGCGGAATATGTCGACCACGTATGTGACAGTTTTGGTTATATTTTATTTCATTGGCATGAAATATATGTATCAATACCGAACGATCCACGTGAACATTTGATTATGCACTAATAATAAATTATATCTGCAAAATAAAACGAGTGTGTGAAAAAAAGATTGAATCATTTTCAAAACGATATCGACCAAAAACAGCCTGGCTGACGTGAATCGAAACACTTTGCTTTTGGAAAGTTTTTGTGTGTCAAAGGATCATTTCACCTCATGGTTCAGCCCATTTTTAAACAAAAAATCGCTGAATAATCCAATGGGTAAGGAAGTCATAGCTCAAGCTTGTCAAATAACATCTGAATTTCAATACATATCTTGCATACTTTAAATATTGTTATACTATTCCTCATAGCATTTCTAAGGATTCTTTTGCGTCTTGTCCTCTTTGTTTGTTTATAAAGATTTTGCGTTGGAAACTGATAGCTATGCAAACAACGTTTTGCATACACAGGACATGTTCTAAATTTGCATCTTTCTGCGATCTATACATGTATATCGAAATAGGTTTCAACACTTTAAGACTGACCGTTCATACAATAGCAGAATTACCTTTTTATAATGGCCAAAAAACATTGTCTAAATCATGTTTTGTTTTCTATTGTTTTTATTTTCTCGAAAATACTTGGGAATACTTCATCTTATCATTCCATGAATAATAAATGACAGTCCATAACTGAAAACTTTATAGTAAGTGTGATTTGAATTATTCTTGCATGTTTCTAAATTTGTTTTTCTGTTTAAAAAAATAGGAATACTTCTCGGGGCAAACTGTAGCGAGGATTCGTTTTGCGCTGACCAGTATGCTTTCTGTAATCCCTTTTCAAGTATTTGTGAATGTGTACCCCCAAGTTTCGAGAGTGTCAGTGGACAATGTCAGTTGCGTAAGTTATTATTATTGTTGCTGTTGTTTTTGATATTATTGTTAGTCATAAGTTTGTGCTTAAATACTCTGTCTAATCAATATTTCTTACATAATGATGATCTCAAATCAAAATCAGGGAAAACAGAGGATAGAGATATTTTGATTTTCTAAAAGATTCTCCTACATCAGCAAATAATTGACAAAGATTTTAGATATCCGGGCTGTCTTAAAGCTGGAAGACTTTTTGTTCAGTTCTCAAAGCTGTTCTTTCCTTTCTTACTGCAGTGCTTCGTACTTTTGGTTAAACCTTTACAAGTATTACAAATAACATCTAACAGAAGTACTTAAACGCAAATCGAAACTCACATTGGATGATTTTTTGATAATTCTATTCTTCAACCCGAACGGCTTATTGCAATTAAAACAACACGATTGGATTTTACATACAGTACTGTAGGTATTTTAAGTAGTAATTGATGGACTTGTGATATACATGTAGGCACTTTGTGCTATAAGCCTAAGGTGATTAAATAAAGGAAGATTACAAAAACCTTTTCACAGGACAGCTTTTTAGATTCATTCACTATTTTCATCATATTTGTATAAGTTATACTTAAGGAGGTGTCGATAATACTTAACGTCAAAGGTAGGAAGCATTTAGAGCAAAAAATGTTGTGCCCAACTTTAAATATAATCATGAATGTCGTGTAGGTAGTCCCTATTCAACTAAAATGAGCAAGGGCTCGGAGGAGAAAAAGGACGGAACTAGTAAATCAGTGCGACATAACTTCAGGAAATGTGCATAAACGTTGGCCCTCTTAACTCTTATCCTACTAAATAACTAAAATGATTTTTTCAATTCGATAAAAGAAAACCCATGCAAATATTGCTATTGCAAGGTTATATTTTTAGCGAATAATATCTCCGTGTCGGACAGTGTTCAATGATATCGCCTTGTCGAATCAAAGTTCATACTGCACGTTCTGTGCAGTCTGAGCTTGAATCTACAATGTCAGCAAAAGGTCAGTGAGTTGTGCTTAGCAGCCTAAAGGTTAAATCAGTTACCTTTTCATCCACTATATAACAAGTCGAACTTGTTCACATGTTCTTTGTTCATTTAGTTTTGAAAGTCATGTCAACAAACTTTGCGTTTTTAGCAACAATACCTAACGGAGATGGATGCATAGAACCTTATAGCTGTGAAGACCAGAACGCTGTCTGTGATAACACAAGTCGTACCTGCGAGTGCGATGAAGGGTTTTTCCTACTTCCAGGAAATAATACTTGCCTACCATGTATGTAAAGACGTCCTTTTCCTTTATTAGCTGATATAATTGGCAGACTCAGTTGATAAGAATGTCGTCATTTATATCACATACGTTTCTAGAAAAACCTTCAATATGAATGAAAAAGATCCGAGAATGTCAAGTCTTACAGCTGTCGTCTTGAGAGCTCGCTCAAAGAATCGATTACATTATCAAAAGAAAAGAATTCCTTTTGATAAATATGTTGACTATACTAAACAATGCCATTTTATTTAGAAATCATAAAAAGAACATTGACTGGTATCGTTTTTGTTTGTTTGTCTGTTTTTTTTTTTTTCATTATACTGTTATAGACCTGTAATACAGGCACTTAGTGTTGTAAGCCTATAGTGATTTAAAAGACAAGGAACTTACAAAACCCTTAAAGGAAGTTCAATTGATATGGCCTTATTCATCTTCGTGCGCCAAAGTAACGATCACTACGTGGATCTTACCATAGCGGATCGAGGCCGATTTTGAGATTCCTACGATACGCGCCCTATTGGATGCTGGTTATTATCCCCTTTTACATGATATTTCTGGTAGCCAATGAAATATCGTTTTACAAACCGCTTACGAATACAATAATTTAACATGAAGCAATAACAACACATGTACTATGACATTTCATCGTCAGGTGCTGGAGTATAGCCTAACAACTCCGATAATTCATTGGTCACACTGAAACTTTCTGTAAATATTGTTCCTCTATGTTTTTTCGGTTATAAATAATTACAGATCGTGCATACATCAAGGAAGGTATCTATGTTTACCTTCTATTTTTATTCGAAAGGTCGCGACCTTGTTCTATTTTTATCAAGGATGAAATGCTATGAGCGATTTGATTCATGCAGTTAGAGCTAGGTGCATCAAATGAAAATGTGTATCACGGGAATGTCAAAATCAAGCTCGATCCGCCAAGGGTAGAGTAGCGTAGCGGATTGTCACCCTTGGCTTGCGAAGATGGGCTTTATTGGATACATTGATTTATCTTTTGTAGATAAAGCCCTTTGTGAGGACTGCACTATCGATCTGGAATGTGAACAGGTGAATGCTACGTGCATAATGGGGAGGTGCGAATGTTCCGACATTCAATATACAAGTGTGTGTGGAATATGTGAAATGAGTATGTGTCTACCTGATATTTACACGTCTTTTACAATTTTGTAATACTTCTTGCTTAGGTAAAATTGTCAGACAGAGCAGGATATACTTATGAAATTTCTTAGATGTGAAATCGTATATACTTACGAAATTTCTCAGATGTGAAATCGAACTCGTGATAAAAGACAGAATTTAAGGAATTTTCAGGAACAAAAATAATTGTACCTGATAAGATTAGAAAATGATTAGTTTAACCCTTTTCCACACAATGACGACTTTTGCTGACTCTTGGAAAGAAGCCTTTTGAAAACATTGTGGGAAAAGAAGAAAATGCTGGTAACCAGTATTTTCTCCTCTTATCACAATGTTTTCTGCCCTGTCAATTAACAATTGCTCCATTTGAGCCACATTGAAATTGTCATCTGCAAATGCTTTCGATTTGGAATGGTCTAAAATTTTGCCGTGTGGTAAAAGGTTAAACCACGAACATTTTTCGAATCATAATATCTCACTATTAGAGTGATTGTTGAGGCAGCGGATCGGCATGGAAAAAAACAAAATTTTGTTACAAGTGCCCATAAACTTTGTTCATTATACAAAGGTCCATGAACGCTTATTCTTGCAAAATGCTTCAATAAAACACAAAGAAATATTTAAGTTTTTCGTTTTAAGCCTGAAGAAATGGTAACAATACATCAAGCGAAAGGGTGCACATTTGCCTTTTAATTAATGTAATGGTCATTTTGAAATAGGGAACTCAGTCCATCTGTATAGGACCAGATCTGACGGCATCATAGTCTTTAAAAGAACCCTCATATTCTTCATATACTACTCCCACAAGCCTTTAAGATTTCTGGCTCGAAATCTTAAAAGTACCTGAGTAGGCAATGTATACCATTTAAGCAACAGACATCTTTATTTATGTTAGTTAAACATATCTTGCTTATTACGTATTTATTGTTTACCCTTAATTATTTACCGAACGTCATAATTTTAGATTGGTCCCAATCGAAAGCATTTGCCGTTGGACAGAAAAAAATGCGTTCTTTGGAAGGGCCCTCTGAAAATTGAGGGAAAAAGGAGGAAACCATTCTATCGTTTTACCACGTTGTTTTCAACAAACTTTTTCCTCACTGTCATTCAATCTTAGGATAACGTGTTTAAGGGTTAGATAAGAAATTTACTTGCAGTTTTGTCTTTTAAGCTGTATATCCCATTACCTCACAATCCCTACTTTTGACGCCCTTGAGAAAGAAGCTTTTAGAAAACATTGTGGGAAAAAGAGAAAATGCTGGTAACCAGCATTTTCTCCTTTTCCCACAATGTTTTCTACTCTTCACAAAACAAATTTCAAATTTTCAGTCACTTTTATTTTGTCGTCTGCAAATGCTTTCAATTTGGACCAGTCTAAAATATTGTCGTTTGGTAATGGGATATACGATTCAATAAAAGCAATGATAACATACTTGCTGGAGACAATTCAACGCTAGAGGTTCAGAATATAAGGAGTCTGAGATCATCGGTTTTATAGATGATACGTGAAAGCATCCGTCTAAAGGATAATGTATTTAGTTTTCTGCTTCAAGAACTGGCGTGGGTACGAATACTATTGACTGTACTCTTTTCTGAAAGATCAGTTTATCGAAATCAAGTTAGTCAGCTGAATTATTAAAGTATATTTACTTAACATTGTATAATTATTTGATTTAGGTCTCGCTTTGGGTGAGCTTTGTACAGCAGACACGAAGTGCCTGGATGAAAATGCGTTTTGTGATCCCATTGATGGAGTTTGTGAATGTGTACCGGGAACATTTGCATCAGTGGCGACTGGAGTGTGCGAGGATCGTATGTACATGTAGAAATTTAACGACCATTTGATACGTAAACCTACTTTAAACGTAATCAGTCCCCCCCCCCCCCCCCCCCAAAAAAAAAAGGATACACCGATATTTTTATTTCTGGAAATATTCGATATTTGGCCATGATGGGTTACCGGAGTGTATAGCGACTATAGTTTTTAGAGTTTTTCCTTCGCTTTTGTACTTTAGGTAAAATTGAATTGCTTGAAAAGCCTAAGATCGCTAATTCATGAAATAAATCAATATATCGTATATATTTGAGTTATGAAACACTTTGTCCCTCTAGAACGTGTTAAAACGTGTATTGCTACATTTATATTGAATGAATGTTGTTGAATTAATGCACGCTTAACTCATTACCAAACGGCAATATTTTAGGCTTGTCCAAATCGAAAGCATTTGCAGACGACAAAATAAAAGTAACTGAAAATTTTAAATTTGTTTTGTGAAGGATAGAAAACATTGTGGGAAAAGGAGAAAATGCTGGTTACCAGCATTTTCTCCTTTTCCCAGAATGTTTTCTAAAGGCCTTTTTCTCAGGGGCGTCAAAAGTAGGGATTTTGTGGTAATGGGTTAATATACGCCTAAAGACCCTTCTACAAGGATAAAGTTCTTCAAAAGTGTTAAAATGGACCAAAGCCGAAACATTTGATAAGAGAGTAATTTATCTTAGTATTTCATTCATTCGCCAACAAATT
Source organism: Tridacna crocea (assembly GCA_943736015.1). NCBI lineage: Eukaryota > Metazoa > Mollusca > Bivalvia > Cardiida > Cardiidae > Tridacna > Tridacna crocea. The sequence goes on from OX031063.1 coordinate 48,724,755, forward strand.
AGCGGGGCTTATTAGTCCAAAAAATATGAAAGTTTTACTTTTTCCAGGATTTTTTGAACGCATTATTTTTCTCTGAATCCCGAAAAGAAAATATTTAGCTATGATGGAATACCGGAGTGGTGTCCGTGGTCGTGAGGTAGAGTGTCGGCCTCATAACCTAAATGTCCTGAGTTCGATACCCGGGAGCGGGAGTCAACTTTGGGATTTTTCTGATTGGCCCACACATTCGCCGAGTACTGGTGTAGTTTCCAGGAAGCAGAATCGAGAGAGATTAGGATAATTTGTAAGAACTTGTTTCTCGATCGATGTAAAATAAATATGTTTAAACTAAACTAAACTAAAAGAAAATAATTTTAATTTATTAAAAAATGGAGATATCGACAGGATTGTATGAATAGAGAATATTAATTGCTTAACAGCCGCTAAACCCAATTCCATTGTCCATACTCGATTGCTTGTCTTGTTAACTGAATCCAGAGTTTTGTCAAAACATATGATACTATCCTGAAATGAAGCGGTCTCATGGAAACCGCATGTAAACAACAAAAGTGAAAATGTCACTTTAAACACGATTTTCTCGACATCTTTTAATGTCATTAAGCCCTCTTTTCATAGATCACGCCCAATATATGTGCAACCTTCAAGCAATAGTCACGCTTGGAATAACGCCAATTAGCTTGCAATCTATCAATTATGAGTTTAAAAAAGGAAAAGAAAAGTGTAATATTAAGTAACTTAACCCATTACCACACAATCCCTACTTTTTGACGCCCCTGAGAAAGAAGCCTTTAGAAAACATTGTGGGCAAAAGGAGAAAATGCTGGTAACCAGCATTTTCTCCTTTTTCCCACAATGTTTTCTACCCTATCCAAATCAAATTTCAATTTTTGAGTCAAGTTTATTTTGTCTTCTGCAAATGCTTTCAATTTGGACCAGTCTAAAATTTTGTCGTTTGGTAATGAGTTAAGGGAGGAAGATAAGCCTCAGGACAAGACAAGATACCATGGAAAATCATTTAGACAAGCTATTTTTCATTTTCAGCTATACCTGTTGGTGGAAACTGTTCTCAAGTTGGGAGTTGTGCAGATCCACACGCTGAATGCGATCTTCATAGCGGAACATGTGAATGCATTGATAGATTCTTTGAACTGCCTGGAAGAGACACGTGTTTGCCTTGTATGTTGTTTTTTTTAATCGCTTGAAGTAAAACATAATTCTATTATAATTGCTTATTTTGGTAAACTTGCGAAACGACTGAAAAAAAAAACAGGTTTAAATGTCTTCCTTTAAATTAATCTGCCTTTATGAAGCAATTTCGCTGTTTAATGTCAACACTCAAATGATTTGATCTAACTTAAAGCCCATATTATACACAACTTTCAGAGACAAGGAAGTAAGGATTTTTTTTTAAAGACAAATTCTAATAAACCTTGCAATCGCCAGTATCGAAGTTTTCCAATCAACTGCTAAAAGATTATAACGAGTATTGAAGAGCAGAGCAGAAGAAATACTGTTTGTTTTTTATATTCAGCAATATTGATACAAAATTATAATACCGTAATTGTATCTAGCGTTTTTTAAACTTACTTATCGTATTCATTTTTCTGTTTTTCTTTTCATTATTTCTGTATTTCTTTCTGTATTTTTTTTTTATGTATTTATTCATTTCATGTGCAGTGTTGTAACAAAATATACAAAGAATAGAATGTAATTCTAGTTCTATGCAAGTTAAGATAGGAAAAAAAAAAAGAAATAGATACAGTTTATGAATGAGGTGTGAAAGTGTATAGTTAGCGAATAGAAACGTGCACCTTGTTCTTTGTAATAATAATTCTAACTTTGATAAAGCTACAAATAAAGAATTGTAGATACATTGCTCGTAAATTTATATTCTTGAATGTACAAACTACTAAGTATTTAAATTGTATGTTATTTGAGCACAGGTAAAGAGAGAATGTTTTTTTAAAAAAAAATCAAATATTTAAGAAATCGATCTGTTATACGAGAGGAAGGACAAAATTTGCTTTACGGTTAACGTGGAATAGGCCTACGAGCTCTGTTTTACACTTACAAAAATATCCTGTATTATTTCATGCCTTCCGGTAGGATATCGAGAAATAGCAGTGAAAATATTTTTTGATCTTACACTGGTATAACCAGTGAAAATACCAATTTTCACGTTCTTGTTGCCTAGATAATTTGCGCATGCCTGACAACCAGAAGGGAAATATGGCGTCATATACCTTACATTTCTCGCGCTTGACGTAATATTGTAATGCGTCGCTATGCGGGAGGGGTGCGCCAAGGGGAATAACGGAAAAGAACTGTACTGGATTTTGATAAAGCTCCTCCCAGGAAGGGTTAAAAGCATGAAATAAATAGAATAATTGTTTTTTCGGTGAAAGAACGAAATTTATTTCATCTCGTGGACACCATCGGTAATATTTTCACGAGTGGCTGTGCCACTCGTGAAAATATTACCGATGTGTTCACGAGATGAAATAAATTTCGATCTTTCACCGAAAAAACAAACAAATATCCTCTATGTAAAAAGGCTAAGTAGTAAATGAACATTTGTTTTCCAGTCAAGGACCTTTGCGAGCCCTGTACTGTTCAGTTGGAATGTGGCTACGTAAATGCAACCTGCATGACGGGACAATGTCTGTGTACATCCAGTCAATATGTCAGCAGATGTGGGATTTGTGAAATGCGTGAGCAAATTTTATTATATGTATTTATAATAGAAAAAGAATTTTTGATAATATTATTTAAAACACTGCCCTTATAGAAAACAACCATTTTTGAAAAGGCGCTTCGGTTTTAAATTAGTGCGAAACAGTACTACTTTCAAAAGTAACTAGATTTAATTCCTTGCTCTTGCTAGACCAGTTACCTCCCCTAATAAGGCTTAAGGTGTCGCAACATTGCATACCGCCTTTGGGTAGTAGAATCAAAAGTACACCCGTTTGAAAGATTGACAGCAAGCTCTTCTGCTGCAGCATATCATCAGAGAAAATTTAAAAAAAAGGGGGATTATTAACAAGATTTAAGATTTTTTACAACGTTTTCTACCCTTTAGAAAACATTGATTTTTTTGTCTAATTTTGATTGTCATCTGCAGTTCGTACCTTAGTCTAAAATTAGTTACTTAGGAAAGGGTTAACCCATTACCAAACGACAATATTTTAGACTGGTCCAAATTGAAAGCGTTTGCAGACGACAAAATAAAAGTGACTGAAAATTTGAAATTTGTTTTGTGAAGAGTAGAAAACATTGTGGGAAAAGGAGAAAATGCTGGTTATCAGCATTTTCTCCTTTTCCTACAATGTTTTCTAACGGCTTCTTTCTGAGCGGTGTCAAAGGTAAGGATTGAGTGGTAATGGGTTAAGACACCTACCTGTTTCAAGAAGGTCCCGCTGTGTTGTGTACGTGGTTGGGAGGTGGAACGTCTACCTCGTAATCGTAAGGGTCTGAGTTCGAAACCCAGGAGCGCAGTTTACGTGTTAAAATATCCGTTGGCCCACATACTTGGCGAGAGTACCGAAGAAGTTTTCAAGGGCAAGAAGAGGGAGATTAGTTCAGTTGCAAGAACTCGTTTCTCAATCGGTGAAAAATAAATGACTCTTCACCACACAATCTGACTTTAAAGATCCTGAGGAAGAAAGCTTAAGAAATTAATTCTAGAAACTGGCAATAAACATTTTCTTTTTTACTCGCTATTTTTATAGCCCTGTTTCATTCACAATTACTTCCTTGCTTGCAATTACTTTCAACTGAGACTTGTCTAAAATATGCCGTTAGGAAAGGGTTTTACAAAGATGTTGCGGAACTAGAGGACATCTACCGGTCAGTGTAAACCGCTAAAAACACAGATACTTGTGTTAATTTTAGAATTAATTTCTAGCAATGAATTGTATCTTCCGATAGAGTACTCCACACACGAAATTCTTTGGTGCCGATTTTCTCCGATCTATTGAACAAAAAAGTGGCGTTTTTAATGATAAATATTTAAAAATTATATGTTAATTGACTGCAAATAAGATTCTTATTGACAAAAAGTACAAAAGCACTATCATAAGGTGACGTTACTTGCCAAATAACTCTTTGCTTCTAAGCTGCAAAGACATGAACGAAGATAAACCATACTTTTGGCTGCTTTATCTACTATTTACTCATTTTTGTTTCTTTTTATATGATCAACCCTTTTCTCAACAATTTAAAGTTGAAACCCTGTAAACGCCTGTGTTCTCTTGGTGCATCACGCAAAACACTCACTGGAATTGAGAGGATTCAAGAATCTCTTCGAACAAGATTTAAAATTCCCACATGGCAGCAGTTTTAAATCCATCCAGTTTTTTTCCATGATAGTAACAAATGGCGGCCATTATTTTTATCATCTTTTGGAATGGATTATTTTTTTTACAATTTACAAATAGAACTAACGGACTATCAGTTATTGGGTTTTAGCTCTACTAGCCAAAAGTCCTCTTCCCTAGCCATACTTTTTACGTTTTTTGTAATTCTAAATTTAGAAAGAAATGCAAGGGTTGCTTTGGCTTTACCAAATTTTACTTAGCGCCCCCGCCCCCCCCCCCCCCCCCACTTTTTAGGAGGAAACTTAAATTGCGTTCCTTTTAAAGCAAGCAGAGGGTTCAAAATTTAAAATTATACAGAGCCATTTAAGTATGTTCTATCGTTCTTGTACTTTAGCATAAGATGCGATGGTTCGTTTGGCCTTAAAAGATAATGCTTGTCCCTTAATGTTGTCGTTTGTGTAGCTTGAATTGCATTATTTCGAAACGAAAGTCATACAGTGCCTGTCATTGTCCATTGAAGAGCTTGTTTGCCTGTTTGTACTCAAATTTAACTTTCAGAGCACAAATATAAATAAAGTCAAATGCTGAGAAGGAGCCCTGTATGCTAAGGAAGCCCTGTCCTTCAGCTCTGTAAGTTTGTCTGTCAGTAAAAACAACACCATGGTCAAGGATGCATTGTTCTTATTTTGCCAATATGGTTACATTGTCTATGATTGTACACCGCAGAGGCTGTTTGTCTGTCAGACTAACATATTGAAGTCCCTTTTCATTCCATAAAAAACAGTAAAAAAATATAAAAAAAAACGGATTGTTTATGCTGAAAAAGCACTGCCCTTCTAGCCCTAACAACGTAATTCAACTGTCAAAGATAAAAGCAGGAAATGATACATACAGACTTTCTTTATATCATTTTTTTATTGTTTTTGTTCTTGATTTTATGCTCTGATGTATGAAGTTTATGCCCATAAAACAGAAGATACATGTAGCTTTTCCTAGTGTTTGTAAATAAAGTTCATGATAACAGATAAGAAATTATTTACATGTTAACCCTTTCCCAAACGACAAACTTTTGGACTTGACCAAATTGAAAGCATTTGCAGATGACAATTCAACTCTTGCTGAAAAGATAATTTCTGCCTATGATAGGGTAGAAAACATTGTGGGAAAAGGAGAAAATGATGGTTACCAGCATTTTCTCCTATTTCCACAATGTTTTCAAAAGGCTACTATTCCAGACCCGTAAAAACAAGGGATTGTTTGGGAAAGGGTTAAAGCAACTGTATTTTTCTAGGGCGATGATAAGTTGGATTATAATTTACAAAGGTACATGTAAATTTCGACGCTTCATCAAAATATAAGCTTTTTTTATGTGTTAAAAAGAATATTTTTATGAACTTCCCAACAGGTACAATATGACATGTTTTTACTTCCTTTAGGCCTTGCTTTGGGTGAGAATTGTACAGATGATGCAGAATGTTTAGACGATAACGCTTATTGTGACAGTAATGATGGTGTCTGTGTATGTCAGCCAGGAACTTTTGCCTCCGAGTCGACGGGAATGTGCGAAGACGGTATGTACATAAGCATGATAATGTCACTAGATAGGGTGGGCATTACAGAAATTTGAATTTATTATTGAAAGGGTCGAACGGGTCATGATAGATAGGTATATAGCATTCCAACCCATCGTCCTTAAAAAATAAGTGTTGATGACCATGGAACATATAAAACTTGTGCGAAAGAATGTTTAATTTTCCAGTGCAAATGATGAAGTTGTTTTAACCCTTTCCCAAACGGCAAATTTTGGACCAGACAAAATTCAAAGCATTTTGCAGATGACAAATTAACAGTTGCTAAGAAGATGATTTTTTTTATATGATAGGGTAGAAAACATTGTGGGAAAAGGAGAAAATGCTGGTTATCAGCATTTTCTCCTTTTCCCACAATGTTTTCAAAAGGCTTCTATTCCAGACCCGTAAAAACCAGGGATTGTTTGGGAAAGGGTTAAAGTCCGTGAGCCTCAATTACAGCTAGTTTACGAATTACCTACGTGAGTATATCGTACGAAGTTATTTTTTCATCTCATGTATACGGATATCAAAGTCTGATTGCAGTTCATCGAAGGTAACTGGATAAATTAGAAACTATCTTTTTGTAGATGCTAATGATGCTTACCGAATTAGGGGATATTTTATTTTCAACCTTCAATCTGCTTTAAAAAGAAGAATTGAGCATTCACATCAATAGCCAAAAATGAGTACCCTAAATCATAGTGGTGATGAGAATTGAATCGAAGATAAATCCAAGCTTGTTTCTGCTAATCAGTGAGCATGATAGAAGTTCAGTCGATGCAAATATGTAGATTATAAATGATTTTTGCAAGTTATGTAGCAGACACAAAGAGGACGATTTCTTCTAAGTTTCTAGAAAATGTATGTAATTGTAGGTTCTAAACCGATTTGTTTCAACTGCACCATTTTATGAGATCCGTTTGGCTTACTTATCTCAGGTGAAACGACAGATTATTTGTCATGATTTTGAATGTTCAAAAGTGTAATTACGTTTGAATATAGATTATATCTACCTTGAAGATCTATATATTTGCACCCATTGGGAGTTTCACAATTTGTTTTGGTATTTCAAACACAGATAATATAAATAAATGTGTGTGTGTGTAGTGGGGCGGATTGGAATCCAGGCTGATACAGAATCTGACCAGGATGTAAGGGAGTTTGCTTAGACCAAAAAAAAAATAGATTTCAATTTTGTCTAGGCAGGTTCCGGATCTGCATAGACCAAAACAGAATTCATGTTCGATATAGGCGGATTCTAGAACATTTATTGGATATCTGAAAATTCCAGTTTGGTTTGATATAACCTAAATGTTCATGCAGTAAAATGGGTAGAAAATATTGTGGAAAATGGAAGAATACCCTCTTGGGGCTGATTGCTAATTGATAAAAACAAATCACACACTTTTAATCTATTACCAACCCGCATAAATATCGACTTGTCAAAATGGAAAGCAACTGCTAACGACCAAAATCGATGTAGCCTTGGCGATAATGCATTGAAATAGATAGGAAACATTGTGGAAAATTGAAAAAAAATGCCGGAAGAAATTATGACATAATATAAGGTTATGTCAAACAATCACCACTGTATGGCTTACAAATTTAGCAATTCATAATATTTTGGCAATCAACATCTTTCATAAGTTTTAACACATCATTAAATTTTGTGCTGGGTGGGTATTGTATCCCTTCACATATCTTAATTTTCATTAATTGGACAATAAATTTAAGAAAATACATTATTAACAATTTTCTTTGGCTGAAAATACTTTTTTATTTGATTTATGAATCATTTTTCTCATTGCTTAAATCGTATAATAAGAAACCGGCTTATAGTTCTCATTGCTTAAATCGTATAAAAAGTAACCGGCTTATAGTTCTCATTGCTTAAATCGTATAATAAGAAACCGGCTTATAGTTCTTATTGCTTAAATCGTATAAAAAGTAACCGGCCTATAGTTCTCATTGCTTAAATTATATAAAAAGAAACCGGCTTATAGTTCTCATTGCTTAAATCATATAAAAAGTAACCGGCTTATAGTTCTCATTGCTTAAATCATATAAAAAGAAACCGGCTTATAGTTCTCATTGCTTAAATCATATAAAAAGAAACCGGCTTATAGCTCTAGGGGTAGAACTCTTAGGAAATCAATCCGTTGTTCCTTTTCCTACATTGCATACTATTTACTCGTTTGATTATTTGACTGACTTTTTCACCATATTTATCCACATGCGTTTAAGGGTGAGAGGTATTCTTAACTTTTTTAATCATTTTTCCTCACAGTCGCTACGTTTCCCACATTTTTCCTGCTAGAGTACAAAAACTTAACAATTTATTCTTACGCAGAATTTTTGATTGACACCTCATATTCCCGGGTTCATTTCAAATTGTTTATACGTAGTTACACAATATTAATTGAGAAAAAATCCAGTTTAGTCGAGGTAGATCCTGGATCTACATAGCCAAATTGGAATCCTAATTTTGCCTCAGCAGATCTGGAATCTGTCTAGACCAAAATAGAAATCTAATTTCGTCTTGGCCAGAATAGAATTCCAATTTGGTCTAGGCAGATTCCAGATCTTCTTACAATCAAGTTGGGAATAGGACAAGTGTACACATATCTCTTTTTTTTTCGGGGGGGGGGGGTTCTAGATAGCTATCATGCTAGGAACAATATTGTGTAATAAAAAAGCGTATGGCTTTTGAATGCTAGAAAAAGACGGACAATAAAGGTACCTTTAAAAAAAATAGCAGACAGGATGAAAAATATATTGTGTTTTAAAATAAGCCATTCTTTATCTTTCAGCTATACCAAATGGTGGAGGCTGTTCACAACTTGGTAGTTGTGCAGACCCAAATGCAGAATGTGTTTATAATAGCGCATGTGAGTGCGTAGATGGATTCTTCCTCTTGCCTGGGAACAACACATGTTTGCCGTGTATGTTTTATTTTTTAATTCTTTTGGGCAAATTGCTGCACAATCGCGTTTCAATAGTCGTTTAACTCTTTTTTTTAAATAAGCACATATCTTTTCCCTTATGCCGTGTATGGTTTTTTTTTTATCGCTTGAAGTATAAATATCATTAGATGGACCTTGTATGCTTAAGTTTCCACACAGTTAGTGGAAAAGAAGACTTAGTTTTACCCCTGAAAATCAATTTGCTATATAAGAAATTTCACTTTTTGTCCAAACTCGATCGTCTATTTCCGATATTGAGAAGAATTTAGTGACTTGCAATGTTCAAGGTGTTTTTATTCTTAACAGAGTTTGTTTTTTTTTTTTCTTAACAGACATTGTTACATACTCCGCAAACAGCAAAAATATTAAATCAACCTGCTTCTTAAACTTTACTTTGCCAAAACGATCTCTATTTATCATCGATGAGGCTCAAGTATTCTTCATACAATATAAGTCAAGAATGGCAAAAAAACTTGTCAGATCAGTAACGTTTCTTGCTAATTCCCACCCTCCAGGAGATTACCGATGCATGAAAGACTCCGAAAATCTTTGAACCTACGATAAATTAATCAATCGATAGAAACATTCACAGCCCAATTGTATAGAGAAACATAATGCAGAATGACAATTAATGTAGGATTGAAAGCCCTTTTACAAAAGCAATTTTGTACTATGCAAGCCCGAGAGTTCATGTTACATATGTTTTCCAGACAAGGACCTTTGTGATCCCTGTTCATTGCAATTGGAATGTGACTACGTAAATGCAACCTGTATGATGGGACAATGTCTATGTACATCCAGTCAATATCTCAGTAGATGTGGGATTTGTGAAATGCGTAAATATATTTCATTATTTGTCTTTTTGGAAACAGTCTGAAACAATATCTGTCTATAAATCATTATTTTGGATATTTCTTTATAAACAAAATGTTTAGATTTGAAAAGATTGATTTTGTTAGGATTATTACTATTGATAACATTTATAGAGATGAGACTCTGATACTGTTTCAAACTGATACAGGAGAAACAATGGCTCGGATGATGAGCCTTACAAACTGACTTTTGTAGTAATTACTTTTTTATATTTACTATTAGCTTTACCCTCATTTGGAGTTGTCCATGTCAACTTTTATATATTGTGTAACTTTGTGATAACACATTGACATAATGCCATGAGAAACAATCAGTTCTTTCACAGACAAGTATATTAGACCTTCTTTATTTGAAAAAAAAACAACAAAAAAACAAAAAACGACATATACTATGTATATATCTATGCTAAACAATTATTTGTTTCTGGCCTTTAAGGTGACAAATTGACTAAACATTTATTTTAGGCCTCGCTTTGGGTGAGAATTGTACAGAAGATACAGAATGTTTAGATGATAACGCTTATTGTGACAGTAATGATGGTGTCTGTGTATGTCAGCCAGGGACTTTTGCCTCCGAGTCGACGGGAATGTGCGAAGACGGTATGTACATAAGCAAGATAATGTCACTAGATAGGGTAGGCATTACTGAAATTTGAATTTATCTCTGAAATAGTCGAGCTTATCATTGTAGATTGGTATAAAACATCCCATTCCATTTTGTGTGAGAAAAAATCTGTTGATGACCATGCAGCTATTAAAACTCCTGCAAAAATTTTATAGATATTCCAATGCCAAAAGCGAAGTTGTTTCCTTTCTTTTTAGTTATATCTTGTACCAAGGCTCTTGATCAATCATCAGAGGATACGTATAAAAGTAGTGATGCACGATCTTTCTTGCAGTCTAGTCCACAATTGATATAACTTGTTACAATATTGTCCTTCGTGCAAGAAATTCAAAGAAAATACCTGCTCCTTTCATTTATTTAAGTATACGTGGTGCCGCCTATCTGATGCGATTGTTCACACATCAGCGACGCGTAACCAGATTAATAAAAATCTATCTCCTATTTCTAAATGATGCTGGACTTCTTTGGTCCAATATGACCGCTTATGGTTTATCATGTCAAAATTTGAGATGGAGTAGAATTTAGCATCCATATCAGCTTCAAAAAATAAATTCCCGAAAATCTAAATAAGATTAACCCATTACCACACAGTCCCTACTTTTGATTGAGAAAGAAGCTTTTATAAAACATTGTGGGAAAAGGAGAAAATGCTGGATACCAGCATTTTCTCCTTTTCCCACAAAGTTTTCTACTCATCACAAAACAAATTTCAAATTTTCAGTCACTTTTGTTTTGTCGTCTGCAAATGCTTTCAAATTGGACCAGTCTAAAATATTGTCGTATGGTAATGAGTTAAAAGCCTAATCCGAGTTGTTTCTACTAATCAGTCAACATAATAAAAGAAATCCAGTCGATGCAAACCTGCGGATGAAAGATGACATATGCAAGTTATGTGGAATCCAAAATTGAATTCCAAATTCAAAATGGCGATGATATCGGAATCGAAGATAAATCCCAGTTAGTTTCTCTCGGTATCTGAGAAATCCAGTCAGAGTTAAACTGTTGATAATAAATGATATTTGCAGGTCCTTTGAAAGACACACACGGCAATATTATTCATTCATTTATTTATTTCTACTCCTCACATTAAGATTAATTTTTGAAAAACTTTGATTTCAGTATTATCTATTACTTATACACAAGGATGTAAACATTTATTGATGTTGGTTAGATTATTAATGAAAGTCAAATAAGTCTGAACTTTAGTTTCTACACTTTTTATTTCCAATTCAGTTTCTGGAAAACGGACTTAAGTTCGGTTTTTAGTCTGAAACGTTTCGACTATCTATTTTAACCTCACCTGAACACAACGTGCGTCCGCTGTGCGTCTTCAGATGTCCGTCGTCCGTCGTCAACTTGTACTTCGTGTACACTCCAGAGGCCACAGCTACCGTTCGATACTGATAAAACTTGAACAGAATGTTTATTTTGATAATATCTCGACCAAGGTCGATAATGGATAATCATAATATCTGGTCACAAACTAGGTCACTTGGTCAAATCTTAGAAACAGTTTGTATGCACTCTAAAGGGCATATTCTCAGTCCAAAACTCTTGAAGTTTATTGGAATGTTTGTCTTGATGCTATGTCTGAAGAATTTGAAAATGGGTTATGTTGGCACAAAAACTATGTCAAGAGGTCAGATCTTAGGAAAATCTTGTGTACGCTGTAGAGGCCTTATTTATAGTCCAAAAGTCTTGAAATTTTGTCAGAAAGTAATGTCTTGGTGATACTGTTACACTTTACCTGGTTTATTTCTTTATTTTTCTTTTAATTTTCTAAACAGCAACCATACTAGAAGCAGTAATAGTTTATTCTAAAATCTATTGCCTTTAAATGTGAAATATAAGTGTTAACTCTTTACCACGCGAGAAAATTTTAGACTGGTCCAAATTGAAAGCATTTGCAGACGACAAAAGAAAGGTGACTGAAAAATTGAAATTTATTCTGGGAAGGGTAGAAAAACACTGTGGGAAAAGGAGAAAATGCTGGTTACCAGCATTTTCTCCTTTTCCCACAGTGTTTTCAACTGGCTTCTTTCTCAGGGGCGTCAAAAGTAGGGATTGAGTGGTAATGGGTTAAAGAAAAAAAATATGAAAAGTTAGATTGAACAAAATTTCGTGTGGAATCATTATAAAAAGTTTGCATTTATCTTTCAGCTATACCAAATGGTGGAAGTTGTTCACAAGCTGGTAGCTGTGCAGATCTAAATGCAGAGTGCAATCTTTATAGCACAAAATGTGAATGCACCGATGGATTCTTCCTGTTGCCTGGGAATAACACGTGCCTGCCTTGTATGTTTATTTCTCAAAGCAAAACATCTCAAAGTCCTATATTCGTCCGTTTCCCTAACCAATGGTTGAGACAGAAGATTTCTTTTTCGCATTGAAACTGATATACTGTTTGAGCAGTTTCACCGACTTTATGTTTGTCGCTTTTTCTTTTATCTTTTTTTTTTAATTCTTTATAAATCTATTATTCAGCAAAAGTCAATTGTTGAAACTTAAAAGATTTCAATCGAATGAAAAAAAAAAACACACCAAAGCTAGCATGTACAATGTTTGAACAAACATTGTCTTTTTTTTTAATTTTAAATATTCCATGCAAGGTACCTGTAGCCGTAGAATAGATGACAATACCCGGGGATATATTCATTTTTTTATAAATCATGGCATATACGAAAAATTACCATTAACGGTACATGATCGTTGGTGCACCTATGGTAAGACTCATTCTGGATACCGAGGTATGAAAGTCACAGAATATCTAGGAATTGTTTATCAAATAATACGTTTCTAGGTAAAGAACATAAATCCAACATGACAGAAGAGAACCTGAGAAATAGACTATTTTTCTGACTTTATTAGTTGTACGGTCAGGTGGCAGGGGACTTGGAAGCTTGTTCACGGCTGTGGTTAATCATGTTGCCCCGAGCCGAAGGCGAGAAGGGGCAACATGATTCACCACAGGCGTGAACAAGTTTCCAAGTCCCCTGCCACCTGACCGTACAACGAATTTATTATACTGCAAAGTTTTACCCTTTCAAAGCGCGTTGAGCGAAATTTTTCTGTTTTATAATTTCACGAATTGAGTATGCTGACGAAATAGAAATTCCCTTCTGTGTGCCCCAATTTACTGAAAACTGACGTCATTGGAAACTGACGTCACCAAAACGTGCAGTTTGGTGCATAAATGTGCAGTCTGGTGATCGATCGACGCCGCCATTTTGGATGATGTATTGCACGTGTAGTGATGTTTACGGGGCACTCAAAAGGGAAACTTGCTTTACGTGCTATTTGCCAGGGAACATGATATATGTTCCCGGCATGTTAACCAATCGGATCACGAGAAATTTCTTTGCAGTATAATAATAACAATTGTATCCTGTAAAGCATTATTTCATACCTACAAATAACGCCAAATGAAAACGCTTTAATACTACCACATGAGTCCAAAATATAACAGTCCATATTTAATTATGTAGAGTCCCAATTGGAATTTATCAGAATGAGATGAGTCTGATAGGAATTTTTAGAACGATGCCGAGTTCACAAATATCGTAGTGTCGAGTAGTCCCTTGAAAACCTTTTTCAGAAATCAACGTTATTAAAACTAATCTTTTGTTTTGTTTCGTGTATTTTTTAAGCGATAGCAAGTATATTTGATGTTTTGATTAAGTACAATCACATTCATGTAAAGTAACGATGCAAAATACTGCATTACATAAAAGGACTTTAAACACCATACAAGCAAACTAAGGCTGCTAATTGCGACTCAAGGACTTTTTGTGGGCAGTGTAGATCGAGATCAGACTGCACAGAACGTGCCGTCTGATCTTGGATCTACCCTGTCCGATACGGAGATATTTTCGTATAGAGGTAACTTTAACCCATTATCACACAATCCCTACTTTTGACGCCCCTGCGATATAAGACTTTGGAAAACACTGTGGGAAAAGGAGAAAATGCTGGTAACCAGCATTTTCTCCTTTTTCCACAGTGTTTTCTACTCTTCCCTGAACAAATTTTTTCAGTCACCTTTTCCTTATTGTCTGCAAATACTTTCAATTTGGACCGGTCTAAAATTTTCTCGTGTGGTAAAGAGTTAAATAGTAATGTTTTGGTTTTTACTGTTGACTTGAATGTTTCATCTCACTTATCTAGCTGGATAAGGATTAAAAGAATAGACGAAAGATGCCGACATTGTGACTATGATTCAGACCTTTTAGTGTGAGATGCACATGTACATGTTTGTTGTTTTAGTACTGGTGAGGGAGAAACACTGATATCAAACGTTTAGTGTACAGGACATCAATATTTTACACAGAAAAAAAGTACTTTGTTGGGGTTTAAAAGTGGCAAAAAAAAAGTCCTTTTACAACGATGTTTTAGATCTAGAAAATTTATGTTCCAGATAAGGACCTTTGTGATACCTGTTCATTGCAAGAGGAATGTGACTACGTAAATGCAACCTGTATGATGGGACAATGTCTATGTACATCCAGTCAATACGTCAGTAGATGTGGGATTTGTAAAATGCGTAAATATATTTTATAGTTTCTCTTTATAAGGAAAGTTTAAAGATTTCACTTCACGAGATAAGTATGAGCTGGTCAGGGATATGAAGATGTAGGACTTGATCTTTTACAGTTTCATCAGACTGAGCGTTTGTTTGATTATTCATTGCGGTAAGAAGTAAATATTTGTTTGTCGTTGACCCATTAACAAACGTCAGTATTCTAGACTGGTCCAAATTGAAACCATTTGCAGACGACAAAATAAAAGTGACTGAAAATTTGAAATTTGTTTTGTGAAGAGTAGAAAACATTGTGGGAAAAGGAGAAAATGCTGGTTACCAGCATTTTCTCCTTTTCCCACAAAGTTTTCTAAAGTCTTCTTTCTCAGGAGCGTCAAAAGAAGGGATTGTGTGGTTATGGGTTAAAAGGAAACAAGCAGTTTCACACTGTATATGGATCCTGTAAATGAAAAAATATCTTCATAATTCAGAAAACTTTATTTGATTCCTTTAAAATTTTTAAAAGCAAGGTTAAATACTAGATTTTTTTTAAATAATTGAGATCGTGACATTGCTTTTTTAAGTATATGTCAAGAGAAACCTTTTGCTAGACATACGATTCGTACTCTCCTGTGGTCAAATGCTTTGGTCTCATTCGTAGCAGTGAATACGACTCTGTGTTGCTCGGGTTTAACCCTAAGCTGTTCAAATACGATATAAGATATTTAATGTCTACAAGGCACGTTTTAGTAACATGGAAAGTGATTCATAATTGAAACTAATGCCTAAAACACAAGGGAAAGGGCCGTGCATATTTACAAATGAAGCACATATATATTTTTTTTCTATTGAAAACTGATCTTTGAAATCATTTTAGGCCTCGCCTTGGGTGAGAATTGTACAGACGACACAGAGTGTTTAGATGATAACGCTTATTGTGACAGTAACGATGGTGTCTGTGTATGTGAACCAGGAACTTTTGCCTCGACATCAACGGGAATGTGTGAAAACGGTGAGTAAATTGGAAATATAGTCTGTTTTGATGGGTATCTCGGTGGGATGTAATACTTAACCCTTTCCCAAACAATCCCTGTTTTTTTACGGGTCTGGAATGGTAGCCTTTTGAAAACATTGTGGGAAAAGGAGAAAATGCTGGTAACCAGCATTTTCTCCTTTTCCCACAATGTTTTCTACCCTATCATAGACAGAAATCATCTTTTCAGCAAGAAATGAATTGTTGTCTGCAAATGCTTTCAATTTGGTGTAGTCAAAAAGTTTGTCGTTTGGGAAAGGGTTAAGCGGTAGTCGAGTATATTACGGTTGGTATCCAAAAGGTATATGGAATACCTTCTTTGTCAGAAGACTAGAATTTTTTTTATTTTTCCCCAAGATATTCTGTCCCTCCAAGTATAACAGTCCCGAAATCCAGTACGTTTTACGAGGGGCAATCCAGAATTAGCGGAACTAGTCTTAAACTTCTATGTGAATTCATCAATATCAATTAAATTTTTCAAGCATGACAAATGACTTATTATCAGCCAACCCACAAAATTTCATCAAATTCAGACATAAAACTAGTATTCTAACATGACACGCGACTTTGGCTCTATAAACACAGTGCAAGGAAAACGTGGTAAAATCTGCGACAATCCATGTAGAGTGACGTCATTCAATGAGTGAGTTATTCAATGGAACATAATCTTCATCCGCGTTTTTACTCTAAGTTTGACTTGTTTTCATTTCACTAAGAATTGGCCATGTTAGAATCGAAATAATCTTCTTTCTATCGTGGTATATCGTTCAAAAAACCACGTTGTGAGTTATGCGGCGCAATGAATAACCCACTCGGGCTATCGCCCTCGTGGATTATTTATTGCACCGCATAACTCACAACTGTGGTTTATTGAACGATATACCACGATAGAAAGAAGATTATTTCTTAAATATACCACAGGTACTAGGCGCGTTGCTCTTACACCCCTGGGAACATATACAAATAATCTTTACCCCGTTTCAGACTGCTGAAATTTTAATATATACATTTGCCAAAACCGAAAGTAAACCTCGTTACGAACAAAGGCTGCAACTCATTCATTTTTCCACCAATTCTCAAAACATCACCGAACAAACACACTTTTTCTGATGTAAAATGTTTTGTGGGTGTCTCTTGAGGGACTTTGTAAGTTTTGGTTGGTAAATATCCAGGCTGCAAACAAAACTTAATAACTGCGCGAGTTTCAGCACTTTCAATTGACATCATGGCTGACATTCACTAGGGAAGTAAACCGGTCCGTTGTATTTACATAAAACCGAAAATGACATTGAAATTTCAACTTGTAGTTGATGTGATGTCAACATTGACATCCACAACGTCGGCGCGTTAGAAAGGTTTGAAAACTCGTATTGGATATAAAAAAGCGAAATAGATTTATACCTGCCCGGCCTAACCCTACATCTGTTGCGATGGTCACCCATTAGGTACTTACGCGATTGAAATACGGCATTGATTTTTCTACATCATATTGAATACATTTGAAACTTGAATTGAGCCGAGTTTTAGAAAAAAAATCAAACAAGTATTTTAATTAGAGCATTCGTGCCGCAAATTCTGGATTGCCTCCGTATATATCATCAATTGTTTATAGTCTATTTATGATCTAAGGCCCACTGTTTATATCATCTCATCAAACTGGAGAGAGAGAGAGAATGTACGTATTTCAGTTCTGATATGAAATAACCTAAAAGAAGATAAACTGTGTCATTTCATTTCTTACAGAGATAGCAAATGGGGGAAGCTGTTCCCAACTCGGTTCATGTGCAGATGTGAATGCAGAATGTGATCTTACTTCATGTCAGTGCCTCGATGGATTCTTCTTGTTGGCCGGAAATAACACCTGCTTACCTTGTAAACAGTTTTAAGTATTCTCGCATATTTAATCTTTGTCCAGGGACAATCTTGATTTCACTCTTACTGTTATATCAAGACTCTAAATCCACTTTTGATTGGCGACACCATGTCGACTAGACACTCAGTTTGAGTCACTGAGAAATTCAGAAATTCTTGAAAATGAAGCCAAAAGTATTTTTAGAGATCAGATATTTGCATACACATACACAAAAAGATTACATTTTTTTCTGATGCTGTCGTCATCTACAAAACTTTTGTATCAGAAGATAGTACGACGAGTTCCTAAATAAGAAAAAAAAGTTTCAGTCTACTATAGATTATGGTTCACAGTTATGTACAGATCGATCTGGTTCACAGTTATGTACAGATCGATCAGAAGGCAGCACACCACCAGTCTATTTTACCAGCACTTCAAACGACACTATGTCACATTTTGTTGGTACTTTGGCTGCAAACACAGGCATCCTCAAAACAATGTTGCACGTTCAGAAAGAAATAAATTCTGTGTCAATCTTCATACTGAATAAATCCCCACCTGAAGCTATAACTGCTCAGTGATTAAGATGTAACCTACCTTTCTTTTGGGGATTTTTATCAAACCGTTTTTCCTGAAAGGAAAGATTGACAGTAACTGTTTTCTCATCAGTTGCTGAGGTCAAGATGTCGCCAAGGATGAATTGCGAAATTTCATTTAGTGCAAGAGTAGACCTCTTCCTCTCCCGACTGGTTTGGCCTTGGACTTTTTGAGCTGTCCTTTAACAAATGGCCATCATTTTGCGGGTCTATATGGCTTGAGCTTTCAGGCCTGAAATTTTAATCTTATGTGAGATTCTCAAATTCCTGTGAAATATCCTGTGTCAGACAGTCTCCTATACATGTCTGTACAATTCAATTTTTATTGAAATAACTTTTACTATTTGTAAGTGACAGCGATTTACATTTATTTCATTTCGGTCGATTCACTTGAAACAATGAATCTAAAGCAGTTATCTACCTATAACAGGTAATTTAGGTCAATGAAAATATATATGACCAATGAAACGCATTTTTCATTGTGTATCTTGAATTGCACTGGGCACTGCTCTTTAACTTTAGCATAATTATTGTTATGTGTACCGAGCGAGTGTTACACAGTAACGCTTTGTCAATGTGTTTACTTGACCATTTGGTACAAACAGTATTCGTCTGAGCAGGTACCAAGACAATATCAAACAGCTTATACTGACCGGAATACCTTCTCCTATGTGAGTTGAAAAAGCCAGCAACTCTGAGCGCAAGGCTGCAAATCTGTGGCAAGTTCAACTGCTTACAAGAGCTGTCGAATTTCCCAATAATTGACCGTATTAATTGGCTGTTGGTCTTCGAATGACCTGAATTGTCAGTGACCATCGCATGTCTGACTGTATGCGAGAGAAAAACTTGCTTTTATACCAGTGAAACCGACGTGACTATCCAGTCTGCTCACTCGGACACTTTCCCTTGCAACAATATTAGCACCGGCCTTTCGGCTGCCTTTATTGAGCGCCCAGTGACATAATCAACTAACCCGTTTTCAATGGTTCGAAATTCACATTTTGGGAAGAATGCATGTCAACAAATAGCATAAACAGAAATAATACGTAAATCGAAAGCCTGTCTGCATATACATATGGTGATATTGTTATTGTTGCCAAGGAGTTTGTAACTGTAACTATTAGTTTGTCGGCGTCGATCGCCGTCTTAAAACGCCTGGAGGACCATGAAATTACTGTAAAGAATGAAAACTAATCAATCTTATCACACTTTTATTAAATCAAGCAGACTTTTTTTATGTGACATCAGCTGCCACACAAGACCGAATTCTTATTTTTTTGTTTTCTTGCCTCACTTTTAGCACGAAGTGATCAAGGTGAGCTATGATTTGAATTCCATTAAGAACTCTGGCAACCGAATGAAAAAGCTTTAAAAATCTTCTTGTCTAAAAGTTAAGTGCTGAAGCTTTTATATTTGGCATGTAGCACCATCTAATGGCCCTCTACCAAAATACTTCAAATAATGGCCCTGCTGTTGAAAATGGCCCTATGCTGTAGGTTCTCGTATTTCACATAGAGATAAAGGAGGAAATCTTTAAAAATCTTCTTGTCCCAAACCGTATGGGCTAGAGCTCTCATAAATGGCATGTAGCATCATCTAGTGGCCCTCTACTGAAATACTTCAAATTATGGCCCTAGTGCGGAAATTGGCCCTATGTTGCTGGGTCTCCGATTTCACAAAGAGAAGGAAATCTTTAAAAATCTTCTCATCCCAAACCGTAAGGGCTAGAGCTTTCATATTTTGCATGCAGCAGCAGCTAGTAGACCTCTACCAAATTACTTCAAATTAGGGCCCTGGTGCGGAAATTGGCCCTATGTTGTTTGTCTTGGATTTCACATAGAGATAAGGAAGGAAATCTTTAAAAAACCTTCTTGTCCCAAATGGTAATAGCCAGAGCTTTCATATATGGCATGTAGCATCATCTAGTGGCCCTCTACCAAAATACTTCAAATTATGTCCCTGGTGAAAAAAAACTGGCCCTATGTTGTGGGTCTCGGATTTCACATAGCGATAAAGAAGGAAATCTTTTAAAATCTCTTTGTCCCAAACGGAGCTTTCATATTTGGCATGTACATGTAGCATCATGTGGTGTCTCTCTACCAACATACCTTAAATTATAGCCCTAGTGTTGAAAATGACCCTATGTTGTGGGTTCTAGCATTTCACATAGCGATAAAGAAGGAAATTTTAGAAAATCTTCTTCTCCGAAACTGTAAGGGCTAGAGCTTTCATATCTGGCAGGTAGCATAACCCAGCGGCCCTCTATCAAAATACTTCAAATTTATGGCCCTGATGTGAAAGTTAGCCCTTTGTTGTTTGTCTCAGATTGCACATAGAGATAAAGAGGGAAATCTTTAAAAAATTTTTTGGGGCACTCTAGAGACCTATTTCTTGCTAAGCTGAATAGAAAATTGGTTAGAATGTCTGTCTCAATAAAATCTCACATGAGTCAGCATTTAGCGCTTGTCCGGAATATAACTTTGTCATCTCAAGTAAGAACGACTTCAAAATTGGTATGCATGTTTGTTGCGATATTACACCGAGTACTGTGTTCAAGAACAATAACTCCACCTAACGTAGATTTTGAGTAATTCCACTTTGATCTTCATTTCAATAGTATTTTTGCTTGTCCAGAGTGGAATTTCGAAGTCTCAAGTCAAATTGACTTTAGACTTGGTAAACATGTTTGTTGCATTGTCTGCCCTTTGCAACTATTATACTTTCTTATACAACTGGTGGTTGGATTGCATATCTTGCGACAATTTGCCGCTCTTGTTTCAATATCAGTTGCCCTTGAACTTCAATATTTGGTAATTATCTTCATAGAAGGTCTTTACTGCTTAGTAATCAGATGAGCAATATAGGACCACCATGGTCCTCTTGTTCCACTAATAAGACTTGGTGTGAATTGTTAATATTTCGGAACATGAACGCCTTATACGTTTTAGATTTAAACATATGGCATTGAGGGTCATGCAGCCAGCTAGTCCAAGAGGTCTAAATTTTAGCTTTGGACAACCAGACCCATTGTTTTACCATCAATCTCGATTGCCCTTGTCACCAGTTGCATTTGTGCCTCCATCTTTTTCTGTTACCTTACGCCGCCGTGTGCTGGTTTTCGCAGTGGGTAGTATAAAAGACCTGTGAAACGTGACACGTGCACTAGCCGCCATCATATACATTAAATAATGTTAAAGATTGTGTTAAAGCACAATACAGTCAATCAGTACAACTCTTTAAATGCAAACTTTATCTTTTTGGTCGGCCTTATGGTAATTACAGTAGTTAAAATCACGTATACATGCTCGCCAATCATGTCTTGCAATCTAAAAAGATCAGCTGTGGGTGTGCCATCAACATCACGCGAGTCAATCTGGGCCCGTATTCACCAACCATTCTTAAGAACGTTCTTTGTCTAATTCTCCAAAAGTTCCTGCATTTGTAAGTAACACAACTTCTGATTGGCTAAACCATTCCGTTTAGCCAATCAGAAGTTGTGTTACTTACAAATTTAGAAAACTTTGGAGAATAAGACCAAGAATATTCTCAAGAATGGTTTGTGAATACGGGCCCTGGTATCATATCTGCAGAAAGACAATACCATACGTTCTTAACGCGGTAGAGCTATATGCATACTTCTTCGAAAAGGACTGTCAGCCGCTTATTGTAAGCTTATACTTTGATAAATCTACGGTACAAAAACTTGTGAGAGTAACACAAGCCCGAAAGTTTCTAGTGGTAGAACTTGAGACTGGTAGATTTAATTCACAAGCCACCTGCAGGTGTGGGATCAAGCCCTATGGCTGACCTTCTAAAATTATTGCTAGTCTTTTGGATGATACGTTAAGCCGAGGTCCCATGCGACCATACTATACATCGCGCACGTTTAAAAAAAAAGACTCAATTTAGAATGAGTTTCGTCCTGAACCTTGTACCGCCTTCGGTACCAAGACTAACATCCTTCAGATTGTGTTGGAAATACTGACAAACGGTGGAGGCGATAAATAAACTGAAAATCAGTCAGCTTGTCAGAAATCGAAGAAACAAACGCCGTTGCTGATGACTTTTTTTTTTCAGCCCGGCCTATTTTGTTCCTTCTAGATTAATGACTTGGTTAGAAAAGCTGCAAGCTTTGACATGTACAAGTACTGCTTCACCAAAACCAAACATTGATGCATCTACTTACATAGTTGCTCGTGTAAAGGATCTAGAGCGAACACTCTATAATTGGGCTAGTCCCCACCACCTATCAGTTAGCTCCATCCTCTTTCTTTTTAAACTATCAGAAGTTCACGGGTCTTAGCCATTTAAGTCAATTGCAACCACTACTGATAGCATCATAGTAACTTTGAAGAGGATTTCGAACCCGTGAAAAGCATTTTGTCATTGGACTTTCCAGAAAGCTCGACATCCACGCGCAGCAGGTGTAAGTGACATGCCCTTGTACATGACTGTATACTTACAATCGCGATTTGGATAGCATAAGATCCAAATATTATTTTACAACGGATCGATATGCCCAAATGTCGGATGACGTGACAATGTAATTTATATGGATTTTCAATTCCCTTCAGATGTATTTTTTGCCCGAAGAGGAAGATTATCAACAGTGCTATAAGCATCTTGTCTAATTGATATGTCATTTGACGTGTCAGTTGAATTACATATCAAGTGATAGAATATTACGACGTGTTTTAAGGGAAATTGGCATACGCTGCAGTAGGTTTATCAAAAAATCTGTCCATTTGAAGACTTTCAATAGCGTAACACAATGGTTTCTTATACACAAAAAAGTTAAAGGAGACAGTGTGAAGCGCAGTATTACAGTTGCAAAGTTGATATATGCAGGAGTTTTCAATATCGTACTTTTTGTCACTTGTCTAGATAAGAACCTTTGTGAGGACTGTTCGATATCACAAGAGTGTGATGACGTGAACGCAACCTGTGTAAACAATATATGTCAGTGTGGCTCGGATCAGTATGTCAGCAGATGTGGAGTTTGCCAAATGAGTTAGTATAAAAATCTTCTATCATGTCTCTGTGCTTTTTCCATAGAAGTTTCAGTTGTTTAAGATAAGGCGCCTACTACGGCTTTGAAAAATAAACACCATTTATTTTTCATTGAATCTATAAACAAAAATAAAGTAATAGTATATTTTTCTTATTTTTACCAGATGATTAACTTCCTAATCGTATTTTTGAAAATTCTATTGTTTGTCCATAAATTTCGACTAAGGGTAGATAATTACTATCTACCGATTCAATGGAGATATTTTGCCAACCTACCATTTATAAAAGTTTTACTTATTTTAACTGATAAAGAAACAAATAAACAATGTGATTGTTTTTTATGATATCCACGTCTTAAGGGTACCGTTGTAACTTGGTCATAGCTGTTTTCCTTATTCTACAAGCTCCTTGATGCCGAAATAAAGACACGTTGACAATTTCCTATTAAAAACTTGCTGGCTTACGCAGACTGTGGTATTTCGACATTATTATTATTATTATTTTTTTTTTTCAAATAAAACTTTTCTTCAAACTGTGCGATTGTTCCAAGGTATCTTTCATAATATTTTGAAGTAATTCTACTAATAACCACTCAAATCTGGAAAGGATACCCAGGCTGACAAAAGTATCTCACTTGCAACCCACTATTTAAAATTATAAAAGATTTATAATTTTTTAACTGTAAAAGAAACTGCTAAACAGTGCGGTTGAATATACTTTTTTTATTTTAATGATATCCAAGTCTCAAGAGTGCCATTGTAAACTTGTCATAGCTATTTTCCCTAATATACAAGCCCTGTTATTCGAATTCGAATTGTAGTTTACAATTCTATTCTATCACTTACTCTAGTCACAAATAAAAGAACAAACATTTCACATACTTTGATCACAGAGTCTTTACACTGATCTCTCTTCATGTAAAATGAGATTTGCAGGATAAGTACTTAGGGCAGAAATGGTACCCTTTTGTTCTCCAATTTTTTGTCCTTATTTCGCGATTAGGTCTCGTTCTCATCTAATTTCAATCTTAAAAAAAAAGGCTTGATTCTTATTTAGGATGGCGTCTTCAGTTGTTTACTTGTGGCAAAGATCCAAGATTACGTGAATTCTACTACTTATGTGTACAAGTAAACATTTAACCAAAACAAACCATTACAATCATCTTCAGTGTCAGCATAACCGGACAATATTTCAAATCCATAACAACTCAAGCTCGTTTCCCCCATATTTTACAACAAGAAGTGGAAAAGAAGGAGAATATCCTGGTAAAAAGCGTTTTGTCCATTTACACAATTTTTCTTTCGTCTGACAAAGAATCTTTTGCCGTATGCAAGCAGGAGAACTTGATATTTGACGCCATTTCTTCATTTTTCCGCTGTAAACTATACTTACTGTAATAATCATTCTTTTAGAGCTTGCTCTCGGGGCAAATTGCAGCACAGACACAGAATGTTTAGATGACAATGCTGCATGTGATCCTGATACAAGTACTTGCTGCTGTTTACCGGGAACATATGAAGATAACGGCGTCTGTGTGAATAGTAAGTAGTAAGTAGTCAAAAAAATAACATTTGACAAATCAGATAGAGATTTATTTTGAAAAGATGCATGGCAATGCTAGGTAAATCAGATACACATAGATCTACGTAAAAACATCTCAAAATATATTGTTAGTTACTATGTCTGTCATGTACATGCCCAGGATGTAGCAAAAAAAGAAAAATGAATAAAAAAATACATGTGCACGTGAGTAATAACTTCCTGGTGCTTTTACCTAAAGTCTCAGTAAAGTCCGACTGTAAAGAAGCCTATTTATAAAATAAAAGTAAGTTTCATATTTACCATGTGAAAATATGGCGATTTTTATGACTTTCACGATATGTTTAGGTGCTGTTCGTAAAAGTTCAAGTCAATGTCAGGAAAGAGAATTTTCAAACTAAAACAGATCCTACCATGCCGCATTATCTGTTTGTTTACATCGATGATTGCCTACGATTAGCCGACTTTTCATCGTAAATCTCCGCCGCGCCGTGACGTGTTAGTGACGTAAACACCACGTGATAATTCAATGCATCGAAACAAAACTTTCATTTGATGGATCATTTTGTCCCCATGCCAGTTTTGAAAAAAAAAATAAGTTTATCGACGTTGTAAATCGAAACGACGTCACAGGCTGTTCGACGCTTATTTGTTTATCCTTAATATAGAAAGAGTTTACTACATCGAAGAAAGAAAACGGGTTCAAATGAGGTATCTTACTCTCCTATGACAAATTATTGGAAGTGTAAACGGTTTACAATGTACTACTAATGGCGACTGTTTGCGAAAAGCAAAATCGCTAATTTGTAAATCTTGGTCAACAGACAAAATGTGTTTTGATATGTACTTAACTCTTAAACTCAGATGTGATTTATTCCAGTGCCTGACCTCGGAGAAAACTGCACATCAACAAACCAGTGTCTTGATTGTAATGCTATCTGTCAGTCTTTTGTGTGTGTATGTGGAACGGGTTTCTTTGAAGACGCAGGAATTTGTGGCAAGTATAATGTGATGACGAATAGAGAAAACAGTGTAACTTAAGATGAATTACCGAAATTTAATCATTATTACTAGTACACTTCATAGCACCTTCCGTTCAATATTTTTGCTACCATCCTCTAACTCGCATATAAGAGATGGAAGCTGCTTAGTAGGCTTCCCGAAAACGTCGATGATACACGATATTTACTAATGAGATTGAGGTCGTGCACCGCAAATGTATTTGATAATAATGATTTATTGCTAATGAAACGCATGAAAAGTCCTATTTTTTTGTTGAATCAAACGTAAGGTCCAGTTACTGAAAGTATCGAATAGCTACATATTACAGGGAGTTATTTGCGCTAGATCTGATTTGAGCCATTCTCGAGGAATGGTCCTTGCAAATTTAGAAAATAGACCTGTAGCAAAAAAGTTTCGGCCCAGGTTAGCTTGCGCGAACTGCACAGGCTAACTTGGTCGATACTTATTGCGGTTGCATTAAGCTCCCTTTTCCCAGGAGATGGCTCATTTACTTATTACTTTTTTTTATTTCTCTTTCAGTGGCGACAACGATGAGTAAGTAAAATACTGTATCATACTTTTCTCCCTTTGTATAATTACGATACTATAGTAGACGGAAATCGAAAAGAAGGTATCAGGAAAAAAGTATCTGAAAAAAATTATCAAATTTTGCTTCGAAAGAATCAGTTTCTGGTAGATTTCTGAAACTTTATTTACAATCTATATTAAATTTTATTGTAATGATTTTGATACTTAATTTAAATAATTTATGACATGTTAGTAACCTAAAAATTCTAATTAAAAACATTTTCTTTATTTCCAGTAACATTTTAAAAGCATTCTTCCTTCTGAAGTTGGTAAACTTTGTAAAACTGACGAACTGTGAATATTGAATAAAAGTAAAGTGTTATGAACCGAGTGTAACACAGCAACACGCTTTTAACAATTAATAATATTTAATAACAATTAACACTTAATAATATTTATTTTTGAAAAGAAAAAAAAAATGCAATAAAAGTAGTATAGGGGCCGGTTTGGAGGTAAACAAAGATGACATATTACTAGATGACCTAGTTACTATAACTAGAAACGCATTTGCATATTATGTTTAGATCAGCGGAATATTTTGGATATTGTTTATTTTTAAATAAGCGAATATTTTGAATGATTTTTATTTATAGACCAATAGCCATTTTGATGACTTAATTTTGGCAGTCATTTTAGATGATGATTTTTTTGTTTTGTTTTGTTTTGTTTTCAGACAACTCCTTTGTTTTGCACTAACACTGATTTTTCTTTTTTTTATATATATAACTTTGATGAGAGATAGCTTTAAAAGTGTAAACCCGAATATTTAAAAACATGATGCATGCGCACTCGATATATTGAAATAAGACTTATTATTTTCGTCATTTACATTTTGGACATTGAAGAGATCACATTGAAGGTACTGTTTTATATTTATTTCCATATTTCATTTTTTGTAATATTTTCCGAGATACTTCAAAGAGCATGGATGTATCGTAAGACTTGGCCGAGAGTCGTAGTATGGTTAGGAATCGGCTCTTTGACTTAATACAGCGTAAACGATGAGTCTAAGTGGGAAAATCTCCGTCTTGTAAAATGGCCTGACCCTTAATACTATTACTAGATAGAGTATACACGTCAGCTCTGTACACTGTTAGGGTACTTACTTTTATGACACATTTTAAAGCTATTTTTCTCCTAATTTATAGCCAAAAGAAAAACCAATTTAAGTGCAAAGAAAAAAAGGGGTTGTCTTAAAATAGAAAAAAATCATGATCAAAAATGAATGCCAAAGTAAAGACATCCAACGTGGCTGCTGGTCTATAAATAAAAATCATTCAAAATTACATTTGATCTAAAAATACGTCATCTAAAATTTCTGGATTTACGGATACGACCAGTGAAAATACCCATTTTTAGCTCACCTTAGCACAAGGTGGTAAAGGTGAGCTATTGTGATCGCCCTACATGTATGTCCGTCGTCCAACAACAATTTCTTTAAACATCTTCTTCTCTGGGCCCTGTATTCATGAAACTTTGCAGGAATGTTTGTTGGGCAAAGCTCTACTAAAATTGTTAAAAGAATTTAATTCCACTTATAACTCTGGTTGCCATGGCAACAAGAAGGGAAAAAAAACGAAATCTTTAAAAATCTTCTTCTCTGAAACTAGAAGCCGTAGAGCTTTGATATTTGGTATGTAGCATCTCCAAATAAACTTCTATCAACTTTGTTCAAATTATGCCCCAAGGGTCAAAACTGGCCCCAACCCGGGGGATAACAAGTTTGAGCATTTGAACAAAGAAGTAAAACTTTGAAAATCTTCTCCTCTGAAACTTGAAGCCGTAAAGCTTTGATATTTTGTATGTGGCATCTCCTAGTGGACCTCTACCAAGTTTGTTCAAATTATTCCCCTGAGGTCAAAACTGGCCCCTACCCGGGGGTCACAAGTTTGAGCATAGGAACAGAGAAAGGAAAACTTTAAAAATCTTCTCCTCTGAAATTTGTAGGCGTAGAGCTTTGATATTTGGTATGTGGCATCTCCTAGTGGACCTCTACCAAGTTTTTTTTTTTTTTTTTTCAAATTATGCTCCTGGGGTCAAAACAGGCCCCACCCCCGCGGTCACAAATTTGAGCAAAGGAACAAGGAAGGAAAACTTTAAAATTCTTTTCCTTAGAAACTAGAAAGCGTAGAGCTTTGATATTTGGTCTGTTGCATCTCCTAGTGGACCATTTCCTAGTTTGTACAAATGATGTCCCTGGGGTGAAAACTGGCCCAACCCGGGTCTCACTAGTTTGAGCATAGGAGCAAAGAAGGAAAACTTTAAAATTCTTCTCCTCTGAAACTAGATGGTGTAGAGCTTTGATATTTTGTATGTGGCATCTCCTAGTGGACCTCTACCAAGTTTATTTAAATCATGCCTCTGGGGTCAAAACTGGCCCCGCCCCGGGGTCACAAGTTCGAACATAGGAACAAAAAAAGAAAATTTTAAAATTTTACGTTAAAACTAGAAGGCATAGAGCTATTATATTTTGCATGTAGTAATTCTTAGTGGACCTCTATCAAGTTTGTTCATATTATTCCCTTGGGGTCAAAACTGGCCCTGCCCCGGGGGTCACAGGTTCGAACATAGCAACAAAGAAGGAAAGCTTTAGGAATCTTCTTCTCGGAACTTGAAGGTGCAGAGTTTTGATATTTGGTATGCAGAACCTTCTAGTATACCCCTTCCAAGTTTGGTCATATGATGTCCCTGGCGTCAGAACTGGCCATGCCCCGGAGGTCACAGGTTGGAACATAGGAGCAAAGAAGGAAAATTTTAAATTTCTTTGTCTCTTTAAGGGGAATGTGTGGAGCTTTGATATTTGGTATGTGGCATCTTTTAGTAGACCTCTGCCAAGTTTTTTCCAAGGATGCTGCTTTGGTTAAAACTGACCCAGCCCCGAGGACTGCAAGCTCGAACATAGGACAAAGAAGGAAAATTTAAGATTCTTCTTTGAAACTGAAAGGTGTAGAGCTTTGACATTTAATTGCCCTATGTCCGGCGTCTGTCGCCCGTGGTCCGTCAACTGTTTCTTTAAACATCTTCTTCTCCTAACCCATTGGGCAAATCTTGATGAAACTTGGCAGGGTTGTTCCTTGGGTGAAGCTTAACCAAAGTTGTTCAAAGAATTGAATTTCACTCATAAGCTATAGTCTGGTCCCAACCCGGGGGATAACAAGTTTGAGCGTAGGAACAAAGAAGGAAAACTCAAAAATCTTCTCCTCTGAAACTTGAAGGCGTAGAGCTTTGATATTTAGTATGTGGCATTTTCTAGAAGACCTCTACCAAGTTTGTTCAAAATGAGCCCTGGGGTCAAAACTGACCCAATCCCGGGAGATAACAAGTTTGAGCATAGGGGCAAAGAAGGAAAACTTTAAAAATCTTTACCTCTGAAACTTGATGATGTAGAGCTTTGACATTTGGTATGTGGCATTCTAATGGACCTCTACCAAGTTTCTATAAATCATGCCCCTGGGGTCAAAACTGGCCCTGCCCCCGGGGGTCACAAGATTGAGCATAGGGACAAAGAAGGAAAACATTAAAAATCTTCTCCTCTGAAATTTGAAGGCGTAGAGAGCTGTGATATTTGGTATGTGGCATCTCCTAGTAGACATCTACTAAGTTTGTTCGAATCATGCCCATGGAGTCAAAACTGGCCCCACCCCAGAGGTCACAAGTTTGAGCATTGGAAAAAAGAAGGAAAACTTTAAAAACCTTCTCCTCCGAAACTTGAAGGCGTAGAGCTTTGATATTTGGTATGTGGCATCTCCTAGTGGACATCTACCAAGTTTCTTCAAATTATACCCCTGGAGTCAAAACTGGCCCAATCCCGGGGGTCGAAAGTTTGAGCATTTAAACAAAGAAGGAAAACTTTAAAAATCATCTCCTCAAAAACTAGAAAGCGTAGAGCTTTGATTTTTGGTCTGTTGCATCTCCTAGTGGACCTCTACCTAGTTTGTTCAAATGATGCCCCTGGGGTCAAAACTGGCCCCAACCCGGGGGTCACAAGTTTAAGCATAGGAACAAAGAAGGAAAACTTTAAAATTCTTCTCCTCTGAAACTAGATGGTGTAAAGCTTTGATATTTGGTAAGTGGCATCTCCTAGTGGACCTCTACCAAGTTTGTATAAATCATGCCCCTGGGATCAAAACTGGCCCCAACCCGGGGATCAAAATTTCGAACATAGGAACAAAGAAAGAAAATTTTAAAATTCTTCTTCTCTAAAACTAGAAGGCATAGAGCTATGATATTTGGCATGTAGTAATTCCTATTGACCTCCACCAAGTTTTGTTCATATTATGCCCTTGGGGTCAAAACTTGGCCTGCCACGGGGGTCACAGGTTTGAACATAGAAACAAAGAAGGAAAACTTTAGAAATCTTCTTCTCTGAAACTTGTAGGTGCAGAGCTTTGATATTTGGTGTGAAGAATCTTCTAGTAGACCCCTACCAAGTTTGGTCAATTGATGTCCCTGGCGTCAAAACTGGCCATGCCCCGGAGGTCACAAGTCGGAACATAGGAACAAAGAAGGAAAATTTTAAATTTCTTTTTCTCTTAAATGGGAAGGTGTAGAGCTTTGATATTTGGTATATAGCATTTTTGAGTGGACCTCTATCAAGTTTGTTCCAAGGATGCTGCTTTGGTCAAAACTGGCCCAGCCCCGGGGACCACAAGTTTGAACATAGGACAAAGAAGGAAAAGTTAAAATTCTTCTTTGAAACTGGAACGTGTAGAGCTTTGATATTTGATTGCCCTATGTCCGGCGTCTGTCGTCCGTCAACAATTTCTTTAAACATCTTCTTCTCCTAACCCATTGGGCCAATCTTGATGAAATTTGGCAGGGATGTTTCTTGGGTGAAGCTTTACCATAGTTGTTCAAAGAATTAAATTTCACTCATAAGCTATAGTCTAAGGTGAGCGTGCCAGGGCCAATGGCCCTCTTGTTATATTCTAGTTACCTCTGTAAAATGCGCGTGACTCACAACCAGATAGAAATATAGTTCGTCATTTACCTCACAGTTCTCGCGCTTGACAAAATTATTGTATTGCGTTGCTATGCGGAGGGGGTACACCATGGAGATTAACTGAAAAGAACTTATGAATTTTGATAAAGCTCCACCAGAAAGGGATAAAAGCGTGATGTAAACAAAATATTTGTTTTTTTTTTTCCGGCGAAAGGTCG
Organism: Tridacna crocea; assembly: GCA_943736015.1. Lineage (NCBI taxonomy): Eukaryota > Metazoa > Mollusca > Bivalvia > Cardiida > Cardiidae > Tridacna > Tridacna crocea. The sequence continues at coordinate 48,756,398 of OX031063.1, forward strand.
AAATTCATTTCATCTGGTGAACACCATCGGTACTATTTTCACGAGTATCACTGATGAAGTAAATTTCGATCTTTCACCGAAAAAAATATCATCTATATCTGGGTTTTTGCGGCATATACAGATCAAGATTAGATTGCAACGAAAACTGCTCGATTACGTGTTATTTTTCTCGGGTGAAAAGAACTTGCAGTTTGGTGCATAAATGTGCAGTCTGGTGATCGATCGACGCTGCCATTTTGGATGTTGTGTTGCTCGTGTAGTGATATTTACGGGGCACTCAAAAGGGAAACTGGTTTTACGTGGTTTATGCCAGGGAACATGATGTATGTTCCCGGCATGTTAACCGATCAGATCACGAGAAATTTCTTTGCAGTATAATAATATCATTCTGTCTCGTTTGGTTGGTGCCTAAACAAAATGGGTTTTGTGGATCCATGATTATGTGGTGACTTGTTTGGTGTCATGCATCAATGAGATGCATTATCCTCCTTTTGCCAGAATATTAAGCATAAACGTAAAATTAAGAATAAAATCTTATACTTTCATGGTTATCAGTGGGCTCTGGGATCATATTGAGCCCTCGACAGTTGGGCGATTCGTGTAACACAGACTGCGATTGTACTGGACCTAACGTAATATGTGACAACTCAGTGTGTACATGCTCAGCGGAAACCGTATTGAATAGTGCTGGGGATGCCTGCGGTAAGTATGAGGGGTATACAAGAATTTCTGGTGCACGGATCGTAAGAAGAAATTTAATTGTTTTACTGCTAGTGTCGCCTTAGATAGCTTTTTTGGACGGCATAGACCAAGATCAGACTTTTCAAAATGTGCATTCTGATCTTTGGTCTAAAACGTCCTATATGGATATATTTTCTCCATCAAAAACAAATGCCTGTGAAATAGCAAATTTGGGGGTTTTTCTAACTATCGGTTTGAAATTTTTCATTTTACTTATGTCGCATTTCATGCGGTAATTATAGCATGTGTAATACTAGTATATAGAGAGGCACAAAAACTGTAATTTTATAGTCGTATGGAAATGAAATTTAAATCTGCACTAAATGAACTAATTTAAGACTTGTCCGATTTGAAAGCCTTTGAAGACATCATATTAAATGGTATTTAAAATATAAAATGAGTCTTTTACAAAATGGAAATCACTGTTGGAAAAGAAGAAAACGCTGGTAACCAGCATTTTCTTCTTTATCTACAGTGTTTTCAAAAGCCTTGTTTCTCAAATTTATTTAAAGTCAGTATTGTGTGGTGAGCGTTTAAATCCATATTGCCTCCTTTTCCAACAATGTTCACCATTGTATCACACACAAATTTTATCATTTGAACCACATCTAATTTGCATTTGCATCTGCTTATAATTTGGACTGGCCCAATACTTAGTTTATTGGGCGTTAAAACAATGATACATAGCCATTTGGAAATTTTTGCTTTTCTCCATAAACTTTCAAATCATGCAGTTGTTTCTCACATGGATTTTAGATATTTAGCATTGTGATCTTTTTTGTTATTTGTATTTAAACTAGGACTTTGTAAATGTTGTTTCCAATGAAGTTATTAACTTGTAAATCAAATTATAAATAATTTCTTTTATTATCTTATATATGAAATTTTAACTGTTGCATTATTTTGCTACTTGCATTATTTTCCTATAGTTCTAGTTGGCAATGATAGAGGACCGCCATAATATGAAAAATGACTTAATGTAATAAAAATACTTTTGAAACATGTTTTTATTTCGTCGTCTGCAAGTGCTTTCAATTTTGACGAATCTTAAATTCTGTCATTTGGTAAAGAGTTTTTGTAACAAAAGTACTTTGAAACTGTAGCCCAAAACATTGCGGCTTCTGTGATGCATTGCATCACAAATTTGTCTTGTATATAATTATATATATTTCACAGAGGTTCCTAACGGTTTAGTGTGTGTTGGAAACATAACTACCAGTAATTGTCTTGACCCGAATGCTGCTTGCTTAACTGACGAGACACTCTGTGACAGTTTCTGTGTTTGTAAAGATGGTTACTATCTACCTAAAAACGAACCTCAGTGTACAGGAACTTGCCAGCTACGTGAGTTATTTATCTTAATAGCAACAGTTGTAAGGTTTGGAATTAAATATACAGGCGTTTGCTGTCGAAAAACTATATTGTTTTCGAGTAAAATGGTCCATAATTTTCAGTACTTTGTCGATGAAAGGTGTAGATATATAATAAAAGGAATTTCGGTGCATAGTGACTTTCCTGACGCTTTTAAATGCTTCTCCCATCGCGCGAGACACCTTTGACATCTCGCTCCACCTTCGGTCTAGCGTCATATCAAATTTTCTCACGCTGCTAGAATAAAACAGACATTAGGAAAGTCATTACATCATAATATTCTGTATATATCATTCTTGTACAACGTGGTACATGTGTTAATAACGCAGTCTGCAAAAAATAGTTCACTGACGTTACTACGACAAGTGCACCTGACTGCAGGTATCTTCACTAATACGACACACATATTTTTTTTTTCTGAACCAATGAAATAAATGTAATCGAGACGATCTTCGGCGATGAAAGATGAATTAACCTTGTCGCAATGAATTTTAGTGTGTCGATAAAAGCTGAGATAAGATGCAATCGGTGGGGATCAACTATTTAACTATTTATGCAGTGGAGCATGATATTATAATTATAGTGGTACATTATTAGTTTCACGGTCAGGTGGCAGGGAACTTGGAAACTTTTTCACGGCTGTGGTGAACCACGAAGGCTCCAGCCGAAGACAAGGTGGCGACATGATTCACTACAGCCCTGAACAAGCTTCCAAATCCCCTGACACCTGACTGTATAACGAATTCCTGCAAAGTTTTACCATTCGAACGTTTGTAAATTTAACCCGTTTTTTTGGAGGGGGGTATAAAAATTTAGAACGCTGATGTAGCAGAATTTCCCTTCTGAGTGCCCAAATTCAATGAAAATTGGCATCACTGAAACCTTGGTAATACATGTTAAAACGTGCAGCTTGCCGGATTATCTTGATGTTAATCTTGGTCAACGACGCCATTTTGGATGTTGTGCTGATGGTGTAGCCATGTATACGGGGTTCACGAAAGGGAAACTGCTTTTAAATTGGTTTTGCCAGCGTAAATGATATATCTTATCTGGGCATATTATCCCATCAGATCAAGAGAAATTTCTTTGCAGAATATTAAAATATTTTGAAGTTTGGCAACGGAAACAGGTCATGTACTCTGAAGATAGTTAAGGCAGTAAATCAGCTTCTTTATGTATAAAATTAAGCAAATGTGCTTTCGCGTAAAGACTTGGTTTACAAAATTCATGAAAGCGGTAAAAGTTGTGATCAGCTTTTAAAGAGTGTCCTTTTTACAGAACCAATTGAAGGAGCGCCTTGTACACCTACAGCTAACCCGTGTGATGATATTTGTTTCAACTCTACCTGTAGGGAGGATACGTGTGCAGGAGACGGTAAAATCTCTCTCTCTCTCTCTCTCTCTCTCTCTCTCTCTGCATTACTGTGGTAATTTGTGATTAGAATTTTGGTTGCGTGTATCCATACATTCGCGAATTTTTAAACGGAAACGAGCAATAATTATGTGTTTTCAATGCCTCAAATTGATGTACAGAGTTATTTATATACTACTCAAACTTTGATAGGGATCACTTTCATATTTCTGTATGAGTTTATAAGTTACAATAGTTTTGCATAAACTCTTTACCATGCTGTAACACTCTAGATTTGTCCAAGTTGAAAGCATTTACTGACCAAAAACTAAATGTAACGCGCACTCTGCTGTCTGTAATAGGGTAGAAAACATTGTTGAAAAAGGAGAAAATGCTGGGTATCCAGCATTTTCTCCTTTTCCAACATTGTTTTCCGAAGGCTTCTTTCTCCGTGTCTTTAACAGTCGGCATTGTGAGGTAAAGGCTTAAAGATCCATTTCCACCGGTCATTTTATTGCTCAGTGTGGCTCTGTAACTTATTGTAAAACCATACATGATACATGCCGCATATATGTTTAGAGTGAATCTTTGAGGGTGATCTCTAGCAAATTTTGAGTATTATTTCATGCTTTCCGGTAGGATATCGAGAAATAGCAGTGAAAATAGTTTTCGATCTTACACTGGTACCACCAGCGAAAATACCGATTTTCACATTCTTGTTGCCGAGGTAAATTGCGCTTGCCTAACAACCAGATGGGAAATATGACGTCATATACCTTACATTTCTCGCGCTTGACGTAACGTTGCTATGCAGGAGGGGTACGCCACGGGGAATAAGGGAAAAGAACTGTACTGAATTTTGATAAAGCTCATCCCTGAAAGGATTAAAAGCATGAAATAAATAGAATATTTGTTTTTTTCAGTGAAAGATCGAATTTTATTTCCTCTCGTGAACACCATCGGTAATATTTTCACTCGTGGCTGCGCCACTCGTAAAAATATTACCGATGGTGTCCACTCGATGAAATAAATTTCGATCTTTCACCGAAAAAAGCAAATATCCTCTATGTATATTATCTTTATATTTTTACTTTCAGTTGCACTCGGAGACATTTGCCAATTCAGGTACTCTTGTGCTGAATATCCGAATGTGAAATGTGTTTCCTACGCCGATCTAGGCGCAACACCGCCGGAAGGACGATCCTCCTCGGACACAATCTGTGTGTGTAACGACGACGAAGGATATTACCAAGTCGACGAATTTTGTTTCAATAATTAAAGTGGGAATACGACTAATGCAGCTTTTTTACCTGGACCCACTACACTTTTCTCTTGGTGTCTGAACTTGCGTCTCTGACTTCTATGACTAATATAGAGTTTTAAGTACACTGCATAGGGCATGGAGTGTGATCTTAGCCCCTTACCACACGGCAAATTTTTAAACCAATCCCAGCTGAAAAAGTTTGCAAACGACAATTTCAAAGAGGCTCAAATGGTGCAACTTTTTCTTTGATAGGGTAGAAAACTTTGTGGAAAAAGGAGAAAATAATGATTACCAGCATTTTCTCCTTTTCCCATAATGTTTTCAAAAGGCTCCTTCTTCCCCAGGGTCGTTAAAAGTCGTCATTGTGTGGTAAAGGGTTCATTCTACATTGTAGTAAAAAATATTCATTCACCCTTTCCCAAACGACAAACTTTTGGACTAGACCAAATTGAAAGCATTTGCAGACTACAATTCAGGTTGGTCTATTGGTTAATACTAACTAACCAATACCCATAAGGCTATCAACATGCCGCAAGGGACACTGGGACATTTGCGTAAAGTGTCATCTCGGATCAGCCTGCGCAGTTCGGGCAGGCTAATTCGAGACGACACTTTACGACTTCTTCTGATTTTGTGCTACATTGGTCTGTACATTAAAGCGGAAACCGTTGTTTAGGATTAGCCTGCGAATGACTGCACAAGTTGATCCGAGACGACACTTTACGAAAATGTACGAAAATGTCCGAATGTCCCTTTTCGCGTGTTGCCGGCCATAAAGAGACCTTTGGGTCGCTATATAGAGACCGCGAATTGTACCCTTGCGTTCCCCCACCCCCACTACCCCCCGGAAAAAAAGCTTGTTGGTTGATTATTGTTATGATTTAGATAATTGAAAAAATGTACATTAATACTATAATTATGTCTTTATTCAAATATGCAGATCGAGGAAATTGTAAAAAATTTCTTCTCCGTATATTCCTATCGTTTATTTACAACGCTCTGTAATGCGTGTCGGTATAAAGGTGTACCATAACAAACAACATAAGGTCTGGTGAGAACGTTAATTCATTAGAGTTGAACACCCAATGGTGATTACGAAATAATCCAGTTTTGTTTTTGATGATTGCAGTATGCCCTCCCTGTCCGATGCCGGTGTAATGCAGAGAAATGACCCTCCCTACAAAATGACCCGGGTCATTTTTCTGCGTAGAGAAATGACCCCAGAAATGATATTTCCTTACGTAGAGGAATGACCCGGGTCATTCCTCTACGTAGAGAAATGACTCATGGGTTTTGTAGGGAAGGGTCATTTCCCTGCATTACACCGGTCTCAATATGAGAGTCGTTATTTCTTTTGAAAAACCAGGGGGAGAAAATTAAACACGAATATTTTCGAAACGGATTCGGAAATGGATTATGTGATTTCAAAGAAAGGTTACTTAAGTATAATATATACTACTCAAAATTTGCTAGGGATCACCCGAAAAGATTCACTCTTAATATATATGTGGCATGTATCATGTATGATTTTACAGTAAGTTACATTGCCACACTGTGGAATAAAATGACAAGTGGAAAAAGATCTTTAAGCCTTTACCTCACAATGCTGACTGTTAAAGACACTGAGAAAGAAGCCTTTGGAAAACATTGTTGGAAAAGGAGAAAATGCTGGATACCAGCATTTTCTCGTTTTTCAACAATGTTTTCTACCCAATTTCAGACAGAATAGTGTACGTTGCATTTATTTTTTGGTCAGTAAATTCTTTCATCTTGGACAAATCTAGAGTTTTACAGCATGGTAAAGAGTTTATGCAAAACTGTTGTAAGTTATAAACCCATACAGAAATATGTAAGTGATCCCTATCAAAGTTTGAGTAGTATACTATGCCTTACTATCTTTTGTACGGTGTACTATTCAAGTTGTGTAACCTGCTTCACATCATATTGCTGACTGGATGTTATGAATAATACCTAATACTAACATGCACAAATTAGTTAATTCTTAGTTTACATTTATTGCAAAAGAAATGGATGAAGTTGGAGAGCTGAGTGTTTCTTTAGTTTGCAGAGATCAACCGTCGCATGGTTGATATCCATTATAGTGGAAGACATAATTGGCGTGCAACACGCAAAAAGGGGCATTCTGACATTTGCGTAAAGTCTCGTCTCGGATCAGTCTGCGCAGTCAGCGCAGGCGTATCCGAGACGACACTTTCTGTTTTTATGTAATTTTCTGTTTTGCGCAAGTCTACCGAAGGTCAAAATCTGATACAGTCGTAAAGTGCCGTTTCGGATTAGCCTGCGCAGTCGACCCGAAACGACACTTTACGCAAATGTCCGAATGCCCCTTTTCGTGTGTTGCAGGCCAATTACATAAACCAATTTACTACACCACTTGGCTTTGGACTGGTCCAAATCTACAGCAACTATTGTGGCATTGTGGAAATTCCTCTCAGTTTTTTGCAATGGTTTTAAAAGCATGGCTTATTTGTAGGAATGTGCAATAAGAGTTGCTTTATTTTTATTAAGTTATATTCCATTTTGGTTTAAAAAGATGTCAAGGGAGAGATCTGACTCACAGAGCGGCTTTCCTTTACGACATTTTGTTAAGTATGTTGTTGTAATTCGAAAGATGGCTTACACGTATATAAATTAGCGAGGTAGTTTAAATTTTTCAAGAATAAGTCGATCTCTTGAAGAATCCTCGAAAGAAAAGAATAAAGACATATACAAAGATGAAAGGCTCGGCTCATAACTTCTGTATAGAATTCAGTTAAGACTGTTTGTTCTATATGCCATGTAAGTAATTATACAACAAAGTCGGTCAGTCCTCTTTCGTTACCAAATGTGTTCAGTTTATTTCAACGATATAGAATTTATCACAACGTAGTTTATACAAATAAACTTAATATCTGTATCACACCGAAAACCATCACCAGAATTACGAATTGAAGCCAATTTAGATGATTTAGTAAGGATTTATTTAAATTTCAGAGCCATCTTTCTTACAGCAAATAAACTCCAGAAACTTGTCTGATGAAGGTTGATTTTCAGCCAGACTAACTGACAAGTTAGTTAAGTAAATGTAAGTCTTTCTGTCATGAGAAAGTCTGTTGATTTCGTATTTTTGTTTGACTTTTTTCTGTAATTTTATTAAGTTGTATAACTGTCACATTGTGGGTTGTAATAAAATAATAATAATAATAAAAATCCGAACTTAATCGTTGTTTTAACCCTTTCCCAAACGACAAACTTTTGGACTTGACCAAATTGAAAGCATTTGCAGACGACAATTCAACTCTTGCTGAAAAGATGATTTCTGTCTATGATAGGGTAGAAAACATTGTGGGAAAAGGAGAAAATGCTGGTTACCAGCATTTTCTCCTTTTCCCACAATGTTTTCAAAAGGCTACTATTCCAGACCCGTTAAAACCAGGGATTGTTTGGGAAAGGGTTAAGGTGTTAATGACCATCATTGTAATGCTTATAAATGATTTATGCTTTAGCAGAAGGGGGCGTGATGCATCACGTGATGCAGTATACCAAGCTAGCTGTTACATACCTTTAGATCCATGATAACCTCCTTTTTCCACAACCTACTTAACCATGAGGTAGATGGATCCTTGGAGATACCGAAAATTGACCCACACCTGACTGCAAGCCAGCCTGAGTCGATACTTTTCGCAGATGCGTTTAGCTCCTTTTTTTTCAGAGTTTAGCTCAAATATTTGAGCTTCGCTCCGGAGCAAATGATTCATTGTACCAAGCCAGTAATATAATTATGGATCCGTAACACCAATTTTGTCAAACAAGGGACTGAGCCATGACCTAGACTGGTCCTTTGATATGCATAAAATTGACCAGTTGCAAAGGCTAGGCCCGTTTTGACAGAGAGTGGCCCATTTGCAAATGACTCCCTTTCTATTAAAACCAGTTTTTCAGTCGTGTCACAGCGTCAGCAATGTATACAAGTTACAATGGTCATCTGCCAAAAGTAGTGCTAAATCAAAGCACTGTTAGCACTGTAATTGGTCACCACTGAATAGCTGTACTGTTTCGAACACCATACCATGCGATAATTGATGGTTGCATTGTTAAAACAAAGAAAGAAGGGGTTCTCTTAACATAGTTTCAGCTTTGCTTGACACATTGGCATGTTGTAGTAGGTAATTCATTCCTATTATCACACAGGAATATTAGGAAAACAATTAACATGAATACATATAGGGTATTCATCTTCTTATTGTGAAAAACACAAAAGCATAACAGAGTATAAAAAACGTTCTTTTTATATTCAATGAAAATTAGATACTTGAGCATAGTTATTGAGCTTCCAATTATCCCCGCATCGAACTCCCGCCCTCTGGACTTGAAATAAACTCTGTATGTGCTGCATAAATTTGTTCGACTGAATTTGTAGCTTACTATATATGAAAATGATAATTACTTCTTTTATCTATTAGTTGAACTTATCAAGTTAAAGGCATATATATTCCTGAACATCAACTCGATCCACATTTACATTTAATCACAGGAGAAGACAAAACGCGCTTTGACACTGCCGAGGAGTCAATGTATACTACTTTTTAAAAATTTGGCCAGTAGAGTTCAAGAAAAATCGAATATTTGTATTTGTCCACTGAGTTGAATTAATCGTTTTTTTCTCTCATCGCCGATTATTGTTTCGACGATGTGTATGAAGAAAAGTATCCATTGCCTTGCACTTGTCGCCGTATTATAACGAAACTATAGTTGAAAATAGCTTTAAGTGCCGAATCAAACATCACAATGAACACTCGGCCGTAAATACCTTTTGCTCTCTCAATATATACTCATGCAATAACTAAATTATACCAGTGATCACTAGAGTCGTCTGAACAAACGAATTGCAATTTACATTGGCCTGAAACACGCGAAAAGGGACATTCGGACAATTGCGAAAAGTGTTGTCTCGAATTACGTCTGCGCAGGCGCAGGCGCACAGACTAATCCGAAAAATCCTTTCCGTTTCTAAGGTAATTTTCTGTTTTTCGGAAAGCTACTGCAGCACAGAATCTAATGTAGCAGTCGTAAAGTGCCGTCTCGGGTTAGCATTGTCTTTACCAGTCAACAAGGTTTACGAATTGCCCAGATCAGAGTTATTTTGCAGACAACAAATTCAGTGTAGCCCAAATGACGGACCTTTCCTTTGAAGTAATATGTTAAAAAGGGAAAAAACTGGCAACCAGCATTTTTTTCCCTAAAATGTTTACAACAGTCATCTTCCTCAGGATCGTTTAAACTTGGGTAAGTATGATAAAGCGTTGGATTTATCCCATCCTAGAAAACTACAAATGTGAGAATAAACTCTGTTTTCTTATTTCGAAAAGTTTATTCATCTTCATTTATTTAAATCGTTTTTTAAGAAAAAAGGCATTACAGTTCCTCAATTTCTCGCAGCTTGTGTATTACGGAATTAACCGTGGTGCTCCGGCGCATTAACTTCCGCATTCGAATATGCATCCTCCGCCGGAATTCTCTCTCTCCAGCTAACAACTCCCTGAAATTACACGAGTACATGTAGATTAAAATTGTTTTCTTTTTTTTTTAAAAAAGACTAACTTATTTCTTCGTAATTCGTCAAATTCCAAACTCCAAGTGACTTAATTGTATTTTTCATTGCCTAAGAAAATTAATTACGAGCTTCTGATTGTCTTATCTGATTGTTTTATGGTAATGAAAACTACACAGTCAAAGAAAAAATACTGGAGCTATTTTCACTCGTTTGCCGTTATTGTTGCATGCCTGAAGTCAAAGTTGTTGCTCTCTGAAAGGTCGCGGTGCTGCTATTCCCTCAGTCAGTGCAAACGCACGTAGGACACTCATATAGAACAATACGCTTTGCCAACCGACAGAATTGTAGACTGGTCCAAATTGAAAGCACTTGCAGACTACAATATAAATGTCACTCAAGAATTGAAATTCGTTTCCAGTAGGATAGAAAACATTGTGGGAAAAGAAGAAAATACTGGTTACCAGCATTTTGTTCTTTTTCCACAATGTTTTCAATAGGCTTCTTTCTCAGTGTTGTAAAAAGCAGGGGTTGTTTTTTGTTGAGGGATAACTCGTCACAACTCGGCTGATTCCGTCACATGATCTTGAACATAGCAACATCTGTGTAAATCGATTGCCAACGACACTAACACTTATGGTGTTGACATCTAAGTTATTGGCATCTATCGGTCTGTCGGAGAAACTACCAACGGAATTGATAGATCACGTTAAAAATAGAATGTACACGAACTATTTGTTTAACGGTTCCAAATATATTTAGAAAGCCCATGTCGTAAGGAAGAGACGGACTGTTGTTAATTATTCTAATACGCAAACAGCTTTTAAAAAAATAAAAAGAAAACATGCAAATACATGTAGTCAAATATTTTTTTTTACATAATTATATACCAAAGTCTATGATCAAAATGTTTAATACAGGCAGTCGGCGCATAATTTACCGAAACAAACGAAATTCATCATCTAGCCACAATCTAGCCACAACAATTCTTACTTACCCGCAGTAAGCTTCTGAGTTTACTGAATAAAATATAAGTGATGTATCAGAGAATATAATTGAAATATATGTAGACAGTGCCAACACAGTTGGAACACGAATATCCATAGTAACCCCTCCCCTGAACGAGCCTCAAAATACATATGAGTTTAATAAATGCATAATTTATGAAATGAACAGGGCACAAAGAAGGATGACGCAAGTTTTATTCTTAAATGCAAACAAAAGGCATAAACTTTTAAAACCTTTTTTAACAAAACTACAAGTTTGTATCTAAATATCTGTATCCAAACACTCCAATACTTCGAAGCAGTCTATCTCATTTGAATAGGACAAAAATCATGTACATACTGAATGTTAGTTCAAAACGTGGATCGTTACACAGTATTTAACATGTACCGTTGTGACAGTAACGCTGCTAAATAAAATCGGAATACAAGGACGTTTTTTTTCCTTTTTTTCTCAGAGAAGGATTTAGATACATGTATCTGCGAAACGAAAACCAAAGTATGTAAACGATATCTCATCAAATTTAACTGTGTTGTATCTACATTCCACGTTTGCTCTGAATCATTGTGAAAACGCTGGAAGAACACATACTGTAAACTCTATACCACACAACAAAATTTTAGATTGTTATAAATTCAAAGCATTTGCAGACGACACATTATAGATGTGACTCAAATGATTGGATTTGTATTAAAATGCGTAGAAAACATTGTTGGAAACGAAGAAAATGCTGGTTACCAGCATTTTCTTCGTTTGCAACAATGGTTTCATAAGCCTTATCTCTAACGGTCCGTAAAACTAGGCGTTCGTTTCCTATCAACTTTTTAGTACAACTTGAAGAAGTTCGTAAAGATTTGACCAAAATTTCGTTGAACGAGTAACGCCGTATCTAGAGAGAGCTACTTGTTTTACAGCGGTCGAAACCTTTCTAATTTCGTTCATTGGACGAACCCGCCAGGTTTGCCCAAAATACTTTGTATTACATGACACGAAACCTTTCAAGGCACTTAGCAAAAAGAACAGTTGATCAAAATTATTTTTTTTCTGTTCAACCGAAAGGGAACTATCTCTAAAAGACGATGTGATAAAACAGTCCCTCCGACATCAGCCGACCTTAGGACTCAAACCAGCGACCCCCCATCCCTGGTGTCGGATCATGCCATCGCAATCTTGCAGGTCAAAAACAAAAGAAACTTACCCCAGATCTACTTCACCGTCTCCGTCTGTGTCTAATCGCTCTATTATTTCATCAAGCTGAGCTTCAGTCAGAGGTACATTTTCACTCTGCAATAATGTTTTTTTTTTTTCACTTTACTGATCTATTTAATAAAGTATAATGGCATTCGTGTAACATTCGTGTAACATCGCTTTTCATCGCTAAACTCGGACGGTTTCGACTAAGCTTCGTGTAATTCGTAATCGAGGCGATAGAGGCGATAGATTACGGAATACTCGAGTCTTATCCGATTCCTTACGTTTTTCCTTCAATGAAAGGCGATGTTACCCGTCTCCCATTTTGGTGCCCTATCCTTATGGCTCTTGCAAAAATGGGGTTTATTGTTTTGGTCCTTTTTCGGTCCTTATTCTGTTGAGAAGGGTCAGTGACTTACATTATGTGATAACAACTCCTGACAGGTGAAAGCAAAAGCAATTATGTCATATTAATATGTTAAAGAATATGCTGATGGGGATAATTAAAATATTTCACCTAAAAATGTAGTTTCCTAAGTCCCTCGAAATCAAAACCACATCAACCATGAAGACATAAATTGTGAAGAAATGAACTTTGATAAGTCTAACCCGATTTATTCAAAACTTCAGAATTCTGACATTTTAGAATAGAAAAAATTTCACATTTAGATAATAATCAAAAAGGTTAATTAAAAAAGTTAATTTCCGAATATGAGCGCATGTTCCCTGATCAGAGATATTCCAACAAGGACAGATACAATATACCATAATGTGGACATTGAAAATTCAAAACAGAGGAACAACATTCATATCGAATAACTGCAAAGAAATTGGAGCATCTAAGAGAGGAAATCAATTGGACAATGACTTTATTGAACCTAGTCAAAGTGAATGGAGTTCTCTCTGTATTCTTGTACCAAAGCAAGATGGAACTTTTCGAACGGCACTGACTATAAAAAAGTTAATACTATGAACAAGAATGATTCATTTCCGGTGCCAAAAGTGTATGACTGCATTTACAATATTGGTCATGCAAAAAACGTTACCAAATTTGATCTTATCAACGGATTTTAGCAAACTCCTCTCACTGAGAGAGCTAAAGAGATCTCGGCATTTGTAACTCCTGGTGGGCTGTATCAATACAAAGTTATGCCTTTTGGGATGAAAAACTCGCCGGCAACATTTCAACGTCTTATTAACATGGTAATATCTGGATTGGGTGACTGTAAAGCCTACATCACTCACAGCGATGATTGGGATGAACTACTAAAGACTATCGAGGAGAATTGTTTGGAAAGACTGAGTATAGCCAAATAAACAACTAATCTTGTTCAACATTTCTTGGTCATGTTGTTGGACAAGGACGGGTAAAACTGTAGAAGCTCAAGTAAAATAAAGCAATTTCTGATTTTCCTGTTCCTACATGCAAAAGACAACTTAGGAGATTTCTTTGTATGGCTGGTTACTACAGGAAATTCTGTGGTAATTTTTCTGTCATTGCTGAGCCAATGACAAATCTTCCCAGCAAATGCAAAAAATTACATGGAATGATGATTGCCAAAAAGCTTTCGATAAAGTGAGAGCCATACTAAAAAGTGAATCACGTCTTTTAGCTCCTAATTTTGGAAAAGAATTTAAGCTTGCAGTAGATGCTAGTGATACTGGTGCAAATGGCGTTTTACTTCACGCAGATAGTAATCGTCTCGATTATCCAGTTACTTTTTTTTCTAAAAAGATTAACAAACATCCAAAAGACTACTCAGCAATAGAAAAAGAGTGTTTATCTCTCATTCTTGCTCTTCAGCATTTAGAAATATATTTGTCGTCTTCTCCTACACCCATCATTGTATATATTCATCATAATACTGTGATGTTTATCCATAAAATGAAAAACACGAATCAACGTATACTCCAGTTGAGTCTTTTTTTTTTACAAAATAATATAACATGGGTATCAGACATGTGAAAAGTAGAGATCATAATATCCCTAATGTTTTGTCTGAAGTGTAATTTGTAAATAGTTAACATTTGTCTTTATGTATACTGTTGGGTGTAACAATATATTTATATTTTAACAAAAGAAAGTTTTAATTCGTAAAACTTTCTTTTCCTATAGGAGAGAGTTTAGGAGAGATAGTGTTTTGTAAATATGATAAACAACGACCTGCTTTCAGAATATTCTAGAAACATAAAGAACATTTATTGGTTTTTCTATTGTGGTTATTTTAAGAAACAGATTGTTAGTAAACAACCTGTTTACCAAGCTGTTGTCATCTTTATAGAAAAGACTAATCTAGAATGTTCCAAGCTGATATAAATAGGAGTGACTTACTTGGTGATTTTGGATTTGAACTTAGATTTGGGGATTGGAGGATACAGAATTAGTGAAAAGTGTTCGATATATATTGTAACATAGATCAGCAAGTTAGAATAACTTTATTTTTAAACAGGTTGCTCATATCTATTTGAAAGTTAAACTATTGATAATCTAGGTTTTAAGGACCAGAAATTCCATGCTTATCGTAATCTAAGTGTTATTCTTAATTTTGAGGGACTTCATCTATTTCTTATTTTAAGATTAAAAATTGTCAAATTTCATTCAAACTTAATTCTTATTGTACTTTTTTGTCTTTATTCATTGATAAGTATTGTCAATTGTTAAAGGCTTGTTGCTGTTTTCGTTCTCGTTACACTTGGCTCGTAACATAATATAGATCAATTTTGTTTAATTAAATCATTGAGATGGAGTTGTCTTTTGACATACAGGAAATTCTGAAATTTAAAAAAGTTTCGACCCATGTCAGTCTGACCATGGACCCATATCAATCTTCGCGGGTGCTCAGGCTGACATGGGTCGATAATTGTTGCAGATGCTTTAAGCCCACTTCTCACAGAATATAACTCACTTATAGTTTCATGTCGTTTTTTATTAAATCTAATCCAGCAGAAACGTGTATATTATAGATCTCATAGCACGGCATTAAGCCATTCTCATTTCAATTCTATTTCAACCATTCTAAGTCTAATGCATAACACGTGATCTGCTTGCTTGGAATAGAATATATCTGCAAAATTGATAGCTAGTTATGTACTTTTGATTTGTATCTTAATTGAGAATGGGTGGTGATATGTTATGATATGGCCTGCAACACACGAAAAGGGATTTTCGGACATCTGCGTAAACTGCCGTCTCGGATCAGCCTGCGCAATCCGCCCCAGGCTAATCCGAAACGAAACTTTCCGTTTTTATATGATTTTCTGTTTTGTGAAAGTATACTGTAGCACAAAATCTAATGTAGTCTTGAAGTGCCGTCTCGGACAGCGCAGGCTGATCCGAGATGACACTTTGCGCAAATGACTGGCTGGTTGGTTGGTTGGACAAAGATGATTTAACAGATATCATTATTATACGTGTCGTGTTCTTGGAAAGGGGGGTTTACTGATTGTTCAAGATGCAAAATTCATCACATAAGTATAAATCCATAGAACCCGTTTTGTCTAACAAACAACAAATAATGAGATAGAAAGATCTTTGGGCACACAGAAAACTTACTTTTAGCAAAGACTTTCGACCCAGGTCAGCGTATGCACTGCACAGATTGACATGAAATGACATATTTTGCAGATGCATTGAAGCCCATTTTCACAGATCATGACTCATGTAATTATGACCTGCACCACACGAAAGGGGCATTCAGACATTAGCATAAAATATCATCCCGGATCAGCCTGCACATTCCGCACAGACTAATCCGAAACGACACTTTCTGTTTTATGTAGTTTTCTGTTTATAACAATTCTACAGTCAGACAAAATCTAATTTTATCCTTAAGTGCCATCTCGGATTAGCCTGCGCGGACTGCGCAAGCTGATCCGATACGACGCTTTGCGGAAATGCCAGAATACCCCTTTCTGTGTTGCGTGCCAAAATAATATTTTTAGATTTTTACCATTAGTCCACGTTTGAATTCTTCACGATCTACGCTCAAACTTCGGTCCTTGTCGAGTTGTTTTAGAAGATCAATAACTCGATATCCTTGATCCTGCATGTACTTGAACATTCGAGTAATTGGGTCCTGCCAGTCGATGGCATTAGGGTCCTTTGGGAGGGCTTCTTGGCTTTTTAAAATAATCTTTAAAGACATAGCTCGTTTATTTCTCAATTCGTCCCACTTTCGTAGAAACTCGGAGCGGACAGCTACATCCTGTTGAAAAATAATATTATATTATATTTTACATCCTCGAACAAAAAGAAAGTGAGCCAAATCATGATCTGTTTAAAGGAGGGTTTAATGCATGTATAGAATGTATAGTGCCATATTTCTGGCACGAGATACGAGATAGCTATCATGATAATCTTAGAAAAATGTCCCGATAAATTAAGGTATCCTGGAAATTTTATCGAGGTGAAAAGTTTCTTGAAAAAAAGTATAACAATAAACTTACTATTTTTACGCAAAATTCCTCAATCGTGCAAGAAGCTGTCATTCGAGATATGATTATCGTGATAGTTCTATTTGTTTCTCATTGTTTATAAATAGAAATTCATCAACTGGATGAACTCGGTAGTTTTTTACTTCACAAGATAGCAGTAAGAAAAAATTCGAATCATTAAGGATTGTAGCTTAATTGGTAATGAATAGAAGTCTGTAAAATCACAATGACGACTCGAAATGCCTCCTACGAACAACTTAGAAAATATTCAAGGAAAAGGAGAATTCATGACGTTGGGGAAGAAGATGAATTTCAGTAGTTGGCACAAAAGCAAAGAAATATGATAACACTTAAGATTATTACGGATTTTATCACGAACATTCTTATTATCTAGATATTTTTTCCCGAAAACATGTATCACGATAGTTCTCTTCAATCACTGCAAGTTCTCTTAATTCATCGCAATAGTTACCTCGTATCTCGCGACAGAAATATACTATCATACATCCAAACGACAACGATAATTTTATCTCAAATTTCAGCTTCGTGCTCGATTCACAAATTTCTCGTCAAAATATTAAGTTTATCGTGATATATTTTTCATGAAACTTTTCACTTTCTCAATGAAATTTCAAGGATACTTTATTTTATCGCAATAGTTTTTTTTTTTTAAATTATCATGATAGCTATCTCGTTTCTCATGGCAGAAATATGCCACCATATAATTATAATACTATATTTGGCACGGAAATACTTTTGTCGCTTACTACAGAAATCTCGAGTCTTAACGGCCCCATAACAGGTTTGAAAACATTGTTGAAAAAGGAGAAAATTGTGATAGCCCGCGTTTTTCCTATTTCAAAAATGTGTTCGATGCATTATGAGAAAAAGCAAACATTTTGGCCAAAACGTATCTGTCGTCTGCAAATATTTACAAAATGGATACATCTAAATCTTTTTGGTTGTGAAAAGAGTTTCGGGAAGTTCAAATTTACAATTTCATTCACCGAAAAACAGTCTTACAGTCAAATCCAACGTGGTCAGAGCACACTTATCCGACTGTTCTATGGCTTGTAGAATGGTCAAAGCAACTTCTGGGCTCAATGGATTTTGTCCAACCTGTGATAATGTTATAGGATGATACTCAGATTAGAATTCATTGAGTATACACGGAAGTTAGCCTTAAACAGACAACAATAGTTTAAGACTGGTTCAAATTAGCAGCATTTACAAAAACCAAACAAACAACAATTCAATAATGGCACTCGTGGCCGAAGAGAAACTTGGACATTTAATTTATGGAACCTTTTAAAAACACAGTATTTAGTGTAATGTTTCCTTATTAATCGAATTTTAAGTACAAATACGAAATTGTTACAAATATAAAATCAAATATCAAAAGGATTAATTTAATCTTCGCCTAGGGAATCACGTGTTTTGATGTATCTGACGTACAGGGCATTTAGAGACCAGCTCAGTTTTCTACTATGTTAAAAAGTATGAGGGTCGTTTGATAAAACCAAAATCTTCGGAGTGTCTCGTAACACACTTAAGTAATTAGCTGATTTATATAATGAAATATGACACTACTGGAACTAAACTTCATTAAAATGACAATTATTTTTTGACGTGTTAAGTTTGTCATAGCCTATATACATACAATTAATTTGGTCATATGTACAATACACGAACCTGAAAAACACAGCAATAAAACACAACTAAAAAAACCCCACCCCCACCCCAACACCCACCTCTCACCAAAAAAAAACATGGAAGAATAGCCAGTGGAAACACTAAAAGTATATGAAAGGAAAGTTCAAATCTATTTCGTATGTAAATCATAGACTGAATTTTGAAACAGGAAACAAGGATGACACCTATAAACTGATTGCATTATTACAGTGTACTTGAACTTAGTTAAGATATCATCAGATTATGTGAATATTTGCAATTTCGTGTCTCCTCCCTTATAATGCATATGTCTCGAAGAAGAAAAATGATCAGAGTTTTCCATAACTTTTTTATTACCCTTAATATGTCCAAGTTGTCGTTTTCCTGTAAACCTTTGAGAATATTGCTGATTTCTTTCGTACCAATTCTGTTATTTGCAATGTTAAGTTCAAGAAGAGTTCGATTCTCCGCCAAAGCTTTCCCAAACCCCTCGCTGCCTGCTTTCCCAAGACCATTCCACGACACATTCAACTTGTGTAGACCTATGTTTCTCTACAATGTAAACTATAAAGTTGATAATGGCAATTAGTTTTAAAAAAGTTTATGATAAAACATTCAAAAAAATTTGCAAAAATACGGGAATCAAACTTATTTTATACGGAACTACAAGGTGAATAAAACCATTCATTTGCATTTGATGACCTCGATTTTGTGCGTTTGCGAAAACATTGTAATGAGAACAGTACATTCCAACCGTTTGCTAATTCCCCTTTCCAGAAACAAGAATATGAATAACTTGTCTTTTGCAGTATGCTTTTGATTTTGAAATCGACAATACAACATGTTTTCCAAATGATAACATTTATCCTTAAATCGGTAGAAATTATTGTGAGAAAAAGAAAAGTATCCTTTCCCAGAGTTGTGAAAACAGGAAAGGATTAAATGGCGCAAACATTTTTGGGGTCAAAGATTATCATGTTGAGGGTCAAAGACTACTTTCCGTCGGTGGACGGAAGTTTTGGTCACGAGGTTTTCATCATGGTGGTTTTGGCCAGGCTGAAACTGCAAAATTGAATGTTTGGCTAAATGTTAATCTAAAACAGAAAAATGCAATTAGATAACTTTTATGTCTTTACTATACATTTCCAGAAAACAAAATATGGAAAGTTTATTTATTGCACTGTTTTTCTTTGAAATAATATTTTGCCAAAATGTCGTATTTTGTATTTTCATCTGGCCAAATCGTCCCATGTTCACCAGCATTCTCATAGTGAGAGAAAGTCTATCCAATTCTAGAGATGACACATTCAAACTGACACAGAAAGGAAAATTCGCATGTCAAGAAGTCAAGAATTGTATGGTAAGAGTCCAAACCTTACCTGCACTCCCGTGGCAAGAGCCAGTGCTCCTCGTCCTCTGATATGATTCCAACTCAAGTCTAGTTCTTTAAGTGTGTCGTTGATTGCTGAAATATTTGCTATGTAATAAGTATATAGTCAAAAAGCCGCGATTCTGCTTCTTACGGTCAACCGATATTTTGAATATATAGTGGCAATGTTTGCTTTAATTTACGCGTTAAAAGGAGCTGTTTACATTTTTTTAGTAACCAAGCAAAAGTAAAGTAATGATATCTACCACTGAATTACCACTGTACGCTGATGTGGTAACAGCGAACAAACGATAAATAAACGGAAAAAGAGAAGTGTGCAGCAAAATTATTTTCGAAGTCATTCCTTAAGGTAGTGGACCCGTAATACTTCTTTTGCAGCATGGCATAAAAATTTCTTGATAGATGATAAAGACAGACTTATACAGATATAATACTTTTGCACATTTTCAACCGACCAGAAATTATTGTGAAATTATTTGTTGATACTTTTTTTTTTAGTTTCCAGAAAAGGGAGGTAATTATCGCATCCTTTTGTAATGAGAGTATAGTGGTTTTAGATTTATAAATGATAACTCTAGGGAAAAAAGGAAAATGTGGCTCGGTGAAAGTACTACAATAATACTCATTTTTCATCTTAGAAAATTTTGTAGGATAATATTAAAATCACTGTTTTCTATTACGGGTCCAATACGTTAATAAGATACGAGTCTCATAACACTTACCTATGTGAACCAGAGTTTTATTGACCTTCAGGTAGTAGGCTGTTTTAACTATTGTAGACATATTATAAAATGTGGGTAAAACATCGGTTTCTCCTGTTCCCACAATGATTCTATCAATAAAATAGCAGAACCAATTATATCAGCCACATTTGAAATTGACTTTAGATTGTGCACCCGAAGTTCACAAAGACATGTAGGAGAATCACCTGATCAATAACACGCGTCGATTATTTACACGTAGTTTTATTATTTACCTGATAGTTTAAGATAGTACCATTCTAATGGAAAACAGCTATTTGCACTATAATAATAATATTATCCTAAAAAAGTTGCTATGATTGATAATGAGTATTATTGTACTACTTTGACTGAGCCACTTTCTCCATTTTTCCTTTTTAGAATTATCATTTTGGAAGCTAGGGCTACTCTATTCTCATTACAAAGGGAGATAATTATTGCCTTCCTTTTCAGAAAACTAACAAAAATATAAACAAATAATTTCAAGATGGACATCAAAGGAATTTCTGGTCGGTCAGAAATGTGCAAAAATATTATATAAGTATAGTTCCTTGTTTATCAACAAATAAGAAATTTCATTCCATGTTGCACCAGAAGGGTTAGGATGGTAATACCTTAATGGAGAAAATCATGTGTCGCACACAGATAAAGTATCAAATAAGACAGTAAAAAAATCCTTATCAACACACTGTGAAATACGGTTTTAAATATGGTATGATGACGTACATGTAATGATGATGTAAATCACGTGTATATGTATTCATTCATTTGCAATTCGATTGGTCAAAGTTTTAAGTCGTAATATTCACCGGCCATTCATAAAAAACGAAGTTACTGGCAACGACACAATCATTGTTTTTTTCAATTATTATTTTGTTTACTTTTTTTCGAATAAAATATATGATTTAATAATTTGCAATATTTTCTCGTTGAAAAGGTGCAGGTATATGATAAAAGGAATATTATGTTGTAGTGACTTTTCTGGTGCTTGTACTTACTTTAGGTTGAGTTAGAAAAAATGGCATCTCGCTCAACCTTCGATCTCGCGCGATAAAAAAGATTTCTCACACTGCTCGAATAATATGAATAATTTATTTCATCAGCCGTAAGGCACGAGTTATTTTCGCGGACCTTTCCTTTTTTAGACAAATATTTCCCCATATTAACCACAAGCTGATGAAATAAATTATTTTATATTTCCCCTGATTATTTTGTCAACTAATGCCACTTTTAACACTTTTAACAATAGAACAAAAAAAGTAATTCCAGATTTTCGGCAGGAGGAAAATATTCACTGTGGCGGGGAAATAATTCCCCTAGCTTAAATTACGACATTTCTTTACCCATAATATTTCTAAAAATAGACACATGAAATATAATATATTACCGATAGCCCGTCCGATATCGAACCCTCCTTCATCACCAAGACGATTGTGATGTAATATCAGTGTTCGTAAATGTGGATTAAACTGAAAAATGCACAAACATACAGGTATCCTAAATCTAAATGCATACTTTTTGTACAGATCTTTTGAAAGGTCAATTAATGTGCTCATTACCTCCCTTTATATGAGCTGTGCTCTGTAAAAAGTGGGCTGAATGCATAAAAGTTATGCGAAAAGTATCGGTCCAGGTCAGCCTGCGCAATCCGCGTAGGCTGACCTTGGCCGAAACTTTTCGCTATTGGTCAAATTTCTGTATACCAAAGGCCTAGTCTATCTCATGATTAGGGCTTCCTTCCCTAAAGCTTCTGGTCAAAATGGCATTTTTTTTTTTGGCTGTTGTTAGATAATTGAGAATTTATATAATATAATAACTCTAAACACTTTTAACCGCCCAAAATCTCTTTAAATGTTAGCTAAAAAGTTTCTGTTCATACCTTTATTACTTTTTCACAAAGGAAGATAACCATAATCTCCCTTTGAATTGAGGACATAGGGACGTTAGAATGGAAAGAGATAATTCTATAAAGGCAAAACCTCTAAAAGTGGCTCTGTTAAGATACTACAATAGTGATTATTTTTCACGATATCATATTTTCCAGAGTTAAAATTACAGAAGAAATAGATGTTCGACTTCCGGGTAGGAATACCCTTAAGTTGGATGTTAAAAATGGAATAATATGGATCCCTAAGTTTATGAAGGCTTGCTTGGTACCAGGAATCACAAAGATGCATAAAACCCCAGTTTTGCCGGAACATGGCTCATTATATTTGTAGCGGACGGCTTTCAAAACAGTCTCATTAATACATTTTCATACTTATTAACATTGAATATGTGACCCATCTTTTGTGCAAACCCAAATTTGTTTGTTATGAGAATTTACATAGTTAAGACTGAATTAAATTAAGAGCAGAAAATAATTTGCATTATTCTGTCCTGAAAAAAACTATCTTGTGATCAAAGTCGAGGACAAGGGTTCCTTTCATCTCTTTTGTTATGGTAGAGCAGTGTTCTTTTTCTTTTGTCATATTATCGAACTTCTTTCAACTAATGGAGCCGTAAATACTACAAGTGGAACCTATGCCTAACCTCCCCCCCCCCCACACACACACAATTTGTTGTCCCATTTGGCACTATATTTTTAACTTATTGAATCCAAGTAAATATGAAGAGTTTATTTCATCAGCTTGTGGTTAATATGGGGAAATATTTGCCTGAAGAAGGAAAGGTCCGCGAAAATAACTCGTTATTTTCGCATACCTTTCCCCTCTTTTCCCCATATTAACCAGAAGCTCATGAAATGAATTATATATTATATTTCCTCTGTTATTTTGTCAACAAATGCCATTTTTAAAACTTTTAGCAAAGTAAAACAAAAAAAGTAGTTCCAGATTTTCGGCAGGAGGAAAATCTTCACTGTGACGGGGAAATAATTCCCCCCAGCTTAAATTACGACATTTCTTTACCCATAACATTTCTAAAGATAGACACATGAAATATAATATATGATCTAACCTCTATTATACTTGCTACGTATTTAGCATCCGAGTCGCTCAAGTTGCTGCCTGGAAAGAAAAAATGTCATGCGAGATGATGCAACACCGGTGTCTTGAATTCTCCATACATGCCCCAAACGCATCAACTTCATTTTCATCAGAGACAATTTTACACCAGTGACATTATTTGCCTTTGCCTTTGAAAAAAGGTATATACAGATCCAAAATCGAGTTAGGTTGTATTTACAATGTCTTTCTTGAATAGTCAGTTAAACAGAAAAATATCAGGAAGAATATACAAGTATATATCATCTTAGTGAAAAGTCATATATTCTTACACACAAAATGTGGTTTAAAAGCCTGGTGTTGAGCAGGGTAAATATACAAATATGCATGTTATATACAGTCCATTGAGTTCAAAAGAGAGATAATTTGACCGAATCAAGGGTTAATCTTAAATAAATAAATAAATAAATAAATAATTAAATACATTCTAACAGAAAGACTTTTTTCTCAAGATTTCCAAACTAGTAGTATTCATAATCTTAGACAATAGGAAAAACAAAAATGGCAAACTATTCGTGATTATTTCGCCAGAAAACACGATTGAAGGTCACTGTGGAAATTATTTTTTTAAAGGGAAAAAGTAGGATAAAAGCTCAGCAGACATAGTGGGGAAAAGGAGAAAATGCTGAATAGAAGCGATTCTCCTTTTCCAGCAATAGTTTTCGAAGCTGAAATAGCTATATTTGCACAGTTTAAGTTTCCTGTCATTTTTTCCTTGTTTGGCGTGTAATGCAGTGTCAGCAGCATTCTAATTATTTCAAGATCCATTTTTTCCCCTTCACCTATACTACTCGAATAAAGTGCTACTTGCTTTAATATAATAATAGTATTACTATTATGGTAAAAAAAAAAATAGATAGGTGCACTTTTGATTCAATATCTACGACAAAAATCATGCGCAGTAGGATGCGCGCAAACATTTGCAATATACGTCGTTAAATGCACCTTAGTCTCTATCTCTTAACCCTTTCCCAAACGGCACATTTTGGATCTCTTCCAAACCGAAAGAGTTTGCAGACGACAATTTTAGATTTTGAGAAAATGGTAGAAAGTTCTCAAAAAGGGTAGAAAACACTGTGGGAAAAGGAGAGATTGCTCGTTACGAGCAATTTCTCCTTTTCCAACAGTGTTTTCAAAAGACTTTTACTGCAGACACGTAAAAACCAGGGCTTGTTTGGGAAAGGGTTAACTAAACGACAAATTTTTAGTGTAATCCAAGTTGAAAGAACTTGCTATTGATATAATAAATGTGACTAAAAATTGACAAACGTTTTGCAAAAGGTACACGACAAATAAAATGTGGCTAAAATTATGTTTTATGTCTTTGAAAAAGGTAAGAAATATTGTTCGAAAAGAAGGAAATGGTGCCTATCAGCATTTTCTGCTGTTCCCATTGTGTTTTCAAAAGGCTTGTTTCTCTGAGTCGATAAAGTAGGGATTACTGGCTTAATGATTAAAATGATTTCTTCAAGCCAAACAAATAGATGAGCAAAAGCAAAGACACTGAACAAATCGATTATCAGCTTAGCATACCTGAAATATCTAATGTGTGTAAATGTTTCCCGTCTTTTAAAATATCTGAAAACGCTACAACACCCGGAGTTCCTATGGAATTTTCTGATATACTCTGAAAAGATAGGAAAAATGAAGAAAATAAGAAACAGGAATAAAACAAGGCATTGCAATATTTAAACTCGACTGTATCATTTATTCATACGCTACATTCTCAAGCTATGAAGAAAGCATATACCGTGTAAGTGGAAAATTTTGCGAAGTGGAAATGTTTTCGATTTCGCGAATTTGAAAAATTGGCAGACTCTTCTCTTCGCTTACTTTGTCACAAGCATACCACCAAAATACAAATGTCTAGAATTCCTAAACATTTCCATACGCAAAATGTCCATAATCGATAATTCCCAAGTTTTTCTACACACGAATATACATGTATTTACGAATATAGCAATAGGTCCAGGACGCCACACCATATTGTTCTAAGTCAGTAGTAAGAGAGGAATGAATCCTGTTGCAACAAGGTGGCTTTTGGTACATGCAAACAAACAAGTAAAAAGCTGCCGTGCAGAAAACCTCTTATAACACTTTACATGATGGTCATTTGACCTTCTCGCCGCGTTTTCAAGTCGCATAATCTTGCCTTCTTCCTTCTCTTTTTTAAGGAATTTCTTCGTATGCTTAGATTTATTTGCATAAAAATTACAATTCACAATTTCCTGGGGCTTTTTTTTTTTTGCGTTATTTTCAAAACCATGACGAAACAGACTGTGTATCAGAGCGATTTCGCAAGAAAAATCGATTTAGACAGCAAATTCTGTGGCAGTCTGCCTTTCTAACTCGCCAGTGTTAGAGAGGTACAATGCCTATTACCATTCCATTGATAGACATAAGCCAAGCTGGGTATTCGAACAAGCCATCCCCAGATTTCAAGCCTATTATCGTCTAAACTACCAGGCCCAACAGCAGATTTATAAGACCAGTCCTCTTGCAAAGGGAGTTTTAAATGAATCTTCGTGATGGATGCATTTTATCAAGTAAGCCATCACACCACCATGGATCTCAAAAATCTTATTTTGTCTCCACAAGCGACTCTTAAAAGCATGAGGTAGGGGAGGCCTTTGACGAGCAGTGAAGTAGTACACTGGTTTCTTTGGCGTCAGCTACCGTTTCATTGTTTTTTGATAGCGTCACTCATCTTTAAGTGATTTTCAAATATTAGTGAGTGGTACTAAATCCGCCTAACGATATTGACAGGTACTTGAAGACTGATTGAAGAGTGATTTGATTGCGTCTAATACTTTAAAGTGAATATCATGTATATACATAATTCAGAAAACCCAAGATCAAGATCAGACTGCACAGAAGATGTAAGTTGATCTTTGTTGCAGATAGTGTAGATTTTGATCAGATTGCACAGAACATGCGGTACGACCCCTTCAATTATTATTAACCTTTTGGCTGGTAAGGGTGGCTCACTGTACATAATTCAGAAACCTCAAGATCAAGATCAGACTGCACAGAAGATGTAAGTTGATCTTTGTTGCGGATAGTATAGATTCTGATTAGATTGCGCAGAATATGCGGCACGACCCCTTCAATTATTATTTACCCTTTTGGCTGGTAAGGGTGGCTCACTGACCTTTGGGCAGACAGTGTAGATCAAGATCAGACTGCACAGAACACGCTAAGGAGGCATTTTTTAAGGACAGTGTAGATCAAGATCAGACTTGTTTTTGTACGTTTACACGTAAATTCTCATAGGCTCAAATTTAAAAAAAAGTACCACTCATTTTCCAAAAAGTGTCACTCATTTTTCAAAAAGTGTCAATCGTTTTCTAGAAATTTTAGTCATTTTTCTTTTCGTGCCAGTCACTTGACATTCCACAATGTTTTTTTTTTTTTTTTTTTATTTCTGGTGCGAAATCTAAAAATACCTTAAGAGGCTACGTAGCCTTTTATGGGAGGACATTAAAAAACTTCGTGTGTGGGTGTGTGTGTGTCTGTGTGAGTGTGTGTGTAAACGTACAAAAACGTAAAATGAGTGACACTTTTTAATATTTGTGTGACACTTTTTTCATATTTATGTTTTTATACCCTAACCTGAGAGCCGTTTCTATTCCGGGGGTGCACCACGTACCGGTCAACTCTCTTTGTTCATTTGTACATTCACACGGAGTTTTACTTTCAGTATCCGCGCAGGTCCGACATAAAGAAAATTTTAGTTTGCCATTAGACCTGTAAGGAACGACTGGTTGATAGAGTCCCCTGGGCGGGATAATCTTCACCTTGGCAATACCAAAATAATCCTTGATGTCCTCAAAATCTTTGGTAATGACAGTGTGGTGACATAAGGGATGGATCCAATTGTCACAGAACTTTGTATAATTAATGAGCAGTGATTTAAAAGCGTATCTTCATGTAAGAATGATAGAGGTTAAAGTTACGAGCGACGAACGATTCGGGGAGAGGGGGAGGGGGGGCGTGACATTGTAAAGAATCAAGTACTTTTAAGTATCTTTAAGACGATTAAGTCCCACTCACTAATATTTGAAAGAACACATGAAGTCGAGTGACGCTATAGAAAAACAGTTAAAGGTAGGTGATGCCTTTCATGTCGAAAATTTATACTCTCAGTAATTGTGTAAAGACATCGCAGCAAAATTTATATAACGCAATAAACAACAAATAGAGACTTGACCAGACATGTTTGAACGAGATTGAACGTGCTGTTCACATCCTTCGAAATGATCTTGATCTACTCTTTAATTTTCAATTCGACATCAATAACCGAAATATTGCTGTTCTGCCGAAGTTATGATTTGGGAAATAAAATATGTCCTTAGCGTGTTCTGCGCAGTCTGATCTTGATCTACACTGTCCTTAACAAATATCTCCTTAGCGTGTTCTGCGCAGTCTGATCTTGATCTACACTGTCCTTAACAAATATCTCCTTAGCGTGTTCTGCGCAGTCTGGTCTTGATCTACATTGTCCTTAACAAATATCTCCTTAGCGTGTTCTGCGCAGTCTGATCTTGATCTACATTGTCCTTAACAAATATCTCCTTAGCGTGTTCTGCGCAGTCTGATCTTGATCTACACTGTCCTTAATTAATATCTCCTTAGCGTGTTTGAAGGGGTCGTGCCGTATAGTCTGTGCAATCTGATCAGAATCTATACTATCCCCAACAAAGATTAACTTACATCTTCTGTGCAGTCTGATCTTGATCTTGAGGTTTCTGAATTATGTACAGTGAGCCACCCTTACCAGCCAAAAGGTTAATAATAATTGAAGGGGTCGTGCCGCATGTTCTGTGCAATCTGATCAGAATCTACACTATCCGCAACAAAGATCAACTTACATCTTCTGTGCAGTCTGATCTTGATCTTGGGGTGTCTGAATTATGTATATATGTCGTAGGCCAGATTGGAATCTAGGCAGATCCGGAATCTGCCTAGACCAAATTAGAATTCAAATATTGTGTAGACCAAAATGCCTTGTATTCTAATATTTCTTTTCTTTAATATATTGATTTAATTATGTTTACAATTGAGATCTATTTTCATTTAAAGCATTTGATATGATTTTGCACAATTGCTCTTTTTTCCATCTTTTTTATTAGTACAAAACATTCAAAATTTATATTTACTCTGAATTTCTGACTAAAACTTCTTTTATTTTGGGGTTTACGTTTAAAAGTAAGATGATTCATATGTAGACGCCCTATATTCAACGAGAAATTATTAAAATTTGGTTTAGGCAGATTGTAGAGCTGCAAAGCTAAACTGGAATCCTTATTTGTTATAGACAAATTCCAGTTTGGTCTAGGCAGATTCCGGATCTGCCTGGATTCCAGTTTGGACTACGACATATACATTGTATTCACTTTAAAGTATTAGACGCAATCAAATCACTCTTCAATCAGTCTTCAAGTACCTGTAAATATCGTTAAGCGGATTTAGTACCACTCACTAATATTTGAAAAGCGCTTAAAGATGAGTGACGCTATCAAAAAACAATGAAACGGTAGCTGACGCCCAAGAAACCAGTATACTACTCAGTGAATTTATAAAAAGAAGCAAAAATTATCGACTCATGTCAGCCTGCGCGGAATGCGCAGGCTGACATGAATCGACAATTTTTGCAGATGCATGAAACCCCTTTTTCACAGAACATGGTTCTTTATTATGTAAATATGTTATCATGTTTAGTTAAGAATAGGGTAACCTAATGGGATTCGTGACACATCGCTTTTCATCGCCGAAAAAGTAAGGATTCGGCCAGTCCGTAATCTCCGCATTATCTCCCGCTAGATGGCATTCTACAAATACTATACTATCTAATTGGGGATTCTGGATACACAGGACCGGACCACATTTCTACGCAATAGCCGTTACTTTGAATTTCAAACTAAAATAAATGTATACTCAATACAACGTTACCTGGCCGGTTCACTCAGCTATGATCAGCAGTTTAGAGAAATCTGGAGCTGAACAAGCCTGATTTTTCCTCAGACGTCTCGATAAAAGCCATTTTCTCCATTGGTATACTTTATAGCGCGTAATATTACATTATCCCCGATAGCAGGGAGAGTGATGCGTCATATAAGACGGGTAGAATCTTTGAAGAATATGACATGCGTAGACAACGCAATATGCCGATAGAGGCCGCTTCCCGGTATTGATTATGAATTAACCGAGTCTTAGCCGAATCCGTCAGAGTTTTGCGATGAAAGGCGATGTTATACGAATCCCACAGAGGTGCCCGAACCCAATAAGATATACTTACAAGGTGGGTGATGGTATCATTTTTTCTAAGCATATCTACAATATACAAACAACCGTCTGGTCCGATATCGTTATCTTCTAAGTTCAAACTCTGTACAAACGTATTATTCTGAAATCAAAACAGATAGAAAAGCTTTAAAATTCTGAAAATTGGGGTATGTATGTGATTTGGGATGGCGTCCATGTCGCAGCAACCCTACTTTTACCAATATCTCCCGCTAGATGGCATTCTACAAACACACATCTATCTAATTTGGACATTCTCGGTACAGAACCGGACTACTTTTCTACGCGACAACCGTTTCTTTGAATTTCAAAATAAGATAAAAGTTTACTCAATAAAACGATTGGTGCGATTCATTCAGCTATGATCAGCAGTTTAGAGAAATCTGGAGATAAAACAGGTCTGATTTCTCCTCAAATGTATTGATAAATGCCATTTTCTCAATTTCTAACTTATAGTGCGTATTACTACAATCCCCCAACTCTGGGGAGAGTGATGCCTCATATCAGACAGGTCGAATCTTCGAAGAATATGACATGCCCAGCCACGTTTGTCCGAAACGTGTCGTGTCGTCAAATTTATTTCATTTTTTTCCCATTCACCAAGTTTAGTTAACCCTTTCCCAAACAACAAATTTTGGACTCTTCCAAACCAAAAGAGTTTGCAGACGACAATTTTAGATTTGGAGAAAATGCCAGACAGTTCTCAAAAAGGGTAGAAAACACAGTGGGAAAAGGAGAAATTGCTCGTTACGAGCAATTTCTCCTTTTCCCACAGTGTTTTCAAAAGACTTTTACTGTAGACACGTAAAAACCAGGGCTTGTTTGGGAAAGGGTTAAGTCTGAAAAATATTGTCGAGATGACAGTCTGTACATAAACTGTCTGGTAGGGCCACATGTCAGTGGCAGAAAAAAAATAAAATCAGGCACAAAGTAAACAAAAGGCACAGCTATACCTGGCAGGTTTCAACCCAGTTTTGAAATCAATTTCTCTGTCAGCAACTAAAACTTTGGATCGACTTTTCAATGACAGATTGTTATCTTCACAATAATTTTCATACTTTGAAATAGTATGATATAAACTCAAATTCAAATGCATTTATGCATCCGCTTTGTTTACTTTTTTGCGCTTTATTGTCACTTTAACCTAGACGTTTTCTTCGAAAAGGGTCGAACTAAAACACACACTCTGTTAACCCTTTCCAAAACAAGCCCTGGTTTTTACGTGTCTGCAGTAAAAGTCTTTTGAAAACACTATGAGAAAAGGAGAAATTGCTCGTAACGAGCAATTTCTCCTTTCCCCACAGTGTTTTCTACCCTTTTTGAGAACTTTCTGCCATTTTCTTCAAATCTAAAATTGTCGTCTGCAACATCTTTTGGTTTGGAAGGGTCCAAAATTTGTCGTTTGGGAACGGGTTAAAAACAGACATTAATCTTACTACTAGGGCTATACATAAAGCCCGCGTCCCTTCCGGTCCTAACGGATGACTTTTCATAACCACTTCCGGGTCATTAATGTGTTTGACTAGGTAGGTAACGGGAATAAGCCTGGCCAGATTACATGACTTAATGTAGTATTGCACGTTGTCGTTCTTTGATTTTTCCTCTTCGCTGCTTTCTATCCGCTGACGAGGTTCAACTGTAATAAAACAAAACGAAAAATTATATCAGATTAAGGGCAATGATGATGATGATGATGATGATGATGATGATAATGATGATGACGACCACGCAAATGATGACGATGGCGACGACGATTATGATGATAAATATTATCATTATTATTATGATAATGACGATGACGACGACGATGATGATGATGATGATGATGACGACGATGGTGATAATGGTAGTGATGGGTTTATTTCCTTCCGATTTGAATAAATTGCACAAAATACGACACAAGCGGATAGCATAGGTCCAAGATCAGAGTGCACGTTAGGCTCTGATTTCCCCAATGGCACCGAAAGTGTTAATCGTATCCCTTACAGCGTCACAAGGAGATTACAGTGGCACTGATACACGGCATAGATCAAGATCATTTTGCATAATAAATGCAGTCGAATCATGGATATTTTATTCTTTCTGCATGTTCAACCAAGTCTTAAAAATTTAAAAGGAAACTTGTTCGATTTTCGTTGGACTGCGTTTTAGTTCGAAGGAAGAGTTGAGTGCTGTTTCCAAAAGTACATAAGTTGCTTTCTGGCTACAAGGGGCTTAGTAGATAATCGTAATGCATTTTTCCATGCAAGTCATTATAATGATTATGTATCGAAAAGAAAAACATGTTTTTCTACGGACCAACTGTATTATGAGGGACTCTAAGTCTTATCCTTTGGTATGTAAAAAATTGATTAAAAGCAGACAGTTTCAACCCACGTCAGCCAGCACCAGTTGTCCTTCATATGTAGAAAATTGACCAATAGCATTAAACCCACTTTTCACTGTGCATGGCTCATTTTTCAGAAATCATGGGGTTCGTTTCCTGAACATATATACTCACAGTAGTTCCTTATACCCCCATTCCACTAGGCCGCAATCCACGGCGCTCTCAAGGAGCGTCAGAGATCGCCAGGTAGAGCGCCAAGACCGCTGACAGATCTTTAGCTGATTGCCAAAATAGCCATCAGTCTACTCCCTTGCACAAATATCCGTGGCAATCTGGTCAAAACGCTGTCACATCCGCAACGTGAACGTAAACAGCGTAAATGGAGCGCTATCGGATCGCTCAAGAGCGCATATATTCCTCCAGTATGCCGGTCATTGCGTCGCTATGTGATCCGATAGCAACCATTAGAGATGCAGTAGCGCTCCTTTGCGATCAAGTGGCGATATGATCGCGCTCCCATACGATCAAGTGGCGATATGACAGCGCTCTGTTGCGATCAAGTGGCGATATGACAGCGCTCTGTTGCGATCAAGTGGCGATATGATGGCGCTCCGTCTCGATCAAGTGGCGACAGGATAGTGCTCTGTTACGATCAATTGGCGATGTGATAGCGCTCTTTTACGATCAAGTGGCGATATGATTGCGCTCCGATCGCACTTTTGGAGGACTATATAAGAGTGTCGGTCTCGGCTATCATCATTTCAGGTTGGACCATAAGTGCAGTGGTAAAACGCCGGACTCTCAATCCTGAGGCCCGAGGTTCGATACCGGGCCCAACCGGAACCTTTCTGAGACACCTTGTGTTTTCCATCCAAATAGGTGAACTGCTTTGAAACCCAGAGGTAGCCTCGCGTGTGTCGGTCCTTTACACCGGGCATGTTAAGGAACCAAGGAGGTCTAATCGATGGAGAGCTCGGGGCTGTACGCGAATCTCCTTCGATGTACTTCGGGCCTTCGCAAAAGGTTAGTTGTTGTTGTAATTTGAAAGCTAAATAATTTACAGTAACAATTGTATATTAAAGCAAAAAGGTGCAAAGTTCATATCATTCATGAGTTTCGCTAAGTGTAAATAATACACGGCTTTCACAAATATTTGTATTATACATTAATAGAATTCTTCCACGTTCAGATATTTTTATTTTTTCTACCGTAAGTCAGCTTCAGAAAAATGCTACTAAAGAACGCTATCGCTATCTGTCAGAGGCTAGGGGTCCAGGGCTCGACCCGCATTAGATCCACTGGATTTTTCTTGGGAGTGTCCTTGGGTGAGTCACTTCAGAGCCATAGCCTAGTACTGGCTAACCAATAACCAGACGACAATATTATAGGCTTGTCCAAATCGAAAGGATTTGCAGACGACAAAAAAAAGTGACAAAACATTTGTTTTGTTAAAAAATATATAGAAAACATTGTCGGAAAAGGAGAAAATGCTGGTTACCAGCATTTTCTCCTTTTCCCGCAATGTTTTCTAAAGGCTTCTATCGTCAAAAGTAGGGATTGTATCGTAATGGGTTAAATGCAGGAAATACATGAATATCTGAACTGTGGTCGTGATATGACTGATATGACTGAAATAATGTTCAAAGGGGTGCAAAAATATCAGTCAATTAGTCATAAAAAAAAAACTATCTACCAGAGTAATAAAAGTCGCATTTTGTTGGACAAAACTATGATATAGAGGATATTTGTCTTTCTCGGTGAAAGATCGAAATTTATTTCATCTCGTGAACACCATCGGTAATATTTTCACGTGTGGCGCAGCCACAAGTGAAAATTTTACCGATGGTGTTCACGAGATGAAATAAATTTCGATCTTTCACCGAAAAAAAAAAAACAAATATTCTATTTATTTTATGCTTTTAACCCTTTCTGGGAGGAGCTTTATCAAAATCTAGTTCAGTTCTTTCCCGTTATTCCCTGTGGCGTACCCCTCCCGCATAGCAACGCATTACAATATTACGTCAAGCGCGAGAAATATAAGGTATATGACGTTATATTTCCCATCTGGTTGTTAGGCACGCGCAATTTACCCAGGCAACAAGAACGTGAAAATCGGTATTTTCACTGGTGGTACCAGTGTAAGATCAAAAAAATATTTTCACTGCTATATCTCGATATCCTACCGGAAAGCATGAAATAATGACGTTTCTTTATTTTGTTTGCTACTCTCAGCCTCAATAATTCAGATATGACGGGTCCTCTATCTTAAAATTTTAAAGTCAATGTAAAATTCCTTAGTAACGTTACTTCAAAGTTATCTTTTGAGCGAAATATCTCCTCATCAGACAGTATAAAAAAGTAATGCTAGTATCCTTCGCAAAATGATTCCGTAGTATCGTGATCCTTAGAAGAAAAACTGCATTTCTTTGGAAAAGAAATCTTCGAAATAGGAAGAAAATGCTGAAAATTAGTATTTTCTTCTTTCCCCACAATGTTTTTGAAAACAAGCCGCATTATCTTGGCTTCATCTGACTAATTGCTGATAATGCTGTCAATACGAAGAAAGGTCCGCCGTGTTTTAGCCTAGTATATACAAATTTCAACTTTGATTGCGAACCAGTTCGGTGTTTTAAGCTCCCGGGGAAAAATTGCGTTTGAAAAAAAAAAACGAAATGTGGGGGAAAATAGAGGAAGGTTCGCCGTGTTCTAGCCTAGTATATACAAATTTCAACTTTGATTGCGAACCATTTCCGTGTTTTAAGCTCCCTGGGAAAAATTGCGTTTGAAAAAAAAAACGAAATGTGGGGGAAAATAAAGGAAGGTCCGCCGTGTTCTATGGCCTAGTATATACAAATTTCAACTTTGATTGCGAACCATTTCCGTGTTTTAAGCTCCCTGTGAAAAATTGCATTTGAAAAAAACCGAAGTGTGAGGGGGAAAAAAAGAGGAAACGCTGATAAACATCATTTTCCCAGTTTCCATTCTGTTTTCTGTGTTTCTTGAGATAAATGTAACCTATTACCACACAATCCATACTTTTGACGAGCCTGAGAAAGAAGCCTTTTGGAAAACATTACGGGAAAAGGAGAAAATGCTGGTGACCAGCATTTTCTCCTTTTCCCACAATGTTTTTTTACCCTTTTTTTTCAAACAAATTTCAAATTATCAGGCACTTTTATCTTGTCGTCTGCAAATGCTTTCGATTTGGACAAACCTAAAATTCAGTCGTTTGGTAATGAATTAATTCATCATCTGCAAACGCTTTCAAGTTGGACTTGCCCAAAATGTCTTCGTTTGGTCCAGGCTTAACCCCTGTCCTGCTAGACAACTGAAACCAAACTTTCAAATCGATAGTAAAAACACAAATATTCCTAATTCGAATTTATGTTTTAGAGTTAGAATATCATCTTACTGGACAGTGTAGATTCAAGATCAGACTGCACGTTCTGTGCAGTCTGATCTTGATCTACAATGTCCGCAACAAGTCAGCGAGTCGCACTTAACAGCCTAAGGGGTAAGTACAGTGACGCTTTATTTTTAGAACGTAACACCAAATGTAAATATTCCCCCAAGTATAAACTATCTTTTGAAGTTCATTGGGAAAAGATTTTTAGCAGTCAATTCCAAGTATGATTAAAAAATATTGATACAAATAAACGAAGACGAAATTTCATTTGCCGACAATTCAATTTCGATTGACGTATATATTCTGCGATAATAATGTTATTCATAATAATCTTTATCAAAACCGATCGCAAAAATCTCCACATCTTGTTAAATCAAAGTGTTGACAACACTGGTGTGGCATTTGTCAAGGAAGCCATTATGTGGAATTAAAAAAAAAATGAAGAAAAAAAAATATTTAAATATTAATTTGAAAGTTGACCTACGAAGCAAAACAGATACCTCTTTTTTAGGTTAAAAGTAGAGTGCTCGTGCCAAAGTTTGGTTTATATTTGTATTGATGGTCTCCCTTTGATTCATTGAAGCTATGGATAGAGAGAGACACGATGGGTAGAGAAAGAAACCGTGCATATATATGAAATAGAATTAAGTGCACATTTATAAAACAGAATCAAGTTCATATCTGAAAATTAAGATTTTGAGATAAAACTTGGCCGTCAGATCCAATTGCATAACATTACAACAAATTCTTTCGATCTGTAAGTATTCATGCACAATCATATGGAGTCACGTGAAATCATGTGACGAACAACTCAAGAGACAAACTGGTTTTGGATCAAACAAGTCCGAAACCAAAAAGCGGTCAGTAGACAAATTTTGTGTATATCATAGTGCCAATAGAAGCTTAGAACGGATGAGGCTATTTTCAATAAAAAAGAAGTATTTCCACGATTGATGGGCTTATCCAGATTATTTTAATACGCCATTTCCAATTAAATATCCGAGTGCTATCGAAAAATTCATTTGTCTGAGAAAAAATGAGTTTACTGGGGTCTATTTCGTTCGGTTTTGCACAAAATGAGACATACGGTCTTCATAATTCAGTATTGAACATTCAATATTGAACTCATAGTAGCATTGTCATCGATAAATGCCACAAAAAAAACTGTAGTATAAAGAGAACAACTCACCATCCTGCATAATATCATATCCGGTAAAAGTGAATTCCTTCTGTATTGGCGGTAAAAAGACATCCTTATTAGAATTCTCAGAGTTTTTCTTTGAAGTCTGTGAGAGTTTACTGGCACGTGAATGTGACCTATTTTCTCCATTTTTCTCCGCCTTGCTGGTCGGTCGGGAAAAAGTATCATGTTTTGTCTTCATTAAAGACGAGGTACGACTCAAATATAGCGACGCCTTTTTTGGTCCCATCCCCATTTTGTGTATCTGTGTAGACGACGTCTGTCTTTCCATGATTGAGCCTGAGGTGTGTGTGTCAATGTTTAGGCGTTTGAACTCCTTTTCAGATGTCAGTTGTTAGTTGTCTACCTTAACTGTAAAGTACAATGTTCATTCATTCGGTCGACCTTAGTGGAAAGTAGTAAGTTCGTCAATCCTTCGACTTGGCTTCAGGGTACCAAGTAGTCCATAAATCTTGCCTGAAAGCGAGATAAATACCAAAGTATTTAACTGTAATCCTTCTAAATAACTAACTTAAGGTAGTACACCCATAACCATCTTCGCGAGCTAAGGTTACGATCACTACGTGGATCTTACCTTGGCGGATTGAGTCCGATTTCGAAATTCCTGCGATGCGCCCTCTATTGGATCCTGGTTATTACCCCCCTTTACATCATATTTCTAAAAGCCAATGTAATACCGGTATCGTTTTGCAAACCGCTTACGAATACACATGAAGTGATAAGCAGACATCCACGTGGGTTTCCATCGAAAGGTAGCGACGTTGTTCTATTTTTATCAAAGATAATCGCTACCAGCGATTTCATTCGTTGCAGTTAGAGCTGGCTGCATCCAATGAAAAGGCGTATCGGGTGAATGTAAAAATCAAGCTCGATCTGCCAAGGGTAGATTAACGGTAGTGAATCGTCAGTCTTGGCTTGCGAAGATGACCCATAACACGTCTAGTGCAACATGAAATAAAATTTCTAGATAGTTGATAGATACGGATTTATAGAGATATATGAAACTTTTGCACATTTTAACCGACCAGAAATTTCTTTGGTGTCTATCTTGAAATTATTTGATGATACTTTTGTTAGGTTTCAGAAAAGGGACATTATTATTATCTCCCTTTGTAATGAGAATATAGTGATTTTAGATTTATAAATGATAATTCTAAGAAGGAAAATAAAGAAAAAGTGGCTCAGTTAACCCTTTCCCATACAAGCCCTGGTTTTTACGTGTCTGCAATATAAGTCTTTTGAAAACACTGTGCGAAAAGGAGAAATTGCGCGTGACGCGCAATTTCTCCTTTTCCCACAGTGTTTTCTACCCTTCTGGAGAACTTTCAGTCATTTTCATCAAGTTTAAAATTGCCATCTGTAATCTCTTTGAGTTTGGAAGAGTCTAAAATTTGTCGTTTGGGAAAGGGTTATTGTAGTACAATAATACTCGTTTTTAATGAAAGCAAATTTTGTAGGATAATATTATCACAGCGGAAATAGCTGTTTACTATGACGGGTTCACTATCTTAAAATTTTAAAGACAATGGTAAAATTCCTTAGTAATGATATTTCAAAGTTATTTTTTGAGGAAAATATCTCCTCATCGGACAGAGTAGATCCAAGATCAGACTGCACGTTCTGTGCAGTCTGATCTTGATCTACACTGTCCGCAAAAGGTCAGTGAGTCGTGCTTGGTAGTCTAAGATTTAACCCTATATAAAGCTGTCAATTTCCTCTTTCTTCAGCAGTCTGGTCTTTGATCGATACTGTCCGATAAGGAGATATAACTCCTAAATACGAGTACATAACTTTGAAATCGTAATATTTGGGTTTTAAAGGTGGCCCTTCAGTTTCTGAGACAAAAAAATTACAAAAATACAAAAAAAAATCATCCTAATACTTCCAAAGCCTTATAATTTTCATTCATAAAACCCCAGTAGTCGAAAACCATCCGACAACTAGATAAAATAGAGATGTACTACAGCCCAGGTCGACACTGAAGGGAAACACAGTCTATTTTTAGATGAGGAACTCGCTCATTTACATACCAGAAATATACAGACGAAGCTTCAAACATAGAATCCGAAGTTCTAGATATTATGGAAAATAATTACATGTTTGTTATGTTATGGAATTTAATAGCCATTAGTCACATGCAAGTCACTTAACATTCCCACAATGCTTTTTTTTATTTTGGCGGGAAATCTAAAAAAAAAAGCTTAAGAGGCTACGTAGCCTTCAAGGGAATACCACCAAAAAACTTTTTTTGTAAATTTATTATTCTTAATTACTGATGATTTGTATTGCTTTTTCATATAAATTTCAGTGACATATATATATTTTAATTTGGTGTGATGTGAAAATTCTAAATACCCACCTTTAAACTATCGCAATGAAAATTTGTTATAGTCATTTGACAGGATAAGTTTAACCCTTTACCAAACATTTTCTTCTTTTCCTACAATGTTTTCTCCATACCTTTCTCAAAACAAATTTAAATATTTGAGTTGCATTTACTTTGTAATCTGCAAAGGTGCTCAGTTTGGACCTGTTTAACCGTTTACCCCATAAGGCATATTTCTATGGTATCTCTAACTGACCCTAAATAAGAGGAAGGATGAAGCTGTTTCGTATGTGTATATGACACATTTTGATAGCATAGAAAACACTGTGACAAAAGGTGAAATTGCTCGTCACGAGCAATTTCACCTTTTGTCACAATGTTTTCCAAAGGCTCCTACAAGCAATGCGTAGAAATGAGTATCTATGGAGTAAAGGGTTTAAAAATTTTGTCGTTTTGTAAAGAATTAAAACGCAGCTATCAAAAACAGCTAACTTGAAAGTTCAATGACAAACCCATTCAAAGCGCGCTGAACTGGAGATTATCTGTAATGATATAATTATGCGATTGTGGTAATTTTAGCGGCTTATTGTCTGTTGAGATTTTTTTTTGTGGGCGCAGGTATTCAAGTCACAGTATCGGTATATACCATGTTTAACTCTTAGCCTTAACCACCCTCCGATCTAACACAACTGATCCACTTGTTCCCATTTAGTGAAATTCCACCGACTTAGAGAGTGATACATGGTCTTCTTCCAAGCTTTAATCGACTGTCCAAGTACTGGCACTCGCCCCGACCCCACCCACCCCCCAAAAAAGCTGACCGACACATTCTATGACAGCAACCCATTCACTTCAGTCTTACTTTGGGCCGGTATTCACCAACCATTCTTTAGAACATTCTTTGTCTTATTGTCCAAAATTTTCTACATTTGTAAGTAACACAATTTCTGATTGGCTAAACCATTCGGTTTAGCCAGTCAGTAGTTGTGTTACTTACAAATATAGAAAACCTTGGAGAGTAAGACTAAGAATATTCTCAAGAAAAGTTGGTGAATACGGGTCCTCTGCAAGTCTTTGGCACTCACCCGCTCCAACCAATCCAGCCGTCGACACTCACCCAGGCTTCTATCTTCCCTGACAGACCCACCGCCTGATACGAACCTCCTCTCGAAATATCGAATGGTGCACTCTCTTATAATCGCCCCCCTTCTCCCTCCAACCTAACCTGAATGACCCTCTCAGTAAAATCAGTAAAATTACCCCGAACTTCGGTCTTTAACCGAAAAAAAAAAATATCCTCTATTTATGTATTTCATCGAGTGAACATCATCAGTATTAATTTCACAAGTGGCGAATGAAAATATTACCGATGGTGATCACGAGATGAAATAAATTTTGATCTTTGACCGAAAAAAAAAACAAACATAAATTCTATCTGTTTCATGTGTTTAACCCTTTCTGGTTCAGTTTATAAAAATACAGTTAAGTTCTTTTCAGTTATTCCCCGTGGCGTACCCCGTCCGCATAGCTATATACGCATTACAATATCACGTCAAGCGCGAGAAATGTAAGGTAAATGACGTCAACTTTCCATCTAGCTGTGAGTCATGCACATTTCATCGTAGCTGAAATATAAAACTGATATTTTCACTATGAGATATCGAAAAATATTCAAAGATGTTTTTCGATAACCGACCGGAAAGCATGAAATAAAACCGGTTGTTCCTGAATTCCTGATCAACTCCACCCACCCACCCCTTTTCCTTCCCCGCTCCTCCCACCCACCCCTTTTCCTTCCCCGCTCCTCTGATATCACCAAACCGACTCTATCTCTGACATTTGTCCCACTAAAATATATTACCCAATCAACCCTGTCGGCGACAGTTCCCCCTCACGTCTCACCCCTTCCTGATTATCTGGATATATTATATACAAAGTTATACATGATTATCTCTTGTTAGCTTTCGGATTATCCGTTTAATCCGAAGTTATATCGAAGAAACAATTAGATCATTAAAGCGTACTGATGGCAGTCTGTCAACTTCAGTGCTTGGCAAAATAAACAGTATTCAACAGCGCCTGCTTCAATTCCCCATGAATTTACTAATAAGTCTTAGATACGAAAATGACATCATTTTCTATGCATACTTTTCTTTCTTGGAGGTATACGGAACATGATGAAAAATTTTCTCTTTCAGTTTTCGGTATTTTATAGAAATTGCAGTTATTAATTCTAAAGTTACTGTATTGTGCAATAATCAACGATTTTTTCTGATAATCCACGTCTAGCAGTTTTCGATATGGCTTGCAACACGCGAACATTTGCGTAAAGTGTCGTCTCGGATCAGCCTGCGCAGTCCGCGCAGGCTAATCCGAGACGGCACTATATACGACTGCGTTAGATTTTATGCTACAGAGGGTTTGTCCAAAACAGAAAAATACATAAAACGGAAAGTGTCGTTTCGGATTAGCCTGCGCAGACTGCGCAGGCTGATCCGAGACGAGTGCCCCTTCTAGCGTCTTGCAGGCCATATTACAACAATGGTATGACCGTTTAAAATTACCTCGCAATTATCTCATACAGTATTTCGATAGCTTACGATTATTGCAATAAGTGATTTCGTTTTCAAGCTACTGTATTGAATTATTATATTTCGACATTCTTTAAGGTTTTTTCATAAAAAGAAAATGATATGTGTTGTTCTTGAACTCTACGTATATATTGAACGACTTGCAGGGGTTGAACTCTCGAAAACATTTTAGGAAAAGGAGAAAATATGAGTAACGAGCAAGTTCTCTCTTTTTTTTTTTGCATTTCGTTTTCTGCCCTTTTCAACGACAAATGTCATCCCTTGCGTCCACAGTTGTCTTCTGAAAATGCTTTCAATTTGTAAAAGTGTTGAATTTTGCCTTCGGTAAAAAGTTAAGGTACGGTTCTTACATGTAATCATTAAGCACAACTGCATTAATGTAGACAAAAGATAAGAGCGACCTGGCAACTTTTAAGGAGTGACCTGGCAACTTTATATAGTGACCTGGCAACTTTTATAGATTGACCTGGCAACTTTTGCAGCGTGGTCTGGCACTTTTTGTAGAGTGACCTGGCAACTTTCATAGAGTGGCCTGGCAACTTTTATAGAGTGGCCTGGCAACTTTTATAGAATGGCCTGGCAACTTTTAACCTAGTTTTAGGGTTTTGTTTTTCTACCAGCCACCATATCACAAGGACTAACCGTACAATATAACAAACTGTCATCTTCACAATGATTTCCATATTTTATAATAAGATTATTTAAATTTAAATGCATTGTTTATTTTGACAGCTATAGGGCCTTTAACGACCCTGAAGAATAATACTCTTGAAATCATTGTGGGAAAAGAAGAAAGTACTGTTACCCAGCATTTTCTTTTTTTTTTTTTCACATTGTTTTCTGCGATATGAATTTGTATTTCTTTAACTCGAATAACAATACATATCTTATCTGCAAATGCTTTCAGTTTGGTGTCGATGCGCCATAAAACAATATTCATTCATTCATTTGTTCGTACGTTCGTTCATTCATTCATTCATTCATTCTTTCACTCATTAGCTTGACTTTGGACCAGGTTAGAATTATATCGTGTGGTATACATAGTAAAGACATTTCGCGCTGTTCAAGATAAATTTATAAAGAGATAAAACTTCACAACAACCTGTGATATATTTTTATGACTTTTTCTATTGAATGTCTGTACATAACTCTGTTTCTACGCCAAAAATTTGTTTCATATAGTCCATCGTTATACTTCTGTTTTTAAGATATTTGAAATTCCTATTTTGATGAAAATTCTTCCTTCTCT
The DNA here is from genome assembly GCA_943736015.1 of Tridacna crocea. NCBI lineage: Eukaryota > Metazoa > Mollusca > Bivalvia > Cardiida > Cardiidae > Tridacna > Tridacna crocea. Next base: position 48,799,513 of record OX031063.1, read on the forward strand.
TTAGATAACCCTTTACTCCATGAAACAATTCTGCACCATATAACTTGTGAAACAGAGATTGTGGCTAAATTTCTGTATTTCGTCGGTTTACTTCGATAATCTCGTAACTACAGCTTGTTACAAGCTGTAGTTACGAGGTTTTCGAAGTAAACCGACGATTTGTTTATTTGTATTTATTATATTCCACGCAGATATCAACATTACTTGAACATCCATATCGCAACGACCAAAGCACCTGTACATGATTTTCTGGAATATTTTTTACCTCAATAACCCTCCCAAACCAAAGGTATCTTTCCCGCAAAGCTATTGTAACAGTAATGATCAGTGGTAAAAGACTGCTCGTCTAAAGTAAATTTCTCCTTTTGTGACAACATTTCTTCGCCTGAGAAAGTTCTTGTATATATAGGCGGCAATTTTTCCTTTTTCTACAATGGTCCTTAGGCATTTTTAAAGATACATTCTATCAGTGAAGATGAATTTGAAGAAATCATTTATATGGCCTGGTAGCAAGCAATGTCCTCTTTTCCCACCATGTTTCTGTTCACTGTCATGGATACATTTAATCATTGATTGATTTTATCGTGTTTAACGTCGCTTTAAATATTATTTCAGTCATATTACGGGGACAGCTCACTTATCCACGTGTGTCCTGGGAACCACTAGTATTTTACTAGCGGTCTGAAGTGTCTTACCCAGGGCCACACCCATCTCACTCCCAATGCTTTCAGTTAGGTTCGAACCGGGGCCTTCAGGCTACTAAAACTATACTTTACCCTCGAGCCCAACTGGACCCCCCCCTCCCCCCCCCCCATTCCATTATTGAACTGCGTTTGTTAACTCATTACCAAAACGACAAAGTTTTAGACTTGTCAAATTTCAAAGCATTTGCAGACGACAAAATATAAGTGTCTGAAAATTTGAATTTTGTTTTGTGAAGTGTTGAAAACATTGCGGGAAAAGGAGAAAATGCTGGTTACCAGCATTGCCTCCTTTTCCCACAATGTGTTCTGAAGGCTTCTCTCTCAGGGTCGTCAAAAGTAGGGATTGTGTGGTAATGGGTTAAGCCGTTTACTTGGCCTTGCAGCCAGCATTTTCTTTATCAATTTTTTCTACTCTAAGATCAATCTCCGAGCAGAGTTGTCGTTCGTTACTCTCACCATACATCTCTGCAATGGGCTAAATGACAAGAATCTTGTCAAACCGAGGAAAACATGTTTTGTTACTGTTTAACTGTTTTATGTGTAAAATTATAAAAAAGACAAAGGAAATATAATTCTGGATGTATTATAGGTGCATTCAAACTGATGAATTTACCTGTATAGAATGGAACTATTTTTTTCGAGCTTCTTTACTTATCAGAATCTTACGCCAATTTTAACAAAAATGGCTGCGCCAATGAATGATGACAACTGATTTGACACACCGATGGATCTAAGTTTGTAAGATTATAAAACAAGTTATCGTCGCTTTAAAGATATTCAAGCTTTTCAGAAAGTCCCTCTTTTTCTCATTTCGTAACACTAAGTCTGATTGGCCCCATGCTGTTTGAACAGCACACGAAACAATCGATATTGGTCTTTCTTTCACCGGCGTTTGTTTCGCCATTTTGAGTTATGGTCATGTGATGAAAATATGACGTAATGACGGACTACGTTCTGAGCCCACTACAGAGGTGATTGTGAATGATCCGGAGTGCAAGAGAGCGGTCTAAGATATATTCCATTACTGGACAGAATTCGTAAATTTGACTGCAACATAGACTTTCATATTTGAAAATTCTCCAAATTAATATCTGATAAAAGGTTAAAATTGTTTCATAGTTGGTATGTGGGAGGAAAAAAGCCGACAACGAGAAAAGATCGAACACGAACAATATTGTTGTCTATTGTTGGATAATTATATTAGGTCTTGTATAAGAAAGTCATCCAGGAAGGTATGATTGGAAATCGTTTCCGTCCCTTTGTGAGAGTTTCTTTAGAACTTTAATAAAATACAAACACCATAGATCAAGTTAGTTTAACCCTTTATCATAGAGCCCATTATTTTAGAGACTCTTACAATTAAACAAAAAAAAACGCAGAAAATGCACCTTCAGTTTTTTGTGTAATTTTCTGTTTTGCGAAAATCTACTGTACGACAAAATCTAATGTAGGCGTAAAGTGCCATCTCGGATTAGCCTGCGCGGACTGCGCAGGCTAATCCGAGACGACACTTTACTCAGATGTCCGAATACTCCCTATCACGTGTTCTTAATATATGCTATACAATACTAGCACAGCACTGCTGCTACTCATTAAAATTTTTGTGATAGTGACAATTTTGTACGTTTACCAAATTTATCTGTTCGACTGACACCAAAATTTTCTCTACCACCCTTTAGATGTTCTTTCACAGCTCCTATCTGTCGACTTTTTAGCCCTATTTAATTGAAAGTTATGATTGATATTCTCTTTTGAGAAAAGTCCGTAACAAAGAAACAAATGAACAAAATGCATATCTGAAATACAAATCGCCTTTGGCGGGACCTGAACCTATGACGCGCAAATGTCCTCGTTTTTGGAGGTTTAAAAGATCAATACCATAACCACTGAGCCAAAAAGATATATCTTTGGCTCAGTGGTTATGACATTGGTTTTTTAAACTTCGAAAAACGAGGATAATCGTCCTTCATGGGTTCGAATCCAGCCAGATTAGGTTTGTATTTCAGCTATGCATTTATTGCGAACTCTCATATTCGTAAGAAACCACAACACATTCTTAATGTCTTCCAGGGCCCGTATTCACCAACCATTTTTGAAGGTGTTCTTTGTCTTATTCTTCAGAATTTTCTACATTTGTAAGTAACACAACTTCTGATTGGCTAAAGCAAATGAAGGCGTTCTTTGTCTTATTCTTCAGAATTTTCTACATTTGTTAGTAACACAACTTCTGATTGGCTCTCTCTCTCTCTCTCTCTCTCTTTCTCTCTCTCTCTCTCTCTCTCTCTCTTTGAAGACTCAATACTATATATGTTCAATATGGGGATGGCCGAATGTAAGTTAAGAGAACTTGTGGCCAAACCTTTTTTCTTATTTGTATTATATATAAAAATGTATTTTTTGTAAGAATTTGTAAATAATGGCAATAAAATATATTTAAACTAAGCTCTGTGTTCGTTAAAAAAAAAACTCCATAAGCAACCCAGTGCGGGGCGTATGTGCTAAAAACTGGTATTTACCCAAAACTGTAGACCCCCACCCCCCGAGGCAGGGCCAGTTTTGACCCGAAGGGCATAATATGAACACACTTGGTAGAGGTCCACTAGGAATTGCTACATGCCAAATATCATAGCTCTATGCCTTCTAGTTTTAGAGAAGAATTTTAAGATGTTCTTTCTTTGTTCCTATGTTCGAACTTGTGAACCTCGGAATGGGGCCAGTTTTGACCCCAAGGACATGATTTATAAAAAAAAAACTTGGTAGAGGTCCACTAGGAGATGGCACATACCAAATATAAAAGCTCTACGCCATCTAGTTTCGGAGGAGAAGAATTTTAAAGTTTTTCTTCTTTGTTCCTATGCTCAAACTAATGACCCCCGGGTGGGGCAAGTTTTTACCCCAGGGGCATCATTTGAACAAATAGGTAGAGTCCACTAGGAGATGCCACATACCAAATATCAAAGCTCTACGCCTTTAAATTACAGAGGAGAATGACCAGAACAGAAATATTATTTTTTTTTTTAGCACGGGCGCGGAAACAAAAAAAAAATGAAATTCTGAAACAGCTTTTCAGTGATAGAACAGTAAGATGAAAATCAATTCGGAATAAACGGCAGTCCACTTACCTTATAAAGGTGACCACTTTAAATCCAGTTTAAAGTACTTGAAAAAAAAACTTTAGACGTTAACTATCATTTAATCGTTTTCTTGCTTTATTCTCTATAGTGTTCCAACTTTGATAAATGTCCTGTGCCGAAATACAATATTGAACGATTATCAGCTGTTTATACTATATCTATCGAGTATGGAGAAGGCATCGGTTTAATCCATTTAGCCACGGTCTCGCGTTTTTCTCGTTTGTTTGTTTTGGCTTTAATTTATCGTCTACACCGTTTGCCAATATCGGCGACCCGCCAAAAAAAGCTGTTTAGTATCGTTTGGGTGGTGGTGCGGGGTGGGGGATGAAAGATAACAGAATGAAAGTAATCCTTAGTTAAGCCAGGTTACTTAATCCTTAAAGTGCTAAATTAAAACAAGAGACATTTTTAAATAGGAAAATCATGTGATATATTACTGTACCAAGTTTTTTCTTTGCCAGAATATGTAACAAAATAGTGGCCAGTGTAGATCTAAGATCAGACTGCACGTTCTGTGCAGTCTGATCTTGATCTACACTGTCCACAAAAACAAGTTAAGTCGGTTCCAGCGCTTTAAGGGTTAAAGGTGGCCCTTCAGAAAATTTTACAAAAATACAAAAAAATATCCTTATACTCCCAAAGCCTTATATTTTTCATTCATAAAACCCCAGTACTCGACAACCATCCGACAACAAGAGAAATTAGTGATTTACTACATCCCAGGTCGACACTGAAGGAAAACACCGCCTATTTTTACATCAGCTACTCGCTCATTTACAAGCCGGAAATATATAGACGAAGCTTCAAAGGTAGCATTTCATAGTTCTAGACATTTGGAAAATAATTACGTTTATGTTATGGAATTTAATAGTCATTAGTCATGTGCTACTTGCTTAACCTTCCAACAATGTTTTTCTGATTTTTGGCTGGAAATCTAAAACTAGCTTAAGAGGCTACGTAGCCTTTTAAGGAAATACTACCAAACAATTTCTTTTTTTTAAATTTTATGATTCTTGATTATTGATGAATAGTATTGTTTTTTTCATATAAATTTCAGTGATACATATATTTTTAAATTTGGTGTGATGTGAAAATTCTAAATACCCACCTTTAAGGTGTTCAGTGTATGGTATCGTTACACATAACTGATATGTTAAGGCAGATGCAACCCTAAATCCCCTCTCACAAGATCAGACTGCACAAAATGATGATGGAACCAATGAAAAGCCAGCATTCGGCCAGCGGTAAAGCGAGGGAAATTCAATTAATTGTCCCAGGGGTCGATGTAGTGTAGCAAATAGGGAGACCCCGGAGTATCCGAGGATGGTTTAGTGCAGTCTGATCATCTTTGATCTACACAGTCCACCTTGAATAGACATTTCTGGACCATACCTATTCTAACATGGATGTATTTAACCCATTACCAAACGACAATATTTTAGACTGGTCCAAATTGAAATCATTTGCAGACGACACAATAAGTGAATGAAAATTTGAATTTGAATTTGTTACCAGCATTTTCTCCTTTTTCCACAATGTTTTCTAAAGGCTTCTTTCTCAGGGGCGTCAAAAGTAGGGATTATGTGGTGATGGGTTAATTACCTGTTCCCACGAATGGAAATATTAGTTGGGTTTATTCTGCACCAAGATTAACAAACCAACTGAATCATGAAGAAGAATGACCCTTTGACACGCAAAATATTTAGAGATAGCCTAATGTCAGCCTTCATGGCCTGTGCAGATTCGATACTTTTTGCGGATGTCTTAAAAGCCCAGTTCACAAAGCATGACTCATACCTGACAATGTAGATCCAAGATCAGACTGTACGTTTTGCGCCGTCTGATCTAGATATATATAGTGTCTTCAAAAGGTCTTTCAGTCTCACTTACCAGCTTTCTGGTTAAATCATGTCGTCTTGTCGTTGTCTGCGCATGTCATATTCTTCGAAGATTTGAACTGACTTATATGACGCATTACTCTCCCCGATATTGGGGAATCCTAGCCTGTTATCTGTAAAAACATGAATAAGTGTAACAATGAGCTTTCACCGTGATATGGCTGAAATAATGTTGAAGACGGCGTAAACCTTAATTTGAAAAAAAAAATTCCAATTTCCAATTCTCATTTTTACTACTAGCCATAAGACTTTCCCTCTCGGCCGATCGGATAAGTACTTTTGGAAATTGAATTTTATTTCAGAACGGTTTGCTGAGCTCAAGATAAGAGGGAGTGATGGTATTCTATTTCTCTTCCAAAACCCTATTTTGAGGGTATTCATTACAATCGTCTCAATGAGACTATTCTAGTGCGCACCCATAACATAGGGTTTAGTAGAGAAGAAATTAATATTTTCAATTTTGAAATCAAAATCACTCCCTCTATCTGGGTCTGTATTCACCAACCATTCTTAAGACTATTCTTTGTCTTGTTCTTCAAGATTTTCCAACTGTGAAAGTAACAGAACTTCTGATTGGCTAAACCAAATGGTTAAGCCAGTCAGAAGTTCTCTTACTTTCACACTGTCAATAGTCTTAAGAATGATTGGTGAATACAGACCCTGGAGATCTGGGTTGATGAATACAATGTATAGAAAGTAATTCTGTAAATGTGTGTATAATTCGTAAACTAAAGTGTTCGCCCTTTCCCCAAAAAATACCGTATTCCAAAACGAGAGCATCGTTAGACGAAACAAAATTGAACCTGGTAGAAATGAAACGAAGCTCTCCGACTGAGTGAAAAATACTTTGGGAAAATGAGAATACGCTTGTTACTGCAACTATTTTTTTCCTTTCCCACAATGCTTTCAAAAGGCTTCGTCCTCGCAAACGGGATTGTTTGGTAACGGGGTTAAGGGTGCATTGAATATAAAAGATACAGTAATACTTTGCTTTAGAGTGTCAATAAACAGTTTTATAGTTTAGATAAATATTTTTTCTGAGCGGGTGGGCCACTTTTTATTGACTGTGACGTAAGGGGTAAAACTTTCTATCAGTGGATATATTTCATCACGTGTTTTCTTTTGAATGACCACGTTAACCTTTCCATGTACATGTATAAATCTATAACTTGACTCACGACAGACGTTGACCCGCATTTCATATGGGTCTCAACTGCCACCCAACCCCCTCCCCACCCCGTAAAAATGAAAAACAAAATCAGATAGATAGAGGATATTTGGTTTTTTTTTCGGTGAAAGATCGAAATTCATTTCATCGAGTGAACACCATCGGTAATATTTTCACGAGTGGCTGCGCAGCCACTCGTGAAAATATTACCTATGGTGTTCACTCGATGAAATAAATTTCGATCTTTCACCGTAAAAACAAATATTCTATTTATTTCCTGCCTTTAACCCTTTCTGGGAGGAGCTTTATCAAAATCCAGTCGAGTTCTTTTCCGTTATTGCCCGTGGCGTACCCCTCCCGCATAGCAACGCATTGCAATATTACGTCAAGCGCGAGAAAAGTAAGGTATATAACGTCATATTTCCTATCTGGTTGTCAGGCACGCGCAAATAACCCAGGCAACAACAACGTGAAAATCGGTATTTTCACTGGTTGTACCAGTGTAAGATCGAAAAATATTTTCACTGCTATTTCTCGATATCCTACCGGAAAGCATGAAATAACAAGTTGTATTCTCAAAGTTGGTTCAAACAGATCTGTACATTCGAATATAGATCATTTTGTTTCTGTGGATAGTTTTTCTAACTGCCGAAACGAAATCAATTTGTGAGTTGCTTTAAATTGTTTACCATATGACAAAATATTAGACTTGTCCAAATTGAAAACACTTGCACGCAACAATCAAACTCAGCTTAGCTCAATAGATGGGGTTTTGTCTTTAAGGTCTACGCCCCTTTAATCTCATATTAAAAGACGGAAGCTGCCGAGATCAGTCGAATGCTAGTAGCTTTCACGAAAACGTCTATATTCACCGATAAGCTAGGATAAGTAAACATTGTGGGGAAAAAAGAGAAAATGCTGGTAACCATGGTCAACATATTACCGTTGATGTTCACTCGATGAAATAAATTTCGATCTTTCACTGAAAAAAGAACAAAGGTTCTATTTATTTTCATACCAAGTACGCACATGAGTGCTCCAAGAGGGATAACTCTGTCGGACATACAAATAGTAAACATGCAAGCGATGTGTATATTTATGGAATAAATCTTTCTAAAAACCCCTTCAGAATCTTTAATGCTATCGCTAACAAAGATTTGATATAAAAACGAAGAAGAAAGCTAGGAATTTAGTTAATACCATTGTAGGTGGGTGGACTCAGATGGAAGAGCTACGGTACTGGTGTTCCGGAGATCGTGGGTTCGAGTCCTAAGTCGGGCATACTTTTCTCCCTTGATCTACCCTGTTAGCAACGAGGTCGATTGGTGATCGCGGTTTAGCGGCACCAATGGTTCAACGGAACTAAATGGGGAGTCGATTACTCCCAAAAAATCAGGAGGGGGGTTGTGGTTAACGATGGGTGGACTCGCGACCAGATGCCCGGCTAGCTCAGTTGGTAGAGCCGCGGTAGTGTTCCAGGGATTGTAGGTTCAAGTCCCACGTCCGGCAAACTTTTCTCCTTTGATTTATTTCAATATCGTGTGTTTACATTGTCCGATAACGATATAAACCCCTTCCTGTTTAAATAAAAAGAAAAACCAGAAGAATGTAAAATGTTGTCTTGTGTGGAGACAGGTCAGCCTGTGTGACAGTTCTTGTGAAGTTGCCTCTGTTAGATGGCGCATTAAGGCAACGTACGATGGTCCAAGACCTGCATAGCTCGAATACACACAAAAATCCGACAAAGTTGTTCATTTGGAGCTGAACATAAAAAATGAAAACAAAATACAAACGTCTCCAGAATTTTTGTGATTGGTTGTTGTCCGTTTTCAATCTGTCTATCGTCCCTCGTAGCCATATTGTCGGTTTACTTCAAAAACCTTGTAACTACAGCTTGTTTCAAGTTTTGTACATGTATATCTTTGGAACCGTTGTTTTAAACCACCAGGCCAAAGACTTAACTAGACGCAAGTTATACATGTGTTTGTAAAGGGAACACTTCGAAAATATTATTCTTTCAAACTATGAAGCTTATAGAGCTTTAATATACAACTCAAACTTTGATAGAGATCACTTACATATTTCTGTATGAGTTTATAAATTACAACAGTTTTGCATAAACTCTTTATCATGATGTAAAACTCTAGATTTGTCCTAGTTCAAAGCATTACTGACCAAAAACTAAATGCAACGTGCACTGTATATTACGGTGGCACAAAAGTGACATGGAAGATATATTTTATACTACGTGCGCACGTAATAGTTATTACGTGCCCACGTAATAGTTAATACGTGCGCACGCAATAGTATTACGTGCGCACGTATTAGTTAATACGTGCGCACGTATTAGCTACTGCGTGCGCACGTAATACTATTGCGTGCGCACGTATTAGTTATTACGTGCCCACGTATTAGTTAATACGTGCGCACGCAATAGTATTACGTGCGCACGTATTAGTTATTACGTGCGCACGTAATAATCCACCAATCAGAATCATGAACGGAAGCCATTGTTTCAAGATGGAAGTAGACATTTATTGATTCGTGAATATGGTGGACAGAATAGTGAAACTATGAGAAGAAGATATAAAAGGCGCCGTACTACCTGATCCAGTTGTTGAGGACAACGATGCAAAGGATCTCGCAAGAAGGCTGAATTGTTGAGGCTTTGCGGCGAACACAAGTTGTTCAAAAAAGAGATTTATTAACAGGTAAATTAAGAGAAATATCTTGCCCACTTGCGCGACGAGCTGTGACTCTGAGCGAGTTTGAATCGCCGTCCTTATGTTTTTCAGACATCGCCCATATAGACTGATTATACACTAAACTGTTTATCATGCATCCAAAGCCTAAGTTGTGGATATTCTTTTGAAAGGGAATTCCAATGGTTACGGGTCCGTAACTTTGATGTTTTGGCCTACGATTCGGGGTTCCCCTAAGATCCATTTCCTTCTATGTGCTGGCGGTTTTTAGCTCCACTTGCCGAAGGCCAGCGAGCTATTGTCATGGCGTTGTGTCCGTCATGCGTCCGTCCGTTCGTCCGTCCGTTCGTTCGTCCGTGCGTGCGTCCGTAAACTTTTTCTTCAAAAAACTTCTCCTCAGAAACTATTGACTGGATTTTTTACCAAATTTCACAGGAATGTTCCTTAGATGGTCCTCTTTCAAATTTCTTCAAATAACTGTGTTCCATGAATAATTCTGGTTTCCATGGCAACCAAAGTAAAAAACCTTTAAAAATCTTCTCCTCCCAAACCACTAATTGGACAGCAACACTATTTTGCAGGAATGTTCCTTAGATAGAGGTCTACAGAATTCCTTAAAAAAAAAGATCCATCAAAAAACATGGCTTTTATGGGAGACTCATTTTCCTTTTATGGTATAAAGTAAAATCTTTGAAAAATTTCTTCTCTCAAACTGTTCGTTTTGATTTCATTGTTGTAGCCTATGGTGGTAAGTCTTTACCATACAATCCTGACTTTTAACGACCCTAAAGAAGAAGTCTTTGGAAAACACTCTTGGAAAAGGAGAAAATGCTGGTAATCAGCATTTTCTCCTTTTCCCTCAGTGTTTCCTACTCCATCAAAGAGAGAAATAATCATTTCATCAATGTTTAATTTGTTGTCTGCAAATGCTTTCAGTTTGGTCACATCCCAAATTTTGTCGTTTGGTAAAGAGTTAAAGATGGTTGCTTTACATAATCTATAATCCTTTTCATATAAAACAAGAGAACCTCTGCACTTTGATTAGTTCTGGTAAAGGTTTGTTGACCTACTGGTGACCTAGTACAAAGAGGGACAGGGCTTTACTGTTGTGATAAGGCATTTTGTTATCCAATCAAACTGATCCCTGACAAAGAAGACTTTAGAAAAGATTGTGGGAAAAGGAGAAAATGCTGGTAACCTTTTCCCACAATGTTATCTACCCTTCACAGAACAACTTTCAAATTTTCAGTCACTTTTATTTTTTCATCTACAAATGCTTTCCATTTGGGCAACCCTAAAATGTTGTCGTTTGGTAATGAGTTAACTATAACCAGACGACAAAATCTTTATAACTGGCCATAATTGAAAGATGTTGCAGACAACATAAATCTTCAAATTAGTAAAACTTGTATCAAAAAGGGTAGAAATTATTGTGTAAAACTAAGAAAATGCAGGTTACTTTTATTTTCTTCTTTTCTCACAATGTTTTTCATAGCCTTTTTTCTTAAAATGCAGTAATGAATGGTAATTGTTAAAAACTTCTCTTCACCGTTACAGAAAAATCAGGCCTGTGGAGCGATACAGGTGCTCAAGCGCCTCTAGTTATTTTCCACAAGAATATTTTCTGTATTTGGTCTAAACCAATGTGGAAAAAGATGACTTCAGCATATGCAAACTTAAGCAATATGCACTAGATTCCCATTCAGCTGTTATTAATAAATTTAACACCTGTAAACGGCATTTATTAATGATTTATTTATTTATAAATATATCTAACTATAGGCTAGCATACTTATAACTTGAAAAGCCTATCACATAGAAGCTAGGACTAGTAACATTCTACACTTGATGTACAGAATAACTTTTAAAATATTGTGCATTGTTTGATATTTCAGGGTGAAAGATCTTCAAGAGAATGGACTTTCAAAGTTTGTTGTTGACCTGGATGGATCAGAATGTAGTCAGAATGTGTTAACTGAGGCAGACTGCGGAATCCGTAAAGATATTAATTTTCCACTTCCATTACTGAGAAACTGGACAACAAATATGGGTTCTATTCCAAGAGGTTTCAACTATGCTTGCATAGTTGACTATCTAGTTAAAAGAAAATTAATGATAGTTCATGCTGCAGACTCTGACAATGAAGACTCTGTTACAATCACAGATTTGCCTGTTGCCCAGAAACCACTGAGGAAAGGTTTTAACTTTTTTAAATCTGGTCATGTAAGTGATGTAAAATTTAATAAACTGGAAGACTACACACATGTCAGCGGAATGGTGTTGTCATCATACAAGAGCAAGACATTTCAAACAGATTTAGTTTTAAAAAACAGCACTGGGGAAGTTATGAAAGGAAAGTACAGATTTATGTGCAGCAGGACTTGGAGGAAAGTGCAATCATATAGCCATTGTACTTTTTGGCCTATTGGACTTTCAAGAATCTTTAAATGATGCACCAGAAAGCTGCACTTCCAAGGAACAGAAATAGCACCTGCCTTCAAGAAAAGCAAGGAAGCTAACCAAACCCATAAAAACAGGTATTTTTTTTTACATTGTCCAGTTGTGATAAAAAATCTATAAAATGTCTTTGATAGGGTAGAAAACAATGCGGGAAATGGAGAAAATGCTGGTTATCAGCATTTTCTCCTTTTCCCACAATGTTTTCAAAATGCTTCTTTGTTTGGGTTGTTTAAAGTCAGGATTGTGTGGTAGAGTTAAAATAGAGGTCTTGTGCATTTTCATTATACAATGTACAGTACTACAACAAACATCAGAAGCTTTCCCCATTTGTTCTGAAAATTTGTGACATTTGTGTGATGCTTTGCATCGCTTTCGAAGTGTATTTATAATGTTTGCTGTCGCTTTCGACAATTTTTTTTTTCATTTTATATTTCTCATGTGACCAGAAGGTCTGTTGTTGGGACTTGAAACTTTGAACCACAATCAGTGTGACCACAATACCTCACAGGTCTGAGATTACAAGCTTTAACCACTGAGCCTCACTAACCCTGTTATGCATTTGGAAATAAACTTGGACTAAGAATGGAAACCAAAATGTTTGGTGAACAAAAGATCCATGCTAATCAAACTGTGTTCTTTTAACATTTTTACAAAAAATCTGATTCTCCCATTTCAGGTGTTCGTGTTGTCCAAAAACATGTATTTGGACGCTCTGTATGACGAAAAAGACCTCTTGAAAACTATGATGGGTACAGTGTACGAATGAAAAAGGCCATCTTAGATACCACTGCCTTAAAAGAAGACTTGAAGCAATTACTTCATGAAAAAGCCTTGCTGATGGTAAGCACTAAAATTTCAACATTGATGAAAACCATTCTTGGAGCTTCTTTGAAATAAGTAACATTTACATGCAGTGTCTTTTTCATTGTTGAAAATAATCACAGGGACAGCACTGTGCCAATCTTTCAGGTGGTTGACAAATGTATTCTTTAACATTTACGTTGACTTTTGTCAACATTTACAATGCTGAGTAAACATGATGAACTTTTTTCAAACATTGTGCAAGGTTGTTTCAACCATAACCTGTAGTAAGGTATTGGACAATATAGATCAAAGATTAGTCTGCATGCTCTGTGTAGTCTGATCTTGATCTGCACTGATGGTAAAAGCAAGTTTACTTGAATTTAGCATTGTGAAGGTTAGAATGAAAAGCAAAGGATAAAAAGGATAAAAAATAACCCAACATACATGAAAAACTATTTAATTCATTTTCTTCAGATTCTTAACTCAAGCACTGATACTGCTAGTGAAGGTGAAGAAGAGAGGATTAATACTCATCAACTTCCAGAGGAAATAGTTTGTCAAAAACTTAAGATATTTACATATAAGACTTTATCTTATAATTTTTTATCAACAGCCTCAGTTTAACTCATCACAAAAGGACAATATTTTAGGCCAGCATTTTCTCCTTTTCGCACAATGTTTTCTAAAGGCTTCTTTCTCAGGATCGTCGAAAGTAGGGATAGTGTGGTAATGGATTAAATTACCTCAGTAAGAAAGTTAACATAAAGTTCTGTTAACTCCTTACGGAACAACAAAGTTTTAGACTTGTCCAAATTGAAAGCTTTTGCAGATGACAAAATTAATGTGACACAAAAAATGAAATTTAATTTGTGAAGGGTAGAAAACATTGTGGGAAAAGGAGAAAATGCTGGTTACCATGTTTTCAAACAACTTCTGTCTCTGGAGTCCTGAAAACCAGGGATTGTTTGGTAAAGGGTTAAAGACATCAAATCTTTAAGCAAGCAACATTTTTCATCTGCAATATTTTACATTAGGTTTAGTAAAGAAAGAAAAAGGTTGATTTTTTCCCAGCAGGGTCAAAAACAATGTGTGAAAAGGATGAAATGCTGGTTACCAGCATTTTCTCCTTTTCCCATAGGGTTTTCTAAAAGGTTTTTTTCTCAGGGTCATTAAAAGTCGGGATTGTGTGATAAAGAGTTAACTTGAAAGCAGTCGATAAATGATAACAGCTAATTTATTGCCTTTATAGGTCACAGAGGCACGACAGAAAGAAATCAAAAAGCAAACTCATGGACAAGCAAATAACCCATTGTGGTTCAGGCACAAGAAAGGCAGGATTACAGCAAGCAAGGCGAAAAAGTTTGTCGGAAAGGGAAATATTGGAACCCTAGTTAAAGATATTATTCAGATAAGAAAACCAAAATTGACATCCATTCCAGCTGTCAAATATGGGATAGATAATGAAGTTGTTGTCGTTAAATACAAGCAGCAGAAAGCAGCACAAGGTGTAAATATAACAGTCTGTGGGTGTGGTTTGTTTGTTGATTTGGAATTTGGGCAGCTTGCTGCTAGTCCTGATGGCCTGATTACAGATCCTTCAGAGAAAGATCCACATGGATTGGTTGAAATTAAGTGCATTTATTCTTGTAGAGATATTTCTCCTAAAGAAGCCATTGAAAGAAAAAGGTCTTCTAGCCAGTTTTCACTTAAAGCATTTGGAGAAACAATCATTATGAAAGAAAGCCATTCTCAAAAAGTTGTTGGACTTCCACACAATGAACATTGTACCTACTTTGGTAGCTCAGGGGTTTTATAAAAAAAGGATAAAAATAGGTCTTGAGTGGTAGAAAACATTGTGGGAAAAGGAGAAAATGTTTCCATTACTTTTTCCTTTTCCTACAATTTTTTCGAAAAGCCTTCTTTCTAAGGAGTGTTAAAAGATGGGATTGTATGCTATGTGTTAGAACAAAGAATTTGCATTTAACCCTCTACCAAACAATCCCTGGTTTTTACGACCCAGAGGAAGCAGCCTTCTGAAAACATCGCAGGAAAAGGAGAAAATGCTGGTAACCAGCATTTTCTCCTTTTCCCAAAATTTTTTCTACACATCTAAAGTAAAGTTTCAGTTTTTGAATCACGTTTATATTGTCGTCTGCCGAATTTGGACAAATCTAAAAATTTGTCGTTAGGTAAAACCTAGAGCACTTGTGAGAAAATAGAAACTACTGGTAACCAGCATTTCCTCCTTTTCTCACAAAGTTTTCTAGAGCTTTCTTTCTTATGATAATCAAAACTCAAGGTTGTTTGGTAATGTGTTAATTTAAGATGTCCACAATGTCTACAATTATGCATTTTTTCTTCCATTTAAGACTTTCACTGATAAACATAATATATATTATGTAAAAAAGACTAAGGAGAGTTGACACATAATTTATTTTACTAGATGACAGAATTGTAGACTTACTCACTTTGAAAGCATTAGCAGATCACAAATAAAATGTCAATGAAATATGAAATTTGTCTCTCATCTAAAGAAAGGAAACTTGGAAAGGGAGAAAATGCTGGTTACCAGCACTTTTTCTATCTTTCCACAATGTTTTCAAAAGTTTTTTTATAGTGAAATGCTTAATTCAGGACTGTGTGGTAATAGATTGAAATTCACAACACTTACTCACCATGTTTATAAAATGTGCCATTTTAATAAAAAATTTTGAAATTTAGTAATTGTTACTTCTTCAAAACATTTGTCCTGATGAAAATGGAAATAAAATGTAAGTGAAAAATTTAGACTCTGGTTAGCCTGCAGTCAGATTTATGAAAGTGGATGCTTTTCCCTTTTCCAGAGAAACCTTTAATAGCTAACATTTGTTTTACTGACAAGTAATACGTGGGTAAAAATGGAACACATTTGCACAGAAAGATTAATTATTAACCCTGTCCCAAACAACAAATTTTAGACTCTTCTCAATTGAAAGGGCTTGCAGACGATAATTTTAAGTTTCACTCATTACAAGCAATTTCTCCTTTCCCACAGTATTTTCAAAAGATTTGTATGGCAGACAAGTAAAAACCAGAGCTTGTTTGGGAAAGGGTTAATTAAAACTTAAAAGTTTTCAAATGCATTATTTCCAAGAGGAGTTGACAGTTGGCATTGCAGGATAAAGGTTCAAATCTTTACCAGACGACAAAATTTCAGACCTTTGTCAAAATTGTATCTGCAGATGACAAGTTCACTTTGTTAAATAATGACTGCTCTGCATTCATAATTCTGTTGAAAAGTACGTGTATCATCACCATTTTGTTGGATGAGTTCAATACCATTCTAAGTGCCTATACAATGTACATGTATAGGCACTTAGAATGGTTCTGCACTCACTCATCAATTTACTCAGAGTCCTTATCTACTAATGGGGGCCAAAATAAAACCAACATTACACACAACTGGAAGATGTGATTAATGTGCTTCCAAAAAGTGATAGGCACTTTAGAAGACAAAATGACCCACTGCTTCAAGCGCCCCGTGAGCCTTTCAACATGAATTCTGACACAAGCAATAGAAACAGATTCAACAAGATTCTGTATTTGCATTTGGTCTTTATTGCTCAAGAAATGTGGCGTTACAAGTCTAATTTTATGTTTTGCAAGAGACTCCCGTCCTGTAAATCCACGGTCTGCCATGATGGCATCTCCCTCCTGAAGTTTTTCAACCAATCCACTATCAAAAATTATCTGATTGTCAGAAATAATCCCTTCGAAAAGATCTGAAACGAATGTCGGAATTCCATTTGGACTTATACCAATGAGGTCTTTCAACGTGTTGCAACTCTTGTACGTGGAGTAAGTTGCTGCCTGTACTTCAAAGTCAGATGGTCTTTCCAGTGATATTTCTGTACAGTCAATTATAATCTGTACATCCTGGTAAATTTCCTTGAATATATTTGGACTGTTACGCCTTATTTTTCCCCTTGACATCCAAATGTCTAAACTACACAAGACACTGTGCATAAAGTTCACCCATGTAATAAATATGCGTGACACATGGATTTCACTAATACCAAACCTCTCTGCCAGATCCAAGTTGGCAGAGCCTTGCCTTAGTTTCACTAGGGTCATGAACATTTCATCCATTGGAATAAGTGTTCTCTTTCTGCCACATTTCAAACTGTCTCCATCTTTAGTGGTTGAGTTATTTGTGCCCCAGTACTGTAAACATTTTGCCTCCTGCTCCAGCATATTATGATAGAATGTCATCAAAGCCTGGTAGGAGTAAAATCCTGTCCAAAAACCTAATGTCCGAATCACTTCCCTCAAACCTTTTTAGGAAAAATCTGTCATAATGTCTTAACTCAACCACACAGTCCAACTGCTCTTCCACATTCATAAGCAATTTGGTCACAACAATCAGCAGGGCTTGTAATTCCCTTATACTGTTTGGATCGGGGTCAGAATCTTGGGAGGATAATTTGTTTAGAATATTTTGGAGCAGATGTTGAAGTTTGTCTTTTACTATTACCGTACTACCCTTTTGGTTTTTGCAGGCTTTTTCCTGAAATACAAAATTATGATTTGGAATATAATAGTCTTAAAGGCACAAGTCTTTTTGACTTGATTTTGTTCCTTAACCCTTTACTCCATAGATACTCATTTCTACTCATTGCTTGCAGGAGCCTATGGAAAACATTGTGGCAAAAGGTGAAATTGCTCGTGACAAGCAATTTCACCTTTTGTCACAATGTTTTCTATGCTGTCAAAAGGTAACATATACACATAAGAAACGGCTTCATCCTTGTTGTTATTTAGGGTCAATTAGAGATACCACAGAAATGCCTTATGGGGTAAAGGGTTAACCAGCTGTTTTTTTAGGTATTTGTTCATCTTGCCAAAGCAAAGAATGCAGGTCTTTTATGAACCTATCAAAAACTGAGGAGTGAAAAAGGGAGAAAATGCTTGTGTTCTGTATTTCCTCCTTTTTCCATACTTCTTTCTCCTGTAGGAGAAACAAACTTCATACTTTTGATAACATTTGTAATCTGCAACCAAAACTAAAACTTTGTACGATGCTAGGGCTCTGAAATGCTATGCTACAGTCTTGCCAGTTTTTCTCAACCACAATGCAAGATAACATCATGGGTTATAAATGTTACAAAATTTATTCTAAATCTTAAAACATTGACAATTTAAAGTTAACTTTGGGAAAAGACAAAAATACTTGTACCAGTAACCACAAAGTTTTCAACCCTACAAGATGCATATTTTGTGTAACATTTTAACTGTTATTTACAGACTCTTTCATAAAAATTTCTTGCCTGGTAAAGAGTTAAGAAAAAGACAATATTATAACCTGAGCATTTGGCAGTCCGACTGTCTCTAACAACAAATGATTTTCATCTGCGATTGTAGATTCATCCAAGCTTACTGTATATGATGTTCTCTCCACATTTAAGGTACTGATATTTGCCTGAAATAGACAATACAGTATGAAAAGAAAAAATTACACCTTCATGTGGACCAAAAGATAGTGGAGGCTCCGAGTTAAAGCGTCACTGGATACACTATGTTTTTTATTGGAGTGTCCTGGGCAAGACACTTCAGAGCACCAGCCTTGTACTACAGAAACCCAGGAAATACATGAATATGTGATACCAGTTAAACAATCCTTCAATCAAGTAAACTACACCATCAAGATCAAGGGTAATATTTTAGACAAAATATTGTGAAATAGCAAGAGACAGACTGAATCCTTTCAATGTTAGGCCAGTGGACTACCCTCTTTAAACTAGTCCTAATTCAAAGCACTTGCAGATGACAAATTAAAGGTAACTAAAAAATCAAAATTGTTTTGGGAAAGGTGGAAAACCTTTTGGGAAAAGGAGAATAATTATGCCGGTAACCAGCATTCAAAATCTTTCGACAACACCCCTTCCAAGCGCGGATCCAGATATCTTTCTCAGGGGGGGGTCCCACCGAAAACACACTTGTCTTATTATATGATACTTTGGTTTACGGATTTCAGTGGATGTAAGCCGTTTACAAGAAAAGTCAACGTTTCCAGTTCTAACCATGAGGAAGTCTCCACATTTAGAACCTTTCTTTTTTAAAGTTATGGCTGTATTTTACATAAATGCTGTGCAATATCAAACCAGTACCATTTCACGAATCCGGCAACCGCATTATTGCCAAAATTCCAGGGGTGTCCGGACCCCCAGTCCCCCCCTCTGGAGCCGCCCATGCCTTCGTTGGGTCGTTACAAGGTAGGATTGTGTGGTAAAGAGTTAAGCCAATACCAGCTCTTAACAACCATATGGAAGAAGCATTTTGAAAACCAGATGGGAAAAGGAGAAATGCTGTTAAACAGCATTTTCTCCTTTTCTCACAATGTTTTCTATAGGAGTGGCAACATAAATCATCATTTGGTATGATGTGTTGTCTGCAAATGCTTTGAATGTGGTCCATTTAAAAACTTTGTTGTTTGGTAAAGAACTAAGCTGATTTGCTGTTAGTTTGTTTGATTGAACTTTAATCTTAGTAAGTTGTGGGTTGTGATTTTAACCCTTGACCAAACAACAGACAATATTTGACACATCCAACTTTGCCGATGACATATTTGTCACTGACAGGTATGAAAACATTGTGGGTTAAGGAAAATTTGTTGGTTACTATAATCTTTTCAAAATGTTTCTTTCACATGGTCGTTTTAAAGTCGGGCTCGTTTGGTAAAAAAAAAATGATTGGTTGGTTATTGTCCAAAATATGCATCCATTTGCATCTATTGATTTAAAAGAATATGGTATACCTGTGTATCAAAGTCTTTTTGTCATCCTCTTTTCTCTTGCTGTACTTCCGTCTTCACCAGTTTTCTGTCTTTTCCTGTAAGACTGAGGCTGAACCATTTTGAATGATCTGAATTTCGGTCTTGCAGGGTCAGATCTGTTGTTATACGTGTACATTACTTTCTCCCAATCTTGCGACCATGGAAAGATTGTAGGACAAGAGTCATCATATGTCTTGCGTCCATTAACAAAGTGGAGACTGCACACGCTGGTCCATTGAGACTCAGTTCGCAAGTTTTCGTTCCGAATCAGCCTTATCCAAGTCTATCTTTCACCCGTTCCTTTCTTGGGAAGCCGATAAAAAGGTAGGTTACCTTTAGATTCAGCAGTACACAAAGGAACACAATAATTTACTCGAGGCATGGTGAAAATGCAGCGCGACTGATATTTGTTTACCAGAGTGACATCATAGGGGTAGAGGTCTGATTGGTCGATTAATACGTGCGCACGTAATAGTTATTACGTGCGCACGTATTAGTTAATACGTGCGCACGTATTAGCTAATACGTGCGCACGCAATAGTATTACGTGCGCACGTATTAGTTAATACGTGCGCACGTATTAGCTACTGCGTGCGCACGTAATACTATTGCGTGCGCACGTATTAACTAATACGTGGGCACGTAATAACTAATACGTGCGCACGCAATAGTATTACGTGCGCACGCAGTAGCTAATACGTGCGCACGTATTAACTAATACGTGCGCACGTAATACTATTGCGTGCGCACGTATTAACTATTTCGTGGGCACGTAATAACTATTACGTGCGCACGTAGTATAAAATATATCTTCCATGTCACTTTTGTGCCACCGTAGTATATATATAAATATATGTTGTCTGTAATAGGGTAGAAAATATTGTTGAAAAAGGAAAAATGCTGGTATCCAGCATTTTCTCCTTTTCCAACAATGTTTTCCAAAGGCTTCATTCTCTGTGTCTTTTACAGTCGGCATTGTGAGGTAAAGGCTTAAAGGTCCATTTCCACCAGTCATTTTATTGCTTAGTGTGGCAATGTAACTTATTGTAAAATCATAAATGATACATGCCACATATATATTTAGAGTGAATCTTTTAGGGTGATCCCTAGGAAATTTTGAGTAGTATATTTAGCTGTAGTGTCATTAAGTGAACTTCAGAGTTAGTTAAAATGACATTCTTGACATCAAAGGTCACAAGTATACAATGGTATTAAATTAGCTCCTAAAATGAAAAACTTGAAAACCTAATTGTTCCAAACTAAAAAGCTTCGAACTGTAACCTCATCTGGTTTAAATAAAAGATCATCTAGTGCGCCACTGCCCAGTCACCAGCCGATAGAGCTCAGTAGGTAGAGCGTAGGACTTTTGAACACAATGCCCTACAGGTTGTGGGTTCGAATCCCCGGCTGGCCAGCTAAAAAAAATTACTAATAGTCTTTCGGATGAGACGTTAAACCGAGGTCCCGTGTGACGGTGCTACACACCGAGCACGTTAAAGAACCAGGCGGAATTCTCAGTAGTTTCGTCCTGTATCCTTGCACTATCCCCCGTAACAACTAACCATCTTCTGAGGGCGTCGCTCAGATGGGCAACCGGTAGCGACGATAAATAAACGCAAATAATCAATCAACTGCCCAGTCGTTGTAATGATACCCCTAGGGTCAAAACTGGCCTTGCCCTGGGATATTTACATGTATATATGTCCTTTTATAGTGACCATCTTCATAATAAAAAAATGAATTGCATAGAGCTGTGTTATTTGGTATACAGCATAGTTTCGGTAAAGTACAGCATCATCAAGCTGGCCTCTACTAAGTCTGTTCAGCTGATACCATGGGTTTCAAATAGGCCCCACCTTGGGTATACAAGTTTCACATGGTCTGTTATCGTGAATGGTTTGAAATTCTTCGTGTCCAAAACTGAAATGTTTTAATCTTTAATATCTTGTCACAGAGCTCCAGGGTGATTTTGATTTCAAAATTGAAAATATCGGTTATTCTCCACTAAACCCTATGTTGGTGGTGCTCATTAGAATCGTCTCGTCGAGACATTTTAAACATGGGGTTTCGAAGAGAAGTAATGGACTTAGAATGCCATCACTCCGTCTTATATGGAACACAGTCGTCATATAGTATCATCAAGTGGGCCTCTTCAAAGTTTATTTAAATAACGTCTGTAGAGCAAAACTTGACCTAGCCAAAGCTCACATGTTTGTATTGGGCTTTTAGATTGAAAACTTTGAAAATTTGATTCCTTAGGCTTGAGACATTTTGTAGAATTATCTAGTGGATCTCTTCAAAGTTTAAACGATGCCCACGGGATCAGAATTTGTCACAACACTAAGGGCACAAAGTTGATGAAGGCTATACTAGTATATGGGGAAAAAATGTTGTACTTAGTCAAGGGGACATATTACCTGACAGATAAGTAAGAAAGTTTATATTCACTTTATCTGCTGTACATGGACAGTTCGAAAAAGGAAACAAGTAGGTTATTGGAATAAGTCTCTGAAATACCTGGTTCTCTAGAGGCCACACTCTCAGTGTAATACATATTAACTCTTTACCATACGACAAAATTTTAGACTGGTTCAAGTTGAAAGTATTTACAGACGACAAAATAAAGGTGGCTGAAAACTTGAAATTTGTTCTGGAAAGGGTAGAAAACACTGCGGGAAAAGGAGAAAATGCTGGTTACTAGCATTTTCTCCTTTTCCCACTGTGTTCTCAAAAGGCTTCTTTCTCAGGGGCGTCAAAAGTAGGGATTGTGTGGTAATGGGTTAAAGGATGTTTGTTTTGAGAATATCTCAGCAGACAGGATTGAAACTTCTGTCAATAATACATATAATTAGTCAGAATGTTTGTCTTGATAATGTCTTGTAAGGGTTTTAAAATGGGTAACCTTAGATCACAAAATAGGTCACCTATAGAATCTCAGATAAAACTTGACTGTCCTTTAAAATCTAAATTTTACAATTCGTTGATCAGAAAGTTCTATCTTGAGTACCCTATGATTCAGTTATACAGGTGAGCGGTTCGAGGCCATCATGACCCTCTTGTCTGGATCTCTGACTATTGTCAAATATTGATCTATAAACAAAACGTTATGTTTTCTCTTTTTCTTAGAGAGAGAGACAGAGAAAGAGATTGAGTTTGATTGACCGCCCCCCCCCCTCTTTTTTTCAGGAGAAGTGCAACGTTTTCGTTCTGGATTTTAACCTTTCAGAATTTTTCCCTAATTTATAATACCCTTTTCACAGTCCTAGCCTCATACCATAGTCCCATAGAACCATAGGCTCACTGTCCTTTATTCTGCATAACAACATAATCTATGAAAACAAAACGGATTTCAAAAGTTTCTTTCACTGACATACATGTATCTACATTATTTAACTCACGTAAACAAGTATTTTCCCAATGCGGTTTACCTTGACCTATTTTTTTGAGTACGCATGCGCGAAATCTTGTCGTTCTCATTTTTGTACAGTGTTTACTAGATATGTTGAGGTATTTTGATCTTATCAGAAACTTCTCGACTACCATATACATTGACATTGTGTGAGAAGTAGGCCTTCACCTTCCTATAAGCCAGGTAAGACTTTATCTGTCTTATTATGTACATGTATAATCTTTGATATGCGCGAATCGGATTAATTCATGGATGTACAGTAGGGCCACTGTATTGCCGCTATTTATCATTTTATGATTGATTGATCATTTTGATTAATTGTAATTTGTACGTACAGGTATATGCATGTATGAAGCGCCGGTAGGCCTATATACTGTTTTGGCAATATTTTACGTGTACAGGTATATATGATAAATGGTATATTATGATTATAAAATCTATAGATTCTTCATGTCACAGGAATTTGACATTCTGTAACTAAAATGAATGATAAAATATCTCCCCTACATATTAAGTATTAAACTAGTGTTTATATTATATGGTTGAACTAATATTCTATAGAGTGAGGGTACGCTGTTTTGATATAGACTCGGTATAGACTCTAAAGAGCGAGGGTACGGTATGACAAAATGGAAACGCTGGCATATGTAGAAATATGTATCATATAGAAGATCTGCAGATCAAAATTAAAATTTAAATATCGTCCTAGATATCTGCAAATTAAGAAGAAAATGCCAATATTCAAGTTATTAAAATTGAACTACTTTATGCCAACTTTAATATCATTGCGCTAAAGCCCGGGACCTTTCGGAAGTAGATTAATTTATCAATTTCATTGACAGGCGTCTTCTTCTGAAAAGGACTGTTAATACACTTGAAATTACGTTTTTCAGCCCGTCTGGCGTTTTTTGCGATAAAAGAGCATATAAAGATTGCTTTGTCTGTTTGTATGTGGTTAGGACAGAGAACGTAGTGATGATGTAGTCTACTCCAACGTGTTAAGCTATCTAGAAAGCAGTATAAACTGTAAAGCGTTTAGGTACATAAACAATATAAGCATGTTTAAAATTTTAAAAAAAATGCATGTTTCCCTTTTGACAGCGACAAAATGAATCGGCTAAAGCTTAATTGATAGTGTCCATGGTTGAGAGATAGAGCGTCTGCCACATAACCAAAGGGACTGGAGTTCAAGACACAGGAGCGGGGTTTTTTAAGTTTGGGATCTTTCATTGATCAACATATCCGGGTTAAGTACTGGTGTAGTTCCCAGGAAGCAGAATCAAGAGAGATTTGGATAATTTGTACAAACTTGTTTTTAAATCGCTGATAAATATATATGTTTAGTTGTTTTATGACCGAAATATGTTTAACATGCGCTTTAACCCATTACCACACACTACCTACTTCTGATGACCCTGATAAAGAAGACTTTAGAAAACATTGTGGGAAAAGGAGAAAATGATGGTAACAAGCAATTTTTCTCGTTCCCACATGAAGACTCTAAAGAGTTTAGGTACATACACAACAGAAATGAAGACTCTAAAGAGTAAAGGTACATACACAGCGGATATGACAATCCTAAAGAGTAAAGGTACATACAGAACAGAAATGAAGACTCTAAAGAGTAAAGGTACATACACAGCAGATATGACGATCCTAAAGAGTGAAGGTACATACAGAACAGAAATGAAGACTCCAAAGAGTTAAGGTACATACACAGCGGATATGACGATCCTAAAGAGTGAAGGTACATACAAAACAGAAATGAAGACTCCAAAGAGTAAAGTACATACACAGCGGATATGACGATCCTAAAGAGTAAAGGTACATACAGAACAGAAAAGAAGACTCTAAAGAGCGAAGGTACATACAGAACAGAAATGAAGACTCCAAAGAGTTAAGGTACATACACAGCAGATATGACGATCCTTAAGAGCGAAGGTACATACAGAACAGAAATGAAGACTCCAGAGAGTAAAGGTACATAAACAGCAGATATGACGATCCTTAAGAGCGAAGGTACATACAGAACAGAAATGAAGACTCCAGAGAGTAAAGGTACATACACAGCAGATATGACGATCCTAAAGAGCGAAGGTACATACAGAACAGAAATGAAGACTCTAAAGAGTAAAGGTACATACAGAACAGAAAAGAAGACTCTAAAGAGCGAAGGTACATAAAGAACAGAAATGAAGACTACAAAGACTTAAGGTACATACACAGCAGATAATGACGATCCTAAAGAGTGAAGGTACATACAGAACGGAAATGAAGACTCCAAAGAGTTAAGGTACATACAGAACAGAAAAGAAGACTCTAAAGAGTGAAGGTACATACAGAACGGAATTGAAGACTCCAAAGAGTAAAGGTACATACAGAACAGAAAAGAAGACTCTAAAGAGCGAAGGTACATACAGAACGGAATTGAAGACTCCAAAGAGTAAAGGTACATACAGAACAGAAAAGAAGACTCTAAAGAGCGAAGGTACATACAGAACGGAAATGAAGACTCCAAAGAGTTAAGGTACATACACAGCGGATATGACGATCCTACAGAGCGAAGGTACATACAGAACAGAAATGAAGACTCCAAAGAGTAAAGGTACATACACAGCAGATATGACGATCCTAAAGAGCGAAGGTACATACAGAACAGAAATGAAGACTCCAAAGAGTAAAGGTACATACACAGCAGATAATGACGATCCTAAAGAGCGAAGGTACATACAGAACAGAATGAAGACTCCAAAGAGTTAAGGTACATACAGAACAGAAAAGAAGACTCTAAAGAGCGAAGGTACATACAGAACGGAATTGAAGACTCCAAAGAGTAAAGGTACATACAGAACAGAAAAGAAGACTCTAAAGAGCGAAGGTACATACAGAACGGAAATGAAGACTCCAAAGAGTTAAGGTACATACACAGCGGATATGACGATCCTAAAGAGCGAAGGTACATACAGAACGGAAATGAAGACTCCAAAGAGTAAAGGTACATACACAGCGGATATGACGATCCTAAAGAGCGAAGGTACATACAGAACGGAAATGAAGACTCCAAAGAGTGAAGGTACATACAGAACAGAAAAGAAGACTCGAAAGAGCGAAGGTACATACAGAACAGAAATGAAGACTCCAAAGAGTGAAGGTACATACAGAACAGAAAAGAAGACTCCAAAGAGCGAAGGTACATACAGAACAGAAATGAAGACTCCAAAGAGTTAAGGTACATACACAGCAGATATGATGATCCTAAAGAGTGAAGGTACATACAGAACAGAAATGAAGACTCCAAAGAGTAAAGGTACATACACAGCAGATATGACGATCCTAAAGAGTGAAGAAAACAGAAATGAAGACTCTAAAGAGTTAAGGGACATACAAAACTCTTTAGAGTCTTCATTTCTGTTTTGTTTGTACCTTTACTCTTTAGGATCGTCACATCTGTTGTGTACATACCTTAACTCTTTAGAGTATTCATTTCTGTTTTGTATGTACTTTTACTCTTTAGGATCGTTATATCTGTTGTGTATGTACCTTAACTCTTTAGAGTCTTCATTTCTGTTTTGTATGTACCTTTACTCTTTAGGATCGTCATATCTGTTGCGTATGTACCTTAACTCTTTAGAGACCTCACAGCTGTTGTGTTTGTACCTTAACTCTTTAGAGTCTTCATTTCTGTTTTGTATGTATCTTTACTCTTAAGGATCGTTATATCCGCTGCGTATGTACCTTTGCTCTTTAGAGTCTTCAGTTCTGTTCTGTATGTACCTGTACTCTTAAGGATCGTCATATCCGCTGCGTATGTACCTTTGCTCTTTAGAGTCTTCAGTTCTGTTCTGTATGTACCTTTACTCTTTCGGATCGTCATATCCGTTGCGTATGTACCTTTACTCTTTAGAGTCCTCTCAGCTGTTGTGTATGTACCTTTACTCTTTACACTCTTCTTTTCTGTTCTGTATGTACCTTTACTCTTTAGGATCGTCATATCCGCTGTGTATGTACCTTTACTCTTTAGAGTCTTCTTTTCTGTTCCGTATGTTCCTTTACTCTTTAGGATCGTCATATCCGCTGCGTATGTACCGTTACTCTTTAGAGTCTTCTTTTCTGTTCCGTATGTACCTTTACTCTTTAGGATCGTCATATCCGCTGCGTATGTACCTTTACTCTTTAGAGTCTTCTTTTCTGTTCCGTATGTACCTTTACTCTTTAGGATCGTCATATCCGCCTCGTATGTACCTTTACCCTTTAGAGTCCTCTCAGCTGTTGTGTATGTACCTTAACTCTTAAGAGTCTTCACTTCTGTTTTCTATGTACCTGTACTCTTTAGGATCGTCATATCTGTTGTGTATGTACCTTAACTCTTTAGAGTCTTCACTTCTGTTTTGTATGTACCTTTACTCTTTAGGATCGTCATTTCTGTTGTGTATGTACCTAAACTCTTTAGAGTCTTCATGTGGGAACGAGAAAAATTGCTAGTTACCATCATTTTCTCCTTTTCCCACAATGTTTTCTAAAGGCTTCTTTATCAGGGTCGTCAGAAGTAGGTAGTGTGTGGTAATGGGTTAAAGCGGCTGTTAAACATATTTCGGTCATAAAACGACTAAACATATATATTTATCAGCGATTGAAAAACAAGTTTTGACAAATCATCCAAATCTCTCTTGATTCTGCTTCCTGGGAACTACACCAGTACTTAAGCCGGATATGTTGATCAATGAAAGATCCCAAACTTAAAAAACCCCGCTCCTGTGTCTTGAACTCGAGTCCCTTTGGTCATGTGGCAGACGCTCTATCTCTCAACCATGGACACTATCAATTAAGCTTTAGCCGATTCATTTTGTCGCTGTCAAAAGGGAAACATGCATTTTTTAAACTTTAAACATGCTTATATTGTTTCTTTATTCTTTAGACTCTTTATTTCTGTTTTGCATGTACCTAATCTCTTTAGATTCTGCGTTTCTGTTTTGTTGTACCTAATCCCTTTAGAGTTGTCATCATTGTTGATGTGTATGTACCTTAACTCTTTAGGGTCTTTTTTCTGTTTTGTATGTACCTTAACTCTTTAGGATCGTCATATCTGTTGTGTATGTACCTTAACTCTTTAGAGTCTGCATTTCTGTTTTGTATGTACCTTTACTCTTTAGGATCGTCATATCTGTTGTGTATGTACCTTAACTCATTAGAGTCTTCATTTCTGTTTTTTATGTACCTTTACTCTTTAAGATATTCATATCTGTTGTGTATGTCCCTTAACTCTTTAGAGTCTTCATTTCTTTTCTGTATGTACCTTTACTCTTTAGGATCGTCATATCTGTTGTGTATGTACCTAAACTCTTTAGAGTCTCCACTTTGGTTTTATATGTACCTAATCGCTTTAGAGTCTTCATTTCTGTTTTGATGTACCTATTCCCTTTAGAGTTGTCATCATTGTTGATAGGAACCTTATCTCATTACAGTCTTTATCATTGTTGTGTACGCACCGAATTTCTTTTAAGTCATCAAGTCTGATGTGTATGTACCTTAACTCTTTAGAGTCTTCATTTCTGTTTTGTATGTACCTTAACTCTTTAGAGTCCTCACAGCTGTTGTGTTTGTACCTTAACTCTTTAGAGTCTTCATTTCTGTTTTGTATGTACCTTAACTCTTTAGTTTGTGAAGAAGACTCTAAAGAGTTTAGGTACATACAAAACAGAAATTATTCTAAAGAGATTAGGTACATAGATAACCATAATGCCGACTCTGAAGGGATTAGGCACATAGGCAACAGTGTTTTCTAGTCTTTCTGATTCAAATTTGAATCAATTTTTACAGCTTTAATTTTGCGAAATTTTAAATTTGTATAAGGCTTGCCAGTATTAATGTTTTTTTTAATGTTTTCATGTCGTATTAATATGTCCCAATATAACTCTTTACCAAACAAGTCTGAGTATTTTAGGTCTGATAACCAAGAGAAAGAAGCGTGAAAATCGCAAAATCATTGCGGGAAAAGAAGACAGTGCTGGTAACCAACAGTTTCTCCTTTTCCATAACGTTTACTACACTTCAAAGACAATCCTGTCATTTGATATACATCTATCATAATTTGTCATCTGCAAATGCTTTCAGTATAGATAAATATAAAATATGACCATCACAGGGACGTAGGAAACAATTCAAGATGGGGGGGGGGGGGTGCTAACTCGTATTTTATGGAAAATTTTGCGTCGATTGAAACTATCCGCGACAAATGGTAATTTGAATTACCATGATTGTCAAAATCATTTGGGGGGGGGGGGGGCTTACCCCTTCCCTCCCCCCCCCCCCCCCCCCCCCCCCCCCTGTTCCTACGGGCCTGCATCAGGTAACGAGTTAATTCTCTTCAAAACGAGAAAATTTAAGACATGTCGACATCGAAAGCATAAATTTGCAAATGACATTTGAAATGTTATTCAATTTTTTTTTTAAATTTGTCTTTCAAAAGGTAGAAAACATTGCGGGAAAAGAAAAAAATGCTGGTTACCAGCATTTTATTCTTTTCCCACACTGTTTTTAAAAACCTTCTTTTTCGGGATCGTTAAGAGTCGACCTACGGTATGGTTTGTATAGAATTAGAAAACTTGTTGGCAATGACTTTATATATATGTATACTACATGTCCTTTTTCTGCCCATATAGATTCTAGTCATCAGTACGAACACATTTAATTAAAAGCATACATGTAGATCTATAATGAGTTTGAAATCCAAAGACCTAAAAAACTTAGAAAATGACACTTGCTACATTTCGGATTTCTACTATTTTTGAAGACTAGTCTATTAACTCTTTAGCAGACAATTTCGACTTTTCGCATTTAGCAAACCGATGGAAAAAGTCTGTTTGAAAACATTGTGGAAAAAAGAGAAAATACAAGAAACAGCATTGTCTCGTTTTCTCACTATGTTTTCTAGCCTATCATACAAATTCTGTCATTTTAAACTGAATTAAATTGTTGTCTGCGAATCCTTTTGATTTGGACAAGTCGTTCTCGTGTGAGTTGAACTAAAATTCCAAAGCGTTTGAATCAGTTTCAAGCTACAAACATACGGGATATTCCGGCAAAATTTAAGCCGGAACTACTTTAACCCTCGCTCGTTCTACCGCTGTGTACCTTCACGCGATGGATTATTAGATCCACGATATTATATAGGGGAGATTTTTTTTTCATATTTTATCATTTATTTTGGTTATAGAATGTCAAATTCCTGTGTTCATGTATACAGTATATATTTGGTTAACCCTTTAACAGATAACAAAATTTTAGCCTTGTGCAAATTAAAAGCATTTGCAGATGACAGTTTCAGTATGGTTCATATGATGTAATTTTTCTATCGAATGATAGTGTAGAAAACATTGTAGGAAAAGGAGAAAATGCTGGTTACCAGCATTTTCTTCTTTTCCAACAATGTTTTCAAAAGGCTTCTTTTCTAGGAGTATCAAAAGTTGTCATTGTGTACTAAAGGGTTAAATCATTAACACTAACAGAGTGCAAAATTATATTCTTGGTGGATATTAACCCTTTCCCAAACGACAAAATTTTAGACTGGTCCAAATCGGAAGCATTTGCTTTAAAATATAGGTTACTCAAAAATTGAAAATTGTTCCCAGCAGGGTAGAAAACATTGTGGGAAAAGGAGAAAATGCTGGATACCAGCATTTTCTCCTTTTCCCTCAATGTTTTCAAGAGGCTTCAATCTCAGGGTCGTGTAAACCGGGGATTGTTTGGTAAAGGGTTAAAAGTAGTTCAGGAATTTTTCGTCAGACTCGCTGAGTTTCTTATGAACTTATGTGAGTGTCATTTGACCCCTTCAAATGAATAAATCTCAGAGCTCCAGATTAGAGGGAGTGATTGTATCTTTAATCCATTATTTCTTCTCCAAACCCTATGGTGTGGGTATTCATTAGAATTGTCTTGATGAGACAATTCTAATGAGTACCTATAGCATAGGGATTTTTGGCAAGTAATTAATATTTTCAATTTTGAAATGAAAATCACTCCCTCTGTCTGGAGCTGAGAAATATGAAAGAAGGCAGACACATTGTTCTTGGTACCTTCCATCTGAATGGTTGCTCTGATGTTATTTTTGTGAACCAGGGTCTCCACATATTTCTAGTAGAGAAACCCCCCAAAAAAAAACCATCGGAGCTAGTCCCCGAATCGGGTGTAGATTTTTGGGGGATTATCTAGATAATTTGGGCATCCATATTTAAAAAAAAAAGATTGTGGTAAAAAAAACACACCGGCTATTACAGACAGCACAAATGAAATCTGGCTTAACTCCTTACTAAATGACAAAGTTTTGGATTTGTCCAAATAGAAAGCATTTGCAGATGACAAACCAAATGAGAATCAAAAATTGAAATTTGATTTGGATTTCAGCGTTTTCATCTGGTTTCCCATCGTTGTTTCTGAAACCTTTTATCTGTTGGTCATAAATCCTTGGGTTATGTGGTAAAGGCTTTTAAAACTCTCTACCACACATTCACAACTTTTAAGGACACTTTAAAAAAAAGCCTTTTAAAAAATTGTAAGAAAAAGAGAAAATGCTAGTAACCAGCATTTTCTCCTTTTTCTACTATGTTTTCTACTCTTCTGAAGTCAAGATTCAATTTTAGAGTCACATAAATGATTTTGTTGTCTACAAATGCTTTCAATTTAAAGAAGTTGAAAAATTTGTTGTTTGGTAAAGAGTTAACACTTTACCACACAATTCCAAGTTTTAACAAGCCTGAAGAAGGAAGCTTTTGAAAACGTTGTGGAAAAAAAAAAATGCTGGTAACCAGCATTTTTTTCTTATCCCACAATGTTTTCTTCTATTTCCAATACAAATTTTGATTCAGGAGTCAAATTTATTTTGTCGTTTGCAAATACTTTCACATTGAACTGGTTTTAAAGGTGGGTATTTAGAGTTTTCACATCATACCAAATTGAAAAGTATATTTATCACTGAATTTATATGAAAAAACAATACAATAATCAAGAATCATAAGATTTCAAAAAAGAATTTTTTTTGGTGGTATTCCCTTAAAAGGCTACGTAGCCTCTTAGGCTATTTTTAGATTTCCCGCCAAAAATCAAAAAACATTGTGGGAAGGTTAAGTGAGTAGCATGTGACTAATGACTTAAATTCCATAACATAACAAACATGTAATTATTTTCCAAATGTCTAGAACTATGAACGCTACGTTTGGAGCTTCGTCTATATATTTTCGGTATGTAAATGAGCGAGTAGCTGATGTAAAAATAGACGGTGTTTCCCTTCATTGTTGACCTGGGCTGTAGTAAATCTCTAATTTCTCTTGTTGTCGGATGGTTTTCGACAACTGCGGTTTTATGAATGAAAATTATAGGCTTTGGGAGTATCAGGACACTTTTTTTCATCTTTGTAAAAAATTCTGAAGGGCCACCTTTAAACTCTGTCATTTGGTAAACAGTTAACTCATTGATCAAGAGGGAGATATGCCGTATTGTTTTTATCTTTTAAAACACAACAGAAATTTAGATTTCAAAGAAACAGCATTTGTGGCTGACAATATAACTCGCGATCACATTATGATATTTTGCCTTTTAAAGAGTCAGAAACATTGCGGGAAAATGAGAAGTGAATATTTATTTCTTTTTTTCACAATGCTTAAAAAGCTTTGTACTAGAGTTGTGAAAACTTGGAATTATGTGGTAAAGGGCTGAATTTTGAGAGTCATCTGTGACTCCCTAGGTAGAACTTCGGGGATCACTCACAATTTTTTCAAAATGCTTCTTTTACAAGAGTATTAAAAGTTGAGATTGTGTGGTAAAGGGTTTAAGTACAGATTTATACAGTAATACAGGCAAGATGACAGATGTCACACAGAATGATGACCTGCTCTAGACTTATTCAGTGTAAACAAGAGACAAAAAATTCAGAGATAATGAAGGATTTGTAATGCTTCTACAGCTCTTAACATAATGATTTGCAAGATATAGTAATTGAATCAGTCTGTCAAATGTCATGTTTCAATTCTGTCTTATGTTTTGTCACGGCAAACATGATTTATTAATTTTGTTACTTCAGCTTTTCACTTTCTGCATCAAATAAGTAGAAATGCAGACTTTCTGGAAGGGGGTTGCATTACCTTATTGTGTTATTATCTATGATTTCTATTGCTGTAATGTTTTTTTGGAAGATGAAGATAATTTAAATACATGTATGTTTTTGCTAGAAAACAGAATTTTAGTCCAGTCCGTATTGGTCAAGGGAAAGAATAACAAACTTTAAAGGTGGCCCTTCAGATTTTGGGACGGAAATTTTACAAAAATGCAAAAAAATCATCCTTATACTCCCAAAGCCTTTTAATTTGCTTTCATAAAACCCCAGTAGTCGAAAACCATCCGACAACACGAGAAATTAGAGATTTATTACGGAACAGGTTGACACCAGCGGGAGACACGTTCTATTTTTAGATTATCAATTCTCTCATTTAAATACAGGAAAACACAGACACAGTTTCAAACATCCGTCTGAAGAAGACAGTATGGAAAATAGTTATTACATGTTTGTTATGTAATGGAATTTAAGCGTTATTAGTCACGTGCCAGTCACTTGACACTCCCACAATGCTTTATTGATTTTTGGCGCGAAATCTAAAAATAGCTTAAAAGGCTACGTAGCCTTTTAAGGGAATACCATCAAAAAAAAATTTTTTTTGTAATCTTCTGAATCTTAATT
The DNA here is from genome assembly GCA_943736015.1 of Tridacna crocea. Taxonomy (NCBI): domain Eukaryota; kingdom Metazoa; phylum Mollusca; class Bivalvia; order Cardiida; family Cardiidae; genus Tridacna; species Tridacna crocea. The sequence goes on from OX031063.1 coordinate 48,833,329, forward strand.
ATTGATGATCTGTATTGCTTTTTCATATAAAATTCAATGATATATATATTTTTTAATTCCCTGTGATGTGAAAATTCTAAATACCCACCTTTAATGTAGCCCTAGATACATGTAGTGAACTGATTTATTTACTGAAAAAAAAAGAAAGAATTGTTGGTAAACAAAGATGGTGGCGTTTCTTTTCCTCTTTGTTATGTAACTATTTACCAATAGACAAAATTTTAGATGTGTACAAGCATAACTCATTACCAAACGACAAAATTTTCAACTGGTCGAAATTCAAAGCATTTACAGACATCAAAATAGAAGTGACTGAAAATCTGAAATTTGTATAAGGGAGGGTAGAAAACATTGTGGGAAAAGGAGAAAATGCTGGTTACCAGCATTTTCTCCTTTTCCCACATTGTTTTCAAAAGGCCTCTATCTCAGGTTTGTAAAAACCAGGGATTGTTTGGTAAAAGGTTAAAGCATTTGCAGACAACAAAGTGTTAATCATATTTTTTATTGAATTTTTTGTTTAGAAAACTTTAGGAAAAGGAGAAAAATATCGGTTTACCTCAAAAACCTTATACATGTAACTACAGCTTATTTCAAGCTGTAGTTACAAGGTTTTTGAAGTAAACTGATGAAATTCTGGTTGCTAGAATTTTAGGAAATGCTGTTCAGCTAAACACAATTTCAGAAAAAAACAATTTTATACTGATATATCTGTGAAATAGTTTTTAAAAAAATATGGCGACTGGGAAATGCTGCCTACCTGTATAATTGATGTTTTTACACATACAATAATTTCAAATTTATCAAAAAACATCAAAAGGGGGGAAATTGTTTTGCAAAAAGTCAGTTGTGCCTTTTCCAACATGTGTTCATTGTAATTAATTAGGAACCTTACTACTCTTTACTAAACAACAAAATTTCAGACTGGTCCAAACTGAAAGCATTTGCAGACAACAAAATGAATTTGAATCAAAATTTGAAATTTAATTTGGAAAGGGAAAAACATATTGTGGGAAAAGGAGAAAGTGCTAGTTACCAGCATTTCCTCCTTTTCCAACAATGTTTTCAAAGGCTAGCTGTCTTATTCTTACTCTGGGTTGTAAAATGTCGGGATTTTGTGGTTAACAGTTTAACCTCTACCAAAAAATCACAATATCTTAACAACCCCATCTTCGCAAGCCAAGACCGACAATTCACAATGTTACTCTACCCTTGGCCGATCGAGCTTGATTTTTATGTTCACCCGATATGCTTTTTCATTGGATGCAGCCAGCTCTAACTGCAACGAATGAAATAGTTCGTAGCATTTCATCTTTGATAAAAATAGAACAAGGTCTCTAACTTTCGAATAGAAGGTAAAACATGGAAACCCAGGTGGATGTCTGCTTATCACTTCATGTGTATTCGTAAGCGGTTGTAAAATGATATTTCATTTGCTTTTAGAAATATGATGTAAAGGGGGGTAATAACCAGCATCCAATAGAGGGCGCATCGCAGGAATTTCGAAATCGGACTCAATCAGCCAAGGTAAGATCCACGTAGTGATCGTAAACTTGGTTCGCAAAGATGTAACAACCCAGAAGTAGAGAGATTTTGAAAGGCATTGGGAGAAACAGCGAAAATACCGGTAACTAGCATATTGATAGCATTCTTTGAAAGTTTAGCAACAAACTGAAAACAGTTGTATTTTTCATAATAGAAATCAACAACACAAAGGGAAAGAGTCTAAACGCTGGTTACCAAATTTTCTATTTTTTAGAGTCAGGGGTTCTACCCATGACCAAACAATCCCTGGTTTTTACAAGCCAGAGGCCTTCTGAAAACATTGTTTCCCACAATGTTTTCTACTCTTCTATAGTCAAGTTTTCAATTTTTATGTCATGTTTATTTTGTCGTCTGCAAATGCTTCAGATTTGGACAAGTAAAAAAATTTTGTCGCTTGGTAAAGAGTTAACCTTGAGACATTATATAAACTGAAATTGGATATTTGCCTATCTCATAAATTTTAGGTTCTGAAAAATGGCTTTCAAATATTTGACATATTTACGTGTGACCTTTAGGCAGAGCCCAGTAACTCAGTAGGTAATCACTGGGGCTTGAGACCAGAACTGGCAGACTCAAACCCCAAGCAAGCCCAGCTTTTTTCCAAGGGGTTGATGATAGTTGTTGTTGGTTTCCTGTGTAGCTCAGTGGTTCAAACCTCACTGGAAATACTCAGAGCCCCAGAATGATAATTGAAGTGATTTTAAATTCAAAATTGGAAATATTAATTATTCTCCACAAAACCCTATGTTATGGGCACTCATTAGAATTGTCTCATCAGCATTATTAATCGTGTACTACACAGATGCCTACTATTGGAGCTTGATTTTTGCAAGGGAATTTAATTTTCATCTAACTAGATACCTCAAATGCTGAAAAAATTAGGTTTACTTGCCAAGTGGCTTACCTATTCCAGATTTTTGTTTGAAAAGAATTTTATTGTGATTCTACCATGAACTGAATTATTAATTTCAACATTTTCAGTTGATTTTAAGAGTTTTATTAGTCTGTGGTGGACTAATCAGCAGGCAAAAAGTTATTTTATTTATAATGTTGGTCCCTAAGGACAGCATGTTTTACAATATTTCAAACTTATTGAGGGTAATGGGACATATCTTGGTCAAAAAATTCTAAAATTAACCCTGTTTTTACCCAAAATGGTAGGGGAATTGAGAAGGTTGCTTTTATGATTAGAAGAATTTTTAAAGATGTGACATGTTTAACTCATTACCACACAATCACAACTTTTAACATACCTGTATAAGAAGCCTTATGAAAACATGGTGGGAAAAGAAGAAAATGCTGGTAACCAACATTTTCTCCTTTTCCCACGATGTTTTCTTTCCCATCCTAAACATAAATCATTATTTCAAAAACATTTAACCCATTACCACACAATCCCTACTTTTGACGCCCCTGAGAAAGAAGCCTTTAGAAAACATTGTAGGAAAAGGAGTAACCAGCATTTTCTCCTTTTCCCACAATGTTTTCTACCCTTCACAAAACAAATTCCAAATTTTCAGTCACTTTTTATTTGTCATCTGCAAATGCTTTCGCTTTGGACATTCCTGAAATATTGTTGTTTGGTAATGAGTTAAGTTGTCATTAGCAAATCCTTTCAATCTGCACCAGTATAATTTTTTGTCGTTTGATAAAGAGTTAAACAGGTCTACACTGTCCGATAAGATGATAGCATTCCTGAAAACCTATCTTTGCAATAGCAGTGCTTGAATTTTTACCATCGAATTAAAAACTTCATTTCCGTTATTTAGCAGGATAAGGGTTAACAGCAACGTGTAAAATGTTGTCATCTGGTAAAGAGTTTATATATAATGATGTGTAAGGGTAGACAGAAAGGGCAAGATCATTAGCAAAATTGATAATGGATGTTTGTTACACTCTCTCCCAGTTGTTTGTGCCCATAAGCCTTATCCTTGTAAAGATGTGAAATAAAATTTTAGAGCTTATAGTAAAAGTACAAATTTTGTTATTTCAAAAGTATTTTTGGGGGGATAACGTGCCCTTATGGACAGTGTAGATCAAAGATCAGACTGCTCATTCTGTGCAGTCTGATCTTGATCTATACTGTCCACAAAAGGTCAGCGGGTTTCGTTCAGGAGCCTAAGGGTCAACTCTTCACTACAAAATTAATGGACTGTATTTTTCACAGGCTTAAAATAATCTTCCATATCACAATGAAAAATAGTTCAATTATAGGTATGAATAAATGATTAGACAGTGTAGAACATAAATCAGATTGCACTACTTATACCATCTGATCTTGATCTGTGTTGTCCACAAAATCTCAGGGTGTAGATAACGATAAGGAAAGAGTGAAAGGTTACAAAAATCAATGTTATTTCAAAATAAACAGTATGATCTGTATAATTAACTTGTTTTTGTGGATGACACTCCAGAAGAGGGCATTAGTTTTAGCTCACCTGAGTATAAAGTGCTCAAGATGAGATTGAGTGATTTTATTGTGTCCAGCATCTATATCTAGACTTAGTTGATATTCCTCCTCTTTTGTCAAACAGATTCACATTTTACTCTCTGAAGTGGCCATTTTTTCAGTCTTACGGTTATGGAAATGGTTGATAAGCATGTCTACAACCATCTTCGTGAGCCAAGGTTAGGATCACTACATGGATATTACCTTGGCGGATTGAGCACGATTACGAGATTCCCATGATAGGCCCCCTATTGGGTGCTGCTTATTATCTCCCTTTACATCACATTTCTTATAGCCGATGAAATATCATTTAACAAACCGCTTGCATGTCGTAAAAGGCGACAAAAGGGGCATCATTTTGTGTTTTATCCATTCCTCATTTATCATGTTTGTCTTGTGTTGTTCGACATGTATGTTATTTTCACCTCACATTATTGTTTACTAAGTGCGCCCAATATGACCTAAGTTGTCGACGGGCCTTAAAACACCATTCATTCATTCATTCATTAACAAACCGCTTACAAATACTATGATTCAATATGAAGTAATAACCACAAAGGTTCTTTGACATTCCATGATCAGGTGCTGGGATATAGCCTAAAACCTCTGATAATTGATTGGTGACACTGAAAATTTCTGTAAATATTGTTTGTCTATGTTTTTTTTCTGTAATAAATCATTACAGGCCCTGCACACATCCACAGAAGTATTCATGTTTACCTTCTATTTTTATCCAGAAGGTTACGACCTTGTTCTAGTTTTATCAAAGATGAAATGCTACAAGCGATTTGATTTGTGCAGTTAAAGCTAGCTGCAACCAATGAAAATGCGTATCGGGGAAATGTCAAAATCAAACTCGATCCACCAGGGGTAGAGTAGCATAGTGGATTTTCACCCTTGGCTTGCCAAGATGGTCTATAACAGCTTTGACAAGTTTGAAAATTGGTCAGCTCTGGTCAAAAAGTAGATCACAGTGTTAAATCTCAGAAAAACTTTATGTGCAGTACACTCTAGAGGCCATATTTTCAGTGCAAGGCACATGAAACTTATTTCCGATGTTATTCCTGGTAATCGTTATTTCTAAATGGTACTCTTTTTGACAAGAGGTATATAACTATGTCAAATTTCAGAAGACCATATGGGCACTCTAAAGGCCTTGCACCAGTTTGAAATGGTTACAATGAATCAAAAGTTAGGTTGCTAGTTCAAATCTCCAAACTCTAGAAAACACTCCACAATCTTCATTATTGGTCTAATGGTCTTAGAACTTCAAATTCTTTTCTTGATAACACCTTAGATGAGTATGCATGTGGGTCTTCTTGGATGAAAAAGAACATAAAAAGGTTACATTTTAAATTTTGTTGTGCATCTAAGGCCATATTGTAGGCGATTGCAGGTGAAATTTAGTTGGAACCCTAGTCTCAATAATGAGAAGCTACAGTGATATCTTTCATATTTGGACCTTTACTGCACCGTACCAGAGGCGACCTTTCAAAAAATTAAAATCACCTTTGGGGACAGTTATCTGTACTATTCGGAACCCTTTTTTGAGCTGATGATGTCCAAAACCCATTATGATACCCACAGGTTTAATTTATTGTTCCCTCTTAAAGGTGGTCCTTCAGATTTTGAGACGACAATTTTACAAAAATGCAAAAAAAAATCATCCTTATAATCCTTAAGCCTTTGAATTTGCGTTCATAAAACTCCAGTAGTCCAAAACCATCTGACAACATGAGAAATTAGAGATTTACTACAGCCTAGATTGACACCAATGGGAGACACATTCTTTTTTAGCTCACCTGAGCACAACGTGCTCAAGGGGAGCTTTTAGGATCACCCGGTGTCCGTCGTCCGTCGTGCGTCAGTGCGTCGTGCGTCGTGTGTCGTCAACAATTCTTTAAACATCAACTCCTCCTAAACCGCTGGGCGGATTTGGACCAAACTTGGCTGGAATGTTCCTTGGGAGGTCCTCTTTAAAAATTGTTCACAGAATTTGATTCCGTCAAAAACTCTGGTTGCCATGGCAACGAAATGGAATTTTTTAGCAAATTCTTTAAAAATCTTCTTCTCTGAAACCGCTGGCCAGATTTTAAAATAATTTCACACAGATGTTCCTTGGGTGACCCTTTTCAAAAATTGTTCATGAAATTTTGATCTGTCGAGAAACATGGCTCTGGTGAATGGGGGCTTCTTGCACTATACAGAAATGATGAAATTCTTAAAAATTCTTCTTCTCTGAAACCGCTGGCCAGATTTTGAAATAATTTCACACAGATGTTCCTTAGGTGACCCTTTTCAAAAATTGTTCGTGAAATTTTGATCCGTCAAGAAACATGGCTCTGGTGAATGGGGGCTTCTTGCACTGTAAAGAAATGAAGAAATTCTTAAAAATTCTTCTTCTCTGTAACCGCTGGTCAGATTTTAAAATAAATTCACAGAGATGTTCCTTGGATGACCCTTTTCAAAAATTGTTCACGAAATTTTGATCTGTCGAGAAACATGGCTCTGGTGAATGGGGGCTTCATGCACTATACAGAAATGAAGAAATTCTTAAAAATTCTTCTCTGAAACCGCTGGTTAGATTTTGAAATAATTTCACAGACTTGTTCCTTGGGTTACCCTTTCCAAAAATTGTTCGCGAAATTTTGATTGGTCAAGAAACATGGCTCTGGTGAATGGGGGCTACTTGCACTATATAGAAATGAAGAAATTCTTGAAAATTCTTCTTCTCTGAAATGGCTAGACAAATTTTGAAATAATTTCACAGAGATGTTCCTTGGGTGACCCTTTTCTAAAATTGTTCGCAAAATTTTGATTGGCCAAGAAACATGGCTCTAGTGAATGGGGGCTACTTGCACTATATGGAAATGAAGAAATTCTTGAAAATTCTTCTTCTCTGAAACCTGTGGTCAGATTTTAAAATAATCTGACAGAGATGTTCCTTGGGGGACCCTTTCCAAAAGCTGTATATATAATTTTGATCCATCAAGAAACATGGCTCTTGTGAATGGGGGCTACTTGCACTATATGGACATGATGAAATTCTTTAAAATTCTCTTTCTCTGAAACCCCTGGTCAGATTTCAAAATTATTTCAGAGAGATGTTCCTTGGGTGACCCTTTTCAAAACTTGTTCGTAAATTTTGATCCATCAAGAAACATGGCTCTCATGGATGGGGGCTACTTGCTCTTATACAGAAATGAAGAATTCTTAAAAATTCTTCTTTTTGAAACTGATGGTCAGATTTCGAAATGACTTTTACAGGTGACCTTTTGAAAATTGCTTGGCAGAATTATAAATTTGGTTCCAATGTTTCAATACCTCAAAAAAAAAATAGACTATGGTCATCTCAAAAATTCAGGTGAGCGATCCAGGGCCATCTTGGCCCTCTTGTTTAGATGATCATTTCTCTCATTTACATACAGGAATACACAGACGAAGTTTAAACATAGCGTCCGAATAAGACAATATGGAAAATGATTATAACATGTTTGTTTTGTAATAGAATTTAAGTGTTTTTAGTCACGTGCCAGTCACTTGACATTCCCACAATGCTATATTGATTTTTGGCGCGAAATCTAAAAATAGCTTAAGAGGCTACGTAGCCTTTTAAGGGAATACCATCAATTTTTTTTTTATTTGTAATCTTATGATTCTTAATTGTTGATGATTTGTATTATTTTTTCATATAAATTTCAGTGATATATATATACTTTTTAATTTGGTGAGATGTAAAAATTCTAAATAACCACCTTTAAAGTTGTTTCCTACAACACAAGGTCTGATAAAGAAAGGGCCCCTAAATCCAATTCAAATCATGAATCAACTTTGTGTGCATCCTAGAGGCAACAGCTTCTCTCTGTCAGAGCTCCAGATACAGGAAGTGATTTTGATTTCAAAATTGAAAGTATTAATCATTTTAACCCTTTACTCCACAGATACTCATTTCTACGCATTGCTTGTAGGAGCCTTTGGAAAACATTGTGGCAAAAGGTGAAATTGCTTGTGACGAGCAATTTCACCTTTTGCCACAATGTTTTCTACCCTATCAAAAGGTGTCATACACATAAGAAACGGCTTCATCCTTGCTGTTATTTAGCTTTGATTAGAGATACCATAGAAATGCCTTATGGGGTAAAGGGTTAAACTAAACCCCATGGTGTGGGTACTCATTAGAATCGTCTCATGGAGACGATTCTAATGAGTACCCACAACATAAGGTTTTGAAGGGAGATAATGACTTTAGAATATCATCACTCCCTCTTATTTGGACCTGTGGTCTGACTGATACTTACTCATTACCACATAATCCCTACTTTTGAGGACCCTGAGAAAGAAGCCATTAGAAAACATTGTGGGAAAAGGAGAAATGCCGGTAACTAGCATTCTCTTCTTTTGCCATAACATTTTCCACTACTCACAAAACAAATTTTCAATTTTCAGTGACTTTTATTTTGTCATCTGCAAAATTAATGCTTTCGATTTGGACAAGCCGGAAATATGTTTGATAATGAGTTAACCCATTACCACACAATCCCTACTTTTGACAACTCTAAGAAGGAAGCCTGTAGAAAACATTGTGGGAAAAGGTCAAAATAATAGATTTTAGAATGTTTTAATTTCACTAAAGACAAACTTTTTATTTCCTATCTGCAAGTGCTTCCAATCTGGACAATTCTTTTTCTTTTCATAAAGACTTTACTCTTTACCACACAAGAAAATTTTAGACCAGTCCAAATTGAAATCATTTGCAGACTGCACAATAAATATGACTGAAAAATTGAAATTTGGTTGAAAACATTGTGGGAAAAGGAGAAAATGCTGGTAACCAGCATTTTCTCCTTTTCCCACAATGATTTCAAAAGCCTTTTTTACTCAGGGTTGTTAAAGTCGGGATTGTGTGGTAAAGAGCTAAAACAACTGATTGTTTGGTAATAAATTAAATTGGCTTTTTTTCAAGATCTTGTTTCATTTTAGGTTCCATAAACAATCGGAGGCTTTATAAAGGCAATGTAGCTCATACAGGAATAAGCAATAATGAAGGGAGAGAAAAAAGAGATTCCTACAGGAAAGCCTGATGGCTCCAAGTAAGTGTTTTGTTTCTTTTTTTTTTCATGGGCGAGAGGGTGCGGGTGAACAAAATGTGGATTTATGGATGGCAGCTCCAAATCAACTGATGACTAAATAGAAAATAATCAACTGGTTATTTTTGATATGAAAAATATCTCGCGAGGATGCATTGTTAGGCATTGAAAAAGGGAGTCTGCAGCACGAGTTTTTTTTTTTTAACGCCTTACAGCGCATCCGAGTGAGATATTTTTCATATCAAAAAATAACCAGTTGATTATTCTATCTATTATATACCTTATTAGCATTATTATTTTTAATTAGACTGAGAAAAGTAGTTGGATTGGATTGAAAATATAAGACTTGCAATTCACTCTATCTATAAGTGCTTAATGGAAAAAAAAAAAAGTAGTTCCTAACTTATGGCAGGAAGTGAAAGTGAAAGATGATATCATCTCTAGTGATGATATAAAAAATTTATTACACTGGGAAATTCCAGGATTTCACTGCTAGGTATATAATAATATCCTAAAAATGTTTTGCAGTGATAACTTGAAATTATGTGAGACAACTCTTAATTTCAATTGTTCATCATATTTCCTTCGCCTTGTTCAAATTTTGGTCAAATCAGACTAAATTGCGGATTTTTGTACTTTCAGGAAGTGATACCAATGATATTGTTATACCTGCCATGCAAATAAATATTCCATGTGAAGAAAAATCACTATTTTATGAAACTATGATAATTTTTGTATTTTCTTGCCACATGTTGCTCTTACTGTAACATGATGGCACAGATTATGACCTAACAGAAAATGCATTTCCTTGTCTTCCTGCCATCAAATGAAGCACTGTTGATATTCTGGTTTGTAATCAACAAAACCTTTGGTTTTTTTTATCCCTTATGCCATGATTATTTATTCACTATTTACTTCATCTTCACAAGCCAAGTTCATGATCACTATGTGGATCTTACCTTGGCTGATTGAGCCCGATTCCGAGATTCCTGCGATGCGCCCTCAATTGGATGCTGGTTATTATCCCCCTTTACATCATATTTCTAAAAGCAAATGAAATATTGTTTTACAAACCGCTTACGAATACACATGAAGCAATAAGCAGTCATCCTCGTGGGTTTCCATGATTTACATTCTATTCGACAGGTAGAGACCTTGTTCTATTTTTATCAAAGATGAAATGCTGTGAGCGATTTCATTCATTGTAGCTAGAACTGGCTTCATCCAATGAAAAAGCGTATCGGGTGAACATAAAAATCAAGCTCGAACCGCCAAGGGTAGAGTAGCATAGTGAATCGTCGGCCTTGGCTTGCAAAGATGTATTTACTAGTGTTTACATAGCTGACCAATAAGTGAACCATTCTACATACCACCATGATTTAACAGTGTTTTGTCTCTCTGGATATAAAGATGTATTCTTAAGGCAATTTAACTCTTTACCACACGACAAACTTTTAGACTGGTCCAATTTGAAAGCTTTTGCTGAGGACAAAATAAATGTGACTCAAATGAAGAAAATTGTTTACAGCAGGGCAGAAAACATTGTGGGAAAAGGAGAAAATGCTGGTTACCAGCATTTTCTCCTTTTCCCACAATTTTTTTTCAAAAGGCTTTTATCTCAGGGTCGTAAAAACTAGGGATTGTTTGGTAAAGGGTTAAAGTTGAGCTAGAATTCAGCTGAGAATGAAGTCAAGTTTTGTTAGCATGCCACCTGGATGTAAGTGTAGAATGGATGAGAGAACAAATGAGCCCTGCTCTGACAAAAGGGGGCTTAATGCATCAGCATGATACCATTTTCGCAAGCCAAGGTTGTTACGCTCACTATGTGGATCTTACCTTGGCTGATTGAGCCCAATTTCGAGATTCCTGCAATGCGCCCTCTATTGGATGCTGGTTATTACCCCCCTTTACATCATATTTCTAATAAAAGCCAATGAAATGTCGTTTTACAAACTGCTTACGAATACACATGAAGCGATAAGCAGACATCCACTTGGGTTTCCATTTTTACCTTCTAGGTGAAAGGTAGTGACTGTATTCTATTTTTATCAAAGATGAAATGCTACGAGCAATTTCATTCGTTGCAGTTAGAGCTGGCTGCATCCAATGAAAAAGCGTATCGGGGGAATGTAAAAATCAAGCTTGATCCGCCAAGGGTAGAGTAGCGTAGTGAATCGTCAGCCTTGGCTTGCGAAGATGCCATGATACATGATACCAGTGTACTTAGCAGTCACATAATCATGGATCCTTTATTGCCACTTTTTGAAATGACTGACTTAATTAAGCCTTTACCAAACAATCCCTGGTTTTTACGACCCTGAGATAGAAGCCTTTTGAAAACATTGTGGAAAAAGGAGAAAATGCTGGTAACCAGCATTTTCTGCTTTTCCCACAATGTTTTCTTTCCTTCTGGAAACAAATTTCAGTGTTTGAGTTATGTTTATTTTGTTGTCTGCAGGTGCTTTGAATTTGGACCAGTCTAAAATTTTGTCATTTGGGAAAGAGTTAACTCTGAGGTAGACCGATCCTTTGACCAACAGATTATCGACTGATAGCGAAAAGTTTCAGCCTAGGTCAGCCTGCATGGACTTCGGAGGCCGAGCTGGGCTAATATTAAAAGGTCAGCCTGCGTGGACTGTGAAGGCTGACCTGGGTCGATACTTTTCGCAGATGCATTAAGCTCCCTTTTCACAGAGCATGGCTGAAATATCTTGTCTAATATCACATACCTACCACAGGTTATCCAGGAAAGTGGGAGAGAAAATTAGACGAGACAAGTTGAACAAGCTGATAACGCAGCTTGCTGAAGAGGTGCCAACCATCCGTTACGCACAGAGAAGACCAGATAAGCTGGCCATTCTGCGCCTCACTGTCAGTTACCTCAAACTACATCATGGTATGAGCCTATGTTTGGAATATGGAAACTGGAATATGTTTCTGTACTCAAAGTCTCTTACCTCTTTATCAGACAGTCAAATTTTAGATTCATCCAAACTGATAGCATATCTAACCTCTCTCCATGACATTAGCCCCCCCCCCACCTTTTGAGAAGTCTCTACCCCGAGACTGATATACAAGCAAACCAGGGGGATGAACATGGGTATGCCAACTCTAGTCCGGCAGTTGTCATTAATCCCACTGCTGCCACCAAATATATCCTGCAACAACCTGGTCATCCATCCAACCTGTTGCTTAACTTCCTCGGAGAGAAATACACCAAACCGCATCTCTGTAAAAGCTAGCTCAACAACAAGGCAGGTTTCAAATGCTTATATATCTAACCTCTCTCCGTGACAAACCCTTTACCTTGATCCAAAACATTGTGGTAAAAGGAGAAAATGCTGGTAGCCAGATTTTTGTTATTTTCCCACATTGATTTCTTGCATGTGAGGAAACTTCTGTTCATTTGTACATGTACCTTTTTTTAACTCATTACCACATAATCCCTATTTTTGATGCCCCTGAGAAAGAAGCCTTTTGAAAACACTGTGGGAAAAGGAGAAAATGCTGGTAACCAGCATTTTCTCCTTTTCCCACAGTGTTTTCTACCCTTCCCAGAACAGATTTCAATTTTTTAGTCACCTTTATTTTGTCATCTGCAAATGCTTTCAATTTGGACCAGTCTAAAATTTTCTCGAGTGGTGAAAAGTTGATTTGCCATGTCCAGATGCAGAAGGATTTTCAATATATACTGTAGATCTATAGTTGTTTTTTGTACATGTAAAAGTTTGATTAGATAACATTTCACAGTTCTGTTGGATATGTCCTTGTAATATTGCTTCCTGCTGGAAAAATATTTGATGTTAAGTAACATACATACATTCCATCTACGGACAGTTACTGTAGAGATAGCTCTACGATAATTAAATTTACTTATTACCAAATGACAATATTTTAGGCTTGTCCAAATTGAAAGCATTTGACAAAGTAAAAGTGATTGAAAATTTGAAATTTGGGGGTTTTTTTGAAGGATAGAAAACATTGTGGGAAAAGGGGAAAATGCTGGTTACCAGCATTTTCTCCTTTTCCCAAAATATTTTCTAAAGGCTTCTTTCTCAGGGTTGTCAAAAGTAGGGATTGTGTGGGAATGGGGAAGACATCAGCACTTAGATGTTGCATTTTATTGGCTTCTCTGGTTACAGTTCTATATTAATCTCTTAACCACACAATCCCGACTTTTAACGATCCTGAGAAAGAAGCCTTTTGAAAATATTGTTGGAAAAGAAGAAAATGGTGGTAACGAGCATTTTCTCCTTTTCACATGATTTTTTCTACCCTTCCCAAACCAAATATCAATTTTTCAGTGACATTAATTTTGTCGTCTGCAAATGCTTTCAATTTGGACCAGTCTAAAATTTTCTTGTGTAATAAAGAGTTGATAGGGCACAATCTTGATGTTTGATCAGACTTCTTTGCAGCAGTGTAATCATGATCTACATTTCCCAAGCTATAAAGAGTTGTGCTCTTTGCATAATTATAGCCATGACCAAAAGACAAAATTTTGGACTTGTCCAAATGTAAAGCATTTGCAGGTGAATAATTGAAAGTGTCACGACCAAAGCTGAACAATTTGCAGACAGCAAAGTTGATGAAGTTCAACTTATCAGGACCCATATTCACCAACCATTCTATAGAATGTTTTTGTCTTATACTCCAGAATTTTCTACATTTGTAAGTAACACAACTTCTGATTGGCTAAACCGAATGGTTTAGCCAATCAGAAGTTGTGTTACTTACAAATATAGAAAACCTTTGAGAATAAGACTAAGAATATTTTTTTAAGAATGGTTTGTGAATATGAGCCCTGATTTGTCTTTGATAGGTTGGAAGACAGTATTGAAAAAAGAGAAATGCTGGTTACCAGGACTTTCTCCTATTCCCACATTGTTTGTAAAGCTTTCCCCTTTCAGGGTCGTAACATGGGGACTTTGTTGTTAGATAGTGGAAATTGTCTTTGAAAGGGTAGAAAACATTGGGGGAAAAATAGTAAATCCTGCAATTTCTCCTTTTCCCACAGTGTTTTCAAAAGGCTTCTTTCTTGGGGTCATAAAAACAAGGGACTGTTTGGTAAAGGGTTAAGAACAATCAACACAAACTTGATTGAATAAATTACATAATGTATATCTTCAGCTGCTAGGAAAGACAACAGCGAAGAAATGATGCACTTTCTTGGCTTCCTTCACTTTTGATATAGTCTTTGTTTAACCCGTTACTATACAATCCCTACTCTTGACAATCCTGAGAAAGAACCTTCTAAAAAACATTACGGGAAAAGGAGAAAATGCTGGTTACCAGTAGTTCTAAATCATTTGAGTTTCCTTACTTTGTTTCTATTACAGGGTTAAAAAGGAGGAAGATTGTAAGTCAGTGTCTGAAGTCTCTTGGATGTCTGTATGGCGCAGCCAAAAAGGTAGGTGTGCAAGCAGAGTTACAGTTCTTGGTTTAAAGACCCTTCTGTACCATCCATAGATAAGAACATACAGGAGTAACGTTTTTGTAGGGTTCCATTTGGAGTCGTTTCAAGTCCATTTCTCCTTCGATTTGCTTACACACCTGACACTTTCCAATCACTTTCCGTACTGTTGTCGTAGAACACTTAATGTTTGTTCAACTCCACTGTGTTGCAGCTGATAGCTGAGATGGGAGCGATAGATTAACGCAAGTCTTGTTTTCTAAAGATCAGCTCCGATCTCGCAGCTTTATCTTTGCTTCATCCAGTTAGATGATGTTTTCTCTTGGAGTTCAAGTTGCCGAATTACATTGCTTGACAGTTTTGATTTTATTACCGACACAAACACTGCTTGATTCTTCATTGCTTCTGTTTAAAATTTTTTCATCATGTAGTAAAAATTCACTACAGAGGGTTCTACGAAATTCAATGTAGTGAATTTTTACTACATGAAGAAAATTTTAAACAGAAGCAATGAAGAAAACAAACTCAAAAGAACACTTTATACATCCGACCTTTTATTTACACTTTTTACATGATTGCTACTTGCTAATCTTACATACCACAATATCTTTCTCTCTGCCTTTATCCAGTTTAAATTTCAACTTTTATATCTTTGCTTGTGTCAAGGTCACCTGTATATGCTAAATATTCCAGAGATGACCTTGACAGGAGCAAACAGGAGCATAGATCAATACTTTCTGCTACTGCATTTTACTCATTACCACACAATTCCTACTTTTGACGACCCTGGGTTTAGGGCCTAGGACTTGTTTGTGCTATTTATAATATATCGTTTCAGGCTACAGATGGGGTGATTTTCATCATCACAGAGTCGGGTTCAATTTTGTTTGTGTCAGAGACTGTGAGAAACATTCTAGGATTCCATCAGGTGTGTTGCAAATATTTTTACTGTTATTTAGGGCATATACGATCTGACATGAGTTGGCAATTAACTCTTTACCAAACACCAGATTTTAGATGGTTCCAAAATGAAAGCACTTGCAGACGACAAAATAAACAAAACTCGAAAATTGACATTTGTTTCCAGCAGGGTAGAAAACATTGTGAGAAAAGGAGAAAATGCTGATTACCAGTATTTTCTCCTTTTCCCACAATGTTTTCAAAAGGCTTCTATCTCAGGGTCGTCAAAAGTCGGGACTGTGTGGTAAAGGATTAAGAAAAAATTTAATGAAATCTCATTAAATGAGTCTAGCAAAAATGTTATTAAGTGACTTTTGGCAAGCATAATAACATGTTTTCCTGGTGAGTTTAATAAAAATTTATCTCAAATGCAAACAAATGTCAGATTCATTTTTATCACATAATAATACTTTCACAAACCATAGATTGGAAGATGCAAAACCACCCACAGATGCAAGCATGGTAAAAGCCATTTGTCTCTATACCCTGCAATACATACAAAGTGAGGTCGAAAATGATTTCACACAATTATTTTGATATCAGACATGGCAGTATGGTAAAGAGTTAAATGTATGGATTTGTATTTGGAAGGGTTTAGTTTAAACATATTAATTTTATTTTACATCGATTGAGAAACAAGTTCTTACAACTTGCACTAATCTCTCTCGATTCTACTTACTGGGAACATCACCAATACTTGCACCGATTGTGTGGCCCTATAAAGAATCCCATAGTTGACACCTGCTCCTGGGTATTCAACTTGTTACCATAGAGTTACAAGCCCCACGCTCTACCCCACAAGCACGGACACCAGATTTGAAAAGGTAGAAAGACATTTGGGAAAAAGAGAAAAAAAAATCCTTACAGTGGTGAAAACAGGAATGGTCACATTGAATCAACCTGGGCCTGTATTCACCAACCATTCTTAAGATCGTTCTTTGTCGTATTCTCCAGAATTTTTCTACATTTGTAAGAAACACAACTTCTGGTTGGCTAAACCATTCGATTTAGCCAAGCAGAAGTTGTGTTCCTTACAAACTTAGAAAACCATGGAGAATAAGACTAAAAAAGTTCTCAAGAATGGTTGGTGAGTACGGACTCTGTTCTCATAACTTTTGTTCGTTACTTTTCAGATGGATGTTATAGGCTTCAACATAGAGAAGTTCATTCATCCAGATGATATGAAAACCTTTAATTCACAATTTTTACGGCAGAAGGCCACACTAGCTACATTCCATAGTAAAAAAGATCCAAGTACAATTCAGACAGGTATAGATGTCCTTTGCTGATATAAGTCTTTACCACACAATCCCTACTTTGAACAAACCTTAGTAAGAAGCCTTTTGAAAACAATATGGGAAAAGGAAAAACTGCTGGTAACCAGCATTTCCTCCTTTTCTCCTTTTCCCACAATGTTTTCAACCCTTCAAAAAAACAAATTTTAATTTTTAATTACATTAATTTCATCGTCTGCAAATATTTTAAATTTGAACTAGTCTTTGAAAATGTCATTTGGTAAGGAGTTAACACAGTTCAGAAAACAGCCCAAATGATTGAAATTTTAAAATGGTAGATAATAGTTGAAAAGGGAGAAAGAACTTTGTTGAATATATATATTTGAAAGGGTGGAAAAGATGCAGAAGAAGAAAGAAATGCTATATTTTCTCCTTGATCTTGTCGTTTTTTGAGGCTTTCGTCCTCATGTCGTTCAAAAAAATTCTCATATTACTGGCATTACTGAAGATACGTACCTCATTCTGACCTTGTTGTTAAATATCAGTCATTGTAGATTGTATGTTGTTTAACGCCACTTTCAACATTAAATGAGTTATATTGCAACAGCCAATACACCTATCTATGCTTGTCTGGAATCTCTTTTACCAGAACTCCGCACAGTTTTCTTTCCAAGCCACTGGCTGCTTTCACACATCACCATCATTACAATGATCAGCAGTGGGAGAGGAATGAATCATCTGTCTATCATCAGTCCTCGTAAGGAAATTGACCGAGTCAAGGATCGATCGCATGACCCCCTGTTCTCAAGTCCTGCAGTCTACTGACTGAAGTGCTGGGGCTTGGCATTAAGTATTACCACAGAAACCAATAAACAAAAAAAAGGCAGGTAACCCTCAGAATTCTTGGTTATTTCCGTTGTTATACCCCCACAAAAGGAATGTTTTCGGGGGTATGCTGGAATCAGCCTGTCTGTCAGTCCGTCCGTGTGTCCGTCTGTGTACAAAATACTATCAAAGCGCTGGCGGGGGTATAAAGTCACATTCAGTGACAGCTCTAGTTCAGTTTGTATTCTTCATTGAAAACACACCAACAGTCAAGTGTTGGAATCCACTTGCACAGCTCATGTTGGAAATTCATTATTAATTCATTATTCTAGAAATTATGCCCACTTTGATTTTAGCTGATACTGCATGTATTTGAGGGTACTGTGGAGAAAATATAGGTTTTACTTTAATATTACTTTCAGTTGAAGTCCATGACAGGAATAAGAACTTGTTCTATTTGCGCATGTTACATGCTTCCAAGAAGAGACAAGAAGATGAAACAGTAGAAAATGTATACGAGTTAATGCACTTTTCATCATTTCTAGATAGTGGGGTGTCAAAAACAGGTAAGCTAGCTCCAAGTATCTTTATCCTTTATACCACACTGTGACGACTTTTAACGACCCTGGGAATGAAGCCTTTTGAAAACATTGTGGGAAAAGGAGAAAATGCTGGTAACCAGCATTTTCTCCTTGTCCCACAATGTTTTCTACCCTGTCAAAGGATAGTTGCATTTTTTGAGCCATATGGAAATTGTTGTCTGCAATTGCTGTCATTTCGTACAAGATGAAAAATTTTTCATCTGGTAAAGGGTTAAAATTGCTATAGCAATACCAAGAGATGCTGGATCATTTGCAAAAGATTGACTTACCCTTTGCTGCACATTAGTTTTAGTGGCATTTAGGTGGGAGGCTTCACTTGTGAAAAGATTAATCAGATGCATTTTGTATATGTGACCCATCACGCTAAAAGGGACCATCTACGAACTCTGTACATCAATTAGATGAAAACAGATCAACAACAGTGCAGGTCACTTCAACTCTTTACCACACAACAAAATTTTAGACAAGTGCAAATTGAAAGCACTTGCAGGCGACAAAATGAAGGTGACTGATAAATAGAAATATGGTCTGGAAAGGGTTTGTGGGAAAAGGAGAAAATGCTGGTGACCAGCATTTTCTTCTTTTCCCACAATGTTTTCAAAAGGCTTCTTTCTCAGGGTTGTCAGAAGTCATCATTGTGTGGTAAAGGGTTAAGTTGATAATTCAAAAATGATTGTATAACAAGGTGTACAATGACCACTTTTCATACAGAAAATGTCATTAACTCATTACCAAATGACAAAATTTAAGTTTTGTCAAAATCCAAAGCATTTGCAGATGACAAAATAAAAGTGACTGAAAATTTGGAATTTGTTTTTTGAAGAGTAGAAAATGTTGTGGGAAATGCTGGTTACCAGCATTTTCTCCTTTTCCCACAAAATATATTGTGGGAAATGCTGGTTACCAGCATTTTCTCCTTTTCCCACAAAGTTTTTAATAGGCGTCTCCCGTAGGGTCGTAAAAAGTCAGGATTGTGTGGTAATAGTTTATTTAAGCACAGTCATCTTAACCCTTTACCTCACAGTGCTGAGATTTGATGACTTTGAGGATGAAGCCTTTTGAAAACATTGTGGGAAAAGGAGAAAATACTGCTTGCCACATTGATAACATTTTGTGTAGGAAAAGGAAATTGAATTTTGAGAAACTTTGGCTTGAAGAACCTAATTATTAAGACAAAGTGTCCAGCATTTTCTCTGTTTCCCACCCAGTTTTCTATGCATTCAAAGGAAAACTTTTTGTATCATTTAACTTTTTTATCACTTAATTCTGTCTTTTAATGACGTTGAAGAGGAAGGTATATGAAAATCTTCTAAAAAAAGAGGAGAAATGCTGGTAACCAGTATTTTCTCCTTTTTCCCACATTTTTACATCCTGTCTAAAAAGGAAGTTAACTTTTCAAGCTGCAATAATTTTGTCATCCATTTGTTTTCTGTCTGAACAGACATCTAGGAAATCGATAAAATTCATGGAAGTTAACATGTTCCTTATGATAGCTGCCAATATACTTTATTTTTTAACCATTTACCTCTCTAAACTCGGAGTTTTAACAAACCTGACAAAAACCCTTTTGAAAACATTGTGGGAAAAGCAGAAAATGCTGGTTACCAGCATTTTCTCCTTTTCCCACAATGTTTTCTACCACATTAAATAAAAATTCAATCATTTGAGCCAGATTTTAAATGGGGGTCTGCTAATATTTACAGTTTGGACAGGTCAAATCTTTCGTTGTGTGGTAACGAGGTTATGCAATAACAAAGAAAAAGTTTGCTTGATGTATATTTACATAATAGACCATTTCATTTCAGCGAAATATTTTTTTATTCATTCTTTTAATACAGAGCGTGAACCATGGATCGTAGCATTCATGAAACCCTGCAGAAGGGAGACCATTCAAGAAATAAATGTCACTGTATCAGAGTTTATGATGTCAAATGAATTTGCTACCCTCCATGATCTAGATGGGACAATCTTAGCCACAGATCACAGGTAAAGTCTACTCCCTTCACCCTTTACCACACAATCCCGAGTTTTAAGTCTTTACCAAACGACAAAAGTTCAGACTGGTCCAAATTGAAAGCAATTGCAGATGACAAAATAAACGAAACTCAGAAATTGAAATCTGTTTTCAGCTTGGTAGAAAACATTGTGGGAAAAGGAGAAAATGCTAGTTACCAGCATTTTCTGCTTTTCCCACAATGTTTTCAAAAGGCTTCTATCTCAGGATTGTAAAAACCAGGGACTGGTTGGTAAAGAGTCAATGACCCTGAGGAAGAACGCTTTTGAAAACGTTTTGGAAAAAGGAGAAAATGCTGATAACCAGATTTACGTCTGGTTAAAATTGTAAATAGTGGGGTAGTGTATTACTACAGTAATTTATACTCCACAATCTAAAACTAGAGAGCAAGACTACTTGTTGTTTCAACATGGGAAATGACGCACTCGTCTATTAGTAGGATCATGGGTTTTCCCCTTCTTTCAGCAATCCACAATTGCTAAACAATCATGTGCACATACAAAATTTACATTTGTGGAGTCTTAAAAATCATTCCACTGCACTCTCCATATAGAATTGCTAGTTCCCAGAGTAAATTGCTGTGGGGTTCTTGTGATATAGATTGTTGCAGCAGAAGACCTGTGTATTATATATCGGCTTCACTTTCAACTTTGAACATAAGGCCAAGGTCGTACACAGTCATGTGACAAGCATAATGTGGTATCCTTCATTGAACGAGAGGATAGGAGCCAAGTCCAAAATTACATTTTCTCTATCCATCGTAATCTGTGTAATTTCGTAACTGTGTAATATTTGTCACACAGCCAAAAGAATGACTATAGTTTGTTGAAATACTGAAGAAATGGGTTAAATTTGGCTTAAAATGAGTAAATGGGTATCTTTAAGACTCATCTTTACTTGACCTTTGCCATCTTGTAACAAAATACATGTTATGAAAAATTTAAAATCTTCTTACTCAGGAATGAAATTAATTTTACAAATTGTTCTGGGTCCAGATTGGCCAATATTTCTCAAGAACTTTCTCATTCTTATTCTCAAGAATTTTGTAAATTTGGAAGTGACTCAACTTTTAGTCGGCTAAACCGTTTGGAGTAGGCAATCAAAAGTTTCAAAGATAAAAACCTTGGAGAATTAGACCAAGAATGTTCTTAACCCTTCAATTCCTGCTTTTTACGGCCCTGAGGTAGATGCCTTTTGAAAACAAACGCTTCATTTTGTCCTTTTCGGGCAATGTTTTAGTCCTGTTTGAGTTGCATTTATTTTGCCGTTTTGTCGTCTGCAGATGGTTTCAGTTTGGACCAATCAAAAGTTTTGTCGTTAGAATGGTTGATGAAAATGGACTCTGATTTTACCTACTTCTCATGTACAGGGCATCTCTTTTCCATGGCTATATGAGTACAGAAATTGTTGGGACGTCTCCATATACATTTGTTCTGGAGGAGGACCTGGAGTTTATAGCAATCAGTCATCAGCTCAGTAAGTCAATATGAAAAGAGTGAATTGACCTTTAACACACCAATCTAACTTTTAATGACCCTTAGGAAAAGGCTTTTTTCAAACATTGTGGGAAAAGGGGAAAGTGCTGGTGACGAAGACAATTATAGCATAGGTTCAAGTGAAAGTTGCTGACGGAGAAATAAATTTCAAAACTAGGTTGAAATCTGTCAGATAGCTGTCTATTCTGTTTACTTTTTGCCTGAATTTAAAATTCTTTTTTTCTGCCAGTGACTACCATTATGGCTTGACCACACTATAACACACTGTCATCTCTGTAATATTTTTCATACATTTAACTCTTCCCACACAAACTGGACTTTTAACGACCCTGAAAAAGAAAGCTTTTGAAAACATTGTAGGAAAAGGAGAAAATGCTGGTAACCAGCATTTTGTCTTTTCCCACAATGTTTTCTACCCTTCACAAAACAAATTTCAAATTTTCAGTCAGTTTTATTTTGTCGTCTGCAAATGCATTCAATTTGGACTAGTTCAAAATTTTGTCATTTGGTAAAGAGTTTGATTTAAATTTAAATGTATAATGACAGCTGCTGGGATACTTTGGCCTTTACAAGACCTAAGATTTAAGAAATAATCTTTCTATCGTGGTATATCGTTCAATAAACCACAGTTGTGAGTTATGAGGCACAATAAATAATCCACGAGGGCGATAGCCCAAGTGGGTTATTCATTGCACCTCATAACTCACGACGTGGTTTATTGAACGATATACCATGATAGAAAGAAGATTATTTCGATTCTAACTTGGCCATTTCTTAATGAAAGGAAAATAAGTTCAAACTAAGAGTAAAAACACGGATGAAGATTTTGTTCCAATGAATAACTCACTCATTGAATGATGTCACTCTACATGGATTGTTGTAGATTTTACCACGTTTTCCTTGCACTGTGTTTATAGAGCCAAAGTCGCGTGTCATGTTAGAATTTTTCTTTAGGTTTTTTTTTTTCCTTTTATTTCAATTTCAGTTTTGGATAAAGACATTATGCCTGAGACAGTATATAGGTTGAAGTGTCAGAACAAAGATCCGATCTATGTACAGTCGAGGTCAGTGATCGTCAGTGACAAGTGGACCAAAAAACCCAAGTGTATTGTCAGTGTCAACATTGTATACAGGTATCTATCTATATGTGACCCATCACGCTAAAAAGGGATTCCATACATCAATTAGATGAAAACAGATCAACAATAATATTATTGTACAGGTTAATTTAGGTTTATAATTCAAGAATTATTGCATAATGTACACTGACCACTTTTCATAGTCAGAAAATGTCTTTAAAGGGAAAAGTGTCGACCCTAGTCAGCCTGCACATTTGACACTTTTCGCAGTTCCCAGAAGGTCCCTTTTTGCATGGTGGGTCACATTTATATTTATCATTTCAACCTTCTAACTCTTTACCATAAGACAAAATTCTAGACTGGTCCAAATTGAAAGCATTTGCAGATGACAAAATTAATGTGGATCAAAAATTGAAATTTGTTCTTGGAGGGTAGAAAACATAGTGGGAACAGGAGAAAATGCTGGTTACCAGCATTTTCTCCTTTTCCCACAATGTTTTCAAAAGGCTTCTATCTAGGGGTCATCAAAAGTAGGGATTGTTTGGAAAGGGGTAATTGACCAAACACTCCAGAGTTTCTCTCACATTGAGAAAGAATACTGTTGGACACATCTGGTGCCAGACATTTTCCTTTTTACCCAATTTTTTCCTGCCCTATCAAAGACAGATTTTATCATTTGAGCCATATCTAATTTGTTATCTGCAAATGCAATCAGTTTATTAGATGTCGAAAATCTTGTTCTGTACAAAAAAAGCCAACTTCGTTTCTGTTGATGTTTTGGACATGTCATGTTGAAAATATTTCAGACTAAATAATGGATGTAGCCCAACTGATGGGATATGCCCTTGAAAGAGTAAATATTAAGTCGCACGTTTGTCAAAACGTTCGACTTTTTGCGATGAGCTCGAGGAGCTCAGGGTGGGTTGGGGGGTGTCTATAGTGGGTTGAAGAATCATGCAAAAAATTGGTTCAAAAACGTCGTATATACTTCATAAACGAGGTGCAGTTACTCTGCTTTTAACCCAATCGCTGTAGAACTACTTTTTCTTTGGTATGTCTGGAATTTGTTCTTTATGATGGGACTGGACCCGGTAACTCATATAACTCATATACCTACGCTAGAAAAAGGAGAACGTGACTCAAATTTTAAATTGAAAAAAAATGCGGTTATTTTGTATATCATGTGAAAATTTAACATCTATCTTTGTTTAGATGGGTAAAGAAAACACAATTCAGCTAAGATATCCCCCATCAATGCTTAATGTGAGTTTAAAAGGGATCGCGGATTAATATGGCTTATCGAGAGCACCTTACTGTAAATATTCATGTATTATCGAGACCGGTAGAGCTTCGCTTATAAGGGTGGAATTTCGGACTCGAGTGATGTCATTTGAAATCAACTCTTTTAAACCATGCAAACCATGAATTCAGGGTTAAATATCGTAAAACTCGCTCTAAATTTGAAAATTTGTTTCGTTCCGCAGCTTTGACCTAGTTTGTAACGCACGTCTCGGATGAAACACCCCAAACCACTCGAATACCCCAAAACACCCAAAAACTATTCCATTACACATAAAAAAACTTTTGTAACACATAAAACTGCATGCGAAACGCTTACATACGATTTTATGGAAATCAGACATGAACTTTTGCTATCAGTTGTAGTATTTTAGGTCTTTGATCAGCTTAAGTTTGAAGTACAAAATTGTACTTTGATTAAGAAAATGCAAATGGCGGACGGGATAGAAAACAAACGCACATGTGTATAACGATTAACACCAGTAAAGTTAAAATGTTGATTACTGCATTTGTTCGGACCCCAAAAGAGTGGCGACAAGGATACTTCATCCCCTCCGTATACAGTAAATACAACATGAAATATGAAACGCAAGGTAAAGTACAGCAATTACGACCGTACATTGACAGTTGCACTGTTGAGGGGGTTTACAGTCAAAACGTACTCAAACCAAAACGTACCCAAGTCAAAACGTACCCGAATGGAGTCAAAACTTACCCAAATGAAGTCTAAACCTACCCAAGTGGAGTCAAAACGTACCCAATGTGTAGTCAAAATGAACACATGATTTTTATAGTATTTCTAACTTCAATTTATGTAAAAATTAATAGAAATTACGTATTCGTCATCAAGACGATTTATAACTCTTGCTTTATTTTAAATTTGCCTTACATGATTAAAACCAATGATGAAACTTATTTAACAATAAACATAGCGAAGTGAATCAAATGCTTAGTGATAAAATCACGTTTTTCTTTCTATTTTTTTTTTTAAGGAAGATAAAGTTACTATTAATGAAAAAAAAAAGCATATTGGATACTTTAAAAATATTTATCCATCATTATAAAAATATGTTTTATATATTAAAAAAAAAAACATAAGCATCAGCACATTTAACTCTTTACCACACAAGAAAATTTGGACTGGTCTAAATTGAAAGCATTTGCAGACGACAAAATAAAGGTGACTGAAAAACTGAAATTTGTACTGGGAAAGATAGAAAACACTGTGGGAAAAGGAGAAAATTCTGGTTACCAGCATTTTCTCCTTTTCCCAGTGTTTTCAAAAGGCTTCTTTCTCAGGGGCGTCAAAAGTAGGGATTGTGTGGTAATGGGTTAAAGAAATGATATAACAGAAATGTGATACATTAATTACATTGTTTGGATAGCAAAGATACAATTTCAGCACTCAAAAAGAGTGTAACAAATTTAATGTGGTGATTAACCCATTACCACACAATCCCTAATTTTGACTACCCTGAGAAAGAAGCCTTTAGAACACATTGTGAGAAAAGGGAAAAAAATGCATTTTCTCCTTTTCCCACAATTTTTTCTAACCTTCACAAAACAAATTTCAAATTTTCTGTCACTTTTATTTTGTCGTCTGCAAATGCTTTCAATTTGGACAAGCCTAAAATTGGGCTGGTCTGGTAATGAGTTAAACTAATTATTCACAATGGTCTTTAACCTGTTGTAGATTGCATAGTTATTAATTACTTTGCAAATATTTTTTATAGTTTGAGAGTCAGTTTGGTTGAGATGAAAAACCTTAGGACTGTTTTTTCAGCTAACCTGAGCACAACATGCTCAAGGGAAGCTTTTAGGATCACCTGGTGTCTGTCATCCGTCATGCGTCATCAACAATTCTTTAAACATCAACTCCTCCAAAACCGCTGGGTCAATATGGACCAAACTTGGCTGGAATGTTCCTTGGGAGGTCCTCTTTGAAAATTGTTCACAGAATTTGATTACGTCAAAAGTTTTGGTTGCCATGGCAACCAAACAGTTTTCTAAGAAATTCTTTAAAAATCTTCTTCTCTGAAACAGCTGGCCAGATTTTAAAATAATTTCACAGAGTTGTTCCTTAACGTAGTGGACCCGTAATAGAACACAGCTATTTCCTCTGTAATATTACCCTAGAAAATTTGCTAAGATTAAAATTGAGCACTATTGTACTACTTTCACCGAGCCACTTTTTCTTTTTTGTCCTTCCTAGAATTATCATTTATAAATCTATAACTACTATAATTTCATTACAAATGGATATGATAATTACCTCCCTTTTCTGGAAACTAACAAAATTATCAACAAATAATTTCAAGATGGACCCCGAAGGAATTTCTGTTCAGTCAAAAATGTGCAACAGTATCATATCTGTACAAAATATGTCTTATCAACTGTCCAGAAATTTTATGCCATGCTGCACTATGCTTATTACGGGTCCACTACCTTAAGTGACCCTTTCCAAAACTTTTTCGTGAAATTTTGATCAGTCAAGAAACATGACTCTGGTGAATGGGGGCTATTTGCACTATACAGGAATGAAGAAATTCTAAAAAATTCTTCTTCTCAGAAACCACTGCTCAGATTTTGAAATAATTTCTCAGGGATGTTCTATGGGTGACCCTTTTCAAAAATTGTTTGCGAAATTTCAATCCATCAAGAAACATGGCTCTGGTGAATGGGGGCTACTTGTACTTACATGTATATGGACATGCAGAAATTCTTGAATATTCTTACTTCTCTGAAACGGCTGATCAGATACTGAAAAAAGTTCACAGAGATGTTCCTTGGGTGACCCTTT
This sequence comes from Tridacna crocea, assembly GCA_943736015.1. NCBI lineage: Eukaryota > Metazoa > Mollusca > Bivalvia > Cardiida > Cardiidae > Tridacna > Tridacna crocea. Next base: position 48,860,130 of record OX031063.1, read on the forward strand.
TAAAAACTTGTTCGCGAAATTTTGATTTGCCAAGAAACATGGCTCAGGTGAATTGGGGCTACAATATGGAAATGAAGAATTTCTTGAAAATTCACCTTCTCTGAAACCCATGATCAGATTTTAAAATAATTTCAAAGCAATCTTCCTTGGGTGACCATTTTCAAAAATGTTTTCGAAATTCTGATCCATCAAGAAGCATGGCTCTGGTAAATGGGGTCCACTTGCACTATTCGGACATGAAGAAATTCTTGAAAATTCTTCTTCACTGAAATGGTTGGTCAGATTTTGAAATGATTTCACAGAGATGTCCCTTATGTGTCCCTTTTCAAAAATTGTCAAGTGCTAGCATCGGTATGCAGTGGCACTGTTTCAGTAAGTTCCAAGTAATAGAGGTGACCAATGACATACATTTAATATTGTTTTGGGTATATTATGTCAGGCTATATGCCAACATGGATATATTAAAGAAAAAGAAAAATGAAAAGATCTAACTTGGTGGGAAGCTGCCTATTACAAGTAACTGCATTTGCTCAACTAAATTGCAGACTAGTCAAAATCGAAGAATGGCTGAAAACTAATCAAATTTGACTTACGGTAAACCATTAAATTTGAGTCTAATTGGAAGAAAACCTTGAGTAAAAAAAAAATGAGTTTTTCTTTCTTTCAGCTCTGTTTTCCAAAGCTGTTTGAATTACGTAAAAGCAAGATTGTCCTGTAAAAGGGTGATGACCACCTATCAGTCCCAAAATATCAAGGTTTCACCATTAGTGCGACTTTCAGGACCTTCAGTCCTTTGATTTCCTTTTTCAACAATGTTTTGAAAAAAGGTTCTTAACTCAGGGTCATTAAAACTCGGGGTTTTATGTGAATGGGTTTAACTCTTTACCAATTGAGCACTTGCAGACAACAAAAAAAATGTATCTCAAAACTTGAAATTTGTTTCCGACAAGGTAGAAAACACCATGGGAAAAGGAGAAAATGTTAGTTACCAGCACTTTCTCCTTTTCCCACAATGTTTTCAAAAGGCATGTATCTAAGGGTCGTAAAAACCAGGGATTGTTTGGTAAAGGGTTTGAGTTTGTTCAACAATAGTCACATTGTGTAGAAACAAGATATTTAACCCTTTACCAAACAACAAAATTTTATCACTGTCCAAATTGATGGCATTTGCAGACTACACGTTAACCCTTTCCCAAACAATCCCTAGTTTTCACAACCCTGAAAATGTTTTCAACCCTCCCAGAACAAATTTCAATATTTGAGCCACGTTATTTTTGTCGTCTGCCCTGAGATTAGGAGAAATTGGCTGTGAAGTAAGAGCACCTTGGTGTTTTGTATTGCGCCTTGGTGTCACAATTAGATGAAACACAGTATTTAGAAAGTGTTTGAAAACGGATCATATTGGGTCAAACAGTAGGTCATGAGGACATGTCCCAGATAAAGTGTGCATACTCTCCATAGGCTGTATTTTCAATTCAATACTCATAATAACTGGGTCCTTATTCACCAACCATTCTTAAGAACATTCTTAGTCTCATGCTTCAGAATTTTGTCAATGTAAAAGTAAGAACTTCTGATTGGCTAAACCAAATTCTTACTTGCTAAACCATTTGGCCATTAAGATGACTCAAAAATTTGTTTTTGGAAGGGTAAAAAGCATTGTGGGGAAAGCATTTTCTCCTTTTCCAACAATGTTTTCAGAAGACTTCTTTCTCAGGGTTGTGAAAACCCAGGATTGTTTGGTTACAAACACACTTTTTCTTTCACAGAGAGGAGGATGGAAAAAAGTTACTGGAAAATCAGAAAAGGCAGTTGGCTGAATTACAGTCTGCTGCAGACAGAATGACTTTGAAAGACACACCTGTCAATGTCAACAAATCCTGTAATGGCGTCACTTTGTCACAAACAAGTGAAGACAGTGTCAAATATGTTGCTCATTCCACTGATAAATCTTCAAATGTTTCAGACTTTTATCTCTCAGACACTGGTACACATTCTGATGGCACACAATCAATACAAGAAGTTTATGAAAAGCAGGCTAAAAAATACCCAGATATTTACAAAACACAGCTGTCATCTGTTGTTGGCAAAGGTAATGCCAGTTATGGTGTGAAGCGTAGTTTTGAGGATTCTGAATGTTGTGCTAAGGACTCAGAAAATAGTCCTGAACATGAACACAAAGCATCCATTCCAAAAGATTGTGAAAGTGAATTAGTTAACTCCTTCAAAACTGAATGTGCACGAAATGAATTCAAAGATAGAAAAACAAGTACATGTATAAGGACCTTCAAAGTCAGCACTAGTTCCAAGACAGAGAAAAATTCCACTTCCAAATCAGTACGCCATAGTCAGCCTATCCTGAAGGGACTACTTGAGGGCAACTTGATCTTAGGTGACTTTGGGCAGACTAATAAAAGTTTGTTTGTACCATCCAACAAAGATAATGACAGCAAGACTGGCTCAGAAAGTTCTTGGAGGTCATTGATTTGTGATGCAGCTGCCTCAGCAGATGACGTTTCTTTGAACTCAGGTCCTGATTTTGATATAGGAGCCTCAGGTGATAAAGATTTATTATTGTCTGTATAAGATCAAATAATGAGCTTTGAGAAAAGGGGGCTTAATGCGTCTGTGAAAAGTACTGACCCAGGTTTGCCTGTGCAGTCCGCACAGGCTGACCTGAGCCGAAACTTTGCGATATTGGTCAATTTTCTGTAAATCAAGGAAGCCGTCTTATGGATCCTCTATTATGTAATGACGAGGATTGTTCTCATGTAACACTAGGATGTATTGAGCCCTGTTGTGCCAGAGCATGGCTCAAATGTTTTAAGAGTATACTTGAGTATACTTGGGTTGAAAATATTGTGGGAGAAGGAGGAAATGATGGTCAACAGCAGTATCTTCTTTTCCCTCAGTGTTTTCAAACGCCTCCTTCCTAAAGGGTTGTTAACCCTTTTGAAAGCATTTAGGGATGACAATTTCATAGTGGCTCAAATGTTGCAATTTTTCTTTGATAGGATAGAAAACTTTGTGGGAAAAGGAGAAAATGCTGGTTACCAGCATTTTCTCTTTTTCCCACAGTGTTTTCAGAAAAAAAGGCCATTCTTCCTAAGGGCCATTGAAAGTTGGGATTGTGTGGTAAAGGGTTAAAGCTTGAGATTGTGTGGTAAAAGTTGAGCTATTATTGTGTCACAAATCAGCCACACGACAAAAATTCAGACCTGTCCATATCAAAGAAATTACAGAAGATATTCCAAATGGATTTCAAATGGTTGCATAGGTCCTTGAATAGGAAGAAAAAATGTAGGGAAAAGAAAAATATGCTGCTTCAGCATTTTCTCCTTTTCCCACCATGTCATTTAGAGGCTTCTCTCTAAAACTCAGGATTGTGTTGTAAAGTGTTAATGCACACCTAACAAAGAGTATTTGATCCTACAATCAGAAATTCTAATTATATGATCATCAAATACTTTGTTTTAATTATCAAGGAGCACATTGTTGCAGCCCCTTTGTATCATGTATAATGCAAGGTGTGTAAGGAAATCAGAAAAATAATTATGCACCTTGTCGTAAATCTTTACCATACAATCCGAACTTTCAACAACATTGAGAAAGAACCATTTTGAAAATATTTTTTGGGGAAAAAGAGAAAATGCTAGTAACCAACATTTTCTCTTTTTCCTAGAATTTTTTCTACTCTATCAAAGTCAATTTTCAAACTTTTAGTTGCCTTTGACATCTACAAATGCTTTAGAAGTGGGCAACCCTAAAATTTTGTCATGTGCCAAAGAGTTATACAAAAACAGAAAAGACAACCTCGCATATGTGTGGATGGGTTCATAAATGAATTTTCGTTTGTTCCCTACCTTCAAAAATTTCTAACAACTCTTACAACTCTTGATAATGATTTCGTGAATTTTTAAAAGTATCTGCGTTTTCCACATTGCCATGTGCAGATGTAACTATTTTCTGCAAGTGTGCAGGTGATGGTAGATTAGTTTGGTCTGCTGTTAAATTCAATGGCTGTATGTTATTTCTTTTTCTGTTCATTCTAGAATACATAGCCCAGTCACCTACAGTTGGCTCCAGTGGTGTTCAGTTCAAGGTACAAGCTTCCTTTAACTGTTTACAGGACGATCCCATGTCCTTTAGGAAGAAACTAATTGAAAACATTGTTGAAAATGCTGGTAACCATTGGGAGTTCTTTTTTTAACATTTTTAATTGAAGATGTTTGCTTTAGTTGTTTTAACTCTTTCATTATATTGACTCAGCCTCTTCCACTGTCAGAAAATACCATTCACTGATACTTGGATAGATTTTCACTGTACAGGCAATAACTTAATAATTAATTAATTTATCTGAGATGAGACTTACTCAATAACAAGCATACAATTTTTTTTACCCTCTTATATAAGGAAAACTGTTGATAGTATTTGTCCTTTGATAGGTAGAAAACATTGTGAGAAAAGGAGAAAATGCTGGTTACCAGCATTTTCTCCCTTTCCCACAATTTTTTCAAAAGGCTTCTATCTCAGGGTCGTCAAAAGTCCAAAGTGTGTGCTAAAGTCAAGATTGTGTGGTAAAGGGATAATTCTCTGCCAAACAACATTTTAGACTTGTCTAAATTCAAAGCACTGGCAGATGACAAATTTCAAGTGGCTCAATGTTGAATTTGTTTCTTGAAAGGAAAGAAAAAATTGGGGGAAAAGAGAAAATGCCAGTTACCAGAATTTTCTCCTTTTCATACTATATTTTCAGAATGGTATTTGGCCAGTGTAGATCAATATCAGACTGTACAAAAGGCACATTCTGATTTTTAACTCTTAACCACACAATCTTGAATTTTAACGACCCTGTAAAAGAAGCTTTTTGAAAACATTGTAGGAAAAGGAGAAAATGCTGGAAACCAGCATTCTCTCCTTTTCCCACAATGTTTTCTATCCTTCCAAATACTATTTTTTATATTTGAGCCATACTTAGGGTGTCATCTGCAAAATTTAATGCGTTCAATTTGGACTGGTCTACTATTTTTTGTTTGGTAAAGAGTTAAACCAGACCGTCAGCTTTGCTGAAACTTTACAGACAAAAGTGACCATGAAGCATTTACTTGGGTCTATTTTCTACACTGAAAATGTCAGTTTCATTGTTGGGCCCTCTAATGGTTAATTTCTGTTCTATTTTACAATATACTTTTACTCTTTCGGTCCAAGTTTTACCTTCTGTTTTACTCTATACTTTTATTTTTTCACTCTAAGTTTGCCTTCTACTTTACTCTATACTTGTATTCTTTCAGTCCAAGTGTGCCTTCTATTTTACGTACTCAATACTTGTATTCTTTCAGTCCAAGTTTGCCTTCGATTTTACTCTATACTTGTATTTTTTCTGTCCAAGTTTGCCTTCTATTTTACTCCATACTTGTATTCTCTCAGTCCATGTTTACCTTCTATTTTACTCTATACATGTACCTTTATTCCTTAAATCCAAGTTTGCCTTCCATTTTACTCTATACTTGTATTCTTTCAGCCCAGGTTTGCCCTCCATATTACTCTATACTTCTATACTTGTATTCTTTCAGTCTAAGTTTGCCCTCTATTTTACTCTATACATGTACTTTTAATCTTTCAATCCATGTTTGCCTTCCATTTTATTCTGCACTTGTATTCTTTCAGCCCAAGTTTACCTTCTATTTTACCCTATACTTGTATTCTTTCAGTCCAAGTTTGCCCTCTATTTTACTCTATACTTTTATTCTTTCAATCCAAGTTTGCCTTCCATTTTACTCTATACTTCTTTACTTGTATTCTTTCAGTCCAAGTTTGCCTTCTATTTTACTCTATACTTTTATTCTTTCAGTCCAAGTTTGCACAACAGTTGCATTTTAAGCATGTACAGCTAAAGAAAACACTCAGCACACAAAGGAACGCGCTGCAGTCCCTTAGGGACCAATTAGAGCTGGATCCCAGCACTAAACAGCTAGATCAGAGAGACAGCACAGTCCACAAAAACTTACTGGGAAAAATTATTGAAGCTGAGGTAGGTCTTAACCCTTTACCACACAATCCTGACTTTTAACACCCCTGTCAAAGAAGCCTTTTGAAAACATTGAAGAAAAGGAGAAAATGCTGGTAACCAGCATTTTCTCCTTTTCCCACAATCTTTTCTACCCTTTCAATAAACAATAGCACCATTTTGAGCCACATTGACATTGTTGTCTGCAAATGCTTTCAATTTGGACGAGGCTAGGATTGCGTCATTTGATAAAGATTAAATCTTTGCCACACAACAAAAATTTAGACTTTCCCAAATTCAAAGCAATTGCAAACAACAATAATTGTGTGATTTAAACAACAAAAGTTATTATGATAGGATAGAAAATATTGTTGGAAAAGGAGATCATGTTGATTACCAGCATTCTTTTTCATATACATAGATCAAAACACTTCTACATCAGGGTTGTTAGAACTCAAGATTGTGTGTTTGAAGGTGGCCGTTTCCCTTAGTAAGGCAGCCTTTAAAGATATTGTGGAATAGAGAAAAAAGAACAGGTGACCAGCATTTTTACATGATATATGAAATTAAAAAAAGGCTTTTTGTAAGAAGCCTTGTTTTCTCTCTATGAAAGTAGAAACACTTGTGTGGAATGATAGGGATATATTTTGCTATAAAATACCTATTTCATTAAGTGGGCTTCAGGAAATTATTCTTTTTTCCCACCTTTTTCTTTGTCTCCAGAACCAGGTCAACATTCAATCCAACTTACTAGGTGAAATAGAAGAGGAACTGAGAGATCAGCAGGAAAGCTTAACCTTACAACCTGTGGCAGAATAAAGGCAATTCCCAGTGACTGACAGTGACTAAAAAAAGGAGATGAGACGATAAAGCATTTGTAGATAAATTTGACCTGTCACACGAAAAGGGACCATCTGGGAACTGTGACAAGAGTCGATCCTGGTTAGACTCTGCTGATTGCACATGCAGGCCAGGGCCCAGACTTTTTTGCTTTTATTTTATTTTCTATATGAAAAGTGGTCATTCTATCTCACTATACAATCATTTTTGAACTATCATCTTAACCCATTACCAAACTTTAGGTTTTCCCAAATCGAAAGCATTTGCAGACGACAAAATAAAGTGACTGAAAATTTGAAATTTGTTTTGTGAAGGGTAGAAAGCATTGTGGGAAAAGGAGAAAATGCTGGTTACCAGCATTTTCTCCTTTTCCCACAATGTTTTCTAAAGGCTTTTTTGTCTGGGTCGTCAAAAGTAGGGATTGTGTGGTAATGGGTTAAATTGACCTGCAGCATCTTTGATCCGTTTTCATCTAACTGACCTGTAGAATACCCAGATAAGCCCTTTTTTGAGTGACGGGCCACAAATGATAAAAGTGACTATTGATACCACTATGACATCTAAATTTTAATTCTTTATCAAATGACAAACTGTTCTACTTTGCCAAATTGAGAGCAGTTGCAGATGGAAAAGTGAATGTAGCTCAAAAGATTATGTCTGCTTTGATAGGATAGAAAACATTGTGGAAAATAGGAGAAAATGCTGTTTTCAAAATACTTTTTTCACGATGTTTTCAAAAGCCTTCTTTCTCAGATTTGTTAAAGACTGGGATTCTCCTATTCTCTCATAAAGGTTTTTGAAGTCCTTGCAGTATGCAGGCTTTCGAAAAGATTGTGGTGAAAGGAGCAATTGCTTGTGATGGGCAACTTTTCCTTTTGTAACAATATTTCCTGTGACATCCAAAAATGAATTTTCCGTCCTTTGTATACTTTTCCCAGTATGTCATTTAATTTCTGTTTTTAACTCTTTGCCACACAAGTAGGAAAAGGCTTTTTGAAATAATTACAGGAAGAGAATAGCGTCCAGGGAACCAGTATTTTCTCCTTTTCCAGCAGTGTTTTCTTCATGCACAATTTTCATTATTTGTGCTATATTTGAGTCATAGTCAGCAAATAAGATCAGTGAAAAGGTTTGCCATCTATTAACCCTTTACCTGATATGCCCATTTGAGGCTCTTTCATTTCAGCAGCAATTAAAGATATTATATCAAAAATATGGATAAATGAAGATACAAATATCTGACAGTGGAAAACATTCTGGGAAAAGGAGAAATTGCTTGTTACGAACAATTTCTCCTTTTCCCAAAACGTTTTCAAAAGCTGTCTGTTATTGATACATCAAAATGAGTATCTATGGAGTAAGGGGTTAAATTTAACTCTTCACCAAACAACAAAAATGCCTTTTCAAAATTGGAAACATTTGCAGATGTGATTTTAACAATGAAATTTGTCTTAAATAGGATTAAAAAAAATGATTTGAAAGAAAAATGCTGGTCACCGGCATTTTCTCCTTTTCCTACAGTGTTTTCAAAAGGTTTCTTTCTGGGGAAAGATTGTGTGGTAAAGAGATAATTCTTAATACTGACATCTCTTGTTCTCCAGATCTGACATAAAACTGCTTACTTGCATGTCTTTGGATCTCAAATGATGTTGTGAAAACACAAGATCTCAAATCTTTTCATTCGTAGAAAATACCTCACTGACAAGACATGTATGTTGGTATGTTGTAATATTGCATGGGTTTTTTTTGTATGAGCTATGCTGTGTATACAGTGGGCTTAACCCCTTACCATACAATCCCACCTTTTAACGACCCTGAGAAAGAATACTTTTGAAAACATTGTGGGAAAAGGAGAAAATGCTGGTAACCAGCATTTTCTCCTTTTCTCACAATTTTTTCTACCTGTTCAAGAACAAGTATCATTATTTGAAAACATGTCAATTTTCCTTTGTGAATTTCCTCAATGAAGACGAGTATGAAATTTTGCTGTATGGTAAAAGGTCAATGCATCTGTGAAAAGTTTTGGCCAAGGTCAGCCTGCGCAGTCCGCACTGGCTAACATGGGCCGAAACTTTTCGCTATCGGTCAATTTTCTTTCTGTGTGTTGAAGTACCAGTCTATCTATTGATTAAGTTGTTTGTTTAACCCATTACCACACAATCACTACTATTGACAACTCTGAGAAAGAAGCCTTTAGAAAACATTGTGGGAAAAGGAGAAAAGCATTTTCTCCTTTTTCTACAATGTTTCTACCCTTCACAAAACATATTTCAAATTTTCAGTCACTTTTATTTCATTGTCTGCAAATTCTTTTGATTTGGACAAGCCTAAAATATTGTCATTTGGTAATGAGTTTAAAAAAAAAAATGGCCATTATGGCTCCCAAAAATTTGTGAAGACTTGGTACATGTATAATGCATCATGAAATTGCATTAAGCCCCCTTTTGCCAGACTGTGACTCGTGTATTGTCAACTTAGGATGTTTGGCCACTAGTGTTGAACTGTGTACCTATGGATAGGTTGAAAAATCATTTGCAGAAATTTATAAATTGTTACCCAATGATGAACATTTCGTAATAGTTAACCCTTTCCCAAACAACAAATTTTTGGACTAGTCCAAATTGAATGCATTTCCAGATGACAGTTCAACTCTTGCTGAAAAGATGATTTCTGTCTATGATAGGGTAGAAAACATTGTGGGGAAAGGAGAAAATGCTGGTTACCAGTATTTTCTCCTTTTCCCACAATGTTTTCAAAAGGCTACTATTCCAAACCTGTAAAAGCCAGGGATTGTTTGGGAAAGGGTTAAACATCTCTCCAGTTATAAATTTGAGAAATGGTAATTTATTCCAGAAAAAATGTGTGAAGGACTGGTTGGTTAAAACTTTACCACACAATGACAACTTTCAACAACCCTAGGGTAGAAGCCTATTGAAAACTTTGTGGGAAATGAGATAATGCTGGTAACCAGCATTTTCTCATTTTTCCCACAAAGTTATCTACCCCAGGAATGAACAATTGAGCCACTATGATTTAATTTGCATATCTTCCCATTTGTTGAATATGACACATGTAGAACACTGATTGATGGATGTTGAGTCATGTTACACATGTGTTAGTTATACTTGTGTACTTGTGTTTGAATATTCATAGTTTGAAAATGCGTTATTAACAGTTTACTATACAATCATATATTATAGCAACGTCAAAAATTAAAGCCTTTTTAGCCCTGTACCAAACAACCTCATGCTTTTACAAACATGGTGCAGAAGGCTTTTGAAAACATTGTGTAAAAAGGAAAAATTGCTTATAACAAGCTTCCTTTTTCCACAATGTTTTCCACCCTATCAAACAACTGCAATTCACAAGAAAAACATTTTGAATTTCCATCTGCAGATGCTTTCAATTTTGAAATGTCTGAAATTTGTCATTTGGTAAAAGGCTGACACATTTTGTGAAAGAAGAAAATAACCAGCATGTTCTCCTTTTCCTACAATGTATGCTACCCCATTTAACACTTTGCCACACAATGACAACTTTGAAGCCTTTAAAGAAAAAGCCTTTTGAAAGTATTGTGGGAGAAGAAGAAAATGCAGGTAACCAGCATTTTCTCCTTTTCCTGCAATGGGTTCTACCCTTCCCAAAACAAATTTCATTTTTTGAGCAATATTTATTTTGTCATCTGCAAATGCTTTGAATTTGGACCAGCCTGAAATTTTGTCATTTGGTAAAGAGTTAAAGACAATTTCCACTGTTTGAGCAACATTGATTTTGTTGTCTGCAAATGCTTTGGATTTTAACCCTTTACCCCATAAGGCATTTCTATAGTATCTCTAACTGACCCTAAATAACAGCAAGGATGAAGTCATTTCTTATGTGTATATGAGACCTTTTGATAGTGTAGAAAACATTGTGGTAAAAGGTGAAATTGCTCGTCACGAGCAATTTCACCTTTTACCACAATGTTTTCCAAAGGCTCCTGCAAGCAATGCGTTAAAATGAGTATCTATGGAGTAAAGGGTTAATAAGTCCAAATTATGCCATTTGGTAAAGAATAAATGTGAAAATCTTGCCATATATGGAACATGGTGCATAAAGAACACCTATATAATGGCTTAGAGTGTATAGTTGTATAATATACTACACAAGTGGTTATTTTTGAGAGTTTATTGTTTGCAAAATGTATTTATAATTCAGGAACATCTCAGGGATACAGCTTTAACTTTTAACCCTTTACCACACAATGACGACTTTTGACGACCTTGAAAGAGAAGGCTTTAGAAAACATTGTAGGAAAAGGAGAAAATGCTGGTAACCAGCATTTTCTCCTTTTCCTACAATGTTTTCTACCCTTCCCATAGCAAATTTTAACTTTTCAGTCACATTTATTTTGTCTACAAATTGTCTCAATTTGGACCAGTCCAAAAAATCTGTCATCTGTAAATTCTGTAAAGGGTTAACCAAACATGTACAGTCCTATGGTTTACTGACTGAGAGGACATTGGCTTTAACCCATTACCAAACGACAAAATTTTAGGTTTGTCCGAATTGAAAGCATTTGCAGACGACAAAATAAAAATGAATGAAAATTTGAAATTTGTTTTGTGAAGGGAAGAAAACATTGTGGGAAAAGGAGAAAATGCTGGTTACCAGCATTTTCTCCTTTTCCCACAATGTTTTCTAAAGGCTTCTTTCTCAGGGGCGTCACAAGTAGGGATTGTGTGGTAATGGGTTAAGTCTTTACCGTATGATAAAAATTTAGACTTGTCTGAATTCAAAGCATTTGTGGACAATTAGGTTTTGGCTCAAATGTTGGAATTTTCATTTAACTCTTTACCAAATGACAAAATTTTGGACTAGTCCAATGTGAAAGCATTACAGACAAGATAAATATGAATTAGAAATTGAAATTCGATTTGGTATGGATAGAAAACATTGTAGGAAAAGGAGAAAATGCTGGTCACCAGCATTTTCTTTTTTTCCCACAATGTCTTCAAAAGCTTACTTTCTCAGGGTCGTTGAAAGTCGGGATTGTGTGGTAAAGAGTTAAAAGGCAGAAACCATTTTGGGAAAAGGAGAAAATGCTGGTTACCAGCATTTTATCCTTTTCCCAAAGTGTTTTCAAAAGCTTTCTTCCACAAGGTCATGAAAATTGGTGATTGTGTAGTAAAGGGTTAAAAAACTTACATGGTAAAAGGAGAAAAGTTCTGAAAATAGCTCTTGCAAATCACTGCTGAAAAAGGAGAAAAATCACAGTAGCCTTTTTTTCCTTTGCCTAGAATGTTTTTGTCTTACTGTACTTGCTGTCTTCAGAATGTTTTCAAATTGGACAAGTTTAAAATTTTATCATCGGTTAAGACTTGAAAGTGGTTTGAATTTTAAGGTATGTTTGTGAAAGGATAGAAACACTGTGGGAAAAGGAGAAAATACTGGTGTCCATCATTTTCTCCTGTGATCAGAATGCTTTAGATAGTCATTTCTGATCAGAGTCATTAAAACTTGGGATTGTATGGTAAGTGGTTAAACTCGTTCATTTGCAGTACATTGCTAAAAAATCCTTAACTACACAATTCCCATGAGGAAGTCTTTTGAAAAAGTTTCGGGAAATGGAGAAAATGCTGATAATCAGCATTATCTCCTTTTCCGAAAATGTTTCTTACCTGTTTAGAGGCAATTTTTTTGTCATTATAGGCACACCTTTTTTGTCTTTGCATGTCATATTCTTATAATTATGACGCATCACTCCTCCCAATATTGTAGGGATTGTAGTATTGCGCACTATAAAGTGGCAATGGAAAAAATGGCTTTTATCAATACATTTGACGAAAAATCAGGCCTGTTTTAGCTCCAATTTCCTTAAACTGCTGATCATAGCTGAATGAATCGCACCAGATGTTTTACTGTGTAAACATTTATTTTAGTTTTAAATTTCAAAGTAATGGTTGTTATAATGAAAGTAGTCCGGTTCTTTACCCAGGATGCCCAAATTAGGTAGATTTGTATCATGTAGAATGCTATCTAGCAGGAGATAATGGGCACACCTTATTGATATTATCAATAATAATAATAATAATTATAAATAATGGGATTGTGGAAAGTATAGAAAACATATTGGGAAAAGGAAAAATGTGGTCACATTTTCTCCTTTTTCCCTCCACAATGATTTTACACCCTTTTATCTCAGGGTTGTTGAAACTTGCATCTGATTACTAATCCTGTCACCCCCAATAGTTCTGAGTTTCAAATACCTAAAGATAGAACGCCTCTCGAAACACTGTTGGAAAAGGAGAAAGTGCAGGAAAAACAGCTTTTTATACGCCCAAAGGGTCATATTATGTCATTGCCCCATGACCCCAGTCATCAGTCCATCCGTCTGTTAGCAATTTCTTTTGTGTACTACTCCTCTTACAGTTTTTATTGGAATAAGTTCAAAATCATTGCAATGAATCTCTATGGTGTGTAGTGATGTGACTCTTGAAATTTGGATATCTACATGTGTTCTAGATTTTAACCCATTTTACTGAAGAGCCCCTTCGGGTGTATATGTGCCACTTTGCAAAGCTTTTTTCTCCTGTTCAAGCATTATTTTCAACCTTTTCAGAACATCTCTGATCTTATCCTTTTATCCTTTGTCTTTCAAGGAAAAGGATTATGATTTAGAGACACAAGGACATTCCCAGGGTTTCCCTTTTGTTACACAGATGAATTCTGGATCAATCAAACATTCCTGTAGATCAGATAAAAGTATTGACCCGTCTACGATTTTGTTGTTTGATAAAGGCACAGTCCTGACTTTTGATGACCCGAAGGTGGAGAAACCTTTTGAAAACATTTTGAGAAAAGGAGAAAATGCTGGTTACCGGCGTTTTCTCCTTTTCCCATAATGTATTCTAATTTTTGAAATATCAATTATGAGTTTTGAATAATACATAATTGGTTTTTCGCATAATATGGAGCATTAGGATCCAGTGCTGGATCTTTACTGGATCCCAAAGGACCAGGCTAAAATTCTGTTACGTAGTGAAGATTTTATTATAGAAAGTAGACAAGTGAGATTTTACAGTAATGTGCCATGAACTATTGAAACATTTTATGAACTATTAGTTTTCTATTGCATTGTGCCATTGTATTGTACGGGTGCCATTGGTTGTTGAACTTACTGTGTTGTAATTACCTTCCCTGGCTTAACTCTTTACCACAGGACAAAATTTTAGACTGGTTCAAATTGAAAGTATTTGCAGACGACAAAATAAAGGTGACTGAAAAATTTAAATTTGTTCTGGAAAGGGTAGAAAACAATGTGGGAAAAGGAGAAAATGCTGGTTACCAGCATTTTCTCCTTTACCCACAGTGTTTTCAAAAGGCTTCTTTATCAGGAGCATCAAAAGTTGTGTGGTAATGGGTTATGGCCACAAAACATATGTCATGGCCTGGTCTCCATTGTGTGTCCCTCTGTGCCTTTAGAAAACATTGTGGAAAAAGGAGAAAATGCTGGTAACCAGCATTTTCTCCTTTTCCCACGTTTTCTACCCTTCACAAGACAAATTTCAGTTTTTCAGTCACTTTTATTTTGTTGTCTGCAAATGCTTTTTTTTTAACTCTTTCCACAGCTCAACTCCTTACCAAAAAACAACAAAATTTTACACTGGTCCAAATTAAAAGCATTTGCAGATGACAAATGTGACCAAAGATTAAATTTTGAAACTCATTTCAGGATAGGAAGAAACATTGTGGGAAAAGGAGAAAATGCTGGTTACCAGCATTTTCTCCTTTTCCCACAATTTTTTCAGAAGGCTTCTATCTCAGCTTTGTTAAAAGTCGGGATTGTGAGTTAAAGGACACCAGAGGCTTTTTTGGACACAGAAGATAAAGATCAGATTGCAGAGAATGCGCAGTCTGTTCTCTGATCTGTATCGTCCACCATTGAATTCTAGATTATGATCCCTGTGCGGTCCTGGGGATTTTTTTACTGTATAGAATAGGACCTCGGCCTTTCTCTATGGCATGTAGTAGAAGGCGACTAAAATCAGAGACAAACGGCTGCTTTCCTCGTAATTCGTAGGATTGCAGTAGGCTGGGTAGTTCTTATTCCAAATCCTATATTTTTTTCTCGATGTAAAAAGGGTTTGGAATGGGAATCAATAAGCCTGTGGGACCCGTGTGGTTTAATCGGGGGTATAAGAATAAACCACAGTAGTCCTGCGATCGTCACATCTGCCATTTCATCTGGCGGAACAAAAGTGATAGCATGCATGTCGTAAAAGGCGACAAAAGGGGCATCATTTTGTGTTTCGTCCATTTCTCATTTATCATGTTCGTCTTATGTTGTTGCGCATGTATGTTATTGTCACCTCGCATTATTGTTTACTAAGTAAGTGCTCCCAATAACCTAAGTTGTCAACGGGCCTTAAAACGCTATTCATTCATGCTAGATTATGAATGAATTTCCTCTTGATCGTGCAGATGAACTGTATTAGTAGTCATTGAGAAAATGTAATTTATTTATTCAGTAATGAAAAAGTTAACTCTTTACCGAACACAAAATTTTGGACTTGTCCAAATTGAAAGCATTTGCTGACAACAAAATAAATGTGAATCAAAAATAGAAATTTGATAAGGAAAGAGTAGAAAACATCAGTTTGTGGGAAAAGGAGAAAATGCTGGTTACCAGCATTTTCTTTTTCTACAATGTTTTCAACAGCTGTATTTCTCATGGTTGTTAAAAGTCTGGATTGCGTTGTAAAGAGTTAACATTAATTTCAAATTTTAATGTTTAACTTTAACTTTAATTTCAAACATTGTCTTTGAAAGTTACTACCCATGCAGTGGAGACGAAACTACAAAGAAATGATCCTCGTTTAGCCTCGTTCAGCTTCCTCCAAAGAGATTGATTCCAATAACAACCCTAGTTGTGCTTGTATCTAGGTCAATAAGCTCATGTTGGTAGACCTTTACTGTTGTACAGAGGGCCAGCCTATTTTTTCTATGACAGTTTATTGCCATACTGACTTCTTATGATTTGTGTTTCTGTGCGTGCTATTTAAATGCATAATATGTTTTTATCTGAAAGGTAGTCAAGCAATACAGGGCCAACATGCCCTCTTGTTTCAATGTTCTTAACCCTTTATCTGATATGCCAATTTGAGGCTCTTTCATTTCAGCAGCAAATAAAGATGTGATGTCAAAAATATGGACAAATGAGGATACAAATATCTGATTGAGTGGAAAACGTTTTGGGAAAAGGAGAAATTGCTCGTCACGAGCAATTTCTCCTTTTCCCACAATGTTTTCAAAAGCTGTGTGTTGTTGATTCATCAAAATGAGTATCTATGGAGTAAATGGTTAACCCTATATTATAATAACATATTATACTGAAAGGAAAAAGGCTAGTGAAAATTATTGTGGGAAAAGGAGAAAATGTTGGTAACCAGCATTTTACTGTTTTTCCCACAATATTTTTTACCTTCTAAATGACAAGTAAATTATTTCTTACACTTAGTATGTCCTCTTCAAGTGCATTAATTGGGACAATTGAAATTTGCCATTTTATTATATATTGCAATGATAAAATGAAAAAAAAAAAATCCAGGAAACTGTATCACAGTAGTTTTGTAACATAATCATGACAATTTTCATGTATCTCGTAGCATATTAATGCCGCTATACTATAGCTACGCAAAACTTACGCAAACTTTGTTCGTTGAAAGATCTTAGTACAAAATTAATGGGCCTTGGTATTCAGAGACGCAGAATTTCATTCGGCTGGAATATCATTTTATCATAGTTTCACACATACTGTTGTTAATGCATTAAGATTATATTTAATTATGTGTTGTATCAGAGAGTGTTATGTTATTGAAGCATTAAAAACAAAATTTACATTTTTTCTCTTGTTCCTTTCTGGTTATTTTCATCCATATCCTTTTATCAAACTATCTCTGAATTTTCACGACCCTGAAGGAGAAGCTTTTTGAAAACATTGTGGGAAAATGCTGGTTACCAGCATTATGTCCTTTTCCCACAATGTTTTCTGTCTTTTCCAAAACAAAATTAATTTTTGAGTCACATTAATTAAGCCTTTCCCAAACGACAAATATTAGACTCTTCCAAACTGAAAGAGTTTGCACACAACAATTTTAACTTTCATAACAATGGCAGAAAATTATCCTATAGGGCAGAAAACACTGTCAGAAAAGGAGAAATTGCTCGTTACAAGCAATTTCTCCTTTTTCCACAGTGTTTTCAAATGACTTGTACTGCAGATACATAAAAACAAGGGCTTGTTTGGGAAAGGGTTAAATTTGTTGTCTGCAAATACTTTCAAATTGGACAAGTCTAAAATTTTGTGGTTTGGTTAAGATTTAAACCTTCGCCAAACTACTGCAAGTTGCAACAAGCCTGATGAGAAAGGCTTATGAATACATAGGACATGCGGAAAATGCTATTTAACCCTTTACCCCACAAGATATTTCTATTGTATCTCTAGTTGACCCTAAATAACAGTAAGGATGAAGCCGTTTCTTATGTGTATATGACAACTTAGCGTAGAAAACATGGTGGCAAAAGGTGAAATTGCTCGTCACGAGCAATTTCACCTTTTGCCACAATGTTTTCTAAAGGCTCCTACAAGCAATGCGTAGAATTGAGTATCTGTGAAGTAAAAGGGTTAACAGCCTGTCCTCTTTTACCCACAAAATTTTCGAATCTTTATGAGACATTGCCATCAACTTGGCCACATTAAATTTCGTCATCTAAGAATGCATTTTTTGATGAGCATAAAACTATGATGCTTGCTAAATGCTTATTCTATTACTGTTTCAGCTATTTTTCAACCTACATGAATAATTATATTGTTTGAGTACAGACAATGTTGGGATGTACCAGCTAAACTGAAACTAAAATGAGCTTAGTGCGTATGTGTAACAATATATTTCATTAAAGTCAAACAGGTAACATAGTACATTATTTCAGTTATTACATACCGGCTCCATTGTTTGGACCACATTTATCTTTTTCAGAACCACCTATTTTGCCTGCACAGACTGCGCGGGCTGATCAGAAACGACACTTTTCACAAATGTCCTAATACCCCTTTTCGTGTGTTGAAAGCCA
Organism: Tridacna crocea; assembly: GCA_943736015.1. NCBI lineage: Eukaryota > Metazoa > Mollusca > Bivalvia > Cardiida > Cardiidae > Tridacna > Tridacna crocea. Next base: position 48,878,089 of record OX031063.1, read on the forward strand.
TATGAAAACAGATCAACAAAAGCACAGGTCAATTTAAGTTGATAGTTAATACAAAAAAATACCAGAAAAGCATAAAGTGTCGACCCTTTTCAGCTCACCTGAGCACGTAGTGCTCGGGGCGAGCTATTGCGATTGGTCGTTGTCCGTCTGTCCGTCCATCTGTAAACAATTACTAAGAAATCTCCTCTGAAACCGCCCATCAGATTTCAGTGAAGCTTCACAGAAATGATCCTTAGGTGATGCACTTTCAAAATACTTCAAAGATTTGAATTCCATGAAGAATTCTGGTTGCCATGGCGACCGAAAGAAAAAACTTTAAAAAAATCTTCTCATCCAAAACCATTAGGGCTAGAGCTTTCATATTTGGCATGTAAAATCATCTAGTGGCCCTCTACCAAAATACTTCAAATTATGGCCCTAGTGTTGAAAATGGCCCCATGTTGTGGGTTCTTGGATATCACATAGAGATAAAGAAGGAAATTTTTAAAAAATCTTCTTGTCCCAAACCTTAAGGGCTAGAGCTTTCATATTTGGCATGTAGCATCATCTAGTGGACCTCTACAAAAATACATCAAATTATGGGCCTAGTGTTGAAAATGGCCCTATGTTGTGGGTTCTGGGATTTCACAAAGAGATAAAGTAGGAAATCTTTAAAAATCTTCTAGTCCCAAACCGTTAGGGGTAGAGCTTTCATATTTGGCAAGCAGCATCATCTAGTGGCCCTCTACTAAAATCCTTCAAATAATGGCCCTGGTGTAAAAATTAGCTCTTTGTTGTTGGTCTTGGATTTTACATAGTTATAAGGAAGGAAATCTTTAAAAATCTTCTTGTCCCAAATAGTAATGGCCAGAGCTTTCATATTTGGCATGTATTATCATCTAGTAGCCCTCTACCAAAATACTTCAAATTAAAAAATTGGCCCTATGTTTTGGGTCTCGGATTTCACATGGAGATAAAGAAGAAAATCCTTAGAAATCTTTTTGTCCCAAATGGTAATGGCCAGAGCTTTCATATTTGGATTGTAGCATCATCTAGTGGCCCTCTACCAAAATACCTCAAATTGTTACCCTTGTGTTGAAAATGGCTCCATGTTGTGCGTTCTTGGATTTCACATAGCAATAAAGATGTAAATCTTAGAAAATGTTCTTGTCCCAAACCATAAGGGCTAGAGCTTTCATATTTGGCATGTAGCATCATCTAATGGCCCTCTACCAAAATACATCAAATTATGGCCTGGTGTGAAAGTTAGCCCTATGTTGTTGGTCTCAGATTTTACAGATAAGGAGGGAAATCTTTAAAAATCTTCTTGTGAGCATTCCAGGGACCACATTTCATGCTAAGCTGAATTGAAAATTAGTTAGAATGTTTGTCTCAATAGAATCTAACATGAGTCTGCATTTAGTGCTTGTCCGCAATATAACTTTGTTATCTCGAATCAGAACGACTTCAAAATTGGTATGCACGTTTGTTGCAATATTACCAAGTACTGTGTGCAAGAACAATAATTCTACCTAGCATGGATTTTGAATTATTTCACTTTGATCTTCATTTTTACAGTAGTTTTTGCTTGTCCAGTGTGGAATTTTGAAGTCTCAAGTCGAAATGATTTTAGACTTGGTAAACATGTTCGTTACATTGCCTGCTCTTTGCAACTATTATACCTCCTTGACAACTAGCGGTGGGATTCCATATCTTGCAACAATTTTCTGTTCTTGTTTCATTATCATTTGCCCTTGAACCTCAATATTTGGTAAATACCTTTATTGTAGACCTTTAATGCTTAGTACTCAGGTGATCGATATAGGACCATCATGGTCCTCTTGTTAAACTTTTCACAGTTCCCAGATGGTCTTTAGCTTGACGGGTCACAATCGATCATTATTTTATCCTGTTCTCCTTTGCCAGCTGCAAATGCTTCTATGGCCTTGTCTGAAATTTTTAATTCTTTTCCAAACGACAAATTTATAGACTGGTCCAACTCGAAAGCATCTGCAGACGACAAAATAAACGTGACTGAAAAATTGAAATTTGATTTGCGAAGGGTAGAAAACATTGTGGGAAAAGGAGAAAATGCTGGTTACCAGCATTTTCTCCTTTTCCCACAATGTTTTCTAAAGGCTTCTTTCTCAGGGGCATCAAAAGTAGGGATTGTATGGTAATGGGTTAATTCTTTACCAAATGACAAATTTATAGACTGGTCCAAATCGAAAGCATGTGCAGACGACAAAATAAATGTGACTGAAAAATTGAAATTCGATTTGCGAAGGGTAGAAAACATTGCATTACCAGCATTTTCTCCTTTTCCAACAATGTTTTCTAAAGGCTTCTTTCTCAGGGTAGGCAAAAGTAGGGATTGTGTGGTAATGGGTTAACTAAAGGTTGCAACTTTACATCTGAATATTGCTAAGTCGGGGTGAAATGATCACAAAAGGCAAGCAACATTATCTGGTCCATGCATTTATTGTACATTTAACAAAGATGATCTCAATGAAACAATTAACTGTTACAATTATTGGAGTTCTCTTTTTTTAGAAAGTAGAAAACATTGATAGATCAGGAAAAAAAATGCTTTTTAGCAGCATTTTTCTTGATGCCTTAGTGTTTTCTAAGCCTTCTTTCACACTGTGTTATAGCTGAACTTAATATAGATATCCTGCAGATTGATGTTTTGAACATTCACCCTCTACTATACAATCTTGTGTTTAAATGACCTTTAGATAAAAAGCTTTTGAAAACATTGTAGAAAAAAAAGAGGAAAGCACTTTGTCTTTTTCCCACAATGTTCTCTATCATTTTAAAGACATACAATATAATATGCACAACTTTTGATTTGAAAAATTTGAGGAAAAAAATGAATAAATGCTTTTAATTTGAACCAGTCATATTTTTTTGTCATCTATTAACTCATCACAAAACGACAATATTTTAGGCTTGTCCAAATTGAAAACATTTGCAGACGACAAAAATAAAAGTGAATGAAAATTTGAAATCTGTTTTATGAAGGGTAGAAAACATGGTTGGAAAAGGAGAAAAATGCTAACTACCAGCATTTTCTCCTTTTCCCACAATGTTTTCTAAAGGCTTCTTTCTCAGGGTCGTCAAAAGTAGGGATTGTGTGGTAATGGGTTAAAAGAGTTAAAGCAGACTAAACCTGATAACCTTGTGGTAAAGGAGGATGATCATAAAAAGAACAAGAGACTTGAGTGCCAATCTTTGTAATGAAGCTAAGTGTCCTGAAATCAGCTGTTATAAATCACCAATATTCTTGTAAGACCACTCTTTTCCTCCCCTTTTCTTCCAAATGTTTATCAAAACTATATAGTTCACATCTTTATTGTTGAACCTTTTACCACATGGTACTCTAACAGGAATACAACACCCTCGATATGCCGTTTGAAAACATTCTAGGTAAAGAAAAAAATGCTGGTAACCAGCATTTTCTCCTGATCCTACAAAGTTTTCTATCTTTTTGAACAAAAAAATTGTATTATTTGAGGCAAATTGGATTAGTTGTATTAGAACAACTTCAATTTGGACCAATTTAAAAAATTTGCCATTTTGTACAGTTATAGGCAATGCATAAAGTGAAAGAAAGAGGTCATTTAACTCTTTCCCAAACCAGCCCTGGTTTGTATGTGTCTGCGGTAAAAGTCTTTTGAAAACACTGTGGGAAAAGGAGAAATTGCTCGTAATGAGCAATTTCTCCTTTTCCCACAGTGTTTTCTACCCTTTTTGACAACTTTCTGCCATTTTCTCAAAATCTAAAATTGTCGTCTGCAAACTCTTTCAGTTTGGAAGAGTCCAAAATTTGTTGTTTGGGAAAGGGTTAACATGTTTGGGTATAAAACTAATTCAAAGATATTCATAAACTGCAGAATTAATCTTTATTTTGGATAAAGGCAACAGGTAAGCTTGAACTAAACTATTTTGGACAAAGGCAATAGGTAAGCTTGAACTAATCTTTATTTTGGACAGAGGCAACAGGTATGCTTGAACTAACTTTTATTTTGGACAAAGGCAACAGGTATGCTTGAACTAATCTTTATTTTGGACAAAGGCAACAGGTATGCTTGAACTAATCTTTAATTTGGACAAAGGCAATAAATAAGCTTGAACTAAACTTTATTTTGGACAAAGGCAATAGGTAAGCTTTAAAGATAGATTGGTTCTACAGTATAATCATCAAATATATTTAGTATTGTACCAAAGCATGTTGGGTAACCTTATGGTATGTTATTGTACTGCCTGCGAACCCCATACATGACACTATGCAACAGTATATTGTGCAAATCACATTACATTAAATCTTTATTTTGCAGTTCTCCATATACACTTTTTCTGTCTTGGTTCTAGTGTCCATACCTGCAAAGAAAACGAGAATATAAATGTTCAACCCTTTACCAAATGTGGTAATGACCTAAGTAAAAAGAAAATTCAAAAATCTTTGTGGGAAAATAAGCAAATGCTGGTAACCAGCATGTTCTTTAAATACAATATCTTCTGCATTTTTGGAGACAAATGCCATTATTTTGGGCAACATTAACTTGTTGTCTGCCAATGGTTTTAGCTTGGACCAATAGTATTATTTGTCTTATTTAATAGAGTAATCCTTTTTCCAAAAACACTTCAATTTCAACTACCCTGACCACACTAGAGGGAACTGTATTTTACACTGCTTTCAAAAGTGACTCAGTTATTTGGTGAGAGTTTTTACTTCTCTGTGTGTATCCTGGTTTTCACCAGGACTAGGCTGGGACTCACCAGTGCATTGCCCATAGACACTTACTCACAAGTGTAGGTGTAAACTCTTTCCAAAACAACCAAATTTTAAAACTGTCCAAATTGACAGCTTTTGCAGACGACAAAGGTGGCTCAAATGATGGAATTTGTCCATCATAGAGAAGAAAACATTGTGGGAAAAGGAGAAAATGCTGGTTACCAGCATTTTCTCCTTTTTCCTCAATGTTTTTTTTTTTTTAATGGTCTTCTTTCCAAGGGTCTTTAAAAGTCAGGTTTGTCTGGTAAAGGGTTAAAGATAGGCAAGAAAGAAAGATGTGCTTACTTCTGGAATTCCCACTCTCTATTGTCTAAAGGACAAACTTGTCGTGTCTTTAACCATCTTGATATACAGTGAAAATGGAATGCATGCTACAAAGAAAACAATAATTCTAACATGGCACGCGACTTTGGCTCTATAAACACAATGCAAGGAAAACGTTGTAAAATCTGCGACAATCCATGTAGAGTGACGTCATTCAATGAGTGAGTTATTCAATGGAACATAATCTTCATCCGCGTTTTTACTCTTAGTTTGAGCTTGTTTTCCTTACATTAAGAATTGGCCAAGTTAGAATCGAAATAATCTTCTTTCTATCGTGGTATATCGTGCAATAAACCACGTTGTGAGTTATGAGGCACAATGAATAACCCACTCGGGCTATCGCCCTCGTGGATTATTTATTGTGCCTCATAACTCACAACTGTGGTTTATTGAACGATATACCACGATAGAAAGAAGATTATTTCTTAATTACATTACTGTGTATGATTACATCCAGTGGATTGAGTTAAGTCTTTACCATACAGTGCCGAGTTTTAACAACCCTGATGAAGAAGTCTTTTGAAAACAGTGTGGGAAAAAAAGAACATGCTAGTAACAAGTATTTTCTACTTTTCCCACAATGTTCTCTACCTTTTCTGATGAAAATTATATCTTTTTTTGCTACATTTTACATGTCATCTGAAAAAACTTTCAATTTGGACCAGTCTTAAATTTTGTTTGTGGTAACAGTTAACTCTTCACAAACACCAAAATTTTAGACTCTTCTATATTGAAAGCATTTACAAGTGACTTATTGAATTTTGCTTCAATTATGGGAATTTCCTGTGGGTAGGTATGAAATACTGTGGGCAAAGAAGAAAATGCTGGTTTTCCAAGAATGTTTTTACAAACTGAAATGTTTCATACGAGTGCTTTTCACAGTGATGCAGTGTACCGAACAAGTCATCCTATAATCATAGACCCATAGAATCTATTTTGACAACTCTATTAACTTAATCATGGGGCAGAAAGGTCCTTGGACAAGCAGAAAATTTACCAAGGGCAAAAGACTTTGATCCATGTCAGCCTATGAGAAATGCATCAGCCAATCTAGAGGTCACTATCTTTTGAAAATGCATTCAATACCCTTTTTACAGAGTAGGACACGATTCAGTTAAACCCTTTACCACATGAGAAAATTTTAGACTGGTCCAAATTGAAAGCATTTGCAGACGACAAAATGAAAGTGACTGAAAAAATGAAATTTGTTCTGGGAAGGGTAGAAAACACTGTGGGAAAAGGAGAAAATGCTGGTTACCAGCATTTTCTCCTTTTCCCACAGTGTTTTCAAAAGGCTTCTTTCTCAGGGGCATCAAAAGTAGGGATTGTGTGGTAATGGGTTAAACCCTTTACCAAATGATGACAAGTTTTTACGAACGTAAGAAAGAAGTCTTTTGAAAACATTGTGGGAAAAGGAGAAAATGCTGCTTACCAGCATTTTCACCTTTTCCCACAATGTTTTTAACCCTATTCATAGACAAGTTTTAAACTTTTGAGCAGCATTTAAATTCTCATTTGCAAATGTTTTCAATTTGGACAAGCCTGAAGTTTGTATGTGTGGTAAAGAGATAAGTTTTAAACTAATTTTTAAATGATAAAGTCTTCAGGAAAAAAGAAGAATTTCTATATCATTTAACTTTATACCAAACATTTCCTTGTTTTCATGACCCTGGTGAAGAAGGCTTTTGAAGACAATTTGGGAAAAGGAGACATTGCTTGTAACAAGCACTGTTTCCAACCATGTTTTCTACGCTATCAGAGAACTGCAATTCATAAGAAAAAGTTTTTGAATTGCTATCTGCAGGTCCTTTTAACCCATTACCACACAATCCCTACTTTTGACACCCCTGAGAAAGAGGCCTTTTGAAAACACTGTGGGAAAAGGAGAAAATGCTGGTAACCAGCATTTTCTCCTTTTCCCACAGTGTTTTCTACCCTTCCCAGAGCAAATTTCAATTTTTCAGTCACCGTTATTTTGTCGTCTGCAAATGCTTTCAATTTGGACCAGTCTAACATATTGTCGTTTGGTAATGAGTTAATATGAAAGAGTCCAAAACTTGTTCGATAAAGGGTTAATTTAGAACTATAAAAGGTAACAACTCACATTACACACTCCCCATGCCACTGTACATTCTTCACTTGTGGCTGATGCTTGATTGGCCTGACATTCAATACCTGTGAAATAATTGTATTTTCTCTTTCAATCAATGAAAGAATCAAAATGAAATAGTAAATAGGTCCTCTAAATATTTCTAAAGTAGGGATAACAGACAGTGCCTCTGAACTTGAATTTTCTCTATGATTTCAAGCAAATATCATTGAGCAAAAATCTAAGAGCTTAGAATGTTACACAAGATCCCTCCTGTTTTATAATATATTGTATTCATGCATGTATGCCCCCCACCCTTCGGAAAAAAACAAGAAACATGCAAAACTACACATCATAGAGATTCAATGTGGTAAGTTTGAACTTATTCCAATGGAAATTGTAGGAGGAGTTGCAAACACAAGATATTGGTAATGGACAGACAGATGACCGGTTAAAAAAAATCATTTCCTGCTCTGAAATTAGCCTGTGTCTATTCTAGGATGTGCAATTGTGGGATTTACATCAATCTTTTTTTTTTTTCAGATCCCATATAAATTCAGACCAGTGTCTGACAGTCCCACCCAAACAATGGAAAAGTCCTACAACAAAGAATCTACTCCTGCCTTGCTCAAAGTACAACTTTTTTGAAAAAAAAATTCATTGCTGTAACTATTTTGCAAGATATTATACCCATCAAAGTACCCTACCTTGACAGGAGTTCAGTCAGTACAACCCACCTCCGAATTGACCCAGTTGAACTCGACCCACTTTATATAGTCTAAGACCATTATTTAAAGTTCCAATAAATTTTATCAAAGTGAATTTCAAAATTGTCTTCTTCTTTTTTTCAAAAATGAATTATTTTCTACATAAAGATAATCCAAAAGCTGTATTTTGACATTTAAACAGATCAGTATGTCTAGTCTACACTTGCTGGATAGAAATGAATGAGTTACATCAGCTAAATGTTTTCTATCTACTCAAAAAATTGTCCTCCCTAATTTTTGTAACTCACACATAATTTTTGGATGATGGGGGAAAATTTCCCCCTCATTTTCAGCATCTAGACTAGACAGTGAATATCTGTTACTTGTGTTGCAATTTCAAAATTTCTTTGGCCTATATTGCTTCAGATAAGCTGACAGTGTAAGATCAAAAATTAGACTGCATTTTTGTGCAGCTTGATCTTGATCTAGACTAACCACAAGGGCAATTTTATTTGAAAAAGGCACTTTACAGATTTACATAATATTAATGTTGAAAGTACATCAGCTTCAAATGACAACCAACATTTTCCAGCTGCACCCATTATCTTTATGTGACATCTCACCATTCAATGTTATCTCACAATTTAATGTGACACGTTTTCATGTTATAAGTTATACTTACAAAGATCCATAATGTGATTTCTACAAATGGCACAATTGTCAACAACAATATCTGAAATATAAGAAAATCCATCAATTCAAATCACAGTAAGTTCGAAACAAATTAACCTATAATACAGCTTCATGTAATTTTTTCAGCTTCAGCACTACTGTAGGCGTACAAGATCTAGTTCACAAGTTTGACAACCCTGAAGACAACGATTTCGAAAACTGTTCATAAACAACACATCTCATGGCTGATTGATTGGTGTTCTACGCTGCTTTTGACATTATTTCAGTCATATCATAGCAACAGCTCACATATTCATGCGTGTTTAACCTTTAACCCTTTACCACACAATCCCGACTTTTAACAACCCTGGAGAAGAAGGCTTTAGAAAACATTTTGGGAAAAGGAGAAAATGCTGGTAACCAGCATTTTCTTCTTTTCCCACAATGTTTTCTGCCCTATATCAAAGAGAAATTCTATCAGTTGAGCAATACGAAAATGCCATCTGTAAATGCTTTCAATTTGGACAAGTCTACTTTTCTGTCATGTGGTAAAGAGTTAAATGATGGTTTCACCAGCACAAAGCTAGGGCTCCGAAATCAAATGTCTTGCACATGGGCTAACCCAAGAATAAAAGCACTGCTTCATGCAATGCTCAAACTCCCGGCCTCAAGTTCTGAAGTCTTACACATTACCATATGGACAAGTAGAACTCCCAACATGTTTTATGCGTAACTTGTTCCATCTGGTGACTGTGTATCACCCAATAGAAGCAGACATCTATGTTTCTGGATTTTTATCACCTACAGTATGCTGCATACAATATTCTGCATACCCCTTTAACCCTTTACCACACAACAAATTTTAAGGCCTATCAAAGTTGAAAGCATTTGCAGATGACAATTTCATTGTGGCTCAAATGATGCAATTTCTCTTTGATTGAGTAGAAAACATTGTAGGAAAAGGAGAAAATGCTGTTTACCAGCATTTTCTCCTTTTCCCACAATGTTTTCAAAAGGCTTCATCCTCAGGGTCATCAAAAATGGTTATTGTGTGGTAAAGCATTAACCCTTTACCCCATAAGGCATTTCTATGGTATCTCTAATTGACCCTAAATAACAGCAAGGATGAAGCTGTTTCTTATGTGTATATGACACCTTTTGATAGTGTCAAAAACATTGTGGCAAAAGGTGAAATTGCTCGTCACGAGCAATTTCACCTATTGGCACAATGTTTTCCAAAGGCTCCTACAAGCAATGTGTAGAAATGAGTATCTATGGAGTAAAGGATTAACAAACAATCCCCTCTTTTAACTTCTCTGACTTAGAATAAAGGCTTTTGAAAACAATGTGAGAAAACGACAAACTTTGTGCAGTCTGATCTTGATCTACACTGGCTACAAAAGTGTTCATAGTTTTGAAAGATATTCTACTGATTCAAAAACCTTTGTATTGAGTCTTTACTAGATGGTAAAGTCCTAGACAAGCCCAAATTCATTGGACTTACAGACAGTTAATTAACTGTGACCCAAAAGATGAGATTTGTCTATGAAAGAGGAGAAAACTTTTTGCAGAAAAGAGTACCAGCATTTTCTCCTTTTCCCCGCATGTTTTCTATTAAAGTCATCCCTTTTTGGGAGTCATTAAAACTTTGGCAAAAGTTTGAGGCCCAAGGATTGCAACAATTGCTGACCATTTGGACAAGATTGACTGGTTGTAAGGTTTTAAATGCTGTTTTCATCAGTATTTCAATTATATTGGACCAGCCAGTGGTACACATATCTATGCTTTCCAGTAGTTTCTTTCACAAACAGTATTCACAATGTTCTTCCAAAGCTGCTGGATTCTTTCCCACATGGCCACTGTCTCAACAAGGATAGCAGAGGGAGAGGAAAATGAATTTTGTCATTAACCCATTACCACTCAATCCCTACTTTTGACGCCCCTGAGAAAAAAGCCTTTTGAAACCACTGTAGGAAAAGGAGAAAATGCTGGTAACCAGCATTTTCTCCTTTTCCCACAATGTTTTCTACCCTTTCCAGAACAAAGTTCAATTTTTCAGTCACCTGCAAATGCTATCAATTTGGACCAGTCCGAAATTTTCTCGTGTGGTAATGAGTTAAGACAATCACCAATCCTAGTAAAGAAAGTTGCAGAGCTGGGGATTAGACAGCTGACCCCTATTCTCAGGTCCTATTATAGGCCACTGACTGTACAACCAGGCTTTGCTCATCACTTGTGGTGAAGGGCTAAAATTAAGTTCATACTGAAAAAGAAAATGTACAACTCACCCCATGCCCATAGTGCCACTGCATTCCACTGTAAGTATAGGAAAATGTATTATCATTGAGAGTGACATACACAGAACTCCAAATAGAGAGAGTGATTTTGATTTCTAAATTTAAAATATTAATAATTCTCCATTCAACAATATGTTGTGGGTACCCATTAGAATCATTTCGGTGAAATGATTCTAATGAGTACCTACAACACAGGATTTGGAAGAGAAAGAATTTAGAATACCATCAGTCCCTCTTACCTGGGGCTCTCAGCCTCTGATACATATTACATCTTATAAATGTATTTTGTCTTGATTTACTGTACAATAAGTCTTTGCAATCCCATCATGTTTAACCCTTGGGCTGGTAAGTGCCACACACTGACCTTTAGTGGACAGTGTAGATCAAGATCAGCCTGCACTGAATGTGCAGTCTGATCTTGGATCTACACTTTCTGATAAAATACCATACTGAACAGTAAATAGTGCTTGGTAAGTAGATAATGAACATTGCAAATAACATTTTCTCTATTTAACCCACATGCTCCTATAACTGCACAGAAAGCCATTGTCTTGTTTACACTCTTTACCAAACGACAAAATTTTAGACTTGTCCAAATTGAAAGCATTTGCAGACGACAAAATAAAGGTGACTGAAAAATTGAAATTTGTTCTGGGAAGGGTAGAAAACACTGTGGGAAAAGGAGAAAATGCTGGATACCAGCATTTTCTCCTTTTCCTACAGTGTTTTCAAAAGGCTTCTTTCTCAGGGGAGTCAAAAGTAAGGATTGTGTGGTAATGGATTAAATAAAGTGTTTCCAAAACAAAATTTGAGACTAGTCTAAATTGAAAGCACTTGCAAACAACAAAATTAACTCATTACCAAACGACAAAATCTCAGACTGGTCCAAATTGAAAGCATTTGTAGACGACAAAATAAAAGTGACAGAAATTTTGAAATTTGTTTTGTGAAGGGTAGAAAACATTGTGGGAATAGGAGAAAATGCTGGTTACCAGCATTTTCTCCTTTTCCCACAATGTTTTCTAAAGGCTTCTTTCTCAGGGGCGTCAAAAGTAGGGATTGTGTGGTAATGGGTTAATGTGAATCAAAAATTGAAAATTGTTAATAGCAAAGGAAAAAAACTGTGGGAAAAGGAGAAAATACTGGTTACCAGCATTTTTCTCCTATTCCCACAATGTTTTCAAGAGGCATCTATCTCAAGGTTGCAAAAACCAGGGATTCTTTGGTAAAGGGTTAAAAAAAAAAAAAAAACAGGTAAATCAGCGCAAACCTTTTGGGGTTTAGAGAAACCCCTTGGTAACAATATTTCTGAAAAACCTGACTTATTGCCAAAAGTTAATTTCATGAAAGACGAACCCAAAGCTGTGGTTTCCTTGTCAATTCTTTCAAAAATAAACATATGTAGTATGTATATCTCTCATCCTAATCATTGTTCCATTTTCCAGCACTGGTTACAGACTTGGCTGATAATTTGAAAACTTTACCTGACAGTCTGACAATCAATGAAGGTTTTGCAAGGCGGAATAAAAAAAAATCAGACAGGTCACTGTAAGTGTGGATACATTCTTGTGGTTTTATTTTGAAAAAAAAAGAAATTTTCATTCTATCAAAAAACCGCAGAACATTTTTGTAGAATCAGGTGATACCTGTCGGTTTCAAGACAGTTCCCCGACAAGACAGTTCCCCGACACAAGTTTTGGAGACAGTTCCCAAACAGATTTGAAGACAGTTCCCCGACACTTTTGAAGACAGTTCCCCGACACTTTTGTTCGATGTCAAACAATAAAACAGATATTATCGTATATAAAAAGAATGTTTTGATAAGGGATTATATGGATAAATGATCTTTTATGACTATTTGAAGTCTTTGTTCATGTATGTAATTGGCGAGTACATTTGATCATCGTGGTAACGTCTATAACTTGATAACTATATGACGGAACAATTTGATAGCCTATCGTCTCAAAATATCAAGACATTATCGAAATACATGTACATTCTCCCGAATGCAGTGCATATAAAGAGAGAACTACAATATACATGTATGTAAAATTGTTCGAGTGTACAAGATAAACAGAACAGGTGTTTCACTCAGTAACACCCCCTTCCACCTCGCCCTCTCTACTGTAGGCCTATTTCTATATAGGCCTAACAGGGAAAAGCATATAGGCCTACATGTAACTAAACTACAACACAAAACACTCTCTATTCTTTTATCATTTTTTATGCTGGCTAAAAGTCCCCTTAAAATTCTCTTATGTTCAATACAGTCGTGATCCATGAGACAATTACTACCCGTCAAATTATATATAGCAATCTTCTTCACAGGGTACAGATAATTCGATCACAACATCAATTATCCACGAATATTTCAATTTCTCATGATTACCAACTGTAACTGTGTTAATTCTACAGTATAAAGGTCATTTTCCATGAAACAAACGTGTCGGGGAACTGTCTTCAAAAGTGTCGGGGAACTGTCTCCAAATCTGTCGGGGAACTGTCTCCAAAACTTGTATCGGGGAACTGTCTTGTCGGGGAACTGTCTTGTTCCCATACCTGTCAGTTGGGCCAACAATAAAGATATTTCAATCCGTCTTCCTGTTACCATGTCCAATGGAATTTCGTCATCACAGGTAAATGTGTACTTTGTTTGAATTGGGCAGTGGATCTGTTTTTGAAACAGGCATGAGCTAACTGGCTTGAGTTTAAGCCTGTCCCAAACAATTTAGATATTTATGGACATCACATGATACTTAAGATTTTTCTAGAAGTAACAAACAGAAGTATTTGACCGTATGATGGATATCTCCGGTAAAAAGGTATCTACTGCGGAATCGACGAATGTTGTAGGTACATTTTTCTGTTGTCAGTACTGAGTATTGCTCGGCTAAAGGAAATGTCAACCGGTACCCAATGTCAAATTCCTGTGACTCAGTGAGAAAGATTTTGAAAACTATGTGGGGCAAAGAGAAACTGCTAGTAACCAGCATTTACTCTTTTCTCGCAACGTTTTCTACAGTACTTTATCAATTAAAGAAACCATCCACCGACATTTCATTTCAAAAGTCTCTGCAATGCCAATGGCACACCATTTTTAGATCTGACGAATAGGCCAAGTCAAGTGGCGTTCTTCGGAAGTCAAATAAAAGAAACAAAAAACGGAGAAAAAAAGACGTTAGAACAGGGAAACATGAGGACATAAATTTATCTACAGCTTAGATTTACCTTTTTAACCTCAAATCTTTTTTTGTTGCTCCTTTCTCCAGAACCTCCCGATTGAATATCCTCATCAATATCCATGGCGGCTGCCATTTTTTTGTTTAAGGTAAGCGGAAAATACAGTCCAGTAAACGTCTCTTGTCATTCTATATGAATATGCAATAGGAGAATATTCGTACCCAAGAAGATTCGGCTCACACAAAGATTTACCCACAATGTTAGAATATGTTCATTGCTTTGATATGTTTTCACTTAACCCTTTACCAGATGACAAAATTGTAGACTGTTCCAAATTGAAAGCAGTCTAGATCTACAACACAAAATTAAAGTGGCTCAAAAATTGAAATTTGTTTAGGAAAGAGTAGAAACATTTCTCCTTTTCCCATACTGTTTTCAAAAGGCATTTTTCACAGAGTCTTGAAAACAGGGGGTTGCTTGGTAAAGTGTTAAAGTTGCATAACAGTTCCAAATCGCTTTCAAATAAATTTAAAATTAATGGCTGAAACTGCTTTTTTTTCACAGTTGGAGGGCAATATGCATACCTGGTCATTATAGACTTACATGTATATTGTTTTACTATCTAGTTGACTTTATTGTAATATTGCACTGTAATACAAATATTGTTAACTATATAGTTGGTTAAATCGATTGCTAACTGCAACAATTAATCACAATCTAAAGGAAAAGAAAAGATTTTTTTGTTATTTTCCTTTAAATTGCAATTATAAGTGGACTATTTTAATCGGTTGCTAGAGAACTCGGTAAATGGTCAAAAGCCCCTCCGGTCATTATCCCCTACCCCCAAAACAGGTAAGGTGGTCAAAAGCCCCTTCGCAAATTTGCAAGGGCGGTCATTATCCCCTTCATCAAATTTTAAAGGCGGTCAAAAGCCCCTTCGCGATTTCGCAAGGGCGGTCATTATCCCCTTCATCTTCAATTTTTCTTGTTGCATTGATTTTTTCGCTCTCTCTCTCTCTCTCTCTCTCTCTCTCTCACACCTCCAATAGGTGAGCATCCTGTAATAGAAATTAGATGTACTTTTTTTTTTCCGATCTGGTTGAGCAAACAGATGTATATATTTAATGAAAACAACTTTGTATTTTGACAATGTACATTGTACAAGTCTGATGAATAAACTTTTCTGTCTGTCTGTCATCAAATTTTGATGGTGGTCAAAGGCCCCTTTATCAGAAGCAGACAAAAGTCCCTATGAATGGTAACCATGCCGACATTATCCCCTCCGTAGACATGAAGTCTGATAATCGCTTTGAAATAGAACACTTGTAAAGTATACACTAGTGTGTGAAATGTGTGAAATTATCGGATGTGGATCTAGAATTGATGATTGTTGATTGATTGTAATGTTCAACGCCGTTTTAAACATTGTCTGATTTATATCGTGGCTGCCAATGTACCTATCAATGCTTTTCCAGGGTGCTTTTTTTCCATTAGTCGGCAATTTTTTTCCCAGGCCACTGGCTGCTTACTTACTCACATAACCATTTAAATGCCAATGGTCAACGGGTGGCTCAGCGGTGAGTGTGTCGGACCTAGTGGTTATGAGTTCGATACCCGGTTGAGGCGAACTTTCTTTCCGGCGTAATTTCGCCTCTCATATCTGCTGAAGCATTTGAGAAAAGTAGTTGGTGGCTTTGGAAAGAAAGTTGTGTAAGTACTGGTGTGAGAAAGCCAGGAAACACATGTGCGTCACCAACTGCCATGATATGACCTTAGCTGTTAAAGTGGCGTAAACCCCCAATACAACCAACATCTATTGAAATGAATCAGATAAACAGGACGGATTAAGATAATTATCTGTTATGGTACATAGTGATCACTCGTTTACATTTTGAATGTATAAGACCGACAGGAAATAATTTTAATGAGTAAATCACCGTCAAGCAAAAGAAAAAGGGGGGGGGGGGGGCAGGGGATAGGGATGCACGGCACAGGTACGACACTAAAAATTTTTTTTTTCCTTCGTTAGAAATCACAAAGGGAAACGCTAGCCCATGTAAAGAGGATGTTGTCCGCCCGAAAGATTGCATCAAGGGGATAATGACCACCCTTGCGAAATCGCAAAGGGGCTTTTGACCGCCTTTAAAATTTTATGAAGGGGATGATGACCGCCATTGTAAAATTGTGAAGGGGCTTTTGACCGCCATACCTGTTTTGGGGGGAGGGGATTATGACCGGAGGGGCTTTTGACCGCCATTCTTTATTTCCAGGTTAATAAAACTTGGGATCGTTTGGTGAAGTGTTGAATACTGGACTTTAAACTTATGTAATTTGATATCTGCTGCCAGGGCTGGGCAAGATGGAGTATCCTTGAACCCTTTGACAGTTAACAAAATTTTAGCTTGGTCTGAAATGAAACTGTTTGCAGACAAAAATTCATTTTTGCTCATAACTAATGCCGAGAAATGTGGTTAACCCTTTCCCAAACAATCCCTGGTTTTTACGGGTCTGGAATAGTAATCTTTTGAAAACATTGTGGGAAAAGGAGAAAATGCTGGTAACCAGCATTTTCTCCTTTTCCCACAATGTTTTCCACCCTATCATAGACAGAAATCATCTTTTCAGCAAGAGTTGAATTGTCGTCTGCAAATGCTTTCAATTTGGTCTAGTCCAAAAGTTTGTCATTTGGGAAAGGGTTAACAGTATTTTCTCCTTTTCAAACAGTGCTTACAATGGCCTTTTTCTCAGATTCATCACAAGTTGGGACTGAGTGAAAAGGGTTTACAAGTTATAAATCTCCTGTAAAGCAATGAAGAAAACCAGAAAGCTGCAGGTTTGGGTAATAGAAAATAATAACCCATTACCAAAACATCTTGAGTTTTAAAGAACTTGATGAACCAGCCTCTTGAGAACATTATGGGAAAGGGGAAAATGCTGGAAACAAGCATTTTCTCCTTTTCTCGCAAAGTTTTTAAATGCTCTTTCATTTGGGTCAATTGTTTGGTAGTATTAAATCAGCATTATCTCCTGCTAGATGGCTTTCTACAAATACAAATCTAATTTGGGCATTCTGGGTACAAATCAGACTACTTTTAAAACAACTTTTACTTTGAATTTCAAGTCATTTAGTGGAAATAAAGATGTACTCTATAAAACGCTACCTGGTGTGATTCATTCAGCAGTGATTGGTTAGCATGTAACCTATGCATCGGTCATTTAATATAAGCCCCACTTTTCCCAGGTATACGGGGAAGGGCGATATGTCATAGCAGACTGGTCGAATCTTCAAAGAATATGAAATGTGCAGGCAACAGTTAAATCTCGTTTTATGTATAAATGTCATCTTGAAATTTCATTGGACCATAATTTCAATATTAAAAGCCTTGTACATTTTTGTTTCTTTATTTCTTTTTTCAATGGCAATATACAGGGTAAAAAAAAAAAAAATTATTCCTCAAAGAGAAAAACAAGAACAATATAATAAGAAGTCAAATTTTACTGATTATAATTTTCAAAATGTACAAAATCCATCAATATACTGTTTGTGACTGTGAGGTAGAGCATGGAGTCTCATAACCATAAGGCCAGAAGTTTGATACCCAGGTGCATGTGTCAACTTTGAGATGTTCATTGGCCCGCACATTTGGCATGAGTACTGGTGTAGTTTCAAGAAATATTATCAAGAGATTTATATAGTTGTAAGATCTTGTTTCCCCATCGATGTAAAATAAATAAGTTTACAACACAACAAATCACAGTCCAATCCGCAATGCCCAAGTCTTAACAACCATATTTCATTTATAATGTCAACACAAAAGGAAATCCACAAAGCACTAGAGCTTGATTGGTTACATGCATGACTCAAAACTTAACCCTTTACCACACAATTCCAACTTTTGACGACCCTATGGAATAAGCCTTCTGGAAACATTGTGGGAAAAGGAGAAAATGCTGGTAACCAGCATTTTCTCCTTTTCTCACATTGTTTTCTACTCTTTCAAAGTCAAGTTTCATATTTTGAGTGACATTTGTTTTGTTGTCTGCAAAATGCTTTCAATTTGGACAAATCTAAAATTTTGTCACTTGGTAAAGAGTTAAGGATCCCTATTTTGAATACAGATCTCTGCCATTTTTCTTTCCAATGGATCGACAAGCCAAAACAGCACGAATTAGCCCTTTCTCATGCCTGATGCCTCTATTGTCTCCATAATGGTAATGTGGGAACGTAGCAAGTGAAATAGTAGGAATATTTTGTGCAAAGTATCGCTTAACTTTTTATCACACAATCCTGATTTTTAAAGACCCTGAGAAAGAAATCTTTTGAAAACATTGTAGGAAAAGGAGAAAATGCTGGAAAACAGCATTTTCCTCTTTTCCCACAAAGTTTTCTACCCTTCCTAAAAAATATTTTTAATTTCTGAGTGACATTTATTTTGTCGTCTGCAAATGCTTTCAATTTGGACTAGTCCAAAATTTTGTGGTTTGGTAAAGAGTTATAAAACTACAGACAAGCATGGATAGGTGCACTGGTTGCATAAATATCACTGAAATAATGTTAAAAACAGTCTTAAACACCATACAAACAACAAATACAGGTCAAAAATCACAATCCGTAAGTTTCAGGTTAAGCGCTTTCAACTCTGTACATAACAACAAAATCTCGGACTTGGCCAAGTTGAAAGCATTTGCAGACAACAAAATAAATGTAATCAAAAACTTTAACCAGTATTTTCTCCTTTCCTCACAATATTTCCAAAATCCTTCTCTCACAGGGCTGTTAAACCCTTTCCGAAAGAATCCCTTGATTTTATGATGCTGGGAAAGAGGGCTTTTGAAAACACTGTAGGAAAAGGAGAAAATGCTGGTAACCAGCATTTTCTCCTTATCCTACAATGTTTTCTACTCTTTCATAGACAAACTCATCATTTACAACACATTTGATTTGTCATCTACAAATGCTTTCAATTTGGTCGAGTCCAAAATTTTGTCTGGAAAGGGTTAAAATGTGGACTGTGTGGGAAAGTGTTAACAAATTCTACATGTATGATGTAACCATGCAAAGTGAATAATGAATGTCAATCATAGATCACATGATTGGAGTTATCTTCATCCAGGTTTGGATGATGCCTTCTTTGTTCCTTTCTTACTCTGAGCCCTCTTTCTGGTATTCTTGCTGGTAAAAGCAATACACTGAAAAAATATGATTTTTTGGTTACCTATGTGCAAAACAACACTTTTTCGACACATCTAAATTAAAAGCCTTTCTAGAGACATATTGAATTTGGCTGAAATGATGGTAATTGACTGTGAAAATGTAGAAAACATTGTGCTAAAAGTAGAAAATGCTAATAACCAGCATTTGCTTCTTTCCTCACAAGATTCTAAAAAGGCTGTCTCCTCAAAATTGTTAAAACTCAGGAGGAGTTGTGCACACAAGAAATTGCTGACAGACTGACATACCTTCAAATGGACAGACATACCTATATACTGACGGACAGACATATGGATGGACAGACGGATGACCTGGGCCATAACATAATACCACCTTTCAGGCATATAAAAATGAATCTCATGCTTTGGAGGCCTTCAAAGCTATCGCTATTGCTATTTCTGTTTTCAATTGAGGACAAATCTTTTTAATGTCTTTATCCCGTACACCATATCCATCAACTATAAAAAGTACCTATGGTTACACAGCTGATCAATATCTGAATCATTATACACATTGAAAAATGTTAACTCCATTTTTTCTCTTTGGCTGTAAAGGTGTATTTTTATTTATTGTTTAGTGCCATTTTCAACATTGTTTCAGTTATATCGCTGCAGCCAGTGCACCTACCAATGCTTTCCTGGAGTCTCTTTTACCAGAACTCCGCATGGTTTTCTTTCCGAGCCAATAGCTGCTTTCCCACATAATCATTGTCTAAACAATGGTCATTGGTGGGACAGGAATGAATCCTGTTGCAATGACTATCATCAGTCCTTGGAAAGTAATTGGCAGAGCCAGGGATTGAACCCACAACCACCTGTTCTCAAGTCCTTTGCGTTATCGACTGATCAGAGATGTATCTTTAACCAATTACCACACAATCCCTACTTATGATGCCCCTGGGAAAGAAGCCTTTAGAAAACATTGTGGAAAAGGAGAAAATGCTGGTAACCAGCATTTTCTCCTTTTCCCACAATGTTTTCTATCCTTTACAAAACAAATTTCAAATTTTCAGTCCCTTTTATTTTGTCATTTGCAAACGCTTTCGATTTGGACAAGCCTTAAATATTGTTGTGTGGTAATGAGTTTAGATATTTAAGAAGAATGAGAAAATATATTTACTCTTTCATCCAAAAATTCCAACAATTTGTCCGCTGAACATTTTATCCCTGCTTCCTTTAAATTGGCTTTTAGTACATCTAGTTCCAGAGGCTGAAATTTAGATATATATGTAGATCAGGTCTTTAATCTTTTAGCAAACAACCTTTAACTCTTTACCAAGCAACAAAATTTAAAACTGGTCCAAACTGAAAGCACTTGCAGTGAACAAATTGAACACAACTCAAAAATTGAAATTTGTTTCCCGCAGGGTAGCAAACATAGTGGGGAAATGAGAAAACGCTGGTTACCAGCATTTTCTGCATTTCCCACAATGTTTTGAAAAAGCTTTTATCCCAGGGTTGTAAAAACCAGGTATTGTTTGGTAAAGGGACAAAGAATGAGGCTTCTGAAGAAGAAAAATGATTTGCTGAAAAAGGAGAAAATGCTGTTAACCACCATTTTCTCCTTTTCCCTCAATGCTTTTTACACTTCCAAAAACTATCAGTAATTGAGTCACATAATATTATATTGTCAGCTGATGCTGTTTATACGGACAAACCTAAAATTGCATATTATATGGTATAGAGTGTATATGTGACCTGTCACACATAAAGGGACCATCTGGGAACCGGAAAAATGTCAACTCTGGTCAGACTGCGCGACTGCGCAGGCTGACCAGGTAGACACTTCTTGCTTTAGTGATATTTTCTGTATGAAAAGTGGTCATCCTACCTTGATATACAATCATTTATAAACTATCAACTTAAACTGCACTATCATTGATCTGTTTTCATTTAACTGATCTATGGAATTCCCAGATTGTCTCTTGTTGCCTAATAGGTCACATATGTGTACATGAATACAAATGAGGAAATTTTGTCTTGGAAAGGATGGTGAACTTAGTTAAAAAAGGGGAACAGCATTTTCTCCATTTTCTGCACAGTTTTTAAAGGCTTTTTTTGTCATGGGTTGTTGAGAAACTTGACTGTTTGGTAAAGCAAAGCGCATTCCTTTAACCAGTAATTTGAACAATATTTTTTCCAAACCACCAACCACTTTACTACATAATCATTACTGAAAAAATGGTCAGTGAGAAAGGAATTAACCCATTACTGCACAATCCCTACTTTTGATGACCCTGAGATAGAAGCCTTTAGAAAATATTGCGGGAAAAGAAGAAAATGCTGGTAACCAGCATTTTCTCCTTTTTCCACAATGTTTTCTGGCCTTCCAAAAAAAAAAAAAAATTCAAATTTTCAGTCACTTTTATTTCGTTGTCTGCAGATGCTTTCCATTTGGTCAAACCTAAAATTTTGTCATTTGGTAATGATCAGTTAACTCTTTACCAAACAGCAAAATTTTGGTCTAGCCCAAATTGAAAGCATTTGCAGATGACAAAATAAAAGTGAATCACAAACTGAAATTTTATTTGGAAAGGGTAGAAAACATTATTGGAAAAGGAGAAAATGCTGATAACCAGCATTTTCTCCTTTTCCAACAGTGTTTTCAAAGGCTCTCTTTCTCAGAGGCGTTTGGCCTTACAACTATCATCAATCCTTCAAGGGAAATTTGTGAAGCCGGGAACTGGAACCTTAAACCCCAGGTTTCAAGCCCAGAATGTAACCAAACCCATCATATGAAGAAAGAATTAATGATAGAAATACCTCATACATAAGTACCCTCATGTGGAGATCCTGGTCTGAAGTAATAAAGCTATGTAACTTCTTCTTGATGTCTACATTTTTCTAGGAATACAAAAAACTTATTAAGCTGTCACTGAATGTGACTTAATCCATTAACACACGACAATATTTTAGGCTGGTCCAAATTGAAAGCATTTGCAGATGACAAAATAAAAGGGACTGAAAATTTGAAATTTGTTTTGTGAAGGGTAGAAAACATGGTGGGAAAAGGAGAAAATGCTGGTTACCAGCATTTTCTCCTTTTCCCACAATGTTTTCTAAAGGCTTCTTTCTCATGGGCGTCAAAAGTAGGGATTGTGTGGTAATGGGTTAATACCCCCACCCGCGCTTTGACAGAAACAGGCAATTTCTAGTATTTTGTACACAGACGAACACGAGGATGGACACACGGACAGACAGGCTGATTCCAGTATACCCCCGAAAACATCGTTTTGCGGAGGTATAAAAACTAACCAACTATAGCAGAAAACTATGACTATGTCTTACCCTTAGGCAATATTTTTCCTATAATGTACCCGTTTCTGTGGAAACAATAAGACCCGTCATTTTGATCAATGTTGTAAAAAAGTTTACGCTTTAGGTATTCAAGGTTAACCCTTATCAAAACAACTTTTTGGGATAGTCCCGAAAGGAGATGGCTTTTGAAAACACTGTTGGAAAAGGAGTTCAACAATGTATTCTACCCTTTCAGAGACATATTAACCCTTTATCACAAAATGAAGCTTTTTCAACGACCCTGAGAAAAGAAGCCTTTTGAAAACATGGTGGGAAAAGGAGAAAATGCTGGTAACCAGCATTTTCTTCTTTTCCCACAATGTTTTCGAAAGTCTTCTTTCTCAGGGGCGTCAAAAGTAGGGCTTGTGTGGCAATGGGTTATATCAAAGAAAAAACACTGGCGTCTCTTTACCCCATACACCTTATTGATTTTTTATTTGCGTTTATACAGCTATCTAGATTCTACACCCTGTAAAGAATTAGCAGTGTTTGTTTACTACCTGGCTGTAAGAGTACACCTTTAATTCTTTACTACGTTACCAGCATTTTCTCCTTTTCCCACATCGTTTTCTACCCTTCCCAACCAAATTTTAATTTCTCCGTCACCTTTATTTTGTCGTCTGCACATGTTTTCAGTTTGGACCAGTCTAAAATTTTCATGCGTGGTAAAGAAGTAAAATTGATGTCTGCTAATGTTTTCAAGTTAGACAAGTCCTTTTAGTGACATCTCATGATTGGAGCCAAGTTTAATTTGCCGTATGGTAAATTTTTCAATTTGGACTTGTCTAAAAATTTGTCATTCGGTAAAGAGTCAAACTCGATGCAAACTAACCTGTGGTGAGCTCTGGGTGTCACTGTCACTAGTAGATTCTGCCATCATAACACTCTCTTCCATCAAATCACTGAATATAGAAAAGCATAGCTCTAAATATTACTGCTTGCAGCTTCCAATGTCTTGCAGCATAACAGTACCAAATTGGTGTAAAAGAATGGTTTGAACCCATTACCACACATTTCCTACTTTTGGCGACCCTGAGAAAGGAGCCTTTAGAAAACATTGTGGGGGAAAAAAGGAAAATGCTGGTCACCAGCATTTTCTCCTTTTTTCACAATGTTTTCTACCTTCACAAAAAAAAATTCGAATTTTCAGTCACTTTTAGTTTGTTGTCTGCAAATGCTTTCTATTTGGACAAGCCAACAAAAATTTTGTCATAATACCGTCCGACCTTATATACCTATGAAAAGCATTATTCCAAATCTACTCTTGATCCTTGAAGCATATCAGAACTCCAGATAAGAGGGAGTGATGGTATTCTAAATCCATCAATGAGACGATTGTAATGAGTACCCACAAGATAAGGTTCGGAAGAGAATATTTAATATTTTCAATTTTGAAATCAAAATCACTCCCTCTATCTAGAGCTCTGGCATATTAGAGCTAATATAAAGTTATACCTTGTATTTGATTCCTGAGAAGATGGGAGGGCATCTTGCGCCAATAGAGTTTCGTCTCGAGATTTCTGAACATTGTTGGATAATGTTGTCTGAACAATGCTGCTTTTCTCATTGACACCATCGTCTTCAAACTCACTGTCTGTTTCATCTACAAGTAGTAATGATAACCCCCTGATTTTTTTAGTTGGGCTCTAAACCTTTACAAGTTTAAACTGTTACAGGAGACCCACTCCTTCATGCTTGGCTTCATCCCAAGTTAAATACAATACCTAACAATTGCATTAACCCTTTCCCAAACAATAAATTTTGGACCCTTCCAAACCGAAAGAGTTTGCAGACGGCAATTTTAGATTTGGAGAAAATGGCAGAAAGTTATCAAAAACGGTAGAAAACACTGTGGGAAACAGAGAAATTGCTCGTAACGAGCAATTTCTCCCCTTTCCCACAGTGTTTTCGAAAGACTTTTAGTGCAGACACGTAAAAACTTGTTTGGGGTTAAGGAGATATCTCTTTAGCTCTGTGGTTATGGTATTGGTCTTGTAAACCTTGAAAAATCAGGATATTAAAAATTTTGTCTGCATAGGTTTGAATCCCCCCAGAGGCGTTTGTATATCAGCTATGTATTTGTTGCAAACTTTCATGTTTGTAAGATGGGGACTCGTCCAGGATTGGCCACTGCGCCATTAATCCCATTTGTTGTCCAAAATCCAACTTTCTGCCTAATAAGGCTTTGAGTCATCAATAAATGATGACTTTAAGAGGGAGTGTGTTATGGGAGACTACTCTTTCATGCATGGCTTTGTCCCAATTTAAATACAATACTAAACAATTGCATTAGGGCAATAACTCTTTCACTCAGTCGTTATGGTATTGGTCTTTTAAACCTGGAAAGACGAGAATATTTGTCTGCATAGACTCAAATCCCACCAGAGGCAGTTTGTATTTCAGCTATGAGCCATTGTTGTGATGAGCTGCATGGCCAGCAAATAATTACTGCTATTCTTATATCAGATAAGACTTTAACCCATTACCACACAATCCCTACTTTTGACGACACTGAGAAAGAAGTCTTTAGAAAACATTGTGGGAAAAAGAGAAAATGCTGGTAACCAGCAATTTGTCCTTTTCCCACAATGTTTTCCACCCTTCACAAAACAAATTTCAAATTTCCATTCACTTTTATTTTGTCGTCTTCAAATGCTTTTGATTTGGACAAACCTAAAATTGGGTCGTTTGGTAATGAGTAAAATCAAGATCCCCTACGATGATTATATACATCATGCATAATAAAGCCCTGGGCATGACATAGAAAGGGTTTCTTACTGTATCTTACACTATCCCCCAATTAACCCTTTACCAAATGACAAAATTTTAGACTGGACCAAACTGAAAGCACCTGCAGACAATAAAATAAATGTAACTCAAAAATTGAACTTTGTTTCTAAAAGGGTAGTAAACATTGTAGGAAAAGGAGAAAATGCTGGTTACCAGCATTTTCTCCTTTTCCCACAATGTTTTCAAAGGGTTTCTATCTCAGGGTCGTAAAAACCAGGGATTGTTTGGTAAAGAGTTAAATGACTCTTAGCCAACTACAGGGGGTATTGCCCTAATGACCAACAACTGAAGACAGTAATTAACCCATTACCACACAATCCCTACTTTTGATGCCCATGAGAAAGAAGCCTTCTATAAAACACTGTGGGAAAAGGAGAAAATGCTGGTAACCAGCATTTTCTCCTTTTCCCACAGTGTTTTCTACCCTTCCCAGAACAAATTTCAATTTTTCAGTCACCTTTATGTTGTCGTCTCCAAATGCTTTCAATTTGGACCAGTCTGAAATTTTCTCGTGTGGTAAAGAGTTAAAGGTTCAACAAACAGTACATACATTGATGAGTTTGTTGATAAATATCTTTCAGCACTGTTACCATCCGCTTCTTACTGACAGGTTTCACACCATATTTTTTCACTTCTTTCTGTAATCATAAAATAAATTAAAACAAAATCTGGGGAAGGGGAGATAATCAATACTTTTATTAGTAAAATCAGTAAAATGGTGGATTTTTCTGTCTTTTGTGCTTTACAAATCAGTATGCGCTAGTGAGTTTTTGTTGAAATCTAACAAAAACACAATGGCGAGATAACAAGGCAAATATGCTGGTTACTCCTTTCCCAAAATGTTTCAGAAGCTGCAGTTTCTCCTTTTTATAATGGCTCCTTTCTCAAGGTCATTGAAACTTGGGATTGTGTCGTAAAGAGTGAAGTGACCTCTGTTATAATGGCAGCCCAAGACAGCAACAAGCAATTTCGTTTAAATAATGTCTACTGCCGAAAAAAGACCTTTTCAAAAAAAAACCGACTGTGTGACTCAGAATCACTCCCAGTTGGCCATTTTGCATCAAATTAAACTGATAGATGGATGGACAATATTTAAACTAGAGTCCGAGAGCTGATTCCAATAAAGTTAAGTAGATACCTTTAATGCTGGTGTGTTCATCTTATCATAATCTGGCATGGGCGTGAAGGGAGACGGAGGGACCCATGTCTTTTTCTGTCTTGTAGAATTACCTACAGTTGGTGTTTTAAAAGCTCTCTCCTAGAATCAAATACCGTAAGAGAAATACACAAATGGACCATATAAATTAGCTTTTTTGTTGCAATTGTATCTATCATTTTGCTTGGTTGGTTGGTCAGTCAGTTGAATCAGTCAGTCAGTCAGTTAGGCAGTGGGTCACCATCTCTCTCTTTCTTTCTCTCAAACACACAACAGCATGCCAAAAACAAACTGCAATAATATCCAAACTACAAATATCTTGTCAAACTCAGGCATACAATCTGTATTTCATCATCAAGTAAGACAAATATTTGGCAGACGTAATTTGCAGTCTGCCAATACTTTCCATATAGACATCTTGAAAGATTTTATTGTGGT
The DNA here is from genome assembly GCA_943736015.1 of Tridacna crocea. NCBI lineage: Eukaryota > Metazoa > Mollusca > Bivalvia > Cardiida > Cardiidae > Tridacna > Tridacna crocea. Next base: position 48,905,027 of record OX031063.1, read on the forward strand.
AGCGATAAATAGCGATTTGTGATAAACCCTTTTGATGCAACATTTTTACTTCCTACAAATGTATTTATATGAAATAAAATACAGAACAAAATGTGAAGAATAAGATCTAGGTCATATTTGTCAATAGATTTTTACCGACTTCCATAACTAGCCAACACAATGTTTCAGACAATCAGAAAACTTGTTCAGTAATTTACAATTAAAAGAACTTTTCACTAAATGATAAAATTTCAATCATGTTCCAATTGAAAGAATTTGCAGTTGACATGATAAACAGTTTAAAACATTGTGATTGGCTTTTGAAAGGTACAAAATGTTACAGAAAAAGGAGAAAATGCTGGTTTCTAACATTTTCTTCATTTCCACAATGTTTTCAGAAAGTTAATCCTTTACCACACAATCCCTACTTTTAACAACCCTGAGAGAAGAGCCTTTTGAAAACATTGTGGGGAAAAAGAGAAAATGCTGGTAATCAGCATTTTATCCTTTTCCCGCAATATTTTCCACATTATGAAAGACAAACCCTATCCTTTGAACAATGTTTAACTCTACCACACAATCCCGAGTTTTAATGACCCCGAGAAAGAAAGCCTTTGAAAACACTGTGGGAAAAGAAGAAAATGCTGGTAACCAGCATTTTCTCCTTTTTTCCCACAATGTTTTCTACCCTTTCCAAATCAAATTTCAATTTTTGATTTACATTTATTTTGTCGTCTACAAATGCTTTCAATTTGAACTAGTCCAAAAGTTTGTCATTTGGTAGAGAGTTAAACTGTGGTCTGCAAATGCTTTAAATCTGTATACAAGTCTTTATTTTGCTTGGGTGCTAAAGGTTTAAACTGTAAACTGTTTGGCAAAGGGCTGAAGTGGTACGTCTATACAAGCCTAAGCATTACCTCTGTCTTTTCCTTTTCTGCATTATTATTTGCATGAAAGACAAAGCTGTTGTCAGTGTCTCGGAGATCATCACAATCATCATCAACAACATTATCATCATCATCACACAATTCTTCAATCCCATTTTCTGAGGCTTCTACCAGTGTACCATCCCTATCCTGGTTTCTCTTGTGCAGAATAACCTGAAGGAGCATTTACTCTTTGCCACACAGGAAAAGTTTAGACTGGTCCAAATTGGATGCATTTGCCAAAATAAAAGTGACTGAAAATTTCAGCCAATCAAATAGCTTGTTCAGGAATTCATACTTAACACTTTCCCAAACGACAAACTTTTGGACTAGACCAAATTGAAAGCATTTGCAGACGACAATTCAACTTTTGCTGAGAAGATGATTTCTGTCTATGATAGGGTAGAAAATATTGTGGGGAAAGGAGAGAAAATGCTTGTTACCAGTATTTTCTCCTTTTCCCACAATGTTTTCAAAAGACTTTTTCTCAGGGGTGATTAAAAGTTGGATTGTGTGGTAAAGAGTTAAAGGGGCCTCTTTGGATTTTTTTAAAATTCTTTAATGCATAGTTATAAAATTCCGGGTTTTAATGAGCCTAAGCAAGATGCCTTTTGAAAACATTGTGGGAAAAGGAGAAAATGCAAGTAACCAGCATTTTCTCCTTTTTCCCACAATTTTTTCTACCCCTCTGAAGTCAATTTCTATTTCAAGTATCATCTTTTTTCTACACATGTTTCACTCTTTTTGTCCTAACGGTTTCCCAGCTATTGCCTCATAAAAATTCTTGGTAAAAGATTCTTGAAGCTTAGTTCAAAAGTTAAAAATATGAATAGCTACCTCACTATCAGAAAGATATGTGACCCAACATACAATGCAAGTTAACACATCACCAAAGGACAAAATTTTAGGTTTGTCCAAATCAAAGGCATGTGCAGACAACAGAAATCTATTTTGTGAGGGGTAGAAAACCTTGTGGGAAAAGGACAAAATGTTGGTTACATTTTTAACTTTTCCCACAGTACTTTCTACAGGCTTCTTTCTCAGGGTCGTTGAAGGTCTGGATTGTGTGGTAAACAGTTAACTTGTAAGAAAACATCATTATAATTTTGTCAATGAAAGAAAGGCAAATACAAAGTTTCTTCTCAACAAACCTTGGAGTACAACTTACCTGTTTTTCTGGAGTTGACTGAGACAGGACAGGGCTCAAGGCATTTTCGAATCCCATACCACAATCATCAAAGTCTTCCCATACATCTGACATAAGAAAAATTCTTAACTCTTTACTAAACGACAGAATTTTACATTAGTCTAATTTGAAAGCATTTGCAGATAGCATTCTATGTGTAGCTAATATGATGGTAATTGTCTGCAACAGTGAAGAAAACCTTGTGAGAACAGGACAAAATGCTGGTTACCAGCATTTTCTCCTTTTCCCACATGATTTTCAAAAGGCTATTTCCACCGGTCATTTAATTCGGGATTGTGCAATCTAATTAACTTTTTCAAAAGCCACATTTTGGACTTCTTCAAATTTAACCTTTTAGTAGATAACAAAACTTTCAACTTGTCTTAATGGAACACATTTTTCAGACAGCAAGTAATTTTACTGTTCCATAAATCTTATTTGTATTTCTAAATAAAGAAAACTTTGTGGAAAAAGGAAAAAATGCTTCTTACTAGCATTTTTGCTTTTATGAAATATTTTCAAGAGCCCTCTTTTGCAGAAATGTATAAATAACTGTGGGTTTGTGTGGAAAGGGATTACCTCATTACCAAACGACAAAATTTTTGACATGTCCAAATCGAAAACATTTGCAGACAACGAAATAAATGCTACTGGAAAATTGAAATTTGGTTTGGGCAGGGCAAAAAACATTGTGGGAAAAGGAGAAAATGCTGGTTACCAGCATTTTCTTCTTTTTGCACGACGTTTTCAAAAGGGTTGTTAAAAGTCAGGATAGTGTGGTAAAAGATTAAGCCATTAACTCATTACCAAACAACAATATTATAGAGTTGTCCAAATTGAAAGCATTTGAAGACGACAAAATAAAGGTGAATGAAAAATTAAATTTGTTCTGGGAAGGGTAGAAAACACTGTGGGAAAAGGAGAAAATGCTGGTTACCAGCATTTTCTCCTTTTCCCACAGGGTTTTCAAAAGGCTTCTTTCTCAGGGGCGTCAAAAGTAGGGATTGTGTGGTAATGAGTTAAGTATTGTGCACACCTGCTATTTCTCCAACAAAAGAGTTTTCCTTTTTCTCAGGATCTGAACAAACACTTCCACAATTTTTGTCATTGTTTTCTTCGTCCTCCAGAAGGCTGTTGTTAGACTCGTTACCTAAACTTATCAATTCAATGTCATCCTCAGACTCCATCTTTCCATTTCTTTCATTTTCTTTCACTGAAATATAACTTGCTGATTCAGCACTACATTCATGTGTATAATTACTACTTTGTGTATATTTACTACTTATGGGTTTGGTATGTTCAACATCATTATCACATGCATTTAGCTTACTGTTGGTGTCATCTAAGTCATAACTTAAAGGTTCACTTTCTTTTTTTACAGGATGAGGAGAAGGCTGGCTTAATCTAATGTTGATCTGAGGTCCTAAAAAGGTATGTTCCTTTGATTTCTCCTTTTTGGACTTGACTTCAATAAAGCTATCACCTGTTATTTCTATGTCACCATTATCAAACATAAGTGCACAGGGTTTGGACAGGTTATCATTACATTTAGAAGGAGAGATGTGACAAGGAACATTTGTTGTATTTCCAGTCTTATTTTCATTCCATTCAGCAGTATTTTTTTTATTACTATTTAAACAGGACTGATGAGAAAATGACCTATCATTTTCAACTGACAATTTTTTAATTCCATCATCATAGCTGACTTGCCCCTCTGTTTTACTACTTTTCTCTTCTTTCTCATTTTCATCCTCAGACTCAAGGTCGAGTTCAATCACATGATTGGCTGTAGTATCAAACAACTTTTTTCGCTTTTTATTAAATAACGGAGATGATGGAGAAACACTTCCTGTGGCAGACTGTAAAGTTACATCAGGTGAATATGGACTTTGAAATAAATCTACGTTGGATGTGTTCATCTTTTGTCTATCTGATCTGTTAAATACTTGACTGGAGTTTATTTCATCATTGACATTATTTTCTCCCTTAAACTGAATCTCCATTGCAGATTTTTGAAAATTCTTATCACAGCTGGTTATTTCATTGTTTAAATCATTCTCTACTTCACACAGTTGTTCTACATCAAATGACGAGTTGTTGCCTAGAACACTTGCAGAGTCACATGATTTATGTGAATCATCTAAATCTGAAATATTACCATCCGCATACTTTTCTGGATTACTTTTTAATCTGGTTGCTGATTTATTTTCCTCTTTGTCTTTTCTCTCTATATCAGGCTGAGATAGGTTCAATGTGACATGTTCACTATGATCTTTTCTTTTCATAGTATCACAAGTTGAACCTCTCTGATCACAGATTTTATTACTTATTCCTTCTTGAGAAGAGGCTCTTCTTTCAGATATTGCCAATGTAAAACCACTTTCATCTTTAGAACTGAAAGGTTCAGGTCTCAATACATGTGAAACACGTTGTAGTTTTTGAGTACACATCAATTCACGATAATCTTCATCACAGATTGCTTCCTGTCTATCCATTTCGAAATCTGTATCTGTTCCAACTTTCTTTCCATCACATGTACCATCATCACCATCATCATCACCTTTTTCATCATCACTTATATCACTATCCGATTCTCCCCAGATATCTTTCATATTAACAATAGGCTCTAATTTGACAGTTTCTAGCTCAGATTTATATTCCTCTGTCAACTTTTCAGTGACAGATTCAGTAGGGGTCAATGTATTACACACATGAGTCAAACCTGGTAGATCTAATTTGTCAGCCATCTCTCTCAGTTCGTGCTGAATAGAAGCAGTACACTGCAGTTCTCCAGTGTAAATATATGTAAGGAAAGATAGGGTTGAATCTCTAGATAGAGGCAGACAAACAGAGGAACTTGCTGTATCTAGAAGCTGAAATGAAAAGACATGAAAAAGTTCAACTCTTTATCAGACAAGCAAATCAGTTGAAATGATATCCCCATCGAAAAAAATCAAAAATACAAAAAAAGTGTCTCATTGGAATGGGTTACCAGATGACAAAATCTTGAAATTATTTCTGAATAACAAGAGGGCCAAGATAGCCCTGGATCGCTCACCTGAGTTTTGAGATGACCATACCCTATTTTTTTTTTTTAAGGTATTGAAACATTGGAACCAAATTATAATTTTGCTAAGCAATTTTCAAAAGGTCACCTGTAAAATTCATTTCCAAATCTGACCATCAGTTTCAAAAAGAAGAATTTTTAAGAATTCTTCATTTCTATATAAGAGCAAGTATTCCCCATCCACGAGAGCCATGTTTCTTGATGGATCAAAATTTACGAACAAGTTTTGAAAAGGGTCACCCAAGGAACATTTCGGAAAATTTCTTTTAAAATCTGACCAGGGGTTTCAGAGAAAGAGAATTTTCAAGAATATCATCATGTCCATATAGTGCAAGTAGCTCACATTCACAAGAGCAAGGATCACCCAAGGAACATCTCTGTCAAATTATTTTAAAATCTGACTAGGGGTTTCAGAGAAAAAGAATTTTCAAGAATTTCTTCATTTCCATTTAGTGCAAGTAGCCCCCATTCACCAGAGCCATGTTTCTTCATGGATCAAAATTTTGTGAACAGTTTTTGAAAAGGGTCACCCAAGGATCATCACTGTGAAATCATTTTTAAATCTGTCCAGCCATTTCAGAGAAGAAGAATTTTTAAAAATTTCTTCATTTCCCTATAGTGCAGGTAGCCCCCATTCACCAGAGCCATATTCTTGACGGATTAAAATTTTGTGAACAATTTTTGAAAAGGGTCACCCAAGGAATATCCCAGAGAAATTATTTCAAAATCTGACCAGTGGTTTCAGAGAAGAAAAAATTTTAAGAATTTCCTCATTTCCCAATAGTGCAAGAAGCCCCCATTCACCAGAGCCATGTTTCTTGACCAATCAAAATTTCGCGAACAATTTTTGAAAAGGGTCACCCAAGGAACATCTCTGTGAAATTATTTCAAAATCTGACCAGCGGTTTCGGAGAAGAAGATTTAAGAATTCATTCATTTCTGTATAGTGCAAGTAGCCCCCGTTCACCAGAGCCACATTTTTTGACGGATCAGAATTTCACGAACAATTTTTGTAAAGGGTCACCCAAGGAACATATCTGTGAAATTATTTCAAAATCCAACAAGCGGTTTCAGAGGAGAAGATTTTTTAAGAATTCCTTCATTTCTGTATAGTGCAAGTAGCCCCCATTCACCAGAGCCACAATTTTTGACAGATCAAAATTTCACGAACAATTTTTGAAAAGGGTCACCCAAGGAACATATCTGTGAAATTATTTCAAAATCCGACCAGGGGTTTCAGAGGAGAAGATTTTTAAAGAATTTGCTAAAAAATTCCATTTTGTTGCCATGGCAACCAGAGTTTTTGACGGAATCAAATTCTGTGAGCAATTTTTGAAGAGGACCTCCCAAGGAACATTCCTGCCAAGTTTGGTCCAAATTGGCCCAGCTGTTTAGGAGGAGTTGATGTTTAAAGAATTGTTGACGACGCACGACAGACGACGGACACCCAGTGACCCTAAAAGCTCCCCTTGAGCACGTTGTGCTCAGGTGAGCTAAAAAGCATATGCAGGTCCCAAACTACTAGTAAATGTTGCTGAAATTATTTGAGCTTTCTTGTGGAAGGTTAGAAAACCTCGTGAAAATGGGGAAAAATTCTGGATACCAGCATCTTCTTTTCCCACAATGTTTTCAAAAGCTATCTCTGTCTGGGTTCTTAAAACTTAACTCTTATTTTGGAAACATTGTTGAAAAAGAAGAAAATGCTCATAACCAGCACTCCTTTCCTACTTTGTTTTCCGTCCTTTTAACACTTAACCATATAATCCCTACTTTTTACAACCCTGAGGTAGAAGCCTTTTGAAAACATTGTGGGAAAAGGAGAAAATGCTGGTAACCAGCATTTTCTCATTTTCTCACAATGTTTTCTAACCTTCCCAAAACAAATTTCAACTTTTGAGCCACATTTATTTTGTCATCTGCAAGTGCTTTCAATTTGGACAAGTCTACGATTTTGTCGTATGGTAAAGAGTTAAAGACAAGCTCCATACTTCGGCTACATTTTATTTTGTTTTCTGCCAATTTTCTTTCAATACAAACTATTCTAAATATATGCTGCATGGTAGAGACGTAAATGAGCTGATATTTTACCCTTTCCCAAACGACAAATTTTGGACTCTTCCAAACTAAAACAGTTCGCGGACGACAATTTTAGATTTGGAGAAAATGGCAGAAAGTTCTCAAAAAGGGTAGAAAACACTGTGGGAAAAGGAGAAATTGCACGTTACAAGCAATTTCTCCTTCTCCCACAGTGTTTCAAAAGACTTAGTGCAGACACGTAAAAACCAGGGCTTGTTTGGGAAAGGGTTAAATACAATCATATATGGCTTGCAGCAAGGGAAAAGGGACATTAGACATTTGCGTAAATGCCTGGACAGTGCTACAGTAAACGTGTGTGAAACAGACATAATTATAGGATCTGACATGAGTGGGCTTTTGAGATAATATTTTATTAAACGAGTCTAGGGAAATGTTATTAACCCAAGTTGTAAAGCTGGGGCATGCACCGGACAAAATTCAAATATAAAAAAAACAAAGGGCAATAACTGAAAAATTAGGCGAGCAAGAGTTATGATTCCTGGGCACTGCACTCCCCGTTGATGAGATCTATCCACCCATGAAATTTCATAACCCTAACTAGTATAGTTTTGGAGATATGCTCCAGACAAAATTCAAGTATGAAAAACAACAAAGGGCACTAACTGAAAAATTAGGCAAGCAAGAGTTATGATTCCTGTGCACAGCACTGCCCCTCAGTGAGATTCATCCACCCATGAAATTTCATAACCCTAGCTAGTATAGTTTTGGAAATATGCTCCGGACAAAGTTCATGTATGAAAAAAACAAAGGGCAAGAACTCAAAAATTAAGCAAGCAAGAGTTATGGTTTCTGAGCACTCCACTCCCGCTTGATGAGATCTATCCATCCATAGGTAGTATAAATTTGGAGATATGCCCTGGACAAAAATCAAGTATGAAAAAAAAACAAAGGGCAATAACTCAAAAATTAAGCAAGCAAGAGTTATGATTCCTATGCACTGCACTCACCCTTGATGAGATCTATCCACCCATGAAATTTCATAACCCTAGCTAGTATACTTTTGGAGATATGCTCCGGACAAAATTCAAGTATGAAAAATAACAAAGGGCAATAACTCAAAAATTAGGCAAACAAGAGTTATGATTCCTGTGCACTGCACTCCCCCTTAATGTGATCTATCCACCCATGAAATTTCATAACCCTAGCTAGTACAGTTTTGGAGATATGCTCCGGACAAAATTCAAGTATGAAAAATGACGAAGGGCAATAACTCAAAAATTAGGCAAGCAAGAGTTATGATTCCTGTGCACTGCACTCCCCCTTGATGAGATCTATCCACCCATGAAATTTCATAACCCTAGCTTGTATAGTTGTGGAGATATGCTCCGGACAAAATTCAAGTATGAAAAACAACAAAGGGCAATAACTCAACAAGAGCGGCAAATTGTCACAAGATACGCCCGTCTTACCCCAAGTTGTAAAGCTGGGGCATGCACCGGACTAAATTCGAGTATGAAAAATAACAAAGGGCAGTAACTCAAAAATTAAGCCAGCAAAAGTTATGATTCCTGTGCACTGCACTCCCCCTTGATGAGATCTATCCATCCATGAAATTTCATAACCCTAGCTAGTATAGTTTTGGAAATTTTCACCGGACAAAAATCAAGTACAAAAAATGACAAAGGGCAATAACCCAAAAATTAAGCAAGCAAGAGTTATGATTCTTGTGCACTGCACTCCCCCTTGATGAGATCTATCCACCCATGAAATTTCATAACTCTAGCTAGTATAGTTTTGGAGATATGCTCCGGACAAAATTCAAGTATGAAAAACAACAAAGGGCAGTAACTCAAAAATTAAGCAAGCAAGAGTTATGATTCCTGTTCACTGCACTCCCCCTTGGTGTGATCTATCCACCCATGAAATTTCATAACCCTAGCTTCTATAGTTTGGGAGATATGCTCCGGACAAAATTCAAGTATGAAACAAGAGCAGCAAATTGTTGCAAGATACGTCCGTCTTACCCCAAGTTGTAAAGCTGGGGCATGCACCGGACAAAATTCAAGTATGAAAAACAACAAAGGGCAATAACTGAAAAATTAAGCAAGCAAGAGTTGTGATTTCTGTGCACTGCACTCCCCCTTGATGAGATCTATCCACCCATGAAATTTCATAACCCTAGCTAGTATAGTTTTAGAGATATGCTTCGGACAAAAATCAAGTATGAAAAATGACAAAGGGCAATAACTCAAAAATTAAGCAAGCAAGAGTTATGATTCCTGTGCACTGCACTCCGCCTCGGTGAGATCTATCCACCCATGAAATTTCATAACCCTAGCTAGTATAGTTTTGGAGATATTCACCAGACAAAATTCAAGTATAAAAAAACGACAAAGGGCAATAACTCAAAAATTAAGAAAGCAAGAGTTATGATTCTTGTGCACTGCACTCCCCATCAGTGAGATCTATCCACCCATGAAATTTAATAACCCTAGCTACTATAGTTCTGAAAATATGCTCCGGACAAAATTCAAGTATGAAAAACAACAAAGGGCAATAACTGAAAAATTAAGCAAGCAAGAGTTGTGATTTCTCTGCACTGCACTCCCCCTTGATGTGATCTATCCACCCATGAAATTTCATAACCCTAGCTAGTATAGTTTTGGAGATATGCTCCGGACAAAATTCAAGTTTGAAAAAACAACAAAGGGCAATAACTCAAAAATTAAGCAAGCAAGAGTTATGATTCTTGTGCACTGCACTCCCCCTCGATGAGATCTATCCACCCATGAAATTTCATAACCCTAGCTAGTATAGTTTTGGAGATAATCACCGGACAAAATTCAAGTATAAAAAACGACAAAGGGCAATAACTGAAAAATTAAGAAAGCAAGAGTTATGATTCTTGTGCAATGCACTCCCCCTCGATGAGATCTATCCACCCATGAAATTTCATGCTCCGGACAAAGAACTGGACGCCGCCCGCCCGCCCGCCACGGGTGATCCCATCATACGTCCCGTCTTCGACGGGCGTATAAAAAGACAAAGGGCAATAACTAAAAAATTAAGCAGGCAAGAGTTATGGTTCCTGTGCACTGCACTCCCCCTTGGTGAGATCTATCCACCCATGAAATTTCATAACCCTAGTTAGTATAGTTTTGGAGATATGCTCCGGACAAAATTCAAGTGTGAAAAACAACAAAGGGCAATAACTCAAAAATTAAGCAAGCAAGAGTTATGGTTCCTATGCCCTGCACTCCCCCTTGATGAGATCTATCCACCCATGAAATTTCATAACCCTAGCTAGAATAATTTTGGAGATATTCACCGAACAAAATTCGAGTATGAAAAATGACAAAGGGCAATAACTCAAAAATTAAGCAAGCAAGAGTTATGATTCCTGTGCACTGCACTGCCCCCTTGATGAGATCTATCCACACATGAAATTTCATAACCCTAGCTAGTATAGTTTGGGAGATATGCTCCGGACAAAATTGAAGTATGAAAAACGACAAAGGGCAATAACTCAAAAATTAAGCCAGCAAGAGTACTGCACTCCAACTTGGTGAGATCTATCCACCCATGAAATTTCATAACCCTAGCTAGTATATTCTTAGAGATATGCTCCGGACAAAATTCAAGTATAAAAAAACAACAAAGGGCAATAACTCAGAAATAAAGCACGCAAGAGTTATGGTTCTTGTGCACTGCACTCCCCCTTGATGAGATCTATCCACCCATGAAATTTCATAACCCTAGCTAGTATAGTTTTGGAGATATGCTCCGGACAAAATTAAAGTATGAAAAATGACAAAGGGCAATAACTCAAAAATTAAGCGAGCAAGAGTTATGGTTCTTGTGCACTGCACTCCCCCTAGATGAGATCCACCCATGAAATTTCATAACCCTAGCTAGAATAGTTTTGGAGATATGCTCCGGACAAAGAACTGGACGCCGCCCGCCCGCCAGCCCGCCCGCCAGCCAGCCACGGGTGATCCCATAATATGTCCGGTCTTCGACGGGCGTATAAAAATTAAGCAAGCAAGAGTTATGATTCCTGTGCACTGCACTCCCCCTTGATGAGATCTATCCACCCATGAAATTTCATAACCCTAGCTAGAATAGTTTTGGAGATATGCTCGCCCGCCCGGACGCCCGCCTGCCCAGACGCCACGGGTGATCCCATAATACGTCCCGTCTTCGACAGGCGTATAAAAAGGAGAAATTGCTCAGAACGAGCAATTTCTCCTTTTCCCACAGTGTTTTCTACTCTTTATGAGAATTTTCTGCCATTTTCTCCAAATCTAAAACTGTTGTCTGCAAAGTCTTTCGAACTGGAAGAGTCTAAAATTTGTTCTTTGGGAAAGGATTAAGCGAGCCTTTGGTGAGCTTAATAACATTTTCCTAGACGAGTTTTAAAAAAATCTTATCTCAAACGCCCACAAATGTCAGATTCTTTTTATCACATAATGATATTTCACAAACTATAGATCAGATGACGCAAAAACATTCATAAATGCACCCGCCGTACTTTCCATGAGACCCATTTATTGGTATGAAATGTGTACTTACAAAATGACATCAAAAATGATGTCACACAAATGTGATATCAAACGTGTATAAGATAAAAAAAAATTGTGATGGGTATATTACACCGAAAACAAGGGAGGTCATGTGATAAAATCACATAAGAACGTAAAATGTCGTCTCGGTTTAGCCTGCGTGAAGTGTATAGTATGATCTGAGATGACACTTTAGTTTAATTATTTTAAACATATTTACTTTACATCGATTGAGAAACAAGTTCTTACAACTTATACTAATCTCTCTCGATTCTTCTTCGTGGGAACTACACCAGTACTCGCGCAGAATGTGTGAGCCAATGAAAAATCCTCAAGTTGACACCCGCTCCCGGGTATCGAACTCAGGACCTTTAGGTTATGAGGCCGACGCTCTACCTCACGACCACGGACACTTTATGCAAATGTCCGAATGCCCCTTTTCACATGTTGCAGGCCAAATTTACCTACTAGGGCAATTGACATGTTTACCTGTCTAAGTTGTGGAAACCTTGTAAAAATAATGCTCTTGTGACCATAAACAGTGCCTCCGTCTGATGTTTTTATCATTACGTCACTGAAGTCTGGTTGATTTATCATCTGTTTAAATGTATTCAGTGTTTCTTCCCTTGACTTACCCAGTTCTTCTGTCTGTATAAAAATATTGATTGATTGATTGACTGAACAATTGATAGAAAATTGACTCTAATGGTTAAAGCTTGCATTAATCCTTTGCCACAAAAACTAGGGTTTTAATGACCCTGAAAATAGGCTTTTGAAAATATTATGGAAAAAGGAAGAAATGTTGATGACAATCATATTCTCTTTTTTCCACAATGTTTTCTTCCCTTGTGTCAAAGAAAAACTTCAAGTTAACTCTTTACCAAATGACAAAGTTTTAGACTTGTCCATATTGAAAGGATTTGTAGACAACAAATGTAACTGTACAGGTAGTAAATATTAACGAATTTCTATAAAATTTCTGAAAGATTCCAGTTTCTTTACTCGATATTCACATATCCACTCACCCACACACACACACATACTTACATCTATTTCATGTTTTTCTACCCTGATTTCTGATTTTCTCTCTCTCTCTCTTTCTCTCTCTCTCTTTCTCTCTCTCTCTCTTAATAAGGCCACATTCAAGTGATGGTACAGCTTTACAAAAAATACAATTTTTGTTAGGCATATGAAACATCTTTTGTTTAAGAGTACTAACAAATTATTGAGAAACCTACTAACATTGAATTGCAAGGTATGATGGGAGATGGCCACGACTCCCATCATACCAGTTGACGTGGCTAATAAAAGTCTAAAAAAAAAAAAAAAAAATGTAACTGAAAAAATGATTTTTGTTTTTGATGGGGAAGAAAACATTGTAGGAAAACGAGAAAATATTGGTAATCAGCATTTTCTCCTTTTCAAACAATGTTTTCAAAAGGCTTCTTATACAGTGGTGGTAACCCTAAAAGTTCTGATTGAAGAGTAAAGAGTTAAAAAAGGGGACATAATTTTGTCAAAAAACACTTTAATGGTAGCCTGCCCCTGTTGTCCAAGTTTAACTCTTTACCACACGACAAAATTTTAGACTGGTTCAAATTGAAAGCATTTGCAGACGACAAAAAAAAGGTGACTGAAAAATTGAAATTTGTTCTGGGAAGGGTAGAAAACACTGTGAGAAAAGGAGAAAATGCTGGTTACCAGCATTTTCTCCTTTTCCTACAGTGTTTTCAAAAGGCTTCTTTCTCAGGGGCATCAAAAGTAGGGATTGTGTGGTAATGGGTTAAAGTAAACATCTTCAGTTATAACAGAAGTTTTACAGTTGAAAAGGGGGCATAACTGTGCCAAAAAATCTATAGCACTTTCCCGCCCTTGTTGTATGGGTTTCCTTTTGATAGTCACCACCTTGCCCAAGTTTTAATTTTACATCTTCAATTGTAACAGTCAAAGTTTTTGCACAATAGTGGTGACCTAAATGGTGACAGGGCTACCATAATACCGTAACTTGATGTTTTCTTTGAAAACAGCTGAGCTTATAATGGTGAAAATGGGATTTAACCTGATACAAGAAATAAAATATTACACCATTAAAGGTTGTTTACCTGTAAAACTAGTATCTCCTCACAAAAGCCACTGGCATGTAGAGACAGATCAGCTGACTTGGACAGGTCCATCGTCTCATTGTTAACACCATCTACAGCTAATTCTGCTAGAACAACAGCTGTCTGGGTCGAGGCAGTGTATACGTCATCCACATGGTCATTGCTCTGAAACATATATTTCCAAACTTTAATTTTTAAAGTTGTTTCTAAACTTTTACCACACCAAGTTTAACTCTTTCCCAAACGATAAATTTTGGACCCTTCCAAACCGAAAGAATTTGCAGACGACAATTTCAGATTTGGAGAAAATGGCAGAAAGTTCTCAAAAAGGGTAGAAAACACTGTGGGAAAACGAGAAATTGCTCATTACGAGCAATTTCTCCTACTCCCACAGTGTTTTCAAAAGACTTTCACTGCAGACACGTAGAAATCAGGGCTTGTTTGGGAAAGGGTTAAACTACCCTGTGAAAATACTTTTCTAAACATAGCGCAAAAAGGAGAAAATGCTGGTAACCAGCATTTTCTCCTTTTTGCACAATGTTTTCTCACTTTTAGAAACAAATTCAATCATTTGAGCAATATTTCATTTATCATCAACAAGAGCTTTTAATTTGAACAAGTCTTAAATACTGTAGTGTGGTAAAAAGGGTAATTCCACATACTTACAAAAGGCCTTTCAGGGCTCCAGATAGAGAGAGAGAGTGATTTTGATTTCAAAATTTGAAATATAAATTATCCTCCACTAATCCCTATGATATGGGTTCTTATTAGAATCGTCTCATTGAGACGATTCTAATGAGTACCCATAACACAGGGTTTGGATGAGAAATAATGAATTTAGAATAGCATCACTCCCTCTTATGTGGAGCTCTGGCCTTTGTGCAGTCTGATCTTGATCTATGCTGTCTGTAAATGTTCCTGATACTATACATACCATGCAAAGATTTAACTCTTAACCAATAGAAAAACTTTAATGGGGATCAAAATACAAAGCAATGGCGGACGCCAAATTAAATGCATTTTTAATGATGGCATTTGTCTTTACAAGGGTAGAAAACATTGTGGGAAAGGCACAAAATGATGGTATTTAAATGTTCTTACATTACTGTTTTCACTTTTGAAAAAAAAAGTATATAATTTCAAACACCGTATTTCCATAGGAATAAGTCTTGTCCAATAGAAAACATAGGGTTAAGTGGAGAATAATTGATATTTTCAATTGTACAATCAAAACCACTCCCTTCATCTGTAGCTCTGTGCAGATGTGAAAATCACTTTGGCTTTAACAAAAAAAAACATAAAAACAATACATACCTGAAGAGATCTGTCCAAGTTATCAGAGATGAAAGACTTTTCTCGTCCAGGAATACTGGACAATCTTCTCAGCTTGCTTGCTGTAGGTAGCTGGTTAGGCACTATGGGAGGCATCAGGGAATTAACGTAAAATATCATGATATCGCTGATACTGCCATGGTGATTTGATCTCTGCCACAGTTTATTTTTATATTGTAGATTAGAGGTTTTCAGTGAAGACTCCAGCAAAGAAGGAATGCCACTGTGATCTTCTTCCTCTTCACTATCTTCTATCTTCTGCAACACAAGTAAAATCATTCAAACATGTAAACCATTATAAACTCATTACCAAACAACAATATCTTAGGCTTGTCCAAATCAAAAGCATTTGCAGACGACAAAATAAAAGTGACTGAAAATTTGAATTTTTTATTTTTGTGAAGGGTAGAAAAACATTGAGGGAAAAGAAGAAAATGCTGGTTACTAGCATTTTCTCCTTTTTCCCACAATGTTTTCTAAGGGCTTCTTTCTCAGGGTCGTCAACAGTAGGGATTGTGTGGTAATGGTTTAACCACATGGCAAATTGTTGGTTGGTTGTATTGGGGTTTAACGCCACTTTAACAGCTAAGGTCATGTCATGGCAGTCGGTGACGCACATGTGTTTCCCGGCTTTCTCAAACCAGTACTAACACTAACTTTCTTTCCAAAGCCACTGACTACTTTTCTCACATACTTCAGCAGAGGTGAGAGGTGGAAATACGCCAGAAAGAAAGTTCCCCTCAACCTGGTATCAAACTCACAACCACCAGATCATGAGTCCAACAACCTCACCACTGAGCCACCCCGGCGAGCGGCAAAATTGTAGATTTGTTCAAAATTAAAATTGTTCCAGAAAAAAAAAACAATGTACATAATTATGTATGAACCTAAAGTAACAATAAAGCCCTAAAGTAAACAAAACAGTTGTTTTTGAATACATCTGAATTTATATCAAACCATTTACAAGTATGGAAATCATTGTGAAGATGACAGTCTATCGTTGCACCTTCAGTCCAAGTGTTAGTTGCTGACTGAGAAATCAATTTCAAAACTAGGTTAAAACCTGTGTAATGCAGAGAAATGAACCCATTACAAAATGACCCACGGTCATTTCTCCACGTAGGGGAATGACCCAAGGGTTATTTCTCTACATCGACAAATGACCCATGGGTCATTTCTCCACGTAGAATAATGACCCGGGTCATTTTTCTACGTCGAGAAATGACCCATGGGTCATTCCTCTGCGTCGAGAAATGACCCGTGGGTCATTTTGTAATGGGGGTCATTTCTCTGCATTACACCTGCCAGGCAGCTGTGTCTTTTGTTCACATTTTTCCTGTTTTTAAAATTCTTTTTTCCGGCTATTGACTAACTGTCATCTTTACCCTATTTTTCATACTTTTTTTTAAACGGTAGTTACTAGTTACCAGCATTTTCTCTCTTTTCCCACAATGTTTTCAGAAGACTTCTTTTGCAGGGTCATTAAAAGTCGGGATTGTGAGGTAAAGGGTTATACAAAAATAGATAAATAACAAACACAGATATGCATACCTCTTCGACCAATAAAGTGTGCAGCTTCTGTTCAATGCGTCTTTGTTTATCTTCTTCTGATAAAGTTGTAAGGAGACATACATCCTCCAGCCTGTGAAATAGTAACAATTAATTGTTTGGTATTGCTGTTTGTGCCAGTCTGATTTCTTATCTATGCTTTGTGCACTGTTATACATTTCTTAATCCTTTACTGCATGACAAAATTGCAGATCTGTCGGAACTGAAAACATTTGCTGATCACAGTTTCAATGTGGCTTATATGATATGATTATTCTTCGATGTGATAGCAGGGGTGTGGAATTCCTATGCCCGACTTGCGCGACTCAGGACTTTTTGCTTGCGTACAAGTGAATTTTTCCACAGCACTTGTCCGCAGGTAGGTAAACTTTTTAGCCAAACCAGATAAGAAAATGTCATATTTACATCAATGATGATCCTCAAAGGCTCTATTTATTCCAAGTTTTGCATAACCCATGTTGAAATAAACACCTTCAAGGTACATACTTAATGTATTGACCCTGTGTGAGGTCTCACGCTACATGCAGTTGCTGTGAGAGGAAAAAGGACAAGTAAACTTTAAATTCGGACAAGTAGGAAATTCAGTCCAACTTGTCCGTGGGCAAGTGGGAAAATTCCAAAATTGCACACCCTTGGACAGAAAACATTGTGGGATAAGGAGAAAACGATGATAACCAGCATTTTCTCATTTTCACAATGTTTTCAAAATCCTTCTCTTTCAGGGGTGTTAAAATTCGTCATTGTGTGGTAAAGGATTAACTCTTTAACACACAACAAAGTTT
Source organism: Tridacna crocea (assembly GCA_943736015.1). NCBI lineage: Eukaryota > Metazoa > Mollusca > Bivalvia > Cardiida > Cardiidae > Tridacna > Tridacna crocea. The sequence goes on from OX031063.1 coordinate 48,922,569, forward strand.
AAGATTTTTCCAGTCCCAAAGTTTTTGCAGACAACAAATTTAATGTGGCTCAAATTGTTGTTTTTGATAGAGTTGAAAACATTGTGGAACAAGAGCGGCAAACTGTCGCAAGATACGCCCGTCTTACCCCAAATTGTAAAGCTGGGGCATGCACCAGACAAAATTCAAGTATGAAAAACAACAAAAGGCAATAACACAAAAATTAAGCGAGCAAGAGTTATGATTCCTGTGCACTGCGCTCCCCCTTGATGAGATCTATCCACCCATGAAATTTCATAACCCTAGCTAGTATAGTTTTGGAGATATCCTCCGGACCAAATTCAAGTATGAAAAACGACAAAGGGCAATAACTCAAAAATTAAGCGAGCAAGAGTTATGATTTCTGTGCATTGCGCTTCCTCTTGATGAGATCTATCCACCCATGAAATTTCATAACCCTAGCTAGTATAGTTATGGAGATATGCTCCGGAGAAAATTCAAGTATGAAAAATAACAAAGGGCAATAACTCAAAAATTAAGCAAGCAAGAGTTATGGTTCCTGTACACTGCACTCCCCCTCGATTAGATCTATCCACCCATAAAATTTCATAACCCTAGGTAGTATAATTTTGGAGATATGCGCCGGACAAAATTCAAGTATGAAAAACAACAAAGGGCAATAACTCAAAAATTCAGCAAGCAAGAGTTATGGTTCCTGTACACTGCACTCCCCCTCGATGAGATCTATCCACGCATGAAATTTCATAACCCTAGCTAGTATACTTTTGGAGATATGCGCCGGACAAAATTCAAGTATGAAAAACAAAAAAGGGCAATAACTCAAAAATTAAGCAAGCAAGAGTTATGGTTCCTGTGCACTGCACTCCCCCTCGATAAGATCTATCCACCCATGAAATTTCATAACCCTAGCTAGTACAGTTTTGGAGATATGCTCCGGACAAAATTCAAGTACGAAAAACAACAAAGGGCAATAACTCCAAAATTAAGCGAGCAAGAGTTATGGTTCCTGCGCACTGCACTCCCTCTCGTTGAGATCTATCCACCCATGAAGTTTCATAACCCTAGCTAGAATAGTTTTGGAGATATGCTCCGGACAAAGAACTGGACGCCGCCCGCCCGCCCGCTTGCCCGCCCGCCCGGACGCCACGGGTGATCCCATAATATGTCCCGTCTTCGACGGGCGTATAAAAAGGAGAAAATACTCATTACCAGCATTTTCTCCTTTTCCCTCAATGTTTCCAAAAGGCTTTCTCCTTTATGTCATTTAAACCTGTGATTGTGTGGTACAGGATTAAAGGCTCAAGAGCGGCCAAGAGTAAACAATGAAGCTGATAAAATTGCATTTAAATTTAAATCATACCATTGAAAAAGTATGGAAAATATTGTGAAGATGACAATCTATATTTGTAAAGTTGATCCGTAACATTACTGTATAAGTGGGAAATTTTTGCGATTTTGCAAATTTGACAAATTCACCAGCTTTTCTGTTTGCGTGTTTTATCCGAAGTATACATACAAATAACCAGTATCTTGAATTTGCAAACATTTCTGTTCCAAAAAATATCTGTAATCCAGTAATTCCCAAATTTTTTCACACCTGTCTATATCCATGTATACAGATAACTCACACATTCTTTTTCCTTCGTTTTTTGTTCTGCCCTGTGATTCCCTGTAAATTCTCCTCCATTAATTCCGCAGCTGTTTTATTCTGGTCAGCAAGGGACGAGGAAACTGCCATGGCCAGCTGAACGTCCTCGTCAAACTGGCTGTCAAACAAGAGTAACCTTTTAACTGTATATCAAACAACAAAATTTCAGTCCAAATATGAGAGCATTTGCAGATGACAAAATAAGTGTGACTCTTACATTGAAATCGATTTTGTGGAGAGCAGAAACCATTCTCTGTAAAGGTTACCAGCATTTTCTCCTTTTCCCACAACATTTTCAAAAACATCTTGCTAAAGGTTGTTGAAAATTGTGATTGTGTTGTAACTAAGTGCCTAGCAAATCTTAACTCTTTACCTAACAACATAATTTTAAGGTGGTCAAAAACTTTGCAGATGACAAAATTAACACTATAAGCCCTTGAGCGCCTGTATCGCTCCACAGGCCTGATTTTTCTGTAACAGTGAAGAGAAGTTTTTAACAATTACCATTCAATCCTGCATTTTAGCTACCAACTGAAGAGAAAAAGCTAGGAAAAAGATTGTGAGAAAAGAAGAAAATAATGATAACCAGCATGTTCTTAGTTTTCCACAATAATTTCTACCCTTTTTGATACAAGTTTTACTAATCTGAAGCTATATTATATTGTCTGCAACATCTTTCAATTATGAGCAGTTACAAAATTTTGTCATCTGGTTATAGTTAAAGAGGGTCTTGTCACAAACCATTTTGGGTGGGAAAACATCAAAATATAGAAAACTAGGTCACCAGGATTAACACCCCTTCCTTCACTTTGCACTTAGTCACCAGTAGGTCAACAAACCTTTACCAGAACTAATGAAAGTGCAGAGGTTCTCTTGTTTTATATGAGAAGTACTATGGATTATGTAAAGCAACCCTCTTCAACCCTTTACCAAACAACAAAATTTGGGATGTGACCAAATTGAAAGCATGTGCAAACGACAAATTAAAACATTGATGAAATGAAGATTTCTCTCTTTGATAGACTACAAAACACTGAGGGAAAAGGAGAAAATGCTGATTACCAGCATTTTTCCTTTTTCAACAGTGTTTTCCAACAGTGTTTATGAGTAATTTCACCTTTTCCCACAGTGAAAACAACAATGAAATCCAATGAATAGTTTGAGAGAAGAAATTTTTCAAAATCTACTTTCACATCAAATAGATATGTTACCTTTTGGGCTCCTTGATTTTCCTTTTTCGACTTGGTCCAGTCTTGTCAGATTTTGGAGGTTTGCTGTAAATTATAAATAGAAGGACTTGGAGTCAGAAGTGCACCTTCTTCAACTTTTAAAGACTTCAATTTTTAATTGTTTCTTTGTTAGTTCGTTTGTTTGTTTCAATATATTTTGTAACAATTCCAACAGAATACAGTTGTGCACAAAAACTTAAATACAATTAAAATAATGAGAACTGCCATGGAGTTGGTAGAGAACATCATGGAACAAGAGCTTGACAAAGCGGCGCATATACGCCCGAAGGGGCTTGTCAGTGAAATGACTTGAAATGACAGAAGGGCTTTGAATGAAGAGTAGTTAATCTCGATGATATGTGAAAAATATTAAAGGGCAATAACTAAAAGAAGGGCATCTTCGCAAGCCAAGGATACTAGGGTAGTACCCTTGGCCGCTCGCCTCTTTAAAAATCGAAGCTCCCGTTGCGCCTTTTCATTGGATGCGATCAAAACCGATCCCGTCCAATCAAACCATCCGTAACAAGAAATCTTTCGCAAAACAGAAAACAATAATGGCGGCGCCCATCAAAAACGAAAGTTGTCGTGTTTGTGACGAAATTTGCCAAAAAAGAGTAGACGATCGATATTTAGTGAGTTTTTTTTTTGTTTACGATCAATTATGTGAAGTATTAGGACGGGTTCCATAGCCAAATGATTGCATCTGTTCATCTTGTTTTGGTGTGATGAATCCGAAAGCGCAGCCATATTTGATGCATAACCAACCAATTTTATTACGAGCATTTTGATTTGTCAGCAATAACATCAGCAAAGGTTACGCAACTCGTGATATTCGACAGGTGGCGCAGCGGGTGTTTCGATTTTTAAAGAGGCGAGCGGCCAAGGTACATAACGAACAAAGTGGAGTTAGTATCCTTGGTTTGCGAAGATGAAAGAAGGGTGGCACAGTTACAAATTTTGTGAACTGCTGTTCTCCACAAGGTGTTCTATCAGTCTTGAAAGGTTCAAGATCATAGCTTTTACATTTTAGAAATTATGGCCCTGACGAAAATTCACAGAGAAAACTAACAAAGGGCAATAACTCAAAAAGAAGGATGGCAGAGTTACGGTTTTTCTGCAGTGCACTTCTTCATAATGTGTTCTATTAGTCCTTGAAGTTTCAAAATGATAGGTTTTAAAGTTTAGAAGTTATGGCCTGGACAAAAATTAAAACTAAAAAAATTAACAAAGGGCAATAACTCAAAAACTAAAGGTCACAGAGTTATAGTTCATGGGCACTGCACTTCTCCATAACGTGTTCTATCAGTGTATGTAGTTTCAAGTTGATACCTTTTATAGTTTGGAAGTTATGGCCTGGACAAAAATTAAAACTAAAAATTAACGAAGGGCAATAACTCAAAAAATAAATGTCGCAGAGTTATATTTCACTTGCCCTGCACTTCTCCATAATGGGTTCTATCAGTGTATGAAGTTACAAGTTAATAGCTTTTATAGTTTGGAAGTTATGGCCTGGACAAAAATTCAAATTGAAAATTAACAATAGGGCCAAGATGGCCCTCGATCGCTCACCTGAAGTTTTGAGATGACCATAGTCTATATTTTTTTTTGAGGTATTGAAACATTGGAACCAAATTTATAATTTTGCCAAGCAATTTTCAAAATATCACCTGTAAAAGTCATTTCGAAATCTGACCATCAGTTTCAAAAAGAAGAATTTTTAAGAACTCTTCATTTCTGTATAAGAGCAAGTAGCCCCCATCCACGAGAGCCATGTTTCTTGATGGATCAAAATTTATGAACAAGTTTTGAAGAGGGTCACCCAAGGAACATTATGGAAAATTTCTTTTAAAATCTGACCAGGGGTTTCAGAGAAAGAGAATTTTCAAGAATTTCATCATGTCCGTATAATGCAAGTAGCCCCCATTCACAAGAGCCATGTTTCTTGACGGATCAAAATTATATGTACAGCTTTTGAAAAGGGTCACCCAAGGAACATCTCTGTCAGATTATTTTAAAATCTGAATAGGGGTTTCAGAGAAGAAGAATTTTCAAGAATTTCTTCATTTCCATATAGTGCAAGTAACCCCCATTCACCAGAGCCATGTTTCTTGACCAATCAAAATTTCGCAAACATTTTTGAAAAGGGTCACCCAAGGAACAACTCTGTGAAATTATTTCAAAATCTAACCAGCTGTTTCAGAGAAGAAGAATTTTTAAGAATTTCTTCATTTCCCTATAATGCAAGTAGCCCCCATTCACCAGAGCCATGTTTCTTGACCTATCAAAATTTCGCGAACAATTTTTGAAAGGGTCATTCAAGGAACATATCTGTGAAATAATTTCAAAATCTGACCAGTAGTTTCAGAGAAGAAGAATTTTTAAGAATGTCTTCATTTCTGTATAGAGCAAGAAGCCCCCATTCACCAGAGCCATGTTTCTTGACCAATCAAAACTTCACGAACACTTTTTGAAAAGGGTCACTCAAGGAGCAACTCTGTGAAATTATTTCAAAATCTGACCAGCTGTTTCAGAGGAGAAGATTTTTTATGAATTCCTTTATTCCTGTAAAGTGCAAGTAGCCCCCATTCACCAGAGCCACATTTTTTGACGGATCAAAATTTCACGAACAATTTTTGAAAAGGGTCACCCAAGGAACATATCTGTGAAATTATTTCAATATCCGACCAGCGGTTTCAGAGGAGAAGATTTTTAAAGAATTCCTTCATTTCTGTATAGTGCAAGTAGCCCCCATTCACCAGAGCCACATTTTTTGACGAATCAAAATTTCACGAACAAGTTTTGAAAAGGGTCGCCCAAGGAACATATCTGTGAAATTATTTCAAAATCTGACCAACAGTTTCAGAGGAGAAGATTTTTAAAGAATTTGCTAAAAAATTCCATTAGGTTGCCATGGCAACCAGAGTTTTTGATGGAATCCAATTCTGTGGACAATTTTTAAAGAGGACCTCCCAAGGAACATTCCTGCCAAGTTTGGTCCAAATCTGCCTAGCGGTTTAGGAGAAGTTGATGTTTAAAGAATTGTTGACGACGCACGACGGCCGACGCAAGACGGACACCGGGTAATCCTAAAAGCTCCCCTTGAGCACATTGTGCTCAGGAGAGCTAACAAAGGGCAATAACTCAAAAAATAAAGGGGGAAGAGTTATGGTTAATGTGCAGTGCACTTCTCCATAATGTGTTCTATCAGTGTATGAAGTTCCAGGTTAATAGCTTTTATAATTTGGAAGTTATGGCCTGGACAAAAATTCAAACTGAAAATTAACAAAGGGCAATAACTCAAAAAACAAGAGGGCCATGATGGCCCTGTATCGCTCCACTGGCTTTTTAACCCTTTACCACACAAATTGAAGTATTCATGACCATGAAAAAGAGGGCCTTCAAAAACAATGAACGCTGTCACGCAGTACAAGCAGGTTAATTCATTAGCATGAAAGGTAAAATCCTTGGAAAAATAAGCTGAATGATAGATAGAAACCTTACTCTGAATTTATTATTCACCTCATGTGAGCATAACTATTAGGATCAAAAAAATGAATAACACTTGAAAACAGAATATTTTCTATCAAAAAACTTAATATCTAGCACCAATCATGTATCAATGCGGTTTGATAATCAAGGGAGGTAAATAGTACCAAACTTTATCTTTCATAAATAGAGTTATTTCCCTTGATTAATGTATATATTTAAGTGAGGCCCATGTTAAACTTGTAATCCCTGGATGGAGCCAATTTTGACCCCAGGCCTACAATATGAAACTAGACTGTGTGGTTATAAACACAAAGATTTTTGAATCTTGCCATATAAAAAGCCCTGTACAACAAGTTTGCTCAATGAAAGGCCCTGTAAAATATGTGACCCATGAGACAGGTTTATAAAGCCAATGTAAAACTTGTGACCCCTGGGATGGGGTCAAACTTGACCCCCCAAAGTAAAAATTTTGGCCCTCTTGGTAGAAGCCCATTAGATAAAGCTACATGCAAATTTTGGTAGCCCTAGGCCTTATGGCTATGTACAAGTAGATTATTAAAGTTTCCCTATATAAGCCAATGCAAAACTTGTGATCCCCTGTGATGGGGGCTAAATTTGACCCCAGGGCTATACTATTGGGCACCCTTGGTAGAGACCCCCTAGATAAAAGCTACATGCAAAATTTGATAGCCCTAGTCCTTATAGCTAGGTGCGACAAGATTTTGAAAGTTTTCCCTATATAAGCCCATGTAAAATTTGTTACCCCCCCGGGGCGGGGCCAAATTTGACCCCTGGGCTATAAGTTGGAAACCCTTGGTAGAGGTCCACTAAATAAAGCTACATGCCAAATTTGGTAGCCCTATGCCCTATGGCTAGGTGGAAGAAGAATTTTGAAGTTCTCCCTATATAAGCCCATGTAAAACTTGTTACCCCCGGGGAGGGGCCAACTTTGACCCCAGGGCTATAATTTAGGCACTCTTGGTAGAGGTCCACTAAATGAAACAACATCCCAAATTTGGTAGCCCTAGGCCCTATGCCTAGGTAGAAGAGGAGTTTTAAAGTTCTCCCTAAATAAGCCCATGTAAAACTTGTGACCCCCGGGGCGGGGCCAATTTTGACCCCAGGGCTATAATGTGAAGAAACTTGGTAGAGGTCCACTAGATAAAGCTACATGCCAAATTTGGTAGCTGTAGGCCTTACGGTTTCAGACAAGAAGATTTTCAAAGATTTTCAAAATTTTTCAGTTTTGTTGCCATGGCAACCAGAGTTTTTGAAGGAATTAAATTCTTTCAAGAAATTCTGAAGAGGACCATGGCAGGATCATTTCTGTGAAGTTTCATCAAAATTGGATGGGTAGTTTCAGAGAAGAAGATGTTTAAAGAAAAAGTTAACACACGGACGGACGCACGCACGCACGGACGGACGGACGCACGACGGACAACAGGCCTTCGGCCAGTGGAGCTAATAAAGGGGACAGAGTTATGGTTCATGCGCACTGCACTTCTCCATAATGTGTTCTATGAGTGTATGTAGTTTCAAGTTGATACCTTCTATGGTATGGAAGTTATAGCCTGAACAAAAATTCAAAGTGAAAAGTTGGTTATTTTCAGAAATCAAGGGCAGATAATTTCAGAATGCAAACAGCCACCAAAATTCTAAGACCTAGGCGCACAGCTAGACATCATGGAGATTCATTGCGGCAAGTTTCAAATAATTCCGATGAAAACTATAGGAGGAGTTGCACACACAAGAAATTGCTAACGGACGGACAGACAGACGACCGGGGGTATAACATAATACGACCCTTCGGGCGTATAAAAAGGAGAAACCACTGTTCACAGTTTCCTTTTCCTGGAATGTTTTCATACCGTTTTTGCCTCTGGCTTGCTTAAAACTTCTGTTAAACAATCATGTGATGAAGGGTTGACCTGTTCCTTTTTTCACACCATTTTCTACTTTTCTAGCTCTGTTTTCTTGTCTCTCTTGAGCCAATTCCTATCATTTCTGCCCCATCTTATTTGTTGTCTGCAATTGCTTTTCAAGTTGGACAAATCTAGATTTTGCCATAATGGAAACAGTTCAGAAACACGCTATGTGTTAGGGGCTTGACATTCCTGGGGCAAAAAAGCCTTTGAAAACATTATGGGGAAAAAGGAGAAAATGTTAGTAACCAGCATTTTTTCTACCCTTTCCAAATCAATTTCCAATTTCTGATTCACATATATTTTGTCGTCAGCAAATGCTTTCAATTTTGACAAGTCCAAAAAATTTGTCGTTTGGTAAAGAGTTAGATAAGATTCCTATTCGGTTGGATGTTACCAAGTTATGATCCTTACCTTGAAGGGCAGGAAGTTGTTGAGTTGGACATTACTCCCGACTTCTGCTCCTGATCTTTCACAAGTTTCAGCATAGCTTCTGTTGAAACATTGTTTATACTGGCACATTTCTTCAGATGTGTCTGTCTTGCCTGAAATATTGACAGGGCCAACAAATATCAAGGATGATTTCAGTGATAAATTCATGCTCTCTACTTAGGTAATCCTGTAATAACCACACCCTCACTCACTATCCCCCCTCCCACTGTTACCAGCATTTTCTCCTTTTCCCACAACCTTTTCAGTAGGCTTCTTTCTCTGGGTCGTTAAAAAAAAAAACCAGGGATTGTTTGGTAAAGGATTAACATCTTTTAACCCTTTCCCAAACGACAAACTTTTGGACTAGACCAAATTGAAAGCATTTGCAGAAGACAATTCAATTCTTGCTGAAAAGATCATTTCTGTCTATGATAGGGTAGAAAACATTGTGGGAAAAGGGGAAAATGCTGGTTACCAGCATTTTCTCCTTTTCCTTCAATGTTTTCAAAAGGCTTCTATTCCAGACCCATAAAAACCAGGGATTGTTTGGGAAAGGGTTAAACCTGTCGTAAGAAATAACCTCAACCTAAGTCAACAAATTAGTTGTCAGTTTTGAGTAAAATAAGAGACTTAAGTTTTTTTCTGAATCATGCCTAGCTGCCTACATTCATTAATCATTGTTAGGAATAGTCTTTGTCTCATTGTAGAGAATTTTATGAATTAGAAGGAAAGACATTAATAGAAAAGCCACTTAGGAGTTATTTTACTTTCTAAATATAGAATAATACAAAGCAAAAACGTCCAAACTGTTGGTGAATATGATCCCAGGGTCAATTTTCATCAACTAATAATTTCATAAGATAGTTTTCTAAAGATCTATAAAACATGGGTATGTTTAGCAGAGGAATTAGCTTTTGAAGTACTTTTCTTTACCAAAGTCGTCTTTGGTGTCCTGTGGATCAAGCTAAGACTGCACTAAAAGTGCACTCTGATAGCCAATCTACACTGTCCACCATTGTCTTGGCTGAGACAGACTTGCCAAGTCCAACCTTGAAATGCTTTTATTTAGGTTGTATTGTTGGATGAAAATGACCCTTAGGTGTCCAAAGACCTAACAGCCCATTAGCTTAATCCTTTCCTAAATGACAAATTTTAGACTGTCCCTAACTCAAAGCGGAAAAGGGAGAAAATGCTGGTAACCAGCATTTTCTCCTTTTCCCACATCATTTTCTGCTCCATCAAGGACAAATCCTAGCATTTCAGCCATCTGTAATTTGTTGTCTACAAGTGTTTTTGATTTCAAGCAATCTAAATTTTTGTAGTATGGTAAAGACTTGACTTTTCTAGGTGTTGCGAACAAACAAAAAATTACCGCAGTTGATTTAAATGCTTTTCGACACATGGGACAATCAAGAACAGGAGACTTGCTGGTTTTAACTTGTTTGATAGCTGCTTTTCTCTCTTCCTTCTTTTCATCTTCCAGTTTGTCTATACATCTGATGAGAAATTACAATACAATACTTTATTTGCCATTGCTAAATTAAATGTTCAGTACTGAACATCCCCCACTCAATACAGCCAAGACAGCTATGAATAACAGATTTAAACATTAATGTCTCGCTTTGATAAGCTGGAGACAAAACTGTCACAGTTAGATTCAATAAAGTCCTCAGTGGCTAAAATAACAGTCAGATTGGACAATATGGGCACCAAAGTTACCTCCCTTAAGAAAAAGATGATTGAATTAGAGAAAAGTTGGAACTTTGATTCAGGACATATCAAAGAAATTGTTAAAAAGCAGAGAGAAATTGATTCAATGATAAGTAAAATGAAAAAGATAGAGCAAAGACAAGCAGAAAACGAAAAACAAATGAAGGCCCTTTCAAGTCTTTGCAAACCAACAAAATTTTAGACATGTCCAAATTAAAAGCACTGTAGACCACAACTTCAATGGGGTTCAAATGATGGAATTTGTCTTTGAACATGTTGAAAACACTGTGGGAAAATGTGTGTTACAAGCATTTTCTCCTTTTCCAACAATGTTTTCAGAAGGATTCTTCCTCAGGGCCTTTAAAACCAGTGATTGTGTGGTGATGTTTCAACATATGACCCAGAGCAACTTTGGGATCTGAAAATACTTCAAAACTTAAGTGGACAAGTTAAAAATGTGTCCACTGGTACAAAGTGAAAAAAATTTAAGACATGTCTACTTTAAAAGCATGTGCAGGTGACAAATTTGGTATGGTTGAAATGGGAGGTTTTGTCTTTGAAAATGGGGAAAACATTCTGGAAGAAGAAAAATCATAATGGTTACATGAAATTTTCTCCTTTTCCCCAAAATACCGGTATTTTCTAAACCATTTTTCTCAGGGTTGTTACAACTGGAATTATTTGGTAGAGACTTAACCCTTTACTCCATAGATACTCATTTCTATGCATTGCTTGTAGGAGCCTTTGGAAAACATCGTGGCAAAAGGTGAAATTGCTCGTCACGAGCAATTTCACCTTTTGCCACAATGTTTTCTATACTATCTAAAAGTGTCATATACACATAAGAAACATCTTTTTCCTTGCTGTTATTTAGGGTCAATTAAAGATACTATAGATATGCCTTATGGGGTAAAAGGTTAATAAACAAGAGAATAGGGAGAATTTAAAAAGAAACAATTTTATTAAATGTAAGTTCTGAAATAATAAAATCAATGTTTGTCTTTGACATTATTTTCTTGACCCCTCACCCAATGACAAAACTTAACACATGTCCAAATCCAAAGCATTAGCAGTCTAGCAGATGACAATTTCAAAGCGGCTAAAATGAAGAAAAGTGTCTCAGAAAACAAGGGTAACAACTTACGTCACAGGAAGTGATATCGGACCTGCGCATTTTCGTAACGTATATTGAAAAGTAAGTACGATATGAAGATAGAATGAGGCTGGCTTGGGTGGATACAATAGGACTACAAAGACTCTCATGTATTTATCAAAGACATTAGATGAATACATTTAATATTCTGATGTTTTAGACAGGAAGCAGATGTCTATATGCACAAACACTGTGACCAAATATCAATAAGTGATTGGGTTTTAATAGTTGGTCGAAGTCTATTCCTTTATTATAAGTAGTTAACAAAAGCTTTGACAAAAAACAAAGTCCCTAGGCATTGTGCGCTTTGGAGGTCTAAAGACTTTTTCAGATCATTTAACTCTTTACCACACAATCCCGACTTTTAACGACCCTGAGAAAGAAAGATTTCGAAAACATTGTAGGAAAAGGAGAAAATGCTGGTAAGCAGCATTTTCTCCTTTTCCCACAATGTTTTCTACCCTTCCCAAATCAGATTTCAATTTTTGATTCGCATCTATTTTGTCGTCTGCAAATGCTTTCAATTTGGACTTTACCAAAATTTTGTTGTTTGGTAAAGAGTTAAAGAAACGATTACAAAAAAAAAACCAGTCTTACCAAACATGCACACTGACGTTATAACAAGGGTCCGATATCACTACCTGTGACATCACACTGACATACGTTGTGAGGGGTGGAAATGGTAAGAAAAAACATTGTTGGAAATGGAGAAAATGCTGACTTCCTCTTTGCAATCTTTAACACTTTGGAATGTGTGGTAAAAGGTTTATAAAAGTGGACAGGAACAAAATAAAAATTATCATTTACAAGGACTATACAGGTAGTTTTTACCTATTGACATGTTGTAGTCTACGCTCACAATTATAATGGCTGATGTTCTTTGAACACACTTGACACAGAATGGTTTCTTCAGCATTCTCTATGAGGGCTGTTTCTTTACCAATTCCCTGTGTGCCTTGAAACAAAAAAAATGTTAACCCTCTACCAAATGACAAAATTTTAGACTGGTCCAAATTGAGATCGTTTGCAGACGACAAAATGAATGTGACTGACAAATCAAATTTGTTTACTCTTTACCAAACAACAAAATTTTGGACTTGCCCAAATTGAAAGCATTTGCAGACAACAACATATACATGTATGTGAATCAGAAATTGAAATTCCATTTGGAAAGAAAAATAAAAACATTGTGGGAAAAGCAGAAATTGCTGGTTACCAGCATTTTCTCTTTTCCTACGATGTTTTCATAAGCTGTCTTTCTCAGGGTTGTTAAAAGTTGGGATTGTGTGGTAAAGAGTTAAGGAAGGGAATAGAACATTTTGCAAAAAATGCTGGTTACCAGCAATTTCTTCTTTTCCCATGATGTTTTAAAAAAGCTTCTTTCATAGGGGTGTCAAAAGTCAGGGTTATGTGGTAAATGGTTGAACAGTAATTCAGAATGACATGAGCTATATTCTTTAAAAAGAATGATCCAAGTTGCCAAGTAAGCCATTTCATACTCATGGATCTATAATAGCCACTTTTTGAACAATCAATCATGAGGTAGACTAGTCCTGGGACAAACAAAAAAATACCAAAAGCAAAACCCTTCTGCCTAGGTCAGCCTGCATGGACTGCATGGCTCATATGTAAGAATAACCACAAACACATAAAGAAAAAAACACAAGAAACGATTGTGAAAAAGCTTTCAAATTGAACAAGTCTACATTTTTGTTGTTTTGTAAAGATTTAACTCTTTACCACACAATCCCTTATTTTGACGACCCTGAGAAAGACAGGTTTTGAAAACATTGTGGGAAAAGGAGAAAATGCTGGTCACCAGCATTTTCTCCTTTTCCCAAAATGTTTTTTACCTTTCTCAAACAGAATATCAATTATTCAGTCACATTTATTTTCCTGCAAATGCTTTCAATTTGGTCCAGTCCAAAAATTTGTTGTCTGGTAATGAGTTAAATGAGTTAAATGAGTTCAACAGGTAGAGAGTATGGTTATCACATAAAACCTTCTTGGCAGCAATGGAAGACAATACAATCACAAGTTTCCACAACTCTAGAATAGAAGCCTTTTGAAAACAAGGTGAGAAAAGGAGAAAATGCTGGTAACCAGCATTTTCTCCTTTTCCCACTATGTTTTCTACCAGTCTAAAACATAAATCGTCATTTGGGCCAAATCTTTTTTGTCCTCTGCACATGCTTTAGTTCAATGTATTTATTTTACATTGATTTAGACTAACGTCGAATGTGTAGGCCAATGAAAAATCCCAAAGTTGACACCTGCTCCCGGGTAGCGAACTCAGGACCTTTGGCTTATGAGACCAATGCTCTACCTCACGACAACAGACACCACATGCTTTCAATTCAAACCAGTCAAAGATTTTGTCGCTTAGTAAAGAATTAAACCTACTACATATTTTTTAAAATATAAACTAGTGTATTATCATTTCCTTGGTCCATGTTCTGGTTATGTTGTAGTTGTGAGCACATGATGCCAGCAAACAAATGAAGAGCATGTGCCAAAGCTTGAGCTACTTTGCCACTTAGTATTAAAATGATAGCATAGTTGCTAGGATACATACATATAAACTTCTACTAACCATATGTTTCTTTTGAAACAAATTCTGATATTTTTCCATCGCTCAACTGGCCAATTTTATATCTATCAGCATCACTAAAGTCTCTTTGGCACACCATTGGTTCCTTGAAGTCACATGTTTCATTCAGAACAGCTGTATTAAATATAGGCTCTACGGTCACCAGGCCTTGCCCAACAGTCTTTTTTGAACGAGATAGTTTTGACTTTTTGTGGATAGATTGCTTGTTTGATGTTGACATTTTCCAATTTTCATTGAACACATATAAATACCTTTCCTCATTCACAGAATCACAAATTAACACGTAATTATGAAGATTTGTCATTTAAGCCCCGACTAACACTAGTGCCCTGAAGTTGAGCTTTCCTTAACTCCAGTTCTTTATATCTTTCTGTCATACGACTGTGTACATATAGATTAATTCCCGACGTCGACACACCAGTCTCATTTTTTTCTTTTTGAACTTTCTGATAACCCCAATATCTGTCAAAAAAGAAAAAAAGAAATGGATACAAATGCTCCTGTATAAATAAGTTGACCCTTTACCAAACAATCCATGTTTATTACGACCCAGAGGAAAACATTATGGGAAAAGAAGACAATGCTGGTAACTGGCATTTTCTCCTTTTCCCACAATGTTTTCTGCTTTTCTGAAGTCAAGATTCAATTTTTGAGTCACCTTTGTCATCTACTTCCAATTTGGACAATTCTACAATTTTTTTGTTATGGAAAGAGTTCAAGATAAAATTTATTTTCAAAACGGTACATGTATTATGAAATAGTGGAAAGAACAGACAGTGCCAGGTACATGCATTTTCTCCCTTTTCCCACAATGTTTCAGAAAGTTTTTTTCCCCATCATCAGGACTGTTAACACTTTACCAAATGGCAAAAATGTAGACTTGTCCAGGTTGAAAGCATTTGCAGATGACAATATAAATGTGGCTCAAAAACTAAAACTTGTTTTGGGAAGGGTAGAAAACATTGTGGGAAAAGGAGAAAATGCTGGTTACCAGCATTTTCTCCTTTTCCCCACAATGTTTTCGAAAGGCTTCTTTCTCAGAGTCAGTAAAAGTCGGGAATGTGTGGTAAGGAGTTAAAACATCTGGTTGGTGAAATGTTAATACACGAGCATTAGCCAAAATTACCAACCTAGGGCTGCCTATAACCTACATGAATGCGGACATACCAAGAGCTCCAGATAAGAGTGAGTTATGGTACTCTAAATCTATTATTTCTATCCCAAACCCAATATTGTGGGCACTCACTAAAATTGTCTCGATAAGACCATTCTAATGAGTATCCACAACATTGGGTTTAGTGGAGAGGTAAAACAGGGTAATTTTGAAATCATTAACCCTTTACCACACAAGAAAGTTTTAGACTGGTCCAAATTGGAAGCATTTGCAGGCGACAAAATAAAGGTGAGCAAAAAATCGAAATTTGATTTGGAAAGGATAGAAAACACTGTGGGAAAAGGACAAAATGCTGGTTACCAGCATTTTCTCCTTTTCCCTCAGTGTTTTCAAAATGCTCCTTTCTCGGGGTCCCTAAAAGTCGGGATTGTGTGGTAAAGAGTTAAGAGTGGCTGTATATGGCTATTATTCACTATATTTTGATACAGTAGTCATGATGCATGCACTTACATTTATAGATTTAAGTTGAGCAAATCTGGACTGACTCTAGGTCAATACAATGAAAAAAAAATGGTCAAATCACGTCAAAGGTCAGCCACACACTGCCAGGTCAATTCTTACAGCAAATATAGGTAAAGTGGTTGCAGATAAAAAAAGAAATACTTACACTACACATGCCTGTGAAATACCTAAAACGCATACAAGACTAATACTGATAGCTGTCCGCCATTTTCCAACCTTAGTTCCTCCCAGAAGATTGGACTTGTAAGGTCTTCCTACTTCTTCCAACTTCCTCATTTCAGCTTAATGCCCTAAAAGAGTACCAAGGAACCATTTACCTTCACAAAACAACTAAATAAAAGCCTCGTCCAGTTTTGTAGACAACAAAATAATTCGGGCTCAAAAACCGAACTTCGCCTAGAAAGCCAAAAATTTTGAAATTCTTACCAATACCACTAGATGGTCTCAGCACTTCGAACTGTTTAACCCTCCACCGTGCAATCCCAACTTTTGACGACCCTGAGAAAGACAGCTTTTTAAAACATTGTGGGAAAAGGAGAAAATGCTGGTCCAGCATTTTCTCCTTTTCCCACAATGTTTTCAAAAGGCTCCTCTCTGAAGGTCATGAAAGGCAGGGTTTGTATGGTAAAGAGTTAAAAATAGGGGCGCTACGATTGGGCACTACCTTCAATCTGCTCCGATGTAATTTTTGTGATTGGGTCTCCATAAAACAATATAAACAAAACATCAGAGTTTCCCCTTAGGATCAAAGGTAGGGAGACAAAATTAAAGAATTTCAATATTCTCTCCTCTTCCTACCATGTTTTCTGTCCTTTCCAAACCAAAATTCAATTTCCGAGTCACACATTGTTTGTCTGCAAATACTTTCAATTTTGACAAGTCTAAAATTCGGTTACCGGTACATGTATATGGTAATGAGTTAATAAGGAAAAATAATAGAGATTGGTTATTGTTTTTTAACACAAAGATACTGTCAAATAATTCTTTTAGAATATGTAACATACAACAGGAAAAACATGTAAAAAAAATTTTGAAAGGTTAAGGCGATGCCTAGTCTAAATAATGAGACACTACAGTGATTTTTTTCTTATTTGGACATTTTATTGTGCGGTGTACCATCTCAAGTCCAGTGCTCGCGCTGTCAATCGACATTATCGACATTTGTCGATTTATTAATTCAAATGTCGATTAATTCTTCCAATTGTCTATAAAAATTGTCGATTAACTTATTCCCAAAAAAGTCGGATAAAATTTCCTTTACATGCCTGGATCACAGGTTATTTCGCGCCGGAAATGTGTGGTAATCCTTGTTTCACACCTTGGCAGACGCAGATTTGGGCAATCAACAGGTTACAATGGCCGGGTATATTATACAACACGTGTCATAAGACATTAATTGGCCATTATCGTTTGTTTCTTCTTAGTTTTGATAGACCACGTTAACTGACGCGGTGATAGAAGGGAACCAGTTAGATGTTACTACGTTGACATTATAGAATTGAAATTCACGTAACAAATTTTGGTTACATGCAAGACCTCACGTAAGAAAAAACAGGGAAAAAAAAAACATTATCCGCTTGAATAGTGTAAAATGATAAGATTTGAAGTTACTTGCTATCCTTATTGATAATTATAGTCAAATCACGTGGAAATACCTATCCACAAATCAACACACGTGAAAAAATGCTCGATGAAAAAAACACAGAAACCCATGACACAAGAAAATGTTCCTTGTGACATTGACTGATCAGTGTCACTTTAGACCGTCTTTTTAGCTTTTCAATGACCTTAAGCAGTAAATTTCCATAGGTATCTTACTTTAACAGACTTTAGCACAGCAAATCATCAATATTGACTACTTTACCTCTAGCAGAGAACAATTATTGTAATACCATATTATGACATCTTGCCCTTAGATTTACAGCTCAGTGGGTAAGTGTACCCTTGAAACAAAAAAAAGCTACTGGCATTACTGTTCACTTATGTAAGTCTTCTGCACTGTTTATGTACTATCGAGTGAATAACTTTTTGTTGACATAGTCTGACTCGCCTACCACACTGACTTAATTTGAGAATAATTGAGGTTAAAATAAATAAAGGTAGGTAATCATTGTAATAGAAAATTTTCTACATTTACTTGCGAATATCATTTATTATGCGAAATAAAAAAATGTTGTTTTGTAAAGAAGTACTCTCAAAAGTCCTTATGCTTTTATGCAATATTGTGGGAAAAGGAGCGCTGTCCAAGGAAGTAGTGCGTAACAAATTTTCCTTTTTCCCCCTCAATATTTTCTGCATTGTAAGATTAAAACAAAAATTATGTTATATGCTAAAAGAGTAACCTTTCATCAAAGGAAACCAAGAAATCAGTCTTTGTGCTTTTATGCCAATCTTGTGGGGAAAATGAACACTATCCCAGAAAATGGTATAGAGCAAATGTTCCTTTTCCCCAAATATCTCTACAATATAAGATTAAATATAAAGATGATTTATTATTATTGACATAATTATGTGAATGAAAGTTTGAAACTGTAAGTTAACAGTAAAGTCTGTTCAACGCTACATGTGCATACATGTATTTATTTTCTTTTTTAAACCAACTTCAAACGCTTATTTTGTCTATTATTTTTTGTGAGAAAAAAATGTTGGCCATTATTTTACTTGGGCCAGAGCTAGCACTGCAAGTCCATCGTAAGTTTTCCAGTACCAAAGATAAAGCGCTATACTGCCATTCTGTGTTTTCAATTTAATCTGTATTGTATTGCAGTGAAATGCAATTAAATGTAAGTAACTAACATGATCAAAGACAAATTATCAAACCTTTCATTACCTAAAAAGCTTGTAGAAGTCATTTATAACAAGTAAATCTCGGAAAAAAAACACTGACAAAACTTATAGTGTGTTGCGGCCATTTTCAGTGCTTTGGGAATGTAAATGAGTAAAGTAACAGATTGAATGCATGGTTTTCTCTATATTCAGCATTTCACTTGAAAATATTTGTATTTCAAATGAATGTTTATTAAATACACAAGCAAGAGGTATTTAAATCCTACTTTTGTGCTCTATTTGCAAAATTATGAGAGTTCGAACTTGCGCATAAAGTCAGTGCGGAACTTTCAACTGGTTTTTCTTGATCGTCTCTGTACCCAGAGGGGACCAATCAAAAAATAACACTGCCTTTGGGAACAGTTATCTGTACTAAGACTATGACCTTTACAATTTCTCAATGAACTCCCAACAGCTAGCTGAAAGATTTTAGCTTTTCAGTTACACTCTGTGAAAAGGAGACTTAATGCATCTGTCATGTATTATACCCATCAAGCCAGCTTATAATCATGGATCCATGATAGCCACTTTCTTGACCATCCAACTTTATCATGGGGTAAACTAGTCCTTGGACATACAGAAAAATGACCAAAAATCAATTTTCGGCCCAGGTCAGCCTGTACGGGCTGCACAGGCTGATCTGGGTTGATATTTTGCGCAAATACATTAAGCCTCATTTTCACAGAGCATGGCTCATTTATACTTGACTTCTGCATTATAGGGAAGTGAATATCAAGCCTACTCATTTGTTATTTACACCTTTATCTCTTCACCAAACAACAAAATTTTAGATTTGTCCAAACTCAAAAAGCATGTGCAGAAGGCATAAAAAAAGATGACTCAAAAACTGAAACTTGACTTTAGAAGAGCAGAAAACTCTGTGGGAAAAGGAGAAAATGCTGCATCAGCATTTTCTTCTTTTTTCCACAATGTTTTTAGAAGGCTTCTTCCTCTGGGTCGTAGAAACCAGAGATAGTTCTGTAATGGGTTAAATTGGCCCTGAAAGAAGGTAACTGTAACATTTTTGAAATGTATTGGTGTTTAATGATAGGACTGGTATGACTCGCTCTATGTTCGGCTCTATAACAGAGCTCCAGATAAGAGAGAGTGATGATATTCTAATCCATTATTTCTCTTCCAAACCATATGTTGTGGGTACTCATTAGAATCGTCTCATTGAGACGATTCTAATGAGTAACCATAACATAGGGTTTAGTGGAAAGTTAGTAATATTTCCAACTTCAAAATCACTCCCCCTATCTGGAGCTCTGTATAATAAACACAGTGCAAGGAAAGTGTGATAATATCTGCGACAATCCATGTAGTGTGACGTCATTCTGTATCGAGTGACATCATTCAATGAGTGAGTTATTCAATGGAACATAATCTTCATCCGTGTTTTTAATCTAAGTTTGAACCTGTTTTCCTTTCATTAAGAATTTGCCATGTTAGAATCAAAATAATCTTCTTTCTATTGTGGTTTAATCGTTCAATAAACCACATTGAGAGTTATGAGGCGCGATGAATAACCCACTCGGGCTATGGCCCTCGTGGATTATTTATTGTGCCTAATAACTCACAACTGTGGTTTATTGAATGATAAACCACGATAGAAAGAAAATTATTTCTTAAATAGAAAACGGTAGACACAATCGAAGAATGTATCTAAAGACTAACAATCACGGGTAGGTAAATTACAACTTCACTTTAGTACATTTACATTCCACTTGGATATGTCCTCGACTGGGTAACTTTCCAGTTGGGTACCTAAACCGTTTTACAAACCTCAGTCACCTTGGGATGATTTCTCACAGGGTCGATTTCTATAGGGGACAAACGCATTTTAACACAAATAAGCTGAATTTCAATTGCGATCTACTTAACGTAATTTAAGGATTTCTGTGAGTAACTAAAAAGTTTTCTTGGGTAAACCAACCTTTTCAACAGTGAAGAATATCATTTATACAGGGCTTTTCTTTCATTTGCCAAAATGAAGGTCGGTTGTGGCTTCGGGTTTTTTTGTCTAGTTTGTCCGTTGGCTTTTTCGTCCCTGGGCTTATTCGCCCGCGTTTTGTTCGTCCCACAATACCTTATCGATTCTACTGGATGGACATTTCCATGTCCCGTTAAAAATTAACCTTTGATGAACACATAAAAGTATTATGAATTGAACTTATCAAGCCCCCACCTGTTTTTGGCCTGTATTTTAGTCAAGATATGATGAACATTAGCCTGGTTTCCAGTCTGTTCACCTTTTCCTTTTCTGTCATTCGGGCTTTAAAGGTGGGTATTTAGAATTTTCACATGAGACCAAATTAAAAAATGTATATGTCACTGAAAATTATATGAAAAAACAATGCAAATCATCAGTAATTAAGGATAATAAATTTACAAAAAAAAAATTTGGGGTGGTATTCCCTTAACCCATTAATCTACCATACAATCCCTACTTTTGACGCCCCTAAAAAAGAAGCCTTTAGAAAACAGTGTGCCTAAAGGAGAAAATGCTGGTAAACAACATTTTCTCCTTTTCCCACAATGTTTTCTACCCTTCACAAAACAAATTTCAAATTTTCAGACACTTTTATTTTGTCATCTTCAAATGCTTTCGATTTGGACAAACCTAAAATATTGTTGTTTGGTAATGAGTTAAAAGGCTACGTAGCCTCTTAAGCTATTTTTAGATTTCCCGCTAAAATAAAACAATAAAAAAATTGTGGAAATGTTAAGTGACTTGCACTCGACTAATAACTATTAAATTCCATAACAAACGTGTAATTATTTTCCATTATGTCAGAAACTTCGGATGCTATGTTTGAAGCCTCGACGGTATATTTCCGGTATGTAAATGAGCGAGTTGCTCACGTAAAAATAGATTGTGTTTCTTTAACAATGTCGATATGGGCTGTAGTAATTCTTTAATTTACCTAGTTGCCGGTTTCGACTTCTGGGTTTAATGAATGAAAACTATTAGGCTTTGGGAGTATAAGGGTGATTTTTTTGTATATTTGTAAAATTTCTGTCCAAAAATCTGAAAGGCCACATTTAATGTTGAGAACCAAAGCTCAATAGCAGACCCAATGAGGAGAGTGTGATATGAAATTATTATTAAACTATTAACGCCTCGACCTTTGCTAGCCGAACGTGGACTTGAATGATAACGTCATAATTATGCTAAGCGTTACCATAGGCGTAGCCAGGATTGAAATATTTATACGCACAGTGAGACACGAAGTGCCGATTAATACGAAGCGCGAATGAGTGGCATTTATTGTAATGCACGGAGAAATTCCCTAGTAGTCATCAGTAGATCTACACCAGTTTATCCCGTCTATTTAGCTTGAAAAGGCAGGCAAATCTAAAGAAAGAAACAAAACATAGACACGGTATCGTGATTTATAGTTATGGATAAGAATTTCAAGTGCGTACTGTGCGTCTAGTGCGCTACGTCCTTGGTTACGTCGTACATAACGTCACTAAAGATACCTAAATGCCTATATAATCCGGACGGCGGGCGCTAATTTCTGCTCTTTGAAGCGGTAGTAGACTACACCATCTGTTTATTCGTGTAACAATTGCTCCACGGTGGGTGTTTATCTAACTGTTCTGACTATAGTACCCTCCAGAGGCGTAATTTGAACCCTTGACCTCCTGGTCCGAAGGTCCCCCTAGTCGACGTCACTACAAAAGCTAGCTCTATAGCAAGGCAGTATGAGTGTCTCCTTATACAAGCACAAGCTACATGTACATATATATACATTTATATCTATCTGTGAGATAGTCCATTTCAATCTTAACGTAGTGGACCCGTAATATTAGAAAACAGCTATTTCCACTCTAATATCACCCTATTCAACCGAGTCACTTTTCCCCCCTCTTGGAATTATCATTTATTAATCCAAAACCACTATATTTTCATTACAAAGAGAGATGATAATTACCTCCCTTTTCTGACAAGCAACGAAAATCGGTTAAAAATGTGCAAAAATATTCTATATTCGTATAAATCCGTATTCATCTACTATCAAGAAATTTCATTCGTGCTGCGCTGGAAGTGTTACAGGATAATTACATGTACCTTAAAAAAGAGAAGTGTTTTAAGATAAGAAACCTTCAAAACATGCTCTTGTACCTTACAACGACTTGCAAACGAGGACACAGGATTTGTCCACTGCATCAAAACAATGTTGATCTGACCTTGTGGTCATTTGTGGATTCCAAGAAAATCCCATTCGAGCTTGAATTCGTTTCAGAAAATGTTTCAAAATTCGAAAAACCTCTAATGTATGACATCACTTTTCCTGTGGGTGATGTATACAATTCACCAATTAGAACTGTCTAAAAAGCTCTTTCATTTAGAAACCCAAAGAAATAGCTGCAGCTATCTCCACTTTCAGTAAGCGAAAATTACTTAAGCACCACAATGCGATGTTTACACTGTTGAAAGACTGCTGAGACAGAATGAAAGGGGAACTAAACTAGATGCCTATTGCAATAGGGCATGGAGCAAGACATCAAAGGCGCTATATATCGAGACTGAAACCACGCTATAGGGCTTGCAACACGCGGAAAGTTACGTTCGGATATTTGCGAACAGTGTCGTCTCGGAGCAGCCTGCTCAGTCCGTATTATCACGGAATACATTTTCAAATTTTCATTTATACTTTTTCTATAAATAACACATCGGCGACGCCTCTATATCGTGCAATAAGAGGGAACCCCCATGTGCTATTTATAGTAAAAGTGTCCAATGCAACTTTCGTTATATCTTAACAGACTAATGGAGTTTCAGAAGCCTATGGTTTAAGGTTAAGGTAGACGGCCAAGGTAATGGTAACTAGAAAACAAGTACAGGTTCATTATCAATGTTGTTCATCATACAGGCAAGCAGCTAACTCCATCAGGGCTAAGCAAAATTTTAGACTTCGGTATTCAAGGCATTTTAACTCCTTACCAAATGACAAAAGTGTAGACTTCTCCAGATTAAAAACATATGCAGACGACAAAATAAACTTGAATCAAAAGTTGAAACTTTACTTTAAAAGAGTAGAAAACATTGTGGGAAAAGGAGAAAATGCTGGGATGTAGGAACCAGGGATTGTTGGGTGAAGAGTTAAGGAGAACTTGATATTGAAGACACTGAAAAATTCTGATTACCGGCATTTCTACTTTCCCCACAATATTTTAAATCGATCGTTTTCTTTTTCTTTTTATTGGTATAAACTCCAGAATGTATGGAAAAGGGATACCGTTCTTAAGAATATTCTTAGGCTTATTCTTCAGAATTTTGTCAATGTGAAAGTAACAGGACTTCTGATTGGCTAAACCAATTGGTTTAGCCAATCAGAAGTCCTGTTACTTTCAGAGTCAGAAAATCTTGCAGATTTAGACAAAGAACGTTCTTGAGAATGGTTGGTGAATACGGACCCAGAATGTATGGAAAAGGGATATAAATGGAGTATGAGAGAGAGAGAGAGAGAGAGAGAGAGAGAGAGAGAGAGAAAGAGAGAGTGCGTGTACATGACATAACGATATAAACAAAAACAGTATTTGACAATTTGAAAGGCGAGCTTTCTGGTTATTTGTGGCCCTTAAAAGGGCCTTTTTTTTTTTGGTAATTTACACATGTGACTTATTTGACTCTACGTGCTCTACGTCGTCTTTTTGGTGATGCCTTGGACATCATCCTTTTCCTGGATCTGCTCCTCGTCCACTTCTTCCTTCCCTTCCTCCTTTTCTTGCCTTTCTTAGCTTTTCTGGCTCTCTTTCTCGACCTACTCCTCTTTCTGTAAGCCTTCACGCTGGCCTTCTTTCCAAGCTTGAACCTGTTACCCTTCCCTTTTTTAATTAACCCTTTTTTCATTCCAACAGCCAGAGATCGTTTGACATGGAAATTCAGGAAGAAACCTGCAAGTCTGCTGTGAGCAGCAACGTACTTTCGGATCGCCTGTGGTGATGCTCCTAGTTTTGTCCTGCTCATAGCGATAGCGGCTAGAACGCTTTTCATGGTTTTGCTTATCTTCGAAACCTTCCTAGACTTGCTTCTCTTTTTGGACTTGCGCCTTTTCTTACTGCGCTTTCTAGATTTCCTCCTCTTTCTAGATTTGCTCCTCTTCTTCGACTTACTTCTCTTCTTAGATTTGCTTCTCTTCCTAGATTTGCTTCTCTTCCTAGACTTGCTTCTCTTCTTCGATTTGCTCCTTTTCTTAGACTTACTTCTCTTCCTAGATTTGCTTCTCTTCCTAGATTTGCTTCTCTTCCTAGACTTGCTTCTCTTCTTCGATTTGCTTCTCTTCCTAGATTTACTTCTTTTCCTAGATTTGCTTCTCTTCTTCGACTTGCTTCTCTTTTTCGACTTGCTTCTCTTCCTTGATTTGCTCCTTTTCTTAGACTTGCTTCTCTTCCTAGATTTGCTTCTCTTCCTAGATTTGCTTCTCTTCTTAGACCTGCTTCTCTTCTTCGACTTGCTTCTCCTCTTTGATTTGCTCCTTCTCTTAGACTTGCTCCTCTTCTTAGACCTGCTTCTCTTCTTCGACTTGCTTCTCCTCTTTGATTTGCTCCTTTTCCTAGACTTGCTTCTCTTCTTCGACTTGCTTCTCTTTCTTGATTTGCTTCGTTTCCTAGATTTACTCCTTTTCTTTGATTTGCTCCTTTTCTTTGACTTGCTTCTCTTCTTAGACTTGCTTCGGCTTCTAGACTTGCTTTTCTTTTTGGCGTTGTTGTTTACATTATTATTGGATTTATTTCTCTTCTTTGAAGCTGACCTTTTTCGAGACCTGCTTCTTTTTTTGGAAGAAGATCTTTTTCTCGAGGACCTCGACTTCTTTCTCCCTTTACTTTTTTTTGAAGTTGACCTCCTCTTAGCTTTGCGCCTTTTAGACGAGGACCTCTTCTTTGACTTGCTTCTCTTTTTAGACTTGCTTCTCCTCTTTGACTTGCTTCTCTTCTTTGACTTGCTTCTCCTCCTAGACTTGCTTCTCTTCCTAGACTTCCTTCTCTTCTTAGATTTCCTTCTCTTCCTAGACTTCCTTCTCTTCCTCGACTTGCTTCTCTTCCTTGACTTGCTTCGTTTTTTCGAAGCAGACTTCTTCCTTTTCTTTTTTGCTGGAGATTTGCTTCTCTTCGAAGCGGATCTCTTTCCTGCCTTTGGAGACTTGCTCCTTTTAGGTGACTTGCTCCTAGCAGGAGATGGAGATTTAGACTTCACACTTTTAGGAGACTTGCTCCTTGAGCGCGAACGCGATTTCGATTTCGATTTCGACCTCGACCGGCTTTTGACCATATTAGCAGAAGTTCAGACTTACCACTAAGTAATAGACGTCTAACGTTATGGTCGTGTTTATATAGCCTATATGCCGCGGAACGCGGACCTGGGCGAAAACACTCTGACGTTAGGTCTTAGGAAAAATCACTTCCGGCATGTAGGACGCTGTGTTAGTTTGCTCGTTATTCAAGAACTGTAGGTCCGCCTCTTATGCGGTTTCCACGGAATTTCGGAAAATCAGTTTGCCTTTCTGTAATCAATAAAAAGAGATTCTTTTATAGTTTTACGTTGGGATGATGATTTGGGATATTCAGTGGTCAAAAGTTCATCTTGGAATAGATGTACTGTAAAAACTGGCTTTCACCACAGGAATTTGACATTCTATAATAAAAGTATATGATTAGCGTCTATTTGTATATTTAACAGACCCAATGATCTATGCTAGCAAATAATGACGCCATTAATTAGATCTAGATCTATTTCAATGTTTCGAAAGTTTGGTAATAGGTTCTAGTGTCGAAAATTTTGCTCTTTTTTACCTTTATGTAGTTGGATGTCTATCAGAAAACTTGGCAAATATCAGATCACTGTTTTAACGACGGACATGTAGTCTGTTAAATGTTGACTTAGTAATCCTGTGGGGCTTAAAAATGTAGTGAGAAGAACTGCACCTTTCACATATACATGTACAATGTATATAAAACTCAACATGATTGTCTCATTAGCTACTCCATATTAGATCAAAGCGCCGACGCACTGAAGGCAGCGGGTTTGTGCTAGGTACAGATCTTATTATTTTCTTTGCCCAGGTTTCCCTTATACTTGACTCTAAAAATCTAAAAAAATAAGTAAAAAGATGCCTTAATCTATCTGCAAACAGTATAGACCTAGGTCAGCCTGTGCAGTCTGCATAGGCTGACCTGGGCTGAAACTTTTCGCCATTGGTCAATTTTCTGTACATCGAAGGATCGGTCTACCCGAAAACGAAGGGCGTTGTTAAAAGAATAGGCCATTATGGATCAATAATTATTTATGTCTTGCTTGGTTCAGTCCATCATGAGGATGCAAGAAGTCCCCTTTTGCCAAAGCACAGCTCATTTGTTTGTGGCTAACACAAAGATATAGTTTAGTACATGAGCACAAGCAGAAAACAAGAACTTAAATAAATGATATTAATCCTTTCCAAAAGAATCCAAATTTTTATGACCCTGTGGAAGAGGCCTTTAAAGACATTTGTGGAAATGGAGAAAGTGCATGTAACCAATATTTTCTATCTTATCAATCTGTAACAATAATGCAATTGTTGAAAGGTACACTAGAGTACTGAAAACCAGTTTTAGTATAATTTGAGGTTTTACAGCTCAAAATCCTTGTAGGCCAAATAATATGCTGGAAACTTGTTAGAATGTCCAAAAAGTCATGAACAGCAACAGCTGAAGGAGAAACAACAACTAATTCTTAATCTGCACTTTTACAAATTTATTTTTAAATCGAACATTTTTACTAGCCTGCTGAAGAAGTCCAAGGAAAACTTTGTGAGAAGTGGGGAAATTGCCTGTAATAAGCAAGTTCACATTTTTCCACAATGTTTTTCACCATATTATACTGTTTGATTTACAGATAAGTACCAATTCTTAATTTGCTTTAGCAGATTCTTACTATTTGGTTTAAGGTCTATTAGGGAACGAATCAATTCATGAGCATACTCTTAACTCATTACTACACAAGGAAATTTTAGACCAGTCCGAATTCAAAGCATTTGAATATAACTAATTCGACATTCAGATAGTTCAATTTGTCTCTGAAAGAATAGAAACAATTGTTGAAAAAGGAGGAAATGCTGGTAACCAGCATTTTCTCCTTTTCCAAAAATGTTTTCAGAAGGCCTCTACCCGCGGGTCGTTAAGTCTTCATTGTGTTGCAAAAATACCCTGTTCAGCAAACTTTCTTTTATGTCATTTATTGCCTCTGACCTCTGATGCCTGGTTTGGAAAGAAAGTTGTGTCAGTACTGGTCACTGGTGTGAGAAAGCCAAGAAACACATGCATAGGTGCACTGGCCCCTGTTATATGACCTAAGCTGTTTAAATTGCATTAAATGCTTATAAATTATACTGAAAGAAGCCATTTGCAGACAAAAATTTAAACATGGCTCAAATAACGGCGTACATCTTTGATAGGGTAGAAAACATTGTAGGAAAAGGAGAAAATGCCGCTTACCAGCATTTTCTCCCATTCCTACAATGTTTGTAAAAAGTTGTAAGGGTCGTTAAAACTTGGGATTGTGTTGTACAAGTAAATGTATAACATTATCAGCATTTATGACTACTTTTAACTCTTTACAACCCAATGTCGACTTCTAACAACCATGAGAAAGAAGCCTTGTGAAAACAATGTGGGAATAAAAATTGTACCATTTGAACCACAATGAAATTGTCGTTTGCAAATGCCCTAAATTTGAATACAGCTGAAATTTTGTCGTCGGTTAAAGGCTTAATCCTACTGCAGGTGACTTTTCGTTTAACATCGCTTTTCATAGACGAATCCGTACGACTTTCGCGATAAAAGGCAATGTCACGCGAATCCCATAAGCACACTGATCAACGTGAGCCGCGGACACCATGTGTTCTCGGTACACCAGATCGGATTTTCCATGGAAGAACCGGAGGTGGTGTAAGTATTTTCATTTTTATGGACCTGATTTACCTAGATAGAAATGTTGATTTACAGCAATGTCAAGACGAATGATTGATCTGTTTACATACATACTAGGGAATAATAATACTATCTGAAAAGGGAGCTGTGGCTTTATGAGCAACTGGAGTCTTATTGATTTGAAGTTTATTGCCGAATTTTGGACAAAATCCCAAATCATAGTTCATTTTACAAGTTTGTATGGTAAGATAAATGTATTCCCTAAAGGAACACAAGATTTCACTTAGAAATGTCCATCCAAAGCGAAGATATACGCTTTTGAATGGACCTGGGTAGAGGAAAATATGCTAACAAGACACCAATTTTCTTTTCAATGTATGCACATGATGGACACCAGATCAGAAAACGCTTGCGGTAACTGGACACCAACCTTTAAATCATTAATATTTTTGCCTGCAACTCGATGCATGGGCTGTACACGAAGACTATTTTTGTAAACATTATGTTCAACTCAATTTCATTACTTCTAGCACTTGCTTTTTTTAAATATTTGCAATATTACGGCAATTTACGAAGTAGACCTACGATGCTTGATCACAAATGACTGGTCATTGTCTCCAGTGTTGGTGCAAAACATGTTCCTTGTTTACAGCGTTTCAGTTTAATGATTGGCTTATAAACCCATTTACCACGCAATCACAAGCTTTAATGTCCCTGGGAAAGATGGCTCAGAAAAACATTGTCCATAAAGAAAAACCATAGCCTATGAACTAATACAGTGTGTATATTATTTACCACATTTGGCCTGATTCTTAGTTTAAATAATTTTCAAATCCGCTTGGCCAACTGTTAGAATGGCGTAATACTCTTCGTACATTTACATGCACGTGAGTTTGTTCGTCTACGTGTTTGTTTCTAAAACTTTAATAGACTTCTCTTCAGAAACCACCAAGTGGAAATCAACAAAAATTAACGTGGATGATTCCATAAATTTCTTTCGAGATACTTCGATCCTTTAAAAAACATGGCTTATGTGGAAGAAGCTTATTTTCCGTGTACGGCGCGTTGTGAAAATTGTAAAATTTGTCCTCTCTAAAGAACTCAATCACGAGATTGGCATTGGGTAGTTTTCTATCACACTCCTTCAATAAATTTTGATCTGTTGAAAAACATGGCTTTTGTTGGTGGGGCTTATTTTCTCTTAGTGTCATAAAGTGGAAGTACTTGCAGCTCTTTAAATTCTGATACACAGTCTGTTTCGTCATAGTTTTGTAAGTAAAGCGAAATAAAAAAAAACGAAACAGGATATACTGACGTGTTTTATTTTTATAAATGACGAATTTCAGAAAAGATTTAATTTAGTAATTTGCCATGGCTGCAATTAACCTCTAATAATTTCCTAGCACACTACGTACCTTTGAGCGATATAAATTTAACCTGATTCTGTTCCCTCTTTTTATCCATGCAGAAATCTTTAGTTGGTTCTAGAGCATCGAGAAGTAGTATCAAACTCAAAGTGAAAATTGTTCAAGTGAAAAAAACTGTCAGTAATCAAGTTGCTGAGAAATTTCAAAAACAAATTCACCTCTTTATCAGTACTCGAATGTTTACAAATATGCATTACCTTGAAGATAAGTAATTTTCATAGTCCCATTCGGCATGTAGCGTGTTCTACAAAAAAGTTTTTAATACCATCAAGAATGAAAGAACTGAACATTTTCGGTGTATGTACAATCTAACGTCAAAGCCGGCATACATACGTTGGCCAGTGTGACCAATTCTTGCACTCAAAGTAATGAACACGAATTACAAATTCTTTGGATTAGTTAATAGGGACAATGTTTTTCTAAGCCATCTTTCCCAAGGACATTATAGCTCGTGATTGCCTGGTAATGGGTTAATACGACATTCATAAAACTGAAACGCTGTAAACAAGGAACACGTCTTGCACCACCACTGGAGACAATGACCGGTCAATTGTGATCAAGCATCGTAGGTCTACTTCGTAAATTGCCGTAATATTGCAAATATTTCAAAAAAGCAAATGCTAGATGTAATGAAATTGGGTTGAACATGCTCTTTATCAGGTAATGGACCGTAGTGACATAATGTTTACAAAAATAGTCTTCGTATACAGCCCATGCATCGAGTTTCAGGCAGAAATATTAATGATTTAGAGGTTGGTGTCCAGTTACCGCAAGCGTTTTCTGATCTGGTGTCCATCATGTGCATACATTGAAAATAAAATTGGTGTCTTGTTAGCATATTTTCCTCTACCCAGGTCCATTCAAAAAAGTGTATCTTCGCTTTGGATAGACATTTCAGAGTGAAATCTTGTGTTCCTTTAAGGGAATACATTTATCTTACCATACAAACTTGTAAAATGAACAATGATTTGGGATTTTGTCCAGAATTCGGCAATAAACTTCAAAACAATAAGACCCCAGTTGCTCATAAAGCCACAGCTCTCTTAGATGATTGTATTATTATTCCCTAGTATGTATTTAAACAGATCAATCATTCGTCTTGACATTGCTGTAAATCAACATTTCAGTCTATGTAAATCAGGTCCATAAAAATGAAAATACTTACACCACCTCCGGTTCTTCCATGGAATATCCGATCACTGTATTAGTTAATAGGCTATGTTTTTTCTTTATGGACAATGTTTTTCTGAGCCATCTTTCCCAGGGACATAAAAGCTTGTGATTGCGTGGTAAATGGGTTTATAAGCCAATCATTAAACTGAAACGCTGTAAACAAGGAACATGTTTTGCACCAACACTGGAGACAATGACCAGTCATTTGTGATCAAGCATCGTAGGTCTACTTCGTAAATTGCCGTAATATTGAAAATATTTAAAAAAAGCAAGTGCTAGAAGTAATGAAATTGAGTTGAACATAATGTTTACAAAAATAGTCTTCGTGTACAGCACATGCATCGAGTTGCAGGCAAAAATATTAATGATTTAAAGGTTGGTGTCCAGTTACCGCAAGCGTTTTCTGATCTGGTGTCCATCATGTGCATACATTGAAAAGAAAATTGGTGTCTTGTTAGCATATTTTCCTCTACCCAGGTCCATTCAAAAGCGTATATCTTCGCTTTGGATGGACATTTCTAAGTGAAATCTTGTGTTCCTTTAGGGAATACATTTATCTTACCATACAAACTTGTAAAATGAACTATGATTTGGGATTTTGTCCAGAATTCGGCAATAAACTTCAAAACAATAAGACCCCAGTTGCTCATAAAGCCACAGCTCTCTTAGATGATTGTATTATTATTCCCTAGTATGTATTTAAACAGATCAATCATTCGTCTTGACATTGCTGTAAATCAACATTTCAGTCTATGTAAATCAGGTCCATAAAAATGAAAATACTTACACCACCTCCGGTTCTTCCATGGAATATCCGATCTGGTGTACAGAGAACACATGGTTTCCGCCGCTCACGTTGATCAGTGTGATAAGGGTGCCCTATGCTCAACGTTCATCATGCAAACAAACACCGATAAAAACGTTTGTCTGAAAGTATTTTCTTTTGCACTTTCTCGTTGTATGTAGATACCGACGCCCTCTTTCCATTTCTATTCTACATTACGGATGAACTGGTAAGGTGTAAAGCAGTTTTGAAGGGTGTCGTCTGCGCGAGCAGCGCGTATTTATACATAGCGGGTATTCATGGAGAAACAAGTTAGTCACTCGTATGAATCAAGTTTTGTTTTCCTCGTGTATCCAGGAAAAAGCTGCCGGATGCAAGAATTCTTGACCTAGATAAATATCATTGGCGTTGAAAATCAGTTACTCATACCTGGGGACTATGACAGCGGGTTTCACCCGCTGCCAAAAAAGGAAAGCTACATAGTCTTGTATAATCTCACTTAAATAGCGATCTTAGTGGTGTCCGTGGCCGTGAGGTAGAGCGTCGGCATCATAACCTAAAAGTCCTGAGTTTGAAACCCGGGGGGGGGGGGGGCGGTCTGGTGATCGATTGACGCCACCATTTTGTATGATGTATTGCACGTGTAGTGATGTTTACGGGGCACTCAAAAGGGAAACTGGTTTTACGTGTTTTTTGCTAGGGAACATGATATTATATTCCCGGCATGCTAACCAATCAGATCACGAGAAAATTCTTTGCAGTATAATAAAACAAAATGTCCAACCAATACTTCTCAATGGCTTTGCAATCGAACAAAATGATATTTAGAGAATACTTTAATCCTGTCTGACTGATCGTCATTTCAATTCAACCCAAAAAGTTAAAAGTGAACTGAACAACATAACTATTTTGAAGAAAAGACAGCCACGGCTAACCATATCATCACACTGGAGAGACCTTACGAACTTGCTCCTGGTCAACGTTACTGTTAATTTTACGTACCCGCTCGTGTAAAAAGACACGGCTGCGCCCACAAATTTACACAAGCACAAAAACATACTTCTATAACAACCAGATGAGTGCTGTAGATGTTTGTTGCACGGAATGTCTGGGATGTCAGTGCATATTTCTGTATTGTTCCTTTGGTGGTTTGTTATTTGTTAAAGACTTCCGTCAGCGACTACGATTTCTGAATATTCAACACACGGGAGTCAGTAAAAAGCTTTTTTAAACATACAAACACAATAATCTGAAGTTTGTGTTGTGTCAAGTGAATCACATATATGCTTTATTCACCACAGTTGAAGACAAAAACTACACGGCATCCATTAAAAAGCACTTTTCTGTCAATTTTTGTGGGCAATGCTTGATGCTCCAGAACACAATAAAATGATCCAGTTCCTGAATTGAAACAGAGAAAGATATCATAATGTGATTGTGTACGAGTTTAATGATTTTTTTCCTTTTCCCTTTTTAATCAATATGTTTAACTGTCTACTTTTCCATCTTTCGGTTTTTCTTTCCGTCAAGTTTAGTATCCTTTTGATGCTTTTGAAATGAAATGCCATGGTATAGACACACGAATTTGACATTCTATAACCAAAATAAATGATAAAATATGGAAAAAATATCTCCCCTATATAATATAAACACAAAGAATGCAACGTCTCGATTGCAAGCGCCAGCACAAGGCAGCCTTTCCCACCAGAAATCACACACGAAACAAACATTGATCATAATTTCCTTTAGCCTAGCGATAAACAACACAAAAATGTACCTGCGACATTTGGCGATACCTCAGTAGACACCTTTTAGATATCCGTCATGTTTTACAATTTTTTTGACAATTTCTATCCATCAAGGAGGCCATTTGCTGACATCACGGGAAGAGCCAGGAAGCGTATTTTTGGAATACATATTACTATTATTATTTTTTTTCGTTTTTAAGATATATTTATGGACATCACATGATACTTAAGATTTTTCTAGAGGTAACTAACAAAAGTATTTGACCGTATTCTCTTTTAAAGAAAAGATATTTGACTCTAATACGTAATCCGAAAATACAGTTCCTGGCCCTTCCTGGAAATCCCGTGACGTCAGCGAATGGCCACCTCGATGGTTAGAAATTGTCAAAAAAAAAAAATGTAATGAGACATTTTCATTTTCAGATGAGACGTTATAAAGATTTCAAGTAAAACCCTTTATTCTGTTCTATTGTTTTAACACATGAATAATCAATACTGTTCATTTTTCCATATATTTTAATTTCCAAACGAGTTAAAAAACAAAAAATAATCAGACATATTTAAAGCATTTGCAGACGACGACTTCACGCCCCCCTCCCACCTGTCTGCTATAGATCTATATTTTTATTTCATAAAACAACATTTTTTCACTCATTAACTCGGAAATTTAGCTTCAAATTATTGTTTTATTCAGAGATTTGTGTAAACTCATTGTTTAAATTCATTATCAAAGATGAGAAGATACGTGTAGTTTGAAGTCTCTCTGATCGGACGATGCCATGCTGCTCATTGTAGTGTCATGGGTTTTCACGCTTATTTGGTAATCTATTTTTTCGTGACAATTAATTTTTGGAGAAGTATTGCTACATGATTTGACATCAGTGTGTCAGTTTAAATAGCAAGTAACTAGTAATATCTAATACTATGCCTTAAATATTGATCAGCAATACTCTGTGAAAAGGGGGCTTAATGCATCTGCGAAAAGAGTCTGCCCAGGTAAGCTTGTGCATTCCGCACAGGCGGAAGTGGACCGAGACTTTTAACTTTTCGCTTTAGGTCAATTTTCTGTATGTTCAAGGACCAGTCTACCTAAGGATACCCCCCCTCTCTCTCTCTTTCTTTCTCTTCTTCCTACACCCCTCCCTTTCTCTCCCTTTCTTTCTCTTCTTCCTTCCCCCCCCCTCTCTCTCTCTCTCTCTCTCTCTCTCTCTCTCTCTCTCTTTCACGATGTGTGTCTGATTCTGCCAGCTCAATAAAATTGGGGATAGAAACAGAGAACCGGAGATCGCCTGAATACTTGCCCAGTAACATTAGGCCTAATGATAGAAAAAAATGAGTTCAATGTATATTAGAATTGTACTTCCATTCAAGTATTTACTAAACTACACTACGACTGTGACTACGATGATTAATAAATTTGTAGATTCTTGACCAAAATGACAAAATTGTTCACTGTAACATAAACCCATACGCTTACCGTATTTTCAGCTCAGAAGCTGAATTATTGTGAATTGTTGTACTCAATTTAGGAGCATCTTACGTTGTAATGTAAAAATGGCAAAATATCCTTTAATAACTGCAATTTGAGTTGTCATCATCTTATATTTCTGATGATAATCACTGTATCATCTGACATGGCACACACTTCAGAATATTGAGTGTATATCTTTAACAAAGGTTTTTGGAGACTCCAAGTAGTGTTTTTCCAGAAATCGTAGTCGCCGACGAAACTTTGTTGGATTAAACGTTTTCAACAAACTATTAACCACCAAAAGAACTAAAGATTAACATGCACTGACATCCCAGACATTCTGTGGACAACCTGCAACTGCATATCTATTCAATAACATGTTCAAAAAAATATGTTTTTGTGCTTACCTTGTGTAATCTTGTGGGCGCAGTCATGTTTTTTACTCGAGGGGTACGTAAAATTGACAGGGGGGGGGGGCAGTAACGTTGACCAGGAGCAAGTTCGTAAGGTCTCTCCAGTGTGATCATGACTTGGAACAATTCACAACCTCAGCTCGACAAAACAAATCGAGTACAGCCAATTTGGAATTTCCAGGATTTCATCAAACACAACTGACTGCGGAAACCGATGAGAATCATTGGTTTATCAACAACTTTGGTACGTATGAATATATTTTATACATATTACTTTTCAAAGCTTGGATAAACTTGTGCTATTGTTTTTGGGGCATAATTGATAGCGTCGGACATCCGGGCATTTTCGGTGATCACGTGATAGCAACAAGGGCGGAGGTGAAAGCGAACGGCATGTGAATATACGCGTATAGTTATTTGGTGACATTTTAGAAATAAAATTCACCGTAAAAACTGTAAATATGCCAAAAATGGGCCGTGTCGGTAGTTGTATCCATTATCACTTTCGAAGAATCAAAAACTGTCAATTTATCAATTTTCCGGTATCCTACAGAAAAAAAGAGTTTTAACTCAAGCGCTGCTTCCTTTTGCTTTTCATAGAAACTTTCGTGTGCAGACTATACATTATTAATACCGAGAAAGAAATAATGATTTCTAGCAAACTACCTGAGATTTATAAGACAAGAATTAAAAAAATAATGAAATGCTAACTGTAGTTAAATCAGGGATTAATAAGAATGCATTTGAAAACGAAAAAAAAGTTTTCGGAACTCAAAAATGAGAATGAACTTACCCTATGTAAAAAAAGTTGATTATTCCAAATCCTGTTTTCCGTATTTACAAATGATAAAGTGAAAATTAAACAGGACAGACACATTTTTATGACACGTGTGTGTTAGTCTGTGTTTAGCAAAGACTATGTGTCACCTACTAAGTACTTCAGTGATATACCGAGATCAAAGGAACACCCGGCTAACCCTTTACCAGCTGTAATACGAAAACAGTTTAGCACATATTTTTCCCTTAAAATGAAACTGACACCACCATTTTTGGAGGGAAAGAGAAGTTTAAAATTTGAACAGACCTTCGTCGTTACAATAGTCATAGATTAAGAGGGATTTTAAAAAATTGCAAGTGAGAAGATATATAATATAGCTTCTTCGGCCCGAATTTTATCAAGAAACTCAAACTTTATCGTGTTCCAACTTTCAACAAATGGTCTGTTGGTGTCTCTTTGCACACAATAAAACTCTTTTTTCTTATTACAGAAATGACATTTATCACAACACTAATCCTTTTCAAAAAAAGAAAAAGACTTCTCCAAACTGAAAACATCTACTCACTTAAATTTCATATGGTTTAACTAATGTAACTGAATAGAAAACATCATAGGGAAAGGAGAAATGCTTGTCACGAGCAGTTCATACCCTTCCTACAATGATTCTTTTTCTTTCTTTTTTTTTTAAATTCGGGATTGCGTGGTAAAAGTTTAATGGTTAAAATAAATCGAACCAGTTATCCCTGTGTTTCAAGCCCTGCACTTTACCAACTCAGAAAAGTCTGACATGTGCTGAACAATCAGACTATCTATGGCAATTTTTATAAACTTAATTTGTCCTTTTCAGAACGACAGAATTTTGACTTGTCCAAGTTAAAAGCATTTGAGGATAACAAATATAAGTGTGGCTCAAAACTGATATTATGTTTATAAAGGGTAGAAGACATTGTAAAAGGAGACAATGTTTGTAACTAGAATGTTCTCCTTTTCCCGAAAAGTTTTCTGAAGGATTTTTCTGTCTCAGAGTCTTTAAAAATCAGGTTTTGAACAATGAGAGTAATGGCTTATTGGACTAAAAATTTTAGTAAACTGCAAAACTTGGGACCTATCAAAATCCATAGCATTTGAAGCCGACAGTTTAGACGCTGGTCAGATTGTTGAAATTGTTTTTGAAAAAGTAGAAAATATCCTGGGAAAAGGAGAAAATGCTGATTCCAAGCATTTCACTTTTTCTTCAAGGATCCTTCATTTCCAGGGTTGTTAAAACTCGGTATCGCTTGGTAAAAGGGTTAAGGAGCTTTTCGGTGTCTTGAAAGAAATAGGGACAGTCAATTTACTGAAATTACACAACTGAAAGCATACTTTTGAATTTTTAAGAAAGTTACGATCTTTAAAAAAAAAATTCGAACTTTTATGTTGCGCATAATTTAGTCATGTGCCTAAACATGGCTTCAGTTCAAATCTTCAATTTTCCATCCCCATTCACAAAATACTCGCATTTATAATCCAGGTTGAGTTCTCAAAAGTCTTAAAAAATACTAGTATACTTTGTACGTGTCATATGAATCTTCACAAAATGGGTGAAGGGTGTTCCGTGTTCTTTTGATCTCGGTATCGCACTGCAGGGTGGACGACCCAAGAGCTGTAACGTAATTGCTTCGTGGAAATAAAAAAATAACGCACACGTGTCACATTACACTGACTGTTTATGTCTGCTACTGATCTTCTTTCACCCTTATGGTGACCATTTGTGTTTAAAATTTGGAATTATTTGCAGATTACAGAGGGTAAGTCCATTCTTCAAACTAACACATTTATCCTAACACATTTATCACAATTAGAATTTTCGAACAAGACATAGACTACCAAAGCGATGTTTTTTTTGATAGAGTAGCAATATTGTGGAAAAAAGAAAGGATGCTGATTGGTATTTTCCTTTCACTGCAATATTTTTCAGAATTCTCTCTCTCCATGGTCGGAAAAACCATGGATTTCTTTTGTACTGGGTTAGATCTTATCAGGTCGGTCTCGGGGCAACGTTTAAAAAGTTTTATCAGACTGCCCCTTTTTTTTCGCTCAAATATTAGACAATTAAAATGATCACCATCAAATAACAAGATATTTTACTGGTATAGTAATTTTTAATGACTAAACTTGAGATGTTTAATAGCTTATCAGCTTTTGAAAATTCAGGAAATCGCTCTGGTGAGAGAGAGAGAGAGAGAGAGAGAGAGAGAGAGAGAGAGAGTCCGGCCTTGGGAACCATGGAATTCTTCGACCTTTCTTTAAATCTGATGAACAACATAATGTGTTTACACTCTTTTTAGACTCAGACATGAAGCAGACTAAGACAAAATGAACATTCATTTCTATGTCTGAAGGGTCTAGATATTTAAATGGTAGGTCTATTTGTGCAAGCATATTTAAAGAAAATCGTCTCAAAGAAAAATTGACAACTCGTCATTCATATACTAGAGTATATTTCTAATAGTTATCGTAACTGTTAAAAGCTTTTGATTCGTGAAAAACGTAGTTTTTCTCAAGGATAAAAATTGCAAACAGCACTAAAACATATGGTTGCTATGTTATCGATTCACCTCCGAAAATGGCCGCCGCTCGTTGTCAGGGAATGTGACGTCACGCCGATGTACCCTATATCGTAAAACGCCCCGCCATAAATCGCGAAAACCCATGAAAATCAGAATTATGTGTCAAAAAGTTGCAACTGGTTTATGGATTCATTTCGTATACACCAAATACTATATTTTTCAACGGAATGAAGCTGAAAATTTCATTAAATTTCTTCTTTTAACTCAAAAAACAATGCCACTTGTAAGCATTGAGTGTATAGCAGAGGGGCGTTTTACTGTATTATGCCGTTTTTGGTCAGTTATCGACCCAATTTATCAGGCGAATAAATCCAACGTAGAGTTTCGGTATTTCTATCATCTCTGGATTTACGGTACCTTCAGTCTGAAGGTGTCTGCTCCGATGCTAATTTTTTGACTGGTCTTCGCATACCCCTTCAGGCCAACCTTCATTAAACACGTCTGGAAAAAATACGATTTTACCCGCATCTTTTCGAACGGCTCTATGCGACATAATTTCCAATGACAGCTTATAAAATGGGGATGGATCGTTGGATAAATGATTAATCTTTACCATCACACAAACTGTGCTATGAAATACCAATTAAATCAATATATTGAAAGTGACTATTTACCCAACCGTCGTGTACGCACTGAAGAAAATTCATATTGCGAGGCCTACTGTGGTGTACTCAATGAAGGAAAACTTCTTGGGTGCCCGACTGTCCTGTACTCCATGAAGGAAAACTCGTTGGGTGCCCGACGGTCGCGGTCCTACTAAATACCACAAAGACACCCTAAACACCACAAAGACACACAAAGACACCACAAAGACACACAAAGACACCAAAAGATGTAAAAACACTAAAGATACAGTTTTTGAGCTGTTTGCATTATGCTAGGTTAAACAAATGACAAACTAACGCAGACACACATGTAGGTCCAAGCATCTGACGGATCATTTCCTCCAACTTATTTTCCTGTTAATCATTTAATCTCTGGTAATTTAAAAGCCTTGTCTTTTGATGCCCTTTATCAAGTCGGCACCGTAAAAATTTTGTTTATTAGTAAATTGAAGTTAATGACGATTAGTTTGTTCTTTGACCATAATTAACTGGGCAGTCTCATTTTGTATGGCTAACAGTTTGACAACTTATTGTAATATATTGACTGATTTGTAAGGTTCAAGATAAAAGAGATTAATGCAAAGTTAATGACATTTATTGAGTCTCAATGAAAGAGGCATGTTGGTATATAATGGAACGTTCAGTAGGAATCTGTAAAAAGTACTGTAATTCCCCTAAGTATTCGGACACCCTAAATTTTCGGACACCATTAATTATTTTCCAAAATAATTTATTTTTTGTCCCTAAGTTCGGACACTTGGTAAAATAATTGTCCCTAAATTTTCTGACACGAAATTATGATGGTTTAGAAGACCCGCAGTACTCTAACAAACAAGAAATTGAAATGCTTTAACCCATTACCACACAATCCCTACTTTTGACGCCCCTGAGAAAGAAACCTTTTGAAAACACTGTGGGAAAAGGAGAAAATGCTGGTAACCAGCATTTTCTCCTTTTCCCACAGTGTTTTCTTCCCTTCCCAGAACAAATTTCTATTTTTTAGTCACCTTTATTTTGTCGTTGGCAAATGCTTTCAATTTGGGCCAGTCTAAAATTTTCTCATGTGGTAAAGACTAAAGAGTTAAAAGTTGACGAAGACCCGCTATACTCTTTCCCAAACAACAAATTAAAATGGTTCAGAAGATCGACAAAGGTCTGCAATACTTTCCCAGACAACAAATTAAAGACTCTTCCAAACTGAAAGAGTTTGCATACGACAAAGGCTTGTTTGGGATACGGCAAACTTTTACAAAACGAAAATGTTATTGGACTAGATAAAATTCGAAGGATTCGCAGACGACAATTACATTTTGCTAAAATGATTTTTGATTGGATAACGAAGAAAGTGGGGGAAGAGGAGAAAACAATTAATCCCGGCATTTTCTCCTTTTCCAACAATGTTTTCAAAAGGTTCTACCCCAGGATCGTTTAAAGTCGTGATTGTGTGGTAAAGAGTTAATTAGCAAGTACCTGAGAAGAGTAAATCGATCTATGTTTTAAGCTTAAATCCTTTGTTTGGTATCTGATTGATCGCGCTAGACTGAATGCAGGTGCTAATATGTGTTGCACAGGCTGTATATATTTAGTCAAATACCCGTGACGCATTAAAGATGTAAATCTTATCGATAAACGCTATAAAATACACTTTTAATGCATAACGGGATGGCTAGTTGTAACGACCTGTACACAGACATGTTGGCATGGAGACAAGCACGTGTATGGGTGACGTAGCCAATTTTAGTCAGGTCAAGTATAACCCTTATC
The DNA here is from genome assembly GCA_943736015.1 of Tridacna crocea. Lineage (NCBI taxonomy): Eukaryota > Metazoa > Mollusca > Bivalvia > Cardiida > Cardiidae > Tridacna > Tridacna crocea. Next base: position 48,963,915 of record OX031063.1, read on the forward strand.
ATGACCATGATTTAGGATTGTTTAGCGAAGTAGCTATTTGCGTTCGAATACGTGATTGTGTGAACTCTTTTTACAAGTAAGTTTTATTAATCCATAAAGGTCGATCTGATGTCAGTTCTTTTCGGGAAATATATGCCTTACCGTATTTTGTACATACTGTACGATGTCTGTTAACCCATTACCACACGAGAAAATTTTAGACTGGTCCAAATTGAAAGCATTTGCAGACAACAAAATAAAAGTGACTGAAAAATTGAAATTTGTTCTGGGAAGGGTAGAGAACACTGTGGGAAAAGGAGAAAATGCTGGTTACCAGCATTTTCTCCTTTTCCCACAGTGTTTTCAAAAGGCTTCTTTCTTAGGGGTGTCAAAAGTAGGGATTGTGTGGTAATGGGTTAAAGGATATGTTATGTCCATTAAAGGATAGTTGTTGTTGTTGTTGTTGTTGTTGGAAATAGATTTCCCGAAATTTTCGGACAGTCACCCAAATAATTTAATAAGTTTTCGGACACCAAAAAAAATAATTATTTTTTCCTGTCCGAATACTTGGGGGAATTATGGTAAACATTGGAGACGAGTAACATGTTTAATTCTTGTTTTGTATTATTTATATATTCGTGATAGATCCAATTTCTAATTTAAGAATACATTCTATGAACAACCTTTTCCTATACAGACTAAGACCCCCTTATCGGGAAACCAGTATTCAGTGCACATTTTTCACGAGTAACTGACAACTGCCTTCATTTTCTCATCTTAATTTTTTATTACTCCCGTTTACAAATAACACGAATGGAGAAATGTTCAAGAAAAATACAGTAACCAAAGGAATGTTGATACTTTGAACCCTTTACCACACAATTCAGCGTTTAAACTATCCTTTGACAAAGACAGCCTTTGAAAACAACGTGGAAAAAAATAGAAAATTCTGGTTACCAGCATTTTCTCCTGTCTTCACAATGTTCTCTATCATTCAGATACTAATTTCATGATTTCAGCAATACTTGATTGGTCGTCTCCAACTTTGAGTCTGTAGGAGTCTGATAATTTTGTCATTTTGTAAATATCTTACAATTTTGCAGTGCAGAATAAGATGACAGAAAACGGCTAAATTGATAAATTGTCAAATTTGCCGTTGAATATACAAAATTGAACTTTATAGAAGGTTTTCAAGCTCATCATCATCATCATCATAATCATCTTCAATCATTCATCATGGTGTTTAACTAGAGAAAATATTTGGTATGTATACACGTATAAGAAACAGCAGAACAAGAAAAATATGGATCCGCCTGACCCTGCAGATTGATGCCCTAACCCACCTAGGTGTGATTTGCATGATTTATTAATTTTTCCAGGTGAGCATAATGCAAACAACTAAAAAAAAAACTAACTCTTTTTTTTTACATGCTTTAACGTCTTTGTGGTGTCTTTGTTGTGTCTTTAAGTGTCTTTGTGCGTCTTTGTGGTGTCTTTGCGCGTCTTTGTGTGTCTTTGTGGTATTTAGGGTGTCTTCGTGGTATTTAGTAGGACCCGGACTGATGAAATTTCGTCTTGGGGGCACGATTACATGCCAGCTATTTCTGATTTCTTCATTCAGTACACGATGCGGTCGTGTACGCACTGAAGAAACGGGATCTTACGTACACATGTTAATGGGTTGGACCAAAACGCAGACTGGTATGTGAACCGGCCCGGCATAAACCGTCTCAGTGGAGCAATAGTCATTTATACAGGTTGTCATGCCCGAAGGGTCATATTACGTTATACACCCAGTCGTCCCTCTGACCGTTATCAATGTTTTGTGTGCGCAACTCCTACAGTTTCCATCGGAATTAGATCTACTTGAAACTTGCCACAATGAATCCCCATGATGTCTAGTTGTGCATGTGACTCTCAAAATTTGGATCGCTGTTTGTATTCTGAAATTATCTACCGTTGACTCCTGAAATAGCCAACTTTTCACTTGAATTTCTGTTCAGGCCATAACTTCCAAGCTATCAAAATCAAAGGACTGATAGTCCCGAGAGTGGTGTGGTGGGTGATGTGTTAGGAATTTTCACCATTACTAAGCTTTCAAAGGTAATCTCTTTCAAACGTTGAAGATGATATGAAAATAGGCAAATTATAGAAACAGGCGAAAAGAATTTTTACCCCTCAGATATATTCAATCATAATCCGTACAACAACAAATCTGTGCAGATATGTTTACTTGACACTGCCTGGCAAATTTTAGCTGGCAGTAGCACTCTTCCAAACGACATATTCTACTCTCTTCTACCTGAAAACTTCTGCAGAAAACATTCAAGTTTCTTGTAAAATTACTGGTGTAATTGAAACTACAGTCAAATCTGAGTTAGCGGTCATATGTGCAAAGCAGCCAATCTGTGATTAACGGTCAGTTCAGGCCCGCCCATGCAAATTAACTCTTTAAAAAATTAAAGTCCTTTAATTAATGGTAAACTGTAATATGTGGTCAGCGGTCACTTTTGAAGATCTTAATTGCACCTAAAGCATATCCCATATAGTGGTCACATGACCCGACTAATTGCTAGCAGGTGGTGTGAAAAAAATAAATCACGTCTGTGTGCATAAACCGCGACGCTATACCAATCAACATGTGTGATAAACAGTTAAACTTCATAGTGTAGGTGTACACTTTGCATAAAAGGTGTTATAGCGGGCTATTCTTTACTCTTCGATCGGCAGATAGACGCTGCTTCCCCGCAATGCGTTACATTACTATTGAAAATGAGGTTACCAATAATTTCCAAAATGGCATCGAGTACCGTAATTTGCTTAAATTTTGGGACAGTAAAAAATATTTATTCTTTTTCGTGTCCAAATATTTTGGTCTAGATCTACAAAAAATAATTATTTTTGTCAGCTGTCCCAAAACTTATGGTCAAACAAGACAATCTATCATACTGAAAGTCACTGGCTAACCTGTCGAATATTGCCGACGTTGAACGTCAGTGATGTCAGGTTTGCAGGTTGTCTATTTTTAGATTGATTGGAATTCCACCGATCAGTTTGAGCACTAAGAGTTTAAAACTTCGCTTTTTCTGAACGTTGTCGTTTATCATTGATAAACTTTTTGCTCATTGTTGTCTGCATCTTGGGATTGCGATGTAGATGTTATTTTGCGTTTGTAGATAAAATTCACAACATCATTTACCTGCTTACATGTACGTGAGGTGAAGGACGTTAATTCCACTCTGATAAGTAGCCTACCTGCTCTGAGCGTTCTCAAATCGATCGATTAACCTTGGGTAAAACTGTGTACCTTTATTTCTATTTATAAACAATGAACTCGATTGACCTAAAATACACGCGTGTCAACTCTGTCAACTTCGGATGTACACACGTTATACATGTTATGGGTCTTGGATAGAAGTTGTACGAAGAAAATCTACTGATTACAATAAAAATGTATTGCAGAGAAAGACTGGAAGAGGTGAAAGTGCTCATGAGGAATGATTCCTAGTTTCATTTCACAATATTTTCAACAGTTATCATCGGCAGTGGAATTAAAAAATAAATTGGACTTGGCCAAACTGAAGGCTTTTGCAGTCAACAATGTAAATGTGATTGAAAATTTTAAATTTGTTGTGAAAGAATGGAAAATATTTTTGCTAATCTGATCTGTGTTATGCAGCCAACTGTTGTATGCAGCCACTTTTGGCTCGTCCCTTGGTTGGCTGCTTAAGACAGTTTCGGCTGTATGTTAAAGACAGTGTTAAATACCATAAATTTATACATCCACCCCTCAATCCATTTATCTAACTAGAGGCCCCTGAGGGCCTGAAATTACTCTATTGGCAGGAATTTGGCTTTTTGCAAGCATGCATTATGAATTCATGATGCAAAAAGTTGAATCCACTAAGACAGCATAAGCAGCATGATGAACAAACAGACAGCCAGAGCAACGCGTACAAATGCATTTATTGTGTCATGTAAACAGGCTGAGCTTTAGGATCTTGTTAAATCAGAGTGGTATTTTATGTGAGTCATTGACATGGCAAAAGTACTGTATTTGGTTCCCAATAGCCAATTTTGATGCATGTACATGCACAAAATGGCACCGTGCAGTATAAGAATACTAGTCCCAATTAGTTGGTAGCTTTACGCATATGGTATTGTTAAAAAACTAGTCTGAATTTTGAATGGTATGATAGGTTTTCCATGAGAGATTTATGTTTGTTCATAACATGTATTACCTAGAAAAGGTAAGTACCTTGAATTGTTTGTACGTGCTAATGTGAATTTAATTTTGAAATTAAAGAAAAGCCTTATTTTTTGTGAAATATTCATTAGTAGCTTTCATTCATTACATCAAAAACAACCGATCCATAACCATTTTATTTTCTTTGTGAGGGAGAATCACTACAGTACTGATACCGTAGTCCTTTATATAGTCTAACATGTATACTGATTCAGATTGGATTACCTATATCCTCCATGGACTACCGCAGCTAATAATCCATCCTTAGGCCTATCCATCACATCCAAGGTGGAGCTGGGGGCAAATGCCCAAAAGATGTGCTTTTACATGCAAATTTTGGTCGGAAAATGGCAAAGATTGTGCCCCCAGGGCAAAAAAGGATGCCAGCTGTGCCTGCTGATTTCATCTGTAACACCCTGTATAAATGACTGCTGCCGTGTGCTCCACTGAGACCATCTACACGTGCCAGTTCACATGCCATTCCGCATTTGACCCACCCATTTACACAGTGTACGTAAGAGTCCGATTCTTCTGTGCGGACACGTCCGCGTCGTGTACTAAATGAAGAAATCGGAAATAGTCTCACGTAAGTTGTGCCTCCAAGACGATATTTTATCAGTCCGGGCATGACCGTCTGGTAACCAACAAGTTTTCCTTCATTGAGTACACGACAGTCTGATGCGCAGTATGAGTTTTTTTCAGTGTGTACACAGACAAACATGTGCTTCGCAGAGCGCAGCCTATACGCCCGAAGGGGCTTGTCATTGAAATGTGTTAAAACTATCCCCACCAATTGGTTGGTTGTGTTGGGGTTTCAACAGCCAAGGTCTTATCATGGCGGTCGGTGACGCACATGTGTTTCCTGGCTTTCTCATACCGATACTAACACTACTTTCTTTCCAAAGCCACCAACGACTTTTCTCACATGCTTCAGCAGAGTGAGAGGCGAAAATATGCCGAAAAGAAAGTTCGCCTCATCCGGGTATGGAACTCACAACCACAAGGTCATGAGTCCGACACGCTCACCACTGAGCCACTCGGGTGTGCTATCCCCACCAAAACCTTTTCACTAGAACTATACTATCCAGAAATTGAGGTTTTTTAACACTTTGAAATATAATTAAAAAGGGAAATGCTTCAGATATGAAAGACAGGCCCTAAGTGTAAATAATATCAAAGGGAAATTGCTTACAAAAAATGGCAATAAGTCTGGAAAAAAAAGTGCCAGATTATGGTTCTTGTGCACTGTACATCTCAATAATGTGTTCTATTACTGACCATTAGTCTTTGAAGTTTCAAGATTATGGCTTTTAAAGTTTGCAAATTAACCGAGGGCAATAATTAAAAAAAAAAGATGGCAGGGGCAATAATTAAAAAAAAAAGATGGCAGATTTATGGTTCATATGCACTGCACTTCCCCATAACATGTTCTATCAGTGTTTAATAGTCAATAGCTTTTTTAGTTAGTAAGTTATGGCCTGGGCATTCAAACATAAAATTAACAAAGGGCAATAACTCATAAAAGAGCAGTAGAGTTATGGTTCATATGCACAGCACTTTTCCATAATTTTTTCTATCCGTGTATATAGTTTCTAGTTGATACCTTTAACTGCTTGGAAGTTACGGCTTGAACAAAAATTAAAAGTGAAAAGTTTGCTATTTCAGAAATCAAGTGCAGATAATTTTAGAACGCAAACAGCTACTCAAATTTTGAGAGTCACGTGCACAACTAGACATCATAAAGATTCATTGTGGTGAATGAGTCATTTTGTTACCGGTCATTTCGACACCCGGTAATTTTGACACTTTTAGGTCGCTTCGACCGCCAGTGAATTTTTTTTTTGCAAAATTTGGTCGTTTCGACAACCGATCAGTGCTTTCCTAGACAGTTTAACTGCTGTGTTTATCAATGTTCTACTTTCTGTATCCATGTTTGCTGCACCAGTGCACCTGTCCATGCCTTTCTAGTCATCCTTTTACCAGTGCTCCGCCAAGCGTAGCTGGCATTCTTTTTATATGCCCGAAAGCTCATGTTACCTTATACTTTACATCCCGTCGTCCGTCCGTCCGTCTGTTTGCAATTTCTTATGTGCGCAACTCCTCCTACAGTTTCCATCGGAATAAGATCTATTTGAAATTTGTCACAAAGGTATCCAAACATTTCCGATGGAAACTGTAGGAGGAGTTGCACACACAAGAAATTCCACGTCTACGTAAGAGTCTGATTCTTCAGTGCGTACAAGACCGCATCGTGTACTGAATGAAGAAATCGGAAAAAGCGGGCACGTAATCATGCCCCCAAGATGAAATTTCATCAGTCCGGGCACAACTGTCGGGCACCCAATGAGTTTTCCTTCATTGAGTACACGACAGTCAGCCTCGCAGTATGAATTTTCTTCAGTGTGTACACAACTGTCGGGTAAATATCATTGGCCAGCCATAGAAATTTACTTTTTTTCCCAACGTAAATAAATCCAGTGTAATTTGTAAACAACTGACATAGTGACTTCCGTTAAACAGGCACACTCAATGGAATTTGAATTTTTAACAGTCTGGTTCCCTAAACCAAACCAACATTTTCGCTCACGGTTCCTCTGTCATAAGCGAAATTCGCAACTAAACCATCCTGTAGTCTGTCAGAGATACTGCGATTTTCGCCGAGACATGACTGTGCATTGATGATATCACCATGTTTTGATATCTGGTGATGTAGGTCAGCGGTTATTTACGTTGAAAAGTACAGATTTGCACAAAGGTAAGATTTGGATATTAACAAACATCAGTGTTTTTGTAAAGATTAATAATTTATCTATCGATCCATGCCCATTTTATTAGTTGTCATTGGAAATTCTGTCGCATAGAGCCGTTCGAAAAGATGCCAAAGTTACCAAAACATCTGTCACCCTTTCTATGGACCCGAGTCCAGTATGGTAGTTGGTACCACGTACCTTCAGCCTGAAGGTGTCTGCTCCGATGCTATTTTTGTGACTGGTCTTCGCAGACCCCTTCATATCAGCCATTCATTAAATAGATCTGGGATAAATACAATTTTACCCGCATCTTTTCAAATGGCTCTATGCGACAAAATTTCAAATGATAGCTAATGAAATGGGCATGGATCTTTAATAGATAAATGATTAATCTTTACAAAAAGACTGATGTTTGTTAATATCTAAATCTTACCTTCTTGTAAATTCGTACTTTTCAATGTAAATAACGTTGACCTACTTCACCAGAAATCAAAACATGGTGATATCATCAATGTGCATGTCTCAGCAGAAATTGCAGTATCTCTGACCCACTACAGGACGGTTTAGTTGCGAATTTAGCTGTTGACAAAGGCACCTTGTGCAGAAATGATTATTAGGATTAGATAACCAGACTGTACAATATTCAAATTCCGCTGAGTGCGCATGCCTGTTTAATGGAAGTCGCTGTGTTAGTTGTTTACAAATTACACTGCATTGATTTACGTTGGGAAAAAAGGTGAATTTCAATTGATTTAATTGGTATTTTGAAGCACAGTTTGGGTTATGTTAAAGATCAACTCTTTACCACATGAGAAAATCTTAGACTGGACCAAATTGAAAGCATTTGCAGATGGCAAAATAAAGGTGACTGAAAATTTGAAATTAGTTCTGGGAAGGGTAGAAAACACTGTAGGAAAAGGAGAAAATACTGGTTACCAGCATTTTTTCCTTTTCCCACAGTGTTTTCAAAGGGCTTCTTTCTCAAGGGCGTCAAATGTAGGGATTGTGTGGTAATTGGTTAATCATTTATCTAACGATTCATGTGCATTTTATTAGCTGTCATTGGAAATTTTGTCGCATAGAGCCGTTTGAAAAGATGTGGGTAAAATCATATTTATTCCAGATGTGTTTAATGAATGGCTGATATGAGGGTGATAGTGAAGAACAGTAACAAAAACAGCATCGGAGTAGACACCTTCAGACTGAAGGTAGGTACCGCGTAAACTCCTGTAATTTGGAAAATTGTAAAGAAAATACAACTTTTATTTGAAAGAAATAATTTAAATACCGCAGGTTTTTATTTCTGGCGAGGACCATGATGCCAAAGCAGATGATCTTCACTTGTCAAACATGAATTATTGGTTTTATTAATAGGGCGGTGTGAGCCAGACGATTTCAAAAACCCTTCTGCTGAGGGCAAACTGATCTAGCTGCAACTCATGACAGCTTCCACTTACATTCTCATAACACTACTACTAGCTGATGTGACCTTATTACATAGAACTTTTAACCCTGATAACAACTTATGAATGAAACAAAAGAGAATCTGGAGTATCAGATTATGTCAGCGCACCTTCTAGTGGTCTGCTGTCCATATTATTATGCCCCCCTTTCGAAGAAATGGGGGTATATTGCTTTGCACTTGTCGGTCGGTCCGTCGGTCCGTCGGTCCGTAGACCAAGTTTGTCCGGAGCATAACTCAAAAACTATTTAAGGTATCATCTTGAAACTTCATAGGTGGATAGCTCTCATTAAGGAGAAGTGCAGTGCACAAGAACCATAACTCTGCCCATCATATTTTTGGAGTTATTGCCCTTTGTTGATTTTCATACTTAATTTTTGTCCGGAGCATAACTCAAAAACTATTTAAGGTATCATCTTGAAACTACATAGGTGGATAGATCTCATTAAGGAGAAGTGCAGTGCACAATAACAACAACTCTGCCCATCATATTTTTGGAGTTATTGCCCTTTGTTGATTTTCATACTTGATTTTTGTCCGGAGCATAACTCAAAAACTATTTCAGGTATCATCTTGAAATTACATAGGTGGATAGATCTCATTGAGGAGAAGTGCAGTGTACAAGAACCATAACTCTGCCCATCATATTTTTGGAGTTATTCCCCTATGTTGATTTTCATACTTAATTTTTGTCCAGAGCATAACTCAAAAAGTATTTTAGGTATCACCTTGAAACTTCATAGGTGGATAGATCTCATTAAGGAGAAGTGCAGTGCACAAGTACCATAACTCTGCCCATCATATTTTTTGGAGTTATTGCCCTTTGTTGATTTTCATATTTAATTTTTGTCTGTAGCATAACTCTAAAAGTATTTCAGGTATCACCTTGAAACCTTATATGTGAAAAGATCTTATTAAGGAGAGGTGCAGTGCACAAGAACCATAACTCTGCCTATCATATTTTTGGAGTTATTGCTCTTTGTTGATTTTCATAGTTAATTTTTGTCCAGAGCATAACTCAAAAAGTATTTTAGGTATCATCTTGAAACTACATAGGTGGATAGATCTCATTAAGGAGAAGTGCAGTGCAGAAGAACAACAACTCTGCCCATCATATTTTTGGAGTTATTGCCCTTTGTTGATTTTCATACTTAATTTTTGTCCGGAGCATAACTCTAAAAGTATTTCAGGTATTATCCTAAAACCTCATAGGTGGATAGATTATACTAAGGAGAAGTGCAGTGTGCAAGTACCTTAACTCTGCCCATCATATTTTTGGAGTTATTGCCCTTTGTTGATTTTCATAGTTATTTTTGTCTGGAGCATAACTCAAAAAGTATTTCAGGTATCACCTTGAAACCTTATAGGTGGATTAACCTTATTAAGGAGAAGTGCAGTGCACAAGAACCATAACTCTGCCCATTATATTTTTGGAGCTTTTGCCCTTTGTTGATTTTCATACTTAATTTTTGTCCAGAGCATAACTCAAAAGGTTTTTCAGGTATCATCTTGAAACCATATATGTGGATAGATCTTATTCAGGAGAAGTGCATTGCACAAGAACCATAACTCTGCCCATTATATTTTTGCAGTTACTGCCCTTTGTTGATTTTCGTACTTATTTTTTTTTCCAGAGCATAACTCAAAAAGTATGTGAGGTAAAATCATAAAACTTTAAAAGTTGATAGTTCACTTAAATGGGAAGTACAGTGCCCAAGAATTGTTAATTTATCATTAATAATTTTTGACTAATTACCCTTTGTTCGTTTTTACATTTTGAACGTAAGAGTTTATAATCACATTGGATGCCATTAGGGGGGCATACATGTTTTACAAACATCTCTTGTTCGGTAAACTTAGAATGATCTGTTTATTAGGTTAAAGATTCAGAGCTCCAGATAGAGGAAGTGATTTCGATTTCAAAATTAAAAACATTATTTAATTATTCTTTACTAAACCCTATGTTGTGGGTATTTGTTAGAATCGTCTCATCGAGACGATTCTAATGAGTATCCACAACATAGGGTTTCAAAGAGAAAAAATGGTTTAAGAATACATGAACCATCACTTCCTCTTCTCTGGAGCTCTGTAGATTCTTATGGGATCAGCTGAGTTTTGACAAGTGCTCTTCGTATATATACATGTATAGCAGATGTCAGGGTTTAAATTTCATTTTTTTTATCCACTTGCAAATTTACGCAAGAAGCTTTTATTTCCACTTGCAGAATTAAAACTGGACTCACATTCTTTTTGAAGCTCAGCTTGCCTATCAATTGTAAAGGGTCGGTACAAACTGTTCAGTTCTGTTCTATTACGTAACCTGTCAACTCAGACAACAACCAAACAAAAAAGGAAGGCTAATTGATATTAAAACCCTCATTTAACAATCAATTCGATTCTATTGAATTTCTGTTTTAAAACCAAGTTAAATTTCTACAAAACTTACGATGGTGGACAATTTTGTAAATGAAATACTGACGTATCACATCTGAATATCTGCGTGTCCAGTAACTGGTTTAGCGAGTCCACCACGTCCGACTTGCTTCCCGTTGCTATTTGTGCATAATAATTAACTTTTCATTACAGTCTGAAAAATATTTTTGCTTTAAAATCAGAGAATGAATTCTCCACCGTTTTTTAGCACTTGCCTCACGAAACTTGGATATGATTTTGAGATGTCTTTGGCCGTCAGGGTCTAATTCCCAACATTACAATTAAGTTTTCTTCCTGAAAATATTCATGCACAATCAAATGAGTAGTGTGTACTGTGTAATAATCGGACAAATAAGCCCAGGGACGAACTGGTTTTGGAACGAACAACCCGAAAGCAAAGTGGATAGAAAACAACATTTTTGCATGTCATTGCGCCAGTAGAAGGCTGTGAAGAGATGAAGTTGTTTTCAATCAAAGAGAAGTATTTCAATGATCGATGGCCTTTTGCTGTTTATTTCAATACGCCATTTCGAATTCTATATCCCATTTGTCCAGGAAAATTGAGTTTAATTGGGTTTATTTCCTTCGGTTTTGCACAAAATAACGTACATGCTCTTAAGAATCCAAATTTGAACATTTATTATTGATCTCATAGTGGCATTGTCTTCGACAAATGCCACAAAAATGCAATATCAAGATCAGGCTGTCCTTTGAATGCAATGAAGATCAATAAACATACTTATATGTCCAAGATTTTAATTGTTTTGTGTTTGTAGCTCCACTCGCCAAAGGCCAGCACGCTTATGTCATGGCCCTGTGTCCGTCCATCCATGTGTGCGTTAACTTTTATTTCAAACACCTTCTTCTCTGAAACTACTCATCCAAATATAATGAAACTTCACAGAAATGATCTTGCTATGGTCCTCTTCAGAATTTCTTGAAAGAATATGATTCATTCAAAAACTCTGGTTGCCATGGCAACAGAACTGAAAAAAATTAACATTTTTAAAAGTCTTTTTTTTCTGAAACCACAAGATCCCTGAGATAGAAGCCTTTTGAAAATATTGTGGTTACCAGCATTTTCTCCTTTTCTCACAATGTTTTATACCCTATCAGAAACAAATTTCAGTTCTTGAGTTACGTTTGTTTTGTTGTCTCTGAGTGCTTTCAATTTGAACCAGGTAAAGGATTAAGCATCTGACTTTTTTCCTGGTGGTTGCAGGCTCGTGAATGGTTGGAGACAAACTTTATATAAGGTAATTTTCGGCCCCTTAATGCTGATGCACGTGAGAAAATTATTTGTTATTAGTCAGTGGCTTTGAGAGAAACTTGTTAGTACTCAGTATTGGTGTATGTATAGACCTGCGCACTGACAACCATAATATGACCAACATGTATGCCATTGTCTGCGCATGTCATATTCTTCGAAGATTTGACCTGTCTTGTATGGCACATCACTCTCAGATATTGGGAAGATTGTATTAATATGCGCTATAAAGTTGCAGTGGAGAAAATGGCTTTTGTCATTATGTATGGGGAAAAAAAAGGCCCATTTTAGCTCCAGATTTCTCTAAACTACTGATCACAGCTGAATGAATTGCACCCGAGGTAGTGTTTTATTGGGTAAACATTTATTGTAGTTTGAAATTCAAAGTAACTGTTGTTGCGTTTGGTTCTGTACCCAGGATGCCCAAATTAGATAGATGAGTATTTTAAGGATGCCATCTAGGGCAGATAATGACCTGTGTGCTGTGAAAATGGCGTTAAGCCTATATTCTAGATGGCAAAAATTTCAGACAAGTTGAAATTGAAATTTTGCAGGCAGTAAAGAAATAATTGTGACTCAAAAATTGAAATTTGTTACAAGAAGCGTAGAAAACATTGCAGGAAAAGGAGAAAATGCTGGTTATCAGCATTCTCTCCTTTTCCCACACTGTTTTTAAAATACTTTTTTGTCAAGGTCGTTAAAAGTCGGCATTTTGTAGAAAAGGATTAAACTCTAATACACAGGTGGTGGGTGTTGTTGTGAGGTAGAGTTTGATTGATTGATTATTTGCATTTATTTATCGTCGCTACTGGTTGCCCATATGAGCGACGTCCCCAGAAGACGATTACTTGTTACGGGGGATAGTGCAAGGATACAGGTCGAAACTACTGAGAGCTTCGCCTGGTTCTTTTAACGCGCTCGACGTATAGCACTGTCACACGGGACCTCGGTTTAATGTCTCTGTTTGGGGGGTATATAGGAGTCAGCTTGTCGGTCCGTCGGTCAGTCGGTCGGTCTGTAGCTTTTTGTCCGCTCTATTTCTCATAAACTACTGGGCAAATTCTATTCAAACTTCACAGGTAAACTCAATATCAAGCAGAGATGTGCATATGAAATGTTGGTTATGGTTCATTGATTTTTCACTGAGTTATGGCCCTTTCATGAAATTTCTTGTCGGCTCTTTTTCTCATCAACTATTGGACAGATTTGGTTCAAACTATACAAATAGACTCAGTATAAAGCAGAGATGTGCACATCCTATTTTGGTTATGGTATATTTAGATTTCATGGAGTTATGGCCTTTTGATGATTCTGGACAAATTTCTTTTTCATACTTGAATTTTGTCCGGAGCATATCTCCAAAACTATACTAGCTAGGGTTATGAAATTTCATGGGTGGATAGATCTCATCGAGGGAGAATGCAGTGCATAGGAATCATAACCCTTGCTAGCTTAATTTTTGAGTAATTGCCCTTTGTTGTTTTTTTTATACTTGAATTTTGTCCGGAGCGTATCTCCAAAACTATACTAGCTAGGGTTATGAAATTTCATGGGTGGATAGATCTCACCAAGGGGGAGTGCAGTGCACAGGAATTATAACTCCTGCTCGCTTAATCTTTTAGTTATTGCCCTTTGTCGTTTTTAATACTTGAATTTAGTCCGGTGAATATCTCCAAAACTATACTAGCTAGGGTTATGAAATTTCATGGGTAGATAGATCTCATCAAGGGGGAGTACAGTGCATAGGAATCATAACTCCTGCTCGCTTAATTTTTGAGTTATTGCCCTTTGTTGGTTTTTAATACTTGAATTTGGTCCGGTGAATATCTCCAAAACTATACTAGCTAGGGTTATGAAATTTCATGGATGGATAGATCTCATCAAGGGAGGGTGCAGTGCACAGGAATCATAACTCTTGCTTGCTTAATTTTTGAGTATTGCCCTTTGTCGTTTTTTAAACTTGAATTTGGTCTGGTGTATGCCCCAGCTTAACTACTTGGGGTAAGACGGGTGTATCTTGCGACAATTTGCTGCTCATGTTCAACTCTTACTTTCGTACTCAACCATTCTGCATTCTGTGACAAAGACCTGTTTGGTGGCAAGGAGCTGGTGGGGGGTATGATCACGTTGAGTGATAGCTCTAGTTTTAGTTGGCCAGCCGAGGTAGAGTGTCGGCCATGTAACCATGTTATCTTGAGTTCAATACCTGGGACTAAGTGTCAACTTCAAGATTTTTGATTGGCTCACACATTTAGCACAAGTACTGGTATAGTCAAAAGGAGCAGAATCAAGAGGGATTAGTTTAACCCATTACCAAAGGACAATATTTTAGACTGGTCCAAATTGAAAGCATTTACAGACAACAAAATAAAAGCGACAGAAAATTAGAAATTTGTTTTGTGAAGGGTAAAAAACATCGTGGGAAAAGGAGAAAATGCTGGTTACCAGCATTATCTCCATTTCCCACAATGTTTTCTAAAGGCTTCTTTCTCAGGGGCGTCAAAAGTAGGGATTGTGTGGTAATAGGTTAAGTTGTAAAAACTTGTTTCTCAGTCCATGTAAAATTAGATTACAGGTTTAATCTTTACCAAACAATCCCCACTTTTAACATCCCAGAGAAAGAAAGTTTTTGAAAACATGGTAGGAAAAGGAGAAAATACTGGCCACCACCACTTTCTCCTTTTCCCGCAATGTTTTCTACCCTTTTCAAATCAGATTTCAATTTTCGAATCACATCTATTTTGTCGTCTCCAAATGCTTTCAAAGTCTAGTCCAAAATTTTGTTGTTTGGTAAAGAGTAAAGCTAAACAATTAAGTTCACACATGAAATATTACGTTGTGAAATAATGGGCTGGAGTTTGTCTTCCTTTTTATCCAAAGCTGTGGTTTAAAACCACCTACGCATAATTAAAATGTAACCCAATACATGTTCCAACACCTCTGCTATGACGTAGGTTGTCACCCTTGTTTACAGAGAACAATTACATCTTTTCCAAGTTGACTGAAAACGCTCTCCTCCTATTATGAATCCATTCATGAATCCGATAACCACTTTTTTGCCAAAATTTCGGGGGGGGGGGGGGGTCCGGACCCCTGGTTCCCCCCCTCTGGATCCATGCATGAGTTTATTACCCTTAGGCTGCATAGCGCAACTCAGTGCACTTTTACGTACATTGTAGATCAAGATCAGACTGCACAAAACATGCAGTCTGATCTTGGATCTACACTGTCCAATAAAAAGATATCATTGACTGAAAAATTATATCAAAATTTGGATTATTACTATTTACTATCCTGATACCAGCTTGAAAGTTTATTACAAGTCATTTAGCATTACAAGGTTAACCCTTTCCCAAACAAGCCCTGGATTTTACGTATCTGCAGTAAAAGTCTTTTCAAAACACTGTGGGAAAAGGAGATATTGCTCGTAACAAGCAATATCTCCTTTTCCCACCGTGTTTTCTACCCTTTTTGAGTGACTTTCTGCCATTTTCTCCAAATCTAAAATTGTCGTCTGCACACTCTTTTGGTTTGGAAGGGTCCAAAATTTATAGTTAGGGAAAGGGTTAACAGTATTTCTGCTATTCCCACAATGCTTTCAATAGGTTTTGTGATTTTCCACAGATGACAACATTTTAGGCTCGTCCAAATTGAAAGAATTTGCCGATGACAAAATAAAAGTGACTGAAAATTTGAAATTGGTTTTGTGGAGGGTAGAAAACATTATGGAAACAAAAGAAAATGCTGCTGACCAGCATTTTTTTCTTTTCCCACAATGTTTATCAAAGGCTTCTTTCTCAGGGTAGCCAAAAGTAGAAATTGTGCTGTAATGGGTTAAAACTCACAATTATGTGATAAAGGGTATTAAGACTATTTCTCAAACAGTCTATTATTTTTACCGTATAGGACACAATCTCAACTTAACTATCCTGATCAAAGATGAAGCTTCCTGAAAATATTTTGGGAAAAGGAGAAATAGCGTGTAACCAGCATTTTTGTATTCTCCCACAATGTTTTCTATAACTGTATAGGGTAACACACTATAATTTTCACCAAGTTTAAAAATTTGTTGTTTGCAAACCCTTTCTCTTTACCACACAATGACGACTTTTGAGGTAAGACCTGTGTAATGGAAAACAGCTATTTCCAATAAAATATCATCATGCAAAATTAGCTATAATTGAAAATGAGTATCATTGAACTTCTTTCTCCTTTTCATTTTTTTCCATTTTTTCCTTCTTTGAATTATCATTTATAAATCTAAAACCGCTATATTCTCAATTGAAAAAGAGATAATAATTACTCCCTTTTTAGAAAATAAACAAAAGTATCAAAAAATAGTTTCAAGATAGACATAAATGGAATTTCTGATCTGTTAGAAATGTGCAAAAATATTATTTCTGCATATATCCTTATTTAACAATCAATTAGAATTTTTGCCAAATGTTCACCGGAAGTGCATTACACAGGTCTTACCTTAACACCCCTGAAAGAGAAGGCTTTTGAAAACATTGTGGGAAAAGGAGAAAATGCTGCTTTTCCTACATTGTTTTCTACCCAATCAAAGAAATCTCATTTCATATGAGCCACATTGAAACTGTAATCAGCAAATATGTTCAATTCTGTTAGGTCTAAAATCCTTTGGTGTGGTAAAGGGTTAGTCTAAAATTTTCTGGTTTGGCAGTGAGTTGAAGAATTTTAACTTGTTACATGTATCTCAGATTTTTATCTCTTCAAATGTAAAAAAAAGAGAGATTTTTCAATGATTTTTCACTGAATTAACCCATTACCACACAACCCCTACTTAAATTGACACCCCTGAGAAAGAAGCCTTTAGAAAACATTGTGGGAAAAGGAGAAAATGCTGGTAACCAGCATTTTCTCCTTTTCCCACAATGTTTTCTACCCTTCACAAGACAAATTTCACACTTTCAGTCACTATTATATTGTCGTCTACAAATGATTTCAATTTGGACCAGTCTAAAATATTGTCGTTTGGTAATGGGTTAACCCTTTCCCAAAATACTTGTTATGACCATTTTCTCCTTTTTCCAGAGTCTTTTCAAACACGCTCAGCCTCGG
Organism: Tridacna crocea; assembly: GCA_943736015.1. Lineage (NCBI taxonomy): Eukaryota > Metazoa > Mollusca > Bivalvia > Cardiida > Cardiidae > Tridacna > Tridacna crocea. The sequence goes on from OX031063.1 coordinate 48,981,134, forward strand.
CTCCGAGGTTGAAGATGTTTGAAAACACTGTGGAAAAAGGAGGAAATGGTCATAACAAGTATTTTATCCTTTTTCCACAGTGTTTTCTTCCCTAACAGATAAAAATACAACCTTTTTGCCTCTGTAAATTTGTTGCCTGCAAATTCTTCAATTTCAGCAAACCAAAATTACTTCATCTGGTAAAGACTAAACCCTTTACCAAACAATCCCTGGTTTTCATGGCAATAAGAAAGAAGCCTTCTGAAAATGTTGTGGGAAAAGGAGAAAATGCTGGTAACCAGCAATTTTAGAGTCCCATTTATTTTGTTGTCTGCAAATGCTTCCAATTTGAATTATATTATGTTGTTTGGTAAAGAGCTAAGGAAGGTGATGGCCGGTAAATCATCAGTGAAATAGACAGACAAAAGTATAATGAAAGCATTTTTCTCTTTGTATTTCTTTACTGGGTGGGCCATGTGGCTTTTTGTAGTAGTTTTAGATAATACACCAAAGTTTCTCATAGATTAACTTGCAATGTCAAATGATCAGTAACTTTTGTAGATTACAGGGATTCATAGTCAAATCAGTATAGCAATGTTTTTTATCTGATGTAGCAAGAATAAAAGGACAAAGGCTTCTGATTGCAAAACTATTGTTTTAGATATTAGGTATGGGTAATTGAATACAGAGCTTTCAGCCAATGATAGCGCTACTTCAAGTTCTTTTTATCTCAAATATGAATTGTGTAAGATAAGAAAATTTGTATTATGGCTATATTTTACAAACAAAATTGGTTGTTTCCCGATAAAAAAGACTTGCATCTACACAGTGTTTGGTTTATTGCAATAGAAGTGTCAAACTGTATACATGTGTCAGGGTGCATTTATTCATGCTTGGATTGATAGTCTTGTAACCAGGTGAGAAAATTTTGGCAGCCAGACTGGGGTTCGAACCCGGGACCTGTCCTGGCATACAGGGTGAGTGCTCTACAGACTGAGCTACTGGGCCGCCTACACAAATCACACTGATATGGGTTCTTAAACCATTACATTATAGGCTATTACACACCCCCCTGCCAATTTGAAATTTGTCCCCATATTAAAAGGACAAAGAACAAAAATTACTGTGCTCTTGACGAACCCAAGAGCAGTTATACATGGGAGATCTAATCAATTGACCAAGCAATCATTGCAACAATTCCACAATATAGGGCAAGTGCTCTACCAACCAAGCTGCCAGCAGCCTACACAAATCACTCACCGATATGGGTTCTTAACCCTTTACCAAACGATAAATTATGGACCCTTCCAAACCGAAAGAGTTTGCAGACGACAACTTCAGATTTGGTGAAAATTGCAGAAAGTTCTCAAAAAGGGTACAAAATACTGGGGGAAAAGGAGAAATTGCTTGTTACGAGCAATTTCCCCTTTTCCAACAGTGTTTTAAAAAGACTTTGACAGCAGACACATAAAAACCAGGGCTTGTTTGGGAAAGAGTTAAACTTGCATTATAAGCTGTTTCAGTCTCATCAGGGGTGAGGGACGAAAAACCCGTTGAGAGAAAGTTTGCCTCAACCAGGTATCTAACTAGCAACCACCACCACCAGGTCACATGTCAGATACAGTAACCATTGAAATATCCAGGCCAGGTGCCTTTGGAAGAGGAAAAAAGTTTGGGGAAGCATAAATATTGGATACCTGCACTTTTCCTTGCCCTAAAATATTTTCAGAAATAAAAAATAACTTCCTCAAGCATGTGATTATTGGGTAAAGGCTTTACCATATCCAGGATCTTGGACTCTCCCAAACTGGAAGCATCTGCAGAAGATGAATTAAATCATTATGCAAACTCAGATGACAACTTGTATCTTCTATACGGTAGAAAACATTGTTTGTAAAGGAGAAAATGCTGGTAACCAGCATTTTCTCCTATTCCCACATTATTCTTTTCAAAAGCTTTGTCTTTCGTGGTGGTTAAAAGTTGGTATTGCATTGAGAATGGTTAACATGACAGTTGTTACATGCATTGCAACTTTTTACCTAACAACAAACTTTTAGACTTGCCCAATTTGAGAGCATAATTATGTAGATGAAAATACTTCAAATGATGTAACTTGCGTTTGAATGAACAGAAAACATTGTAGGAAAAGAAGAAATTGCTGGGTACCAGCATTTTCTTCTACAATGTTTTTAAAAGTTTTTTTCTGAGAATTGTTAAATTTGTGATTTGTGTGGTTAAGCGTTAATATGATTGATTGATTAATTGATTGTATGGTGTTTGATGCCATTTTCAACATTATTACAGTTATATTGTGAGGGCCAGTGTACCTGTTCATGTTTTCCTCTAGACTCTTTTACTACTTCTCTGCACAATTTTCATTCCAAGCTACTGGCTTCTTTCCCACATGACCATTGTCAAAACAATGGTCAGCAGGGGAGAAGAATGAATCCTGTAGCAATGACTATCGTCAGTCCGCAGAAAGAAATCTGCTGACCCAGGGATCGAACCCACAACTCCCCCTGCTCTCAAGTCCTACATGCTACCGATTGAGTTACTAAGGCTTGGCTGAAGTGTTAATGTTAAGCTTTGGGTTAACCCTCTACCACACAATGACTACTTTTAATGACCCTGAGGAAGCAACCTTTTGAAAACATGGCGGGAAAAGGAGAAAATGCTGGTAGCCAGCATTCTCTCCTTTTCCCACAGTTTTCTTCTCTATCAAAGCCAAATTGCACCATTTCAGCCACTTTGAAAATGTCGTCTGCAAATGCTTTCAATTTGAATAGGTCCTAAATTTGGCTGTGTGTTAACAGGTTAACCCTTTCCCAAACGACAAATTTCAGACTCTTCCAAACTGAAAGAGTTTGCAGACAACAATTTGAACTTTCATATCAGTGGCAGAAAATTATCTGAACGGGCAGAAAACACTGTTGGAAAAGGAGAAATTGCTCGTTACGAGCAATTTCTCCTTTTCCCACAGTGTTTTCAAAAGACTTGTACTGCAGACACGTAAAAACAAGGGCTTGTTTGGGAAAGGGTTAAGTACGGAAATGTCAATATAGATTGCAGATCTATCACAGCCAATCAGCAGGAAGAACAATGATACTTCAAATGTTGGATTGAAAAAAAAATTAATTCAACTCTAAAATAGCCAATAGGAATAAATTTCCTTTTTGAAAGAGCTTCCTACAAGAAAATGTAGCATACATGTAAATCATGTACATATTGAATAAATTTAGGATGTATCCTTAACCTTTTAACCCTTTCCCAAACGACAAACTTATAACTCTTTCAAACCAAAAGAGTTTGCAGACGACAACTTTTGATTTTGAGAAAATGGCAGAAAGTTCTCAAAAAGGGTAGAAAACACTGTGGGAAAAGGAGAAATTGCTCATTATGAGCAATTTCTCCTTTTCCGACAGTGTTTTCAAAAGACTTTTACTTCAGACATGTAAAATCCAGGGCTTGTTTTGGAAAGGGTTAACCCTTTACCAAATTTTTAACAATCCCTGGTTTTACAACCCTGAGATAGAAGCCTTTTTAAAACATGATGAGCATTTTCTCCTTTTCCCACTTGTCAAGAAACTTGGCTCTGGTGAATGGGGGCTACTTGCACTATATGGAAATAAAGAAATTCTTGAAAATTCTTCCTCTCTGAAATGGCTGCTCAGATTTTAAAATAATTTCACAGCAATGTTATTTGAATGACCGTTTTCAAAATGTGTTCACGAAATTTAGATAGGTCAAGAAAAATGGCTTTGGTGAATAGGGGCTTCTTGGACTGTACTGAAATTAAGAAACTCTTAAAATTTCTTCTTTTCTGAAACTGCAGGTCAGATTTTGAAATGACTTTTACAGGTGACCTTTTGAAAATTGCTTGGCAAAATAATGATTTTGTTTCCAGTGTTCCAATACCTAAAAAAAAAAATGGCTATAATTTAATAATTCATTTTCATGGAAATGTGTTTTTCAAACCAAGCATAGTGCATATTTTTCAGTATACCACTTGATGTGAAATTTTTACTAAAATTACAAAAAAAAAACATGCACAATTGTCCAAAGCAGATTTTCAGGTTGAAAAGCGGCTTCTCTTCAGTGCAATAGTAGTTTTTAAAACCATGCTGAATTGTAAATGCATGATGTATACATAAATTTTAGGTGAAACAGTGTGAATATTGGTTCAGTGCTGGTGAAATTCATTTAAAATTCTGTAGCTTTCATAATGGAACATAATGGCAAAATGAAGCAAAGTGATAAATATGACATATCATTTCATGCTTTCCGGTAAGATATGGAGAAATAGCAGTGAAAATATTTTTGGATCTTACACTGGAACCACCAGTGAAAATACTGATTTTCACGTTCTTCTTGCCTAGGTAAATTGTGCATGCCTCACAACCAGATGTGAAATATGATGTCATATACCTTATATTTCTCGCGCTTGATGTAATACTGTAATGCTTTGCTATGCGGGAGGGGTACGCCATGGGGAATAATGGAAAAGAACTGAACTGGATTTTGATAAAGCTCCTCCCAGAAAGGGTTAAAAGCATGAAATAAATAGAATATTTGGTTTTTTTTTGTGAAAGATCAAAATTTATTTCATCTCATAAACACCATCAGTAATATTTTCACGAGTGGCGCATGGTGTTCACTTGATGAAATAAATTTTAATCTTTCAATGAAAAAAACAAATATCCTCTAATTATCTTGTAATTTAAGCAACCTCAAAAAAGCGAAATGCTTGTTGTTTTTCCAAAGTTGGAAAAGTCCATTACATTTTATCACTTTTTATGACAAGAGTGGTCACTTGTAGATGAAGTCTACACAGAATTGCAGTCTAATCTGTGGCCTACACCCTCTGCTTTACTTTGACATCCTAGACAAAAGCAAGATTGAGACTTATTTAGATCTAACTTTCAGCTCAATCTTTTATCATAGGACAAAACTATAGACTGATCCAAATTGAAAGCATTTGCAGACAACAAAATGAATGTGACTAACGAATTGTAATTTGGTTTGGGAAGGGTAGAAAACATTGTGGGAAAAGGAGAAAATGCTGGTTATCAGCATTTTCTCCTTTTCCTGCAATATTTTCAAAAGGTTTCTTTCCTACATGGTGTTAAAAGTTGTTATTATGCGATAAATGGTTTAACTCCTTACTACACAATCCCGATTTTTTAACGACCCTGAGAAAGACGCCTTTTGAAAACATTGTAGGAGAAGGAGAAAATACTTGTCACAGAAAATGCTTGTTACCAGCATTTTCTTCTTTTCCCACAATTTTTTTTCTACCCTTCCCAAGACAAATTTTAATTTTTGAGCCATGCTTCTGCGAATGCCTTCAATTTGGACTGGTCTACAATTTTATCGTATGGTAAAGAGTTAATATTTGAACTCTGTCAAATGATATAATTTTAGACTAGTCCATACTAGAAGCATTTGCAGACAATATGTGACTCAAAAATTGAAGTTTGTTTAGGGAAGGGTAGAGAACATTGTGGGAAAAGGAGAAAATGCTAGTTATTAGCATTTTTCTTTCTCGGTGTCGTGAAAAAGGGCTTGTTTGGTAAAGGTTTGAATTGTCGAATTTTTCCATGAATGGTTTATAAAAAGTTGTGGGAAAAGGACAAAACGTGTCTTACAGACATTTTCTCCTTTTCCCACAATTATTTAGCTCCACAGGCTGAAAGCCAGCAGGCTTATGTCATGGCCTGGTGTCCGTCATCGCGGCTGACTGTCTGTGTGTGCGGTAACTTTTATTTCAAACATCTTTTTCTCTGAAACTACCAATCAAATTTTGATGAAACTTCAAAGAAATGATTCTGCCATGGTCCTCTTCAGAAATCCATGAAAGAATTTGATTCCTTCAAAAACTCTGGTTGCCATGACAACAAAACTGAAAAACTTGGAAAATCTTTGAAAATCTTCTTGATTTAAGGCGTAAGGCCTAGGGCTTCAAAATTTGGCATGTAGCTTTATCTAGTAAACCTCTACCAAATTTTTTCAAATTATAGCCCTGGGGTCAGATTTGGCCCTGCCATGGGGGGTCACAAGTTTTATATGGGCTTGTGTAGGGAGAACTTTAAATATCCATTGCCAAGGGCTTCCAACCTCATAACCTAAAGGTCCTGATACCTGGGAGCGGGTGTCAACTTCGGGATTTTTCATTGGCCCACACATTCGGCGTGAGTACTGGTGTAGTTCCCAGGAAGCAGAATCAAGAGAGATTAGTATAAGTTGTAAGAACTTGTTTCTCAATCGATGGAAAATAAATATGTTTAAACTATGTTTAAACTATAAACTATATGGCTTATAAAGGAGAGCTCTCAAAATTCTTCTACTACTTAGCCATAGGGCCTTGGACCACCAATTTTGGCATGTAGCTTCATCTAGTGGACTTCTACCAAGTTTCTTCAAACTATAGCCCTAGGGTCAAAATTGGCCCTGCCCTGGGGGGTCACAAGTTTTACATGGGCTTGTGTAATAAGTGATACGAAAATACGCTACCTGCTACTTTCTGTGACGTCAGCGAATGGCTACCCGGATAAATCAAAATGTCCTGATAGAGCATTAAAACATGACGGATATCTCTGGTTGAAAGGTGTCTACTCAGGTATCGCCAGATGTAGCAGGTACATTAATGTGTTGTCTATCGCTAGGCTAAAGGAGATTATGATCAATGTTTGTTTTGTGGGTAATTTTGGTTGGGAAAGGCTGTCAGGTGCTAGCGCCAGCAATCGAGACGTTGCATTCCTTGTGTTTATATTATACAGGGGAGATTTTTTTTTTCATGTTTTATTATTTATTTTGGTTATAGAATGTAAAATTCCTGTGGTTTATACACCATGTTGATCTGTTCATATCCCATAGTGAAAGGTCAACTATTTGTTATTGGGTTAAAAACAAAGGTATTATGTCTGCTTGCTACTTCAGTTTGTGCATAAACGATGTTGACTGGACAACTATTTGGGTCGTTGGGTTAAAGAAACATGCTTAGCTTGTCAGTCAGTGCATTAACTTATGGCAGCTATGGCGTTCCATATTAGGCATTACTCTACTTGTTCTAAATGGATGTAAACCGATGCTTTCCATGTGACCACTACTGTTTACAACCATCATTCTGCACATAAATCAGGCAAGCAAAGAAAATAAAGTTGATATACAGACTTCACAAGACTGCTATGCATAAACTTGGTCGCCCGCATGGGTCGCTCAGTGGTGAGCGTATTGGACTCATGATCTGGTGGTTGTGAGTTCGATACCCGGTTGAGGCAAACTTTCTTTCTGGCATATTTTCGCCTCTCACCTCTGCTGAAGCATGTGAGAAAAGTAGTTGGTGGCTTTGGAAAGAAAGTTGTGTTAGTACTGGTGTGAGAAAGCCAGGAAACACATGTGTGTCACCGACCGCCATGATATGACCTTAGCTGTTAAAGTGGCGTTAAACCCCAATACAACCAACCTAAACTTTGTCATAACAATACTGTTGGAATTTGATATCTAGAGTGCAGTGGATTGACTTCATTGACAAAAGAACTTTAAGTGACTCTGGATAGATTCCAGAAATAAACTACACTAATTGTAAACAATTTTGGCCTGAAAATTTTTCATCTGAGTTTCTAGTCTTATAATAAATTGAGACTTCTCGCTTACTTACCTGAAGAGCATTTGCAAATTTCATACTTATGCAGTGTAGAGAAAAGTAGTCCTGAATTTTTGTATTTTATTAACTCTTTACCACATAATCCCCAGTTTTATCGACCCTGAAAAAGGCGCTTGGAGGAAAACCTTGCGTGCACTCTAGAGGCCACATTTTCACCCTGATGCACATGAATACTATTAGGTCAAAGTGTTTGTCTTGATGACCTCTCTGAGAATTTTGAAAATGGTCACCTCAGCTCAAAAAGTAGGTCACTAAGCCAAATCTAAGAAAAGCCTTGCACTCCAGATGTCACATTCTAAGCTTGATACTCATGAATCTAGATCAGAGTATATTGGCCTATTGATGATATCTCCAACATGTTTGAAATTTGGACTTGCTAGGTCAAAAAGTAGGTCTCTTAAACTTTTACCGCACAATAATGACTTTTAATGCCATGGTGGAAGAAGCCTTTTGAAGACATCCTTTTCCCACAAAGTTTTCTACCCGATCCAAGTAAAATTGTACCATTTGAGCTACTTTGAAATTGTCATCAACTAATTCTTTCAATTTAGATAGGTCTTTAATTTTGCTGTGTGGTAAGGGGTTAACGAAGTCCTAGAAAAAGCTCCAGAGGCCACATTTCAGCCTTGTACTGGCGAAACTTGATCAGAATATTTCTCTAGTTGATACCTCAGAAAGGACTGAAATTGGGACTTGTCAGGTCAAAAAATAATTCACTGGGACAAATCTTAGAAAAATGTGTACACCCTACAGGCAACATTTTTAGCCTTACACTCATAAAACTAGATTAGAGTACATGTATTTTCTTTTTTACCTTGTACAGATTTGAAATTGGGTCATGTTGGGTCAAAAAGTAGGTGAAATAATGCTGAACATGTAGCAATTAAAAACCATACAATCGATAAATAAAAAAAGTAGGTCACTGGACCAAATTTTAGATAAGCCTTATGTGCAGTCAGATACTACTGAAACTTGATCAGAATGTTTTTCTTGTTGATGTCTGGGACTTGTTTGAATAGGGTCGTATCTTGTATAAAAGCAGATCACTTACTTGTAATCTCATAATCAATTGCTTCTTGTCATCTGGTAAAGTCTAGTTAAAGGTGGGTATTTAGAATTTTCACATCACACCAAATTAAAAAATATTTATATAGTTGAAATTTATATTAAAAAACAAATCATCAATAATTAAGAATCATAGAATTACAAAAAAAAAATATTTTGATGCTGTTCCCTTAACCCTTTCCCAAACAATCCCTGGTTTTTACGGGAAAGGAATAGAAGCCTTTTGGAAACATTGTGGGAAAAGGAGAAAATGCTGGTAACCAGCATTTTCTCCTTTTCCCACTATGTTTTCTACCCTATCATATAGAAAAATCATCTTTTAAGCAACTATTAATTTGTCATTGACAAAATGCTTTGAATTTGGTCTTGTCCAAAATTTGCCGTCTGGGAAAGGGTTAAAAGGCTACGTAGCCTCTTAGGCTATTTTTAGATTTTGCGCCAAAATTGAATTAAGCATTGTGGGAATGTTAAGTGACTGGCATTTGACTAATGCTTAAATTCCATTACATAACAAACATGCAATAATTATTTTCCATAATGTCTTTTTTTGGCTGATGTTTGAAACTTTGTCTGTGTTTCCTGTATTTAAATGAGATAATTGATAATCTAAAGATAGAATGTGTCTCCCATTGTTGCCAATCTGGTCCATAATAAATCTCTAATTTCTCGTGTTATTGGATGGTCTTCGATGACCGAAAATTATTAAAAAGGCTTTGGGAGTATAAGGATGATTTTTTTGCATTTTTGTGAAATTTTCGTCCCAAAATCTGAAGGGCCACCTTTAAAGAGCCATTTTATAATGAAGCCCAGGCTTCTTGTAGAAATCCAATGAGGAAATAAAAACAGGATATGGGTCACCTAACATGCCCCTGCTTTTGTTACCCATATAAGGAAGAAAAATAAACAAGCTTGTCATTTGACTCTGTTAATCCTATTACCAAATAATTCTTAATTTTACAGATCTTAACCCATTACCACACAATCCCTACTTTTGACGCCCCTGAGAAAGAGGCCTTTTGAAAACAATGTAGGAAAAGGAGAAAATGCTGGTAACCAGCATTTTCTCCTTTTCCCACAGTATTTTCTACCCTTCCCAGAACAAATTTCAATTTTTCAGTCACCTTCATTTTGTCGTCTGCAAATGCTTTCAATTTGAACCAGTCTAAAATTTTCTCGTGTGGTAAAGAGTTAAGATACATGTAGAAGGCTTTTGAAAAGGATGTGGGAAAAGGAGAAAATGCTGATATCTAGCCTCTTCTGATTACATTTTTTTATCCTTTCAAAGAGAAGTCTACAAATTTTAGCCACATTTGATATATTGTGTATGAATTCAGTGAATTTTCTCAAGTCCGAAATTTTGTTACTATACCCTTTATCATACAGCAAAAAGTTTTTAAGACTCTGATTGAGAATACTTTTTATCCTTCGCCGAAGGCGGAGGGATATAGTTTTTAGCATTGTCTGTCCCTCTGTGCGTCTGTCCCGGTGAATATCTCCAATACCGTTGGACAGAATTTTGTGAAACTTTATAAATTTGCACAATATACTGTTTTGCAGGGACAATTTTTTTTATCTCCCGCTGAAGGCGGAGGGATATAGTTTTAGCTGCGTCATGAAAAAAGGGTGCTTCATATTTTATTTCATTCTATTTCTTGTTAATGCAACTCCTCTAACATTTGACGGAATTGAATAGAATTTTCACAGAATGTTTCTCGTCATGTGACCTATCGCATATTGTCAACGTTTTGCGATTTGTAGCTGGGTCATGAAAAAAGAGGGCTTCATATTTTATTTCATTCTGTTTCTCGTGAAGGAAATGCCTCCCACATTTCTTGGCAGAATTGGATGGAATTTTCACAGAATCATGTGACCTATGGCATATTGTCAAGGTTTTTGGATTTGTAGCTGCTTCATGGAAAAAGTGGGGCTTCATGTTTTATTATACCCCCGCAAAACAAATGTTTTCGGGGTTATACTTGAATCAGCCTCTGTGTCCGTGTGTGATCATTCATTCTATTTCTTGTAAATGCAACACCTCCCACATTTCTTGGCAGATTTGGATGGAATTTTCTCAGAATCATGTTACCGAAGGCATATTGTCAAGGTTTTGGGATTTGCAGCTGCATCATGGAATAAGGGAGCTTTTTGTTATATTTATTTCATTTTTCACCAATATCTCTCTATAATTACTGGACATATCTGGCAACAGATTTGGATGGAGGTTTTCACAGATAATGTGACCTAGTGCACGTTGTCAGGGTTTTGCAATTTATCGCTGTATCATGGAAAAAAGGGGCTTCATGTTAAATTTAGTTTTTGTCCATGTACAAGTATCTCCAAGTTATGGACATAGTTTCATAAAATTTCATTTTTTTAATTACTTGATCAAAGCCAATGACTAATGAGTCCATCCACCATGCATCTGTCTGTCCATCCATCAGTCTATTCGTAAACCTTTTAGATCAAAAGTAATGTAATCCCCCTTTCTTCTTGATGACAATAATGTTTATGTTTTCAAATGGGGGTGCGTGAGTCCATCTAGGTCAATGTTACACTTATTGTCATTTTTGGGCCGTAAAATAGGAAGACAGTTAAACATCAGTAGTAGATTCTATATTCAATATTATGTATCTTTCAATAGTTCTTTTTGTTACATCCTGAAAATACACAAGAAAACAATGTGGCAGTAGTTCTTTGACAATAACAAATAATAATGACATAATAAATTGCTCTTACTACAGAAACATCATATAAAGACATGTTCAATTTGATTATTACAAAGTGGTAGAATACAATACAATATCAATATCAACTACGCAGATCCGGATCAAACAACAATACAAAGGAGTACATTTCTAATACTTACTAAACAATGTGAATAGATGTATTTCTGCTCTACTAAGTAATTGTTCTCTATCTCTCTACAATCTACCAATCAATCATTCCTGCAAAACAAATGATAACGAATGGTAAGGAGTTGAATTAGATAGATTTAAAGGTCTTTGAAATTTGGCGGGTTCGCGGGAAAATGTGACAGAAGGAAAATAAAGTAAAACCAACAAGATCACAACCGAAAACACAATCGAAACAATCGGAAGATACATGAAGATGATAATGATTGAAACCTATTACATACCGACACTTTATTGTGATGATATCAACGAAATATGTATTTTCAACATCAGTGGAAAACTTCCATTTCAACAGACTGACAAAGATGCACAAAAGACAGCTGAATTCTGTTCAGGTCACGTGATCGGTTCGGCTTCCTAAAAATAGACTGGTGCGGACTAAAACCCCAAAACCATCCAGTTACAGTAACACAATAAATCCATTGAGCTACCTAGGCTAGAAATTCCAACAATTTAGTCTCTAGCTAGCTGCTTGAAAAGGCGGTGATGACTGGCGAGAGGGATATCTTCTAAAGTCTTTGACAAAAATTGATGAAAATTCGTGCATATCTTCCATTTGATAGTCTTCCATTTGATAGTCCATTGATATAAAATGACATGTCATGGAAAAAGGGAGTTTTATGTATATTTTCTTTATTTGTAAGTGTCATTTCATGAAATGTCAAGTTCTCCAAAAAGGGTACTTAATGTATAATCCTGTTATGGACCTCTTATTATATTTTCTATGTAATAAAATGCTGTGCCATGGAAAAAACAGAGCTTCATGTATGATTTCATCATTAACTCTTTACCAAACAGCAAAATTTTGGACTAGTCCAATTTGAAAGCATTTGCAGATGATAAAATAAATGTGATTCAAAAATTGAAATTTTATCTGGAAAGGGTAAAAACATTGCCGGAAAAGGAGAAAATGCTGGTTACCAGCATTTTCTCCTTTTCCCACAATGTTTTCAAAGGCTTTCTTTTTCAGGGTCGTTAAAAGTCGGGATTGTGTGGTAAAGAGTTAACCTCTAATATGTTTGTGTCAAAAAAGGTCTTTTTGGAGGGAGATGTCATTTCAACAAAATTGCTTGTTAAAACATGGGAAAAGGAGAAATTGTAGATAACCAGCATATTCTCCTTTTTCTCACAATGTTTTTTGTCCTATTAAAGACAGATTTTGTCATTTTAGCCACCTTTACTCTTGTCATCTATGGGTTTGTTGATGGCAGAAAAGTTAATTTAAAAATTTGGCAAAATGTAAACAAAAGAGTGACTTGGTCAGTTTTAACTTAGTTTTGAAATTAATTTTCTGCCAACCGAGCCCCGATAGTTCAGTTGGTAGTGTGCAGTACTTTAGATCACAGGGTCCAGGGTTTGACCCCTGTCTATGACCCCTGGCTCGGCCAATTTCTTTCTGAGGATAGATGATAGTCCCTGTGACAGGATTCATTCCTCTCCCACCGCTGACCATTGTTTTGACAATGATCATGTGGGAAAGCAGCCAGTGGCTTGCAAAGAAAATTGTGCAAAGTACTGGTAAAAGAAACTCCAGGAATGCATGGATAGGTGCACTTGCACTTGCGATATAACTAAAATAATGTTGAAAACACCATACAATCAATTAATCTATTTTTCTGCCAGGGACTTGCTTTTGGAATGACCATAAAATAACAGATTATCAACTTCAGATTAATATCCATTCTTTTAACTCTTTACTTAACAACAAAATTTTGGAAGAGTTCAAATTTAAGGCACTTGCAGACAACAAAATAAACATAACTCAAAAATTGAAATCTGTTTCCAGCCGGGAAGAAAACATTGTGGGAAAAGGAGAAAATGCTGGTTTCCAGCATTTTCACCTTTTCCCACAATGTTTTCAAAAGGCTTCTTTCTCAGGGTCGTTAAAACCAGGAATTGTTTAGTAAAGTGTTTTAAAATGGAGTGATCTAAATTACTGTAAAATGCAATCTAATACCGACCTTGTTTTCTATTATTTAGGCAGCAATAAAATTGTTACTTAAGTTCTCTGATAAGATGGAAAATATTGTGGTAAAAAGTAGAAGATGCTGTTTATCAGCATTTTCTCCTTTTTCAACATTGTATTCCAAAGGGTTTTTCCTAAGGCCCATTATAACACAGGATTGTTTTGTAAGTTTCACCCGTTACCACACAATCCCTACTTTTGACGACGCTGAGAAAGAAGCCTTTAGAAAACATTGTGGGAAAAGGAGAAAATGCCGGTAACCAGCATTTTCTCTTTTTTCCACAATGTTTTCTTCCCTTCACAAAACAAGTTTTAAATTTTCAGTCACTTTTATTTTGTTGTCTGCAAATGCTTTTGATTGGGACAAACCTAAAATTTTGTTGTTTGATAATGGGTTAAGACTGCGCTGCTTGTGAAGGATAAAGTACTAATTACTGGAACAAATTAACCTGAAATTGACCTTTATGCAAAGAATAATTAAAGAGTGGATATTTATATCATTGAGTATAATCGGACAGTGTGGAAATTCTGTTAACGGTAAATGTCGGGTTTGACTCTTACTGCCCCAGTCAAAATCAAGAGATCAAGACCAGCCTGCACAGAAAGTGCATCTTAGATCTAAGTTACCCGCCATGTAATACCAATTTAAACAAACAAAATAATGTATATTTCAGGTATTTTACAGCCACGCAGGAAGCATTTCAAGATTGAAGGGTGGGGGGGGGGAGGCTAACTTTAAATTTACTGAGATTTTTTGCGACTGGTAGTTGCATTGCCCTAACAACTCATATTTTATTTACTATGATTTTCAAAATTATTGGGGGGAGGGGGAGGGGCTGAGCACCCCCCCCCCTTTCCTACGGGCCTGTTTTAAGTATTCTTGGAAGATACTGTAAATCTATTAACCCATTACCACACAATCCCTACTTTTGACGATCCTGAGAAAGAAGCCTGTAGAAAACATTGTGGGAAAAGGAGAAAATGCTGGTAACCAGCATTTTCTCCTTTTCCCACAATGTTTTCTACCCTTCCCATGACAACATTCAATTTTTGAACCACATTCATTTTGTCGTCTGCAATTGCTTTCAATTTGGACACGCCTAAAATTTTATCATTTGGTAATGAGTTAAACGCCTACAGAGTTGAAAAATGTGCACATGCAGACGACATTGGCCGTACCTAAGTTCGTACAATAATTCAAGCGTGTAATGTTATGGTATTAGAGGTCAATTATGGTAGTTCATGTCAATTTTTGAGAGTAGGAAGAGTGCAGATAAATTGGATAATTCCCAAGTTTACACAATCCCTATCCAGTAATGCTTTCCATATTTGTACAATATTGTATGACATCATTAGTAGTGCAAAATTCGCTATGAAGAATTAGCCAATCATAATGACAGCCTGTTTTTGTAAATTTATAAATAAATAGCTGAAGTGTAGTATTCCATATACTGTTTTGTGACTATGTTAGGGTCTTTTTATGAGTTAAGTTTTGGATTAATCACGTAAACAGGTTATTATCTGGTGCATAATTTTTTTTCTCAATTTACCAGGCAACTTTTTCTCAAAAATACTGAGGCAGAAGGAGAAATTTCTTCTGACAAGAAAATTTTCCTTTTTCCACAATATCTTCACGGTTATAAAAGTTTTTATGAAACTGATAACCTCTATGTAGAGGTTACATAGAGGTTATCTATGTAGATTGGTTTCCATCATTTCTTTACCAAACAATCCCTCTTTTTTATGACAATGAGATAAAAGCCTTTTGAAAACATTGTTGAGTAAGGGAAAATGCTGGTAACCAGCATTTTCTCCTTTTCCAAAATGTGTTCTACCATACTGGAAACAAAATTCAATTTTTGTGTCACATACTTGTTGTTGTTTGCAAGTGCTTTGAACTTAGACCAGTCTAAAATTTTATCGTGTGGTAAAGAGTTAATGAGAATGTTTTCAAAATCATCTATTTCAGGAGATGCCTTTCCACCAGATTACATAATTTCATACTTGTCCAATTTGAAATTGTTTCTAGGCAACAAGGTGAATGTGCCTCAGGTGGTGGGATTTTTTTCTTTGACAGTGTACAGAGCTCCAGATAAGAGGGAGTGATGGCATTCTAAATCTGTTATCTCTTTACCACACAACAAAATTTTAGACTGGTTCAAATTAAAAGCATTTGCAGACGACAAAATAAAAGTGATTGAAAAATTGAAATTTGTTCTGGGAAGGGTAGAAAACACTGTGAGAAAAGGAGAAAATGCTGGTTACCAGCATTTTCTCCTTTTCCTACAGTGTTTTCAAAAGGCTTCTCTCTCAGGGGCGTCAAAAGTAGGGATTGTGTGGTAATGGGTTATTTCTCTTCCGAACCCTTTTTGTGGGTACTCATTAGAATTGTCTTGATGAAACAATTCTAATTAGTACCCATACTAGCATTTAGTAGAGATCAACGAATATTTTCAATTTTGAAATCAAAATGACTCCCTCTATCTGGAGCTCTGAGTGTAGAAAACATTGTGAGAAATGGAGAAAATGCTGGTTACCAACATTTTCTCCTATTTCCCCACAATATTTCTAAAGTGTCTTTTCCTCAGGGTCATTGAAAATTGAGATATTGTGATAAAAGGGCAAAGAACAAGCAAGTTTTTAGTACTGACAGTTTTGAGGGATCATTCTAACCTTGTGTTTGTTTGAACTGAATACAACACTTGTGAAATTAATATATACCCTAGTGTTCAGTGACAGTGTGTTATTATTACATGGATTGAAATGGAAATGGAGTTCTGTTTATTTGTGTGAGTGAACCTTTATTTATATGTTTTTATTATGTTTAAAACTATTTTCAACATTTTTTAAGTCACATCAGTTGATATGGCGAGTCCACATATCGATACATTCGTGGACTTGTTGGACCAAAGGTGAAAGACGCAGTAACTTTCCCTTGAATACGTCTCCCTTCCTCCTCAGTGCTAGGAAAAAAGTGAAACAAGTTGGCCTCTTATCAAAAGAAGCCAGGAGAGGTCAGCATCAATGTTTTCAAATGGTTTATTTGATTTTCGATTCAATGAATTTTGGTATATGGAAAGAAACATATAAAAAAGCCGCTATGTAGGAACCTCATATCCTTTACATGATGGTCATTTGACCTTCTTGCTGCGCTTTCAAGTGGCATGATCTTGTCCAGGGAACGGACAAAAGCCCACTGGGACAAAAGCCCACTCGACAAAAGCCCATTCGACAAAAGCCTACTGGACAACTGCTTATTTTGGCAAGGAGAACAAAAGTACACTGCTAGCAGAAGCAATCAAAAACACAATGCATGTACAGAACAGTGCCCTAAACACAGAGGTTATATTTAGTTTGATAGATTTGTAGAATGTAAGTTTCGATTATTATTCGTTTATAATAGGCTGTCACAGTTTGCCAAACAATCCACAGTTTAAATGCCTAGAAGTATAACAGTATTCCCACTTGTGCAAATTATTTCGTATATCACATCATAGAATTGAAATACAAATTTTTGTTACATGGGAGACGTCACGTAAGAAAAAAAGCAAAAAAGAAGCCATTATCTGCTTATCTTGTGTAAAATGACAGGTTTGGCAGGTTTCGAGGTAACTTGTTACCCTTAAAGACAAAATTTTCATTTGTCAATCATGAGGAAATACCTATATCCACAAACTAACTACTGGGTATTGATCCGCAACCTCCAGTCACAAGTCAGATGCACTAACCATTTAGCTACCTAGCTTAGATTGGTAACCAGCATTTTCTCTTTTTTTTTTCCACAATATTTTCAACCCTCTAAACTACCAAAATCATCATCAACAAATGTTTTCGGGGGAGGGGGGGAGGGTATACTGGAATCAGCCTGTCTGTCTATGTTTCTGTCTGTGTGGCAGTCTGTGCGTCTGTCCGTGTGTCCATCTGTGTGTTGTGTGTGTGTGTCTGTGTGTTCTTCTGTGTACAAAATACTAGCAATTGCCTGTGTCTGTCAAAGTGCTGGCGGGAATATTAAGTCACATTCATTGACATTTGTAGTTTTAGCTAGATTTAACCCTTTCACAAACGACAAACTTTTGGACTAGACCAAATTGAAAACATTTGCAGACGACTATTCAAGTCTTGCTGAAAAGATGGTTTCTGTCTATGACAGGGTAGAAAACATTGTGGGAAAAGGAGAAAATGCTGGTTACCAGCATTTTCTCCTTTTCCCATGATGTTTTCAAAAGGCTACTATTCCAGACCCATAAAAACAGGGATTGTTTGGGAAAGGGTTAACTGGTTTCAGTTTGGACAAGTCTAGTATTTTGTCCTTTGAAAAAGAGTGAAAGTGTTGTCTGCATATAGTTTTGCTCTTGGCAGGTTTACATTTTTGTTATTTGGTAAACAGTTAACTCTTTACCAAACTGCAAAATTTAATTTAGACTTGTCCTAATTAAAAGCATTTGCAGACACACAAAATAAACGTAATTCAAAAATTGAAACTTGACCTCAGAAGAGTTAACTCATTACCAAACGACAATATTTTAGACTGGTCCGAATTGAAAGCATTTGCAGATGACAAAATAAAAGTGACTGAAAATTTAAACTTTGTTTTGTGAAGGGTAGAAAACATTGTGGGAAAAGGAAAAAATGCTGGTTACCAGCATTTTTTCCTTTTCCCACAATGTTTTCTAAAGGCTTCTTTCTCAGGGGTGTCAAAAGTAGGGATTGTGTGGTAATGGGTTAAGAAACAACTGTGGGAAAAGGAGAAAATGCTGTTCACCAGCATTTTCTCCTTTTCCCACAATGTTTTCAAAAGGGTTCTTTCTACGGGATGTTAAAAGTCATCATTGTGTGGTAAAGGGTTAAGACAAGGAAAGAAAATAGAACCTCAACTTTAGAAGAGTAGAAAACATTGTGGTTACGATCATTTTCTCCTTTTCCCACAATGTTTTCAAAAGGCTTCTTTCTACGGGTGTTAAAAGTAATCATTGTGTGGTAAAGGGTCAAGACAAGGAAAAATTGAAACCTGTATTTAGAAGAGTTGAAAACATTGTGGGAAAAGAAGAAACTGCTGGTTACCAGCATTTTCTCATTTTCCCAAAATGTTTTCAAAAGGCTTCTTTCTCTGGGGCGTTAAAATTCATCATTGTGTGGTAAAGGGTTGAGACAGAAAAAGAGGTATATTTTTTTTTTTGAAAATTGCAATAACCTTATTCACGGCGGGGAATCACGTGACACAACAACAACAACAGTGACTGTTATTTGAAAAAATTCCCCAACTTCAGGTAAGCAAATCTTCAATAATTCCGTTAATACGTGACCGATTGGAATTTGGTTTGAAGCAGAGAAGGCGGAAGGACTCCGGGGATTTGCTTGATGTGTTAGATTTTTTAAAAAACACCTGATAAAAAAGTTATTGACGAGCAAACAAATTATCTAGGGTAAAAAATTTGTTTGCCCGTCAATACCTTTTTTATCAGGTGTTGTTTAAAAAATCTAACACATCAAGCAAATCCCGCGAGTCCTTCCGCCTTCTCTGCTTCAAACCAAATTCCAATCGGTCATGTATTAACGGAATTATTGAAGATTTTCTTACCTGAAGTCGGGGAATTTTTTCAAATAACGGTTGTTGTTGTTGTGTCACGTGATTCCCGGCCGTGTTATTTCCTGACCAGGTAGTCCTGTGTTACCTTTTTCCATTTTTGGAAAATAAAGTGTGCCATGTCTTATCTCCTTCTTGGAAATTACTATGTCACTGTTTGTATAAGGCTGTCAGCTTTATGTTGAATGCAATATATAGACACCCTAGATAATGTTTAAAATGATCGAAAAATCTCATCATAGTAGTGCAAGTGTCTTTAACCCTTTCCCTCATTGCAAATTTTGGACCAGACCAAGCATTTTGCAGATGAGGAAATAATAGTTGCTAAAAAGATGATTTTTCTGTATGATAGGGTAGAAAACATTGTGGGAAAAGGAGAAAATGCTGGTTACCAGCATTTTCTCCTTTTCCTACAATGTTTTCAAAAGGCTTCTATTCCTGACCCGTAAAAACCAGGGACTGTTTGGGAAAAGGTTAAGGTTATTTTAGTAATTAATCCTTTGGCTGCTAAGCGTGATTCACTGACCTTTTGCGGACAGTGTAGATCAAGATAAGACTGCACAGAACATGCAGTCTGCTCTTGGATCTACACTGTCCCATTGGAAGATATCACTCCCCCCAAACATTACTTGAATTTGAAATATTTTGGTTTTTACCATAGAATTGAAAATTTCATTTTAGTTATTTAGCAAAATAAGGGTTAATTTGATTGATAATATTGAACTATGTGATAATATAGATCTACATGTATTAATTCTTTACCACACAACAAATTTTTTTTTTGATAATATTGAACTTCCTGATAATATACACGGTGAGGAAACTACATAGACGGAGCCATTGGCTCTGTTAAGGAAATCTTGTGTGGGTTTTTCCGGTCACGTGCGGCGCCGTCAATATCGGCTGTTTCGGTGGACACGAAAACGTAAGTTTTCCATTCATTGTCAAAATTTGATTTTATACTGAACACTAGCGAGAAAAGTGGAATTGTATGAGGGACCTATGACTTTCAACTTACTTCCTTGTCCGTTGCGAGTTCCAAGTCGGCGCGGTTTTGTCTGAAACACTTTTGCCGTGAGCCACGGTGAGGTAAACAAAGGTCATTTTCTATAATGACCACAGGCTTTCTATTGCTCTTTCTGCATAAATATTACTTATCTAAATGTTTACACCGTCCGAATGTATGAATTGATTATCTAATCCTTCCCCACTCACGAAAAACAGAATTTGAATCAAAATAAAAAAAATTGAGAAAAAATAAACAATGGCTCTGTCCATATCGGCCGGCTCTGTCTATATCGGCTGGCTCTGCTGTATGAGGGCGAGTTTTAGAAGCGATAGGTTTTTTTCTCTATTGGGTTTACCAGTCAAAGGTTAGATTTTTTGAAAGTTATTTTTGGAATGGTGATGCTTTTCTTGAACCATCTATCATTTCAAAAAGGGCGGTCACGTGGTTGAGTGGTTAAAGTGGTTGACTTCAGTGCTCTTGATCATTCGACCATATCACCCTGTGGGTACAGGGCACTCTCGGACAACGTGGACAAGCCAAGTTCTGCTTGCGGGTGTGTCGGGTGTTTTTCCCGGGATACTCCCGGGGTACTCCCGTTTCCTCCCACTTACCGATCCATTCGTCTCAATACCAGTTTTAACAGCTTGGGGGAAGCAAAACTGAATAAAACCAATATTTGAGAATAACCTTTGTAAAAGTTTTGCAGGTATGTCTGAAGTTGACACTCCAGACTTGAGTACTTACTTTTAGCTTGACTGCACGAAGTGTGAAGAGCTATTGTAGTCACCTAGGTCGTCCGCGTTCCCGTGCGCGTCCGCGCTCCCGTCACACTGATGTATAGTTTTTTATAAGTCCAGATCATGGCAACAACTTATCATAGAGGGTCCAAACTTGGACCATAGTTACTCAGTAGGGTTGGCTTTCATTCCATGACATGGGCCCCTGGGTCCTTGTCCGGGGGATGGGGCTAGGGGTTAAAATCTAGAACACCTTAGAAAATTGACTGTGGTATAGTTTTCTATAAGTCCAGATCTTGGCTACTACTTATCATAGATTCATTCCATGACATGGGCCCCTGCATCCTTGCCCTTGCCTTTGTAAAGCCCCATAGTCTAAAAATAAAGAAAGAAAATAAAGCGAATTGTGTGTGTGTGTGAGTTTTGTTTCAATTGTGCATATACGTCGCTTCTAAAACTCGCCCTCATACAGCGGAGCCAGCCGATATAGACAGAGCCGGCCGATATGGACGGAGCCATTGTTTATTTTTTCTCAATTTTTTTTATTTTGATTCAAATTTTGTTTTTCGTGAGTGGGAAGGATTAGATAATCACTTCATACATTCGGACGGTGTAAACATTTAGATAAGTAATATTTATGCAGAAAGAGCAATAGAAAGCCTGTGGTCATTATAGAAAATGACCTTTGTTTACCTCGCCGTGGCTCACGGCAAAAGTGTTTCAGACAAAACCGCGCCGACTTGGAACTCCCTACGGACAAGGAAGTAAGTTGAAAGTCATGGGCCCCTCATACAATTCCCCTTTTCTCGCTAGTGTTCAGTATAAAATCAAATTTTGACAATGAATGGAAAACTTACGTTTTCGTGTCCACCGAAACAGCCGATATTGACGGCGCCGCACGTGACCGGAAAAACCCACACAAGATTTCCTTAACAGAGCCAATGGCTCCGTCTATGTAGTTTCCTCACCGTGATATAGATCTACATGTATTAACTAAAGTAGTAATTTCCAAAAACCCAATGAATGAACCCAAGACATTGTATTGATTCTTTTGTCAGTGCAATATCTTGTCAAGGTACATGTATATATGATTTATTCTAACATGATACACGAATTCGGCTCTGTAAACACAGTGCAAGGAAAGCATGGTAAAATCTGCAACATTCCTTGCAGGGTGACGTTACTCTATATAATTATCTAAAGTGAGTTATTCAGTAGAACATAGTCTTCATTCATGTTTTTACTCCAGGTATGAACTTGTTTTCCTTTCATAAAGAATTGGTCATGTTAGAATCAAAATATTCTTCTTTCTGTTGTGTTTTATCATTCAATAAGCCATGTTATGAGTTATGAGGTGCAGTGAATAAACCACTCTGGCTATCGCCCTCGTGGATTATTTATTGTGCCTCATAACTCACAACTATGGTTTATTGAACTATATTAAACCACTATAGAAAGAAGATTATTTCTTAACTCTTTACCACGCAATCCTGACTTTTAACGACCCTGATAAGGAAAGCTTTTGAAAACATTGCGGGAAAAGAAGAAAATGCTGGTAACCAGCATTTTCTCTTTTTCCCACAATGTTTTCTACCCAGCTGGAAACAAATTTCAACATTTGAGTAACGTTTATTTTGTCTTCTGCAAATACTTTCAATTTGAACCAGTCTAAAATTTTGTTGTTTGGTAAAGGGTTAAACTACCTGTAATTCCAACTCAAATAATGACATTAATTGATACTAAAAGTATTATAAATCGAACTTCTTAAACCTGTCATTAATAGATCTTCTTTATATTATTGTTTATTTTTAGGGATACAGGTTTAAAATCTAGAACAGGGATGAGATAACATTAAAGGTGGCCCTTCAGATTTTTGGACGAAAATTTTACAAGAATACAAAAAAGTAATCCTTATACTCCAAAAGCCTTATATTTTTCATTCATAAAATTCCAGTAGTCGAAAACCATCTGACAACAAGAGAAATTAGAGATTAACTACAGCCCAGGTCGACACCGATGGGAAACATGATCTATTTTTACGTGAGCACGTCGCTCATTTACACACCGGAAATATACAGACGAAACTTCAAACATAGCATTTGAGGAGGACTTTATGCAAAATAATTACATGTTTGTTATGTTATGGAATTTCAGCGTCATTAGTCACGTGGCAGTCGCTTAACATTCCCATAAATCCCTTTTTTAGCTCACCTGAGCACGAAGTGCTCATGGTGAGCTTTTGTGATCGCCCAATGTCCGGCGTCCGTCATGCGTTGTGCGTCGTCCACAATTTCTTTAAACATCTTCTCCTCCTAAACCACTGGGCCAATCTTGATGAACCTTGGCAGGGATGTTCCTTGGGTGAAGCTCTACCAAAGTTGTTCAAGAGATTGAATTCCACCCATAATTCTGGTTGCCATGGCAACCGAAAGGAAAAAAATAGCAAAATCTTTGAAAATCTTCTTCTCTGAAACTAGAAGGCGTAGACCTTTGATATTTGGTATGTAGCATCTCCTAGTGGACCTCTACCAAGAGTGTTCATATGATGTCCCTGGGGTCAAAACTGGCCCCGCCCCGGGGGTCACAAGTTTGGAACATAGGAACAAAGAAGGAAAACTTTGAAATTCTTCTTCTCTGAAACCGCAGGCCTCTGAAATTCCATTGGTCTATTACGGGATAAAGAATTTTTCATTGTTCTATCAAGGGATTAAAGAAGAATCTTTTTTATCGGACACCGTTGCTATAAATAGCACATCGGTGATTCCCTCTTTATTATATACGGCAAAGAGGCAGTTGCCACTGTGCTATATATAGTAACGGTGTTGAAAATTTCACTATTCCGTAATACATACAGGCGATGCACCAATATATGCTTTCATAAGTGTACAAAGATCACTGTGTTGTAAGCTGTACGGCACAAAATGTGTAGTCACTTCCAAGATGGCGGACTGTTTACTTGGAGAAAGGTGGGTGTCACATTTTATCATCAATAACTTTTTTTCTTGAAACCTTCGAGACATGATACTTATAATATATTGTGTGGGAATGACGTGGTAAGCCTCGGTGCTACATAGCTAAGAGCCAGTGCCATTATTCGATACGTTATATCGGCGTAAACATTGCCATTGGGTAAAATTTGAATTTGAAGTGAGGAACTTCCATCGTTTTTAGTTACAGAATGGAAAATAAGCTAATGCAGTGGGTGAAGGTTGTTGTTTCTGTAGGTATTCATCACGTGCTTTCCAATGATTACGGTCATTTTTGTGAAATATGTCTAGAAAGACCCGAAAACATGTGTTTTGTATATCGCTAATGCAGCGGTGTAGTCCACATCAACAATTTCACACACAGCGGTGTAGACCCGATTTTTTCTGAACGGTTTAGACACAATTTAAAGCACAATATATGTACGGTTTAGACACAATTGGCTTGGTCTTGAATCTTCTTTTCTGAAGATAACGTAACTTGGCGTTAATCCAGAATCATGAAAATTGGCACCAACAGTTCGAGACAGTCTCCCTTATTACCGACACCCACGGAAGGAACAATCTGGAACCGAAAAAGGATCATCGTGGAACGAAAAGAGATAGTTGGGGAACAAAAGAGTGCACCAAGACATTATTTACGGTATTATTTATGTAATAGTGAGTATTATATCACGAAAAAATAAATTATGAAATTACTTATTAATGTCTGTGCACTTATAAATCAATTCCATCATGGTGGCAGCCATAATTTCAATCATTCACTTAGGATGATAATTACCATCCTGGACTTGACAATCATTTTCATTTCGAAGTTGTTTTAAATACTGTCGCTGATTCGTATCTTGGTATCTGTTTGTTTAATATCTAGTTAAAGATGCCCGTCTAAGGCCGGTGAGCAGAAATGCTGTTAAATTAATAAAAAAACATAGCATGGTACAGAAAATCGGTCCTTATTGTACGCAAGGATAAATACTGACATGTATGGTGTAACTAAAATAAAAAATACACACGCGGAGGTTTGTGTTAGAAACCGAGCATTGGTCGGAAAATAACTGGCTGACGATCGAAGCTGTAAACATTGACAGTGCGTCACGGAAATTTATCGTTGCTTTCCGCCTAAAGTCGGATACGGTGTAACTTGCATATCACTCTCTTGCACTCCGGATCATTACATTCACCTCTGTAGTGGGCTCAGAAAGTAGTCCGTCATTATGCGATACTTTCGTCACATGACCAGAACTCAAAATGGCGACACAAACGCCGGTGAAAGAAAGACCAATATCGATTACTTTTTGTGCTGTTGAAACAGCATACGGCAAATCTGACTAAGTGGTAGGCAATGTGAAAAAGATGGATTTTCTGAAAAGCTTAAATGTCTTTTAAAGGACCATAATTTGTTTTTTAATCTTATAACCTAAGATTTATCGGTGTATTAAAACTGTTGTCATCATTCCTGGGCGCAGCCGTTTTTGTTAAACTTGGCGTAAGATTCTGATCAGTAAAGAGGCTCGAAAAAAAATAGTTCCATTTTATACAGGTAAATTCATCAGTTTTGAACGCACCTATAATGTATCCAGAATCATATTTCCATTGTCTACCTTATAATTTTACACACGAAACAGTTAAACAGTAACAAAACATCTTTTTCTCGGTTTGACAAGATTCTTGTCATTTAGCCCATCGCAGAGATGTATGTGAGAGTAACAAACGACAACTCTGCTCGGAGATTGCTTGCATATAGGCCACGACCTCCGTCTGAAAATCGAGGCTGCAACAGAGAAGCCTACATTTTCTTTTGTTTTCTCAGTATACGCAGGGCGAAGGTCAAATATAGTCACGAGACAGAATGTATGATCATTATACAAATCTACCAGAGTGTATAACGGATATCGAAAATCTTCGATTCAAAAACCAGAAACGATGAGTCTGTTTAGATGGAAGGCCGCAACTCGGCAAAATGCATTTTCTATCGATTGTTATCTAAGCACGCTTGTCAGGCGAAATATTTGGCATGAAGATATAAGAATGACTATATTTTGATAAAATAAAAACAAAATGAGTTAAAACTGGTTTAAAATGAGTATAAGGATCTCTCTAAAATTTTTAGTTTCTGTGCCACTGTTCGAGTAAAATATGACCAGTAGGTTAACAGGGAATGGGGGATCAAAAAAAAAAAAAAAAACACTGCAGTAAAAATTACGTAATTATTGTTTTTTACCCCAAAAGGAAAAATCGTAAGATGGAATTCCATGTGATCGATATTCACAATTTTCATTTACCATTGTACAATTTGGTTTCATTATATACGGGTCATGGATTTATATTTATAAAATCGAATGTTACCCATCAAGATTAGTTATCTCATGAAGTTTTTTATTTATTCTTATCGTTTCTGGAATGTTTCTTTTGGCCACAGACTACATCTGGTAGTAGACTGGTGTCAGTCCATTAAATAGAACCTTTTCATTAAAACAAAGTCATCAAGTAAAACTGCAAAATGGAAACTCTGTGTTCTCAATGCTCTGAATGTCTGATTTAACGTATTTCAGAAGAAGGGCAAGTAACAACACATATTTCTGTGACTTTGCTGTAGTTGTGTACCTTGTTTATTAGAATGACTTAAATGCAGGGCCTGAATGCCAGGCTACATCTGGTAGGTGAATATACAGACCCGTTCGCGAAGTACCAAAGCAATTCTAATTTCCCATAATTTGAAAGAAAGACAGTCGATGATTAGTGAAACACTTTCAAAACATGAATAATTCCCGTGGCATCTTATTTGATATAAGTTTGTCTTTTAGAAAATGCAGGATAGCAATAATATTGTACATGTATTTCCAAAAGCCCTGATGTTACTTTTGTTCCATGAAGTGTCCAACAAGAGTCTCTAAATCTCCTCCAAATGAGCATTGGTAGCACATGAATGGCGTGCAACTGGAATATAAGATAGACGAAGTTTTTTTTTAAAGCAGGTAAATGGTATGTAACACAAATATCAAAAGACCAAAGTCTTTTGCAGTTCATGTCTAGACCACAGATAGAATCAGATTTTGTGTCTAAACCGTACAGTATATAAAGCTTATGTGTGTGTCTAAACCGTTCAGAAAACGCCGTGTCTACACCGCTGTGTGTAAAATTGTTGATGTGGACTACACCGCTGCATTAACGATATACAAAACACATGTTTTCGGGTCTTTCTAGACATATTTCACAAAAATGACCGTAATCATTGGAAAGCACGTGATGAATACCTACAGAAACAACAGCCTTCACCCACTGCATTAGCTTATTTTCCATTCTATAACTAAAAACGATGGAAGTTCCTCACTTCAAATTCAAATTTTACCCAATGGCAATGTTTACGCCGATATAACGTATCGAATAATGGCACTGGCTCTTTGCTATATAGCACCGAGGCTTACCACATCATTCCCACACAATATATTATAAGTATCATGTCTCGAAGGTTTCAAGAAAAAAAAGTTATTGATGATAAAATGTGACACCCACCTTTCTCCAAGTAAACAGTCCGCCATCTTGGAAGTGACTACACATTTTGTGCCGTACAGCTTACAACACAGTGAAGATCGACAAATGAAAATTTTATTAGTCTTGGATGGATGAATAGAAATTCAAAGGCCTGTGCTGAAACTAGAAGGTGCAGGGCTTTGATATTTGGTATGTAGCATCTCCTAGTGGACCTCTACCAAGATTGTTAATATGATGTCCCTGGGGTCAAAACTGGCCCCGCCCCGGGGGTCACAATTTTGAAACATAGGAACAAAGAAGGAAAACTTAAAAATTCTTCTCCTCTGAAACTAGAAGGTGCAGAGCTTTGATATTTGGTATGTAGCATTTTCTAGTGGACCTCTACCAAGATTGTTCATATGATGTCCCTGGGGTCAAAACTGGCCCCGCCCCGGGGGTCACAATTCTGAAACATAGGAACAAAGGAGGAAAACTTCAAAAATCTTCTTCTCTGAAACTAGAAGGTGCAGGGCTTTGATGTTTGGTATGTAGCATCTCCTAGTGGACTTCTACCAAGATTGTTCATATGATGTCCCTGGGGTCAAAACTGGCCCTGCCCTGGGGGTCACAATTTTGAAACATAGGAACACAGAAGGAAAACTTTGAATTTCTTCTTCTCTGAAACTAGAATATGTATAGCTTTGATATTTGGTATGTAGCATCTCCTAGTGGACCTCTACCAAGATTATTCATATGATGTCCCTGGGGTCAAAACTAGCCCTGCCCCGGGGATCACAATTTTGAAACACAGGAACAAAGAAGGAAAACTTTAAAATCTTCTTCTCTGAAACTAGATGGTGCAGAGCTTTGATATTTGGTATGTAGCATCTCCTAGTGGACTTGTACCAAGATTGTTCATATGATGTCCCTGGGGTCAAAACTGGCCCTGCCCCAGGGGTCACAATTTTGAAACATAGGAACAAAGAAGGAAAACTTTAAAATCATACTTTTCTGAAACTAGAATATGTATAGCTTTGATATTTGGTATGTAGCATCTCCTAGTGGACCTCTACCAAGATTATTCATATGATGTCCCTGGGGTCAAAACTAGCCCTGCCCCGGGGATCACAATTTTGAAACACAGGAACAAAGAAGGAAAACTTTAAAATCTTCTTCTCTGAAACTAGATGGTGCAGGACTTTGATATTTGGTATGTAGCATCTCCTAGTGGACCTCTACCAAGATTGTTCATATGATGTCCCTGGGGTCAAAACTGGCCCCACCCTGGGGGTCACAAGTTTAATACATAGAAATAAAGAAGGAAAAATTGAAAATTTTTCTTCTCTGAAACTAGAATATGTAGAGCTTTTATATTTGGTAAGTAGGATCTCCTAGTGGACTTCTACAATGTTTGTCAATATGATGTCCCTCATCCTCGGATACCCCGGGGTCTCCCTATTTGCTACGCTACATCGACCCCTGGGACAATTGACTAATAAAACTTTGAATCAGCCGCAGAAAATCGATAGGAAACGTCATAGCGTACACTCCACTTGCCCATCACAAAATGATGATGGAACCAATGAAAAGCCAGCATTCGGCCAGCGGTAAAGCAAGGGAAATTCAATTAATTGTCCCAGGGGTCGATGTAGCGTAGCAAATAGGAGATCCCGGGGTATCCGAGGATGGATGTCCCTGGGGTCAAAACTTGCCCTGCTCCATGGGTCACAAGTTCGAAACATAGGAACAAAGAAGGAAAATGTCAATATTATTCTTCTCTGAAACTAGAAGGCGTAGAGCTTTGATATTTGGTATGTAGCATCTTTTAGTGGACTTCTACAAAGTTTCTTCATACGATGCCCCTGGGGTCTAAACTTGCCCTGCCCAGGGGTCACAAGTTCGAAACATATGAACAAAGAAGGAAAACTTTGAAATTCTACTTCTCTGAAACTAGAAGGTATAGATAGAGCTTTGATATTTTGTAAGTAGCATCTCCTAGTGTACCTCTAGCAAGTTTTTTTCTTAGGATGCCCCTCGGGTCTAAATTGGCCCTGCCCAGGGGTCACAAGTTTGATTTTACAGCTTAGTACTCAGGTGAGCGATATAGGACCATCATGGTCCTCTTGTTTATTTTTGGCGGGAAATCTAAAAATATCTTAAGAGGCTACATAGCCATTTAAGGGAATACCACAAAAAAAATTTTTTTCTTTATTATTTTATGATTATTAATTATTGATGATTTGTATTGTTTTTTCATATACATTTCTGTGGTATATATAGTTTCTAATTTGGTAGGGTGTGAAAATTTTAGATACCCACCTTTAACATCATTGTGTTGTGTTTGTAAATTATTTTGTCATGGTATTGCTCTCAGATGATAATTTTATCCTTTGTTGAGGTACATAACATAACAAATAAACACATAAAAAGGTAAGACAGGTAAAATGCATCTTTCCCCCTATTATTAAGAAATCAGACGACCGAAAAAAGACACCGATACTGGCTGAGAGTAATACTAACATGTTACCCTAAACACAAACAATAATGTAAACTGATACTGAAATATTTTATCAAGTGAGAGTAATACTTTGTTACATAAACAGTACTACGGATATTACATAGGAAAGGGTTACCACCAACGGTAGCCGAGCCCTGGTAGCTCAGTCGATAAAGTACAGGACTTGACAACAGGGGGTCATGAGTTTGATTCACGGCTCGCCCAATTTCTTTCCGAGGATTGATGAAAGGATTCATTCCTGTCTCCCGCCTGATCATTGTTTCGATGATGGAAATGTGGGAAAACAACCAGTGGCTTGGAAAGAATATTGTGTGGTGTATTGGTTAAGCCCTTCCCAAACAAGCCCTGGTTTTTACGTGTCTGTAGTAAAAGTCTTCTGAAAACACTGTGGGAAAAGGAGAAATTGCTCGTAACGAGCAATTTCTCCTTTTCCCACAATGTTTTCTACCCATTTTGGCATTTTGAGAACTTTCTGCCATTCTCTCCAAATCTAAAATTGTCGTCTGCAAACTCATTTGGTTTGGAAGAGTCTAAAATTTGTTGTTTGGGAAAGGGTTAAGAAAAACTCCAGGAAATCATGGATAGGTGCACTTGCCACTGTGATATAACTGAAATAATGTTGACAACAGCTTTAAACACCATGCAATCAACCAATCAACCACCAAAAAGACAATGGTATCATCTGGGGGGTTATGCATGATCATGGTAAGGTTACGTCATGGTATGTGATTTTAAAACCTACATGTAAATTCACAAACACAATCATACAATAATACGAACTGATCATGAAATAAGAGCCATATGTGTTGTATTTCTTCACCAATACTGGCTTATTTCATGTTATTTAATGTGCAAATTTATTGAAGGATTGCTATAACATCTTATCCTGACCAGGTACTATTTCTATGCTTCCTTTATTGATGTTTTGTAAATGAAGTGTGTTGTGTTATGTTGTAGGTAAACAAAATTTAACTTGCCCTCCATTTACTTTTATAAAGGTTATTGGCTTAACTCAATGATGGCGTATGGTTGAAATACCAAATATGCACCAAGGGCTTGTTCAACCTTGTTTCATTATACCTGCTTTCTTTATGACAGCGAGTCACAGGCGAACCCCGTAACAAGCTAAGCTCATTTAAAGGTGGGTATTTAGGTTTCACATCTCACCGAATTAACCCTTTCCCAAACGATAAATTTTAAACTCTATCAAACTCAAAGAGTTTGCAGATGAAAATTTCAAATTTAATAAAAATGGCACAAAGTTCTCTAAATGGGTAGAAAACACTGGGAAAAGGATAAAATGCTAGTAACGAGCAATTTCTCCTTTTCCCACAGTGTTTTCAGAAGACTTGTACTGTAGACATGTAAAAACAAGGGATTGTTTGGGAAAGGGTTAAAAAAAATATATATCACTGAAATTCATATGAAAAAACAATACAAATCATCAACAATTAAGAATCATAGAATTACAAAAAATGATTTTTTTGATAGTATTCCCTTAAAAGGCGACGTAGCCTCTTAGGCTATTCTTAGATTTTGCGCCAAAAATAAAAAAAAGCATCGTGGGAATGTCAAGTGACTGGCACGTGACTAATGAGGCTTAAATTTCATAACATAACAAACATAATTATTTTCCATAATGTCTTCTTCGGATGCTATGTTTGAATCTTCATCTGTGTTTTCTGGTGTGTAAATGAGTGAGTTGCTGTGTAAAATTAGACCGTGTTTCCCATCGCTGTTGACCTGGGTTGTAGCAAATCTCTAATTTCTCTAATTGTCCGATAGGATGATTTAGTTCGTATTTTTGTAAAATTTTCATCCCAAAATCTGATCTGAAGGGCCACAACCGTTCTAGATTTTCAAAAATAAAATTCCAACTTGATGCTGGGTTTTAGTCTAAATCTAAATAGGGACGACTAAAAATTGAGTGTGTTGCAGTTTGTCGCACAGCGTTGCAGGTATGACAATCTTTTGCACAAATACCTGATTGGTCAAAAATAACAGTAATCGTCTACTGATCGGATGATTGATTATAAATCATTATACGAGTCATTTTATTGAATTTTGATATGATTTGAAACTGTGGAGAGTAAATTGATAATCCTCCTGTAATTCATCAGTACCACCCCTTTTTCAATGTCACTTGATCTTCAGGGGTAGGAAACTTCATATTCAGAGTCAATGGCTCTGACAAGAAAATTTTGTGTTGGTCTTCGGTTTCTGAAGATGTCGGCTGAAAAACAACCCCAAAACAGGTAGGCATGTCAGTATTTGTAATTATGTGTTCTTATGTCTTTGAAATTCAAAAAAAGGAGAATGTTATTCGATCCTCTGGTCTTTCAACCCATGTCTTGGTGTATTTGGTACATAGTCCAACAAGTCATTATGGAGTACCTAAGTAGCAAGACAAAATGATCTAATGGCCCATCTGTAAACTTAAACCTTTTACCAAATGACAGAATTTCAGACTGGTCCATATTGAAAGCACTTGCAGAGGACAAAACAAACATTACTCAAATACAGAAATCTGTTTCTAGCGGGATAGGAAACATTGTGGGAAAAGGAGAAAATGCTAGTTACCAGCATTTTCTCCTTTTCCCACAATGTTATCAAAAGACTTTTGTCTCAGGGTCGTAAAAACCAGGGATTTTATGGTAAAGGGTTAAATAGCTTCTCAAAAAAGTTTCTTGGCACAATCATAAACCACTATTTTTTGCCTTTTCCCACATTATTTATAGCTAGACAAATTCCAGCAATTCCACAACAGCTGTTAATTAGTACATGTAGTCTGTAGTTGTTTTTTGTTCCTCTGTGAAAGAGTTTTCTATTTACTATACAATTCTGAGTTTTTAAAAACCCTGAAAAAGAAGGGTTTTGTAATCATTGTTGGAAAAGGAGAAAATGCTGGTAACCAGCATTTTTGTTACCAGCATTTTCTCCTGTACCCACTATGTTTTCTACTGTATCTTAGACAGAAATCATAATTTTAAGCTATACTATTTTTTGGTCTACATAATATGTAGAGTTTTGAATCTGGTGTAATCCCAAATTTCAGTGTTTGGTAAAGGGTAAATGCTTCTCAAGAATATTTGGTGACCCAAGAATATTTGTTGACCAGAGTATTTAATACCCTTATGATATTGTTGCCTTAAACCCTCTACCAGACAACAAAATTTTTGCCTTATCCAAATTGAAAGCATTTGCAGACAACAGTTACATTGTGGCTTAAATAATGTAAATTTTCTTTGATAAAGGTCAAAAACAAGGTGGGAAAAGGAGAAAATGGTGGTTACAAGTTTTCTCCTTTTCCCACAACATATTGTGAAGGCTTTTCCCCCAGAGTGGTTTAAAGTCGATATTATGTGGTAAAGGGTTAAAATTGTTGTTTCTAAAGGAGGAAATGCTACCAACTAATATTTTTCTCTTTTTCCTCCCCACATTGTTTATACCCTAGTTAAACAAATTAAATCAATTTTGCGACAGTTGGCAAGAGGTCTGAGTTGCTTTTTAGCTCACGGTCACCTGAGCACAACGTGCTCAAGGGGAGCTTTTAGGATCACCCGGTGTCCGTCGTCCGTCGTCAACAATTCTTTAAAATTCAACTCTTCCTAAACCTCTGGGCCAGTTTGGACCAAACTTGGCTGGAATGTTCCTTGGGAGGTTCTCTTTAAAAAGTGCTCACAGAATTGGATTCTGTCAAAAACTCTGGTTGCCATGGCAACCAAATACAATTTTCTATGAAATTCTTTAAAAATCTTCTCTGAAACTGCTGGCCAGATTTTAAAATAATTTCAGAGATGTTCTTTGGGTGACTCTTTTCAAAAAGTGTTTGTGAAATTTTGGTTGGTCAAGAAACATGGTTTGGGTAAACGGGGGCTCCTTGCACTATAGGGAAATGAAGAAATTCTTGAAAATTATTCTTCTCTGAAACGGCAGGACAGATTTTGAAATAATTTCACAGAGATTTTCCTTGGGTGATCCTCTTCAAAAACTGTTCGCGAAATTTTTATCGGTCAAGAAACATGGCTCTGGTGAATGGGGGCTACTTGCACTATAGAGAAATAAAGAAATTCTTAAAAATTCTTCTTCTCTGAAACTTCTGGTCAGATTTTGAAATACATGTAATTTCATGGAGATGTTCCTTTGGTGACCCTTTTCAAAAATTGTTTGTGAAATTTTGATCTGTCAAGAAACATGGGTCTGGTTAATGGGGGCTACTTGCACGATAGGGAAATGAAGAAATTCTTGAAAATTCTTTTTCTGTAAAACAGCTGGTCAGATTTTAAAATAATAATTCACAGCATTGTGCCTTGGATGACCCTTTTCAAAAATTGTTCATATAATTTTGATCTGTCAAAAAACATGGCCCTTGTGAATACGGGCCACTTGCACCATACGGACATAATGAAATTCTTGAACATTCTCTTTCTCTGAAACCCCTGGTCAGATTTTGAAAGTATTTCTCAGCAATATTCCTTGGGTGACCCTTTTCAAAACTTGTTCGTAAAATTTTGATCTGTCAAGAAACATTACTCTTGTAAATGGGGGCTACTTGCACTTACTTGGAAATGAAGAGTTCTTAAAAATTCTTCTTTCTGAAACTGATGGTCAGATTTTGAAATGACTTTTACAGGTGACCTTTTGAAAATTGCTTGGCAAAATAATAATTTTGGTTCCAATGTTTCAGTACCTCAAAAAAAAGTGGGCTGTGGTCGTCTCAAAAATTCAGGTGAGTGATCCAGGGCCATCTTGGCCCTCTTGTTTTGATGTCCGTTAACTCTTTAACACACAATCATGACTTTAAACACTCCTGTATAAGAAACCTTTCGAAAACATTGTTTGAAAAGGAGAAAATGCTGGTAAGCAGCATTTTCTCCTTATTCCACAATGTTTTCTTCCTATCCTAAACAAAAATCATTATTTCAGTTACATTTAATTGGTCGTCTGCAAATCCTATCAATTTGGGCCAGTCTAATTTTCAGTCCTTTGGAAAAGACTGAAGAATTAAACAGTTGACCCTTTACCTTACAATCCTGAGTTTTAACAACCCCGAGAGAGAGCTTCTGAAAATATAGTGGAAATTAAAGCATTGAGAATGCTGAAGTGGTATTTTGTCAAGGAGACCCATTGTGTGGAAATAAGAGTTTGAAAGAAACAGAGACACATTGTTCAAATATTGGCTTAAAAGTCAACCAACTAAGTAAATGAATAAATTTTTGGTTGAAAGGAGAGTACTCATGACAAAGTTTGGTTTATTTTTGTATAAGTGGTCTCCCTTGGATCATTAGGAGGAAGCAGGAGTAACGCCCCTTGACAGTAGGATGCATGACGAATAGAGAGAAAAATCCTGTTGATATATTGAACAAAATTAAGTTTGTTCCTGAAAACTATAATTTTGAAATACCTCTAAACTTTTACAATTAATTTCCAACATTACAATCAATTACCTCGATCTATAAATATTCATGAGCATTCAAATGGAGTAGCGCGCAGTCATAGGAGGAATAAGCCATGGAACCAAATGGTTTTGGATTTCGAAAAAGCCCAGGGTCAGTTGGCAAATTTGTATCACTGCGCCAATAAAAGGCTATGAGCGACAGAAGCTATTTTCAATCAAAAATAAGTATCTCAACGATTAATGGCCTCGCCCAAAGTATCTTAACATGCCATTTCAAATTACATATCTTGAGTGCCACCGTAAAACTCATTTGCCTGAGAAAAAATGAGTTTAACTGGGTTTATTTCCTTCGGCTTTGCACAAAATGAAATACATGGTTATCAAAATTCAATCTTGAACTCAAAGTGCTATTGTCTTCGACAAATACCACAAAAATGAGGAAATGTTGGTAACCTGCATTTCCGCCAATGTTTTCTACCCTAACAAAGGCAGAAGTCAGAGCAAAATTTAATTTGTCTGCTGCAATGCTTCCAGTTTGGACCAGTCAAAAAATTTTATCTCCGTCTCATAAAGATTAAAACCATCTTCACCACACAGAAAAATGTTTGGACTTGCCTATATTCAAGGAAGTCATAGATGGCAATATACATCCTTGGATAGGAAATATTAACCCTTTACCACACAATCTTGACTTTTAACGACCCTGAGAAAGAAAGCTTTTGAAAATATTGTAGGAAAATGAGAAAATGCTGGCAACCAGCATTTTCTACTTTTCTGACAATGTTTTCTACCCTTCCAAAATGAAATTTCAGTTTTTGAGCTGCAAATGTTTTCAATTTGGACCAGTCCAAAATTTTGTCATCTGATAAAGAGTTGAGATAAAAGTAGAAAATCATGGTTAATAAATCATTTTTGGATAGAAACAATAATTGTGAGGAAAGAAGAAAATGTGGGCGACCAGCATTATCTCTCTTTCCCACAGTATTTTAACTTTTTACCACACAGTCCCGAATATTAATGACTCTGAAAAAAAATTTTTGAAAACATTGTGGGAAAAGGAGAAAATGCTGGTAACAGCACTTTTAGCCCACATGAGCACGAAGTGTCCTTTGAGGTTTTATGTTTGTGCTCTGTCTGTTGAGCTTCTCGTGTCGTCAGCTTTTACCTTGTGTATGTTCCAGAGGCCACATTTTCAGTCCAATACTCTTGAAACTTGTTCAGAATGTTTTTTTTTTGCAATGTATCTTGGTTGAGTTTGATAATGGGTCATATCGGATCAAA
This sequence comes from Tridacna crocea, assembly GCA_943736015.1. Taxonomy (NCBI): domain Eukaryota; kingdom Metazoa; phylum Mollusca; class Bivalvia; order Cardiida; family Cardiidae; genus Tridacna; species Tridacna crocea. The sequence goes on from OX031063.1 coordinate 49,017,701, forward strand.
AACTAGGTCACTTGGTCAAATCTTAGAAAAACATGGTGTATGCTCTGGAGGCCACTTTTTCTTTCCAAAACTCTTGAAAGGTGATCTGTGTTTGTCTTGATGATACATCGGCTTAGTGTGAAAATGCTTCTTGTTGGGTCAAAAACTAGGTCATTAGGTTAAATCTTTAAATTCTTTAAAACACCTGAAAATTGGTAAAAATTTTTATTTTGATGATATCTCAAACAAGTCAGAAAATGGGTTATGTTTGGTCAAAAACTAGGTCACTAGGTCAAATTTTGGATAAAATCTTGAGCATGCTCTAGAAAATAGTGTATCCCACCAAGCGCAATATCTTTATGACAATTTGGGAGCAGTTGGTACAATTCATAGATGTGGAACAGGTCTTTTTATTTCAGACAAATGAAGTTTTATGGGGTTTAAGATGAAGAAAATTTTGCAAATTGCCAAATACTGCTCTCTGATTGGACAAAAAACTAGGTTGATCAGTAAATGTTGATCAGCAAAAAGGTTAATACACTGTACTTTAACTCTTTACCACACAATCCCGACTTTTAATGACCCTGAAAAAGAAAGCCTTTGAAAACATTGTGGGAAAAGGAGAAAATGCTGGTAACTAGCATTTTTTCCTTTTCCCACAATGTTTTCTACTCTTTCCAAATAAAATTTCTATTTTATATTCACATTTATTTTGTCGTCTGCAAATGCTTTCAATTTGGACCAGCCTAAAATTCTGTGGTATGGTAAAGTGTTTAAAGGAAGAATATTGTGAAAAGGAAGTTATCATTTTCCTGTGTGTGTCATGATAAAAAGTAGCAGCAGTAAAGTTTGTTGCAGATTTTAAAATGTCTATTTATTCCTTACCAAATGACAAAATTTTAGACCAGTCCAAATTGAAGGCACTTGCAGATTACAAAATAATTTTAACTCTAAATTGAAATTTGTTTCCAGCAGGCCTGGGTTACAGAAAATATGGCGGGAAAAGGAGAAAATGCTGGTAACCAGCATTTTCTCTTTTTTCCACAATTTTTACTGCCCTGCTGGAAACAAATTTCAATTCTTGAGTTATGTTTATTTTGTGGTATTTTGGACCAGTCTAAAATTTTGTTGTTTGGGAAAGAGTTAACCCTTTACCACACAATCCCTACTTTTAACTAGCCCGAGATACAATCCTTTTGAAACCATTGTAGAAAAAAGGAGAAAATGCTGGTAACCAGCATTTTCTCCTTTTCCCACAATGTTTTTTACCCTTCACAAAACAAATTTCAAATTTTCAGTCAATCTTACTTTGTCGCCTGCAAATGCTTTTGATTTGGACAACCCTAAAGTTTAGTCATTTGGTAAGGAATTAAAGCATGTCAAACAACTACCTAACACCATTGATTCTGGCAGTTGTTGGGTGTTGGATAACAATGAATTTTATGGACACAGAGCTATGTGATGATTTGGTTGGTATAGGGATGCTTCCATCTTCATGGGCCAAGTTTACAATCACTACGTGGGTCTTACTTTGGCTGATTGACCCCAATTTCGAGATTCCTGCGATGCGCCCTCTATCGGATGCTGGTCATTACTCCCCTTTACATCATGTTTCTAGAAGCAAATGAAGTATCGTTTTACAAACTGCTTACGAATACACATGAAGCGATAAGCAGACATCCACATGGTTTTCCATGTTTTACCTTTTATTCGGAAGGCAGAGCGATTTCATTCGTTGCAGCTAGAGCTGGCTGTATCCAATGAAAAAGTGTATCGGGTGAACGTAAAAATCAAGCTCAATCCACCAAGGGTAGAGTAGCGTAGTGAATTGTCAGCCTTGGCTGGCGAAGACCAGGGATGCTTCATACAGAAGCATTAACCCATTACCACACAATCCCTACTTTTGACGCCCCTGAGAAAGAAGCCTTTAGAAAACATTGTGAGAAAAGGAGAAAATGCTGGTAACCAGCATTTTCTTCTTTTCCCACAATGTTTTCTACCCTTCACAAAACAAATTTCAAATTTTCAGTCCTTTTATTTTGTAGTCTGCAAATGCTTTGGATTTGGATAAACCTAAAATTTTGTCGTTTGGTAATGAGTTAAACCACCTTTTGCCAGGGCATAATTTCACATGATTGTGAAATTGGATTGTAATTGGCCTTATATGACTCTGATTCATGTGACTTTTTTAACTCACTACCAAACGAAAAACTTTTTGAATGGTCCAAATTCAAAGCACTTACAGATGACAAAATTAACCCTTTCCCAAACAAGCCCTTGTTTTTAGATGCTTGAAAACACTGTGGGAAAGGAGACTTTGCCCGTTCGGATAATTTTCTGCCATTGTTATTAAGTTAAAATTGTCGTCTGCCAACTCTTTCAGTTGGGAAGAGTCTAAATTTGTCGCTTAGGAAAGGGGTTAACATGACTTAACATCACCACACAACAAATTTAACCTTAGTAAAAAAAGCACTTTAGCTCTCTGGCAGAGCAGAAAACGTTGTGGGAAAAGGAGAAAATTCTGGTTACCAGCATTTCCTCCTTTTCCCAGCATGTTTTCAAAAGCCTTCTTTTCTAAGGTCTTGAAAACCCAGGATTGTTTGATAAAGGGATAGGGACAATGTATTTAGTAATTGATATTATCTTTTGTTTACGATTATCCTGGCTTGAAAATTCATTTTTGTGGTATTTGTCGAAGACAATACTACTGAGTTCAAGATTGAATTTTGATAACCATGTATCTTATTTTGTGCAAAGATGAAGGAAATAAACCCAGTTAAACTCATTTTTTCTCAGGCAAATGAGTTTTTTGGTGGCACTCAGATATGTAATTTGATTGAAAATAGCTTCTCATGCTCATAGCCTTTTATTGGCCCAGTGATACAAATTTGCCTACTGACCCTGAGCTTTTTCGTTCCAAAACCAATTCGTTCCATGGCTTGTTATCCCCCGCCGTAGGCGAAGGGATATAGTTTTAGCATTGTCCGTCCATCCATCCGTCCGTCCGTGTGTCCGACCCGGCAAATATCTCCAATACCATCAGACGGAATTTCATGAAACTTTATGCACATGTACAATGACCCATTCTCCCGAGAAGCTTTTTTTGCTTTTTTGATTCGATGCAAAATGGCCGACTGAGAGCGATTTTAAGTTTCAGTTAAGTTACACTTAAGTACACTTTTAATGTTTGGAGTCTTCTTTTCAAAACTATACAGATTTTTTACATGGAACTTGTCACATCTGTCAACCTCCATTAGGAAATGCAGGAAAAAAAAGTTTCACCTACATTGACCGTGCAACACCACAGTTATTTGCCCTTGTTTTTGTAATAAGGTGTCATGGAAAAAGAGGGTTTCATGTTATATTTCATTCCATTTCTTTTGAATGCAACTCATTCCACATTTCTTGACGGAATTGAATAGAATTTTGACAGAATATTTCTTGTCATGTCACCTATTGCATATTGTCAACACTTTGCGATTTGTACCTGCGTCATGAAAAAAGGGGGCTTCTTGTTTTATTTCATTTTATTTCTTGTGAATGCAACTCGTCCCATATTTCTTGACAGAATTGAATTTTGAAATGAATTTCACAGAATGTTTCTCATCATTTGACCTATCACATATTCTCAGGTTTTACGTTTTGTAGCTGCGTCATGAAAAAAGGGGGCTTCATGTTTTATTTCATTTTATTTCTTGTGAATGCAACTCGTCCCATATTTCTTGACAGAATTCAATGGAATTTTCACAGAATGTATCTTATCATCTCAGCTATCGCATATTCTCAAGTTTTTGCAATTTGTGGCTGCGTCATGAAAAAAAAGGGCTTCATGTTTTATTTTATTCTATTTCTTGTGAAGGCAACTCCTCCCACATTTCTTGGTAGATTTGAATGGAATTTTTACATTATCATGTCACCTAACACAACACCTCCCACATTTCTTGGCAGATTTTGATGGAATTTTCACATGATCATGTGACCTACGCCATATTGTCAAGGTTTTGGGATTTGTAGCTGCATCATGGAATAAGGGGGCTTCATGTTATAATTTCATTTTTCACCTGTATCTCTTTAATTACTGGACATATCTCAACAGATTTGGACAAGATTTTCACAGATCATGCGACCTAGCACATGTTGTCAGGGTTTTGCAATTTATCAATGTATCATGGAAAAAGGGGACTTTATGTCAAATTTAATTTTTTCTCAGTATATCTCCAACTTTTATGAAATGCCAAGTTCTGCCAAAAGGATACTTAATGTATAATCCTGTTATGGACCTCTTTTATATTTTTTTATGTAATGAAATCCTGTGCCATGGAACAAGGGAGCTTAATGTATAATTTCATCATGGACCAATAACAAAAAGGCCACATGTACAAGCAAAACAGAATACCTCCTATACGTTTGTATCAAAAAAGGTCTTTTTCGGCGGGGGATATCATTTCAACGAAATTGCTTGTTCGTCCTATGATTGCGCGCTACTCCATTTGATTGCTCATGAATAGTTAAAGATCAAAGTAATTGATTGTAATATTGGAGATTAAATGTAAAAGGCTAAAGATATTTCATAATTATAGTTTTAAGGTACATGAGTACTCTCCCTTCAGCCGATAAGGTATTCATTTGCTTAGTGGGTTGACTTTTAAGCCAATATTTGACCGATATGTCTCTTTTTCTTCCAAACTATTAATTCCATACAATCGGTTTCCTTGACAAATACCACTTCAGCGTTCTCAACACTTTGATTACGCCAGTGACTTACACTTGGACCACTTGTACCTAAATTATGCTTCTTGAAGGGGGAGCATGTAATTGCCGTTTCGTCGGTCTGTCTGCCGTCCTTGCGTCCGTCCAAAGCCATTTTCTTCACAACCCATAGACCAAATTGGATGAAACATCATAACTATATGAACTCTAAATGAGCTCCAAATTGTACTGTTCTCACTGACGGTGTCATGAAAAAAGGAGTTTCTTGTAAAATTCAAATCTTTACTAACATCTCCTTCAGTTTTCACCAAGATTTCATGAAACTTCACACTTATAGTGTTCTGAAATGTTTCACCATGTGCCCTTGTTTTTTAATCTAAGCAAAACCATGTTACGGGAAAAGGATGCTTAATGTCTTATAAGTTATTGCCCTTTGTAAATTGTATTTTTTTTTCCAGGGCATAACTTAAAAAAAAGTAAAGAAGGTAGTACTTTCACACATAGATAGATCACATGAAGGAGAAGTGCACTGTATAAGAACCATAACTCTTTGCTATTTAATTTTTAACTTGAAATTTTTTGTCTAGCAAAAACTTCCAAAGTAAAAAAGTTAGTAACTTCAAACTTCATGCACAAACAGGCCACATTAAGGAGAAGTGCAGTGTACAAGAACCATAACTCTATTCCCACTTGTTTAGAGTTATTGCCCTTTGTAAATTTTAACTTTGGATTTTTGTCCGATGCATAATTTCAAAAGTACAGAAGCTAGTAACCTGAAAATTCACCTACAGATCACAATGGAATAAAGGCACTGTACAAGAACCATAACTCTACCCCAACTATTTTAGGGGTTATTGCCCTTTGTAAATTGCCCTTTTAAACTTCCAAAGCTGACACCCTTTACCTAATATTGACTTGGAACCTTATGGTTATGATGCCATCACTCTACAGCACAACAACAGAAACCACACTGTGACAGTAATGATGGAGTGGTGGCCTAGAGGTACACTTTGCACTACCGGTCCAGAGGTCTGTGATGAATTCAATGCCAGATCTTAAAGGATGAATTTCAGATATCTTGTGTTTTCCAATCAAGAACAGGTGAAATGATTGGAAACTAAGAGTCTTTTATCCATCTAAACACCAAACATATAAAGGCAAAGAAATCTTTACAAAGAGGACCTAGGGTATTATATACAGATTTCCTTGTATCCCTCTCTTCCTATCCACCTTAATCTCTGCTTGTCATATGTATAATTATTATAGTATGTCCAAAAACAAGTGCCCGCCGGGGTGGCTCAGTGGTGAGCATGTGAGACTCATGACCTGGTGGTTGTGAGTTCGATACCTGGTTGAGGCGAACTTTCTTTCCAGTGTATTTTCGCCTCTCACCTCTGCTGAAGCATGTGAGAAAAGTAGTCAGTGGCTTTGGAAAGAAAGTTGTGTTAGTACCGGTGTGAGAAAGCCAGGAAACACATGTGCATCACCGACCGCCATGATATGACCTTATCTCTTAAAGTGGCGTTAAACCCCAATACAACCAACTACAACCAGAAAAAAGCATGGTATATATTTAAGAGCAAAGTTTGAGAGTTAAAACAAAAATTCTTGTTGAATAGTTATTACCTAGCTCAGTTCCATGAATTTAAAAAGGAATTTAACTGGGAACACTGAATACTGAAAAGTGTTTGCCAGTTGTCAGCTAGGAATTAGCTTAACCATTTACCAAACAATCCCTGAATTTTACGACCCTGAGATAGGAGCCTTATGAAAACATTGTGGGAAAAGGAGAAAATGCTGGTAACCAGCATTTTCTCCTTTTGCCACAATGTTTTCTATCCTGCTTGAAACAAATTTCAATTTTTGAGTAACATTTATGTTGTCGTCTTCAAGTGCTTTCAATTAAAACCAGTCTAAAATTTTGTTGTTTGGTTAAGAGAAAACTAGGAATACTGAATACTGAAAAGTGTTTGCAAGTTTTCAGCTAAGAATTAGCTTAAGGAAGTATCTGGATGGTAGATTTTGAATTACATCAACAAGCTCTTAATAATGCATGTACTAAATGCAAAATATTACATTACTGAAGTGGAAGGTCATTGAGTGTTTCACAATCACACAGGATTATCATTTTTATCAGACAACACAATGTTCAACTTGTCCAAGTTCAAAGCATTTGCAGTCAATGAGGAAATCATAGTTGCTCAAAGGGTGGAATTTGGCTTTGAAGGTAATGTAACATTGTAGGAATAGGAGAAAATGCTGGTAACCAGTATTTTATCCATTTCCTTCAATATTTTCGAAAGGGCTCGTCCTCGGGATTGTTAAAACTTAAGAGACATTTTGTGGTATTGATTTAGGGCGACCATTAAGATTTTCATTTATCAAAGTTTTAAAAAATGTTTTATCACTGAAATAAGTAGGGCAATAGTTGGTAATTTACACAGGCACCGAAGTCCTGATTTCCATGGACTTTAAGTTTCACAACTTAAATTCATTCAGTTCGTGTAAGTTATTGATCATATATTTCATTTGTACGAAATTAAATCGGAGGAAGGCGAAGCCGATCGACGATTTAGTTTCATACAAATGAAATATATGATCAATAACTAACTTACAGTTTGCCCTACTTTCTAATTGACTGACAGCTAAGGATGGGTGGAAAGAGCCATACAAGAACGACAGAAAGCGCGCTTCGACACGCCTCTTTTGATTGACGGTTGTACGTACGTGCGTTTTCAGTCGTATGGCGTTAAAAATGTTACTAAGGTTGTCCTTGAACTAGTTTCAGGACAATTGTCTGCAGTCAGGCCCATTCGGCATATCACGGGTGATGGTAGCCCCGTCTGTATCTAGTGGATTGATATGCAGCAGATCGGTACATCTGGAAATACGCCGTCAGGCTCCTCTTCCAAAAGAAAACTTTGGTTTTAATTTTCTATCGAAATCTTTCGAACCATATTTCAGGCGACAAACAATTCATAGATCTATATTAATTTTTTCATCGATTCCGATTGAAGTTTTAACCGACAGATAGACAGATGTGAATAACTTCATCGAGGTTGTTTATGTCGTTGCTAAACGAATCACATTGGCCTGCATGTATAAGACCACGTGACTCGCAGTTCAAATGTAAACGACCGTTTTACGGACGAGATTAGATGTAGGTACGGAATCGGCCGAATTTCATGCATCTTGAAGCGATAGATTCAGCAAATGGATGCATGCTTTGAGCCGGTTTACGACGAGAAATGTTGTAAAAAAAATATTTTCCCCGACACAGGCGACGTCTCGCTAACACAACTGTGTACATATCCCTCTGAAGTGGCTCACTGCCCATGATCTGTTTCATTTTTAAACTATACCAGATAAGCCCTCTTTTTCACTGCCTTGAGGCAGAAGGCGCGTGAAAACGTTGCGGGTGGAGGAGAAATTACTTGTAAGGAGCGTTTTCTCCTTTCCTGGTATGTTTCTTTTTTTTTCTTTCCACAGACAAATCCTCTAATTTGAGCAAGTACCAAGTTGTTGTCTGCAAACGGTTTTAAAATTGGATCCAAGCCAAAATTCCCAGCCTGGTAAAGACTTCCTTACCAGGGTCGTTAAAGCCAGAGGTTATTTGGTAAAGGGTTAAATACCACGTGGTCAAGTACGCGTTGTTAAGTCCCGATATTCACGTGGAAATTACGTCACTGTTTTGGTGATGATGCAATTAGTTAGAATAGTCCCCACCCCTTTTACTACAGTGTATGCATTAGATTGGTATTTACTCTATAAAGACCAGCTAAAATACTGTGGGCAGAGCTTTTCGTTAACCGGGATACAACTGTATATAGGTCAACCATTTAATGATTAAGTGGTCACATATTGCAACATATTGAGTCTGTATGGAATTAAATCGAGCAGTTTTGAACGAAAGCCGGCGTTTTCATTGGTTTAGAAAGTAGGGCAAACTGTAATGTACATGTATATTATAAATATTGGAAGCTTTCGCAGCACCAACGTTTAATGCAACAGAAGTTAGTTTAAATTACACTGGTTCCTGGATTGTCATATAGCAAACATTGCAAAAAAGGGTACCATGGTGAATTAAGCGTTCAATTTATCTTTATAAGTATTGCAAAGTAATTGCTTTATCATTAGGTATGAATAACACACAGCTAAAATGAAGTATGTTTGTTTTAAATTCTTACTAACCATGGTACCCATACTGTTGATCTTTGCTATGCGAAGATCCAGGAGCTGGTGTAATTTGAACCAACTTCCATTACTTTAAAACATCGCTGCCAATCTTCCAGTATGTATGACATACAGAAATAATATAAGGTCTGTATTCACCAACCATTCACAAGAACATTCTCAGTCTTAGTCTTCAGAACTTTGTCAGTGTGAAAGTAACAGAACTTCTTATTGGCTAAACCAAATTAAACCATTTGGTTTAGCCAATCAGAAGTTCTGTTACTATCACAGCCCGAAAATCTTGCAGAATAAGACAAAGAATGTTCTTAAGAATGCTCTGTGAATACTGACAGTGGTAGCTATGGTAAATTATCACTGAATAAGAAAGAGAGGTGCTATGATAAAAAGCTTTTCATTACTTCCTCAACTCTCTACCAAACGACAATTTTAGGCATGTCAAAATTGGAAGCATTTGCAGTCAACAAAGGTAATGACTGACTCAAGAATTGATTTTTTGTTTTCGGTTACCAGCATTTTCTCCTTTTTCCACAATGTTTTCTGAAAGCTTCTTTCTTAAGTTCGTTAATAAAGTCAGGATTGTGTTGTGATGAATTACAGCAGAGCTCCAGATAGAGGGAGTGATTTTGATTTCACAATTGAAAATATTAATAATTCTAAACTTAAACCTATGTTACGGATACTTGTTAGAGTAGTCTTATCGAGACGACTCTGATGAGTGCCTGACAACATAGGGTTTGCAAGAGAAATAATGAAGTTTGAATGCCATCACTCCTTCTTATTTGGAGCTATGTACCAGTCCTGGCTTTTCCTTAGAGCATGTCTTGCATCTGTATAATATTTCCATTTCAGATTAGTCTGATGGCAGAGTGACATCAAAATGAGGCAAAACAAACTTGCGACCATTTTGTTTCTTATACTTTCACTGCATGCCACTGAATTAGTCACGAGTGTCCCTGTTCTGAATGTAAAAACAAAGGCAAAAGGTGGGCCAAGAGAGGATCTGAACGAGACAGGAATATTGTAAGTTTCTTGAACTTTATCTATCATTTGAAATTAATGGCTATTTCTGAACCTTTAACTCTCTACCAAACAATCTTGAGTTTTAATGACCATAAAGAAAAGGACTAATTTGAAAACACTGTGGAAAAGGGAGAAAATGCTGGTAACTAGCATTTTCTTTTTCCACAATGTTTTCTACACTATCAAACAAAAATCACACCATTTAAGCCACATTCATATAGTTGTCTGCAAATGCTTTTAATTTTGTACAGACCTAAACTTTTGTTGGGTTAACTTTTACCAAACAGTCCCACGGAGAAAGATGCCTCTAAAAATATTATGGGAAAAAGAAAAAATGCTGTAAACCAGCATTTTCTCCTTTTCCCATTGTTTTATACAGCCATGTTTGAGTCTTGTGTATTATGTTGTTTGCAAATGCTTTCAATTTGGACAAGTTCTCAAATTTTGTGGTTTGGTAATGAATTAAGCAAACAACGAACTTTTAAGTTTGCCGTAATTCTGAGCATTTGATAAGGACAAATTCAGTAAGGCGCATGATGTTTATCTTTGAAAGGACAGAAAACCTTGAGGGAAAAGGAGAAAATGCTGGTTTGTAGTTTTTTCTTTTTTGGTAAACAGCATTTTCTCCGTTTCCCACAATGTTTTCTACCCTTCCCAAATCACATTTCAGTTTTCTATTCGCTTTTATTTTTTCGTCTGCAAATGCTTGGTATTTGGACTACTACAAAATGTTCTCGCTTGGTAAAGGGTTAATAAAAAGTTTTAATATAATGAATTTTGGTTGTTTGTTTTCACTCAGACATGTTTTGGAGAGTCTCGGAGTAGTATTTGTAAATTAGGGCAGTGAATAATGAATTTGGTAATTTTATGATGTGGTTGGGAGGTCACATTACACATTTCTTGAAATCCGATCTTGATTATACCCGTCTCCTGAAAGAGAACAATTTTTGAGGATAGCATGAATATAAAAGGTCTCTGATTATTATCTAACAAGTGTAACTCCTTTACCATACAATCCGGACTTTTAACGACCCTGAGAAAGAAGCCTTTTGAAAACATTGTGGGAAAAGGAGAAAATAATGATAACCAGCAATTTCTCCTTTTCCCACAATGTTTTCTACTCCGTCAAAAAATAAATGTGTCATTTGAAATACTATGCTTTCAATTTAGATAAGACTACAATTTTGCCGTTTGGTAAAGAGTTAAAAATCAGTTATCATATGTTTTTCACGGAATGATCCTATATGAAAACTTTTGAAAACATTGTGGGGAAATGAAAGAATACTATTAAGCAGCATTCTTTATTTTTATTCTCAGTTTGTCCTGTCCCTTAACCCATTACCACACGACAATGATTTAGGCTTGTCCAAATTGAAAGCATTTGCAGACGACTAAATAAAAGTGATTGAAAATTTGAAATTTGTTTTGTGAAGGGTAGAAAACACTGTGGGAAAAGGAGAAAATGCTGGTTACCAACATTTTCTCCTTTTCCCACAATGTTTTCTAAAGGCTTCTTTCTCAGGGGCGTCAAAAGTAGGGATTGTGTGGTAATGGGTTAAAACAATGTACCTGTCATTTCAGCCTTATTTTACTGTTGGCTAAACATAATTGAGCAATGCTATGTAAAAAGAGGGCTTAATGCATCTGCAAAAAGTGTCGTTGGCGTCCCAGGTCTGCCTGCACAGTTTACACAGGCTTACACTGGGCCTGGACTTTTTGCTATTGGTCAATTTTCTGCATGCCCAAGGACCGGTCTACCTCATGGTTCACTCAGCTGTGAGACAAAATGGATGTTGTGGATCTATAATTATGCCAAATAAGTGAAATGAAACTTTCAAGCAGATAAACACACCTTCGCAGGTGCCCCCCTTCCCTGTTGGGCCCCCCCCCCCCCCCCCCCCCCCCCCTTAAAAGTTAATTTTTTGGGGGAAGATCATCTCCTTAAGTCATAAAGTCTAGATTCAAAAATCCATCTTCCCGAGCCAAAGTTTACGATCAGTGTGCGGATTTTACCTTGGCTGATTGAGCCCGATTTCGAGATTCCTGTGATGCACCCTCTATTGGATGCTGGTTATTACGCCCTTTTACATCATATTTCTAAAAGCAAATGAAATATCTTTTTACAAACAGCTTAGGAATACACATGAAGCGATAAGCAGATATCAATGTGAGTTTCCACATTTACCTTCTATTTGAAAGGTAGCGACCTTGTTCTATTTTTATCAAATTACATTCGTTGCAGCTAGAGCTGGCTGCATCCAATGAAAAAGGGTATCGGGTGAACGTAAAAATCAAGCTCGATCTGCCATTAGGGTAGAGTAACGTAGTAAATTGTCAGACTTGGCTTGCAAAGATGTCAAAAATCAGGCAGCATCATGTTTAGTGCAGTCCGATTTTGACATCCTGCTGGAAAATTAAGTCTATGAGTCGCGCTGATACCAAATCAGCGTGTTTTGTGCAGTCTGATTTTGATCTCCACTCTGAAAATTAGGTCAGTGAGTCGCGCGCAGCCTAAAGGATAAAAAAAAAAACAGCAAGATTTAATGTGACCAGAGTGAGATACCAGTGGTAATCTAACAGTGAATTCCTGGAAACCACTTAAAACTCTTTACACACAATCCCGACTTTTAACGGCCCTGAGAAAGAAGCCTTTTGAAAACATTGTAGGAAAAGGAGAAAATGCTGGTAACCAGCATTTTCTCCTTTTCCCACAATGTTTTCTACCCTTCCCAAAACAAATTTCAATTTTTGAGCCACATATTATTTTGTTGTCTGCAATTGCTTTCAATTTGGACATATCTAAATTTTTGTCGTTTGGTTAAGAGTTAATTTCTGCATGCCTTAAGAAATGGGTACTTAAAGTCCTCCCAGAATGTACTGAGAGGTTTTAACCCTTTCCCAAACAAGCCCTGGTTTTTACGTCCCTGAGAAAAATGCCTTTGGAAAACATTGTGGGAAAAGGAGAAAATGCTGGTTACCACAATGTTTTCTACCCTGCTGGAAACCAATTTCAATTTTTGACTTATGTTCATTTTGTCGACTGCAAGTGCTTTCAATTTGGACCAGTCTAAAATTTTGTTGTTAGGGAAAGGGTTAAAGTGCAGAAGAATAGCAGAGAAAAGATTTTAACCCTTTTAAAACTCATTACCAAAACGACAAAATTTTGGACTTTTCCAAATTGAAAGCATTTGCAGTCTGACCGTCACAACAAAATAAATGTGAATCAAAATGTGAAAATTGATTTGAAAAGGCTAGAAAACATTGTGGCAAAAGGAGAAAATGCTGGTGACCAGCATTTTCTCCTTTTCCCACAATGTTTTCAAAGGCTTTCTGTCTTGGGTTCTTCAAAAGTAGGGATTGTGGGGGTAATGGGTTAAGCGGCTAAGTGCAACCCACTGACCTTTTGTGGACATATAGATCAAGATCAGACTGACAGAACATGCAGTCTGATCATGTATCTACACCGTCTGATAAAGAGATTCTATTGCCCAAAATGCAACTTCCGATTTGAAAATTTTAAGTTTTTCAGTAGGAAAAGGATTAATGAATTAACCCATTACCAAACGACAAAATTTTAGACTGCTCCAAATTGAAAGCATTTGCAGACAACAAATTAAAAGTGACTGAAAATTTGAAATTTGTTTTGTGAAGGTAGAAAACATGGTGGGAAAAGGAGAAAGTGATGGTTACCAGCATTTTCTCCTTTTCCCACAATGTTTTCGAAAGGCTTCATTCTGAGGGGCGTCAAAAGTAGGGACTGTATGGTAATGGGTTAACCCTTTACCAAACAACAAAATTTGAGACAGGTCCAAATTGAAAGCATTTACAGAAGACAAAATAAACGTAACTCAAAAATTGAAATTTGTTTCCAGCAGGTTAGAAAACATTGTGGTAAAAGGAGAAAATGCTGTTTACCAGCATTTTCCCCTTTTCCCACAATGTTTTCAAAAGGCTTCTATCTCAGGGGTCGTTAAAAGTCGGGATTGTGCGGTAAAGAGTTAAGGTTTTTCAGTAGAAAAACCATGAGCACTCACTGTATAAGGAATAGCATGACTCAAACAGTCGCATGTGTACATGTATACATGCACGTTATATACAGGTAGATGACCTACTTTTTTGCACAATGCCTTGTTTTCGATATTGCGAAATAACTATATTAGGTTGGTTTACCTCTTTACCAAGTGACAAAATTTTAAACTGTTCCCAATTGAAAGAATTAGCAGGCCACAAATCAGGCTCGACCCAGATGATAGAACTGGTCCTAGGAAGAATGGAAAACATTGTGGTTTAAGGAGAAATTTGCTTGACAATTTTTGAATTTTCACTATTATTTTAGCTACCTCATTACCAAACGACAATATTTTAGGCTTGCCCAAATTGAAAGCATTTGCAGGCAACAAAATAAAAGTGACTGAAAATTTGAAACTTGTTTTGTGAAGGGTAGAAAACATTGTGGGAAAAGGAGAAAATGCTGGTTACCGATGTTTTCTAAAGGCTTCTTTCTCGGGGGCGTCAAAAGTAGGGATTTTGTGGTAATGGGTTATTTCAGATGTACAACAACAACATGTGCGTATCATACATATCTCTAACAGGGTTTTTCCGGATCCCCTTTTTCCTTGAAATTGGTTAAACCCCAGATGTTTCAAGTGTCCTTATAATTTTAGATGTTTGCCTTCTTTCATTCATTTTCAAGGGGTCAAATGACACCTTTATGAGAAAGTACTTGTAAATTTTTATACTATGCTATTATAACAAACTAATTATACTTCATAACCTTATCATGTGTTTTCATGACCCTTGTGGACTTATTATACATTGCAAGAAAAGAGGAAAGTTCTAGAAACCAGCAATGTTAAAATATTCTATCGTTTCACAGACAATTTCCTCATTATACCCCGCAAAACGAATATTTACGTGGGTATACTGGAATCAACCTGTCTGTCTGTGTGTGTGTCCGTCTGTGTACAAAGTACTAGTAATTTAGTGTCGCAAACTCTTCCTACAGTTTTCATTAATTGTATTGAAACTTTGCACATATACTGATCATATATTGAAGATTTGCAAGATGCAATTTTCAAGTGTCGACTTTTCCTGGTTGAGGAATTACCTCCCCTTGAACTTGACACTTTTTTTCTGCCAAAGTGCTGGCGGGGGTATTGACCCAATACCAAATGACAATATTTTAGACTGGTCCAAATTGAGAGCATTTGCAGACGACAAAATAAAAGTGACTGAAAATTTGAAATTTGTTTTGTGATAGGTAGAAAACATTGTGGGAAAAGGAGAAAATGCTGGTTACCAGCATTTTCTCCTTTTTCCACAATGTTTTCTAAATGCTTTCTTCTCAGGGGCGTCAAAAGTAGGGACTGTGTGGTAAATGGGTTAAGTCTCATTCAGTGACAGCTTTAGTTTCATCTCTATCAATTTGTTGTCTGTCTGCTAATGCATTCAACTTGAATAGATCTAGCAATTTTTGCTCAACAAAGAATTCAATCTGCCATAATTATGATGCAATCTCAGACACTTTTATTTTGAAAGCCTTTGTAAAGGACAAATTAACTCTTTACCTCACAGTCCCTGGTCTTAACAATCCTTATAATACGAAGACAGCTTTTGGGAACACAGTGGGAAAAGGAGAAAATGCTACTAATCAGCACTTTCTCGTTCTCCCACTTTGTTTTGTTCTGAAACTAAAATGATTCCATCATTTTAATCACATGTAATTTTTTGTCTGCAATTAGTCATAAAGATCCTCACAAAAGGAGAAAATGCTGGTAACAAGCATTTTCTCCTTTTCCCCCTTTGTTTTGTACTCAGACAAAAACGATTCGATCATTTTAGCTATATGTAATTTTTCAAATGGTTAATTATTATATAAATCAGGGTCTGCATTCCCCAACCATTTCTGAGAATATTTTTTGTCTTATACTTCAAGGTTTACTAAATTTGTAAGTAACACAACCTCTGATTGGCTAAACTGAATGGTTTAGCCAATCAGGAGTCAATTGTTACTTACAAATGTAGAAAATTCTAGAGAATAAGACAAAGAATGTTCATAAGAATGGTTGGTGAATACGGGCCCTGTATCAGTCTAAAAGTTTGTTCTTTGGTAAAAGAATTACATGATGCTTAGATAATTGAATAAGTTGCTGAAAAGGTAAAAAACATAGGGAGAGGAAAAGATGCTGATGAACAGCATTTTTTCCTTTCTCCACAGTGTCTACATAAACCTCTTTTCTCAGGTTTGAAAAAGGTCTCAACGATGACATATTTGCACACAGTGGAAAAAGAAGAAAAGGCTGGTCAGATGCATTTTGTCCTTTTTTGCCACAATGTTTTTTAATCTCCAGAAACAGATCCAGTAATTTGATCCACTTTTAATTTTTGTTAAGAAACACTTTGGGCCAGTCTGAAATACATGTAATATTATGCCGAGCCAACGTAGCTCAGTCTACTTGCAATACATGGATCCGTGGCAATAAGATAAACCGACTACCTTAGTTACTGTTGCCAAGGTCTCACAAACAAACGTAGTCAATACATATACAGTATTCTGTATAGCAGATAGGCTACTTAAATCGTGCTGTCATGACTGTTTCTTTCAATAAAATTCCGGAAAAACTATTTTAATCAAATATTTCTATCGATGATAAATTCTCAGTAAGCAATTTAAAGATGCTTAACTAATTAACATACGGAGATGTATTAAAAGGGCAAATTACAGGGGACTCGTACAATGTAACAGATTTACATGTTTAAACAAAAATTTGAACATATAAAAAACATCAACAAATCTCCGTTTTGCCACAGGATAATAGAATTAACGATACTTATTGCTTTCGTTGGGCTAGTAAAGTCATCTCAGCATCATACCAAATTAAATTACACTGAATTACAAACCTTTCGAAAAGTTTATAGAATGTCTGATTCTACAGAGAGGTTTAAGTTAATGAAAAATTTTAATATCAGGTTAAGGGGAAAATGGTTGTCTGATGGATTACAAAATGCGTTGAGTGTGTTGTCAATTAAGAAAATTGTTAATATCATTGACAGTAGTATATGATATACTGATGACAACGGGTGGTCAAGTTGATTACAGCAGTAATTTGCTTTGCAATCAAACACACTTCCTATCAAATTAACAGTTTATAAATACCAACACACCCTTTGTGCTTATGTGCAGATGTGCTAATCCATTTAAACTCGTCACCAAATGACAAAATATTTAGATCAATTCAAAGTCAAATATTTGCATGCAACAAAATAAATGATTCAAAAATTGAAATTTGTTTTTGAAAGAGTGCAAAACACACTGAGAAAAGGATAAAATGAATGTAACAAGCATTTTCTCCTTTCTCCGCAAAGCCTTTAAAAGCTTTCTACGGGTCGTTAAAACCTGTTATGTGGTAAATGGTTAAAACAGATAAGTCAAGAGAAAAATTTCCAAGTTCCACTAGATCAGAAGTTAGACTTTTTTTAAAATTGAAATATACTCCTAGTGAGGAAGAACAACACATCAAAGTGCTTTTTGTAATCAGCAGGTACTTTAAATCCAAGACTAATAATCATGTAATTTGCAATCTGATCTATATCTACACATCAGAGATCGTATATACGATCCCAGTACACATTCAGCATTCTTCATGCACCTTGGGCTAAGATTAATGTCAAATTGAAACATTGGTGACAAGTTACGCGGCCACTTTTTGGATGTGCATTAGGTTATTGAACAAGGCTAGATATTCAAGTAAAATTATTTTCTTTTCATTAATACTTCATATAGGTCTATTTTTACCTTTGTGTTCCAGTTTCTCTTTCAGAGAGGAAAAAATATACTTTGAACTAATCCATTATCCAGCGCTGATCAGCTCTTTGCATAAGTTCAAATTTTCAGTAATCATCACAATTTAAACTTGTCTATAGCCTCTGCGTGATCTCACGTCATCGGTACAGGTGCGCAAAGCACATTTTATATGCTTTTTTTAAAATTCAAGCGTTAAAAACACAACATAAATAAAGAGAATTGCATGCTTCCAACGTTAACAGTCGTTTATTTGTGAGCCGAAATAGCAGAAACCAAGGAAGGACATCGGGTAGAATAAATGCGATGTCCTGATTGGTCAAATATCGATTTCCACGGATCCATGTATTCCTCAGGCTCAACCTATTTCTAATTAAGGACTGATGATAGTCATGGTGCTAAGATTCATTCTGTGTCCCCCACCCCTGACCATTTTCTTATCCGTAGGGTCCCATTTTCTTTTTTTACTGTATAGAATTAGGACCTCAGCCTTTCTCTATGGCATGTCGTAGAAGGCGACTAAAATTAGAGATGAATGGCAGCTTTCCTCATAATTTGTTGGATTGCAGCAGGCTGGGTAGTTCTTGTTCCAAATCCTATTTTTTTTTTCAATGTAAATAGGGTTTGGAATGGGAATTAATTGGCCTGTGGGACCCCGTGTGGTTTAATCGGGGGTATAAGAATAAACCACTGCAGCCCGTGATCGTCATGTAAATAACTCTAGTAACAGATGAAATGCACAATTTTCTTTCATGTTCAGCATTTAAATTGAAAGTAGTTGTATCTTAAATGAAGGATTGTTAAATATGCAAGCAATAGGTATGTTTAAATCCTACTTTTGTGCTCTATTTGCGAAATTATAAGATTACAAACTTGTGCACAAGATCTGTCCGGAACTGGTTTTGTCTTGATCGTCTCTGTACCCAGAGGTAACTGGTCAAAAAGTAACATTGCCTTTGGGGACAGTTATCTGTACTAATGGCCAGCCTTGGAAATCAAAACCCACACCCTCAAGTAACCTGAAACATCACGTTCCTGAGTGTAAGCTTTACCAACTGAGCTTTATGGGCTGGTCGAAGCTCATTCAAATGAGAGTTGAAAATTATTAGTTTAACCCATTACTACACGAGAAATATTTAGACCGGTCTAAATTGAAAGCATTTGCAGATGACAAAATAAAGGTGACTGAAAAATTGAAATTTGTTCTGGGAAGGGTAGAAAACACTATGGGAAAAGGAGAAAATGCTGGTTACCAGCATTTTCTCCTTTTCCCATAGTGTTTTCAAAAGGCTTCTTTCTCAGGGGCATCAAAAGTAGGGATTGTGCGGTAATGGGTTAAAAGATGTGAACTATTTATAGCTTTCCTTGAAACTTAGGGGGAAGTCAGAATGTGAAATGTAATCTGATTGGTCCAATGGTGACATGGAATCGACATAGTAGGAGACAGTTAATCTTCCTCTTCCTTTTTTGGGTGTTCACCTTTAATCCTTTAACCAAACGACAAAATTTTAGACTGGTCCAAATTGAAAGCACTTGCAGATGACAAAACAAACATAACTCAAAAATTGAATTTTGTTTCCAGCAGGGTAGATAATTTTGTGGGAAAAGGAGAAAATGCTGGTAGCTAGCATTTTCTCCTTTTCCGACAATGTTTTCAAAAAGCTTCTATCTCAGGTACGTATAAACCAGATATTGCTTGGTAAAGGATTAATGCTTTACAAAACAACAAAATTTAAGCCTTGTCCAAATTGAAAGCAAAGGGTAAAGGGTTAGCTCTTTTACTGCCCGAAGTGAAAAACAGGGCTTAATTTTGTGGAAAACATGGACGTAGATCATGATCAGATTGCACAGAATATGCTGTCTGATTTTTTATCTTTACTTTCTGCTCATTTGGGTGATCCTAGACAATGAGAATATTCCAAGTTTCAATGGGATTGTATTTTAAGTGGGAAAGAAAGGTTGAGGATATATTTCTTTTTTACTGGAAGAGTCAAGATATCTTATTTGCTTAACCCATTACCAAACGACAATATTTTAGACTGGTCCAAATTGAAAGCATTTGCAGATGACAAAATAAAAGAGACTGAAATTTTGAAATTTGTTTTGTGACGGGTAGAAAACATTGTGGGAAAAGGAGAAAATGCTGGTTACCAGAATTTTCTCCTTTTGCCACAATGTTTTCTAAAGGCTTCTTTCTCAGGGTCGTCAAAAGTAGGGATTGTGTGGTAATGGGTTAATCCTTTACTGCCGCTCCCAGTTAGCTCCGTCAGTAGCATGCAGGACTTCAGGATTATTCTTTCCAAGCCACTGGCTGCTTTCCCACAAAGACATCATCAAAGCAGTGATCAGGAGTGAGAGAGAATGAGTCCTGTCGCAATGAATATCATCAGTTCTCAGAAAGAAATTGGCAAAGCTGAGGATCAAACCCTCAACCTCCAGTTCCCTGTTCCCTGTACACTATTAGTTGTATGGTCAGGTGGCAGGGGACTTGGAAACTTGTTCATGGCTGTGGTTAATCATGTTGCCCCGAGTCTTCGGGGCCACAGCCGTGAACAAGTTTCCAAGTCCCCTGCCACCTGAAGGCTCGGGGCGACATGATTAACCACAGCCGTGAAGAAGTTTCCAAGTCCCCTGCCACCTGACCGAACAACAAATTTATTATACTGCAAAGTTTTACCCTTTCAAAGCGCGTTAAACGAAATTTTCCTGTTTCATAATTTCATGAATCGAGTATGCTGACGAAATAGAAATTCCCTTCTGTGTGCCCCAATTCAATGAAAACTTACATGCAGTTTGGTGAATAAATGTGCAGTCTGGTGATCGATAGGCACCGTCATTTTGGATGATGTATTGCACGTGTAGTGATGTTTACGGGGCACTCAAAAGGGAAACTGGTTTTTGCCAGGGAACATGATTTATGTAACCAATGCAATGCAACCATGTTAACCAATCAGATCACCAGAAATTTCTTTGCAGTATAATAATACTTATTGTACTACCAGGGCTAAGCTGGTGAATTGGTAACTGATTGCCAAGCTATGTTACAAAATTTTACATTTATTCAAATCGAAACATTTTGCAGACAACAGCAAATATGATCCAAAAACTGAAATCTGCAGCTTGAAAGGAAGTTAAACATAGGATAGGATAGGAAGAGATGCAAGTTATCAGCACTTTCTCCTCTAACCACAATATTTTCAAAAACTTCCTTCTTCGGAGTCATAACTTTACTCAGGATTGTGTGGCAAAGTGTGATTTATTTACCCTTCACCGAAGAATTCCTGGTTATTAGCTCTGCTGGCTGAAAGCCAGCAGAGCTTTGTTACAACCCGTTTTGTAATAAAAACCCGTTTTGTAATAATTTATTACAAAACGGGTTGGGAGAACATTATTACAATTCGGGTAGACAGTTACAACCCGTTTTGTAATAAAAACCCGAATTGTAATAAAACATTAAGTTTGCAATGAAAAGAGAAAATCTATCTTTCTCAATAGAATTGGGTAAGTTATAAACTGATACATTGTATTTTACCATTATGAAATTTATCTAAACGCAACGGTTTTCAATACATTATTGATGGGAGTGAATTTTTGTTTTCATCAGAATCAAATTAATATAATGCTACAAAATTACTAACATAATGGTGATACGATTATAACAAAATGGAATGGTAGAACATTTTTACAATTCGGGTAGAAATTTACAACCCATTTTGTAACAAAAACACGAATTCTAATAAAACAGTCCGTAATGAAAAGAGAAAATATATCATTCTCAATAGATTAGAAGTTTTACACTTGCATTTTATTTTACGATTATAAAATTGATCTTAACACAACAGGCTTTAAGACACTATAGAATGGAGTGTATCACTTTTTGAACAGAATTTATCAAATTATTGTATTCCAACAAAATGACTTACATGGTTCTGAAACAATTATTACAAAATGGGTTGTAAGAACATTATAGCAATTCGGGTGGACATTTACAACCCATTTTGTAACATAACTCTGTTTTGTAACAATTTATTACAATTTGGTTAGACAGTTACAACCTGTTTTGTAACAAAACCCCGTTTTGTAACAATGTATTACAAAACGGGTTGGGAGAACAATATTACAATTCGGGTAGACAGTTACAACCCGTTTTGTAACAAAACCCCGTTTTGTAACAATTTATTACAAAACGGGTTGGGAGAACATTATTACAATTCGGGTGGACAGTTACAACCCGTTTTGTAATAAAACCCCGAATTGTAATAAAACATTAAGTTTGCAATGAAAAGAGAAAATCTATATTTCTAAATAGAATTGGGCAAGTTATAAACTTATACATTGTATTTTACCATTATGAAATTGATCTAAATACATCAGTCTTCAAGACACTGATAGGTGGGAGTATATTTTTTCAGAAGATTTTATCAAATTATTTAATGGAAAAAGTTGACTAACATGATGGAGATACAATTATTACAAAGCAGGTTGGGAGAACATTATTTCTATTCGGTTTGACAGTTATAACCCGTTTTGTAATAAAAACCCCGAATCGCAATAAAAAGAGAAAATATATCATTCTCAATAGAATTGGTCAAGTTATACACTTGTGCATCTCATTTTATGATTATGAAATTAATCTAAACACAACAGGCTTTAAGGCACTATAGAATGGAGTGTATCTCTTTTTGAATAGAATTTATCAAATTATTGTATTCAACCAAAATAACTAACATGGTGCTGATACAATTATTACAAAACGGATTGGGAGAACATTATAACAATTCAGGTAGACAGTTACAACCTGTTTTATAACATAACCCTGTTTTGTAACAATTTATTACAAAACGGGTTGCGAGAACATCATTACAATTTGGGTAGACAGTTACAACCCGTTTTGTAGTAAAACCCCGAAGAGAAAATCTATCTTTCTCAATAGAATTGGGCAAGTTATAAACTGATACATTGTATTCTACCATTATGAAATTTATCTGAACACAACTGTTTTCAAGACAATATTTGATGGGAGTGTATTTTTGTTTTCATCAGAATCAAATTAATATAATGCTACGAAATTACTAACGTAATGGTGATACGATTATTACAAAATGGATTGGGAGAACATTTTTACAATTTGGGTAGGAAATTACGACCCATTTTGTAACAAAAACACGAATTCTAATAAAACAGTCCGTAATGAAAAGAGAAAATATATCATTCTCAATAGAATAGAAGTTTTACACTTGTGCATTTTATTTTACGATTATAAAATTGATCTTAACACAACAGGCTTAAAGATACTATAGAATGGAGTGTATCACTTTTTGAACAGAATTTATCAAATTATTGTATTCAAACAAAATGACTAACATGGTGTTGATACAATTATTACAAAACGGGTTGGGAGAACGTTATAACAATTCAGGTAGACAGTTACAACCCATTTTGTAACATAACCCTGTTTTGTTACAATTATTACAAAGCAGGTTGCAAGAACATTATTACGATGCGGGTAGACAGTTACAACCCGTTTTGTAACAAAACCCCGAATTGTAATAAAACATTAAGTTCGCAATGACAAGAGAAAATATATCATTCTCAATAGTATTGGTTAAGTTATACATTTGTGCATCTTATTTTATGATTATGAAATTGATCTAAACACATTAAGCATTACGACACTATAGAATGGAGTGTATTTCTTTTTGAACAGAATTTATCAAACTATTGTATTCCAACAGAATGACTGACATGGTTCTTATACAATTATTACAAAATGGGTTGGGAGAACATTATAACAATTCGGGTGGACATTTACAACCTGTTTTGTAACATAACTTTGTTTTGTAACAATTTATTACAAAACGGGTTGCGAGAACATTATTACAATTCGGGTAGACAGTTTCAACCCGTAAAGTAACAAAACCCCGTTATGTAACAATTTATTACAAAACGGGTTGCAAGAACATTATTACAATTCGGGTAGACAGTTACAACCCGTTTTGTAACAAAACCCCGTTATGTAACAATTTATTACAAGACGGGTTGCGAGAATATTATTACAATTCGGGTAGACTGTTACAACCCGTTTTGTGATAAAAATCCAAATTTTAATTAAACAGTATGTTGGCATTGATAAGCGAAAATCTATCATTCTCTGTGGAATTGGGAAAGTTATACACTTATACATTAAAACATTAAGTTTGAAATGAAAAGAGAAAATCTAACATTTTCAATAGAATTGGGCATTTTCGGGTAGACAGTTACAACCCGTTTTGTAATAAAACCCCGAATTGTAATAAAACATTAAGTTTGCAATGAAAAGAGAAAATCTATCTTTTTCAATAGAATTGGGCAAGTTATAAACTTATATTTTGTATTTTACCATTATGAAAATTATTTTAACACAACAGTTTGTAATAACTGTATCACCATCATGTTAGTTAAAAAAATACACTCCCATCTATCAGTGTCTAGAAGGCTGTCTTATTTAGATCAATTTTAAAATTGTAAAATACAATGTATAAGTGTATAACTTTCCCAAAATTCTATTGAGAACTGATATATTTTCTCCTATCATTGCAAACTTAACGTTTCATTACAGTTCGGGCTTGTATTACAAAACGGGTTGTAACTGTCCACCCGAATTGTAATAATGTTATCACAACCCGTTTCGTAATAAATTATTACAAAACGGGGTTTTGTTACAAAACGGGTTGTAACTGTCTACCCAAATTGTAATGATGTTCTCGCAACCCGTTTTGTAATAAATTGTTACAAAACAGGGTTATGTTATAAAACAGGTTGTAACTGTCTACCTGAATTGTTATAATGTTCTCCCAATCCGTTTTGTAATAATTGTATCAGCACCATGTTAGTTATTTTGGTTGAATACAATAATTTGATAAATTCTGTTCAAAAAGAGATACACTCCATTCTATAGTGCCTTAAAGCCTGTTGTGTTTAGATCAATTTCATAATCATAAAATGAGATGCACAAGTGTATAACTTGACCAATTCTATTGAGAATGATATATTTTCTCTTTTTATTGCGATTCGGGGTTTTTATTACAAAACGGGTTATAACTGTCAAACCGAATAGAAATAATGTTCTCCCAACCTGCTTTGTAATAATTGTATCTCCATCATGTTAGTCAACTTTTTCCATTAAATAATTTGATAAAATCTTCTGAAAAAATATACTCCCACCTATCAGTGTCTTGAAGACTGATGTATTTAGATCAATTTCATAATGGTAAAATACAATGTATAAGTTTATAACTTGCCCAATTCTATTTAGAAATATAGATTTTCTCTTTTCATTGCAAACTTAATGTTTTATTACAATTCGGGGTTTTATTACAAAACGGGTTGTAACTGTCCACCCGAATTGTAATAATGTTCTCCCAACCCGTTTTGTAATAAATTGTTACAAAACGGGGTTTTGTTACAAAACGGGTTGTAACTGTCTACCCGAATTGTAATATTGTTCTCCCAACCCGTTTTGTAATACATTGTTACAAAACGGGGTTTTGTTACAAAACAGGTTGTAACTGTCTACCCAAATTGTAATAAGTTGTTACAAAACAGAGTTATGTTACAAAATGGGTTGTAAATGTCCACCCGAATTGCTATAATGTTCTTACAACCCATTTTGTAATAATTGTTTCAGAACCATGTAAGTCATTTTGTTGGAATACAATAATTTGATAAATTCTGTTCAAAAAGAAATACACTCCATTCTATAGTGTCTTAAAGCCTGTTGTGTTAAGATCAATTTTATAATCGTAAAATAAAATGCAAGTGTAAAACTTCTAATCTATTGAGAATGATATATTTTCTCTTTTCATTACGGACTGTTTTATTAGAATTCGTGTTTTTGTTACAAAATGGGTTGTAATTGTCTACCCGAATTGTAAAAATGTTCTCCCAACCCATTTTGTTATAATCGTATCACCATTATGTTAGTAATATTGTAGCATTATATTAATTTGATTCTGATGAAAACAAAAATTCACTCCCATCAATAATGTAATGAAAACCGTTGCGTTTAGATGAATTTCATAATGGTAAAATACAATGTATAAGTTTATAACTTGCCCAATTCTATTGAGAAAGATAGATTTTCTCTTTTCATTGCAAACTTAATGTTTTATTACAATTCGGGTTTTTATTACAAAACGCGTTGTAACTGTCTACCCGAATTGTAATAATGTTCTCCCAACCCGTTTTGTAATAAATTATTACAAAACGGGTTTTTATTACAAAACGGGTTGTAACAGAGCTTATGTCATGGCGTGGTTTCTGTCTTCCATCTGTCAGTTCCTCTGTCCGTTAGTCTTTTTCTTGTTTACGCAATAAAGTCTTCATTTCTGGTTAGATTTTCATGAAATTTACACAGTTTGTTAATCTCATCGATAGCTTTAACCCTATTGATTTTGAAAAAAATCTGACAAACAGTATGGGAAAAGTAGCTATTTCAAGTTTAGAATTTCCATTTCTTGTTAATACGTGATAAAGCCTGTATTTTTGGTCAGATTTCTGTGAAACTTTCAGAGTTTGTTTATATTATCAATAGCTTCAACCCTATTGATTTTGAAAAAATTCCTACAAAAAGTATGGGAAGAGGAGCCATTTCAAATTGAAAACTTTCATTATTGTTGTTTATGCAATAAAGTCTTCATTTTTTGGTCAGATTTCCATGTAACTTACACAGTTTGTTTATCTCATCAATAGCTTTAACTCTATTGATTTTGAAAAAAAAATCCAACAAACAGTATGGGAAAAGTAGCCATTTCAAATTGAGCAATTTCATTGCCTGTTTACATGATAAAGTATTTATTTTTGATCAGATTTTTAGCTCACCTGAGCACAACGTGCTCAAGGGGAGCTTTTAGGGTCACTGGGTGTCCGTCGTGCATAGTCAACAATTCTTTAAACATCAACTCCTCCTAAACCGCTGGTCCAATTTGGACCAAACTTGGCAGGAATGTTCCTTGGGAGGTCTTCTTTAAAAACTGATCACAGAATTTGATTCCGACAAAAACTCTGGTTGCCATGGCAACCAAATGGAATTTTTGAGGCTGGTCGGATTTTGACATTATTTTCAGAGTTCCTTGGGTGACCCTTTTCAAAAACTGTTCGTGAAATTTTGATCCGTCAAAAATTGTGGCTCTGGTGAATGGGGGCTACTTGCACAATACAGAAATCAAGGAATTCTTAAAAAATCTTCTCCTCTGAAACCGCTGGCCAGATTTTAAAATGATTTCACAGAAATGTTCCTTGGGTGACCCTTTCCAAAAATTGTTCGTGAAATTTTGATCCATCAAGAAACATGGCTCTAGTGAATGGGGGCTTCTTGCACTATACAGAAATGAAGAAATTCTTAAAAATTCTTCTTCTCTGAAACGGCTGGTCAGATTTTGAAATAATTTCACAGAGATGTTCCTTGAATGACCCTTTTCAAAATTTATTCGCAAAATTTTGATCTGTCAAGAAACATGGCTCTGGTGAATGGGGGCTTCTTGCACTATACAGAAATGAAGAAATTCTTAAAAATTCTTCTTCTCAGAAACCGCTGGCCAGATTTTAAAATGATTTCACAGGAGATGTTCTTTGGATGACCCTTTTCAAAAATGTTCGAAATTTTGATCTGTCAAGAAACATGACTCTGGTGAATGGGGGCTTCTTGCACTATAGAGATATGAAGAAATTCTTCAAAATTCTTCTTCTCTGAAACCGCTGGTCAGATTTTGAAATAATTTCACAGAGATGTTCCTTGGATGACCCTTTCCAAAAAATGTTCGTGAAATTTTGATAGGTCAAGAAACATGGCTCTGGTGAATGGGGGCTACTTGTGCTATAAGGGAAATGAAGAAATTCTTAAAAATTCTTCTTCTCTCGAATGGCTGGTCAGATTTTTAAATAATTTCACAGAGATGTTCCTTGGGTGACCCTTTCCAAAAAATGTTCGTGAAATTTTGATTCATCAAGAAACATGGCTCTGGTGAATGGGGGCTATTTGCACTATCGGGCAATGAAGAAATTCTTAAAAATTCTTCTTCTCTGAAACGGCTAGTCAGATTTTGGAAAATTTTCACAGAGATATTCCATGGGTGACCCTTTTCAAAAATTGTTCGTGAAAGTTTGATTCATCGAGAAACATTGCTCTGGTGAATGGGGGCTACTTGCACTACATGTATATGGAAATGGAGAAATTCTTGAAAATTCTTCTTCTCTGGAACTGCTGGTCAGATTTTGAAAGGACTTTTACAGTTGACCTTTTAAAAATTGCTTGTCAAAATGATGATTTTGTTTCCAGTGTTTCAATACCTTCAAAAAAAAAAAAGGCTATGGTCCTCTCAAAAATTCAGGTGAGCGATCCAGGGCCATTTTGGCCCTCTTGTTATGAATTTTTCAGCTTGTTTATCCCATCAATTGCTTTTGAACCCTGTTGAGTTTGAAAAAATTCAACAAATAGTAATGGAAAAGTAGCCATTTTGAGTTGAAAATGTCATTTTTTTTGTTTTTTCAATGAATTCCTATGTATGCTTTATTTAAAAGCAAACTCTCTGCCAGTAGAGCATATTCAGGCCCTTCAGGGCCTTCTAGTTAACAACACAGAGTTAGAAAGGCTGTTGAAAATAGTGCTCAAGGGGAACTTTTAGGGTCACTGGGTGC
Organism: Tridacna crocea; assembly: GCA_943736015.1. Taxonomy (NCBI): domain Eukaryota; kingdom Metazoa; phylum Mollusca; class Bivalvia; order Cardiida; family Cardiidae; genus Tridacna; species Tridacna crocea. The sequence continues at coordinate 49,046,079 of OX031063.1, forward strand.
GTCGTCCATCGTGCTTTGTGCGTCGTCAATAATTCTTAAAATATCAACTCCTCCTAAACCACTGGGCCAATTTGGACCAAACTTGGCTGGAATGTTCCTTGGGAGGTCCTCTTTAAAATTTGGTCACAGAATTTGATTCCGTCAAAAACTCTGGTTGCCATGGCAACGAAATGGAATTTTCTAGGAAATTCTTTGAAAATCTTCTCCTCTGAAACTGCTGGTCAGATTTTAAAATAATTTCACAGACATGTTCCTTGGGTGACCCTTTTCAAAAATTATTCGTGAAATTTTGATCCGTCAAGAAACATGGCTCTGGTGAATGGGGGCTTCTTGCACTATACAGAAATGAAGGAATTCTTAAAAATTCTTCTTCTCTGAAACCGCTGGTCAGATTTTAAAATAATTTCACAGAGATGTTCCTTGGGTGACCCTTTTCAAAAATTGTTCGTGAAAATGTGATCCATCAAGAAACATGGCTCTGGTGAATGGGGGCTACTTGCACTATACAGAAATGAAAAATTCTTAAAAATTCTTCTTATCTGAAACTGCTGGCCATATTTTAAAATAATTTCACAGAGATGTTCCTTGTGTGACCCTTTTTAGCTCACCTGAGCACGAAGTGCTCATGGTGAGCTATTGTGATCGTGCTGTGTCCGGCGTCCGTCGTCCGTCGTCCGTCGTGCGTCGTGCGTCGTGCGGCGTGCGTCGTGCGTCGTGCGTCGTCCGTCGTCAACTTTTTACCTTGTGTACGCTCTAGAGGCCACAGTTTTAGTCGGATACTCATGAAAATTGGTCAGGATGTTTGTCTCGATGAAATCTCGGACGAGTTCGAAAATGGGTCATGTGGGGTCAAAAACTAGGTCACTAGGTCAAATCTTAGAAAAACCTTGTGTACGCTCTAGAGGCCACATTTTGAGTCGGATACTCATGAAAGTTGGTCAGGATGTTTGTCTCGATGATATCTCGGACGAGTTCGAAAATGGGTCACGTGGGGTCAAAAACTAGGTCACCAGGTCAAATCTTAGAAAAACCTTGTGTACGCTCTAGAGGCCACATTTTCAGTCGGATACTCATGAAAGTTGGTCAGGATGTTTGTCTGGATGATATCTCGGACGAGTTCGAAAATGGGTCACGTGGGGTCAAAAACTAGGTCACCAGGTCAAATCTTAGAAAAACCTTTTGTACGCTCTAGAGGCCACATTTTCAGTCGGATACTCATTAAAGTTGGTCAGGATGTTTGTCTGGATGATATCTCGGACGAGTTCGAAAATGGGTCATGTGGGGTCAAAAACTAGGTCACCAGGTCAAATCTTAGAAAAACCTTTTGTACGCTCTAGAGGCCACATTTTCAGTCGGATACTCATGAAAGTTGGTCAGGATGTTTGTCTGGATGATATCTCGGACGAGTTCGAAAATGGGTCACGTGGGGTCAAAAACTAGGTCACTAGGTCAAATCTTAGAAAAACCTTTTGTACGCTCTAGAGGCCACATTTCCAGATGGATACTCATGAAAGTTGGTCAGGATGTTTGTCTGGATGATATCTCGGACGAGTTCGAAAATGGGTCACGTGGGGTCAAAAACTAGGTCACTAGGTCAAATCTTAGAAAAACCTTTTGTACGCTCTAGAGGCCACATTTTCAGTTGGATACTCATGAAAGTTGGTCAGGATATTTGTCTGGATGATATCTCGGACAAGATCGAAAATGGGTCATGTGGGGTCAAAAACTAGGTCACTAGGTCAAATGTTAGAAAAACCTTTTGTAGGCTCTAAAGGCCACATTTTCAGTCCGAAACTCTTGTAAGTTGGTCAGAATGTTTGTCTTGATGATATCTCAGACAGGTTTGAAAATGGGTCATTGGGGGTTAAAAACTAGGTCACCAGGTCAAATCTTAGAAAAACCTTGTATATGCTCTGGATGCCACATTTTCAGTCCAACACTCTTGAAAATTAGTCAGAATGTTTGCCTTTATAATATCTTGGATGAGTTTGAAAATGGGTCATGTTGGGTCAAAAACTGGGTCAATAGGTCAAATGTTATAAACACCTTTTGTATGCTCTGGAGGACACATTTTCAGTCTGATACTCCTAAAACTTGTTCATTATATTTGTCCTGGTGATACCTTGAATGAGATTGAAAATGGGTCATGTGGAGTCAAAAACTAGGTCAATGGGTCAAATATTAGAAAAACCTTGTGTACACTCTAGAGGCTACATTTTCTGCCTGATATTCTTCAGACTTGGTCAGAGTGTTTGTTTTGGTGATGTCTCAAAAGAGTTTGATAATGGGTAATTGTCGGGTCCAAAACTAGGTCACTTGATGAAATCTTAGAAAAACCTTTTGTACACTGTAGAGGCCACATTTTCAGTCCAATACTCATGAAACTTGGCCAGAATGTTTGTCTTATTGATATCTCAAAAGTGTTTGATGATGGGTAATGTCTGATAAAAAACTAGGTCACTGGGAAACTAGATGGTGCATGTTTGGTCAATAAACTCAGGTGAGCGATTTCAGGGCCATCATGGCCCTCTTGTTAAAAATTGTTCGTGAAATTTTGATCCGTTAAGAAACGTGGCTCTGGTGAATGGGGGTTTCTTGCACTATACAGAAATGAAGAAATTCTTAAAAATTCTTCTTCTCTGAAACTGCTGGTCAGATTTTAAAATAATTTCACAGAGATGTTCCTTGGGTGACCCTTTTCAAAAATTGTATGTGAAAATTTGATCCGTCACGAAACATGACTCTGGTGAATGGGGGCTACTTACACTGTACGGAAATTAAGAAACTCCTAAAAATTCTTCTTTTCTGAAACTGCTGGTCAGATTTTGAAAGGACCTTTATAGGTGACCTTTTAAGAATTGCTTGGCAAAATAATGATTTTGTTTCCAGTGTTGCAAAACCTTCACGAAAAAAGGCTATGGTCCTCTCAAAAATTCAGGTGAGCGATCCAGGGCCATCTTGGCCCTCTTCTTTGATTGTTTATTTTTTTCAGCTTATACCCACACCCCTATGACAAGGATCAGAAGGGGCTATGCAAGAACTGTTCAGAGAGAGCCTTGTCTGACGGTACCTTCCGTTATGAACAACAAACTCAGTGCATTGTGCAGACCTTTGACAGGTATAAAGACAAGCACATGTCGCCCTACTGTAATGTTGGCAATGACATAGGTAAAGTAAATTAATAATGTTCCTTTAACCTGTTACTAGAGAACAAAATTTCAGCCTTGTCTAAAATGAAAGTATTCGCAAACAACAATGTCATTGTGGCTCAAAATTTTCCTTTTATTGAGTGAAAAAACATTGTAGGAAAAAGAGAAAATACCAGTTACCAGCATTCTCTTTTTTTCTGGTAATGTTTTCAAAAGGCTTCATTCTCAGGGGCGTTAAAAGTCAAAATTGTGTGGTAAAGGGTTAAACCTTTACCAAACAGTCCCTGATTTTTACGAACCAGAGGTAAAAGCCTTCTGAAAACATTGTGGGAAAAGGGAAAAATGCTGATGAACAGCATTTTCTCCTTTTCCCACAATGTTTTCTATCCTTTCCGAATTAATTTTCAATATTTGATTCACAATTATCTTGTGGTCTGCAAATGCTCTCAATTTGGACAAATCCAAATTTTTTTCATTTGGTAAAGATTTATATCTCGTTAAGCATGCTCTACACCAAAATAAGTACTCTCCCAGGTTTTTCAGACTGAAAATTGACCTTTCTGTAAACGCGAGTTTGGCACGCCCCTCCTTAGTAACTCGCTATAATGGTTGTCAAGCCTGACAAGCTAACCAGAAATTGTGTCAGCCTTTTTTGTTTACATGACACCCAATGGTGCGTTTTCATTGGCCGATAAGATGTTGGTAGACCTGTCAGTCAAAATCGGCACAAAGGTCACTTGACCCACCTTGTAGCCAAGTGTTGTCTGCTTTTGTCATATTCTTCGAAGATTCGGCCTGTCTGGTATGTAGCATCACCCATCTCCCGAATACCTGGGAAAAGTAGGGCTTAGACCGAAGCTCTTAGCATATTACCAAAGCATGTAGGGGCTGAATTAATGTATAGTCAGTGCATAGGTTACATGCTAGTGGATTATGGTTGAATGAATCACTACAAGTGGACATCATGAAACCGAGCAAGTCCTTCCCTCCTCTGCATGTCATAGATGCTGTCAGGTGCTGTAAAAGAGACCTAGGTAGACCTAACTGAACTTCCTTAACCCATTACCACACAATCCCTACTTTTGACACCCCTGAGAAAGAAGCCTTTAGAAAACACTGTGGGAAAAGGAGAAAATGCTGGTAACCAGCATTTTCTCCTTTTCCCACCTTGTTTCCTACCCTTCACAAAACAAATTTCAAATTTTCAGGCACTTTTATTTTGTCGTCTGCAAATGCTTTTGATTTGGACAAGCCTGAAATTTTATTGATGGGTAATGAGTAAATGGAGAAAAAAACAACCAAAGTCTCATGGAACACCATGTTTCATACAAATTGGGCTGCTACGGTTGCTGAAAACATGCTGTAAACGTAGAATTTACCACAAAATGACGACTTTTAAAGACCTTGAAAGAGAAGGCTTAGAAAACATTATGGTAAAAGGAGAAAATGCTGGTAACCAGCATTTTTTTCCTTTTCCCACAATGTTTTCTACCCTTCCCATAGCAAATTTAATTTTTCAGTCACGTTTATTTTGTCATCTGCAAATGCTTACAATTTGGACCAGTCCAAATTTAAGATTTGGCGTATTATCTAGTTAATATTTGGTTAACTTTTTACCAAATGAAATAATTTTAGACTTGTCCAAACTGGAAGCATTTGTAGATGACAAAATATTATGTGACTCGGAAATTGAAATTTGTTTTGGGAAGGGAAGAAAACGTTGTGTGTGGGAAAAGAAGAAAATACTGGTTACCAACATTTTTAGCTCATCTGAGCATGAAGTGCTCATGGTGAGCTTTTGTGATCGCCCAATGTCCGTCATGCGTCGTCCATCGTGTGTCGTCCACAATTTCTTTAAACATCTTCTCCTCCTAAATCACTGGGCCAATCTTGATGAAACTTGGCAGGGATGTTCCTTGGGTGAAGCTCTACCAAAGGTGTTCAAGAGATTAAATTTTCAGCAATAATTCTGGTTGCCATGGCAACCAAAACGAAAAAAAATAGCAAAATCTTTGAAAACCTTCTTCTCTAAAACTAGTAGGTGTAGAGCTTTGATATTTGGTATATAGCATCTCCTAGTGAACCTCTACCAAGAGTACTCATATGATGCCCTTGGGGTCAAAACTGGCCCTGCCCCGGGGATCACAATTTTGAAACATAGGAACAAAGAAGGAAAACTTTAAAACTCTTCTTCTCTGAAACTAGAAAGTGCAGAGCTTTGATATTTGATATGTAGTATCTCCTAGTGGACCTCAACCAAGATTGTTCATATGATGCCCCTGGGGTCAAAACTGGCCCCGCCCCGGGGGTCACAAGTTTGAAACATAGGAACAAGAAGGAAAACTTTAAAAATCTTCTTCTCTGAAACTAGTAGGCGCAGAGCTTTGATATTTGGTATGTAGCATCTCCTAGTGGACCTCTGCCAAGATTTTCCATATGATGTCCCTGGGGTCAAAACTGGCCCTGCTCCGGGGGTTACAAGTTTGAAACATAGAAACAAAGAAGGAAAACTTCAAAATTCTTCTTCTCTGAAACTAGAAGGCGCAGAGCTTTGATATTTGGTATGTAGCATCTCTTAGAGGAATTCTACAGAGTTTCTTCATACAAAGTTTCTTCTATGCCCCTGGGGTCAAAACTTGCCCAGTCCCAGGGGTCACAAGTTGGAAACATAGGAACAAAGAAGGAAAACTTTAAAATTCTACTTCTCTGAAACTAGAAAGCGTAGAGCTTTGATATTTTGTAAGTAGCATCTCCTAGTGGACCTCTATCAAGTGTTTTCTTAGGATGCCCCTTTGGTCAAAACTGGCCCTGCCCAGGGGTCACAAGTTTGATTTTACAACTTTGTACTCAGGTGAGCGATATAGGACCATCATGGTCCTCTTGTTTCTTTTTCCCCACGATGTTTTCAGAAGGCCTCCTTCTTAGGGTCGTCGAAAGTAGGGATCGTGTGATAATAGGTTAAAAAAACTCGAGTAAGCAATCTTGTTTCATAGAAATTTTGGGCTTGTTTCAGGTTGTGGTCAACCCCCACAGGCAGTCAAAAATTCACATTGGGTATGTGACACGGGCTATAGCATTATTGTACATACAGTGTACTCAACCTGCCAACTTGAATGCAATTCCACGGGCAAGATAATGAAAGAGATATATTGTACAGAAGTCTTGCAATGGTATGTTGACAATGACAACACAATGGTAAATGCATGCAGCGGTGAGTTTCTTTATTTACTTTGCCTGAGAAAATGTTCTTTTACTCTTTATAACACCATTACAACTTTTAATGACCCTGAAGTGGGGGAGCCTTTTGAAAACATTGTGGGAAAAGGAGAAATTGCTGGTAAACAGCATTTTCTCCTTTTCCCACAATGTTTTCTACCCTACGAAAGGAAAATTTAGTCTTTTGAGTCACTATGAAATTGCTTGCAAATGCTTTTAATTGGATAGATATGAATTTTTGCAATGTGGTAAAGGGTTAACTGTTTACCACAATCCCTACTTTTGACGACCCTTAGACAGATGCATTTTCTACTTAATAAATGTTCAAATGCCTTTTTCGCGTGTTGCAAGTCATATGTGCTGACTTAAGTCTTTACCACACAACCCCGACTTTTTATGACCCTGAGAAAGAAGCCACTTGAAAACATTGTAGGAAAAGGAGAAAATGCTGGTAAACAGCATTTTCTCCTTTTTCCACAATGTTCCCTTACCAATGCCATTTCAGTTTTTAGCAATAATTATGTTGTCGTCTGCAAATGCATTCAATTTGAACTGGTCTACAATTTTTTTAATCCCCCACCGAAAAGGCGGTGGGGGATATGTTAATAGTCTCCGTCCGTCCTTCAGTCCTTCCGTCCTTCCATCCGTCTGTCCGTCCGTCCAACTTTTTTTGTCCGGAGCATATCTCCAAAAGTATTTGAGATATCATCTTCAAACTTCACAAGTGGATAGATCTCATTAAGGAGGCGTGCATTGTACAAGAACCATTACTCTATCTTCAGTATTTTTGGAGTTATTGCCCTTTGTACATTTTTAGCTCACCTGAGCACAACATGCTCAAGGGGAGCTTTTAGGATCACCCGGTGTCCGTCGTGCGTTGTGCATCGTCCGTCGTGCGTCAGTGTGTCGTGCATCGTCAACAATTCTTTAAACATCAACTCCTCCTAAACCGCTGGGCGGATTTGGACCAAACTTGGCTGGAATGTTCCTTGGGAGGTCTTCTTTAAAAATTGTTCACAGAATTTGATTCCGTCAAAAACTCTGGTTGCCATGGCAATGAAATGGAATTTTTTTAGCAAATTCTTTAAAAATCTTCTTCTATGAAACCGCTGGCCAGATTTTAAAATAATTTCACAGACATGTTCCGTAGGTGACCCTTTTCAAAAATTGTTCGTGAAATTTTGATCCATCAAGAAACATGGCTCTGGTGAATGGGGGCTTCTTGCACTATACAGAAATGATGAAATTCTTAAAAATTCTTCTTCTCTGAAACCGCTGGCCAGATTTTAAAATCACACAGATGTTCCTTGGGTGACCCTTTTCAAAAATTTTTCGTGAAATTTTGATTTGTCATGAAACATGGCTCTGGTGAATGGGGGCTACTTGCACTATTCAGAAATGAAGAAATTCTTAAAAATTCTTCTTCTCAGAAACCGCTGGCCAGATTTTAAAATAATTTCACAGAGATGTTCCTTGGATGACCCTTTTCAAAAATTGTTCGCGAAATTTTGATCTGTCGAGAAACATGGCTCTGGTAAATGGGGGCTTCTTGCACTATACAGAAATGAAGAAATTCTTAAAAATTCTTCTTCTCAGAAACGGCTGGCCAGATTTTAAAATAATTTCACAGAAATGTTCCTTGGATGACCCATTTCAAAATTGCTCGTGAAATTTTGATAGGTCAAGAAACATGGCTCTGGTGAATGGGGGCTACTTGCGCTATAGGGAAATGAAGAAATTCTTAAAAATTCTTCTTCTCTCAAACAGCTGGTCAGATTTTAAAATAATTTCACAGACATGTTCCTTGGGTAGCCCTTTCAAAAATTGTTCACGAAATTTTGATTCATCAAGAAACATGGCTCTGGTGAACGGGGGCTACTTGCACTATAGGGCAATGAAGAAATTCTTAAAAATTCTTCTTCTCTGAAATGGCTGGTCAGATTTTGGAAAATTTTCACAGAGATATTCTTTGGGTGACCCTTTTCGAAAATTGTTCATGAAAGTTTGATTTGTCAAGAAACATTGCTCTGGTGAATGGGGGCTACTTGCACTATATGGAAATGAAGAAATTCTTTAAAATTCTTCTTCTCTGAAACGGCTGGTCAGATTTGAAAATTGTTTCACGGAAATATTCCTTGAATGGCCTTTTTCAAAATGTGTTCGCGAAATTTTGATAGGTCAAGAAAGATGGCTCTAGTGAATGGGGGCTACTTGCACTGTACGGAAATTAAGAAACTCCTAAAAATTCTTCTTTTTTGAAATTGCTGGTCAGATTTTGAGAGGACTTTTACAGGTGACCTTTTAAGAATTGCTTGGCAAAATAATGATTTTGTTTCCAGTGTTTCAATACCTTCAAAAAAAAAAAAAGGCTATGGTCCTCTCAAAAATTCAGGTGAGCGATCCAGGGCCATCTTGGCCCTCTTGTTTTTCTGGAATTTTTGTTGGGAGCATATCTCCAAAAGTATGAAAGCTGGGAACTTGAAACTTCACACACATATAGAACTCATTGAGGAGGCGTGCAGTGCACAAGATCCATTACTCTGTCTTCAGTATTTTTGGAGTTATTGCCCTTTGTACGTTTTTCCTTTGAATTTTAATTTTTGTCCGGTGCATATCTCCAAAAGTATTTGAGATATCAACTTCAAACTTTACAAGTGGATAGATCTCATTAAGGAGGCATGCAGTGTACAAGAACCATTACTCTATCTTCAGTATTCTTTGAGTTATTGCCCTTTGTACTTTTTTTTTCTGGAATTTTTGTCCGGAGCATATCTCCAAAAGTATGAAAGCTAGAAACTTGAAACTTCACACACATATAAAACTCATTGAGGAGGCGTGCAGTGCGAAAGATCCATAACTCTGTCTTCAGTAATTTTGGAGTTATTGCCCTTAGTAAATTTTAACTTTGGATTTTTGTCCGGAGCATATCACCAAAAGTATTTGAGATATCAACTTCAAACTTCGGAAGTGGATAGATCTCATTAAGGAGGTGTGCTGTGTGTAAGAACCATTACTCTATCTTCAGTATTTTTGGAGTTACTGCCCTTTGTACATTTTCTTCTGGAATTTTTGTCCAGAGCATATCTCCAAAAGTATAAAAGCTAGGAACTTGAAACTTCACACATATATTGAATTCATTGAGGAGGCGTGCAGTGCAAAAGATCCATTACTCTGTCTTCAGTAATTTTGGAGTTATTGCCCTTCGTAAATTTTAACTGGATTTTTTTCTGGAGCATATCTCCAAAAGTATTTCAGATATCAACTTTAAACTGCACAAGTGGATAGATCTCATTAAGGAGGCATGCAGTGTACAAGAATTAGTATTTTTTGAGTTATTGCCCTTTGTACATTTTCTTCTGGAATTTTTGTCCGGAGCACATCTCCAAAAGTATGAAAGCTAGGAACTTGAAACTTCACACACATATAAAACTCATTGAGGAGGCATGCAGTGCGAAAGATCCATTACTCTGTGTTCAGTATTTTTGTACATTTTTACTTTGAATTTTTGTCCGGATTATATCTCCAAAAGTATAAAAGCTAGGAACTTGAAACTTCACACATATACAGAACTCATTGAGAAGAAGTGCAGTGCACAACAACCATAACTCTGTCTTCAGTATTTTTGGAGTTATTGCCCTTTGTAAATTTTAACTTCGGATCTTTGTCCAGAGCATATCCCCAAAAGTATAAAAGCTAGGAACTTGAAATATCACACGCATATAGAACTAATTAAGGAGAAGTGCAGTGCTAAAGAATCATAACTCTATCTTCAGTAATTGTTGAGTTATTGCTCTTTGTAAATTTTCACTTTGGAATTTTGTCCGGAGCATATCTCCAAAAGTACAAAGGCTAGGAACTTCAAGCTTTGTACACTTACAGAATTCATTAAGGAGAATTACACTTCACAAAAACCAAAACTCTGTCTTCAGTAATTTTTGAGTTATTGCCCTTTGTTAATTTTTATTTTGGATTTCTGTCTGGCATATATCTCCAAAAGTATAAAAGCTAGGAACTTAAAACTTCACACACATACAGAACTAATTGAGGAGAACTGCAGTGCACAAGAACCATAACTCTATCTTCAGTATTTTTGGAGTTATTGGCCTTTGTAAATTTTAACTTGGGATTTTTGTTCGCAAATTTTCATTTAGATTCACAGGCTTTTTTCGACTGATTACCCTTTGATGAATTTATTTCATCATGGACCAATAACTAAAAGGCCACATGTACATGCAAAACACAATACCTCTTACGTTAGTATCAAAAAAGGTCTTCTTCGGCTGGGGATATCATTTCAACGAAATTGCTTGCTTCATTTCATTTCTTGTGAATGCAACTCGTCCCATATTTCTTGACAGATTTGAATGGAATTTTCACATTATCATGTGACCTAACACAACGCCTCCCACATATCTTGGCAGATTTGGATGGAATTTTCACATGATCATATGACCTACGGCATATTGTCAAGGTTTTGGGATTTGTAGCTGTTATAATTTCATTTTTCAGCAGAATCTCTTCATTTAATGGACATATCTCAATAGATTTGGATGAGATTTTCACAGATCATGTGACCTAGTGCATGTTGTCAGGGTTTTGCAATTTATCACTGTATCACGGAAAAAGGGGACTTCATGTCAAATTTAATTTTTTATCAGTGTATCTCCAACTTTTGCGCATATTTTCATAGAACTTCACATTTCTATTGCTTGATCAAAGCCAGTGACCAATGGGTCAATTGTGCAGTCATCTCCCTATGCATCAGTCTGTTTGTAAACCTTTTAGATCACAAGTAATACCGTATATCCATTCAGCTACCCAGGCAGGTGCTACGAATTTCAACCCTTTAGTCTCTAGCTACCTGCTTGAAATGGCAGCATTGTGGCGGCTTATATTGTGAGAGGGATATTTTCTAAAGTCCTTGACAAAAATTGATGAAACTTAATGCATGTTTTCCATTGGATAGTACATAGATACATTTTTTCCCACCACATATATGAAATCCCAAAACACAATACCTCTTATAAGTTTGTATCAAAAAAGGTCTTTTTCAGCTGGGGATATCATTTCAATGAAATTGCTTGTTCATTTGGTAAAGAATTAATGTTGAAATGTTGTGATAACATTTTCCTGTTTTGATAATTTCAGAGCCACTTCTAGACCAAGATGAAGGTATGTACGTTGCTACTTGGACTTATTTTAAGCTACGCTGCAGCTTACAGTTAACCCTTTACCACACAACGACGAGTTTTAACGACCATGACGGAAGAAGCCTTTTTTTTAAAGAAACATTGTGGAAAAAGGAAAAAAGTGCTGGTAACCAGGATTTTTTCCCTTTCACACAAAGTTTTCTACTCTATCAAAAAGTATCGTAAATGTGTCATTTGAGCCATTATGAAATTATCATGTGCAAATGCTTTTAATTTAAATAGGTCTAAAATTCTGGTGTGTGGTAAAGGGTTAAGTAAGCTCATGTCATGGCCTTGATGTCCTTCATCAGTGATTTAACTTTTGTTTCAGATGTTTCCTCTGAAGCTACTCAATCAGTTTTGATCTTATGTCATAATTCTAAATGATTCTGCCATGGTCCCTTTTAAGCCATGGTCACATTTATGGTCATGCACATACTTGAACAAAGTTCAGACCTAGCCATAGTGTTGATAGGGTCACCTAGGTTGAAAGAAGGTCGAATTACGTACATAGTTGGCAAAAAGTGGAAATACAGAAAGTCTAAGTAGGATGAACAGGGTAAAAAAATTTCAGAATTCTTACTTGCCCTCCTGCCATTTTTTACTCGTCCTACAGTTAAACAAAGAAGGGTAATCCACCTGCCCCCACCAAATCTTTACTAATATGGACAAGCGAACGAGTGGATGTTTTGGACCCTGATGAACAATGTGCAAGTATGGTAACTACATTCAAATGTGAGCAGAGTGGCTGAGGTTAACTAGGGTATCACTACATGTAACAACAATAACTATGTAATACAATATATAAACTATGTCGTATGACATTTTTTGTACACATTACTGCGGTAAATTAAGGTAAACTACTTTAAGCAACAAGAAACCATTGTGGTTGCGCCTGATCAGTATGGGTAAGCTGCAGTCATTGTACTTTAACAGTGGTCACAGTTGTGTTTCGTAGTTGACCGTAGTGAGGAATGGCCATAGGTGGTTGTAGTCAGATTATGTTTAACACACTACACTAAGTAGAGTCAATTACAGTTAACTTTGGTCAACTACATTCAAACGGGAGTCACAGTAGTGTCACATCATTGTAGTTAACAGTAACAAAATTTTGAACATGTTAGAAATTTTGCTTAAGAATTCCATGAAGAAACTCATTGCAACTTATTTTTGGCTTTTCCTCTATTAAATAGTATTACAAAACAGGCCGTGGTGGCCAAAAGTAAATGATACTGTTTGTGAAAGGAAATTCTAATTTTGATTTAAATATTACCATTTAACCCATTACTACACAATCCCTACTTTTGACGCCCCTGAGAAAGAAGCCTTTCGAAAACACTGTTGGAAAAGGAGAAAATGCTGGTAACCAGCATTTTCTCCTTTTCCAACAATGTTTTCTAATCTTCCCAGAAAAAAATTCTATTTTTCAGTCACCTTTATTTTGTCGTCTGCAAATGCTTTCAATTTGGACCAGTCCAAAACTTTCTCATGTGGTAATGAGTTAAACCTTTACCAAACAATCCTTGGTTTTTACGACCCTGGGAAAGAAGGCTTTTGAAAACATCATGGGAAAAGGAGAAAATGCTGGTAACCAGAATTTTCTCCTTTTCCCTCTATGTTTTCTATCCTATCAGAGACAGAAATTGTCATTTGAGTTGCATAGAAATTGTCATCTTCAAATACTGTCAATTTGGACCTGTCTAAAAGTTTGTCGTTTGGTAAAGAGTTAACTCTTTAAGTGACAACACAATCCGACTTTAACGACCCCAAGAAAGAAGCCTTCTGGAAAAAAGAGAAAGCCTGTGAAAGAAGGCTTTTGAAAACATCATGGGAAAAGGAGAAAATGCTGGTAACCAGCATTTTCTCCTTTTCCCACAATAATTTCTCCCCTTTCCAAAAGACATTTCAATTTTTGACTTCCGTTTATTTTGTTGTCTGCAAGTGCCTTCAACTTGGACTGGTCTATAATTTTGTTTCTTTAGTAAAGTGTTAAAAGTGTGGAAATCATAGATGAAAGATGGCTGCAAAAAGTGTCAAGTTTCTCTATCTTTTGTTTACTTTTAATCTGGTTTTGAATTTAAAAAAATGCAGCCATTTGATACCTCAGCTTTGTTACCTCTTTTCCAAATGACAAAATTTTAGACTGGTCCAAATTTCTAGACGTCAAAATAAAAGTGACTGAAAAGTTTAAATTTGTATCGAAGAGGAGAGAAAACATTGTTGGAAAAGGAGAAAATGCTGGTTATCAGCATTTCCTCCTTTTCCCACAATGTTTTCAAAAGGTTTCTTTCACAGGGGTGTTAAAAGTTGGGATCGTGTGGTAAAGGGTTAAGTCCGCAACGTCTACATTGTTAGTTGTCCTTTCCTCAGAATGCTGCAGGGATTTTTTTTAATACATTGAGTACTAAAGCCCCATCAAATTTTTTGCTGGATTTCAAACAAATGGTTTTAAAATTTTGAACTACGCTTATTTTAGTAGTTGTTCAATTCACCATGCCTACTGATTATGCTCTCATAGTGGACTATATCCCAGTTTCAACTTAACAAATTCTGCTAGACTGTTTTTGAAGAAAACATTAATGTATCGATGTAGGCATCTTCGCAAGCCAAGTTTACGATCACTATATGGATCTTACCTTGGCTGATTGAGCCCGATTTCGATATTCCTGCGATGCGCCCTCTATTGGATGCTGGTTATTACCCCCCTTTACATTATATTTCTAAAAGCCAATGAAATACCGGTATTGTTTTACAAACCGCTTACGAATACACATGAAGCTATAAGTAGACATCCACGTGGGTTTCCATGTTTACCTTCTATTTGAAAGGTAGCAACCTTATTCTTTTTTTATCAAAGATGAAATGCTACAAGTGATTTCATTCGTTGCAGTTAGAGCTGGCTACATCCAATGAAAAAGCGTATCGGGCGGAATGTAAAAATCAAGCTTGATCTGCCAAGGGTAGAGTAGCATAGTGAATCATCAGCCTTGGCTTGTGAAGATGTGAAGTAGGCAGACATGGGCAGAAAGTTTTTTCAGATTCAGTAAACTCCCATGTCACTGATCATGGATCACTATCAGCCCCCCCCCCCCCTTGCATCTGTCTGCTGGTCTGTCTGTCTGTCCGTCACAAATCGTGTCAGCTCCATTACGGAGAAAACCTTTCACGATTATATTGATATCATTTCACATTTGTAAAGCACCATGAGATGATGTGTCATGCACAAGAACCATAACTCTAGCTTGTATATTTTTGGAGTTATTTCCTGTTGATTATTTTCTTTACTCATATTACGTAAAATTTTGTATCTGCAATAGAAATCTGAGAGAAAATTTTATTAACTCATTACCAAAGGACGAAATTTTAGGTCTGTCCAAATCAAAAGCATTTGCAGACGACAAAATAAAAGTCACTGAAGATTTGAAATTTGTCCTGTGAAGGGCAACATTATGGGAAAAGGACAAAATTCTGGCCACCAGCATTTTCTCCTTTTCCCACAATGTTTTTCTTAAGACTTCTTTCTCAGGGTTGTCAAAAGTAGGGATTGTGTGGTAATGGATTAACTTTATCATGGATCGTATATCCTTCTGATGTCTGGGGGGAGACGGACATCTGTTTTTTTGTAGAAACACAAGTTTGAGGTTTTTTTTTTGTTTTGGTGAAGCTGTACTTGTATATATTGTCATTAATTTTATTGTCCACCATTGAAAGAGAAAAACTATTTTTTTTCTTGTTGACTTCGTCTTTTTTTTTTCAGGCAAATGGGAAATTTGGACAGTCATTATTGTAGTCTCTATATGTGTAGTCTCTATATGTGCAGTACTTGCAAGTATTCTACTGGCAGTTAGGGTATATTGCAAAAAAAGGAAGCAGAGTAGAAACTCGCCTAGTAAGTTAATTTTCTTCTTCCACGTGACCTTTTAACATTTTAACAAACAATAAAATATTAGACTTGGCCAAATTGAAAGCATTTGCAGACGACAATTGCGAAGGAGCTCGAAGGATGAAACTTGTCTCTGATAGGTAAGAAAACGTTGTGGGGGAAAAGAAGAAAATGCTGGTTACCAGCATTTTCTCCTTTTCCCCACAAAGTTTTCCAAAGGCTTCTTTCTCAGGGTCGTTAAAAGTCAGGATTGTGTGGTGAAGGGTTAATTAAACCTACCTTACTCATATAAGCTTTTGAACCCTTTACCTCACAATCACTAATTGTTTTCCTTATCCTGCTATGTAAATGATACAAAACTTGTAAGACTATAGTAAAAAGTAAAATTTGGCAAAAGATATATTTTAGGTAACAGTATCTCTGTATTGGACAGTGTAGATCCAAGATTAGACTGCATGTTCTTGTGCAGTCTGATCTTGGTGTACACAGTCTGCATTAGGTCACTGAGTCCAACAGCCTAGGGGTTAATGACGGTTGACCGTAAGAATAAAAGCTTTTTAACTCTTTACCAAACAACAAAATTTTAGAATGGTCCAAAATGAAAGCATTTGCAGATGAAAAAATAAAAGTGGCTGAGAATTTGAAATTTCTTTTGGGAAAGGAAGAAAACATTGTGGGAAAATTAGAAAACGCTGGTTACCAGCATTTTCTCCTTTTCTTACAATATTTTCAGACGATTTCTTTCTCAGGGTCGTTAAAAGTCTGGATTGTGTGGTAAAGACTTAAAACATTGTGGAAAAAGGACAAAATCATGATTACATGATGATTATATCTTGAATTTGAGAGAAAGAAGTACATGTGTACTTGGATTCCAGCAGTTATAATGACACTTAGAGAAGTAAACAGTGTGAGAAAGGTAGTCACTGCTCAATATGAGCAATGATTACATTATCATCTTGATTTCTTCTTAATGAAAATTAATTATTTTGTAACTTTATATATTTTTTTTTTCAAATTGATTGAGATATATATTTTATAATATAGGGATAGCATTGTAAGAAACAGTGTGACATTTAGGAAGTCATTGCTGTTATAAGCAATAATTACTCATCATACTGTATAATTTCAAATGAATGAATGATTGAATTTATTCATCTATCAACAAAATGGTGCATACAAAAGTAAGGAAAGAAAACAACATGACAAAAAAATTCATTGTTCTTATGAGTAATAGTTACTACCAGGATGTTTCCTTTTTAACTCTTTACGAAACGGTATGATTTAAGATTTGTTCAAAGGAGTTTAAAAAGTAACAATAAATAAGAACATATCTCAGTAAGAGGAGTTCTTTATCGTGCAGATTTCCTTTCAAGGAAAATTGTACTATATATAGATTTAAACAATGTGACAAAGAAAGTAATTTGGCCATGATTTAGTTCTTTAGCTCTTTACCAAACAGCACAGCATCAGTTTAATGGAAACAGTGCAAACAGATATTTCACCTATTTATTATTAAAAGTTCATCTTATTTGTTTCAACTCTCCACCAAACCACAAAATTTAGACTTGTACCCTTTGAAATCATTTGCAGACAAGTTGATGCTAATTCAAATGATGCACTTATCAAGTTTAGAAAACACTGAAGAGAAGGGAGATTTTTGTTTTCTCTTTTTCCCACAATGTTATCAAAAGGTTTTCTCTTTGGAAACTTCAGGTCTGTGGTACACAGTTAATCAAACATATTATCAAAGGTCAATAGATGGAATTATCCATAAAAGTTTAGAAAACAGTGAGGAGCCAGGAGAAAATGGTTTTATTAGCTCCACTGGCCGAAGGCCAGCGGGCTTAAGTCATGGCCCGTTGTCCGTCGTCCGTCCGTCCGTGCGTTAACTTTTTCTTTATACATCTTCTTCTCTGAAACTACCTATCCAATTTTGATGAAACTTCACAGAAATGATCCTGTCATGGTCCTCTTCAGAATTTCTTGAAATAATTTAATTCCTTCAAAAACTCTGGTTGCCATGACAACAAAACTGAAAAACTTTAAAAATCTTTGAAAATCTTCTTGTCAGAAACGGGGCCTGTGGCTACCAAATTTTGCATGTAGCTTTATCTAGTGGACCTCTACCAAGTCTCTTCAAATTATAGCCCTGGGGTCAAAATTGGCCCAGCCCCGGGGGTCACAAATTTTACATGGGCTTTTTTAGGGAGAACTTTAAAATTCCTCTTCTACCTAGGCATAGGGCCTAGGGCTACCAAATTTGGCATGTAGTTTTATCTAGTGGGCCTCTACCAACAGTGTCCAAATTATAGCCCTGGAGTCAAAATTGGCCCTGCCCCAGGGGTAACAAATTTTAATGGGCTTATATAGGGAGAACTTTAAAATTCTTCTTCCACCTAGCCATAGGGTCTAGGACTACCAAATTTGGCATGTAGCTCTATCTAGTGGACCTCTACTAAGGGTGTCCAAATTATAGCCCAGGGGTCAAATTTGGACCCGCCCCGGGGGGTAATAAATTTTACATGGGCTTATATACGAAAACTTTAATAATCTACTCGTACATAGCCATAAGCCCTAGGGCTACCAAATTTTGCATGTAGCTTTATCTTA
The DNA here is from genome assembly GCA_943736015.1 of Tridacna crocea. Lineage (NCBI taxonomy): Eukaryota > Metazoa > Mollusca > Bivalvia > Cardiida > Cardiidae > Tridacna > Tridacna crocea. The sequence continues at coordinate 49,064,126 of OX031063.1, forward strand.
TGGGCCTCTACCAAGAGGGCCCAAATTTTAACTTTAGGAGTCAAGTGTGACCCCACTCCAGGGCTCACAAGTTTTACATTGACTTTTATAGTGAAAACTTGATAAACCTGTCTCATGGGTCACATATTTTAGAGGGCCTTTTATTGCACAAACTTGTTTTACAGGGCTTTTTATTGGGCAAGATTGAAAAATCTTCTTGTTTATAAACACACATTCTAGTTCCATATTGTAGGGCTGGGGTCAAAATTGCCTCCATTCAGGGATCACAAGTTTAACATGGGCTTCAAAATATAGTCGCTTCAATTTAAACATTAATCAAGGGAAATAATTCTTTTTATGAAAGATAAAGTTTGGTACTATTTACCTCCCTTGATTATCAAACTGCTTTGATACATGATTGATGCTAGACATTAAGTTTTTTGATAGAAGATATTCTGTTTTCAAGGAGTGTGATTCATTTTAATGCTAATAGTTATGCTCACATGAGGTGAATAATAAATTCAGAGTAAGGTTTCTGTCATTTAGCTTATTTTTCCAAGGATTTTACCTTTCATGCCAATGAATTAATCTACTTGTATTGCCTGACAGTGTTCATTGTTTTTGAAGGCCCTCTTTTTCATGGTCATGAACACTTCAATTTGTGTGATAAAGGGTTAAAAAGCCAGTGGAGCGATACAGGGCCATCATGGCCCTCTTGTTTTCTTTTCCCATGATGTTTTCAAAAGGCTTTTAAGACAATTATAATTATCAGTGCCCCTCAGTAGGCCCCCTAATTCCCCTTCAAGTTCCTAGATAGGTGTTAATTTAATCTGGTAGGGGTTCAGAGAACACACCCTAAAAACCAGCAGAGCTTATGTCATGGTGTAGTTTCTATGGTCTGTCAGTTTGCCTATCTGTCCATTAGACTTTTTATTGTTAACCCATTACCAAACAACAATATTTTAGACTGGTCCAAATTGAAAGCATTTGCAGACGACAAAATAAAAGTGACTGAAAATTTGGAATTTGTTTTGTGAAGGGTAGAAAACACTGTGGGAAAAGGAGAAAATGCTGGTTACCAGCATTTTCTCCTTTTCCCGCAATGTTTTCTAAAGGTTTCTTCCTCAGGGGCATCAAAAGTAGGGATTGTGTGGTAATGGGTTAAAGTCTGCATTTGTTGTCAGATTTAAGTGAAACTCTCACAGTTTGATTATCTCATTAATAGCTTGAACCATATTGATTTTGAAAAAAAAAATTTGACCTTTAGTATGAGAAAAAGTAGCCATTTAAAGTTTAAAATTTCCATTTCTTGTTTACCCAAAAAAGTCAGCATTAGTTGTCCAATTTTTTAGCTCACCTGAGCACGAAGTGCTCATGGTGAGCTATTGTGATCGTGCTGTGTCCGTCGTGCGTCGTGCGTCGTCCGTCGTCAACTTTTTACCTTGTGTACGCTCTAGAGGCCACAGTTTTGGTCGGATACTCATGAAAGTTGGTCAGGATGTTTGTCTCGATGAAATCTCGGACGAGTTCGAAAATGGGTCATGTGGGGTCAAAAACTAGGTCACTAGGTCAAATCTTAGAAAAACCTTGTGTACGCTGTAGAGGCCGCATTTTGAGTCAGATACTCATGAAAGTTGGTCAGGATGTTTGTCTCGATGATATCTCGGACGAGTTCGAAAATGGGTCACGTGGGGTCAAAAACTAGTACACCATGTCAAATCTTAGAAAAACCTTGTGTACGCTCTAGAGGCCACATTTTCAGTGGGATACTCATGAACGTTGGTCAGGATATTTGTCTGGATGATATCTCGGACGAGTTCGAAAGTGGGTCACGTGGGGTCAAAAACTAGGTCACCAGGTCAAATCTTAGAAAAACCTTGTGTACGCTGTAGAGGCCACATTTTCAGTGGGATACTCATGAACGTTGGTCAGGATGTTTGTCTGGATAACATCTTGGACAAGTTTGAAAGTGGGTCACGTGGGGTCAAAAACTAGGTCACCAGGTCAAATCTTAGAAAAACCTTGTGTACGCTGTAGAGGCCACATTTTCAGCCAGATACTCATGAAAGTTGGTCAGGATGTTTGTCTGGATAATATCTCGGACAAGTTCGAAAGTGGGTCACATGGGGTCAAAAACTAGGTCACCAGGTCAAATCTTAGAAAAACCTTTTGTACGCTCTAGAGGCCACATTTTCAGTCGGATACTCATGAAAGTTGGTCAGGATGTTTGTTTGGATGATATCTCGGACAAGTTCGAAAGTGGGTCATGTAGGGTCAAAAACTAGGTCACTAGGTCAAATCTTAGAAAAACCTTGTGTACGCTCTAGAGGCCACATTTTCAGTCGGATACTCATGAAAGTTGGTCAGGATGTTTGTCTGGATGATATCTCGGACAAGTTCGAAAGTGGGTCACGTGGGGTCAAAAACTAGGTCACCAGGTCAAATCTTAGAAAAACCTTTTGTAGGCTCTAGAGGCCACATTTTCAGTCCGAAACTCTTGTAAGTTGGTCAGAATGTTTGTCTTGATGATATCTCAGACAGGTTTGACAATTGGCCATTGGGGGTTAAAAACGAGGTCACCAGGTCAAATCTTAGAAAAACCATGTATATGCTCTGGATGCCACATTTTCAGTCCAACACTCTTGAAAATTAGTCAGAATGTTTGCCTTTATAATATCTTGGATGAGTTTGAAAATGGGTCATGTTGGGTCAAAAACTGGGTCAATAGGTCAAATGTTTTAAACACCTTTTGTAAGCTCTGGAGGACACATTTTCAGTCTGATACTCCTAAAACTTGTTCATAATATTTGTCCTGGTGATACCTTGAATGAGTTTGAAAATGGGTCATGTGGAGTCAAAAACTAGATCAATGAGTCAAATATTAGAAAAACCTTGTGTACACTCCAGAGGCTACATTTTCTGCCTGATACTCTTCAGACTTGGTCAGAATATTTGTTTTGGTGATGTCTCAAAAGAGTTTGATAATGGGTATTTGTCGGGTCCAGAATGTTTGTCTTATTGATATTTCAAAAGTGTTTGATGATGGGTAATGTCTGATAAAAAACTAGGTCACTGGGAAACTAGATGGTGCATGTTTGGTCAATAAACTCAGGTGAGCGATTTCAGGGCCATCATGGCCCTCTTGTATGAAACTTGCAAAGTTTGTTTATGTCATCAATAATTTGAAGCCTTTTGATTTTGGAAAAATTCTGTCAATCCGTATGGAAAAAGAAGCCATTTGAAGTGTAAAATTTCCATTTATTGCTTACTTGATTAAGTCAGTATTTATGGCCAGATTTTCATGAAACTTAGAAAGTTGCTTTGTATCATCAAAAGCTAGAGCCCTATTGATTTTGAAAAAAAAAAAAGTCTGACTAACAGTATGAGAAAAGCAGCCTCTTAACATTTGAAATTTTCATTTTGTGTATAGGCAATGTAGTCAGCATTTTTGATCCAGTTCTTTTGAAACTTGTTCAAAACTGATAGTGAGCTGAAATTTTGTCGTTTGTTTGATGAAGTTCCTTTCTTTTTTTTTTTGACAGATGCCAGCGATGACTCAAAGAGAGAAACTGAGAATGAAATATCCTTGCAAAATTTTAGGAGCTCTATTGGGACTTGTTCCCTCAATAGCGGTAAATACTTTTATTCTTTAATCCCTCTACCACTCAGTCCCAAGAAGCCTTTTGAAAACATTGTGGAAAAAGAAGAAAATGCTGGTGACCAGCATTTTCTCCAGTTCCCTCAATGTTTTTAATCTATGATAGACAATTATAATTAAATTAGCGACAATTAATTTCTCACATTCAGCATGATTAAACCTTTTCCACACAATCCTGACTTCTATCACCCTTGAGAAAGATGACTTTTAAAAACATTTTGGTCACCAGCATTTTTTCCTTTTCCCACTATGTTTCCTACTCTATTAAAGACAAGTTTCATACTTTAAGCCACACTTAATTTGTTTCGCATCTGCTATAGGTTTAGACTTGCTTAAAATTTTGTCTTGTAGTAAAGACTTGAGACCGGTTAGTTTTCAGGAGGTGAAAAATTAGCCTGTAAAGGGTTATTACTATAGACCAATCCATTGGTTATCTTAGAGATTAAATAGCCAAAAGTTTCTGAATTGTTTCAATTTCTAGGATTCTACACTGCTAACTTACAACTTTTCTGAGAAACTATAAAGAAACAACCATGAGTAACCTCTAGAGTGAAAGTATTACTTTTGTAACCAGGGTCATTCACCAACTATTCTTATTCTCCAAGGTTTTCTAAATTTGTAAGTAACACACTTTCTGATTGGCTAAACCAGATGGTTTAGCCAATTAGAAGTTGTGTTACTTACAAATGCAAAAAAATTCTGGAGAATAAGACAAAGAACATTTTTAAGAATGGTTGGTGAATATGGGCCCAGTTTAGATCAAACAGAACACCAAGTACCGTGGCAGAAAATTTTCATTGTTATTCTTGTTCTGCTTTGCCCCACTTTGCTTGCATGTTCTGGAAGAAAGCAACCTTGATGTTGCATAAATGGAGTTACTTTTTATATTATGAATATTAAGCGCTTTAAAAATTGTCTTGCACAATGAAAAAAGTGTGTAAGAAAAGTTCATATCTCTCATACTAATGCAAAATGTATAAGTGTGAAAACTTCCAGAGTTTTCGAGTACAAGCTTACAAATTTAGTCCTAAACAGAAACTTTGTAATTATTTGGTATCCTATACTATAATCTTTTTCATAATACATTAGAAAATTCTTGCTTTTTATGGTTTCAGGAAATGAAAAAGATAACGAATCAACCAGATTACTGACCACTGAGTTGGACAATGAGAATTCTGAGGCAGGAAATCGGCTACCTGAGTCAGGGGATTCAGGTCTTGGAAATGAAGGTCAGGAGTCTGGGAGCCCTAGTGGTTCTAACAAGTTGGGCACATCTGACAAGTCTGTTGGAACAGATGGTTCATCAAACAAAGAAGATAATAAAGGTCAGTATTTTACATGTCCAATATACATGTTGCTTTTTGTAGACATTGTAGATAAAGACCTGAGCCCGTATTCACCAACCATTCTTAAGAACGTTCTTTGTCTTATTCTCCAGAATTTTCTGCATTTGTAAGTAACATAAAATCTGATTGGCTAAACCATTCGGTTTAGCCAATCCGAAGTTGTGTTACTTACAAATGTTGGAAACCTTGGAGAATAAGAGTGAGAATATTCTCAAGAATGGTTGGTGAATACGGGCCCAGACTTCGGAGAATATGGAATCTGATATTTGTTCCATCTTGTATGATTTTTTTGTGAAAAGTTCTGTCTTGATTCTTAAAACAACAATTTCAGGGTATTCTTTTTGACACTGATAATGTTAATTTATTTATCTTTAGCTCGGTTGTTTCTGTAGAAAATGGTGAGGTATTGCCAAAAGTGGCAGCGTCTGATAATACAAAAATGTTCACTTTTTGCAATATCTTTGTTATTATAATGAAGTGGAGGGGGATATTGCGGTCTGATCATGGATCTGCATGGTCCGATTTGGAGAAGTTATTTCCGAAAACATAGCCTTCAGTGGCTATATTTTGGTTTTTACCATCAAATTGAGGGTTCCATTTTAATTATTCAGCAGGATAAGAGTTAAACTGTTTGCACATGGACTGATCAATTATTCATTTACTATATATTCTTTTTCACGGATCTGATATATACTTTTGAAGAAGTTGCGACTCTTATCCTGCGTTTTCTACTTTTTCCACAATGTTTTTCTATTTTATCAGGGAGCATAGATCATATATATATGTGTTATATAGAATCCCTGGTCTTATTAGAGAAAAAATAGCATGGTTTGAGAGATTTACTGAAGACAATGCGGGAAAGAGAGAAAATACTCTTATCGGGCGTTTTCTCCTTTTCCCACAATGTTGCTTCTTAAACCTACTAGAGACAAATTTGTAGATTGTATTGTTTGACCGTTATCACTGCATTATTCTATCCTATTCAAGGACCTAAAATATAGTTTTAAGGAAGTTCGGGGAAAGAGAGAAGATACTCGTGTCAATGTTTTGTTTTCCTTTTCCTTTTCTTACAACGTCTGTTTTTTAAAACTTGGTAGAGACAAATTGCATTACTTGTATATTTTATTGAATGAATGGTTAGACTCTAGATAACCATTATCACGGTCACGAGAAGTATTTTTAAGGACATTGCAAAAGAAGAGGGGAGACTCTTATCAAACGTTTCCTCCTTTCTTTGCAATGTTGATAATATAAGCTTAGTAGAAACAAATTTAACAATTTGAATATTGTATTTATTAGATAATGTTTCTTATGGACCTCTTTAACAAAAATAATCATATTTTGAATTTGTCCGAATGTAAGCTTTTGCAGACGACAACATAAAGGTGAGACGACAATTGAAATTTGATTTGGAAGGTGCGGAGAACATTGTGGAGGGGGTGGAAAATGCTGGTTGCCAGCATGTCTACTTTTCCCATTATGTTTTCATAATGCGTTTTTATTTTTCCTTTTCAACTATTCAAAAATGAAATGTTTCTGATCTTTGTGAAAAAACGTGATTAAAATAGTATCTGTTATCGCAATATTCACCTTCACTTTTCCCGAAATGTTTTCAATTTGGTATCATTTGCTCAACATACATGTATCAAAAGTTTTCTGATGTGTGAGAAGGGGAAACCATCATCTGTTAACCATGACGCTGCTTAGTGCGACTCACTGACCTTTTGCGGACAGTGTAGATCATGATCAGTCTGCACATAATTTGCGGTCTGATCATGGATCTGCATGGTCCGATTTGGAGAAGTTATTTCCGAAAACATAGCCTTCAGTGGCTATATTTTGGTTTTTACCATCAAATTGAGGGTTCCATTTTAATTATTCAGCAGGATAAGAGTTAAACTGTTTGCACATGGACTGATCAATTATTCATTTACTATATATTCTTTTTCACGGATCTGATATATACTTTTGAAGAAGTTGCAACTCTTATCCTGCGTTTTCTACTTTTTCCACAATGTTTTTCTATTTTATCAGGGAGCATAGATCATATATATATGTGTTATATAGAATCCCTGGTCTTATTAGAGAAAAAATAGCATGGTTTGAGAGATTTACTGAAGACAATGCGGGAAAGAGAGAAAATACTCTTATCGGGCGTTTTCTCCTTTTCCCACAATGTTGCTTCTTAAACCTACTAGAGACAAATTTGTAGATTGTATTGTTTGACCGTTATCACTGCATTATTCTATCCTATTCAAGGACCTAAAATATAGTTTTAAGGAAGTTCGGGGAAAGAGAGAAGATACTCGTGTCAATGTTTTGTTTTCTTTTTCCTTTTCTTACAACGTCTGTTTTTTAAAACTTGGTAGAGACAAATTGCATTACTTGTATATTTTATTGAATGAATGGTTAGACTCTAGATAACCATTATCACGGTCACAAGAAGTATTTTTAAGAACATTGCAAAATAGAGAGGGGATACTCTTAGCAAGCGTTTCCTCCTTTCTTTGCAATGTTGATAATATAAACTTAGTAGAAACAAATTTAACAATTTGAATATTGTATTTATTAGATAATGCTTTTTATGAACCTCTTTAACAGAAATATTTTGAATTTGTCCGAATGAAAGCATTCGCAGACGACAACATAAAGGCGAGTCGACATTTAAATTTGATTTGGAAAGCGTGCGGGACATTGTGGAGGGGGTGGAAAATGCTGGTTGCCAGCATTTCTACTTTTTCCATTGTGTTTTCATAATGCTTTTTTTTTTTTTCCCGGGGTCGTTGGAGGTAGGGATTGGGTTGTAAATAGTTAAGTCAATTGTTACCCTCTGTACTAGACAATTGATAACTATGATTGTTAAACAAAAGAACAGTAACTACAATGAATAAATAGTTAATCCGCCACTGAGAAAAAAGTGAAAACTTTCCTTAGTGATCCTCACTCTAGTTTTACAGTTAACATTTTTGACTCATTGTCACACAAGCTCGACTTTTATCGACCCCGGGAGGGAAAGCTTTTGAAGGCATTATTTTCTACCCTTTAAAAGTTTAAAATCATTACTCGGGCACAATTTGGGTTGTCGCCTGCAACTGCTTTCAATTTGAAACAGTCTAAGATTTTTTCGTTTGGTAGATGGTTTCATTAAGTCCATTATAGAATCTATTAAGAGAATTCTGTCCGAAGTGCTTATTACGTGCTGATGTTCAATTAGATACATGGTCAGATTGATGTTAGATGTATTAGGACAGAGACCCTGTGGATTTTGTGTTTGTATAAATTTTTCACACTTTTTCTACATTTCTGTGTTACTGATGCTTAAAGGACAACCAGAATAGTGCACTGTGGCGTCCCAGGGGTAACCTGAAGGACAAGCAGTAATGCATACCGTGGCGTCCTAGGCATTCTTATTATCTATTCTATAAATCTATTAGAAACAATTTCTATAAACTCTATTGATTGACCCGTTACCACTGTACTATACAATCCTTTTCAAAGACAAAAAAAAAAAGACCGAAAAGAAATATAGTTTTATGGAATTTCAGGGAAAGAATATTCGTGTCAGTGTTTTTTACTTTTCCTTTTCCAACAACGTGGTCCTTTTTAAAACTTGGTAGAGACAAATTGCATTATTTGCATATTTTATTGAAAAATATTGTCACACTCTAGACAATCATCATCACGGTAACGAGAAGTATTTTTAAGGATATTGCATAAAAGAGAGGGGATACTCTTATCGAGCATTTCCTCCTTTCTTGGCAATGTTGACAATATAAACTTATCAGAAATAAATTTAACAATTTGAATATTGTATTCAAATTTTTATGCCAGTAGCAGATAATCTTTTTAATGGACCTCTTTAGATGTGAAAGAAAACCCTTATGAGTAATTGTACGTATGAAAATTAGGGAATGTTCATGTAGATCGAGTTGTGTAATGTATTATTTGCATTCTTCTCTCATCAAATGTTTTTTTCATATTTAGTTATCGCATTTAGTTCATTTTTATCACATATGCATCAGTGCGTTTATATAAAGAGTGGATTTTTATCTCATATGATAATTGATTTTCTAAGAAAATATGTCCTGAAAATTTCAGTTAATGGATAAGTTGAAAATTTGTTCATACAATTGCAGAGGTCTCAATAATGCCAAGAAGCGACAAGATCTGTTTAACCTTTTTAAGGAAAAAGATACTGATATTTTATGTTTACAAGAAACACATTTTACAAACCAAATAGAAAAAACTGTTTATTCCGAGTGGGATGGAAATTGCTACTTCAGCCATGGTACTTCAAATTCAAAAGGTGTCGCTATCCTTTTTAAAAAGCATCTAGATACAGTCCGCTCCACATATTACGAGATCGGTTTCAACGAGATACTGCTTATAACGTAAGTGTTGCTGAGTCCCGGCAGAATCCTTTCTTTTTTTCTTTTATTTTATACCGCGTAGAAAGAGATCGGTTACGGCGAGATATCGGCTACAACGTAAAAATAGTCAAAGCCCCCAACGTAAATTTCCCACCTTACAACGAGGTCCATTGATAAAATACGTCATCTGCATTAGTTTGTCACCATGCAAGGCAATTATCGGATAATTATCGGATTAACTTTCTAACATTAAACTATTGTCGCATTTTGGGTATGTTTTCGCCACGGGCTAAATTAAATGTTATCACACATTTTTTTAGCAGTTTATACATGTAGCTTATGACTGACCAGTTCTGATGGATGAAATGAAAACTTTACGCCGGTTCTTTGAGCGCGAGTCGGACATTGATCAGAGCACATTTTCAAACTTAGCGAGTATTGAACAATTACTTGAGAATAAAATCAAAAACAAAAAAGGCTATCTAACATAACAGCATTCTTCAAATAAATGCATATTTAATTTTTAAAATGCTAACATTCGTGTAAATATCTCGCAAAACATATAATACATTGTACAGTAAATCGACAGAGTTCTCTGTCTTTGTATACTCTTCAGAAAGAAGGTAATTAGCTACTTCCGGTGTAATCGAAAGTAAACAGTATGAAAGTCTGTATCCTTACGTATCTTTATGATGTTTGATTTCCGATTTGGTTATAACGAGACCCGGTTACAACGAGATAATACTTCTTGTCCCCGCGATCTCGCTGTATCCGGAGTGCACTGTATTAAAGTTCTAAGTTTCAAAAAAGATGGAAATGGAAATTACTTAATAATGGAATTAAGCTTTTGTGATATTAATTTTATTCTTACAACACTGTATGCACCTAACAATGACAACCCAAGTTTTTTCGTAAATATTTTCGATGAACTGGATTCCTTTGCGAACAATGAAAACTTGATTATATGTGGAGATTTTAACCTTGTCATTAATTCAGCTTTAGATTATGAAAATTATAGATACAGTGATCACAACAAAAAAGCAAGGAAAATTGTCCAAAAATACATTGATGATAGAAATCTTGTGGATCCCTTCAGGGAATTACATGGCAACACACGAAAATATACTTGGAAACGTTTTAATCCTTTACAAAAAGGACGACTCGACTTTTATTTGCTTTCAAAAGAACTTCAACCATTTTTAAGGAATTGCGATATTGATGTTAGTTATAAATCTGACCATTCAATTATTTTGATTGCACTACAATTTAATGAAATTAAACACGGAAAAGGCCTTTGGAAATTCAATAATTCCTTGCTGCATGATATTGATTACATTAATTGTATTAATAAAAAAATTGACGAGATATTACTACAATATTGTTTACCTGTTTATGACCATGATTATGTAATAAATATGGATAAATCACAAGTACAATTAGTTATCAATGATCAGCTATTTTTAGAAACCCTATTGATGGAAATACGTGGAAAAACAATCTCCTTTGCTAGTCATAAAAGTAAAGTAAGATCAGATAGCGAGAAACTACTTTTGGCCGAAATTTTGCAATTAGAACAATCTCTAGATGAAAACAACAAAGAAAAATTATTTAAACTTCAGGATGAATTAGAAAAAATAAGAAATGAAAAGCTTAAAGGGTATTTTGTAAGATCATGCTCAAAATGGATAGATGAAGGCGAAAAAGTCACCAGGTATTTTTGCAATCTTGAAAAACAACACATTTCAGCAAAATCAATAAGCTTGATCGAAAAACAAAATGGAGAAACAATCAGTAATCAAGAGGAAATCTTGAATGAGACAAAATTATTTTATGAAAACTTATATAAAGAACAAGAAAACCGAGATGATTTTAGTATATCTGATTTTTTACTTAATTGTACAGTAAATAAGTTAGATTATGTCGATTCAAAAAGTCTAGAAGGTCTTTTAAATTACCAAGAGGTATCAATGACTTTAAATCAAATGTCAAATGACAAAAGCCCAGGCCCTGATGGCTTCTCAGCAAACTTCTTTAAGGTCTTTTGGCCCAAGATCGGGCATTTTGTCGTTAGATCCCTAAATTACGCTCTATTAAACGGCTCTTTTTCTACCTCTATAAAATCGGGAATCATAACATGCATCCCGAAAGACAATAAACCGAAAAAGTTCTTAAAAAATTGGAGACCGATAACCTTATTAAATGTTTTATATAAAATAGCGTCTGGAACAATAGCAAATAGATTAAAAACCGTATTAGACCAATTAATTTCAAGTGACCAAACAGGTTTCCTTAAGAATCGCTTTATAGGAGAAAATACCCGTTTAATCTATGACATCATGAAATATTGTGAAGACAATAACACACCTGGCCTATTAATGCTACTAGATTTTGAAAAAGCCTTTGACTCGTTATCGTTTGACTTTATCTTAAAAACATTTGACTTTTTTGGGTTTGGTCCCACACTCAAAAAATGGATAAAATTATTTTTGTATAATACACAAGTAAGCGTGCAATTAAATGGTTTTCTATCAGATGCCTTTACGGTAAAGAGGGGCTGTCGTCAGGGAGACCCTATTTCTTCATATATATTCATCCTATGCTCTGAAATTTTAAGCATTAAAATTAGACAAAATAAAAATATTAAAGGTATAAGGGTGAAAGACACTGAATATCTCATAAGCCAATTCGCTGATGACACTACATTATTACTAGACGGCTCGGAAAAATCTTTAAATAGTGTTTTAGAAATACTTGACAAGTTCTATGCAATCTCTGGGTTAAAGTGCAATTTTGATAAAACAAAACTGATTTGGATAGGGTCACGTAAATATAGCGCATATTCGATAAAAACTAAATGGAAATTAAACTGGGGTGAAACTCAATTTGTGCTTCTTGGATTAACTTCATAAGATGATAGATTTAAATTATGAACCCAAAACTTAAAACTATTTCAAAATGCATATCCTACTGGAAAAGAAGAAAGCTTACACCTATTGGTAGAATAACTGTGGTAAAATCACTCTTTGTTCCACTTTTAACGCATTTATTTATAAGTCTCCCTTCTCCGACAACAGATTTCATAAAACGTTTAAATGATTTGCTATACAACTTTGTATGGGATGGAAGGGCAAAAATTAAAAAAAATGTTTTTATAAAAAACTATGAAGAAGGTGGTATGAAAATGATAGATATCAAAAGCTTTAACGTTAGCATGAAATTAAAATGGTTCAAAAACCTAATAAATTGTAAACCTAATAAATGCTATCAGCTAGTATATGACATGATGGACGTAAGAAAAATAATAAATTTAGGAAAAGCCTATTGCGAACTCATCTCGAAAGTGATAAAAAACGATTTCTGGAGAGACGTACTTAAATCATACATAGAATATATAACAAAAATAAAAATTGATTCTTGGGACTTGATATTAAATATGCCCTTATTCTACAACGAAAATTTTACAATCGACTCAAAAGTCATCTACATCAAAGATTTATATGAAAGAGGATTTAGAAATGTCCGGGATTTAATGGATAACAATGGGAAATTTATTGGTTTAGAATCTATAGAGATTATTTTAGGTAAAAATATTAATTATTTGAGGTATTATGGTCTGATAAACAGTATCCAAAATTTTTCAAGAAAGGTTGATACTAATAGAGATAAAAAATTGATTCTAAACTATGCCAATCCTTGCATTAATAGTTACTTAAATGAAATTTTGATAAATAAGAAACCTAACAAAATAATATATAAAGCACTTATTGAAAACAATGAAATCCCTACTAGCCAAAAGAAATGGGAGTCCAAGCTCCCTACTCATATCTTTGACTGGAAATACATTTATAATAATATTTTTAAAAATACAAACGATTCGTATACTCAATGGATGCAAAAAAAGATAGTTCATAGATTTTTCCCCACTAATGTCCTATTACACAAAATGAACATTGCCCCAAATAATCTATGCTGTTTTTGCAATACCAGTGAAGAAAGTTTGCTCCATGTATTTTACGAATGTGAAAAGGTGAAAACCATTATTCAATATTTAGAATCAAAAATAAGAGAAGTAGACCCATTAAAACACAGGCTTATAACTAATTTCAACGTTCTAATAGGTACATTCAATAATGATGACAAATTATACACACTCTTTCTGTATGTCAAAAGATATATCGCTTCTTGTAAATCTAAATCTAAAATCCCAACAATTTATGGCTTTCAAAATAATTTATCTTTGGCTTGGACCATTTACAAAGACACAAAATCCTCTGATTCTGATTTAGAAAGATGGTCATTTGTAAGACATATTATTCAAAACCACTCTTAATATAAAATGTATTGATATATATTCCATTTTTTGCTATTATGTGATAAGTTATTCCTGTTTTTCACCTTTTTTATTTTTTTTCACTTTTTGTTTTTGTTTTTCTCTCACTAGTTTTGTATAACTTTATTAGTCTATTCTAATTATTCGTTGATCCAGATTCGGTGAACTGAATAGGTCGTTGTTTGACACTTTCCCATTCTACTCTATTTAACACAATGGGAAAAAAAGGAGAAAATGATAAAATGTAAAAAGAAAAACATTGTAGTAAGGGGTGAAAGAGCTCATAAAGATAAATTTCACACTTTTCCGTACTTTTTTTCCCATAAAACCAATAACTTATAATCAAATTTCAGCTAGTTCAGAATTGTCGTCTGCAAGTTCTTTCAGTTTAAAATTGTTTCAAAATAGTATGTTAAAAATTATTGTCAACTTATGATTTAGGCTGTATATAAAATTGAACAACAAAACCTTATCTGGATCTCTGAACAGTTCATGTATTTGATTAATTCTTATCTTGCAATTTAAATGATTGTTGTAAGGATAGAGGAGGATGGCCACGACCTCCTCTATCCAATATACGTGGCTAATAAAGTTATTTAAAAAAAAAAAAAAAAGTGGAGGGGGATATACTGGAATTGCCATGGCTGTCTGTCAGTCTGTCTTTCAGTAGACACAAATTTGTCCAGAGCAATACTACAACAGTTTTTCATGTACTGAACTCCAATTTACACACAGGGTTCCTATATAAATGAAGTTGTGCATGTGCAATTTTCATGCTGCGATTTATTGTGGAATTATCTCTTCTTGACCTTTTTTTAGCTCTTACTTTTGTACTAAACCATTCTGCATTCTGTGACAAAGACTTGTTCTTGTGACAAAGAGCGGGTGGGGGGTACAATCAAGGTTAGTGATAGATTTAGTTAGTTATGATATTTACTGCAAAATCGGAAAAGTGGATGAGAAAAGCAGATAGTCATCAATTTCTATACGCCCGTCGAAGACAGGACGTATTACGAGATCACCCGTGGCGGGCGGGCGTCCGGGCAGGCGGGCGGGCGGCGTCGAGTTCTTTGTCCGGAGCATATCTCCGAAACTATACTAGCTAGGGTTATGAAGTTTCATGGGTGGATACAGCTCATTAAGGGGGAGTGCAGTGCTCACTTAATTTTTGAGATATTGCCCTTTGTTGTTTTTCATACTTGAATTTTGTCCAGAGCATATCTCCAAAACTATTCTAGCTAGGGTTATGAAATTTCATGGGTGGATAGATCTCATCAAGGGGGAGAACAGTGCACAGGAATCATAACTCTTGCTCGCTTAATTTTTGAGTTAGTGCCCTTTGTCGTTTTTCATACTTGAATTTTGTCCGGTGCATGCCCCAGTTTTACAACTTGGGATAAGACGGGCGTATCTTGCGACAATTTGCCGCTCTTGTTTTTTTTCCATGATTATGCCCGTTTTTTAAATAGAAGTGTTACGGATAATCTAGCAACTGCAGCAGAGCTTTTGGAACCACATTGGTTGCCATTGTTTCACTCTAGATCAGTAGATAAAGAGGATATTTGTTTTTAATGGTGAAAGATCGAAATTTATATCATTGAGTGAACATAATTGGTAATATTTTCATGAGTGGCATCATTATTGATGATGCTCACTCGATAAAATAAATTTTGATCTGTCACCTTTAAAAAAAACAACAAATATTCTATTTATTTCATGCTTTTAACTTGTTCTTGGGGAAACTTAATAATAATCCAGTACACTCTTTTCGGTTATTCCTTGTGGCATACCCCCCTCCATATAGCAGTGCATTACAACATTGTCAAATGTGAGAAATGTTAGGTGAATTATATCAAACAGAGCTCCAGATAAGAGGGAGTGATGGTATTCTCAATCCATTATTTCTCTTCCAAACCCTATGTTGTGGGTACTCATTACAATCGTCTCGATGAGACGATTCTAATGAGTACCTATAACACAGGGTTTATTGAACAATAACTAATATTTTCAATTTTGAAATCAAAATCACTTCCTCTATCTGGAATTCTGATAATATTTCCATCTGGTTGTGAGCATGTGCATTTTTGCCCAGATAACAAGTGTATTGAAAAACAACTGTTTCCATCTTCAATTGTAGATTAACAATATAAAAGGTGGAATTTTCACTGGTGGTAACTATGAAATATCGAAAAATACTTCACCGATATTTCTCGATAACTAACCGTAAAGCATGTTATAATAGCTTAATCTTCATACGGTAACCAGCATTTTCTCATTTTCCCGTGATGTTTTCTTCCCTTCCTAAAACAAAAATTCAATTCTTTAGTCACATTCATTTTGTCGGCTTCAAATGCTTTCGATTTGGACCAGTCTAAAATTTTGTTGTTTGGTAAAGAGTTAACATTTTACCATACAATCCAAAATATTGAGGACCCTGTGAAAAAAAAAGGAGTTTTGAAAACACTGTGGGAAAAAGGAAAAAATGCTGGTCAGATGTATTTCCTGATTTACCACAATGTTTTTTTTTATCCTTTCATAGAAAAATTTTACCATTTGATTTATCTTTAACTTGTCATTTGCAAATGCTTTTAACCCTTTCCCAAACAAGCCCTGGTTTGTACGTGTCTGCAGTAAAAGTCTTTTGAAAACACTGTAGGAAAAGGAGAAATTGCTCATATTGAGAAATTTCTCCTTTTCCCACAGTGTTTTCTACCCTTTTTGAGAACTTCTCTGCCATTTTGTCGTCTGCAAACTCTTTCAGTTTGAAAGAGTCCTAAATTTGTCGTTTGGGAAAGGGTTAACCCTTTACCAGACGACAAAATTTAAGCCTTGTCCAAATTGAAAGCATTTGTCAAAGACAATTTCAGTGTGGCTCAAACTGTACAATAATTTTTTGATGGAGTAGAAAACATTTTGGAAAAAGGAGAAAATGCTGGTAACCAGTTTTTAAAATGCCTCTTTCCCAGGGTCGTTAAAAGTAATCATTGTGTGGTAAAGGTTTAATTTGGACCAGCGTAGAATATTGTGGTACAGTAAAGAGATTATACATAGGATTCTAAGGTAAATGGTTAAAAAGTTTCCGATGAGCAATTAACCCTTTAGCAAACAACAAAATTTTGGACCAGACCAAATTGAAAGCATTTGGAGACGATAAAGTAAATGTGACTGAAAGATGGAAGTTTGCTTTGGGAAGGGCAGAAAACATTGTGGAAAAAGGAGAAAATGCTGGTTACCAGCATGTTCTCCTATTACCACAATGTTTTCTAAAGGCTTCTCTTTTAGGGTCGTTAAAAGTCAGGACTGTGTGGTAAAAGTTAAAGACCAAAAAGTCCACTTATACTTGCAGATCAACCCTTTGTTAGAGTGTTTGTTCCTTATTCAAGAACATCTGAAAGTGGAATCAACAACATTCGTTTGCAGGAAAACAGCTATAGTGCCCCCAAAGGTAAACCAGTCTTATAAAAGTTTTATTACTCTTGGAGTCTCATCTCAGAGGTTAATTTTTAGGACCAGTAAACAAAGTGAACCATTACAAATGATCTAAAACATGAGTGGATTTCTGGGGAAAAGGTATATAGTATATTTTATGTGTCTATTTTTAGAAATTTTATGGGTAAAGAAATGTCATAATTTATGCTGGGGGGAATTATTTCCCTGCCACAGTGAATATTTTTCTTCTGCCGAAAATCTGGAACTACTTTTTTTTAAAATATCGGTTATTCAGTTAATTGACTTTAGCTCACTTTTAAAAGTGGCATTCGTTGACAAAATAACCAGAGGAAATATAATAAATAATTTATTTCATCAGTTTGTGGTTAAGGTAAGACTTGTTCAATGTACTTCCGGTGAAAATTCTAATTGTTTGATACATAAGGATAAATAAGGATTTATGCAGAAATAATATTTTTGCACATTTCTAATGAATCAGAAATTCAGTTTATGTCTATCTTGAAATTATTTTTTGATACTTTTGTTATTTTTTGAAAAGGGAGGTAATTATCATCTCTTTTTGAATTGAGAATAAAGCGGTTTTAGATTTATAAATGATAATTCAAAGAAGGAAAAAATGGAAAGGTGAAAGTTGTTCAATAATACTCATTTTAATTATAGCTAATTTTGCAGGATGATATTTTAGTGGAAATAGCTGTTTTCCATTACACAGGTCTTACCTTAATATGGGAAATATTTGCTTCACAAGGGAAAGGTCCTCAAAAATAACTTGTGCCTTAGGGCACCTGTTATTTTCTCATACATTTCCCTTTTTCGGCAAATATTTCCCAAAATTAAGCACAAGTTGATGAAATAAATTCTGTTTAATGAATCCCCCATCTTCACTGTGCTTTGCAAGTTTAAAAATAAACTGGGATATAATAATTATCTTAAAATTATTTTACATCCCTTTCGTCTTCCAGTTGTGTAAATTATGAGGTAGATTGTTACTTTGATGTGCAGAAAATCAACTTCTTGCAAAAAAAATACATACCCAGGCCAGCCTGCCACATTTTCAGTGTGAGGCTCATGAAACTTGGTCAGCGTGTATATCCTGATGATAAGACAAAAGTTCAACATTTGTTCTAAAAATAGGTCACTGGGACAAATGTTAGAAATGCCTCGTGTTATCTCTAGAGGCCACTTTTTCTGTGTGAGACCTGTTAAATTAGATCAGAATCTTTGTCTCTAAAATGGCTTTAAAATGTTTGAAGTGAGTCAGGTTTGATCTTAAATTAGGTCACTTCTTTATTTCATATAATGGATTTTTGTCCTGAGCATCACTTCTGAGGGTCCTGTGTGGCTCAGTGGTAAAGCATAGGACTTGTGACCTGGAGGTCCCAGGTTCGAGCCTCGCTGGTTCCACTGGGTCTTTTTCACAGGAGTGTCCTTGGGCAAGACACTTCAGAGCCTAGCCTAGTACTGGTGAAACCCAGGAAACATGAATATATGAACTGTCGCCGTGATATGACTGAAATACTGTTGAAAGCGGCGTAAAACACCATTCAAACAAACAAGCATCACTTCTTAAGTATTAGAGCTTTTGGCTTCGAACTTCTTAATGCAGATAAATCACATCAACAGTGTTCCCACTCATGCAAATTGTTGTGTAAATCATGGTATAGAATTGAAATTCACAAAACAAGTTTTGGTTACTCGCGAGACCTGGCGTAATAAAAAAAAAAGTTAAAAAATCCATTATCCACTTAACTTGTGTAAAATGACTGAAGCTTTAATTAATAGGCTTCTGCCAAGTATATCCAAATTACAGCCCTTGGGTCATATTTGACCCGGTCCAGGGGTCACAATTTTACAAAGGATTATGTAGGGAAACTTTAAAAATCTGCTGATACCAAGCCATAAAGCCTATGGCTACCAAATTTTGCATGTAGTGTTATCAAATGGGCATCTATAAAGAATGCCTAAATATAGCCCTGGGTTCAAGCTTGGCCTGGCCCAGTGAGTCACAAGGTTTGCATGGGCTGGTATAGTGAAAACTTTATAAATCTTCCTGTACCTAGCCATAAGGCCATGGGCTTCCAAATTTTGCTTGTAGTGTTATCTAGTACGCCTCTACCAAAAAGGGCCCAAGGTACAGCCCTGGGGTCAAGTTTTGCCTCACCCCAGGGGTTAGAAGTTTTACTTGGGCTTATATTATGCAAACTTTAGTAAGCTTCTTGTTATTATTCACAAGATCCAGGGTTTTCAAATTCAGCCCTCTCTCAGTGATCCTATTTTTTTGAGGGCCTTTCACTGAGGAAACAGAAAATTTTCTTTTTTATAACCCCCACATTCTAGACCCATATTATTTGGTGTGGGGCTTTATCTTATGGACCTCTACCAAGATTGAAGCACTGTATAAGTGGAAAATTTTGAAAAGTGGAAATGTGTGTGATTTCAGGAGTTTGAAAGTTTTGCAAACTTTTCTCTTTTAATTTTTTTTACTGCAGATAGACCAACAGATAACAAGACGTTATTAGTGTCTTGAATTCGCAAACATTTCCGTGCACAAAATGTCAGTAATCATTAACCCGCAATTTTTTCCAACACATATATATCCACATACACACTAGACATAGCTTTGTGGACAAAAAAGGATTTGCCCTGGGGTCATAACTTTCCTGTAGGATTTTATAGAAAAATTTCTGTTTGTCTATTGGTTTGAAACCATTGGAAAAGTATTGTAATATTTGACTGTTACTTATTAGCCAGTGGAGCGATACAGGGCCATCTTGGCCCTCTTGTTACCTATTAGCCAGTGTTGTGATACAGGGCCATCATGGCCCTCTTGTTTTGTTTTGCCATCCCCATTAGAGCAAAAGGTAGAACATTGATTGCTGGATTGAATCATGATGAATTTATTAGGCCTATTGATGACTAGAGCTTCAGATAGAGGGAGTGATTTTGATTTTAAAATTAAAAACATTACTTATTCTCCATTAAACCCTTCGCTGTGGGTACTCATCAGTATTGTCTCATCGAGACAATTCTAATGAGTACCCACAACATAGGGTTTTGGAGAGAAGTGATGGATTTAGAATACCATCACCCCCGATTTAGAATACCATCACCCCCTCTTATCTAGAGTTCTGGATGATACTCATTTTTTACAAAATTCATTCCTCTTATGCCACTGATTATTGTTTCAACTATAGTTATGTGGAAAAGGTGCCATTGGGTTTGGCAAAGTATTGTGCAGAGTACTCGTAACAGAAACCCCAGTAAACCATGGACAGGTTCACTTCACTGGCTGGCTTGATATATCTGAAGTAATGTTGAAAAGGCATTACACACAATAGCATATAATCAACTGTTTTTTTCTTCCCTATCAAAAACAGGTTCTGATGTTTATTTTGTTGCATCAAGATGTAATGTTAGATTTACCTCCATAAAGAAAAAAGGGGATGAAGAGGAACTTGAAGGAAGACTGTATGATGAAAGTATTTCAAACATGTATGTGTTGAAAGATATTGATCATGCAGATGCTGGGATTTACATATTTACAATGGTCCAAGGAGTTGGCAACACTGAGGAAGAATTTACAGATGTAATTGAGCTATTTGTGGGTGAGCAAGGTATGACAAGTTTTGTCATTTGGAACACCTCAGTCAATACCTCGAATCAAGCCTAGGATGTATACCGACGGACTACTTCCGGAATAAACAACACCCCCATAACAACAAATACAATGATGTTATTATCGCGCAAACATTCTGAACACCTTGGCCAATGTTTCGATCCAGCCCAATTTTTCAAGTGCGTAATCAATGCAAGTCCTAAATTCAGCCATTTATGTTACAATAGCAAATAGTTAGACTTACCGTCCTTCTACAGGATTTGTTGTCATTCAAAATGGTTACTAGTTGACGTCATTTAGAACATCCCGTGAACTATCTAGTGGGGAGTATCTGTCGCTTCCGGCAATCCATGTCAAGTTTTTTAACATATTATTCGGTCGGTATACAACCGAGGCTGGATCGAAAGATTGGCCGAGGTGTTCCGAATGAAGTTTTGTTTGTTTTCATTAGCTCACCTGAGCACGAAGTGCTCAAGGTGAGCTATTGTGATCGATCAATGTCCGTCGTCTGTCTGTCCGTTCACAATTACAAAAAAATCTTCTCCTCCTAAACTAACTATCAGATTTCAATCAAACTTAACAGAAATTATCCCTAGGTGATGCATTTTCAAAATACTTCAAAGATTTGAATTCCATGAAGAACTCTGGTTGCCATAGCAACCGAGTGAAAAAACTTTAAAAATCTTCTTGTCCAAAACTGTAAGGGCTAGAGCTTTCATATTTGGCATGTAGCATCATCTACCAAAATACTTCAAATCATGGCTGTAGTGTTGAAATTGGCCCTATGTTGTAGGTTCTCAGATTTTACATAGAGATAAAGAAGGAAATCTTAGAAAATCTTCTTGTCCCAAACCATAAGGGCTAGAGCTTTCATATTTGGCATGTAGCATCATCTAGTGGCCCTCTACCAAAAGACTTCAAATTATGGTCCTGGTGTGAGTTCTCATATTTGCCCTGATGTAAAGAATTGGCCCTGTATTGTGGGGCTCGGATTTCACATAGCGATAGAGAAGGAAATCTTTAAAAATCTCTTTGTCCCAAACGGTAATGGCCAGAGCTTTCATATTTGGCATGTAGCATCATCTAGTGGCCCTCTACCAACATACCTCAAATTATTGCCCTAGTGCTGAAAATGGTCCTATGTTGTGGGTTCTCCGATTTCACATAGTGATAAAGAAGGAAATCTCAGAAAATCTTCTTCTCCCAAACCATAAGGGCTAGAGCTTTCATTTTTTGCATGTAGCACCATCTAGTGGCCCTCTACCAAAATACTTCAAATTATGGTCCTGGTGTGAAAGTTAGTCATATGTTATTGGTCTCGGATTTCAGATAGATAAAGAGGGAAATCTTCTTGTGAGCACTCTTGAGACCACATTTCTTGCTAAGCTGAATTGAAAATTGGTTAGAATGTTTGTCTGGATAGAATCTCACATGAGTTTGCATTGAATGCTTGTTTGGAATATAACTTTGTCATCTCCAGTAAGAACGATTTCAAAATTGGTATGCATGTTTGTTGTGATATTACAGAGTACTGTGTTTAAGAACAATAACTCTACCTAGCATGGATTTGGAGTAATTTCACTTTGATCTTCATTTTGATAGTATTGTTTGCTTGTCCAGAGTGGAATTTTTAAGTCTCAAGTCAAATTGTTTGTTGCAACCATTATACCTCCTTTACAACTGGCAGTGGGATTGCATATCTTGCGACAATTTGCCGCTCTTGTTTCATCATCATTTGCCCTTGAACCTCAATATTTGGTAATTATAATCTTTGTTGTAGACCTTTGCTGCTTAGTACTCAGGTGAACGATATAGGACCATCATGGTCCTCTTGTTTGACTTGTGCTCTGCCGAAAGGGGGTTGAATGCATCTCTGTAATATATAACAATAAGCAAGTGATTTCTTTATTATAGATCCATTTTGTCTAATAATCTCAGCTGAATCATGAGTCCGAGTATTCATTAACCCTTTACCACACAATGCCGACTTTTGTCGACCCTGAGAAAGAAGCATTTTGAAAACATTGTGGGAAAAGGAGAAAATGCTGGTAGCCAGCATATTCTCCTTTTCCCGCAATGTTTTCTCTCCTCATCTAGCCCGCCTGGGGGACTCTGTGGTGAGTGTGTCGGGCTTGTGACCTGGTGGTTATGAGTTGGATACCTGGTTGAGGTGAACTTTCTTTCCGGTGTATTTCCACCTCTCACCTCTTCTGAAGAATGCGAGAAAAGTAGTCGGTGGCTTTGGAAAGAAAGTTGTATTAGTACTGGTGTGAGAAAGTCAGGAAACATATGTGCGTCACCTACTGCCTGATATGACTTTAGCTGTTAAAGTGGCGTTAAACCCCAACACAACCAACCAAATCTACTCATCTATACAAATTTCAAATTTTCAGTACCTTTTATTTTGACGTATGCAAATGCTTTCAATTTGGTCCAGTCCAAAAATTTGTCGTTTGGTAAAGAATTAAGTGTGCAGAAAATTTACTAACAAGTAGTTTCGACCCATATCGGCCATTGCAAACTGTTTTGGCTAACATGAGTCAGAACTTTTTGCAGATTAATTTTGTTCAGCCCCCCTTTCCCAGAGCATAACTGGTATACATTTTTTCTCACCTCATACTTCCTTTTGACAAATTTACTGGCTGTAGCAGCCAGAAAACATTAGTATTGAATTTAACAAGACATCAATCTAGTCGTGAGCCGACGGCATGTGCTATTTCATAATTGATGTTGACACAACATTTTATATATGCACAACATTTTATATATATAGAATGCAACACATGAAAAGGGGCGTCTGGACATTTGTGTAAAGAATTGTCCTGGATCAGCCTGCACAGTCTGTGCTGGCTAATCCAAAAACACTTTCTGTTCTCATGTAATTTTCTATTTTGCGAAAGTCCACTATAGCACAAAATCTAATAAAGCCATAAACTGTGTCTCAGATTAGCTTGTGCGGACTGTACGGGCTGATCTGAGACGACACTTTACGCAAGTGTCTGAATGTCCTGTTTCATGTGGTGGAAGCTATATGTACATACATGTATCTGTCACCATCAGACCTGCCAAGCTGTGAAACCTGGTCAGTAGCATACGAAACTCTAGTTTGATGCTGGAGCTCATCGAGGATTTAACCCATTACCACACAATCCCTCCTTTTGACAACCTTAAGAAAGAATCCTTTAGAAAACATTGTGGGAAAAGGAGAAAATGCTGGTAACCAGCATTTTCTCCTTTTCGCACAATGTTTTCTACCCGTCACAAAACAAATTTCAAATTTTCAGTCACTTTTATTTTGTTGTCTGCATATGCTTTCGATTTGGACAAGCCTAATATATTGTTGTGTGGTAATGAGTTAAGATTGTCATTGCCATAGGGTTCGATACCCGGTTGAGGCTAACTTTCTTTCCGGCGTATTTTCGCCTCTCACCTCTGCTGAAGCATGTGAGAAAAGTAGTCGGTGCCTTTGGAAAGAAAGTGGTGTAAGTACCGGTGTGAGAAAGCCAGGAAACACATGTGCGTCACCGACCGCCATGATATGACCTTAGCTGTTAAAGTGGGGTTAAACCCCAATACAACCAATACAACCATCATTGCCATAGGATACAGTTGTTTTGTCACTGCTTATCATTGTTTTGTTGATAGTGGTGGGAAAGCAGCCAGTAGCACTTAAAGAACATTTTATAAGGGACTGATGAAAGAAACCCCAGGATAATAAAGACAACTGTAATAATACTGAAACAAATCAACTTAAAAACCTCTGTACTGAAAGCATGGTATAGAATAAATCGGTGGAATAGCAGGTTATCTGCCTGGCAACATAAGGCAAGTCGTTGAAGTAATAACAGGGCCATGTGGATTTCCACCTTTGAAAGAGCAGGAAATGGCATGACTCTGTGTCCGTAAAACTTCAAGTTGCTCAATTAACCCTTTCCCAAACGACAAACTTTTGGACTAGACCAAATTGAAAGCATTTGCAGACGAGCTGAAAAGATGATTTCTGTCTATGATAGGGTAGAAAACATTGTGGGAAAAGGAGAAAATGCTGGTTACCAGCATTGTAACCAGCATTTTCTCCTTTTCCCACAGTGTTTTCAAAAGGCTACTATTCCAGACCCGTAAAAACCAGGGGTTGTTTGGGAAAGGGTTAAATACCTTTACACAACAATTTGGAGTTTTCATGACCCCAAAGAGGAAGACATTTGAAAACTTTGAAACATTGTAGAAAAGAAAATACTAGTAACCAGCATTTTCTCCTTTTTCCACTATGCTGTCTACCTTTTAGAAGACAAATTATACGAAATAAGCCACATTTGATTCATTATCTGTCAATGCTTGACAAGTCTAACCTTTTGTTGTTTGCTAAAAAGGTATGGTATAGGATTGTTTGATAAAGTGTAAATAGCGAAAACGGCTCTAGTTATCCTTGTTACAGATTCTCCAGAATGTGCCCCTGGTGAAGTAGTGAAGAGAGATGTTCCCGTAACAGAGGATCAGAATCAAAGATCAGCCATCATAAAGGATATTTCTCCAAACATCAGTTCTAATATGACAGCAGGCCGGAGGTTGAATACTGAAAGACCTCCCCCAGAAGGTGCTGAGAACGATCAACAGATATCTGGACAAGTGAATCCACTTTACAATGGTGCAAGGCCCAAAATCAGAGGTACAGGAATAAATCAAACGAATGTGTTGGTCTCAGGGCAATCCAATAAAGGAGATCAGGATATACCAGTGCCAGGAGACACATTTGGGCCGATTGTTTCGAATGATCTAAATAGGATGCAGAAGGAATCCAAAAACAATTTGGATCAATTTGATTCTCCTCGCAATATAAGTGCTAATGAAAACAATCTAATGTCTGTAGAAAATAATACTGAAAATTCTTCTGTTGTGGAGAATTCTGGGGAAGGGAGGGTTAGAGGTCCCTTTGCTCCACACTTATATGTTGTCTCTCTAGATAGTGGAAAAAGTTACCCATCAGAAAATAACAACTGTAGACAATCAAACGGCAGTGCTGGTAATAGTGAAAGTGAACGACAAGCTGAATATACATTATCTACGGAATTAGATAAAGCAAGTGCAATCGAGAAGCCATCGAGTCTCAAGATGCCATCAGGACCACCGTTACAATTTGATAGCATGTTGAGTTCGGGAAAAGACAGGTCTGAAAATCACCTTGTGTTTGTCGATAATTTAAACAATGGGAATTGCGTAGGAACAGAGACTAACTCTAATGGTAACAGTCTGTCAGAAACTAGTGTTGAATTGCCAATAAATGTGTTAGATGAATTAAAACCTCCTCTTGACTTCAGTGAGCTTAATAGTGAAGCAGAGGATGGTACAGCTAGTAATCTACTGGTTGTTAATAGTACTAATGTTCCAGCTACGGAACAACCGATGGCAATGAATCATGAGAGAAGGGTTGGACGACGGCAAGATCCTTCTGGGCAAGTTGCTGAACCTGTGGTTAGAGAGGGAATGCCAACATCTGTAGATGAGACGAATGTGAAAACTATTTATCAAAGAGGTAAGCTACAGGAGGAGTACTCAAGAATCAGTGTTAGTTCAGTTCTAATTCTAAATTTGAAGACCTGTCATCTGATTGGCCGAGACGGAAGGTCTAGGTTGATCAGGCACTAACCACTCTTAACTCTTTACCACACTATCCTGACTTTTAACAACCGTGAAAAAGACAGCTGATGGCAACATTGTAGGAAAAGGAGAAAATGCTGGTAACCAGCATTTTCTCCATTTCCTGCAATGTTTTCACCCCTTCCTAAATCAAATTTTGATTTTTGATTCATATTTATTTTGTTGTCTACAACTGCTGTCTAATTGGACTAGTCTGAAATTTTGTCGTTTGGTAAAGAGGTAACCCTTTGAATGCCAAGTAAACCTTTCAGACATATTCATCATAGAACATTGATCCCAATAATTGCAATTTCATGGTTGCTTTTTGTCTCCAGTATTTCTGTTAATGCATTACCACACAATCCCTACTTTTGACACCCCTGCGAAAGAAGCCTTTAGAAAATACTATGGGAAAAGGAGAAAATGCTGGTAACCAGCATTTTCTCCTTTTCCCATAGTGTTTTCCACCCTTCCCAGAACTAATTTCTATTTTTTAGTCACCTTTAATTTGTCCTCTGCAAATGCTTTCAATTTGGGCCAGTCTAAAATTTTCTCGTGTGGTAAAGAGCTAAGCAGATAGTGTAGATCAAAGATCAGGTTGCACATTTTGTGCAGTCTGATCTTGATCTACACTGAAGGTAAAGGCAACTATAGCTGTGAAAGGCCATGTAAGGGTTAATTTCGAGTCTAAATTTAGAAAGTAGAGGCTTGGTCAGACAGGCTTACAGATATGTAATGGAGTGAAAAGAGACAAAAACAAGCAGAATTTGGTTATTTGGTGACAAAATTCATCTGGTCTTCCACTTGAGGGATTGTTTGGTAAAGGAAAATGGAAGCCTTTTTTCCCCCCTTATTCTTTTACTCGAAAAAGCATTAATGAACTCCAGTACTATAAGCACTGGACCCCACCTACATAGGAATACTGTAGAAGATAGCAGCTCTGTTTAACCCGTTACCACACAATCCCTACTTTTGACGACTTTGAGAAAGATGCCTATAGAAAACATTGTGGAAAAAGGAGAATATGCTGGTAACCACCATTTTCTTCGTTTCTAACAATTTTTACTACCCTTCACAAACAAATTTCAAATTTTCAGTCACTTTTATCCCGTAGTCTGCAAATGCAGTCTATAAATTTGCTGATTGGTAATGAATAAATGAACTTAAGTACTATAAGCACTGGCCCTGCCAACATAGGAACACTGTAGAAGATGGCAGCTCTGTTTTACTCTTTATCAAACGACAAAATTTTAGACTGGTCCAAATTGAAAACATTTGCAGATGACAAAATAAATGTGATTAAAGAATTGAAATTTGTTTTAGGAAGGGAAGAAAATATTGTGGGGAAAGGAGAAAATGGTGGTTACCAGCACTTTTTCCTTTTCCCACAATGTTTTCAAAAGGCTTCTATCTCAGGGTCGTGTAAACCAGGGATTGTTTGGTAAAGGGTTAATCACCTTCTGGACCAAACATGTATTTACTTCAGGTGTCAGAGGAGAAAGATCAGAAGATGTCACCTCAGACAGAGAACCATCCAGAGCGCAAGTAAGACCCTTGGGTAGTGGAGAGGTACGTGCAGAACGCGGAGCAGTTGGTGGGACCTTGATTGGTGATTCAGGGTTAGATTCCCCACAGCTGGCTGTAAGAAGGGAGCCAGCTGTGGAAGTTATGGAACCTGACAGAGTGGCCAGGGATGTAGAAGTATCAGAAGAAGCCAGAAATGCACAAATGATTGAGGAAAGACGTAGAGGTATTTTCTTTTTTCATTTTTTTTTTTCTGCATAACTGTATAAGCTGGCTTTTAACTTATTACCACACAACAAAATTTCAAATGTGGCCAAATTGGAGGCATTTGCAGACTACAAAATAAATATGGCTAAAAAAATATAAGTATTTTTTTTTTTTGGAAAGATTAGAAAACATTGTGGGAAAAGGAGAAAATGCTGGTTACCAACATTTTCTCCTTTTCACACAACGTTTTTAAAAGGCCTGGATCTCGGGGTTGTAAAGACCAGGGGTTGTTTGGTATAAAGTTAAGGTTGTACATTTGTTCACATTGAAACATGGGCACCTCTTTAACCCATTAGCACACAATCCCTACTTTTGACGCCCCTGAGAAAGAAGCCTTTGGAAAACACTGTGGAAAAAGGAGAAAATGCTGGTAACCAGCATTTTCTCCTTTTTCCACAGTGTTTTCTACCCTTCCCAGAACAAATTTCAATTTTTCAGTCACCTTTATTTTGTCGTCTGCAAATGCTTTCAATGTGGATCAGTCTAATTTTTTCTTGTGTGGTAATGGGTTAACAGACATTGAGGTTATACAGCATGAATGAATGTTCTTTTATGGCTTATCGACAGCTTTGGTCATTTAGCACGCATAATTATCTGTGTTAAAAGATAGTAAAAGTGGGATTTTAAACTGAAAAAGGTCTGAATACATTTATAATAGCAAAAGAGTTGAATTAAGAAGGATTATGTGTGATGTATAAAGGACATTGAGTGACAGTGCATATAGTCATGCATAATAAATTAATTATATAGGAAATAGATGAACAGATAGTACATAGATGACCCTGGTATTTCAAAAGGTAATAACAGTCAAATGAGAAAAGGAGAGTACAGTGATAACCTGGAATTTGTCTTTCTTGCACAATGTTTTCAAAAGCATTCATCTACAGGATTTTTTACTATTGATTGTGAATCTGAGTTTAAATATGACTGTGCTTGACATTTTCTCTTTGCCAAATAACAAGAATTCTGACTTGCCATATTGGCAGTAATTGTGTTTGACAAAATCACTGTGCTTCAAAGGTTTGATTTTGTTTTTGATACGATGTGAATTGTCAAGGGAAAGTAGGTAAAATGCTTGTTAACAGCACTTCCTCTATTCCCATTTTATAGCTCACCTGGGCACAGTATGATCAAGGGGAGCTTTTTTGATCACCTGGTGTCCGTTGTCCGTCGTCAATAATTCTTTAAACATCAACTCCCCCTAAACCGCTGGGCCAGTTTGGATCAAACTTGGCTGGAATGTTCCTTGGGAGGTCCTCTTTAAATGTTGTTCACATAATTTGACTGTCACTTTTGCCATGGCAACCAAATGCAATTTTCTAAGAAATTCTTTAAAAATCTTCTTCTCTTAAACGGCTGGCCAGATTTTAAAATAATGTCACAGAGATGTTCTTCGAGTGACCTTTTTCAAAAATTGTTTGTGAAATTTTGATCCGTCGAGAAACATGGCTCTGGTGAATGGGGGCTACTTGCACTAAACAGAAATGAAGAAATTCTTAAAAATTCTTCTTCTCTGAAACTGCTGGTCAGATTTTTAAAAGTAACTTGACATGGATGTTCCATGGGTAACCCTTTTCAGAAATTGTTTGCGAAATTTTGATCCATCAAGAAACATGGCTCTGGTGTATTGGGGGGGTGGGGGGGGGGCTACTTGCACTATACAGACATGAAGAAATTCTTGAAAATTCTTCTTCTCTGAAACGGCTGGTCAGATTTTAAAATAATTTCACAGAAATGTTCCTTGAATGACCCTTTCCAAAATTGTTGGGAAATTTTGATAGGTCAAGATACATGGCTCAGGTGAATGGGGGCTACTTGCACTTTAGGGAAATGTAGAAACTCTTAAGAATTTGTCTTTTCTGAAACTGCTGGTGAGATTTTAAAATGACTTTTACAGGTGACCTTTTGAAAATTGCTTGGCAAAATAATGATTTTGTTTCCAGTGTTTCAATACCTCAAAAAAATAAAAAAAAATGGCTATGGTCCTCTCAAAAATTCAGGTGAGCGATCCAGGGCCATCATGGCCCTCTTGTTTGAAAAAATTTTCAAATGCTTTTTACTATAGTATTATCAAGAGAAAGAAAAGAGATTTTTGATGCAATTGCTATCAACAGTCTTTGGAAAAAAGAATTGGCTGAGCTAGAGTATAAAACCTGTGATTCCATATTCTCAAGTCCTGAACATCGTGACTGAAGGATAGGGTTTTGCCTTGGGAAGGAACACTTTTGAAGTCAACATTTTCTCCTTTTCCATAATTTTTCTACCTTTTCAGAGGTAGACTGCCACTCCATCCAAATCAAATTTTTCATCTGCCATTGCTTTCAAATTTGACAGGTTTGAGCTTTGGTCACTTTGTTAAGAATTTATCTTCAGAAGCTTTATGGAATGCCAAATTATTTATAAAACCTCTGTTGACAACTAAGTCAAATTTGTTACAAATTTGCCAAAGATATGTGATAGATAGAGAAGCATTTTTGAAAATGAGACCAAGTTAACTCTTTACCACACAATCCTGACTTTGAAAGACCCTGAGAAAGAAAGCTTTTGAAAACATTGTAGGAAAAGGAGAAAATGCTAATTACCAGCATTTTCTCCTTTTCCCACAATGTTATCTAACCTTCCCACATTGAATTTCAGTTTTTTCTTCACATTTATTATGGCGTCTGCATATGCTTTCAATGTGGACTAGTCCAAAGTTTTGTCATTTGGTAAAGAGTTAAACACCAGATAAAGTGAACATATATTTTTTGCTCCCAATGTGCGCTTCTCTTTATCCCATTACCAAACGACAATATTTTAGACTGATCCAAATTGAAAGCATTTGCAGACGACAAAATAAAAGTGACTGAAAATATGAAATTTGTTTTGTGAAGGGTAGAAAACATTGTGGGAAAAGGAGAAAATGCTGGTTACCAGCATTTTCTCCTTTTTCAACAATGTTTTCTAAAGGCTTTTTCTAACGGGCGTCAAAAGTAGGGATTGTGTGGTAATGGGTTAAAGTAATTACATGTAATTGATTCCTTTTTCTTGACTCCAGAGTCATACCAGTGTAAAACCCATCTAGGGACTATTTCTGACGATGTACTTCTACAAAATTTGAGTCACAGAGCAAATCCAATCCAGTATAATGGAGAGGCTCGTTCCTGGCTTGGCCTTGCTTTGTTCTATGGCTACAAGAGACATTTCTTAAAGGCTCTAGAGTAAGTATTGAATCTTTTCCAAACCACAGTTATGTTGTCATTTGTTGTCATGACCCTGAGGAAGAAGGCGTTTGTAATAGATTGCTTGAAAGGGAGAAAATAGTGTTAACCCTTTACCAAACAACAAAATTTTAGACTAATCCTAAATGAAATGACTTGCAGACAACAAAATAAATGTAACTCAAAAATTGATATTTATTTCCAGCAAGGTTGAAAACATTGTGGGAAAAAGAAAAAAATGCTTGTTAACAGCATTTTCTCCTTTTCCCACAATGTTTACAAAAGGCTTCTATATGAGAATCACAAACACTAGGGATTGTTTGATAAAGGGTTAACTAGCTTTTTAGCTCACCTGAGCACAAAGTGCACATGATGAGCTATTGTGATCGTGCTGCTTCAGGCATTTGTCATTCAACAGCCTTTGTCAACTCTTTACCTTTTCTACGGCCAAGAGGCCATATTTTCAGTCGAGTAGTCATGAAACTTGCTCAGAATGTTTGTTTTAATGATAACTTGGACAAGTTCAAAAATGGGTCATGTCGGGTCAAAAAGTAGATCACTAGGTCAAATCTTAGAGAAACCTTGTGTACGCTCTAGAACCTATCCTTTCAGTCCAATACCCCTGAAAATTGGTCAGAATGTTGTCTTGCTGATATCTGGGACAAGTTCAAAAATGGGCCATGTCAGGTCTAAAACTAGGTCACTGGGGCAAATTTTAGAAAAGCCTTGTGTATGCTCTAGAGGCCATATTATCAGTCCAATACCCCGGACAAGTGGTGAGAATGTTTTGTCTTGATGATATTATGGATGTATTTGAAAATGGGCCATGGCGGGTCAAACATTAGATCACTGGTTAAAATTTCAGAAAAAAACCTTGTGTATGCCCTAGAGGCCACATTTTCGATCCAATACTCTTGAAAGTTGGTCAGAAGATTCAGCTTGATTATATCCATGACAAGTTTGAAAATGGGTCATGTCAGGTGAATAACTAGGTCACTGGGTTAAATCTTAGAAAAACCTTGAGTACGCTCTGGAGGCTACATTTTCAGTCCAGTTCTCTTGACAGTTGGTTGAAACCTTTGGTTTGACAATATATCGGATGAGTTTGAAAATGATTCATGTCAAGTCTAAAACTAGGTCACTAGGTCAAAATTTAGAAAAATCTTGTGTATGCTGTAGAGGCCACAGTTTCAGTCAATACTTTGAAAGTTAGCTAAAAAATTAGGTCACTAGGTCAAAGTTTTGGAAAACCTTGTGTACGCTGTAGAGGCCACATTTCCAGTGTAACACTCTGCAAAGTTAGTCAAAATGTTTGTCTTGATGTTATCTTAGAGGATTTTGAAAATAGGTCACATCAGGTCAGTAACTAGGTCAATTACTTCAATCTCTTAAAAAACCTTGTGTATGCTCTAGAGGCCACAAAATTTTTGTCCAATACTCTTGAAATAAAGTCCGGATGTTTGTCTTGATGACATCTTGAGCCAATTTGAAAATGGGTCAAGTTGAATGAAAAACTAGGTCACTAGGACAGATTTTAGAGAAAAAAACTTTGTGTACACTTTAGAAGCCACAATTTAAGTTCAATATTACTGAAATTTGGTCAAAATATTTGTTTTGATGACATAGATTAATCTGAAATAAAGGCTTATAGACAAACTAAGGCCTAATTTTCAATCTGATAATTATGAAAGCATGTTTGAATGTTTCTTATAGTATTTCAAGACAGGTTTAAAATGGATCCTGAGTGGTCAAAAGGCTCAGGTGAGCGACTTCAGGGCCATCATGGCCCTCTTGTGCATGGTGTGTAGCTTCATTTATTGGCTCTCTACAGAGTTCAATCAATTACAGCTCTTTCTTCAAAATTGGCTGCAGTCTTAGGGCTACAACTGCTCCAAACCGCTTTTGTAGAATTTTTAATGATATGAATTTTAATGATTTGAATTTGGAAACCTCTTCCAAGGTTGTTAAAAATGTTGTCGGGGGGGTAGAAATTGGTCCCAGTGGAGGAGGTATGGTGGTACAGATCTGCTTAGTTATAAAGGGCCATTTTAGTATTTTGTTGGAAATCCTATGTTAATACTTTTATTCAGACATTATTGATATTTGAATGATTCTATACTAAACCTACTCTTATTCATCATTTGTCTTTGTGGCCTGTGAAAAAATACTCCACTTTCATGAGCTTTTCTAATAGTTTGACGACTACCAATGCCAATTGTTTTGTATGGCACTTGCAACTTAACCCTTTACCACACAACCCCTACTTTTTATGACCCTGAGAAAGAAACCTGTAGAAAACATTGTGAGAAAAGGAGAAAATGCTGGTAACCAGCATTTTCTCCTTTTCCCACAATGTTTTCTACTCTTCACAAAATAAATTTCAAATTTTAAGTCACTTTTATTTTGTCGTCTGCAAGTGCTTTCAATTTGGACCAGTCTGAGATATTGTTGTTTGGTCGTGAATTATGAAGCAGTGGAGGGATACAGGGCCATCATAGCTCTTTTGTTACACTTTGTCTCTTAACTCATTACCACACGAGAAAATTTTAGACTGGTCCAAAGGCTTCTTTCTTAGTGGCGTCAAATGTAGGGATTGTGTGGTAATGGGTTAATTACAGTACTGTTATCACTGGTCAAATGGAATGCAGTTTGGTCTGTCAGTCCCGTCCTTCTTATTTTTTATGTACTAAAGTATGCCTAACTCTGGCATGGGATGTCATTACAATGCCATTACTTGTTTTTTCCCTGCATAAAGGTGGAAAAATATTTTATCACATAACCTCCCTTGTTTTCAGTGTAATATACCCATTACGAATTTTCTTATCTTACACACATTTGATATCATATTTGCATGACGTCATTTTTGACGTACGCATTTCATACCAGTGAATGGGTCTCATGGAAAATACCGCGGGTGCATTTATGAATGTTTTTGCACCATCTGATCTATATTTTGTGAAATATTGTGATAAAAAAGAATCTGACATTCGTGGGTGTTTGAGATAAAATTTTATTAAATTCGTCATGGAAAATGTTATTAAGCTCGCCAAAGGCTCGCTTAATATTTCCCTAGACTCGTTTAATAAAATCTTATCTTAAAAGCCAACTCATGTCAGATCCTATATGTCTCCATGTTGTCTGTCCTACTCTTTTTTGTTAGTGTGTGTAAAAAAGTATGCCCCTTTTGGGTTTTTTTTGGTGTGTAAAAAAGTATGCCCCTTTTGGCTAGGTATGTCAGTTTAGATCAGTAACCTGTACTTTTATTTTTCAGGTATGCCCTTCAGAGCCAGATTTACACAGGCCCAATGCACCATCTAATGACAAACTTGTTTGTTAAAGAGGGATTTAAAGTTGGACATATTGTCAGCTATTTCACAAGGGCTGGTTCTGATTATCCAGAAATTGTTGATCTACTCATCAATAAATGTGATGAACATGTTAATTGTGGATACTGTGAACGCTTACGACGCAGGACTCGACCAGAGATAAATAACATCTGATCAAAGAAAAAAGTTCTCTCCAATTCCTTACCAAACATTCCCCAATTTTAGCAGACCCTGATGGGAAAAAAATGTAGAAGCATTGAGGAAAAATGAGAAAACTCTGGTAAGCAGCATTTTCTCCCTTTTCCCACAGTGTGCTGAAATTTTATTTTTTTTGGAATGGGTTAAATTGATATATGCTACTTATAAGTTTCAACATGAATGTGGAATATCTGATAATACCCAGTAGCTGTATTGTGGATTTTTTCTAATTTGGAAACCTTGTAGGTAACATATTCACTTTATACCAAATGACAAAATTTTAGACCTGTCCAAATTGAAAAGTATTATCATAAGATTATTTTTGCAGAATGACCAAAGGAAAGGAAGAAAATGCATTGTTTGGCAAAGAGCTAATGTGGCTCAAATGATCCAAACTTTTTCTTCACAAGGCAGAAAAAAAATTGGGTAAAAGAGTAGAATATGGTCTCCAGGGATATCTATTTTCCCCCCACAGTTTTCCAAAGCCTTGCACCTGAAGATGGTAGATGTCTTGGCTTATTCAGTTAACTCTTTACCACGGGACAAAATCTTGGACTTGTCCAAACTGAAAGCATTTGCAGACGACAATATAAACATGCCTCAAATGATGAAATTTGTCTTTGATAGGATAGAAAACATTGTGGGAAAAGAAGAAAATGCTGGTTACCAGCATTTTCTCCTTTTCCCACAATGTTTTCAAAAGGCTTCTTCCTTAGGGGTATTAAGACTCAGGATTGTGTGGTAAAAGGTTAAGTCTGTACCACATGATTCTGTCCTTTAACAACCCTTCCAGAATCCAAAGAAACCACTTGTTTGCTTGTCCTTACAAGTAATAGTTTTGTGAGGGCTAGTGGATTATCCTTCTTTGTCGAACTGTTGGATGAGTGCAAAATGGCAGAAGGACAGGTAAGAATTCTGAAATTTTTTTGACCATGCCTTGGCAGAAGTGTTTTTGAAAATATTATAGGAAAAGGAGAAAATGATTGAGAAATAAATTCACACTTTTAACCCTTTCCCAAACAATCCCTGGTTTTTACGGGTCAGGAATAGAAGCCTTTAAAAACATTGTGGGAAAAGGAGAAAATGCTGGTTACCAGCATTTTCTCCTTTTCCCACAATGTTTTTTACACTATCATATAGAAAAATCATCTTTTTAGCATCTTAATTTGTCATCTGCGAAATGCTTTCAATTTGGTCTGGTCCAAAATTTGCCGTTTGGGAAAGGGTTAATTCAACCTTTGTCTACAAGATAGGAAAAGGGTATTCTTAAAACTCCTTTTTAAACCCTTTACCAAAGATGCTCATGTTTAAGGACCCTAGGGAGCAGGACCTATGAAAACATTTCATGACCAAGGAGAAAATACTGCTAACCAGCATTTTCTCCATTTTGCACAAGATTTTTAGTGTTCAAAAAACATATTTCAATTTTTGAGTCACAATCTTATTTTTTGCGGGAAACTTTTCTAATTGGCAAATTCTCATTTTACGGCATAAGCATATAAATGTCAATTATTAGCTCCACAGGCCAAAGACCAGCAGGCTTATGTCATGGCCAGCTTATGTGTGCGAACAGGTTAACATTTATTTCAAATATCTTCTCTGAAACTACTCATCCAATTTTAATGAAACTTCACAGAAATGATCCTGCCATGGTCCTCTTAAGAATTTCTTGAAGGAATTTGATTATTTCAAAAACTCTAGTTTGCCATGGTAACAAAATTGAAAATGTTTTAAAATCTCTAAAAATCTTCTTGTATGAAACCATATGGCTAAGGGCCACCAAATTTGGCATGTAGCTATGTCTAAAAGACCTCTAACAATTCTCTTCAAATTACCGGTATAGCCCTGGGGTCAATTTGGCCCCACCCTGGGGATCACAAGCTTAGCATGGGCTTATATAAAAATCTTTAGAAGTCTCCCTGCATATAGCTTTAAGGCCTAGGGCTACCAAATTTTGAGTTTGGCTGTATCTAGGAAGCCTCTAATAAAAATGCCCAATTTAGAGCCATAGGGTTAAATTTGTCCCCTGCCCTGGGGGATTGACTGAAAAATTGAAATTTGCTTTGGGAAGGGTAGCAAAAATCCCACCATGTTTTCAAAAGGCTTCTTTCTCAGGTCATTAAAAGTTGGGATTGTCAGGGTTTTCCCTCGGCTTTGAATATTGGGGGTCACTGTGACCCCCTTCCTCATTAGTTGGGGGTCATTTCATTGATTTTGGGGGTCAAAAATATGGATTTCCTCATCATCAATTTCAAACACAATTTACAATGCATTTTACCTTTAAACGCCAACTTCCAAGATTAAAAAGTCAGTCGATCACTTCTGACGGAAAGACCGATGCCACTTTTTGACAGACCAAACATTTTCGTCTGAATCGCTGCTTGACGTGGCTTGATCGGCAGTTGTAGGAAGCAGACGATAGAAGAATGCTACAGTTTTCTTCGTCATGACATTATTTTTCCGCTAACAGCACAGACCGGTAATGTGTACTTTTATATACCGGAAGCCGTGTAAAATTAGCAATGAAATGCAGAGAACCCAACCATGACTTTGACTGGGCCCATATTTACGACACGTGTCCAATATACATTTCGGCAATAATGCGTAAACCAGTCTGATTCTATAAATAAATTACCGGAAAACCACTATTATCTAAAATAAACCCAGTAGTTAAAAAAAGATCCGTGTTCGTCTGACATTGAAGCAAGAACAAGCTTGGAATTATGACGCTTCATTCAACTTCGTACATTATTTAGATTTTGGAAAGTTGCGTCATCGATGACGCACTGTCATTTATTTTGGGGGTCATTTGAACTGAAATTGCGTCAATGACGCAGGATTTGTGCGTCATGGAAAACCCTGGATTGTGTTGTAATGGGTTAACTTAGTGTGGCTCATTTGAAATGGCTATGTTATGTTAAAACCGAAGGTAGTTTGGTAACGTTGGGTATGTTTGTTAGGGGCAAATAACAGCATTCTGGATGAGTCAGAAGTGTTAAGAATGATTATTTTTCTTAGATTTATTTTTAGATATACAAAGTGTAGGGTGCCAGAGTTTTAAGTGCCAAACCTTTGCAATCGTGAGGGTGTGGGTGTGAATCTCATAGCTAGGTACCTAAGAAAAATTACTCTGTTGTGATGTATTAGTCTTTTAAATGGGACATTAAACCTAGGACCTTTGTAAGGTGCTATAGACTGAGCACATTAACTCATTACCAAACTACAAAATTTTAGGTTTGTCCAAATCGAAAGCATTTGCAGACGACAAATCAAGTGACAGAAACTTTGACATTTTGTTTTGTGAAGGGTAGAAAACATTATGGGAAAAGGAGAAAATGCTGGTTAACCAGCATTTTCTCTTTTCCCACAATGTTTTCTAAAGGCTTCTTTCTCAGGTTTGTCAAAAGTAGGGATTGTGTGGTAATGGGTTAAAGAATCGGGCGTAAGTTAGGATGGGTATTTCTTTACTGACGGCCCTCTAGAGATGTCGCTGACGCTTTTAAACTGGTTGCGACAATAAATAAACAAACAACAATCATTAGATATTTTTCAGTATTTCCATTGATCTATTTGTATATAATTGTGTATATTACTAATTATCGGGACTGATTATTTTATAGATTTTTAAACCTTTCTCTGTACATAAAATTTAGGCCTTGGCAATATGATAATTATGAGTTTATAGACGACGAAAAACCCTTTATCTCACAATCCCCAGTTTTTATGACTGCAGGAAACAGGCTGATGAAAACATTGTGAGAAAAGGAGAAAATGTTGTCTGTAATTGCTTTTAATTTGGACAAGCCTTAACCCTTACCTTGCTGAATAAGTTAAATGAAACTTTTCAAGACGATGGTAGAAACTCGAATCATGCTATTTTAACCCTTTTCTCAAAAGACGAATTTTAGACTCCTCAGAACTGAAAGAGTTTGAAAACGACAATTTCAAATTTGATAAAAATGGCAGAAAGTTCTCCAAATGGGTAGAAAACACTGGGGGAAAAGGAGAATTTGCTCGTTATGAGCAGTTCTTCTCCAAATGGGTAGAAACACTGTGGGAAAAGGAAAAATTGCTCATTACGAGCAATTTCTCCTTTTCTCACAGTGTTTTCAAAAGACTTGTACTGCAGACACGTAAAAACATGGGCTTGTTTGGGAAAGGGTTAAATGTATTTTTTGACTAAGAAATATCTCATTATTGGTCAGTGTAGATTCAAGATCAGACTGCATGTTCTGTGCAGTCTGATCTTGATCAACACTGTCTGCAAAAGGTCAGCAAGTCGCGATCAGCAGCCTAATGGTTAAACTTTGTCATCAGGTGAAGAGTCAACTGTCTTTCAAATGGACTGATTTTGTGAAAACAGTTTTCAACATTTTTATGTACATGTATTTATTTGTAATCTATTCTGTATCTGTTACTAATCCACCATTGTTTATTTAAAAAAAAAAGGTCAAAGGAGGGGTGTCCATAAGGCCCTTTTCATGGCCACTACCGATTTTTTTTAAATTTTGTACACTGAAACCTATACATATTGGCTGTAATTTTATGCAATATTGAATCAATTGGTAAAGTTTTATAAGATGTGTGCGGGTCCAAAGTGGGTGGGGTAATTCTGACCCAAAGAGGGGTCTGTTAGGAAATCGATGATATTTTCATTGTTATTCAGAGCTAAAACTTAACAATTTCATGCTTTCTTAAACAATATCAGATATAACAGCTTATCCTAAAACTTTTGTGAAATTCTTTTAATAAATGTGTTTTTACACAATTGACTGACATGCCTAAATTTTAGCTTTTTTCAGTTCTCCAACTTTACGAAAAACCACAACATCATTTTATATATGGAGGGATTCCAATGATATTTTGCATATGTACAGTATATTAAATGGTTATTGTAAAATTATGACGAAAGTTTTCTCTAGCGAACGGTTTTTGAGTTATCTCCCCTTTACTTTACCTCTTTTTTTTAAACATTTTTTTATCAGAGTTACTGAGTTATTTTTTCTATTTCTACATTTTTCCTCTCTAAACAAAGTCTTCAGAGTAGTTTGAGTCATCACGATACTTTACTTCTTCAATTTAAATTTGCCCTTCCTAAATTTTTTACTGTTTTTAACCCCCAGCTTACATAACAACTTTTTTGAAATTTCAAACAGATGAACTTTGAAAATCAATCAGATGGTGTTTTTATATTACTTTGTCTCTCGTGTCTTAAACATTGCATGCATTTCTTTCCCCGATTGTTTTCCTCCTGAAATATGATTTGAAAATTAAAGGCAGATATGACTCTGATTTTTACCTTTTTTGTTTTGTTTCGACAGCAATGAATTCAATAGATATAACTCATTTCAGACATTTTCATGGAATTAATTTCTGATTTTAATTTTTGTCAATTTTCTTTAGGCATTATATTTGAAAAAAAATGTTTATTGGAATATGGTTGATTCTGCAGCTAGGGCTGAAAGCCCCACTAGTGTCTAAAAGCATACAATGTAAGTGTTAAAGTACATTGGAATATAGACCATACCTTAAAGTATGAAATTATTCTGAAGATGACAATCTGTTATCATACAGTTTTCCAATTGTTCATTGCCGGTAGTAAAATGAATTTTAAAACCTGATAAAAAGTAAACAAAAAAAGTGACCTGACATCTTTAGACCTACCCTAAAAATTAATTTTTCTGCCAGAGAAAAACACTTAGACTGACCGTACAAGAGCAGGCTTTTATCTTCACAATAGTTTATATTCTTTTTAAATGGCATGAATTAAATATAAATGCATTTTAACAACCACACTTTTACTTTTGGGTCACTTTTGGACTTTAAGCCTTCTCTCAGATGCCTTTACTTTGCTTGTTTATCCCCGTGGGGTAATGTTTTTTTTTTACTGTATAGAATAGGACCTCGGCCTTTCTCTATGGCATGTTGTAGAAGGCGACTAAAATTAGAGACGAACGGCTGCTTTCCTTGTAATTCATAGTATTGCAACAGGCTGGGTAGTTCTTGTTCCAAATCCTATATTTTTTTCTCGATGTAAATATGGTTTGCAATGGAAATCAATTGGCCTGTGGGACCCTGTGTAGTTTAATCAGGGGTATAAGAATAAACCACTGCAGTCCCGCGATCGTCATATCTGCCATTTCAAATGGCGGAACAAACGTGACAGCATGCATGTCGTAAAAGGCGACAAAAGGGGCATCGTTTTGTGTTTTGTCCATTCCTCATTTATCATGTTTGTCTTATGTTGTTGCACATGT
This sequence comes from Tridacna crocea, assembly GCA_943736015.1. Classification (NCBI taxonomy): domain Eukaryota; kingdom Metazoa; phylum Mollusca; class Bivalvia; order Cardiida; family Cardiidae; genus Tridacna; species Tridacna crocea. The sequence goes on from OX031063.1 coordinate 49,105,281, forward strand.
ATGTTATTTTCACTTCGCATTATTGTTTACAAAGTAATAAGTGCGCCCAATATGACCTAAGTTGTCAACAGGCCTTAAAATGCTATTCATTTTATTCTATTGCTCTGTGAATTCAATAAAAATATCAAGAGGCTTTCCATCATTCATTAGTTCTTATCACATGTACTGCGAGTGTCTTATTTTGCAACCTTTTTAAGCTTATACTTCCGCAATACCTCCATTCGTCATCTCAGAGCTCTTGTCGTTTTACCAAAATAATACTGTAAGATAAGACAACTTCACAATAGCCCGTCATATTTTTAAGGATTTTCTATGTTTTGTGTTTCCCTTAATACTTCAAATTGTATTACCTATCGTAACTAAAAATTCAGGAGGCCTTACATTTGTTTGTAACTCGGATTCAAACTGCACAGCATGTTTCAAAAGTGTGCATTATGTGCAACAACTATCAAAGCGAGCTCATTCTATGTGGAAGCCCATTCTTTTTAATTTACACATGTACATGTAATACAGTGTTTTGCCATTCCCTGTAACTGATATGTACAAATAACTACTAATGACAAACTTGAAAAGTGTCAGACAAAGCATGCTTGTTCCACACTTCTGTACAGGATTTCACATTTACAACATGGGCACATTTAAAACAAGTGACACAAAAATTAGGAATGGGGGTATATTACCCCAGAAAAAGTCGGTCTTAAATATAAAAACACTTTGATTAAAATGTAGTCCACTGAATCATGGCTCACAAAAAAAGAAGTTGTCATTTTTAGAGCACCTCCCCACACACACACACAACTCCCAGCACACAATTTATGGGTTGAACATAATCAAGGCATAAATCCAAAGACAGAGTGGTACTGTAGATGTATAACCGGAGCGAGCAGGTAACTATAGTTGTTTGTTGTGCATGTATAGCTTTGGTACTTAGGTTGCAATTATTACCAGAAAATACTGACATCAAAAGTAAAACGAGTTTAAAAGCCTATGAGATGCCATTATCAACACCTACACTTCCTCATGTTATTCAAAAATAGAGGAATGATATCTTTTAAAATGATTAGTTGTTTGGCAAAGCAACTCTTCTTGGCTTAGAGATTGAACATTAATCCTATAAACTACAGATAAGTCAATATCCACAGGGTCATGTATAACAAAAGTACTTCCTAACAGAGATATAGATTGATATTTAGATTATGCCTAGCCTGATAGTCCAATGGACACTAGGGTATTGCTGTTTGAATCCCTGGATTGGTAATTTTTTCAGAGGATTGATGGGGAAAAATTCTAGGAAAGCATTAATAGATACACTGGTTGCCGTGACATAACTGAAATGTTGTTGAACACATTGTTAAACACCATAAAAACAACCATTCAAGATCTGCTCCTGGACGGAAATGTTCTTGTTATCAATATAAGGCTGAATTAGTAAAAGTTCGATCTGAAAAGTTGAAATCACTCAAAAAGTCACTGAAGCACAGAACCTGTTTGTCCAAATCAAATGGGGATAAATCTGTAATCAGAAATCTGCATATAGGTAACAGAATAAGTTACTCTGCAGTAAAAAACTTTATTTTCATGTTGGCCAACTGAAAAATGAAAACCTTAAATGTTTGTAAAAAAAAATTAAGAAAATTCAAGGGGAGATAACTTAAAAACCGTTCGCTAGAGAAAACTTTCGTCATAATTTTACAATAACCATTTAATATACTGTACATATGTAAAATATCATTGGAATCCCTCCATATATAAAATGATGTTGTGGTTTTTCGTAAAGTTGGAGAACTGAAAAAAGCTAAAATTTAGGCATGTCAGTCAATTGTGTAAAAACACATTTATTAAAAGAATTTTACAAAAGTTTTAGGATAAGCTGTTATATCTGATATTGTTTAAGAAAGCATGAAATTGTTAAGTTTTAGCTCTGAATAACAATGAAAATATCATCGATTTCCTAACAGACCCTTCTTTAGGTCAGAATTACCCCACCCACTTTGGACCCGCACACATCTTATAAAACTTTACCAATTGATTCAATATTGCATAAAATTACAGCCAATATGAATAGGTTTCCGTGTACAAAATTTTAAAAAAATCGGTAGTGGCCATGAAAAGGGCCTTATGGACACCCCTCCTTTCTTTTGTAATTGGAGGGCAAAGTAACACTTTGTTTTTGGACACAGACCAGGGCTGCCTTTTAAAATACTGTATATGCAAAAAATTTGCATACAGTTTACATAAGCAAGCTTCTAGTCTAAAAAGCAGGTTTCATTAAGCTGCATAAATTTACAATTTCTTTAAGTAAGTTCACAATTTGAGCAAATATTGAGTAAGTTTGCATACCGGTAACTTTTTGCCAGGTCATACCTTTGGGTAAAGCAGGGATGGTACTGTATAACTGGAAATTTTTGCGACATGGAAATTTTTGTTACATGGAAATTTTTGCGATATCAGGAATTTGAAAGATTTGCAAACTTCTCTGTTGGCGTATTATACAACCAAATATACCAACAAATAACATGTCTTAAATTCAGAAACATTTTTGGATGCAATTTTTTTTTTTACACTTGTATAATATTACTATGTTTTATTTTATATGTACAGTTCCAAATAATTTGTGTAAATCTACCATGACTATTCAGTGCAGGCCAGATCACTATCAAGACTTAAAAAACTACGAAGTCTGATCTTGGATCTTAGTTCTTTACCAGAAGAGAAAATTTTAGACTGATGCTATCTGCAAAAAATGTTGACAACAAATTATGTGTGGATCAAATGATGATGCAATTTGTCTTTGAAAGACTGGAAAACATAAGGAAGCTCAAATGCTGGTTACCAGTATTTTCACTTTTTCCAACAATATTTTCAAATTACTTCCTCCCTGATTTATTAACCCATGACCACTCAATCCCTACTTTTGACGACTCTGAGAAAGAAGCCTTTAGAAAACATTGTGGGAAAAGAAGAAAATGCTGGTAACCAGCATTTTCTCCTTTTCCCACAGTGTTTTCTACCCTTCACAAAACAAATTTCAAATTTTCAGTCACCTTTATTTTGTCGTCTGCAAATGCTTTCGATTTGGACAAACCTAAAATTCTGCTGTTTGGTAATGAGTTAAAACATGAATTTGTTGACTGCAAGTGTTCCCAGTTTTGACCAAACGTAGGTTTACGTTGTGTGAAAAATAGCTATTGAGTTTTTACCCTTTACCCCACGAGGCATTTCTGTGGTATCTCTAATTGACCCTAAATAACAGGAAGGATGAAGCCATTTCTTATGTGTATATGACACCTTTTGATAGCATAGAAATCATTGTGACAAAAGTTGAAATTGCTTGTCACAAGCAATTTCACCTTTTGCCACAATGTTTTCCAAAGGCTCCTACAAGCAATGCGTAGAAATGAGTATCTGTGGAGTAAAGGGTTAAAATTGGGGCGGAACAAATGCAGCACCAGTATCTACCTTATTGCTATTAACCCTTTACGAGACGACAATACTTTAGCCTTGTCCAAATTGAAAGCATTTGCAGACAACAATTGCAGTGTGGCTCAAATGGTGTAATCTTTCTTTGATAGGGGAGAAAACGTGGAAAGAGGAGAAAATGCTTTTTACCAGCATTTTCTTTTCCCACAGCATTTTCAAAAGCCTTCTTTTCCAGGAGCGTCAAAAGGCAGCATTGTTTGGTAAAGGGTTAAAATGAGAGATTTTAATGTTGCCCTGCCTTTTAAGAAGTTGTAAAGGTTTTTTTTAATCAAACAACTTTAAATTTTAATATAACACAAGCACTTCTGAATTAAATTTAGAAGTGTTTTACACCAATTTATAAAACTATGGGAAACTATGAGTTTGCCTGTTAATTGCACATATACTTTGTACAGTACCTAGGTTTTTGTGTTTACATGCACAGATTTAATCATTTAGTATGCACATGTAGTAGTATAAGATGTAGAGGATATTTGTATTTTTTTTGGTGAAAGATCGAAATTGATTTCATCAAGTGAACATCATTAGTGAAAATATTGTTGGTGTTCACGAGATGAAATAAATTTCGATCTTACACAGAAAGAAGAAACCAAATATTTTATTTAATTCATGCTTTTAGCCCTTTCTGGTAGAGCTTTATTAAAATCAAGTAAAATTCTTTGCAGTTATTCCCCATTGCATACCCCTCCCGCATGACAACGCATTACAATATTACGTCAAGAGCGAGAAACGTAAGGTAAATGATGTAATATTTCTATCTGGTTGTGAGTCGCGTGCAGTTCACCTAGGTTACTAGAATATAAAAATCAGTATTTTCACTGGTCATACCCGTGGAATATCGAAAAATATAATTTTCACTGCTATTTCTTGATATCCTACCGGAAAGCATGAAATAAAATTGTACGAGTGTTCAAAAATAACATGTTAAGATTTTTGTTGTTTGTTATCCAATAGTTTTTATAGTATTATACATGAATTTTTTAAAAATTATGTGTAATATAATAACTCGTAACTATTTTGATTAAATATTCTTTGCCTTTAAATATAATAACATAATGTACAGTTTCCTTTTTGCAAAAAAAAACAAATAAAATGATAAATAACAAGTCAAGCTGAGTTCGTATATATCATTTTTCCATTTGTTTTAAGCATTCCAAATACCCAATTTATGCATTGAAAGTTGATGGATTAAATTTGAATTAACCCTTTCCCAAACGACAAAATTTTAGACTGGTCCAAATTGAAAGCACTTGCAGATGACAAAATAAATGTAACTCAAAAATTGAAATTTGTTTCCAGCAGGGTAGAAAAACATTGAGGGAAAAGGAGACAATGCTGGTTACCAGCATTGTCTCCTTTTCCCACAATGTTTTCCAAAGACTTCTATCTCAGGGTTGTAAAAACCAGGGATTGTTTGGTGAAGGGTTAAATTACATTTTAACAGCGAAAGTCATATCACAGCAGTTAGTAAACCCATGCATGTGTTTACTGTGCTTGCTGACACCAGTACTGACACAAATTTCTTTCAAGTCGCTGAATATTGTCAGCACTGTGTGTGGAGAAAAATCACAGGATAGAAAATTTGGTTCAATTAGGTATTGAACTCACAACCATTAGGACATGAGTGAGATCTGCTAACCACTGAGCTGCCCGGGTGGATTTCACTTAACCCATTACCAAACGGCAATATTTTAGACTGGTCCAAATTGAAAGAATTTGCAGACAAAATAAAAGTGACTGAAAATTTAAAATTTGATTTGTGAAGGGTAGAAAACATTGTGGGAAAAGGAGAAAATGCTGGTTACCAGCATTTTCTCCTTTTCCCACAATGTTTTCTAAAGGCATCTTTCTCAAGGGCATCAAAAGTAGGGGTTGTGTGGTAATGGGTTAAAGTAGGTATGTAGGCATCTTAACCCCTTACCTCACAATCCTTTCAATCCATGACCCTGAGGAATGGAACTGCTGAAAACATTGTAGGAACAAGAGTAAATCCTGGTAACCACCATTTTCTCCTTTCCCCATAATGTTTTAAACTCTTTGAAGGGAAATATTATTATGTTGCCTAGTTTATTTTGTGGTCTGCAAACTCTTTCAATTTGGACAGGTCATCTGTTTATAACCCTTTCCCACATTGGCAAATCTTTAACTTTCAAAATCTAAAATGGGTCAAAGTGACCTGAACTTCTCTGAAATGATTGAAACCATGTGGGAAATGGAAAAATAGTAAAAAAGCGTTTTCTGCTTTTCCACAGTGTGTTCAAAACTTTTTTTAACATGGGATTTTTTGTAAGGAATTACAGGATTAATCCTTTATCAAATAATCTGAACGTTTCGACGACCCGGGGGAAAATGAATTTCGAATACTTTGTGGGAAAAGGAGAAAATGCCTTTAAACAACATACTGTCCTTTTCCCACGTTGTTTTCTACCCTTTAGAGGACCAATATAAGGTTTTGAGTAACATATTTGTTGTTTGCAAATGCTTTCAACCTTACGAAGTTTAAACCTTTATCTAGTGGTAAAGGGTTAACTTTACCAAAAAATGTTAGACTGATCCAAATTGGACTCCAAATAAAATCTAAGAATCTGAATCGGTAAAGTAAAAGAATACCAAAGGCAGATATAAAATTTAACACAATGAATAATTTAATTTACTGAAGTGTTACATCAAATCTTGAGCAAATCAACAATTTTCATCATCAATAGCCTTAACAATATGTCAGGATGCAAAAAAAATACAACTGAATATGGTATAACCCTATTTCCCTAAACTTTAACTTGAGAGGTTTAAATAGCAAAGGCTTCCCGCATCCCGAAATGTGGAAGTTATACATTTCCAGCATCCCTCAAATGCAGGATTCACGCAATTTCTAGATTCCCACAACTGCGGGAAGAATAATACTGCGTGCATCTCAATGATCCGAAGAAATTGCCAAATAAGGAATTCTGAAAGGTGTTCACAGACTAATAAATAGGGTATTTACATTGAAATATTACATTAACCCTTTCCCAAACAAGCCCTGGTTTTTACGTGTCTGTAGTACAAGTCTTTTTAAAACACTGTGGGAAAAGGAGAAATTGCTTGTAACGAGCAATTTCTCCTTTTCCCACAGTGTTTTCTACCCTTTAGGAGAACTTTCTACCATTTTCATCAAATTCAAAATTGTTGTCTGCAAACTCTTTCAGTTTGGAAGTCTAAAATTGAGAAAATTGGGATTGATCAAACATATTCAAAAACTTCTATACTCAACTTGAAATACGACCGTGAAAGCTGAGCGCTACATACCTTTACCACAAAACCCTGAGTTTTAACGGCCCTTGGGTAGATGGCTGCCAAAAACATGGTGGGAAAAAGAGAACATTCTGATAGCTGCATTTTCTCTTTCTTCCAAAATAATTTCCAACCCTTCAAAATCAGACAAAATCAATCATTTGAACCAAATTTCATGTTGTCTGCAAAATTTATGCTTAAAATTTGGACAGGTTTAAAATTTCTCGGCAGCATTAAGATTCAAGCTGTATACATTATTATCCCTACAGCCGAGGAAAACGGAGTTTCCATATAAAATTGGAGAGGAAAAAAGCTCTCCTGGAAATGTCTTTTCACATAAAATTCTACCATTTCTGGCATCCATGACATACAATATTCCAACTGTTGCACACACAACTACCACAGGTATAGAAACACAATCTTGTGTCATTGATGTTCTGTCAAAAGTCGCCATTTCCTTAGTCATTTCCTCTGCTGTTTTTTTATTAAAATTATCAGGCAATATTTGGCATAGCCCAGGTTCTAATGCAGGTATTTCACAGTCTTCCTCACATTTATTGTCCATATTCTGTTTCTTTACTTTTATTGTGACACAAAAAGGTGTTGAATACACTGCAGACTGAACGTCTGTTTTCCAAAGAAATGTGCCATTTAGTGTTGAAAGACAATATAAGATTCCATCATGTGACCCAAATACAAATCGTTGATGCTCATTGGCCGAAGTCGTTATCCAATCACAGGGGAATAGTGAAGGGGAGGAAAATATGGGGGCACCAGTTGAGAATTTCCAAATCTGAAACAGCAAAGGAAACATGAACAAGAGGGCACTGATTGGTTAAATCAGGGAAGATGTTTCTCTTTACAAAGTGTTTGAAATTCAAGACTGGTCCAGATTAAAAGCACTAGTAGATGAAAAAGTGAATATCATTTAAAGATTTAACATTTTTTTGTTAAGGTAGAAAAAACATTGTGGCAAAAGGAGAAAATGCTGGTGACCAGTATTTTCTGATTTTCCCACTATGTTTTCTACCCTTTCCAAAGCAAATTTCCAATTTTTTTTATGTCAAGAAAACTTTGACATGAGCTGATGCTTTTAATTTAGACCAGCCTTGTCATCTGGTAAAGCGCTAAAAGTTATTGAACCCGTAAAGCACCCATCACAACTACAATTTCTTTTGCAGGCAGAGCAGACTAAGTTAAGACTGCAAAAAACCCCAATTTTTCAAAGCCAACACTTTTACCTTATCTCAATGTGAGTCTGAACAGAAAATGCATAATGGCTGTATCACACTGAATATAAAGGAGGATAAGGTCAGACCTGTGTAATGCACTTCCGGTGAAAATTCTAATTGTTTAATAAATAAGGATAAATAAGAATTTAAGCAGAAATAATATTTTTGCACATTTCTAACGGATCAGAAATTCTGTTTATGTCTATCTTGAAATTACTTTTTGATACTTTTGTTCGTTTTCTAAAAAGGGAGGTAATTATTATCTCTTTTTCAATTGAGAATATAGCGGTTTTAGATTTATAAATGATAATTCAAAGAAGGAAAAAATGAAAAGGTGAAAGTAGTTCAATAATACTCATTTTTAATTATAGCTAATTTTGCAGGATGATATTTTAGTGGAAATAGCTGTTTTCCATTACACAGGTCTTACCTTAAGTAATAAAGTAACTAACCCTTTACTAGCCAAAAACAAATGTGGTTGATTGATCTATTGCATGGTTTTTAAAGCCAATTCTAACATTATTCTAGTTATATCTCAGCAGCCAAAGCACCTATGCATGCTTTCCTGGAGTTTCTTTTTACAATACTCTGCGAAATATTCTTTCCAGGCTACTGGGTGCTTGCCCACATAATGATCATCAAAACAATGATCAGCTGCAAGAAAAGAAAGAATCCATTTGCAATGACTATCATCAATCCTCTGAAATGAAATTGGCTGAGCCGGGGATTGAACCAGTGGCCCCCTGTCCTGGAGACCTGTATGCTACCGACTGTGTTACCTGGGCTCTATGGGCGTATTCCTTTCGCCTGTTCTGGCACAATGTTTTGTATCCTGGAATGCTGTTCTGGAATGTGCGAAAGGATTATTTCAGAACACAATACACTGTTCCGGAAGTATGATCTGAATGGAGCATGTTTGGAACATTGTTTTAAACCATATCGAAATGAAAGTACATTGGCATGGCTGTTGCATGAGCTACTATCATAGCTGTGTTAGTTAAGGAAATAATTAGCTGCAGAGAGAGAGAGAGTAGAGACGAGTCTACTATACCCCTATTTATGGTATTCATGTTATAAAAAAGAACAATTGCAAAATTTGCCATGACAAATTGTCCCTCTGTCAGCCATCTTGTATCACCTAATAACCGTTCAGCAAGTGTGCTGCACCTCGATTGGATTAGAACAGTCAGAACATGTTCTGAAGAACACGGCACAGTGTTCTGAAATACTCCATTGACCTAGAACATGTTCGGAGTGTTCAGAGTAGTTAAAGGAATACGCCCTATGACAAAATTTTGGACAAGACCAAAATAAACATATTTGCCGAAGACAAATTGATTGAGGCTCAGATGAATGTTCCAGTCTGTGTTAAGATAAATAAAAAACATTGTGGAAAAAGGAGAAAATGCCGGTAACCAGCATTTTCTCCTTTTCCCACTATGTTTTCAAAAGCCATCTTTTTTAAGGTCATTAGAATTAGGGAATTGTTACATACAGAGTTAAGTGATAAAGTTATGTTATAAAGTTTTTACTTTTACCCACCAAATTTCCTCTGAAATCTACATGGTACATATGGCTGTCTGTGCAACCAATCAAAATTCCATTTTCTGTGAGAGTTAAGGAGGAGAAGACAGGTTTCTTACAGTCAAATGTCCAGTTTTTGCAACCAGTGCCCTAAAAATTGAGGAATCTCAAAGTCACAACAAAACATACTTATTCGAACAAAGTACTGTCAGCACTGTAATCGATTGACACAGAGTAACTACAATAGTTTGAAATCACAAATCAAAATGGTAGTTGTTTAACCCTTTACCACACAATCCCGAGTTTTAACGCCCCTGATGGAGAAGCCTTTAAAAAGCATTGTGGGAAAAGGAGAAAATGCTAATAACCAGCATTTTCTCCTTTTCCCACAATGCTTTCTAAACTTTCAAAAACAAATTTCACCATTTCAGACACTTTTAACCCTTTCCCAAACATCTAATTTTGGACCTGACCAAATTGAAAGCATTTTCCAGATGACAAATTAACAGTTGCTAAAATAATGATTTTTCTATATGATAGGGTAGAAAACATTGTGGGAAAAGGAGAAAATGCCAGTTACCAACATTTTAACCTTTTCCCAGAATATTTTCAAAAGGCTTCTATTCCTGACCCGTAAAAACCAGGGATTGTTTGGGAAAGGGTTAATTTGTTGTCAGCAAATGCTCTGAATTTAGAAGAATCCAAAATACATGTATGGTCATATGGTAAGCCACATAGGAACTCCCTGTTTTAGCCCATTACCACACAATCCCGACTTTTAACGACCTTGAGAAAGAAGGCTTTGGAAAACATTGTGGGAAAAGGAGAAAATGCTGGTAACCAGCATTTTCTCCTTTTCCCACAATGTTTTTACCCTTCCCAATACAAATTAACAATTTTTGATACACACTCATTTTGTCATCTGCAAATGCTTTCAATTTGGACCAGTCTAACATTTTGTTGTTTGGTAAAGAGTAAACTAACCTTTAGAAATAAGTATGTGTGCAGTTTGACGGAATTCTAAAGATACATAATATTATTTGCCTGTCCACAGCACTAGAACATAAAAATATATGTGACAATTCTGATCAGTAGTACCCATTATCAAGCTTAAGACATCACTTATCATGAATGATAGTACCAACTTCATAAAATTATAGCGCACTTCGTTCTAACCGGGTTTCACTGTATGAATATTCTCTTCTGAAAATTTTGCTCACTGTACTTAAACATTTAAACATATATCGAGGATTTTTTTTTTTTTTTTTTTGGTGAAAGATCAAAATCTATTTCATTGACTGAACACCATTGGTACAATTTTTGCAAGTGGTGCAGCCAAAAGTCAAAATATTACCTATGGTGTTCACTCAATGAAATAAATCGCAATGTGAGAGAAATGAATCCTACCATAATGACCATTATCAATTCTCAGAAAGAAATTGGCCAAGAATGGGATCGGACTGGTGACCCCCTGTTCAAAATTCTTGTTGGCTACTGACTGAGCTTCCAGGCCTCAGCTAAACAAAACACCCTGGGGACATTTTCAAACAAGAAGTAAAACCCATATACATGTAATTATAATTTTAACCCTTTCCCAAACAATCCCTGGTTTTTACGGGTCTGAAATAGTAGACTTTTGAAAACATTGTGGGAAAAGGAGAAAATGCTGGTAACCAGCATTTTCTCCTTTTCCCACAATGTTTTCTACCCTATCATAGACAGAAATCATCTTTTCAGCAAGTCTTGAATTGTTGTCTGCAAATGCTTTCAATTTGGTCTAGTCCAAAAGTTTGTTGTTTGGGAAAGGGTTAAGGTTGCTCTCTCCAAGACTGTCTCAGTCGTGGGCAGTGTAGGTCAAATATTTATCATCAGACTGAATGGTTTGTGCGGTCTGATTTTAATCTTCACTGGCCCTAAAGGCAACTTTAGTTATGGAAGGTGCTTCAACAGTTGAGAACTAATAGGAGGTTTTACCTTATCTAGTGAAAAGATTTTCCCGCCAAGGGTAGCAACATATACCACATTATGCAAGTGATCTAGAGCAGGGGAAGAAAATACAGATCCACATTTTAGCCGATTTTCCCACACAACCATCCTGGACTGAAGAAGAAAAAAAACAAGAGGACTATGATGATCCTATATCGCTCACCTGAGTACCAAGCAGTAAAGATCTAATATAAAGATAAATACCAAATATCAAGGTTCAAGGTCAAATGATAATGACACAAGAGCAGCAAATTGTCCCAATTTAACTTAATGAAGATCAAAATGGAAATTTCTCAAAATTCACACTAGGTAGAGCTATTGTTCTTGCGCACTGCACTCCATGATATTGCAACAAACATGCATACCAAGTATGACGTCATTCTGACTTCAGATGGCAATTTATTTCGGACAGGCACTAAATGCTGTAAAAATGATATTCAAAAGGAAAATAACTTGACCACAATGTTTTCTAAAGGCATCTTTCTCAGGGTCATTAAAAGTCAGGATTGTATGGTGAAGAGTTAAACAGTAATTACCTGAATGTCCAAGCAATAGACAGACTGGTTGTGGGAACCAACATAGACAAATCCTGTATGTTCATTAACAATAGGACAACATTTGACCTGAGAACCAGTCTGATACTTCCACCAAATACTTCCTGTGTCACAATCTAGACTATAGATACAACCATCATAACAGCCTGGAATACAAATCGACCAAAAGAACAAGGCTGAAGACAATATTCTGAAAGCAAAAAAATCGTAAGTTAGAATAAAGCTTCATTTACATGTAGCAAGACTAAGCATCTATAATTAATCATAGGTCTTTGCAATTTTCAAATTATTAATATAATATTTTTTTCAACTAAAGTAAACTCAGGAACAATGAAAAAAGTTTTTCAGGCACCATTAAAGCTTTAGAATAACATTTTGATGAAAAGCATTCCTTCTTCCACTATGAAATCTAACCTTTCAAACACAAAATCGGTCACTTTGATTTGTTGTCTGCAAATGCTTTGGATCTGTATAGTGATAACAAAATAGTTTTCTGGTTTTGTGTGTGTGTGTGTGTTTTTACTGCTGTTGCAACTTTGCTTTTTTCCATTGCTGCTTAACCCATTTCCACACAATCCCTGCTTTTGACAACCCTGAGAAAGAAGCCTTTAAAATGCAATGTTTTCTACTCTTCACAAAACAAATTTCAAATTCATAGTCACTTTTATTTTGTTTTCTGCAAATGCTTTCAATTTGAACAAGCCTAAAATATTGTTGTTTGGTAAAGAGTTAACCCTTGACCACAATCCTGAGTTTTAATGATTCAGGAAAAAGGCTTTTGAAAACATTGCAAAACAAAGAAAAAAATACTAGGACACAATCATGTATTCTAACCCTTTACCACACAACCCCGACTTTTAACAACCCTACCCAAGAAGCCTTCTGAAAACATTGTAGGAAAAGGAGAAAATGCTGGTGACCAGCATTTTCTCCTTTTCCCACGTTTTCTAGTCTTCCAACAACAAATTTAAATTTTTCAACCAAATATATTTTGTTATCAGCAAATGCACTCAATTTGGACTAGCCTAAAATTTTGTCCTTTGGTAAAGAATCAAACCTTACCAATCAAATCGGTGGTTTTAATGACCTTGATGGAAATATGTTTTTCTTCCACATCAAAGTCAGAAACAATCATCTCAACTGCATTAATTTATTGTCAGAATACTTTGAATTTAGTTGAGTCCAAAGGTTTTTTGCTTGTTCACTTTTTACCAAACGACAAAATTTTAGGTTTGTCCAAATTGAAAGCATCTGCAGACGACAATATAAAAGTGACTAAAAATTTTAAATTTGTTTTGTGAAGAGTAAAAAGCACTGTGGGAAAAGGAGAAAATGCTGGTTACCAGCATTTTCTCCTTTTCCCACAATGTTTTCTATAGGCCTCTTTCTTAGGGTCGTCAAAAGTAGGGATTGCGTGGTAATGGGTTAAAGGTACAAAAATCATTTTCTTCAAGAAATCTTTTAAAATGCCTAAAATGACTAAAAACTTACCAACGATAACAAAGTTACCACATAAACTAAGACAAGCATTTGCTTCAATTCTGTCTCCTAGAGTTTTCTCCCATAAACAGTGGCCTGTTGCCATGGCAATAGCAAAAATCTTGTGGGAATGGGAGCCAATGAAAATCACATTTCTTTCCTTCCTGAAAAATATAAGACAATGGTTCTATAGCTGGAAGACTTCTGTAAGAAAATTTATATTCTAACATGACACGCGAGTTTGGCTCTATTTAACAGAGTGCAACAAAAATGTGGTAGAAAATCTACTCTATGTAATGACGTCATTCTATACAAAGTGTAGTCATTCTGTATGATGTGAGTAGGTAAGTTATTCAATGAAATATAATCTGCATCAGCGTTTTTACTCTAAGTATGAACTTGTTTTCCTTTGATTAAGGATTGGTCATCTAAGAATCGAAATAATCTTCTTTCTATCGTGGTTTATCATTCAATAAACCATGTTGTGGATTATGAGGCTCAATAAATAAACCATTCAGGCTATCACCCTTGTGGATTATTTATTATGCCTCATAACTCACAACTGTGGTTTATTGAATGATAAACCATGATAGAAAGAAGTTTTTTTCTTAAATAAACCATGATCTGCATTTCCTCCCTTTCCTGTAGTGTTTTTGAAAGTGTTCTTCCTAAGGGTCTTTACATTCAACATTGTGTGGTAAAGTAAAGTGGGAAAGAAAGGACAATTGTTTCAATGGTGTTTTACACAGGTTTCCACATTATTTCAGTCATCTCACGGCGACCGTTAACATAATTATGTACTTGCTGGGTTTCACTTGTGCTAGGCTAGGACATCCCTGTGAAAAACCCAGTGGAGCCAGTGAGGCTAAAACTCAAGGCCTCCAGGTCACAAGTCCTACACCTTACCACTAAGTAACACAGGACCAGGAAAGAAAGGACAATCAGCTATTTAAGAAATAATCTATTTTCTATCATGTTTTATCGTTCAATAGATCACAGTGGTGATTTATGAGACAAATAATTTGTGAGGGCCACAGCCTGAGCGGGCTATTTATTAGGCCTAATAACTCACAACATGGTTTATTGAATGATAAACCACCATAGAAAGAAAACGATTTCGATTCTAACAGGAGCAACTCTTAAACAAAGGAAAATAAGTTGATACTTGCAGTAAAAGCATGGATGCAGTTTATATTCCACTGAATTACTTACTTACTTTATACAAAATGATGTCACTATATATGGAATGACATCAGTCTACATAGAATAACTTGGACTTTACGTTTTTGTTACACTGTGTTTATAGAGCCAAATTCACATTTCATGTTAGAATTAAGAAATAATCTTCTTTCTATCATGGTATATCGTTCAATAAACCACAGTTGTGAGTTATGAGGCACAATAAATAATCCACGAAGGCGATAGCCCGAGTGGGTTATTCATTGCGCCTCATAACTCACAACGTGGTTTATTGAGCGATATACCACGATAGAAAGAAGATTATTTCGATTCTAATGTGTCTAATTCTTAATGAAAGGAAAACAAGTTCAAACTTAGAGTAAAAACGCGGATGAAGATTATGTTCCATTGAACAACTCACTCATTGATTGACAGATACAGAATGACGTCATTTTACATAGATTGTCGCAGATTTTACCATGCTTTCCTTGCACTGTGTTTATAGAGCCAAATTCGGGTGTCATGTTAGAATATATAATCACCCAGAGACAGCTAATAAAGGTGAGGCATCAACACATTTCCCTGTGTCAAATTTCCAACTTTCTTCCAACTGCAAAATTATGTCTGCGGTTGACAGTTCCTCTTCATTTTCAAATATCTCTTTATGGTTTTCTTCTTTATCCTTCAAAGTAGGGCTTTCATTATCACACTCATTCGTTTTACCACCATTTGTCATGCTATGCTCTTCTGGAACATTTTTCATACTTATTCCTAATGACTTGGCACTCGCTGATTTTTCACTCAAACATAAATTCGAGTTCCAAATTTCAGTAGTTCTTTCCGTTTCAAATAATTTGACCTGATTTTTTTCATTTGAACCTGAATCTGAATCATTGAATTTTTTGTTCACTGTTTTTACAATTTCAGAAGATATCACATTTCTTGTAGCCATACAGTTTCTCGATTCTTCACATTTAGTTTTCGCATTATCATCAACTCCAGTTAATACTGTCTTGCACTTCATATATCTGTTCCCTTTAGAAATAGTGTGAGTAAAACTTGAAGGTAAATTTGGAACTTTACATTCAGGACTTTCATTGACATCAGGTGCTTCTTTATCAAGTTTTCTTTTAAAATCATTTGTTTCATTTGTTGGAATATAGTTTGAATCACTTTCTGATGCTATAGTATCAGCATCTCCTCCATTAATTTTTCCGTATAGATATTGGTCACAATCTTGGAATGTCTCATTTATCAGTTTATCCAGGAAATGAGGTAGCTGAACTTTGAAGAGTATTTCAAGGTCATTCAGAAGATGGACTGCAGTTAAGGAGCTCCCACCAAGTTGGATGAAGTTTGCATCACTTTTTATTCTTAAAATATCCACAGCCAATGTAACCTAAAAGACGCACAAAACATGTATATTTTTACAAGCTTAACTAATTACCAAACAACAGTATTTTAGGCTTGTCAAAATCGAAAGCATTTGCAGATGACAAAACATAAGTGACTGAAAATTTGAAACTTGTTTTGTGAAGGGCAGAAAACATTGTGGAAAAAGAAGAAAATGCTGGTTACCAGCATTTCCTCCTTTTCCCACAGTGTTTTCAGAAGGCTTCCTTCTCAGGGTCGTTTAAAGTTGGGATTGTGTGGTAAAGAGTTAAAGCTTTGGTAGACCACAAATTAAATGCAGCTCAATTGAATATTTGTGTCTTTGGACAAATATATGTAGGTAACATTGTTGAAACTAGAGATATTGCAGAATATCTGCATGTTCTTTTGATGTTTTTCTTCTTCCTAACAGTCTTCAGAACCTGAATTTGTTTTGTAAAGCTACACACCTCTTTGAGATGCTAAGCAGTGAGATAAAAAAAAACTAGAGCTGTCACTGAATGCGACTTAATACCCCTGCCAGCACTTTGACAGAAAAACGTGTGAAGTTCAAGGGGAGATAATTTGTCAAACAGGAAGAGTTGACACTTGAAAATTGCGTCTTGCAAATCTTCAAGAATGATCAATATAGGTGCAAAGTTTCCAAACAATTGAAGGAAAACTGTAGGAGGAGTTTGCGACACAAAATTACTAGTATTTTGTACAAAGACAGACACATGGACAGACAGGCTGATTCCAGTATACCCCCGAAAACATTCGTTTTGCAGGGGGATAAAAACTGAAATAAAGAAAACAGAATTCACCTTCCATTTCATTTTCAGAAATGCTGTACTGTATATTGGGTTTACAATTTTCAGATTCATGTGCATTTCTTTCAAATGTTTCCTGTCAAGTTTACCTATTAAGATAAAAATAATTCATCTAACAAAAAAAGGCTTTTTCAGATTTCTTATCTGTTCACCCATTACCATACAATCCCTACTTTTGACGCCCCTGAGAAAGAAGCCTTTTGAAAACACTGTAGGAAAAGGAGAAAATGCTGGTAACCAGCATTTTCTCCTTTTCCCACAGTGTTTTCTACCCGTCCCAGAACAAATTTCAATTTTTCCTTCATCTTAAATTTGTCGTCTGCAAATGCTCTCAATTTGAACCAGTCTAAAATTTTGTCGTGTGGTAAAGAGTTAACTAAAGTGTTCGCAAATGCTGCTTTTCAAATTAAGAATTGACAAAAAGTCTGATTTAGCTTGCAACATGCAAAAAAAGGGCATTTGGACATTAGCGTAAAATGTCATCTCGGATCAGCCTGTGCAGTCAGCACAGGCTAATCTGAGACGGTACTTAACAAGTACATTAAATTTTGTGCTACAGCAGACTTGCACAAAATGGAAAAAAAAAACATAAAAGCCGAAAGTGTTGTCTTGGATAAGCCTATGTGGGCTGCGCAAGCTGATCTAAGACAATACTTTACACATACACATATGTCAAAATGCCCCTTTTCGCATGTTGCATGCCATTTGATCTACAATCCTTGTACAAAGAGTACAGTCCTATTTGGCATCACAGGTTTAACTCTTTACCAATCGACACAATTTTAGATTGGTCCAAACTCAAAGCATTTGCAGATGTGGAAATAAAAGTGACTGAAAATCTGAAATTTGTATTGATGAGGAGAGAAAACACTGTGGGAAAAGGAGATAACTGGTTACCAGCATTTCAAAAGGCTTCTTTCTCAGGATCATCAAAAGTCGGCACAGTATGGTAATGGGTTAACTCTTTACTAGACAACAAAATTTCATACTTGCCAATGCTTAAAGCATTTGGAAAAAATAAATCAAATGTTGGTCAAATAATGGACTGGGACAGAGTACATAACTTCTGAGCAAAATGTATAGCTGGTTAACTAGCCTTTTCTCCTTTTCTCGCAATGCTTTTAGACACATTTTTCTTTGGCGTCATTAAAACACATAACCGATTGGTAAACAGTTAAATTAAGAACCTTTCAAATTATCAGAATTATTCTGATTTTGTAATCACTAAGACTATAATATTCAGAATGCAAACAGGCTATAGATGGATCAACTTTTGCATAATAATACCTACCATGTTTCGTCATTGGAAGATAGTCTAATACCACGATGTCGTCAGGCACACAGTGAGCTGGTAAATGATGTGCGACATGTTTCTTGACATCATCGACACAGACCTTAGTTGATGATGTCTGTGACAGTGTCACAAAGGTCACCAAATCTGACCCTGACATCAGTGTGACACTACTCTGAATCCCATCATAGCCTAGAACAACCTACAAGAAATTTACAGCCACTATTTACTTCTTTGTACCTTAATCCTTAACTCTTTACCAAACAATCCTGACTTAATGACCCTCAGGAAGAAGCCTTTTGAAAACATTGTAGGAAAAGGAGAAAATGCTGGTAACCAGCATTTTCTCCTTTTCCTGCAATGCTTTCTACCCTTCCCAAGACAAATTTCAATTTTTGAGTCATGTTTATTTGTTGTCTGCAAATGCTTTCAATTGGGACAGGTCCAAAATATTGTCATTTGGCAAAGACTTAATGAGACTCATCTTTCTTCATGTACCTCCAAAATAAGCCTAAAAATAACATCATTAGTTGTACGGTTAGGTGGCAGGGGACTTGGAAACTTGTTCACTACTATGGTGAGTCATGTCGTCCCAAGTCGAAGGCAAGGCGGCGACATGATTCACCACAGCTATGAACAAGTTTCCAAGTCACCTGCCACCTGGCTGTACAACAAATTTATTATACTGCAAAGTTTTACCATTCCAATGTGTGTTCAGCAAATTTTACCTTAGGCTTAATGCCTTTAGGCTTAATGCCTCTGCCAAAAGTTTCGAACCAGGTCAGCCTGTGCAGTCTGCGCAGGCTGACCTGAGCTGGAACTTTTCGCTATTGGCCAATATCTGTATGTCCAAGGACCATTCTACCACATCATTAAGTCGGTTGTTAAAGAATATACTGTGTTCTCCTTTCTCTGTTCACCTAAGCGTAAATGAGCTCACAGAATTCACATTTTTGGTCAAGGAATCAAAATGTTTGTGTAATGATCAACCATAAAATCTGAATCAAACTTGTAACTGAAAAACATCACTACAATTTGCATCAAAAGGTTTGATCCAAGGATTTTTTCAAACCTACCTTACCAACCTGGGTAGTAAGGCCAGTTTCTCATTTTTCCATTCATTTGATTGAATGGCAAGGCCAGTCGCTAAAGACTGATGAATTTCTATACTCCAGTTCAGACGGACTAACTTATTCAAAATAAAGGGTATATACAACCCAATTAGGCGTATTTAATGTTGAAAAACATTGAAAATTTGCTTTTTATTATATCTAATGAAATACTTTCTTTCAAACTATAAAAATTACTCTCTTTTGTTGCATATTTGCGTCTTATTTCATAGAAAAATACTATCGATGTACGATAGGATGTTACGCATAATATCTGACAGAGTAGAATAGAACCAGGGTGGAACAAAACGTCACGAGCGCTTATTCCTTCCGCTTTAGTACATGATCGGAGAAGCGAGAATGAACGGAGAAATGCCCATACTGGTTGTTATGGATCCATAAGACTGAGATGGCCTGCTTAGTATGACCTGTTAACCCTTTACCAAACAATCCCTGGTTTTTTACGACCCCGAGATAGAAGCCTTTTAAAAACATTGTGGTAACCAGCATTTTCTCCTTTTCCCACAATGTTTTCTACCCTACTGGAAACAAATTTCAATTTTTGATTTACGTTTATTTTGTTGTCTGCAAGTGCTTTCAATTTGGACCAGTCTAAAATTTTTTCGTTTGGTGAAGGGTTAACTTAGATTCATTAAGCCCCCTTTTGTCAGAACATGACTCATGTATACCTGTCTGATTTCTTCTAGATTTATCCGTTTTCCATTCCTTTTGACCTGATCGTCTCTTCTCCCAATATAGAACAGGTTTCCCTCACTGTCTGACGTTACAATATCACCAGTCCGGCTCCATTTTATTACACTTTCATCATACTTATCTTCGTCTGTGTTGTCTGACGACATTATGATACACTGTCTTGTAAATCCACCTGCAATGAAATGTTGGAAAATGTGTGGAGACAGTTGTATAGGAAAAGAGCATCTCAAAGGTTCTAGGTTACAATCCCACAATGAGCTGGGTCAACCTTTGGAGCTAACCATGTTACAGCCTATATGCTACTTATCTCTTAACCAAATAATAAAAATTAAGACAATTTACAAATATATTCAGCCCCCTTTTCACAGAGAGCAGCTCCTATATATATATTTACCTACATACAACTCTCCCATACCCTCTGTGATAGGGGCACCTTGTTCATCTCTGACTTCCACCATGGTGTCTTTTAAGCATCCGCCCAGTGGAATTTTCTTCTTCAACCTGGACAGAAATATATTAATACATCAATGATCATTAGTTTATTTCTTAATCCTTTATCAAAAAATTCCAAGTCTTAAACAACCCAGAGGAAGGAACCTCTATCAAACATGGTGAAAAAAGGTGAAAATCCAGACAACCAGCGTTTTCTCCTTTTTTCCAATAATGTTTTCAACTCCTCAGAGAAAATCAGGTAATTTGTGCCTGTATCTAATTTGTGATCTGTATGTAACTTTCAATCTAGCCCATTGCCACACAATCCCTACTGAGAAAGAAGCCTTTAAAAAAACATTGTGGGAAAAGGAGAAAATGCTGGTAACATTGTTTTCTACCCCATCACAAAACAAATTTCAAATTTTCAGTAACTTTTGTTTAGTCATCTGCACATGCTTTTGGTTTGGACAAACCTAAAATTTTGTTGTTTGGTAATGAGTTAAGAGTTTGAAATTTTTCACGAGGGGAAGAAATAACAAGTAATCCAGTGTAAAACCTAGGTGAAGAAGAATCCTGAAACATTATGGGAAAAGCAGAAAATGCTGATAATAAAGAATTTTTTCTAATTTTCTTAATATACAGCGGTCCCTTTCAAAGACAAAGATCATTTTATGGTCACATCTAATATATAGTTAAACATGAGTCTACAAAAGTCTTTTCAAACATTTGACCAGTTGATCTAGTTTTGATCTGATGGGACCAATATTCGAACTCGTTTGAGATATCGCCAGGGCAAATAATCTGTCCAACTTCTTTGAGTATTAGACTGAAAATATGGCATCCATACTGTTCATAAAGTTTTTGCAAGATCTGACCTGCTGACCTAGTTTTTTCTCCAGGCACGACTCATTCTCAAAGCATTCTAAGACAAATATTCTGACTAAATTTCATGAGTATCAGACTGAAATTTGTGGTCTCTGTGAAAGTCAGTGATCGATGATAGACAAAGGATGATCACAAGAGCTTACCTTGAGTACTTTGTGCTCAGGTGTGCTCTGGTGAGCAAAAAAAAACCCTACGGAATTTTGAAATTTTCAGTGTCTTTAGACAAAACAAGAGCATGTCATGCTAGTGCTACCACTGTGCTGTGGTATTTCTTAACCCATTACCAAACGACAATATTGTAGACTGGTCCAAATTGAAAGCATCTGCAGACAACAAAATTAAAGTCACTGAAAATTTGAAATTTGTTCTCCTTTTCCCACAATGTTTTCTAAAGGCTTCTTTCTCAGAGGCATCAAAAGTAGGGATTGTGTGGTAATGGGTTAAATTCTCTTGAAAAAGAGCAGAGCTGAACAATACCCATACTGTATATCTTCCTCCGTAACTTTATAATATGTGGCCCATGCAGATACTTCTGTTATCCCGTAAATATTGATCAACATTGTATTGTTGTTCTCTGCTCTATAACTGTTGATGATGTCACCATCTGGAAACTCCTCACCACCAAGGGAGAGCACTCTCAAGGAAGATTTGTTACTCAGGAGGGAATGGTGTAACCTCTTTGGCATAAATCTTGACAGTAGTGTTGGAGTTGCCTAATGAAAAATTGGAAGAAATCCTGTAAACTTACAATGCATTGTGTAAGGTGTATATCAGGTAGATCTCTAGAATAAGTGACACACTTTGATGACTTTCATTTAAGAAGTCACATGACAACATTTCAGGTGACCCACTTTGATGACTTTCATTTCAGAAGTCACATGACAACATTTCAGGTGACCCACTTTGATGACTTTCATTTCAGAAGTCATGTGACAACATTTCAGGATGTTTTATGTTAAACCTTTACTGAACAATTCTCTGTTTTAACTCTTTACCAAACAACATAATTTAGATCAGTCCAAATTCAAAACACTTGCAGATGACAAAATATGCATGACTCAAAAATTGTAATTCTTTTGGGAAAGGTAGAAAACATTGTGGGAAGAGGAGAAAATGCTGGTTACCAGCATTTTCTTCTGTTCCCACAATGTTTTCAATATCCTTCTTCCTCAGGGTCTTTAAAAGTTAGGACTGTGTGATAAATTCTTTACTGATCTAAATCAAAAGCTCCTGTTGATAAAATTAAATGCTACTAAACTGAATGTTTTGGTCTTTGTAAGGATAAAACACTCCATAGGAAAAGACAAAAAAAAATGCAAAAAGCCGGCAACTTGTATTTTCTCTTTTTCCCACAAAGCTTTCCATCTTTTCAGAGACAAAGTGAAACATTTAAGCCTTATCTAAAGCTTTCTTCAATAGGATTTCTACAGCTTAGGATAGTGTGGTAAAGAGACGGAATATACCAAGAAGTAGAGATGGCACACAAAACACTATGGAAAAAAGGAACAATTGCTTGCTATACCAAATGCTTTTTCCCCCACAATGCTTACAAAGTTTTTTTCAAATGCACATATGTTGAATCATATATCTGTCCCATGACATATAAAGGAAGTACAAAATATAGTAACCACAGTTACCATTTACCTGCATGACCGTTACTTTGTTCCTGTGAGAGATAATATCTAAGAGAACATCTGGAAGCATCTTCACAATGGGCGGTACTATCAACAGTGTTGCTCCTGCACTAAACGTTGTAAATATCTCTACAATACTGGGGTCAAAGGTCAAAGGTGAACACAAAAGCACAAGGTCATCAGAGGTAAGATGGTAAATTTCTCTACAATAAAGCGAAGCACAAATGATGAAGAAACTATCACGTCGAAAATATAAAGTAGTGGACTCGTAGTAGAAAACAGCTACTCCTAGTATAATATTATCCTGCAAAATTTGCTACGATTAAAAATGAGTAATTCTTGTACTACCGTAACGAGATACTATTCCCTGTTTTCCTTCTTAGAATAATAATTTATAAATCTCATTACGAAGGGAGATAATAATTTTTTACTCTTAACCCATTACCACACAATCCCTACTTTTGACAACCCTGAGAAAGAAGCCTTTAGAAAACATTGTGGGAAAAGGAGGAAATGCTGGTAACCAGCATTTTCTCCTTTTCCAACAATGTTTTCTATCCTTCCCAAAGCAAATTTCAAATTTTCATTCACATTTATTTTGTTGTCTGCAAAACAGGTCTAAAATTTTCTCATGTGGTAATGAGTTAAGTAACATTTATTCTGTTGTCTTCAAATGCTTTCAATTTGGACAAGTCTAAAATTTTGTTGTGCGGTAAAGAATTAACTTTTAACCAAACAGCAAAATTTTACACTAGTTCAACAAATTTGCAAAAAATTACTACCACATACATGATGGATCTCATCTGAACTAGGGTGTAAAACTTTGTGAGAGAAGAAGAAAATGCTGGTTACCACAATTTTTTTCAATAATCTTCTTTCTCAGGGTCGTTAAAACTAAGGATTGTGTGGTACAGGGTTAACTTACCTCAAATGAACTATGTTTGGTACAATGCAGGAATGAGGTACTTTAACGATCTTGGGTTTTCCAGTTGTACCCGATGTTGTGATACAATAAGCCAATTTTGTGGGGTGACACTTTTGTTGTACACTTCTAAGGTAAACGAGGGTCAAGGTCAAGTTTTTCTCTGATAAGGTCATTGGTATTACCTCCCCTTTTAACTCTTCGACTAGATCTTGAAGAAGCTAAAAATACATTGCAAAAACAATATGTACATTACCATATGGGCCGTTTTCATACAAACAACTACTAATATTGACAAAGAAAAAAAAACCTTTCTATGAAACAATCCCTGGTTTTTATGACCCAGAGATAGAAGTCCTTTGAAAGCATTGTGGGAAAAGGAGAAAATGCTGGTAACCAGAATTTTCTCCTTTTCCCACAATGTTTTCTACATTGTCACAGACATAATCCATTATTTGAGCTGCATTTAATTTGTTTTCTGCAAATGCTTTCAATTTTGGACAAGTCTAAAATCTTGTCATTTGGTAAAGAGTAGACTATATAAACATCCTGTGCATTATAGCGACATCTAGACGATCTACGTCCTACTTTCGTTTTATATTTCATGAGGATAAAAATGCATTTTTTTTTGGTTGGAAAATGTACTCAGCTGACAGGACAAGCTTGTCGGGTATTTTACTTGCAAAAAGCCAAAATCTACTTGCCAATGCAAGTGGGGAGCGACTTGAGTCTTTTACCCCTGAAGACTTTTTTATCAAAAAGTTTTACCAACCTGTAGATTGTGGTCGTCAGCAAGTATGACGCTACATCCCAAATGTGTTAAAACATGTCGCACAAACTGCAAGGCATCAGAATTAAAGTTGTAAAAAGCTGCACCACCCTTTAAAATTCTGTTTCAAAAAGAAAGGTAAAAGAAAAACACTTAACTTCTTGTTTGAGATTAATCAACCTGTTATTAACTCATTACCAAACAACAAAATTTTAGGTTTGTCCAAATCGAAAGCATTTGCAGACGACAAAATAAAAGTGACTGAAAATTTGAAATTTGTTTTGTGAAGGGGAGAAAACATTGTGGGGAAAAGGCCTTTAGAAAACATTAAGGGAAAAGGAGAAAATGCTGGTAGCCAGCATTTTCTCCTTTTCCCTTAATGTTTTCTAAAGGCTTCTTTCTCAGGGTTGTCAAAAGTAGGGATTGTGTGGTAATGGGTTAAAGGATAAAATTTTGGACTGGACCAATTTGAAAGCATTAACATACAATAAATCAAATGTGGACAAATAATGATTTCTATATCTGGTAAGGTAAAAAACATTTTGGGAACAGGAGAATATTTGGGATATCAACATTTTCTCTTTTTTTCAAAATGTTTTCATATGGTTTCTCTCTCAGGGTCATTAAAAGTCAGGATTACATGGTAAACGGTTAGGCTGCATTGAATCAAATTTGCCATCTAAAGTAAACATTTCCTTTTTTTTTTACAATTCTTGAATTTCTTTGGACTACTTTGATTAAGTCAAATTATCACAACTTACTTTAACCCTGAGGTAGGTGACTTTTAACCCTTTACCACACAATCCCCAGTTTTAACGACCCCCGAGAAGTAGGCCTTTTGAAAACACTGTGGGAAAAGGAGAAAATGCTGGTAACCAGCATTTTCTCCTTTTTCCACAGTGTTTTAAAGACTATCTGATCCAAATCTCATAATACATGTATGTGCCATATAAACAGTGTTGTCTGCAAATGGTTTCAAGTTGGACCAGTCTAAAATTTTGTCATATGGGAAAGAGTTAACCCATTACCACACAATCCCTTCTTTTTATGACCCTGAGAAAGAAGCCTTAAGAACACATTGTGGGGAAAAAGGGAAAATGCTAGTTACCAGCATTTTCTCCTTTTCCCACAATGTTTTCTACCCTTCACAAAACAAATTTTAAATTTTCAGTCACTTTCATTTTGTCGTCTGCAAATGCTTTCGATTCAGACAAGAATGAAAAATTGTCATTTGGTAATGAGTTAAAACCATTGTGAGAAAAGGAGAAACTACTGGTAATAAGTTTCAAAACTGTTCTCACCCTATCAGTAACGCAGGTGTGATCAGCTGTGTGTCTAAACATATCCCAACAATACTGTTGTCTTCTATATAGTTCCTCAAGGTTCTGGATAACTGGAAAGAATAGCCAAGCTAGACTTACGCTGCATTGCCAAAAAATCATCGTCAAAAACAATGATCAGATGTGTGAGAGGAATTCCCACTTTACCAAACAATCCCTGGCTTTTACAACCCATAGGAAGAAGCCTTCTGAAAACATTGTGGGAAAAGGAGAAAATGCTGGTAACCAGCACTGTCTCCTTATCCAACACTGTTTTCCACCATGCTAGAAACAAATTTCAATTTTTGGCTTGCGTTTCTTTTGTCATCTGCAAGTGCTTTCGATTTGGACCAGTCTAAAATTTTGCCATTTGGTAAATTCACTAAAGAGTAAATCATATTGCAATAAAAAACATCAATCCCAAGGAAAATAATTTGGCACAGTAGGGAATCCAAACTACCAACACACTAGCATCTAGTGTCCTACCCACACTTTCTCTTTTTCACACAATGTATACAACAGAAGCCTCCCTTTCTCTCTCCCATTGTGTGGTAAAGGCTTCTTTAACCCTTTACAACACAATGACGACTACTGAAGACCCTGAAATAGAAGGCTTTAGACAGCATTTTGGGAAAAGGAGAAAATGCTGGTAACCAGCATTTTCTCCTTTTCCAACAATGTTTTCTACCCTTTTTCT
This sequence comes from Tridacna crocea, assembly GCA_943736015.1. NCBI lineage: Eukaryota > Metazoa > Mollusca > Bivalvia > Cardiida > Cardiidae > Tridacna > Tridacna crocea. The sequence continues at coordinate 49,131,958 of OX031063.1, forward strand.
AAAGCAAATTTTAACTTTTTAGTCACATTTATTTTGTCGTCTGCAAAGTTCATTGTAATACTTTCTATTTGGACCAGTCCAAAAATTTGTCGTTTGGAAAAGAGTTAACTATTTACAAAACAACAAAATTTGAGAGTGGTCCAAATTGAAAGTATTTGCAGACTGTCTGACAACAGAATTAACATGATTCAAAGATAGAAAATTTGTTCTGGGAGGGTAGAAAACACTGTGGGAAAAGGAAAAAACCTTGGTAACCAGCATTTTCTCCTTTTCCCACAATGTTTTCAAAAGCCCTTTTTTTCACGCTCATGAAAAACCGGGGATTGTTTGGGAAAGGGTTTAATTGATCTGATATGACTTAACTCTTTACCAAACAACAAAACTTAAGATTTGTTCAATTTGGAGGCATCTGCAGACGACAAATCAAATGCGAATCAACAATTGAAATTAGTTTTGGGATGGGTAGAAAACATTGTGGGAATAGAAGAAAACGCTGTTTACCAGCATTTTCTTTTTTTCCCATAATGTTTTCAAAAGCTTTCCCTTTTGAGGCCGTTAAAAGTCGGGATTGCCGCATGTACTGAATCAACATAAATCACATATGTATGAATGCATATTTGCCAAATCTGTCGCCATGGTCCGACTCAGAGAAGCAAAGGTGTGATATAATCAGACGGGATATAAGGTTTACTAGTATTTTTTTTTTTATCCTGAGAAGTTCCATGGTATAGTTGTTAATCATTCAACCCTCTACTAAGCAGCCTAATGTGTCAACAACTATGCAAAAGGGGGTCTCTTGAAGACATGGTGAGAAAATAACAAAAATGTTTGTAACCATTGTCCCCTCTCTGAATAATCTTCACCAAACCACATCTCACTCTTGAGTTTCCGTGGTCTTTATTAACACTGACCTCCGAATCTGCAGTGGCTTGCCAAATGGCTCAGTAAGGTGGCAAATGTCTTCAAAATCTACCTTTTGCCTATGGATTGTTAAAGTTCATAATTGTTTGTTGAAATATAAAAGTACTTCAACTAGTTTTGCTTTTTCTCTCTGACAAAAAAAAGCTATTTGAAAACATCATGGGAAGTACAGAATGCCAGTAACTAGCCTCTTTCTCCATTTCCCACAATATTTTATACCATACCAAAGACAAATTCCATCATTTAGATAGCTGTATTTTGTTGTTTGTAAATGCTTTAAATTTTGCCAACTCTGAAATTTTGTCTTTAGTAGAAACTCAAAAAGAAGTGACATACCTCATTAGCTATATCAGACACCTCTTTGTAGGTGAGGGATTGCCTCTTTTTGCCATCATCAAAAATCACAGCATCTGATTCAGATTTACAGTTCATGTTGCAGACATCCAGTAGGGATGGTTCCATTGCCATTTCCAAGCAGAAACAAGTACCAGTATTAAAGGTGGCCCTTCAGAATTTGGGATGAAAATTTTTAAAAAGTACAAAAAAAATCATCCTTCTACTCCCAAAGCCTTTTAATTTTCATTCATAAAACCCCAGTAGTCAAAAACCATACAACTACAAGAGAAATTAGAGATCTACTACAGCCCAGCTTGACACCGACGGGAAACACTGTCTATTTTCACATGAGCAACTCCCTCATTTTTATACCTGAAATACACAGACTTAGCTTCAGCCATAGCGTCCGAAGAAGACATTATGGAAAATAGTTACATGTTTGTTATGTTATAGAACATAATCTCATTTGTCCTGTGCCAGTCACTTGACATTCCCTCAATGCTTTTTTTTTTTAAATTTCTGTCGCAAAATCTAAAAGTACCTCTAAACCTATTACCACACAATCCCTACTTTTGACGACCCGAAGAAAGAAGCCTTTAGAAAACATTGTGGAAAAAGGAGAAAATGCTGACATCTAGCATTTTCTCCTTTTCCAGCAATGTTTTCTACCCTTCACAAAACAAATTACGAATTTTCAATAACTTTTTTGTCGTCTGCAAATGCTTTAGATATGGACAAACCTAAAATTCTGTCGTTTGGTAATGAGTTAAATCTAAAAATGCCCATTTTATTAGCTCTCATTGGAAATTTCATCGAATAGAGCCGTTGGAAAATATGCCTGTAAAATTGTACTATTCCAGATGTCTTTAAAGAGGGCAGATGTGAAGGTGTCTGAGAAGACCAGTAGTTATAACAAAAATAGCATCAGAGCAGACCTTCAGACTGAAGGTAGAGAGGGGCTGACTTGACAGGGGTGTGGTGACCCAATCACAATAACAACATCAGAGCAACCCTTCAGACTGAAGGTAGCAGAATCTATGGGTCAACCAACTAACTGTGCACAAAGTTAAGCTCACCCTTGGAACCTAGGTTAGAGCACAGGAATTTGACATTCTATAACCAAAATAAATGATGAAATATGAAAAAAAAAATCTCCCCTATATAATATAAACACAAGGAATGCAACGTCTCGATTGCTGGCGCTGGCACCCGACAGCCTTTTCCAACCAAAATCACCACGAACACATATTGATCATAATCTCCTTTAGCCTAGCGATAGACAACAAATTAAAGTACCTGTGACATCTGGCGATACCTCAGTAGACACCTTTCAACCGGAGATATCTGTCATGTTTTATAACTTTATCTGAAAATTTTGATTTGTCTGAGACTCCATTCGCTGATGTCACGTGATTCCCGCGAACGGTCCAATACGGCTTAAATTTATAGAGTTTCCTCGCTTGATGGGGGATTTCCCTATTCACAAAAGTCAAATATCTTTTCTTTAAAAAGGAATGTGCTCAAATACTTTTGTTAGTTACTTCTAGAAAAATCTTTAGTATCATGTGATTTCCATAAATATCTTAAAAATGTAAAAATAATAGTGATATGTAATACGAAAATAAGCTTCCTGGGTCTTCTTGTGACGTCAGCGAATGGAGTCTCAGACAAATAAAAAATTTCTGATAATGTTGTAAAACATGACGGATATCTCCAGTTGAAAGGTGTCTACCGAGGGATCACCGATTGTAGCAGGTACATTATTGTGTTGTCTATCGCTAGGCTAAAGGAGATTATGATCAATGTTTGTTTCATGGGTGATTTTGGTTGGGAAAGGCTGTCAGGTGCCAGCGCCAGCAATCGAGACGTTGCATTTCTTGTGTTTATATTACATGTATACTGTGTTCTCCTTTCTCCGTTCACTTAAGCATAAATAAGCTCACAAAATTCACATTTTCGGTCAAGGATTCAAAATTTTTGTGTAATGATCAAATATAAGATTTTGAATCAAACTTATAAGTGAAAAAAGTCACTACAACTTGCATCAAAAGGTTCGATCCGAGGATTTTTCAAACCTACCTCGCCAACCTGGGTAGTATGGCCACTTTCTCATTTTTCCATTCATTTGATTCCATGTCAAGGCCGGTCGCTAAACACTGATGAATATTCTACATTCTAGTCAAGACGGACTAGCTTATTCATAGTAAAGGGTAAACGCAACCATTTAGGTGTATTTAATGTTGAAAAACATTGAAAATTTGCTTTTCATTGTATCTAATGAAATATTTTCTTTCAAACTATGAAAATTACTCTCTTTTGTTGCATTTTTGCACCTTATTTGATAGCAAAATACTTTTGATGTAGGATAGGATGTTATGCATAATCTCTGATAGAGTAGAATAGAACTAGGGTGGAACAAAACGTCACGAGCTCTTATTCCTTCCGCATTAGTACATGAACGGAGAAGCGAGAATGAACGGAGAAATGAGAAATGGCCATATATAGGGGAGATTTTTTTCAGTATGTTATCATTTATTTGGGTTATTGAATGTCAAATTCCTGTGGTTAGAGGCATTACGTCACTCTCCATGCATCATAGAATGATTTAAAAATTGATCATCGAGGTTGAGTCAACCCACAGGAAATTGACATAAATGACAAAATAAAAAAATATCTTCCCTATAAAACATAAACACTCCTTTTATCATTTATTTTGGTTATAATGTCAAATTCCTGTGACTTTAGCCTTAGGTTTGAAGGCATTTCATTTTTAGGATTTCAAGTCCAAAAAATGGACTTGTTAAAGAATCGAAACGATCAAATTTTGCAAAAAAAAAAAAATCCGTAGGTTGAATTGACCGAAACGTTTCGAAACAACCGGGTGCCGAATTGACTGGGAGTCAATTTTCGGATGCTGTCTAAAACAGTAAACTGGTGATTTTTTTTCTTTAGTCATCATTCATGTCATGTAAAAGTTGGAATAGCGATCAATGAGTTATAACCTAGTTTACCGATTTCTTGTGTATCTTCAGCTACTTTCATAGCTGTTGTAGATCTACTTTAATCTTTATAAAAAGATTTCCACATCGGTGTTTTTTGACATTTCCGTTTAGTAAATGGGTACATGGAATTACCGGGTGAAACCGGTGAGTTCAAAATTAGCCGGACTAGTTAGGAACGGATTAGAGAGGATCCAAAGAAAAGCGGATCCATTGGACTTTCCAAACATTGAAAATACCACAAACGGCCCTAAACCTTATGAGTACTATCAAATATTGGAAGTAGAAAGAACATGTTCCGAATTGAAAAAAAAAAATCAAGTATCAGTTTGGAAAAACCGGAACGGACCTGAACAGACCCTAAAAAGCGAATCTATATGAGTTGCAACGCCTGAAAAGGGGCACTCGAACATTTGCGTAAACTGTATCGGATCAGCCTTTGCAGTTCCTGCAGGCCAATCCGACACTACACTTTCCGTTTTTATGTAATTTTCTGTTTTGTGCAAGTCTACTGAAGACCAAAATCTAATTTAGGCCTATATCTTTGCAAGTTTCAACAGAATGGAATCAACACTGTGAACTTCATTTGAATGGCTTCTTTTTCCACACTAAGTGTCGTTTTTTTTTTTTTTTCTCCAAAAATCAATAGGTTTCAAACCATTTATGATGGCTTCTTTCTCAGGGTCGTAAAAGTATGGATTGTGTGGTAGGCCTAATGGATTAATCAAACAACAAAGGTAGATTTTATGGCATAAACAAGAAATGGAAAATTTCAAACTTGAAATGGCTACTTTTCCCATGCCATTTGTTGTAATTTTGTCAAAATCGATCAGTTTCAAGCTATTGTTGAGATAAATAAACTGTGTAAGTTTCACGTAAATCTGATGAGAAATGCAGATGTTAAGGCTTAAAAAATAAAAAGATTAACAGATGGACAGACAGACAGATCGGTGGACAGACGGACGATGGAAACCAGACCATGACATAGACAGTAGAGTTACAGACGAGAGAAAGCTCCTAATTATCGCTGTGGATCGGTCTCGGGTCTGTCCCAGATACGTTCTGTATCAGATTCCAATGTGGTTTTATGGTCGAAGGGAAACAACTCGAACAATCTGGTGTAGTTATGAAGAGTTCTCTCCCTTATTGTTAATTCGCGCCCCCTCCCCACCCAGGGCTATAGAAAAACCCAGACCCTCTTTTAACACTTATTCTGCTAAATCAATCTCCGAGCAGAGTTGTCGTTCGTTACCTCACATACATCTCTGCGATGGGCTAAATGACAAGAATCTTGCCAAACCGAGGAAAAGATGTTTTGTTACTGTTTAACTGTTTCATATGTAAAATTGTAAGTTAGACAAAGGAAATATGATTCTGGGTACATTGTAGGTGCATTCAAACTGATGAATTTACCTGTATTAAATGGAACTATTTTTCTTTTAGCCTCTTCACTTTTAAGAATCTTACGCCGATTGTAACAAAAATAGCTGCGCCCATCAATGATGACAACTGATTTGACACACCGCTGGATCTAAGTTTGTACGATTAAAAATCAAGTTATCGTCCTATAAAGATATTGAGGCTTTTCAGAAAGTCCCTCTTGTGTTCATTAACTATCGTTTATGTCTGATTGGTCCCATGCTGTTTAAACAGCACACGAAACGATCGGTATTGGTCTTTCTTTCACCGGCGTTTGTGTAGCTATTTTGAGTTATGGTCATGTGACAAAAATATGACGTAATGACGGTCTACTTTCTGAGCCCACTACAGAGGTGAATGTAATGATCCGGAGTGCAAGAGAGTGCTGCTAAATAAGTAAAATGAGACTTTCAAGTCGATTTTGAAACCCAATCTTTGCTGTTTCAAAGGAGTTTTCTTTCGGAAAAATGTTCTGAATGAACCGTGTAGATTTAAGATCAGTCTGCACGATCATTTATAACCTTAAGTATACATCTGGTTTTCCCGCTGGTATTTTTTCGGTCAAAGGCAGGATGCTGTTGCGTTATTTTGATTAATAAAATCAATTTATCGTCTAAAGAATTAAGTGTTCAAATTAATAGAGAGTGATCTCCCATCTTACAAACCCCTTCCACAAAAAAAAGGGGGGAGGGTCCAAACTGGGATCAACGTTAATAAAATCGAGAAAAGCATAGCTTTCGTCTCCATTTATCAGCTTGGAAGATTTAGACCTGTATGCTTTCATTATCTGTCCCCTATTACTTACGGTCAATGATCAAAGATATTATTGGAATTTGACAATGCAGCCCATAATAACGATATTCATTAATAACGTCGAAAATCTAATTGAACGAAAGCATGTCGTTGTTTCATAAGTTCAAATACTGTAACATAGTAAAGCTTTAATATATGGTATACTTTCATCAGTTGATAAATCCAATTGTAACAATTACATTTAGATTCTGCGTGAGCTCTTACTTCGATAAGCGAAATGTTACTTCCAAGTTTAAATTTCGGCGGTCACCTTGTTTACAAATGTGACGAAATAAAAGGGAGACTAGTACATCATGTTAACAAAATAGTAACCACTTCTGCAGTTGGTTTTTCTTTCTTTTGTTTTCTGTCATGATATTTTCAGAAGTACCAGCACCTGTAATCCTGTCTTAAACTTTACTAGAAATAATGACAGCTCTACGAACATTTTTTTTTTTAAGTTTCAATACAGATCGTCTTCACAAGCTGCAATGATGTTTATTCGTCTTCGGTTTTATACCGTCTATAAATGTAAGGGGAGTAACTCTGTCATGGAAAAGTGATGTCAGTAAATACGAGTTCTCTCCCTTTGACCATAAAATTACTCCTATTTCTAGCCGGTTTACGTTCGTGCCATACACAAATTCCCATGGGCGTAAATCAGTGTAAACAGAGTGGAGAGAAAGTAAAAGTGTTCATGAAATATAGGAACTTCTAAAAGTCGCACAAATTAATATGAAAGTAGGCAAGGCTTAGAATCGGGCAAAAGAGACTTTTATTCTAAGACATACCTATACAAGCATAATCCGTAAAACAACGAATCTGTGCAGATCTATATGTTTATTTGACACTGCCCATCAAATTTTTAATGGAGAAAGAAGCTTATGAAAATATTGTGGGAAAAGGAGAAAATGCTGGTAACCAGTATTTTCTCCTTGTCCCACAATGTTTTTCTACCCTTCCTAGACCAGATTTCAATTTTTCAGTCACATTTGTTTTGTTGTCTGCAACTGCTTTCAATTTGGACCAGTCTATAATTTTATTGTTTGGTAATGAGTTAAATTCAGTTTGTTTATTCTGTTGTTTTCTACATCAAATATTGGATGTAGAAAACATTGTGGGATAAGGCGAAAATACTGGTTACCAGCATTTTCTCCTTTTCCCACAATGTTTTCATAAGCTTCTTTCTCCTTCTTGTCTTGATCTACACTGTCCGCAAAAGGTCAGCTAGTCGAGCTCAGCAGCCAAAGCCCTCTCCAGTCATTTTCCACAATATTCTGATGTTTTTCGGCAGTTTAGTGGGCCTGAAATAAGGCTTTTCTTTTGAGCTACAATCACTAAAACTGGATATTTCATCAATGGATCGTGTTTTTCGGCGTTTAACAGTGTTTTTCTGATAAACGAATGCTAGAGCAGATGAATTATCATCAATAGTGTTTTCCAGTGTAATGCAGAGAAATGACCCTCCCCTACAAAATGACGCATGGGTCATTTCTCTACGTAGAAGAATGACCCGGGTCGTTATTCGACGTAGAGGAATGACCCCACTGGGTCATTTCTCTACGTAGAATAACGACCCGTGCCATTCCTCTACGTAGTGAAATGACTTCTGGAATCATTTCTCTACGTAGAACAATGACCTGGGTCATTTTGTAGGGGAGGATCATTTCTCTGAATTACAACGGCATATATAGGTGGTTTCAGGAGAGTACAGGGTAAAATTCTACCACCATATCCTTAATGAATATATAACTCTAACCAGACAACACCCATCCACCCGTTTGGTATGCTACTGTTTTTTGAAGTTTTTGTGCTTTGTGACGGTTTTTGGGACATAAAATTGGAAAGGTATGAGGTAGCAACAATGTTTTTTTTTTCTGCGAATAAAAGTCATTTTCGGGGAGAAGAGGTTAAAAACTAGTTCACATATACATGTATTCTCATTCGACCCACAGCCCCATTTTTTGTGTTTTCCGGCGTTTTCGGTGTTTTCCGACGTTTTTTTTAGCATTTTCCGGCGTTTTTTAGCGTTTTCCGGCGTGTTTCGGTCAATAGTTGGTTTTCGGTCTTTCTAGGGAACGCGAGTTTGTATAAAGCTTGCCAGTCCATTAATACACATCTGGCTAATGATATAAATTCCCTTGCTCTGATTAATTATGAAGGCGACCATTCCACTTAAAGAGGGGATTTTTTTTTGTGCGTGTGTTTCTTCTTTTTCGTTTTCAGGCTAATCAGTCCAATTTGATATGTACCAATGTTGAAACAACCTGTAGTAAAGTTTTGAAGTCCAATTTCTATGTCAGGGCGCGTTTTCACCAACCATTCATAAGAACGTCCTTTGTCTTATTTTCCAGAATTTTCTAGATTTGTAAGTAACACAACTTCTGATTGGCTAAACCATTCGGTTTAGCCAATCAGAGATTGTGTTACTTACAAATTTAGAAAACCTTGGAGAATTAGACTACTTTAGAATATTCTCAAGAATGGTTGGTGAATACTGGCCCTGTAGGCTGTGGTCTCCAACTGGGGTCAAACACGGCTGGTACAAGTATATACTTATCCATTTTCCATAGGCTTGTTAGGGGTTTATGGCAACATTTTGTAAGTAACAGTTTATGTTTTAGAGTACACAGTTCATAAATTACAGAACTTAGTACAATTTAACTCATTACCACAAAATCCCTACTTTTGACGACCCTGAGAAAGAAGCCTTTAGAAAACATTGTGGGGAAAGGAGAAAATGCTGGTAACCAGCATTTTCTCCTTTTTCCACCATGTTTTCTACACTTCACAAAACAAAATTTCAAATTTTCAGTCACTTTTATTTTGTCGTCTGCAAATGCTTTCAATTTGGACAATCCTAAAATATTGTCGTTTGGTAATAAGTTAACAGTTATAGTTATTCACTCATTTCATTCGTCATTCTAATGTATAAAAGTTCATGGTTAAAAGTGTTATGTGACCATCAAGTCACTAGTGTTCTAGGGCTTGGTAACAGTTTATGGTTTACAGCACTCGGTAACAGTACACCACAGCCTCTTTATCAAAATAGAACCTCGGCCATACATCCCGAGAAATTCTCTGCCATTTACCCTCACGCTCGAGCTGTTCCATCAATGGTTCTAAAGGTTTATAATATTCCGACGTCTGTATCAGTACCAGCCGTGTTGTCAAAATTATAAGACCGCCTGAAACGAAAAATGAGGAATGACCGTAAAAAACAAGAGGGTCATTAAGGCCGTGTATCACTTCACTGGCTTTTAAAGAAATGTATCGTATCGTGTTCTCAACTCGTTACAAAACGACAACATTTTAGGTTTGTCCAAATCGAAACATTTGCAGACGACAAAATAAAAGTGCCAATATTATGTTGGGAATTAATCTTATGCTAACAACAGATTTCACATGTGTTTAATTGCAAGCATACGGATATTTATTTTCCTCAAACATTTTTTTTGCAACAAAACTTTCAAGCGGTGCCAGCTTTATACGTTTCCATAATGTACATAATATAAAAACTATTCTCTAGACGAGGTTGGAAGGAAAAGAAACTAAGAACCAACACAGAAGAACTTACCAGGTTTTACTAAACGAATCATTTCTTTGAGAGCTTCCGGTGGCACATGCCCTTCACTGAAACAACCACTTCCGGTGATGCAATCATATGTGTCTATAGTAAAAGAGAATTAAAGAACGCTGAAAATACAAACATGGTCGCAAGCCATTGCTTTTGTTAGATGTTTCGGAGAGTTTGTGCTATACTGGTCGAAGAAGCTGTAAACTGAAACCTGCAACCAAAGAAGGTGTAGTATGGGAGTATAGGATATTCTTCAGGCTTAGCACTCTCTTGCACTCCGGATCATTACATTCACCTCTGTAGTGGGCTTAGAAAGTAGTCCGTCATAACGTCATATTTTTGTCACATGACCATAACTCAAAATGGCTACACAAGCGCCGGTGAAAGAAAGACCAATATCGATTGTTTCGTGTGCTGTTCAAACAGCATTGACCAATCAGACTTAGTGATAGGAAATTCGAAAAAATAGTTCCATTTTATACAGGTAAATTCATCAGTTTGAACACGCCTATAATGTATCCAGAATCATACTTCCTTTGTCTAACTTACAATTTTACATATGAAACAGCTAAACAGTAACAAAACATCATTTCCTCGGTTTGACAAGATTCTTGTCATTCAGCCCATCGCAGAGATGTATGTGAGGTAACGAACGACAACTCTGCTCGGAGATTGCAGGCTTAGGTGTTTCAGGTAAATCGACCAGCCCGTATAGCTTTATTGGTACAGTGTAGGACTTACGTGTGAACGTAATGTTTCGGCTTACGGATGAGACATAAACCGAGGTCCCGTGTGACGGTGCTATACACCGACCGTGTAAAATAGCTAGGCGTGACCCAGCACCACTTCATAGTAGCCATTTTATTAAAGTTTGTGGAAAAATCAAAATCTTACCGGTCATCTTTCAGTCGGCTTTTGTGTCTTTGATCGGCTTATCGGCTATGAATACGGACATGAATCGATGGTTATGTGATTTATCTTCTCGTTAACACCAAGTTTGGTGTAAGGTTTTCACCTATCCTTTTGTAATTTACCTTTTATTTGACAAAAAATTCAATAGGTTAATTTGTAAACAAATACCCATTACAAATTCAGTATTCTACGCATGCGTGGTCAACTTCATTAAAAAAAAAAGGACATCGTGTGATTGACATTTTAAGTGATATGCGCATGACTCCTGGTAAATGAAATACATCAAACAAATTTTAGTTTCGTTTTCAATGCCCGAGCTAATGAAACAGGACGACCAGTTGAAAAAAGAATTTCACTGAAATGATTTCCGAAACATGCGTAAGTAAACACAAGGTTTGTCTTTATTTTCTGGTAAGAAGGTCAGTAGATATTTGCAAAAAAAAAATGGGTTGCACGGATGTAACAAACTTTTTAAAAAGAATTTGGCGTTTTTGAAAAGATTTATCTTTCGTCTATCGATCAATGTCCTTATTGACAGCTGACAAAGAAAAGATCGACATATAGAGCCATTTGAAAAGATGCCGGTGTAATACAGAGAAATGACCATCCCTACAAAATGACCCATGGATCATTTCACTACGAAGAGGAATTTCTCCATGTAGAATAATGACTCTGGTCATTCCTCTACGTAGAGAAATGACCCATGGGTCATTTTGTAGGGGAGAGAAGTGACCCTCCCTATAAAATGACCCACGTGCAATTTCACTACGTAGAAGAATTTCTCTACGTAGAATAATGACCCTGGTCATTCCTCTACGTAGTGAAATGACCCATGGGTCATTTTGCAGGGGAGGGTCATTTCTCTGCATTACACCGGTACTACTTTTTAGCTCACCTGAGCACAACGTGCTCAAGGGGAGCTTTTAGGATCGTCCGTCGTGCGTCGTCCGTCGTGCGTCGTCAACAATTCTTTAAACATCAACTCCTACTAAACCGCTGGGCCAATTTGGACCAAAATTGGCTGGAATGTTTCTTGGGAGGTCTTCTTTATAAAATGGTTCACAGAATTTGATTCGGTCAAAAACTCTGGTTGCTATGGCAACCAAATGGAATTTTTTGGCAAATTCTTTAAAAATCTTCTTCTCTGAAACTGCTGGCCAGATTTAAAAAAAAAAATTCACAGAGATGTTCCTTGGGTGACCCTTTCTGAAAAGTGTTCGCGAAATTTTGATCCGTCAAGAAACATGACTCTGGTGAATGGGGGCTACTTGCACTATACAGAAATGAAGAAATTCTTAAAAATTCTTCTTCTCTGAAATCACTGGTCAGATTTTGAAATAATTTCACAGAGATGTTCCTTGGGTGACCCTTTTCAAAATTTGTTAATGAAATTTTGATTCGTCAAGAAACATAGCTCTGGTGAATGGGGGCTACTTGCACTATACCGAAATGAAGAAATTCTTAAAAATTCTTCTTTTCTGAAACCACTGGTCAGATTTTGAAATAATTTCACAGAGATGTTCCTTGGGTGACCCTTTTCAAAAATTTTTCGCGAAATTTTGATCTGTCAAGAAACATGGCTCTGGTGAATGGGGGCTACTTGCACTATACAGAAATGAAGAAATTCTTAAAAATTCTTCTTCTCTGAAACCGCTGGTCAGATTTTAAAATAATTTCACAGAGATGTTCCTTTGGTAACCCTTTTCAAAACTTGTCAATGAAATTTTGATTCGCCAAAAAACATGGCTCTGGTGAATGGGGGCTACTTGCACTATACAGAAATTAAGAAATTCTTAAAAATTCTTCTTCTCTGAAACCACGGGTCAGATTTCGAAATAATTTCACAGGGATGTTCCTTGGGTGACCCTTTTCAAAACTTGTTAATGAAATTTTGATTCGTCAAGAAACATGGCTCTGGTGAATGGGGGCTACTTGCACTATATAGAAATGAAGAAATTCTTAAAAATTCATCTTCTCTGAAACCACTGGTCAGATTTTGAAATAATTTCACAGAGATGTTCCTTGGGTGACCCTTTCCAAAATCTGTTCGCGAATTTTTGATTCGTTCAGAAACATGGCTCTGGTGAATGGGGGCTACTTGCACTAAAGGGAAATGAAAATTTTTTGAAAATTCTTCATCTCTTGAACGGCAGATCAGATTTTAAAATAATTTCATACAAAATGTTCGTTCAATGACTCTTTTCAAATACTGTTCACAAAATTTTGACAGGTCAAGAAACATGGCTCTGGTGAATGGGGGCTACTTGCACGATACGGACATGAAGAAACTCTTGAAAATTCTTCTTCTCTGAAATGGCTGGTCAGATTTAAAAACAATTTCACAGAAATGTTCCTTGAATGACTCTTTTTCAAAAATTGTTCGCAAAATTTTGATAGGTCAAGAAACATGGCTCTGGGAAATTGTGGCTACTTGCACTGTACGGAAATCAAGAAACAGGTGACCATTTGAAAATTCCTTGGCAAAATAATGATTTTGTGTCCAGTGTTTCAATACCTAAAAAAAAAAAAAAAAAAAAATGGTCATCTCAAAAATTCAGGTGAGCGATCCAGGGCCAAGATGGCATAACTATAAGAATAAAAAAAGTAAATTAGAAATATAATAAAAAGGATGATCAACATAATGTGTGGAACTATTAAAAGTATTTCACCGGAATGGGTTGTGATGCGGTCGAAAAACAAAAAACGAGTTCGAAGGACTTAAGTTCATGCATATCCAGTAAGATAACTTCCTTTTAAGTATTCGTATATATGCAGCATTTTTCAGCGAGGAATTTTGCGTCGTAACAACATTGTATACTATAGATCTCGTGTCTCTATAGCTATACAAACTTGCTGTCAGGTACTGTCACATAATGCAGTTCTGTGTTAGTAAAGAATTCTTCATGATCCCTCACACAAAGGCTTGTGTCTCAACCTGTTGTATGAAAGACTTATTACTTACTTGCAGGTATAGGTAACTCTGCCTCTGTTAGGAATTCTTCATAGTAATTCTCATAAAGATTTCTGTGTCTAGCTATATCCAACATGGCAGAGCTGGGATCAATTGCATCGATACGCTCGAAGCCAAGCTTCTTTAGCTGTAATGAAACATATAGAGGATATTTGTTCTTTTCGGTGAAAGATCGAAATTTATTTCATCTCGTGAACACCATCGGTAATATTTTCACGAGTGGCGCAATCACTCGTGAAAATATTACCGATGGTGTTCACGAGATGAAATAAATTTTGCGCCACTCGTGAAAATATTACCGATGGTGTTCACGAGATGAAATAAATTTCGATCTTTCAACGAAAAAAAGAAAAATTATATTTATTTCATGCTTTTAACCCTTTCTTGGAGGAGCTTTATCAAAATTCAGTACAGTTCTTTTCCCTTATTCCCCGTGGCGTACCCCTCCCGCATAGCAACCTTACGTCAAGTGCGAGAAATGTAAGGTATATGACGTCATATTTCCCATCTGGTTGTTAGGCACGCGGAATTTACCTAGGCAACAAGAACGTGAAAATCGGTATTTTCACTGCTCGTACGAGTGTAAGATCGAAAAATATTTTCACTGCTATTTCTCGATATCTTACCGGAAAGCATGAAATAAATGGTTCTCTTGCTTCCAGTATTTGGGATAGGCGACGCGTCATAGCAGACAGGTCGAATCTTCAAAGAATATGATATGCACAGACAACGCAAAGGAACGTAATACAAGTTCGATTTTAGAAATTTTGTTTTGCTTTGCCTCATGTACAGAATCAATTCAATTTTTGCCGTGAGAGTGACACAAATTTGTTCTGTGTAACATATTTGAAATAATTCTGAAAAGAAGAACTTCGACTGAGCCATATTGCGAAATGGTGTTGAACCTGGGAGCTACAAGTCATCTGCACTAGCGCTAAAATTCATGAATCCGGCATTAATTCATTGCCAAACAACAACCCTGCAGAGGACAACATCTGAAAACCAGCATTTTCTTCATGTCCTTGAATGTTTTCTGTCCTATCCAAGACAGTTTCCATCATTTTAGCCACACTTAATATCTCATCTACAAAAAGCTTTTAAACTTTTGTTGTTTGGTCAAGAGTTAAGGATAATGTGCACTTACTTCAATCGCACCAAACCCTGTTCCCGCTCCAATATCCAGGATCCTTACATCAGCTCGCAACTCGCCCGGGATACAATCACCCGCATATTTCGCTGTAAGTATAGGTCCAGTGTAACCAGCTTCACGATTGTCCTATAGATTATACAAAAGTAGGTGTGATAAATTGATGTTAAAAAGGCTTTAACCCATTACCACACAATCCCTACTTTTGACGCCCCTGAGAAAGAAGCCTTTTGAAAACACTGTGGGAAAATGAGAAAATGCTGGTAACCAGCATTTTCTCCTTTTCCCACAGTGTTTTCTACCCTTCCCAGAACAAATTTCCATTTTTCAGTCACCTTTATTTTGTCGTTTGCAAATGCTTGCTATTTGGACAAGTCTAAAATTTTGTCGTGTGGTAAAGAGTTAAAGATGTTAATGATCACAGATTATGGCTCAAATGTAATTTGTAACTCTTCGTTATTTTCATTGTAAAGGACATGTTGTATTATGGGCCAGAGGCCTACATTTACAAATAAAATCTTGTATTGTATTGTATTGTATTGATCTTCAGGGCTGGGACATTTTGACCCAAGGGCTATGATCATTTGAACCATGGTAACGGTCGTCTAGATGAAATTGTATACCAAGGAATACAGGTCTTTGCCCATTAGTTACATGTATCAACAAGAAGAAATCTAAATTTTGAGGAAACTTCACAGAATTTATCCTGTCATAATTATATGTAGACCTCTTCAGAATTTCTTCCAATAAAAAATAAGGTTGACGTGACATCAGAACTGCAAAATACTGAAAATCTTTATATATCTTCTTCTTTGCAAAATTAAGTCTAGAGCTACCAAATTTGGTATGCAATTTCATCTAGTAGACCTGTGCCAGAAATTTTCAAATTATAGCTCTGGGGGGGTCAAAAGTTTTACATAGGCTTATATGGTGAAAACTTTAGAAATATTTCCGTTTCTTTTCATAGGCATACGACTAGCGAAATTGGCATGTAGCTTTGTCTAGTGGACCCCTACCATGTTTGTTCAAATAATAGCCTTACCCCAAGTTCACAAGTTTTAAACTGGCTCAGATAGTGAAAACTTCAAAAATAGCTTTGTTCTGAAACCGATTTAGTCTAGGGCTACCAAATTTTGGATACAGCTTCGTCGAGTTGACTTCTACCGAGATTATCCCAAATCTGAACAGTTTTTAGTTAAATAATCTTACCATTCATGCCACTGGAAAATGTTTTCTGCCACTAAATTTTTGGAAATCTTCTTCTCAGAGCACTCCTTTGTTAGAGTTCAGTGGTATCCGATGTTAGTAACACTTAGATCATCATTGAATTTGGGAAAATAGGGACGGGGTGGGGATGTCTACGATTTGCTATGATTTGCATCTTTGTCATTACCAATTAAGCACATCGTCACAATTACCAATTAAGCACATCGTCAGTTTACTTCAAAAACATCGTAACCACAGCTTGTAACAAGCTGTAGTTACGAGGTTTTCGAAGTAAATCGACGACATGATACTTTTCTTTTAAAGGAAATCACTAAGTATATCACTAAATATATCAGTGGAGCGATACAGGGCCGTCATGGCTCTCTTGTTGTCTTTTTTAGCGATTACTTTGATTATAGAAATTTAATAAGCTCTATTTAATTCTCCTACAGTCATGGCGATACAATCACTTTTTGTTTTCTGTTAAAATCGCAACAGCTCAAGGACACTCTTGCGTCATGAGCGCCGACAGGAATGAATCTCAAGACTCCCTTATGTGAGGTATAATTTCTGTTACGAGACAAGCGTAACGCTTACTGGAGAGAAGCAGTACACCTATATGTTCACAAGAACATAATTTAATATCAGTTGCTTTCCATCTTCGCAAGCCAAGGCTGACGATTCATAACGCTACTCTACCCTTGGCGGATCGAGCTTGAATTTTACATTCCCCCATACGTTTTTTCATTGGATGCAGCCAGATCTAACTGCAACGAATGAAATCGTTCGTAGCATTTCATCTTTGATAAGAATAGAACAAGGTCGCTACCTTTCGTACAGAAGGTAAACATGGAAACCCACGTGGATGTCTGCTTATCGCTTCATGTGTATTTGTAAGCGGTTTGTAAAACGATATTTCATTTGCTTTTAGAAATATGATGTAAAGGGGGGTTAATAACCAGTATCCAATAGAGGGCGCATCGTAGGAATCTCGAAATCGGGCTCAATCAGCCAAGGTAAGATGTAAGATCCATTAGTGATCGTAACCTTGGCTCGCGAAGATGGTTGCTTTCATGAACATTGGTGAGTTTTGATTATCGCCCTCGTGGATTATTTATTGTACTTCATAACTCACAACTGTGGTTTATTGAACGATAAACCAAGATAAAAAGATGATTTTTTTTCTTAAATATGATATTATAGTGGAAATAGCTGATTATTTATTGTACTTACAAATACACATCAGAAGCTGTGTTAATTACAAATATAGAAATTCTGCAGAGTAAGACAAAGAACGTTCTTAAGAATGGTTGGTGAATACGGGCCCTGATTTTGGATCTACACTGTCCAATATGGAGATATTTTCTCCCAAACGATAGCTGGTAAAACGACCAAATTAATGTGGTTTCTATTGGCTTGAACGTTCCGTTAAAGTAAATCAGAAGGATAAAGGTTAAGCCAAAGGTTAAGGGTGTTTACTATATTTAATCGCTGTTGCTTTTTGTTTTAGTGAATAATCGACAGAACTTCTTATCAATTCTTGTGTATTTAATTCATGTTTTTGCTCATTACAAAGCAGCAAAAGTTTAGGTTTGTCCAAGTCGAAAGCATTTGCAGACGACAAAATAAAAGGGACTGAAAATTTGAAAATTGTTCTCTGAAGGATAGAAAACATTGTGGTAACCGGCATTTTCTCCTTTTCCACAATGTTTTCTATAAGCTTCTTTCTCAAGGTCGTCAAAAGTAGGGATTGTGTTGTAATGGGTTAAGCCTTTTTAAGACTGTATACCGTAAACAAGCATCCTATAGTACGTCGCTGTTACATATATAAGAACTTAAAAGTGAGCCGAATACATGAATACGTGAGAACTTCAGGGTGCCCAAAACTTTCGCCTGATACCCCTGTGTGATAAAGAGGGCCTGGCACTCGTTAGCTTTCGAATAGAGTTTTATTGAACTTGTTCATAAAAGAAATGATGCCAAGGATACCGATGATAACATTTTCTAGACTCTTTTAACAAAATTTCATGGTAAATGGCAACCTGTGGCAGGTCTTATATACTACTCAAACTTTGAAAGGGATCACATACAGATTTCAGTATGGGTTTATATGTTACAATAGTTTTGCATAAACTCTTACCATACTGTAAAAGTCTAGATTTGTCCAAGTTAAAAGCATTTGCTGATCAAAAACCATATGCAACGTGCACTATGCTGTTTGTCATAGGGTAGAAAACATTGGGTATCCAGCATTTTTTCCTTTTTCAACAATGTCTTCCAAAGGCTTCTTTCACAGTGTCTTTAACAGTCGGTATTGTCGAGACAAGTATATTACTCCGTGTTGGTTTACTGTCATGAGGTAGAATGGTCCCTTATCATTCAGGAGTTAATAAATAGCAAAAACGTTTCGTTGTATATATGCTTGTTGACAGACATGCTAGCAGACAATGCCATGTGTGGATACGTTTCGCAGGTGCTGTAAACAAGTATTTTAGAGAACACAACTGACGTGCAATTTACTCACCTCTTCATAAGACTTGACCCATTCGTTGTAGACACCGACCATTTCACTTTGACTGGTCCCAGGCCGTGAAATATTGGACATTCTACTCTTGTACAAATCATATTTATCCTCAATTGTCTTTGTTAGATTTCTGTCATAATTTTCCATTTTATTGTTTAGAAAAGAAAAATCAGATTTTTTGCCAAACGAAATTACGGTAACAAGACAGATAGAAACTCTAATTTGGTAAGAATTTATCCCTCCGTAGCCATACGTGAAAGAAGTTTTTTTTTTTTTGGCGGACGGCATAGATCAAGATCAGACTGCAAAGCAGGTGCTGTCAGATCTTAGGTTTATGCCGTCCGCTGTGGTAGAAAAGCTTATACTGTAATTATTCAACCCTTTCCCAAACAATCCCTGGTTTTTACGGATCAGGAATAGAAGCCTTTTGAAAACATTGTGGGAAAAGGAGAAAATGCTGGTAACCAGCATTTTCTCCATTTCCAACAATGTTTTCTACCCTGTCATAAAGAAAAATCATCTTTTTCGCAACTGTTAATTTGTCACCTTCAAAATGCTTTCAATTTGGTCTGGTCCAAAATTTGCCGTTTGGGAAAGGGTTAATTCTTTACAGTCAGTAGAGTTTATTCTGGTCGTACAAAGAAACTGTATGTTTATATGGCGCCAATAGAGTTAGAAACACATTTACACTGCTGGTGTATCACTCACAACTTCGACAGTGTTCTCTATGTGAAATACTGCCGATATTTATGAGTTATTTCCTGTTATTGTTTTAACACCTACATGAGCGTTTATAATCATCCCAAAATTAAAGACCATAATTATAAGGCCTGCAACACGCGAAAAGGGATTTTTTTAACTGTTTACCAAACGACAACAATCTAGCCTTGTCCAAATTGAAAGCATTTGCAGACGACAATTTCAGCCTGGCTCAAATGGTGTAATTTTTCTATGATAGAGTAGAAAACATTGTGGGAAAAGGAGAAAATGCTGGTTATCAGCATTTTCTCCTTTTCCAACAATGTTTTCAAAAGGCCTCTTTCACAGACGTGTTGAAAGTCGGGATTGTGTGGTAAAGGGTTAAACATATTTATTTATTTTACATCGATTGAGAAACAAGTTCTTACAACTTATATCTCTCTCGATTCTTCTTCCTGGGAACTACACCAGTACTCGCGCCGAATGTGTGGGCCAATGAAAAATCCCAAAGTTGACACCTGCTCCCGGGTATCAAACTCAGGACCTTATGGATACGAGGCCGACGCTCTACCTCACATCCACGAACGCCACAGAAAAGGACATCCGGACATTTATGAAAAGTGTTGTCTGCGATCAGCCTGTACAGTCTATCGCAGTCATTGGGCCTCATAACTCACAACCGTGGTTTAGTGAACGATATACCACAATAGAAAGAAGATTAATTATTTCATGCTTTTCGGTAGGATATCGAGAAATAGCAGTGAAAATATTTTTTGATCTTACACTGGTACGTAACACCAGTGAAAATACCGATTTTCACGTTTTTGTTGCCTAGGTAAATTGCGCGTGCCTGACAACCAGATGGGAAATATAACGTCATATACCTTACATATTGTAATGCGTTGCTATGCGGGAGGGGTACGCAATGGGGAATAACGGAAAATAATTGTACTGGGCTTTGATAAAGCTCCTCCCAGAAAGGGTTAAAAGCATGAAATAAATAGAATATTTGTTTTTTTCGGTGAAAGATCGAAATTTATTTCAACTCGTGAACACCATCGGTAATATTTTCACTCGTGGCTGCGCCACTCGTGAAAATATTACCGATGGTGTCCACTCGATGATATAATTTTCGATCTTTCACCGAAAAAAACAAATATCCTCTATTTCTTAAACAAAATGATTTTCTGGGTCCGTTATTATTCATGGCTTGGTCGTTATAACGCACCACCGATATCGTAGGACATGGCTCCTCTATAATTACAATTATGTCAGAGCCCAGCATACATGTATATACAATTCGAAGGTGTTCGTGACGCAAACACAACTTTGTGCATAAACACAGATAGACAGCTTGGTGAACGGGCAGAAAGACGGACATGCGAGGAGATGGACGGGCAGAAGGACAGCCAGATAGACAGACTGACATTCGTTTAGAATGTTTGATTGATTGAGTCACGTTTTAAGAAAGGAAAGGTCATATCACGGCGACAAGTGCAACTATGCTTCTGTTTCCTGACTTTCTGTCACCATTACTGACGCAACTTCTTTCCGAGTCTCTGACCACTTTCTCATAAGCATCGGAGATGAGAGGCGAGAGACGATAAATCATCCGAAAGAAAGTTGGCCTCAACTGGATATCGAACTCACGACCACCAAGTCACAAGACCGACAAGCTAACCAAATTAACTACCCATTCGGGCACAGGATATTTCTCTTCAATCCCGAAACGTTTGTATTACAGGGGTATAAAGAATGGCAACAGTTGAATTATTTTCAAAAAATGCATGACCAATGCAACCAGCTAGTATTCCTCTCGTCCCTAAGGCAATGCACGCTTCTTTTAATATGATAATGAATATTAAGTTTTCATGAGGTAGCAAAAAGCTCTCGTAACAGATTTGCAGAATTTGTTGCACGCCTCGTTATGTATGATAATGAAAATTAAGTTTTCATGCAATAAAAGGATTATTATGCTCCTGATAAGAAAGCGGGACGGAAGGATGGTCAGACGGAAGGACGGACGGCTCCTTTTACATATCCCCCCCGCTGAAAAAGCGATGGGGAATGAAAGAAACTCACGTCTGGTTTGGAGGTATGCATCACAGCACAAGAGAGGTAACTTGCGTATATCAGTTCGTAGTAAGCATGAATTACATGTATATGCACTCACTGGTTGTCCATTATCGCGGGAACATGGCCGTTCATTAACCCATAATTATGCCACGCATGACATTTAATATAATCATTTCGCCCCTATTTGCACCCAAGGCTCAGAGATAAACTACAGAACTCTTGACCTGAACGGTCCACGGTTCGGGCCTCACTGGAAGCACTTGTTGTTCGAAGAAATGAATTAAGTATTTGAAATGATGAAGAAACCGACCTAAAACATCATTTAGTTCATTAAACCGTGCAGCCGGTGTAACGTTGTAAAGTGACCCCCATAGAATAATGACCCCCCGGTCATTATTTTTTATAGAATATGGACCAGGGGGTCCATATTCTTTATAAAATAATGACCGGGGGGTCCATATTCTTTATAAAATAATGACCGGGGGGTCCATATTCTATATAAAATACTGACCGGGGGGTCATTATTCTATGGGGGTCACTTTACATCGTTACACCGGATTGTAAATCCACCCTCGGCGATAATCATTTGACCTACTGGAGTTTCACCTGACCCACAAAAATAAAGAGGTGATTTGACACTTTGCCATGCAACAACGATTAAGACCTGTCCAAATCGAAAGCATTTGAAGACAATGTGAATGTGACCTAATCACGTAACATAGTCTTTGAAGGGACGAAAACAATGTGGTAAAAAGAAAATGTTGATTTTCAGTATTTTCTCACTCAATTGTCATGTATTCATGGTAAAAAACAGCAAAGCAGTGTCCGGTAAAGAATTAAGTAGAATACAGGTGAGTGCTTCGTTGAATGTGTTCAGGTCATGTATACAGGTCATGTATACACAGGTATAATACACACACATGTAAAGATACACAACAAATACAAATAAACATGTCAAAGTAAATACGTATAAACAATACGCGATAATGTTCCTGGACCAATATACCTGAATGCATTTTCTCTTTTTTCCACAATGATTTCAAAAGGCTTCTTCTTCTGGGTCGTAAAAACCAGAGATTGTTTGGTAAAGGGTTAAACAGATGTAAATAAAGTAATTGAGCGAGGCAGTATTATTTTCTTTGATCGCCGCATAAGTTTCCCGTTTGGCACTTTCGGCTCAAAATAAATTCCAAATAACTTCCACAAATACTTTGACCTGATTGTTTTTTTTTTTAAAGCGGGCAGTGCAGATCAAAGATTAGATTGCATGCCGTGTGTTGTCTCATTTTGATCTGCAATGGTAGCAAAAGAAAGTAGAGTTGTAACGGGCGCTTTGAATAAAAAGGCTCAGGGAACATATGCAACTATATCTAGATGAAATGTATACCGAATGCATTTGAATTTGTTGCATTTATTTAAACAGCATGGATTTTTGCTATGTGTATCATAAAGACATACGGGTGTTCCTTCAACCGTGTTTCTACTTTTTTCTTTAACAATCAGTTGTGTTAAGTACGTGTATTTTGTTTATTCAAAATGTTTACACTCCGTAAGGTCAACCATATCTTTGGCCGACTTTCCCGCCTTAAATCTGGAAGTATTTTGGGATCAGTAAGGACTTACAGGTAAGAAATCTTTTCTTTGTTTCTAGATTAATTAAGTCTGGTCAACTGAAAGGGTCCTCCGTGGCTTTGTGGTAAAGTGTAGGATTCGTTATCTTGCGGTCAAGGCTTCGTGCTTCACTGGAAGTACAGGTTTTTTTCTTTTTATTCGCTGAAGAGTCCATTTGCACGAAACGGTAGAGCCGTACCGGTGAAGCCATGATAACTAGGCCTGGGCCCGTATTCACTAACCATTCTTGAGAATATTCTTAGTCTTATTCTCAAAGGTTTTCTAAATTTGTAATACAACTTCTAAACCGAATGGTTTAGCCAATCAAAAGTTGTGTTACTTACAACTGTAGAAAATTGTGGAGAATACGACAAAGAACGTTCTTAAGAATGGTTGACCCTGGTCATGAAGCTAATGGCACATATCTTTTTGACTGTATCCTTTAGCATGAGAAGCACTTCTGATTTCTCGAACAATCGAGATATCTTGCGTAGCTAAGTGGGGTCCCGGGTTCGAACCTCACTAGATCCACAGGGTTCTCCAATTTTCAAGTTGGTGTTGTGATAGGTTTCTTATTTTTTGGAAGACGTATAAGAGTCACGTACTTGTCGTTTGCAGCAAATGCATTATCATGTTGTATGACGAAAAACTCTGTGTAAGTCAAATTCAATCTTTCTTTTATTCAATAAACTGACGTAACAATTTAAGACACTTATGTTTTAATTGACATTCCTTAAAGACTGACATAATGAATTAAATTATAGCATATAATATATGATTCAAAAGTGTAACTGTAATTACTTGCAGGACATGTCCGAGACTTTGTCAAGAATGGAGCTACACGCACGGGCCTACTGAATTACCGCTAAGAGGCGTTACCATTGGCAATTTACTACAGGAACAATCCGAGAAAACCCCAGACAGAGAGGCCGTGGTGTTTTCGTCAGCTGGAATTCGGAGGACATTTTCTCAGTTGCTGGAAGAGGTATCGAACTTTATGTTGTTCTACGTTGACCACCAACACCGGTTGGTGAATACCTGTCTAGTTTATTATTTAAGGAAAAAATAATAAACACGTGACTCTTTACCCTGAATTGGGGAAAAATATTATAAAACATCCTCTGTACGTAGGGTCCTGTGTGGCTCAGTGGTAAAGTGCAGGACTCGTGATCTGGAGTACCCGGGTTCAAGCCTCACTAGCTCCACTGGGTTTTTTCATAGGAGTGTCCGTGGTCAAGACACTTCAGAGCTAGCCTAGTACTGGTGAAACCCAGGAAACATGAATATGTGAACTGTCGCCTTGATATGACTGAAATAACGTTGAAAGCGGCGTAAAACACCATTCAAACAAAACACATCTGTACGTGAATAAAAGTTAGGATTCTTCGTTAAGGAGTTGCGAGAAAAAAATGTGGAACGAAATCTGGTTAAAGGCCTGTTTAAAATCATAGGTTTACCATTCCACCGTTTGTGAAGCGAATTTTACCTGTGATTTGGTTTAAAAATTTGAGTACGCGGATACAAAAGTAGAATTTCCTTTCTGAGTGTCAGCATTCACAGAAAATTGACGTCACTGGGAAACAACTTCACTGAACCTTGGTAATACGTGCTAAAACAGCAGCTGCGCGGATGATCGCGATGCTAATCTTGATCGACACCGCCATTTTTGATGTTGTGTTGAGAGTGCAGTCATGTATACCGCTAATCAATACCCCAAAGCTTTGATTCGTACCATGGCGAATTAATGTAAGTTTCATTATCTTACTTCACATGAAGCCACAAAAGGGGTCAATATTTAACTTCTAGTATCTTTTAAGTAGTCTTTTTCAAAGATAATTTTTGTTTATTGATGGTCTGAACTAACATGGGTTCCAGTGAAATGAATGAAATTTATTTCATGCTTTCCGGTAGGATATCGAGAAATAGCAGTGAAAATGTTTTTCGATCTTACAGTGGTACCACCAGTGAAAATACCGATTTTCACGTTCTTGTTGCCTAGGTAAATTGCGCCTGCCTAACAACCAGATGGGAAATATGACGTCATATACCTTACATTTCTCGCGCTTGACGTAACGTTGCTATGCGGGAGGGGTACGCCACGGGGAATAATGGAAAAGAACTGTACTGAATTCCTACAAAGCTCCTCCCAGAAAGGGATAAAAGCATAAAATAAATAGAATATTTGGTTTTTTTTTTTCGGTGAAAGATCGAAATTTATTTCATCTCGTGAACACAATCGGTAATATTTTCACTCGTGGCTGCGCCACTCGTGAAAATATTACTGATGATGTCCACTCGATGAAATAAATTTCGATCTTTCACCGAAAAAAACAAATATCGTCTTTGTATTATGTTTATGCTTGTTGACGTAATAAAATTAGACAGATAAGGATTAATGCATGATAACTGTGCCGTTTTCAGAAACTTCAATTTTCAGCCGTTTCGACTTGATAAACATCGGTAAATAATTCATCTCATTCTGTACATCCAATTCGTTTGTTCACGAACCATGACAGAATGAAATGAAATTTATTTCTCACGTGGCTTCTGAGTACATGTATTTATTTCAGGGAATTTGTAGTTGAAATGTTGAAATATCTACTTTCTGCAAAATAGATTCCGCTAAATAGAGGATCTTACATAGTTTTTAAGTATTATAATTTTTTTAATCAAACGAGTTGACTAAACTGTTTTGCCTTGGCGAGTCAACGGATTTGATAAAAACGATAATACAAAACACAAACGTGAGATTCTTTATATCGCATAGAGGGTGACACACACAAAAAATGCCTACCATAAAATCGTTGATAAAATTCACAATTCCTGTTCCAATCCAACCATAATTAGTACAAATAAACTTCATTCTATGTCTGACTTGTCCACCAAGTTTCAGATATGATTGTCCAACAGTCTTTGTTTTATCTCCATTTTATCTCTGTTCTATTCCGTGCGGTAAATGTGCACATCTGCGATGCAAGCACACCTGGATACGACATGTTAAATTGTCATTAACCCTGATACACACTTCTCCTTTAGTACTGAAATAAGTTTGGCCGTGATGACCCTCTTCAGTTCAGGAATACTCGAAGGGCTTATCTGATAGGCGTTATATTTGAGATAACTCCAAAGGAATAAATCTGGGGGTGGGGTCAATGTCTGGTGCGTGTGAAGTCAATTCAGGATCACACCTCTTACAGATGAGATGATCACTAAAGTGACCCAGCAGCCATTGTACAACGAGTCATTTAAAGTTTTGGAGGTGCTCCATCCTGTTGAAACCACTCTTCATCCATGACAACACCTCTTCTTCTGCTCAAAACTTCTTTACAACTACTAGATAGCCTTCAGTATTGATCGTGATTGATATTCATTCATTCTGGTCTTCAAACCGGTAGGGACGGATAATCCCATGCTTTGATATTGCAACCCATGCTGCATACTTGATGAGGTGCAGCAAGGCCTCTGCAGACAATCTTCTGTTGGGATTGTACCCCAGATGTTATTCTTTGAGTTCATTGAAAGCAATCGATACTGAGGGACGTGTGTATCAGTTACTTTAAATTTTGCATGATGCTTGCAACACAGATATGCACATTTAGAGCATATCATGGAATGGGGATAAAACAAAGGCTGTTGGACATTCATGGCTGAAATTTGGTAGATATATCAGGCATAGACTAAAATTTATTTGTATCAAATATGGTTGGACTGCAGAAAATATTATGAATTTTATTAACAATTTAATGGGTGGCATTTTTTTGGGAGGGCGGGATGTGGCGGCAGTCAGTAATTAATACGAATGACAATAAAAAAAACTCCTGCGCCATCATCTCTTGCCTATATACTGTTTATGAGTCCATGCTCCAGATAAAGTTCAGTTTCAAATGTGTACATACACAAGAAGATAGCTCCATGACATTTACACAGACAATAGTATAAAAAAAGTTTCTAAATAGGGTTGGTGCAACGAATTCAGCAATTTCGTTGCTTTTAAAAAGCTTTCACTAAATGTTATTTTTTTACTTTTAAAATGAAAATCAAAAACTGTCCGCGCGTATATGCGCTAGCAACAGTGATATGATTTTCCACGAAACGGCATAGTAGTACAAATTTCGGCGCGAACTGTGATTGCTTTCTCAAGCTTCTTATGCTCTTGACTGAAAATTGACTAGAGCCGGGATTCCCCCCCCCCCGCCCCCCAAACAAAAAACAAAAAAAACCACGATAATATACTATTGTATTATCAAAAGTAAGTCATGGGTTTAATACGCTGCCGGGGGAGGTTTTATATTATAAATTTGCTTAATGTAGTTCTTGTTACTATCGTGGTATATGTTGTTGAAAATACTTTCCTTTTCTCTGATTAATTCTTATGTACTAGGTTAGGCTCCATCGGAGCGTAATCTTCAAAAGTAACAACATTCACTTTTTGCACATGCCTATACGTTTTCACTCAAATTTTAGCCAACCTGTAATGTATCGGCATTTTTTTCCTTCTGTAATGTTTTCATCCAATATCGAGGACAGAAATGATCTTTTTTCGCGACATTGAGTTTCGCGTCTGCAAATGCTTTCAAGTTTGACCAGTCAAAAGTTTAGTTGTGTTGTACTGTACAGCGTTCAGAACAAATAATTTCCGGTTCCTTTTGATCATGGATGACGTTGATAACTGTATCTTCAAAAACTTTTTCAGAGTGACCGTTTTGCTGCAGGTTTATCAAGTCTGGGACTAAAGCGTGGTGACCGTGTAGGAATATGGGGTCCCAATACGATAGAGTGGATCTGGACACAATATGCCACTGCAAGGCTGGGAATCATACTTGTAAGAAACATATATTTTCTGCTTGCCCAAGACATGTAAGACACACTCCAATAACAATTTTGCGACTTCTGGATCGTTTCTGTTGATTGAAAGTAATGGAATTCTAATTATTTGTTTATGGATAAACAAGCAAAAAACATCTTTATACTACTCTTCATCTTTATGTAATTTATGTATTCAGTCATGTTTTCTAAATCAAATTCATGCCAAAGTCCCACCTACGAGTAAAAAATGGTATTCTTTGTATCAAAGCCCGTAGAGGTAGGTTTCGGCTGCACAATCTCGATGCAAAGATAATGTACAATGGAGGGACGTGTTTATTCGCAAAAGTTGAAAATGTCCTCTGTACAGGTTTATGTATCAAGCCCACTTTGATTTGTCACAATCGTATTTCAAGTCTCTTTTTTACCATAATATCTAGGATGTGCATAAGGTCACATACATTCTTCGAGGTCCTGCCAATACTGCATGCCCCTGAGTACAGTTTAAGGCCTCCATTATACTTTTAGATGCCGTTTAAACTTCAAATTGTCGTTTATACATCAAGATCTCCGTAATGGATTATACTTTAAAGTCTTGGTTATACTTCGAGGTCTTCATGAAATTCCAAAGTCATGATATTACTTAAAGGTCTCGATTAATACTTCAGTGTAACATTTATACGTTTTAGTCGCTTATACCTGAAGGTCTCGATTATGCTTAAGGTTTGCACCATACTTCATGGTATAATGAAGTATGTAATTCAATGTTTGGGTTATGCTTCAAGGTCTCGATAACGCTTCGAGGTCTGGATTAAACGTAAAGGTCTAAGTTATACTTCAAGTTCAGGGCCCGTATTCACCAACCATTCTTGAGAATATTCTTAGTCTTATTCTCCAAGATTGTTTTCTAAATTTGTAAGTAAATTTTTGATTGGCTAAACCGGATGGTTTAGCCAATCAAAAGTTGTGTGTTACTGACAAATGTAGAAAATTCTGGAGAATTAGACAAAGAACGTTCTTAAGATAGGTTGGTGAATACGGGCACCCGACTATAGTTCACGGTCGGGATCATACTTCAAAGGCTTGGTAATGCCTCACGGCCTTGTTTATACTTTAATGTCTCGGTTAAACGTAAAAGTATCGGCTTTTCTTCAAGGTCTTTATCGTACTTCAGTGTCTCTGTAATACTTCTAGGTTTGGATCATACTTCATGAGCTTGATTAAACTTTAAGGTCTCGTTAATACTTCAAGATCTAGATTAGACGTCAACATCTTGATTAAACTTCAAGGTTCCAATTCTACTTCAAAACAACGGTTAAACATCAAGGTTTTGATTATATTTCAAGATCTCAATTGTACTTCAGTGTCTCGGTTATACATATTCGATGGCTACGAATAAACTGAAAGAACTTGATTTTACTTTATGGCCTCGATTATACTTTAAGTCTCGATTATACTAAATGAGCTCGATTTTATATTAGGGTCTCCGTCGAACTTAAAGATCTCGCTGAACTTTGAGTATCTTGATTATTTTTTCAAGATCTCTATTGCACTTCAAGGTCTTGATTATACTTCAAAATCACAAATGCTAAAGATCTAGTTTATGCTTCAATGATTCGATCATACTTCAAAGTCTCGAGTAAATTTCAAGATCTAGTTCATGCTAATTATACTTTAAGATCTTTAGTATGCTTCTAGATCTGAATTATACTTCAAAGTTTTGACTATACTTCAATATTCAGATTATGCTTCAAGGACTTCATCATACTTTAAAGTCTCGATTTAACTTCGAAATCTGTACTTCAAGAACGTGGATATACATGTATTTTCGAGATCTAGGTTATACGCCAAGATCTCAATTATATTTGAAAGTCTCAATTAAACTTCAAGATCTACTTTATGTCTCAAGGACTTGATCACACTTCAGCTGAACTTAAAGGTCTCGATTGTACCTCAAGGTCTTGATTATACTTCAAGACTTCGATTAAACTTCGGTTTCTTGATAATACTTCAAGGCCTTGATAATATATCAGGATATTTATCATACATCAATGTCGCGGTTTTACTTCAATATCTTGATTTTAAGATCGCGATTCAAGTTCAAGTTCTCGATTACTCCAACGTCTCAAATAAAGTTCATTTTTTTCATCACATCATAAATTTTCGACTATATTTCAAGATTATACTTCGAAATATCGAGTAAACTTTAATACTTCTTGATTATTCGAACAAGTTTTCACTTATCCATTTGCTCAATCACTTAATGCATTTACTCTGGGTATTTGTTCATTTATGCACCTATTCCTTGATTAGTTCGCCCTTTATTATTGTTCTTCCAGATTTGTCTTGCACTTCGTTTTCGTCTTAAAGTTTCCAAATTTGATTTGCATATTTGTTTTCTTTTATTGTCTTAAATTGTACTATTTTTTTTTGGTTTACATAGTGTGCTCCCACATTCTGACCGAGGAAGGTACCTTTAGTTTAGTATTTATTTTACATCGATTGAGATATAAGTTCGTACAACTTATACTAATCTCTCTCGATTCTGCTTCCTGTGAACTACACCAGTGCTCGCGCCGAATGCGTGGGCCAGTGAAAAATCCCAAAGTTGACACCCGCTCCCGGGTATCGAACTCAGGACCTTTGGGTTATGAGGCCGACGCTCTACCTCACGACCGCGGACACCACTCTTTCCCAAACATTCCCTGGTTTTTACGTGTCTGCAGTACAAGAAACATTTAGAAAACATTGTGGGAAAAGGAGAAATTACTCGTAACGAGCAGTTTCTCCTTTTCCCACAGTGTCTTCTAGCCTATCGGAAAACTTTCTGCCATTCTCATCAAATTCAAAATGAAGGTACCTTTTCTATTGGCCAGTTGCCTACATTACATGTGACAAGTCAACCTCATGATTTAGTTGGTTGTTAAACAAGATGGACTTTATGTGTCCATAGTTATGTGATGACATGGTTGTATGATACGTCTCATAGATGGATGAAGTCCCCTTTACATGAATATAGCTAGTATTTCAATGGTCTTATATTTTTCTGTAGGTCAATATAAACCCCCTATATAGAAGCAGCGAGCTGGAATTCGTATTAAAACGGGTAAGATATGGAAAGTTTCTTTCCTCAAACCACCCAAAGTTTTTGTCCCTTTCAAAGGCATTTACATAAGTTTTTTTTGCAAATCATCTACATTGTTTTACAAAACCTCATGGGTACGTTTTATCAGAATGGCTCATTTCGGCGTTTACCTGAGCGGTGTATAATGCTATCAAGGTTTGACAGAGACATGAAGAAAGATAGACAATGACCGAGGAAGGCCAGGCACACATTTCTGTTGTAAAGATGATAAACCCTTATGAATGATATTTTTCATACCTTCCAACGTCGCTCACTCGTCTCTACATAACGTAGATATTCAGAAAAATAGTATATATAAACCTACGACGACGTAGATAGTCTTGAGACTGTTCGTTTCTGAACGTTAACCAATTCAGATAAATGTTTTTAATTGTAACTATTGTATTGATTCAGGTAAAGAACACCCCTATTAGAATGCCAACATCGTATGGGTCAAAATAACTTCATGGACATGATTCAAAATTGGGCGTTAATATTCAACCTTTTGAAACAATCCTTTGTTGTGTTGACCCTGAGAAACAAATTGTAGAGGCTCTTGAGAACTTTGCTTGATATCAACAGCTTCTACTTTCAACGCGAGTTTTCTGCTGTCTTTCAGACATATCCAATCCATTTGAACCCCCTTAAATTTATTGTGTGCAATTGGATTTCATTTAGACAAGTTTGAAATTTCGTCCTGTGGAACACAATTATAATTATGTAAATACTGAATTGATACAGGTACAGTGCAAAGCGATAGTCTCAGCAGTGGAGTTTCAAGATCAGAACTATTATGACATTCTCTTCAGTTTGATACCGGAACTCGCCAATCAGAAATCGACAGAGATTCACAGTCATTTGTAAGTTTTATAACGTTTTCTCTCCATTCCTCTGTTATACCCTGCCCTTTCCTCTGTGAAACGATGTCAGTGACTCTGTCTGAAGGAGATTATAATATTATCGCCTGCGTTAATTATTTATTGTGCCTCATAACTCACAAATGTGGTTAAATGAACGATAAAACGGGACAGAAAGAAGATTATTTCTTGATTGCACTGAATCAACTTAAAAAAAGATTATTTCTTGATTGCATTGAATCAGCTGAACAAATGATTATTTCTTGATTGCAATGAATCAGCTGATCAGATGATTATTTATTTATTGCACTGAATCAACTGAACAAATGATTATTTCTTGATTGCACTGAATCAACTGAACAGATGGTTATTTCTTGACTGCACTGAATATACTGAAAAAATGCACAGGACGAAACAATGTAAAATGCGGGTAGAAATAATAGAGAAAGGCAAAAACTATTATATATATCTTGATAAATATTTGTATTCCTAGTCAGTGTTAAAAAATGCTTTTCGTTGTTGTACAACTCTATCATATCAGGAAATCAGTTCATTACCCCTTTGCAGACTAAAATGCCTCTCTATGACACGATGTTATTATTTCTATTCACGATTCATTTTCTGAACACTTTACCAAACGACAAAAATTTAGACTGGTTTAGATTGAAAACACTTGCAGACGACAAAATAAATGTAACTCAAAAAAATAAAAAACTTTTCGAGCAGAGTGGAAAACATTGTGGAAAAAGGAGAAAATGCTGGTTATCAGCATTTTCTCCTTTTCCTACAATGTTTTCAAAAGGCTTCTTTCTCATGATCGTAAAAACCAGAGATTGTTTGGTAAAGCGTTAATATACTGTGGCTATCTACCCTACAGAGGGGTTTACTTGTAGGTAGCTTATGTTTGTATATATAACACTCTATCAAAGGACAAAACTTTGGATTTAACCAAAATGAAAGTAATTGCAAGTGACAAATTAGATCTAGCTTAAATGATCATTTCTGTCTAAGATAGGGTAGGAAACATTTTGGGAAAAGGAGAAAATACTGGTTACAAGAATTTTATCCTTCTCCTACTTTGTCTTCAAAGGCATTCTCTTTCATGGTTGTTAAAATCCGGCATTGTGTAGCACAAGGGACAATAAGATCGCCTTGCTATGGACCTAACTTTTGTAGCGAGATTATAGGGGGTTCGCCTGGGAAGGAAGAGTTATTGAGTTCGACCCTTGGTCACATCTTTTTCAGTGCTTTTACACTGGTACATACTGTTTGTTTTACAGAGAAATGCGATTTGCACTTTTCACTTTTTACACAGTTTCACAATCATTTGAACTTGCAGACTGCCAGATCTGAAGTACATTATAATGATGGGCAATAAAGAGTACCCGTGAGTATACAAATTTTTGTTGTTGTTAATGTTGTATTATGACAGTTGAGGTTTATTTACAACGAGGATTTATACAGATAAGAAAAATAATAATTGCTCTACATCTGTGGTACCCTTGGCTTCTGTGAAGATTTTTTTTTTACCTGAAGTACAACTGTTAAACGTTTCACCAGTGTCATAAAACTATTTCAAAATATGTGACGCCGGTGTAACATAGCTAAATTTGAAGTATGTGAAAAATGTCTTATATATGAGGCATCGACGTTCGCTTAAAAAGAAAAAAAAAAAAAAAACGTTCTAAATCTGTAGCACTTATATTTATATTAAGAATGTTTAATATCTGTGCTACCGATGTTCATATCTAGAACGGTTTAAAAGTGAAATAGTAAAAAACAAGAATAACACCAATATCTTACGAACATGAAGGTGCAACACAAATACGTACTGTAGCTAAAATACAAACCACACCGGGTGGGTTATGAACCCGCACAGAAAAAGATCCTAGAAAAGACCAACACCCTTACTACTGCGAACAAGAAGATTATTTCTAAGTAGTGATTTCATATAGGAAAGAATCTATGCTGTAAGGAAGTGGTGATCTCCCGTAACACACCCCCTTCTTTAATGTCAACATTTCGATGACAGAAAGCCTTAATAGGCAGTAAGTTAATTTTTATACTTCAAAAGGCCCGATGGCCAATTCAGGACTAGCCTCAATCGTACGAACACGAAAGTTCGCAACAAAAGCATAGCTGAAATAAGAATTGCACCTAGCGAGAACACTTTAACCACTGAATAAAGAGGATTCTTTCTAACGCAGCAGTTAGGAATTTATTTTATATGGGAAAGAGGCTATGCTGTGAGAAAGGAGTGATCTCACATAACAAATAAAAAAGTATATAAAAGCTCTAAGTAGTCTGGAGATGTATTATCCAATGGTTTTGATATAAATTGTAATTCTTAATTCTAAGACTAAGAATCTGTGTCGCTGAGATGTCCTTTTTGCTGCTAAAATAATGGGATGTCTCTTTGAAAGGAAGAAAACGTTGTCGGGAAAAGGAGAAAATATGGTTACCAACATTTTCTGCTTCCCCACAATTTTTTCTATGGTCATCTTCATTGGGTTGAGAAAACTCTAATTTTGAGGTCAAACCACCGTGAATTAGCTTAGTTTTCCACTTCGTTTACTCAGCAGGCTCTTCTAGACTTACTCGTAATGAAAGTCTAAGAAGGCAACAAACAATATGTTGCTAAAATTATGGGAACTAAAATTTTAGGAAAAGAAGTAAAAGAACCATTTTATTTTTTCTCTTCATAATTTTTTAAACGACTATCTTCTTCTTGTTGCAAAATGCGGAATTATTCGGTGAATGCTGCACATAAATTGCAAAAATCAATACATGTCGTTGCAGTGGTACAACATTATTTACCGACATCATGAACGCCGGAAGTGAAAAAGATAAGCGTGACATATATGATCTACAGAAAAAGCTACAGTTCGATGACCCAATAAACATACAGTTCACCTCAGTAAGTCCTACCGTTTTTAGCTCCACTGGCCGAAGGCCAGCGAGCTTTTGTCATGGCGTTGTGTTCGTCGTGCATCCGTCCGTCCGTTCGTCCGTGCGTGCGTCCGTAAACTTTTTCTTTAAAAAACTTCTCCTCAGAAACTATTGACTGGATTTTTACCAAATTTCACAGGAATGTTCCTTAGATGGTCCTCTTTCAAATTCCTTCAAATAATTGTGTTCCATGAATAATTCTGGTTGCCATGGCAACCAAAGTAAAAAACCTTTAAAAATCTTCTCCTCCCAAACCGCTAATTGGATAGCATTATTATTTTGCAGGAATGTTACTTAGGTAGAGGTCTACAGAATTCCTTAAAAAAAAGGATCCGTTAAAAACATGGCTTTTATGGGAGACTCATTTTCCTTTTATGGTATAAAGTACAATCTTTGAAAAATTTCTTTTCTCAAACTATTCGTTGGATTTCATTGTTGTATTGCAGGTTAGTTCCTATGGTGGTAAGTCTTTACCATACAATCCTGACTTTTAACGTCCCTAAAGAAGAAGTCTTTGGAAAACACTCTTGGAAAAGGAGAAAATGCTGGTAATCAGCATTTTCTCCTTTTCTCTCAGTGTTTTCATCAAAGAGAGAAATCATCATTTCATCAATGTTAAATTTGTTGTCTGCAAATGCTTTCAGTTTGGTCACATCCCAAATTTTGTCGTTTGGTAAAGAGTTAAAGATAGTTGCTGTACATGATCTATAATCCCTTTCATATAAAACAAGAGAACCTCTGCACTTTTATTAGTTCTGGTAAAGGTTTGTTGACCTACTGGTGACCTAGTACAAAGAGGTACAGGGCTTTACTGTTGTGATAAGGCATTTTGTTATCCAATCTAACTGATCCTGCAACTTCAATAAAACAATTGCCACAATGCATATTTTTTTCTGTATTTTGATGTTTCCCCACCCAAAATGGTTTGTAACAAGACCCTCTTTAACTATAACCAGAAGACAAAATTTTTATAACTGGTCATAATTGAAAGATGTTGCAGACAACATAATAAATCTTCAAATTAGCAAAACTTTTATCAAAAAGGGTAGAAAATGTAGGTTACTATTATTTTCTTCTTTTCTCACAATGTTTTTCATAGCTTTTTTTCTTTAGTGACCTAAAATGCAGGAATGAATGGTAAGCGCGCTATACATGTAAGGACAATTTACGTTGTATAACAGTAAAATGTCACACTTGTAAAGACCGTCACGTTATATTATTAATAACTGTGATAACTTAATGCTTGATGAGGGTTGCGTGAAATGGACTGTTTACTCAACCTAAGATCATAAAGTTATACCTTCTCTCAAACAAAATAAGAATCCTTGCACCGATATAGGTGGGGTTTGGGATCACAAAGGCTGCAAAGATTGTAATTCTATTTTATTTATCGTAAGTTAAAACATCTGGCGGAGCGAAAAAAAATCAAACATTGATATAGTATGAGAAGAATCTGACAATTGATAGGGGTTGTTTGTTGCTAAAACTGGTCAAACTTGGCATTGTGTTAATAATTTGGAAATTTTATATCGGAAAATATCTACCACATTGCACTCGGCATAAGGTTACAACTCCTGCTAATGTCATTTATATTTTATCAATGACATAGATATTACGACATTACATGAAGATATATAGCGTTACGAGCCAAGCGTAATGAGAAAGAAAACCAGCTACAAGCCTTTAACAATCAACAATATTTATTAATGAACAAAGACAAAAGAGTGCAATAAGACTTAAGTTTGAATGAAATTTTGACAATTTTTAATCTTAGAACTAGAAGTAGAATAAGCCCCTCAAAATTAAGAATTATGTTTAGACTGCAAAAACTATGAACCTTTTGGTTCCTAAAACTGAAATTAACAATAGTTTTAACTTGAACTGTTCATGAAAATACATCATACATAGCGACAAATGTTAATTATTTACAAGTTAAACTTTAGACAAAGTATCAGAGATAATATCATCCTTACCTTTTATATGTCTGATATCAATGTTATATTCTTGTAAAACCAGACTCCACCGGAGTAAACGCTGATTCTTGTTTTTCATTCTGTGGATAGAAATCAGAGTATTGTGATCACTATATACAATGATGGGTGCAGAAGAAGACAACAAATATATTTCGAAATGCTGAAGAGCAAGATAAACACTCTTTCTCCTGCTGTGTAGTTTTTATGATGTTTGCTAAACTTTTCAGAAAAATGATTAACTGGATGATGTACACCATTAAAATCTTTTTGAAGTAAAACACTACCTGCAGCAGTATCGCTAGCATCTACTGCAAGCTTAAAATCTTTTTCAAAATTAGGAGCTAAAAGAACTGG
The DNA here is from genome assembly GCA_943736015.1 of Tridacna crocea. Lineage (NCBI taxonomy): Eukaryota > Metazoa > Mollusca > Bivalvia > Cardiida > Cardiidae > Tridacna > Tridacna crocea. The sequence continues at coordinate 49,169,208 of OX031063.1, forward strand.
TTCACCTTTTAGTATGGCTTTAACTTTATCGAAAGCTTTTTGACCATCATCATTCCATATAATGTTTTTCGTTTGCTGAGAAGACTTGTCAGTGGCTCAGCAATGACAAAAAATTACCACAGAATTTCCTGTAGAAACCAGCCATGCCAAGAAATCTCACAAGTTGTCTTTTGCATGTAGGTACAGGAAAAACAGAAATAGCTTTTACTTTAGCTTTTACGTGTTTTACCTGTCCTTGTCCAACAGCATGGCCCTAAAATGTTAAACTAGCATTACAATATTCACTTTACCAAGATTAATTGTCACTTTGTCTTTACTCAGTCTGTTAAAAAAAAATCTGATAGTCTTTAGATGTTAGTCCCAGTTATAGCTGTGAATAATAACTTCACGGATGTAGGCTCTACAGTCATCCAAACCAGATATTATCATGTTGATAGGACGTTGAAATATTGCCGGCGAGTTTTTCATCCCAAAAGGCATAACTTGGTGTCGAAAAAGTCCATCCGGAGTTACAAGTGCAGAAATCTCTTTGGCTCTTTAGTAAGAGGATTTTCCAAAATCCTTTCAGAAGATCAAATTTGGAAACATTTTTTGCATGACCATTGAATATTGTCAGTGCAGTCATCTACTTTTAACTCTGGAAACGAATCAGTCTTGGTCACAGTATTAACTTTTCTATTGTCGGTGCACATACATAAGGTTTCATCTGGCTTTGATCCAAGAATAGAGGGAAAACTCCTTTCGCTTTGACTAGGTTCAATAAAGTTATTGTCCAATAGGTACTTGATTTCCTCTCTAAGTTGCTCCTATTTCTTGGGATTCATTCGATATGGATGTTGTTTCACTGGTTTAAACTTTCAATATCCAAATGATGGTATACTGTAATATTGGAATATCATAAAAGAGGTGCTCATATTCAGAAATCAACTTTTTTCAATTCATCGTCTTTATCATTATCTTAATTGGAAAGCTTTTGATCTAAATTTCTGAAAATCTCAGTATTTTGAAGCTTTGAAAACGTAGGGTTATACTTTTCAAAGCTCATTTCTTCAGAATTTATGTCTTTGTGGTTAATGTGATTTTGATTTTGAGGGACTGAGGAAACTACATTTATTGGTGAAATATTTGAATTATCCCTATTAACATATTCTTTTAACATTTTTATTTGACTCAATTGCCTTTGCGTTTGCCTGTCAGGATTTGTTATCACGTAATTTAAGTCACTGACCTTTTTCTCTACAGAATAAGGACCAAAATATCTTGCTTGTAGAGGCCTACCAGGAACTATTAGAAGAGCTATAACTCTATCTGCAGGTTTAGAATTTCTTTCTTTAGGTTTCTTGTCATAAATTTCTTTCGATTTACATTGAGTCTTCTCTAGATTTGATTTTGCCACCTCACAAGCCACCTCACAAGCTTTAAATAACCTTAAGTCAAATACATGCTGAAGTGCATTTAAAGGAGAATCTTCTTGTAAAAAGATTTTTTTTCTTTTAAAAATCTTAAAGGTCCACTAACTGTGTGGCCAAAAACAAGCCCAAGGGACTAAAGCCAAGAGATTCTTGTACAGACTCCCTTACTGCAAAGTGTAAAAGATGTATACCTTCCCAATCTTTTTGTGTGTCAAAGCAATAGGATCTTATGATATCTTTAAGGTCTGTTGTGCGTAACTTTTCAAAAGCACATTGGCTTTTAGGATGATATGCAGATGACCTATATTGTTTAATTCCCAACTTGTGCATTACTTGTTGGAAAAGGCCAGACATAAAATTTGACCCTTGATCAGATTGAAAAGATGTAGGAAGTCCTAAAACGTGAGGCTAAGGTATGACCTGACTTGGTTTACCTACCATTTGACAAGTATGACAAGACCTAGAATAATCTGATACATCTACTTTTAGACCAGGCCAATAAAAATGATTTTAAAGAATGTTTTATTGGCAACCAAATGACCTGACATGGGTGTTTCATGAGCTTAGCTTAACATTTCTGATCTATAATATTAAGGTATGACAATATGATGATTGTCGGCTCACTAATCATCAGCAGAGACTTCAGGAGGACGCCACTTTCTCATTAATACTCCATTTTTAAAAGAAAAAAAATATAAAAACAGACACGTCGCTGTGAAAGATCAGTTCACTAACAGCTTTTTTAAATAAAGGTGCTATTTGTGGATTATTGTGTCTGTCTTCTTTTAGTTTTGGCGTTGACATTGTATCGTGGCCTTCTTTAACTAAAGATGAAGATATACAATCAAATTCTGATGAATTACGTTTAGAATATGTCTGACTTTCAGATCAGACGGATTTTATGAAATAGATCTCTTAATTTTTTTTATTTATTTTTTTTTAATAAATGACCCAACAAAGAATCAGGTAGGTCAATATCTGACTGTTTTTGGGTCAAAATGGCTTTTTTGACATAGCTCTAGTAACTGCACATGAAGGATGAAGGTGAGGTATTTCTGTCTTAATCGGATTGGGTGATTGATTGATCCATGCAAGATGTACAAATGGATCAACAATTACCTTATGCCCGGCTAAATCAATGCCTAATTACAAATGAACATTTTTTTTTTTAATACTAAAAGTCACAAGACCATCAATTAAGTCTGAAGACAAATAATTGTTGTGAAGAGGAGCATTAAAAATCCACATTCTACACCCTGAATAAGGACACTTGTCCCAGAAGAAGTTTTCTCAGAAAAAGGCAGGACATCTGCTAAGATAAGAGGATGAGAGTATCACGTAAAATTTTAATAGGGGTAGACTGGGCAAAATCATTAGTGACACAAAACCATCTGATAAGATGGTATAAATCTCAAACAGTATTGATCAGTCTCAAGTACTTTGGCCTTGACAAAAGTTTGGTCTTTAAAATATGACCGTGGTGTAGACTTCAATGAAGTATAGCCTATAGGCTTAAAACTTTCTTGCTTTTCCCGTTTTCTTTTCAAAGAAAGACATTCAGAAATAATATGCATTTTGTACTAATAAAAAATTACGTCCTTTGGCGTAGAGTTAAGTCGTTATGAAATACATGTATATGCTCACTTTCCAAGGTTAAAAAAGTATGATGGATGTAGTGCTTAGCTGTTTATCGTCCGATATCAAAGAAAAAGAAATAATTCTTTCCCTTTCGTTCAGTGACGGATAAGATAAGAGATCAGTTTTCACAAAAGCATTATGCAGACTTTTGAAACACACAGAAATGTGTTGTTATTAATATTATTTTTTTAAAATTTTTCTTAGATTTCTTTTTGTTTTTAGTTCAAACTTAGATGTATAGATCTAATATCAAATACGACAGGAAACGGATTTCAGTCATTGTACGAAGAATTTCAGATAACGGATTGGCTGTAGAAACATATAGAATAATAATACAGTAAAGAATAAAGCGATCCTATTAATTATACAATATATTCTCAATTGAATAAGAATTTTCATCTTCGTGCATCCCAGTTGAAACTGTCGTTAATTGTCTATGGAAAATGAAATTATCATCGTTTCGTTAAGTCATACAAAGAAAAGGAAATTGGTCTATCTACAGTGCTCATCTTTTTTTTTTCAGGGAACAACTGGATTTCCGAAAGGGGCAACCCTCTCCCATTATAACATTGTAAACAACAGCTACTTTATAGGCATACGACTTGACTACCACAATAGGGTACGTACTGTTGAAAACACGGGGCTTTATTTCTCAGCAATGGTCGAATTCTGCATATTAAATCTAGCCATCTTCTCAGTCAATCAGATTGCTAGGATTAGAGAGCGAGTAGATGAAAGAAGGCTTAATTGATGTGTGTGTGATCGTCTGACAAGGGCCAAAAATTATCCTAGTATAAGATTCCCTAATCACTTAGTTCTCAAATAAATGTGATGGCTGTCCAGTGTTCAGTCTTTACTAGATGTAAAAAAATTGGTCTCATCCAGTTTGATAGCATTTGCAGACAAAAAATGAAACGTGGCGGGAATTTGCTTTGAAAACTTTGTGGAAAAAGGAGAAAGTGCCGGTAACCACTTTGTTTTCAAAAACTTTTTTCCAGGGTCGATAAAGCTCAGGATTGTGTGGTAATTTCTTATAATGATATGATCATTAATGTGCATGCAATCTCCTTTAGATCTATATCCATTCATAGTCAATAAATTCACGACAGTAAGCTTTCGTTTTGTTTATTTTTCAGTAGCATAAATACTGTGACTTTTTTGTTGTTGTTGCTCCATTTGCTGGAGACAAGAACATTTTTTACTATTGGCCGGTGTCCGTCGAGCTTTTGTCTGTCCCTCTGCCAGTTTGTGGTCGGTGTTGCTGAAGTATCTTCTTGTCTGAGAAAAGTAAACCAACCAGTCTACAATCTAAACAAAAATGACTTTTCCATGATCTTCTTCAGAAACCTTTCAACGGGTTTCTCAAAAAGTTAAAACATTAAAGATTTGTGACCTCGAAAAGAGTAATTATTGTTATACTTATCTATAAATCAATATACGTAATCATGGGCTTGGATACATCAATTTAAACTTGTGATAAAATTTTGATGCTTCTAAATTAAAAATATTTATGATAGGTCTATTTTATTATGTATCACTAAATTTGAAACTTAACGTAAGTTTAAAAATCTTTTGGGCAAGACAAACTTTGGAAAGCGGTATCGATATCTGATGCTGATATTGTAATCAAGATCAGACTGTGCAGAATGTCTGTTAATGATTATTATTGTTAATGATTATTATGGTCAGTCTCTCTCCAATAACAGACACCTTGTAGTGTATTCGAAATATTTCGGTTATGATAATGGTTGACATCTTCATTTTACTTTTTCAGCAATTAAACAGTTGAATAGGTAATGGATTACATACATGTACCTCCTACAGGAAGATATCATTGCCAATGCTAATGATGGATTACTTCTCTAAAACTCACCCGTTTAATGAAGGATCACCATGCAGACCTGCATGACTTAAATACCTGTACCAGTGCTTCATTTTCTTTCATAGGAAACTCGGATTTGTGTTCCTGTCCCATTGTACCATTGCTTTGGGATGGTGATTGGTTCGCTCCAGATGCCAAATCATGGAGCAACATGCGTCTTTCCAAGTCCAAGTTTTCACGCTGGTTTAACACTTCAAGCTGTAGCAGATGAACGGTATGTTTAGACAAAATCCACATTTATTGACATTTTTTTTAATGAATTCCTCAAAAAAAAAAGATGAAAAAAACTCATCGCAACATAAAGCGTCGTTACAAAAGTAAATTTCAATCAAGTCTGTTTTAGGATGCCATTTTACCACAGTCGCCTCCTACCGCTAACCATTGTTCCAACGATGGTTATGTTGGAAAACAGCCAGATGCTGGGAAAGAAAACTTGCTGAGTATTGGTAAAAGAAATTCCAGGAAAGCATGAATTTGTGCACAGGAATTATGCTGAAAACGGCATCGAACATCATGCAATCAATTACTACAGTCGGGTCACTTTGGGTGCAAATTTCCACGGGGGAGGGGGGGTGGGGTCGGTAAGGTAAGGATCGCTTAGGTATTTCCATGCGTCTCGTACATGAAATTTTATGTTTGAATTATTTTTCCTCTTTAGTAGAACTTTGATCAAGGTTAAAATATGGATTCAGATCAAACAGCAAAACGCTTGGATGGTGCTGCGTCCCTAAATCGATTTTCGACAAGGAAGAAAAAACGAAATAAACGTAGACAAAAAATCATTTTACTTTTATTTTCCTTCCAAGACCTGTTCTAGGTTACTCCTAAGGAGCTATTTTCCGAGAAATGTTTGTCTCGACCTAGCTTTTATTTCCTTATAGAGATTTAAATATCCACGTTTTTTTCCCGCCATTTGCAGTGTTACTTTATTCTGTGACTCAACACTTTGTGGACATTGCGTTTCTAGTTCTCATGCTATCAGCGCATTGACCTACATTTGCCTCGTCTACGGTCTGTTGTTCCTCTTTTCATGCTTCCAAAGCGTTTCTATGTAAATATTTGACCCCACTCTGGCCTGGTGAATAGCTCGCTTTTCCCTCTATGGATACAACTTTTTCGGTTCTTAAGCTCCCAGTGCATTGTTTCTATAAGGAGGTGTCCCTACGCACCTGGGTCCGCTGTGACATCAAGTGTCCCCTCGGCAAGGTCATAAAAAAGCCGTAAAAAGCAATTAAAAAGCCCTTGACTATGCAAATGTGCACCCAAAGTGACTAAACTGTAGTCATGTTTTAAAATGAAAGAAAAACTCAACTCGCCTGATGAATTTCTCAATAGAGGGCCACTATGTAGGCTTTATAAAATAAGGTCGAATTATGTTTAAAAAATACTATTTTTACAGAACAGTGAGCTATATTTTGTTTTCAATAACGACACAGTAAATAAGAAGTCCTGCCATAATAAAAGAAGTCTGATTCAATACAAAGTTTTGCCGTGAAGTGAGTTTAGAAACCGTCTGAGTCTCTACACATTATTAGGATCATGAAAAAAAAAGTTGTTAGTTGTCAGTTGTTTCACAAGAAAATTCTTTCATATGTAAAGCAGAATGGAACAATATTGTATTCGACGTTTGCAGTACATAGAAGTAGTGACGCCAAAAGTCACATAAATTCCAAGTCCTCTCTGTCTTTGTCTCTCTCAAGGCATGTAAACAACATATTGAACCGTAATACTAGGCTAACATGCAAAATAAGTATAATTAAATAAGGGTTGAGTGAAGATTTTTGTGTTTTCATCGAGAAATAAAATCCATTCGCCTTATTACATGGCTTGAAAAATGCCCTTTGGGCGTTATTCGCCATGTAATAAGGCAATTGCATTTTATATATTGATGAAAACATCGAGATATTGTTATTGTCCATTCGTCGTGTATGTGGTCGTCCAGAATTATTTGTACCCCCCACACCGTAGTGGAGAGGGGCATACTGGAATTGCTTTGGCTGTCTGTCCGTCTATCTGTAAACACAAATTTGTCCGGAGCAATACTCCAACAGTTTTTTTTTTCACGTACTAAACTCAAATTTACACAAAATGTTCCCATATAATACAGTTTGTATATATGAAGTTGTGTATGTGCACTTTTCATGACTCTGCTGCGATTTGTTACGGAATTATCTCCCCTTGAACTTTTTTCAACTCTTACTTTTGTATTAGACCATTCTACATTTTGTGACAAAGACCTGTTTTTGTAACAAGGAGCTGAGGGGGTATTATCACGCTTAGTTATATAGCTCTAGTTACTTCCAACTTCGGTCTGACAGTCCTCAGATATCAAAATAGTAATCTATACCAGAAAGGCAATAACTGTCAGCACATTGATGTTAACAGTATGTCCACTTTTCGACATATATTTTTCACACAGAAGACACCTGCAGCCAAGCACTGGCAGCGCATGTGATGCTCCTGTTTTTCAACTGTAACATTTCAGATGTACCTCACTCTATGGAGTTCCTACAATGTTTATAGACATGCTGAACCACCCGCATATAAATGAATTTGACCTGACCTCCCTATACACTGGTGTTATGGCGGGCTCGCCTTGTCCAATTGAAACAATGAGACAAATCATACAGAAAATGCACATGTCTGAAGTAACCGTAAGTTCTGTTGTGTAATTTGTACCGATTTTTCAGATGTTCATCGCTCTACGGAGTGCCTACTATGTTTATAGACATGTTAAATCACCCAGATGTAGATAAATTCGACATCACTTCCCTGTATACTGGTATCATGGGTGGGTCCCCATGTCCCACTGAAACAATGAAACAAGTTGCACAGAAAATGCATATGTCTGAAGTTACCGTAAGTGATAAACACACTAGTGCACTGGCTATGTTTTGGACATCCTACTAATCAGTAATTAGACCCTCCTCCCTCTATTAATCGTAACTTTTTTTTTGTCTTACTGTTCTTATGTTATATCTATGTTGCATGTCCTTAATCCTAGACTAGATGATATGGCCTGTAACACGCTAAAAGGGACATTCGGACATTTGCGTAAAATGTCGTTGTCGGATCAGCGTGCGTAGTCCGCGCAGGCTAATCATAGAAGGCACTTTACGATTACATTAGCTTTTGTGCTACTGAAGACTTGCTCAAAACAAAAAAGTTAATTCGAAACGCAAAGTGTCGTTTCGGATTGGCCTGCAGGGACTGCGCAGGCTGATCCGAAAAGACACATTACGCAAATGTCCGAATGCCCCCTTTTCGCGTGTTGCAGGCCATTTTATAAACAGGTAAGATATTGTTTCATGTAAAATAATTTTTTTTTTCTTCGTGATGTTATCTTAAGTCACTAATTTCTTGATCATAAATTCAGGAATATTTATTATTATATTTATTGCACACAATAGTCACACAGTTATTTACAGAGGTAATATAAAAGATAAAGGACTATAATTCCAAGGTGAAAAGGAAAACGACTTTTTGATATGGATGTTATATATAGAGTTGTATTATATTTCCTCTGTTTATTTTGTCAAAAGGGAAACGTCCGCGAAAATAACTCGTAACGCTTACGTCACTCGTTATTTTCGCGGACCTTTCCCTTTTTCGTCAAATATTTCCCCATATTAACCACAAGCTGATGAAATAAATTATATATTGTATTTCCTCTGATTATTTTGTCAACGAATGTCACTTTTAAAAACTATTGATCTCAAGTAGAACACGAAAGTAGTTCCAGATTTTCAGCAGGAGGAAAATATTCACCGTGACGGGGAAATAATTCCCCCCAGCTTAAATTACGACATTTCTTTACCCATAACATTTCTAAAAATAGACAAGTAAAATATATTATAATGACATGTTCACTGTGCTTAGTTCCTCAAAGCAATCGCCAACTTTAAGTGTGTAAATTGCTTCATCATCTACATGAAAATGTCTTGCTCAAATATGTGTGTCGCACACGGATAAAATATTACTCAGGACCGAAAAAAAAAAACCGTATCCATACGTTGTGAAATCGGTTCCAAATATGGTGTGATGACGTCATAATGGCTACATTATTTTTAAAGTAATATTTTGAAAGTTGTCTGTGAAAAACTTGTTTCTAATGCTACTAAGTGATTTGCGTTTACTTACGCTTTGCATTTCCAGTGCTCCGAATCGTTTCCTGTTGTGTTGTAATGCGATACATAGGGCCTAAATTAAAAAATTGTTTGTTTGTCCTTTACCTACCCAGTATTTCAGTCTTGGGTAGGTAGGTAGGGAAATTATTATATTATATTTTGCATTCTGTAGAAAGCAGACAAATAATATAAATAAAAATTTTCAAAGATTTTAGCCACAGAACTTTCTGCTTGCATAGCCTTTTATTCTGCATCTGTTTTTCATTGAATGGGTTTTTTAAATCATTTTTAACCTTGCTTTCTATGCCCCTGTATATACATATTAAGCTAAAGGTTGTAGTTTAGCACTTTCATGATGAGCACTAGTATTACTAACCAAATATCTGTAGCATGTGTATGTCTGACCTAACCACACCTCAGTAGAACAGATGTAAACCTTTATGCTTTACCAACAGCTTGTAGATGAACCGCAAGATCATAAATATTAGAACAAATGCAATCATGAGCAAATAGTCTAGACCTAGACATGACGTTTAAGACAGCAATGACATTTGAACCTTACAAATGCTTGATTAGGATGTTAAAAAATATTTGATCTTATTGTAGCATATGCTGAGTATGTTCCAAATTTTTAATCATTATGGTACTTCTTAAATTTGGCTTATATTTGGTTTCTGGGAATGTAATTTTTGTGTCATCTTTTTTTATGATGTTTTCATAATGCTTTGCGCTGCACCTTCAACAAATGTTAAATACTGACAAGAAAACATTTGTCTTTATTATTATCTACAAATAATCAGGAAAAAAAATTCTCAGAGGCCAATCTAAGCATAGTAGCTGTTTTGCCTTGCTTGTGATTTCTGTTGTATTGTGAGGGTCCAAAGTCTCTAGAAAGTGGGAGGGTCTCAGGAAACAAGAGTACTATAAAAGTCTGTGAACTCACTTTTTCACTCTATTTGGTGGTGGGGAGGGATCAAACGATCATTGGAGAGGTTATCAGACCTCTCAAACAGTGGTGAGTTTAAAAGGCAGAGTGCCTCAGAAATTACTGTCTAAATCCAATCTTTGTAAGGGAATTGTTCTGATACACAGTCTGTTTTGTCATGATTTTATCAAAAAATCGAAGTCAAAAAAATGAAATAGGAAATAGACGTGGTTTGTTTTTATATGGCGAATTTCAGCAAAATTGTAAATATTTGATAGCATATGACATTTTTTTCAGTTTTGTATTAAACAGTTAAATCTAAACAAAAAGGAAAAAAAGAACAAAAAAAAAATCTTAAAATAAAAATGAATACAGCCAAAAAAATCATGTGACCTTAAAACGTGGGAAGGTCATGTGACTCACAAAAATTACAAGGACAGATGAATGTGTATTTACAACTGAACAGATTTCAAAGACCTGTTTATTGCCTTGCTTGTTTCATTACATGTACCGAGATATATTTATTTTGAAAGCATCTAAAGAAGGGGCCTTAAATCACCAAAACATTTGGTTAGAAAAGAAGAATGAATTCACAGCTATTCAAATGAATTAAATCTCTAAGGATTGTCAGCAACAAGAACATTTTAATAGATTTTCTTTTTGATACAACTAACAAAAAAAAAAATCAATTCTGCCATAAAACTTTGGATAAAATCTAAAATGTACCAATAAACTGAGTAGAACTTGGGAAGTCTTGTGTGCATACACAGTGAAGAAACTGCTATGGCGATTTTATCCATATACAGAGACGCAACTCTTTTAACCAGTTACAACAGCAGGAGTCAACTAGCAAAGAAGAGAATCTGGATTTCAGGAGCAGCTTTACATTTCAAATTGAAGTGCTTGGCATATAATATCACAATTTTTCTATAAATTTGCACATCCTTATCTCTTTACCATATGACATAGTACTAGACTGGTCCAAATTGAAAGGTTAGATGTGCATAAAATGTTAATATTAATTCTCTTACAAAAGTAGAAAATCTGGTAGGAAAAAGAGAAAATTACTTGTTACCAGCATCTTCTCCTCTTCCCAAGTTTTCGAAAGCCTACATTTCTTTAGTCAAGAAAACCAGGAATCGTTTGGTAAAGGGTTAATAACCTTTAACATTACAAAATATGTAGACTGAATTGCATACAAATGGATCTAAAGTTAATGTCCGATGGCTTAATGTGCATAACATCATGAATGGAGAGAATTTGCCGGTGGCCATTATGTTTCTTTTATCCTTAAATTCATTTTTTTTTTTCATATCCCACAATAATAGTTAACTCTTCAGCCATATTAGTTTGTCGATCCGAAATGTTTTGAAATTGACAAGTCCACATCTTTCTCCAGTCTACATTTGTCGTTTAAAGAAGTAATAGGTGAAATCAGTGCATGTGTTATTCAATTACAGGAATTTCACAACAAGAATACTTTCGCCATGGCCAAATAAAGTGCAAATAAAGTTCAAAACTGATTTTTTTTTCAATGTGTCAGTGAAAACGTTCAAGAACAAAGAGGAAATTACGGCTCCTAAATTATTAAAGCAAACAAAACATACACCCAATAATACAAAAACAAAATATGGAAACTGGACCGAGTTCCCTCTATTTCTCAACCATTGGGCCGAATCTTCTCCAAAAAAGGGATGAGAAGTACGGTCCTGAGAAGTACACCACTAAAATCAACTAATAATGGCGTTAGCAAAACACGGTAATGATCGTAACGTTCTGCAAAACCACATGTACGGTATTCACATGTACGATTAATCATTAAGATTACTTTAAAGTTTCAGAATAAATAGTCCAATCAGGTAATTTTACTGATGAAATCAATCTATAAAACCTGTGCCGAATCTTCTCACACTCGGGGCCGAATCTTCTCACCTGCTGGGCCGAATCTTCTCAAAAATCGCTGGAAGGCCCTGAGCCGAATCTTCTTGGGTCCAAATCATGACTTCCGTTTTGACGAGTGAACCCTATTATAGACGGGTTTTCGTGTTATTTAATGGAAATTGTAATCTTTCTGTCTGAAAATTTTCCTAGCACAGTCTACCATCTGTCTTGAGCGTAAGAACGCTTGATTATGCATTGAACTGGCCACCGTTGTATACCGTAGTGTATCAGGGGCGGTAACCAGTCTAGATTATGCATATGATATTGATGTGACAACAAAGCTTCGGACAGATCAAGAGGAACGAACGTCTATGTCTGGCATCGAACTACTGAGTTTGTTTGATAAAACCGGATTCCTTCCAAGTAACCGGATGTTTCGGCCGCGAACGATAAAAATATTTTGTCCTCACGAGAATGCAATATAATTTTTTGAGTCGGGGGGTAAATTGTGGGTCGGGCGGTCGAGGACAAACAAACAAAATTTTACTTTCAGCCTAGAGGATATTTGTTTTTTTCGGTGAAAGATCGAAATTTCTTTCATCGAGTGGACACCATCGGTAATATTTTCAGCGCAGCCACGAGTGAAATTTCGATCTTTCACCGAAAAAAACAACAACAAATATTCTATTTATTTTATGCTTTTAACCCTTTCTGGGAGGAAAAATTCAGTACAGTTCTTTTTCCTTTTTCCTCGTGGCGTACCCCTCCCGCATAGCAACGTTACGTCAAGCGCGAGAAATGTAAGGTATATGACGTCATATTTCCCATCTGGTTGTTAGGCACGCGCAATTTACCTAGGCAACAAGAACGTGAAAATCGGTTTTTTCACTGGTGATACCAGTGTAAGATCGAAAAATATTTTCACTGCTATTTCTCGATATCCTACCGGAAAGCATGAAATAAAAATGATTCATCCTCCATAACAAGGTTGTTCGATGTATCTGTAAGAAGTATCGATATATTTCAGCCTGCGGATTCCACGCAAGTTGACCAGGGTCCGTAATAACCATTCTCAAGAACATTCTTGGTCTTTTATCGTCAGAATTTCGTCAATGTGAAAGAACAGAACCTCTGATTGGCTAAACCATTCGGTTTAGCCAATCATAGGTTCTGTTACTTTCACAATCAGAAAACCTTCTTGAAGAATAAGACTAAGAATGTTCTTAAGAATTGTTGGTGAATACGAAACCTGGATTAAATCTTTTTGCATTTGTTAAATATAATTTCTGCTTGTCAAAGAACCATTCTACCTAGCGGTTGGGGAGGTTTGGACATTTTTGAACCATATTATGAGGGGATTGTTTTATATAATGCATTTCGATGATACATTAAATACCATTTTGTCAGAGAATTATTCACATCTATGCGCCACACTCTGTTCGATCACTTTGTTTTTCCTTTATCTTATTATTGTAATTTTCCCTCTTCAGTTTTTATTTTTCACTATGTGTTCACATTTTTATACCGTTGATGACAGCTCAAACTCTCTTTTGCACTTCCTCCACTGTTGAGTATTTTCGATGTATTAGTTGCATGTATGAAATTCAGAGAAAAAAAAGCACTACTAGTCAGGCACTGTGCTTTACAAATTTCTTTGCTTTCTTTTTACTGTTTTTACTTACAAGTTGTTCTTTTTTCCGAATCACACAAGGTTTATCATTTTTTTTAACATTTAAATAGACCGGTCGGCTGTTCAAACATGAATGAGGATGAATTTGATATATCTGTCGGTCAGAATTGATTGGTTGAATCAAAGAATCACTGAAACGTAGTAAACTTTGGAGGCTTATTTAGACACCCTCTTTAATGCTGTCATTGGCAGTAACGATTGTTTGTTTGTTTATGTTAGAAGGAAAAAAAATCTTACTTTTTTCTTTGAAAAATAATTATTGTTATGGAAAAGAAAGTGCACTGATTGGATTCAAATTGTTTGAACCCCACAAATATCTTTTTTTTGATAATCCTTATCATATTTTTACTTTGACCGGACCTCTTCTTCCTAATTTTTTTTCAAATTGATTAAATCAGATATATATGTTGATGAACCATGCTCTGGCAAAAGGGGGCTTAATGCATACCAGGTGACGCATAATATCAAGCAAGCAAGTGTTTAAGAGTCCTTTACAGGCTATATTTTTTAAAAGACTGACTTTATCAAAAGGCAGTCTGGTCCTTGTGCAAACAGGAAATTTACCAAAAGCGAAAAGTTTCGGCCCAGGTCAGCCTGCGGGGACTGCGCAGGCTGATTTTTTTCGATACTTTTCGCAGATGCATTAACCCTTTCCCAAACGACAAACTTTTGGACTAGGCCAAATTGAAAGCATTTGCAGACGACAATTCAACTCTTGCTGAAAAGATGATTTCTGTCTATAATAGGGTAGAAAACATTGTGGGAAAAGGAGAAAATGCTGGTTACCAGCATTTTCTCCTTTTCCCACAATGTTTTCAAAAGGCTTCTATCTTAGGGTCGTAAAAACCAGGGATTGTTTGGTAAAGGGATAATAATAATAATAATAATAAATAATCATAATGATGATAATAATAATAATGATGACAATACTACTACTACTACTACTAGTAATAATAACAACGATAATAATAACAATAGTGATGACAATAATAATGACAGTACTACTACTTATAATAATAATAATAATGATAATTTGAATTTTCTAGTATGAATATATTCATTTACTCAGGTTTGAGTTGTAAGGCCATCATGGTCATCGTGCTTACCGATTCAATTCGAATGTATTTATAAAATTTATTAAATGTACACTTAGCTCAAGAAAGAATTGCCGTATATTTCTTTATAGGTAGCATATGGCACAACAGAAAACAGTCCTGTAACATTTCAATGTCACAGGGATGTCGAAATAGACAAAAGGGTATCTACCGTGGGACAGGCCCAGCAACATGTAGAGGTAAGGAAACAAGAAACCAGAACTTAGGGATGTAAACTTCAACACGTCTTTGTTATTTACAATTCATGCTTAGAACAGTATCGTAACGATATACCGTTAGTTTAGAAATATTTATTTTACATCGATTGAGAATCAAGTTCTTACAACTTATACTAATCTCTCTCGATTCTGCTTCCTTGGAACTTCAGCTCTCGAATGTATGGTGTCAATGAAAAGTCCCAAAGTTGACACCGCTCCCGGGTATCGAACTCGGGACTTTATCGTAACGAGGCCGACGCTGTACCCCACAATCATGGACACGTAACGGTATACGTATAGGTTAGTGACACACCTTAATGAAGCAATATTTACTGTACGAGCTCATGGTACATGGAAACAACAAATGTTTTTTAAAGGCAGTATAGCGCAATATCAGTCTGCAAGCACTGGAAGTATTTTGTCATCTGCTAAGCCCGTGTTCCGCCGAGCTCCGGAAGCTCAGTCGGTAGCGTACAGGACTTGATAACAGAGGGTTGCTGGTTAGATCCCCGCCCCGGCCAATTACCTTCGGAAGACTGGTGATGGTCATGGCGAAAGGATTCATATATTTCTCACCGCTGACTATTGTTTCATGGACGTGTTGGAAAGCGGCTGATGAATTTAAAAAAGCATTGTGTGCAGTGCTGCTAAAAGAAACTGCAGACAAACCTGGATATGTGCACAGGCATCCGTGATAAACTGAAGTAATTTGATAATGGCGTTAATGGCCAACCAAAGGCCGGTGTATTAATGCAGAGAAATGACCCACCCCTACAAAATTACCCATGGGTCATTTCTTTACGTAGAAGAATGACCGGGGTCAGTATTCTACGTAGAGAAATAACACCAGGGTCATTATTCTACGAATAGAATCGACCCCAGAAGGTTATTTCTCTACGCAGAATGATTACCCCTGTCATTCCTCTACGTAGAGAAATGACCCTTGGGTCATTTTGTAGGGAGGTCATTTCTCTGCATTACACCGTCATTTACATCTTAAAGGATTGGAGGAAACACAATTTCATAATTTACAAATACAGGGGAAGGTGGTTAATGAACACGGTGAGATAGTGCCTGTCGGTACACTTGGAGAGCTGTGGACACGTGGCTATACAACAATGCTTGGTTACTGGGACGATGAACAGAGAACAAGGGAGGTTATCGGCTCAGATAGATGGTACAAAACTGGGTAAGTCAATTATTGCACGGGTAAAGAGTGACCCAACAATTAACAGTCAGTCATTCGAACATTTGCGTAAAGTATTGTTTCGGATCAGCCTGCGCAGTCAGCGCAGGCTAATCCGAAACGACACTTTATGTTCGTTCGTAATCATTTGTTTTGTGCAAGCCTACTGTTTGACAAAAACCTATATATAGTCTGACTGCGCAGGCTAATTCGACACGACACCTTACGCAAATGTCCGCATGCAGACCATATAGTTTAATTAAGAAATAATCTTCTTTCTATCGTGGTAGATCGTTCAATAAACCAAGTGGTTTATTCATTGCGCCTCATAACTCACAACGCAATTTATTGAACGATATACCACGACAAAAAGAAGATTATTTCGATTCTAACATGGCCAATTCTTAGTGAAATGAAAACAAGTTCAAACTTAGAGTGAAAACGCGGATGAAGGTTATGTTCCATTGAATAACTCACTCATTGAATGACGTCACTCGATATAGGATGACGTCACTCTACATGGATTGTTGCAGATTTTACCACGTTTTCCCTGCACTGTGTTTATAGAGCCAAAATCGCGTGCCATGTTAGAATTAAGAAATAATCTTCTTCCTATCGTGGTATACCGTTCAATATACCACAGTTGTAAGTTATGAGGCACAATAAATAATCCACGAGGGCGATAGCCCGAGTGGTTTATTCATTGAGCCTCATAGCTCACAGCGTGGTTTATTGAACGGTAAACCACGATAGAAAGAAGATTATTTCGATTCTAACATGGCCAATTCTTAATGAAAGGAAAACAAGCTCAAACGTAGAGAAAAAACGCGGATAAAGATTATGTTTCATTGAATAACCCACTCATTGAAAGACGTCACTCTATAAAGAATGACGTCAGTCTACGTGGATTGTCGCAGATTTTACCACGCTTTCCTTGCACTGTGTTTATAGAGCGGAATTCGAGTGTCATGTTAGAATCTGAATCTAATATGCTTCCATATGCACCCCATGTAATCCAGAGCTTAGACATGCTCACATTAAGACTGCTATTGATTATGAGCTTACAAGTCCCCTAGGAGCCATTTTCAGATTTGGATCTAAAGAAAAATATGTGGCTACACTATCAATCTCGTTTATGTTTTATAAAGCCTCTTCACGCTTTCTCCGGCATGAGACCAAAAATTTTGCTTAGGCAGGTTTGAATTTTGTCTTTGACTTAATTTCAAAGTATTTTCAAAATGATTCTTTCTCAGGGTCGGCAAAAGTAGGAATTGTGTTGTAATGGGTTAACAAAATGCAGTTATAGATTCATTATATAGATTTTATTTCATTAGCTTGTGGTTAATATGGGGAAATATTTGCCGAAAAAGGAAAATGTATGCGAAAGTAACGATTGGCGTAAAGCACGAGTTATTTTCGCGGACCTTTCCCTTTTGAGGCAAATATTTCCCCATATTAACCACAAACTGATGAAATGAATTATATATTATATTTCTTCTGACTATTTTGTCAACGAATGCTACTTTTAAAACTAGTGATCTCAAGTTAATTAACGAGATTTTCGGCAGGAGGAAAATACTCACTGTGAGGGGAAATAATTCCCGCCAGCTTAAATGACGTCATTTCCTTATCCATAACATTTCTAAAAATAGACACGTGAAATATAATATATTTTTTTACTTGCTTAGTACAATGCGTCACTGCGATGCATTAAACCCCCTTTTATTCGAAAGATACTTTGATTTATTTTTATAACCTTATGTACTTTCGGCCAGCGGCCTGTAATTTGAATTTTAAAACATTAAGTTTGACTTTTCAGCCTATGGCTACTTTAGCGCAACTCATTTACCTTTTGCGGACAGGATTGATCAAGATCAGACCGCACAGGAGTGCAGTCTGATCTTGGATCCATTCTGTCCGATAAGGAGATTTTCCCAATAATGTAACTTTGAAATAGCAATATGTAAGTTTCTGTTTGTTTTTTGTTTTTTTTTATTGAACTGAAAAAATCATTTTAGTTATTTTGCAGGATAAGGGTTATTATTTCATGCTTTCTGGTAGAATATCGAGAAATACATGTAGCAGTGAAAATATTTTTTGTTATTACATTCTGTTACTAATAATAGTAACATTTTCCACCGAAAATGGTGTAATATCAGTGTCACGCGAGGGCAGATATGACGGGGCAACGGGCTGATATCTGTTATCCTGCCCGTTGATAAGATATTTGTTCTATATCTATAGCAACAGAACACTCGCTCGCAAACGAACGTTCTCAAAACATCCATTTTGAAAAAAATTGCCGGAATCGGTCCGTCAATCGCTAGCGGACAAATCTTCAAAACTACAGGCAACGTTGAATCGTTTAACCAACAAAGACGTGATAAATAGAGAATAGATAGTTGTTGTCTTCGATTGGGAAACTTATCAGGCAATGTGTAGTGTCTATAGGCTAGTAGTTCTTCGATTTTTATCTATTGAGCCGGATGAACCGAGCTTGATTAAGTTTCATAATTCGAAGAACCAACCATCTTTCTATTTATCCTGTTTTGATCCCTATCACACTGAATTGAATATTTAGATTGAGAAACAATAATGGCAACATCTTTTTAACAATAAACAAACATGAAGAACTGTTTATTTAAACGTCCTATACTGCAAATACGCAGCTCTACGATAGTGATGATGAATGACGTCATGAACGTGACGTTTACCCGCGGAAAAAAAGTTGTGTCGAATGGAGACAAGATATTTTTGTTTTTAGTATTTAAACATGCTAAAAAACCAAAATAATCGTGCAATTGATCCATGAATGTAATAACGAGGTTATTACACGGCTGATGAGGGCCGGAGAGTGATATCGGCCCTCCACCTCGAAATCTGCCCTCGGGCTAAAGCCCTCGGGGCAGATATCAAGGTGGCGGGCCGATATCACTCTCCGGCCCTCATCAGCCGTGTAATAACCTCTAAATCTTACACTGGTACCACCAGTGAAAATACCGATTTTCACGTTCTTGTTGCCTCGGTAAATTGCACGTGCCTGACAACCAGATGAGAAATATGACGTCATATTCCTTATATTTCTCGCCCTTGACGTAATATTGTCATGCGTTGCTATGCGGGAGGGGTACGCCACGGGGAATGACGGAAAAGAACTGTACTGGATTTTGTGAAAGCTCCTCCCAGAAAGGGTTAAAAGCATGAAATAAATAGAATAATTGATTTTTTCGGTGAAAGATCGAAATTTATTTCATCTCGTGAACACCATCAGTAATATTTTCACGAGTGGCTGCGCCACTCGTGAAAATATTACCGATGGTGTCCACTCGATGGAATCAGCCACTCGTGAAAATATTACCGATGGTGTCCACTCGATGAAATAAATTTCGATCTTTCACCGAAAAAATCAAATATTCTCTATATCTTGTACTGTTACAGGGACATGGCTGTAATGGACGAAAATGGGTTTGTTCGAATATCTGGTCGAATAAAAGACATGATCATCAGGGGTGGTGAAAATATCTATCCACTGGAAATAGAACAGGTTCTTTACACACACCCAAAAGTTAAAGAAGTACAGGTAAAACACTAGATACGTATATCAGTTGATTTTCTCTTTACCTAGCGATGCGGGCTTTTAACCCTTTGCCAAACAATCCCTGGTTTTTACGGGTCTGGAATAGTAGCCTTTTGAAAACATTGTGGGAAAAGGAGAAAATGCTGGTAACCAGCATTTTCTCCTTTTCCCACAATGTTTTCTACCCTATCATAGACAGAAATCATCTTTTCAGCAAGAGTTGAATTGTCGTCTGCAAATGCTTTCAATTTGGTCTAGTCCAAAAGTTTGTCGTTAGGGAAAGACTTAATTACTTGAAGAAGACGCCCATTTGAATGATTATATTGATTGATTGTATGGTGTTTAACTCTGTTTTCAACATAATGTCAATTATATGGCGGCGGCCAGTGCACTTATCCAAGCTTTCCTGGAGTTACTTTATACCAGTACTCTGCACATTTTTCCTTCCAAGCCAACGGCTGCTTTCCCCCATAACCAGCGTCGAAAGCCCATTTGAAAGCATTTCGGGAAAAGGAGAACAGGATGGTTAAACTATATTTTAATCATATTTTAGATACAAAGAATGAAAAAAGGGACTATAAATCCCTTAATTCCATTGTGGTCCTTGATATCAAAATGATAATAAAAAAAACAGTGTGACATAGGAAGAGATACCTCGTAATTGACAGAAGATACTTAACTGCATTTTCTACATATCTCTAAAGGTTTTCTATCTCGTTGAAGAAAAAAAAGACTTGTACGACGAACCACATTTGATTTGTCATCTGCGAGAGCTTTCATTTTGGAAAAGTCTAATTTGTCGTCTGGTGAACAGGTAGATATTTCTGTCTAAAAGTGTACAGAGTCGATAGATAATTTTATCAAAAAGTGCACAGAGTCAATAGATATTTCTATCTGAAAGTATACAGAGTGGATAGATATTTATATTTGAAAGTGTCCGGAGTCGATAGATATTTTAATCTGAAAGGGTACGGAGTCGATAGATATTTTTTTCTGAAAGTGTACACAGTCGGTAGATGTTTTTATCTGAGAGTGTTTGAAGTCGATAAATATTTTTATCTGAAAGTATACGGAGTCGATAGATATTTTTATCTGAAATTGTCTAGAGTCGATAGATATTTTTATCTGAAAGTGTACGGAGTCGATAGATATTTTTATCTGAACGAAGTTGATAGATATTTTTATGTCAAAGTGTACGGAGTTGATAGATATTTTCATGTCAAAGTGTACGGAGTTGATAGATATTTTTGTCAAAGTGTACGGAGTTCATAGATATTTTTATCTGAAAGTGTACGGAGTCGATAGGTATTTTTATGTCAAAGTGTGCGGGTCAATTGATATTTTAACATCGATATGTCCCTTTGAAAATGACCGGTTAATTGTAGCTACGAATTCGACGTGAAAAGCACACACTCTAGAAAATATATTTCACATACATAATATATTCACATACAAAATATACTTCACATAAAATATATATTTCAAATAGAAAATAATATTCACATTGTTGAACCAGAATGATCCGGCGTTCTTTGCAATCTGAACTTTATCTACTAAGTCACAAGACTCTTTCAAAAAGTATACACAGTTCCAAGATATGTAAATGTGTCACAAAAACATATGGGCTGTCTGTACAAGTCAAATATCAAAGAATCTTTTCAATCAATCAAGGTTGTCGGTGTACCTGATCCACGTCTAGGGGAAGCAGTATGTGCCTGGGTACAGCTGAAAGATGACTTCACAGCTACAGAAGATGAAATCAGAGAATTTTGCAAAGAAAAGGTATAGTGATGTAAAACCGAGATTAATCGAAAGTCCATCGACTTTTCAGTGTGTGTAGAGGTACCATAGTAATCAGCTCGAAATTTTTGATATAAAAAATTATTGCCTACTTCATTTAACCTGAAATTTTTATATAAAATTGTTGCCTACTTCATTTAACCTGAAATTTTGATATAAATTTGTTGCCTACTTCATTTAACCTGATCCTGACCTTTATGCTGAATACTTAAGTAGACATATGAACAGAACTCACGATTATTATTCAGAAAATTATTTATACACGTGAAGGTACTTATACACATGTATACAGGTAAGCAATTGAACCCTTGGTCTACAAAGCTCGACTCAAAGCGTTTTTGCGGTCATTGTAGTTCAAGATCAGACTGCACAGAACATGCAGTCTCATCTTAGATCAACACTGCCTGATGGGGAGATACCGTCCTCAAAAGTAATTTTGAAATCGCAATGTTTGTTTTTTTAACTGTTGGATGGACATTTTCAATTAACTAATTTAGTAGATTAAAGGATGATTGACGTATGCCGTAGGAAATATTTCCGTGAACATTCGGAATACATGACGAGCGATACCGAGGTAAAAACACCATATTAATATATGTAAATGATTTTGACCTGGGTTAGGTTAAATGAAGTAGATGATAGGTAAATAAAGGGGTTTTGTTGTCATAAATCTCAAATGCTTTTCAAAGGCCAACATCAGTGTGAAAGTACATACAGTTAACCCTTTACTCCGTAAGGCATATTTATGGTATCTCTGATTGACCCGAAATAACAGAAATGATGAAGCTGTTTCTTATGTGTATATGGCACCTTTTGATAGTGTAGAAAACATTGTGGCAAAAAGTGAAATTGCTCATCATGAGCAATTTCACCGTTTTGCACAATGTTTCCCAAAGGCTCCTACAAGCAATGCGTAGAAATGAGTATCTATGGAGTAAAAGGTTAATAAGAAACTCGTTTACTTTTCGATTGTCTGTATTTGTTCTTGTGGTACTACACACGGTTTTAAGGTTTATTGCGACGGCCAATGCACTTATTCAAGCTTTCCTGTAGTTTCTCTTACCAGTGCTTTGCACAATATTCTTGTTAAGCCGTTGGCTGTTTTTTTCCTAATCGGGTTGTCAGCTGTGAGACACGAATAAGTGGTGTTCCAATGAATAACAGCCACCCTTGGGGAGAGATTGGTAGTTGAAACAGAGACCCTCCTGGTGTCAAACCCTGTGTGTTTTCGGGCTCGACTATTTCAGGGGCTGTTTATTCGATTCAAGACTTACATAAAGGTTCCAGAGGAGATGATGTTAAGGAGATGGTAGTTTGGTGTTGCCCGTTGTCAAAGTCTTAGTATAGTCATAGTATAACCTTTTTATCAAAGCTATACTGCGCAGGCTGATTCGACACGACTCTTTACGCAAATGTTCAAACGTCCCTTTTGGCGTGTTGTAGCCTTCAGATCTTGATCTGTGTCGCATGCAAAGACCCCATCCATTATTTCACATGCACCGCTTTGAGTTTTAAAATTTCTGCACAAGAAGGGATGGGGCTTCTTCTTACACGTTTTGACTTACTTGTGAAGGCAAAATTTAGCAAATATTGACACACATACGAAATGTCCTTTATTGATAGAGTTCTACCTGGTTTTTACTTTCTTTCTTTTACAGATGGCCAGGTTTAAAGTACCCAAATACGTACAGTTTGTTACAGAATATCCTCTCACAGTTACAGGAAAAGTGCAGAAATTCAAGATTAGGGAAAAGGCAATACGAACATTGAATCTCAGTCACGTCACGTGATTGGCATCGGAATCTTGTGATTGGACAAAAACATTTCTACTAGAAAACCAAATATTATGTAGTGATACAAAATTTTACTCTGTGTTTGTCGTCATTTAATGTTGTTAAAGTATATTGCCTTTTTCTATTTTTAGAAATGTTATGGATAAAGAAATGTCGTAATTTTTTTTTTTTATTTAAGCTGGGGGGAATTATTTCCCCGTCACAGTGAATGTTTTCCGCCTGCCAAAAATCTGGAACCACTTTTTTTGGAAATATCGGTTATCCGATTAATTGACATGAGATCACGAGTTAGCATTCGTTGACAAAATAATCAGAAGAAATATAATATATAGTTTATTTCATCAGCTTGTGGTTAATATAGGGAAATATTTGCTTCAAAAGGGAAATATTCATTTTCTCATACCTTTCGCTTTTTCGGCTAATGTTTTCCGATATTAACCACAAGCTGATGAAATAAACTCTATTTTTTCCCCAGAACCCAACTTAAGGTGCAGAACTTAGAGGTCTATGATACATGGGCATGTTTCATTCGAGAATCTGGATCAGTGTTTGATTTAGACTTTATTTCTAGTCGCCCCGGGTGCCTGTATGGACGACCCCCAGTTTGATATAGGGAATAGAACTTTCAGGATATGAGACGAAACTCATTAGATACGTAACGTCTTGTTCTGTAACGTGCTCGGTGTATACATAGCAACGTCACGCGGGACCAATACTTTAAATAGTCATCCAAACACCCTAACACCCTTGATAAATTTAGTTGACCAGCCTTTGAAATCGCACCCACACCCCTACTATCTCGAGAGCACAAGTCCCTTGCTAAATACCAATTGAGCTTACCCGTCATGTATAAAAGCAAGAAAAAAATGGTTTTGGTTCTGTCCTACCGACGTCATTTCGGAAGCTTGGACAATTTACTTTCAAACACCAATGCTAATTAATGTCTTACAGTTGGGGGGGGGGGGGGGAAGGGGGAATATGAAGTTATAGAGGATATTCGATTATTTTTGTTGGTTAAAGATCGAAATTTATTTCATCGAAAGAACATTTTCATTTGTGACTGCGTCACTCGTGAAAATATTCACTCGATGAAATAAATTTCTATCTTTAACCGAAAAAGAAAAAATCTATCTATATCTCATGCTTTTAACCCTTTCTAGGAGGAACTTAATAAAATTCCAGAACAGTTCTTTTCAGTTATTCCCCGTGGTGTATCCCCTCCGAATAGCAACGCATTACAGTGTTACGTCAAGCACGAGAAATATCATGTAAATGACGTCATATTTCCCATCTGGTTGTGAGTCACGCACATTTTACCTAGGTTACAGGAACATAATCAAAGGACTAAAAGTCCTGAAAAGCGGATTTGTTGAACAGTTTCAAGCTATGATTTGATGTAAGAAAATTAAAATCTTTTACCGCATGTAATACATGTAGGTCTATAAAATGTAAACAATAAATAGATTGAGCAAAGACAATGGAAGTCGAAGTTGTCCTACCAATGTGCTGTACAGCAACTGTTATTTTACTACTATTTTAGAGTAGTAGATCTAACTTGATCCAAGTATACAGTGTTTAACAAAAGTGAAGTTGTGGAAAACTAGCTAAAACTTGAAGTAGAATGGTTAATGTGCAAACATGCACACATGACAGTATGTGGTTTAGATCAAACCAATAACATTGTACAATCTTGAAAAAAAAGAAAGAAAATTTTTCAAGGCTTACATCAGCATAAACTGAAGACGTTTTAGAGATACATATGATTATAGTCCTATACAAAAGGTCTGTCTCATTTACACTTGTTTATTTTTTGGTTTGGGTACGAGATGGCACGAGTAGAGACGTTAAGAGGCGATTACTTGCGCTTGGTCTCTTCTCGTATCATTTCGTATCCAGACCAAAAAATTCCCAAAATTTTCACGATTAGCTGCGGATTGCGAATCGTGGCGCTCGTAACTAATCTCGCGACAGTGGGAACCTAGCATTACCTGGAGTTTGTGTGTGGATGACGATATTACAGATAAATCGTCTGCAAACGACAGATTCCCGCATTTTAGATCGTACGCAATCTGCACTGTGTAATTTGATTTTTGCAATTCTTGTATATAGTACATGTAATTCATTGCTATAAACTAGATTACAAAATGTAGGCCCAACTCCTTGGATCCCCCTCTCTTTTGACCAAGTGTGACGTCATGAAGCACTGACTCGTATACGACATGAAAGGTTGCTCTAGCTGTTAATTACAATGCAGTTTTTTTTATCCTGTTCAAGCTTAGGTAAAAGAGTTTCTGAAATAGTCCTTGATACCAGACCGAGGCCAGTGCAGCTTCAGTATGCAAGCTCCTTTTGTTTTTCTATTTTAGCGAAAACTGAAGGGTATCACAAAATTATCAAAACTGAGCTAAAACCATGTGTTCTAACATATGAACCGCATTTTTCGTTGAAAACTGCGGATGCATAACCGCAGGCTAGCAGAAGCAACTGGTAGCACACGCTCTCTTGCACTACGGATCATTCCCACTCACCTCCATTATCTCCCGCTAGACGGCATTCTTCAAATATACATCTAATATGGGCATTTTGGGTACATAATCGGACTAATTTTTCAAAACGACAACCGTTACTTTGAATTTTAAAATAAAATAAACGTTTACATAGTGAAACGCTACCTGGTGCGATTCATTCAGTTATGATCAGCTAGCAGGTAACCTATGCACCATCCATTTCTTGAAACAGTCCATGGATACAGGCTTTGGTTGAGCTTCGGTATATGCCCTTCTTTTCCCAAGTATCGGGGAATGGCTGATGCGTCATATAAGATAGGTCGAATTTTCGAAGAATATGACTTGCGTAGACAACGCATTTTTCACCTCTGTAGTTGACTCTGAAAGTAGTCCTTCATCACGTGATATTTTTCGTCACATGACCATAACTCAAAATGGCGACACAAACGCCGGTGAAAGAAGGATCAATCGATTGTTTTGTGTGCTGTTCAAACAGCATCCGGCCAATCGGACATAGTGTTAGGAGATGTAAAAAAAGGGATTTTCTGAAAAGCTTAGTTGTATTTTGATGGACGATAACTTGTTTTTTAATCTTACAAACTTAGATTCATCGGTGAGTCGAGAGTGCTGTCATCATTCACGGGCCATTTTTTTACAATTGTCGTAAGATTCTGATCAGTAAAGAAGCTTGAAAAAAAAAAAAGTTCCATTGTATACAGGTAAATTCATCAATTTGAATGCAGCTGTAATGTATCAGGAATCATATTTCCTTTGTGTACTTTATTGTGTTACACATGAAACAGTTAAACAGTAGCAGAACATGTCTTCCTCGGTTTGACAGGACTCTTGTCATTCAGTCCAAGATGTATGATGAGAGTAACGAACGAAACTCTGCTCGGAAATAGGGTAGCACAGTGAATCTTTTGATAGTACTTTAAGAAAAGTTAAGGTACTCGTAACACCTGTGTAATTTACACTTCCGGTGAAAATTCTAATTGGTTGATAAATGAGGATAAATAAGGATTTATGCCGAAATAATATTTTTGCACATTTCTAACGGATCAGAAATTCCGTTTCTGTCTATCTTGAAATTATTTTTTGATACTTTTGTTAGTTTTCTGACAAGGGAGGTAATTATTATCTCTTTTCGGATTGAGAATATAGTGGTTTTAGATTTATAAATGATAATTCAAAGAAGGAAAAAATGGAAAAAAAAATGAATCGGTGAAAGTAGTTCAATATTACTCATTTTTAGTTATAGCTAATTTTGCAGGATGATATTTTAGTGGAAATAGCTGTTTTCCATTACACAGGTCTTACCTTAAATTATTTCCACGGAAATAGGCCCGAATACTTTTATGGATATGTAAACATGTAGTCAACGGCAACCCTTGACAGCAAAAATTGGTGATGCGGCTTTTTTGTGCAAAAGGCGCATTGTTCACGTTCCAAAATACAGTACAGTTTGGTAGGAAAACCTGTTTCCTCTAACATGGTATACATCTATTAAGATTCTGTTCGATAGAATTAACGTACCAGTCTATTGTATGATATTTCTGGTATCAGGACATTTGCCCCCTGGACATCTGCCCCCGGACTTTTGCCCCCTTAGGACACCTGCCCCCTGGACATCTGTCCCCCGGGCATTTACCCCCATAGGACATCTGCCCCCTTAGGACATCTGCCCCCTGGACATCTGCCACCCGGACATTTGCCCCCGTTGGACATCTGCCCCCTTAGGACATTTGACCCCCGAACATTTGCCCCCTGGACACCCCCAGACATTTGCCCTGGTAGGACAACTGCCTCCTGGGAGACGATAAGCCTCTTCTAAATGATGTTACTTTATTTTTCTTACAAAGCAAAAAAAGAATCGTACCAGATGAGTAACTGACTCTATAGTTATCATACTGGAAGTTTGATATTAAAACTGAAATCAATTAATCAGCCAAAGATTTCCAGCAAAATAGCACTTAACGATACAGTAGTTGAGAAGTCGTTTTCATAGTGCCTGTCAAAATTACCATGTTACAAAATATGTGTATATCTCAAAGTTGCTTTTTTGAGATTGTCCTTTAAAGGAGCTGGAGGGGGCAGATGGCCAAGGGGCAGATGTCCCAAGGGGCAGATGTCCGGGGGCACATGTCTGGGGGTACATGTCTTAAGGTGGCAGATGTCCTAAGGGGGCAGATGTCTGGGGGCAGATGTCCTAGGTTGGCAGATGTCCGGGGGGCAAACGTCCAGGTAGCAGGTGTCCTAAGGGGGCAAAAGTCTGGTGGCAGATGTCCGGGGGACAGGAGTCCGGGGGGGGGAGGGCAAATGTCCTAGACCAGATATTTCTTTACTTCAGTTAACTGATTTTGGGCGTGCAGCTTCCGAGATGCGAGAGTGTACGTTGGTTCATATTGATTACTATCATTAATTACTATTTTAAATTATAACTGGTACTTAAGGTAGTGGACCCGTAATACTTCTAGTGCAGCCTGGCTTAAATTTTATTTTCTGATGGTTGATAAAGACAGATTTATACAAATATAGTAATTTTTCACAATTTTAACCGACCAGAAATTCCCTTGAAATTCTTGAAATTATTTGTCGATACTTTTGCTGGTTCCAGAAAAGGGAGGTAATTATCATATCCTTTTGTAATGAGAATGGAGTGGTTTTAGATTCATAAATGATAATTCTAGGAAGGACAAAAAGGAAAAAGTGGTTCGGTGAAACTAGTACAATATTACTCATTTTTAATCTTAGCAAATTTTGTAGGATAATATTATATAGAGGATAATCAACTGGTTGTTTTTGATAAAAATATCTCACGAGGATGCGTTGTTAGGCGTTGAAAAAACGAGTGCGCAGCACGAGTTTTTTTAACGCCTTACGATGCGTCCGAGTGAGATATTTTTCATATCAACAATAACCAGTTGATTATTCTATTTATTATATACCTTATAAACATCATTATTTGTAATTTTGCGTTTGAAAGTCGAAAAAATGTAGCCGAAAAAAAAAAGTAGTTCCCAAATTACGTCAGGAAGTGAAAGTGAAAGTTGATAACGTCACTAGTGATGATATCAAAATTCATTACACTGGGAAATTCCCATTATCTCTCGCTAGATGGCATTCTATAAATACTCATCTATCTGATATGGGCATCCTGGGTACAGAGCCGAACCACTTTCCTACGCGACAACCGTTACTTTTGA
Organism: Tridacna crocea; assembly: GCA_943736015.1. NCBI lineage: Eukaryota > Metazoa > Mollusca > Bivalvia > Cardiida > Cardiidae > Tridacna > Tridacna crocea. The sequence continues at coordinate 49,198,144 of OX031063.1, forward strand.
ATTTCAAACTGAAATAAAGGTTTACCCAATAAAACGCTACCTCGTGCAATTCACTCAACTATGATCACCAGTTTAGAGAAATCTGTTGCTAAAGAAGGTCTCAGTTCACCTCAAACGTATTCACGGCGGGGAATCACGTGACACAACAACAACAACAATGACCGTTATTTGAAAAAATTCCCCAACTTCAGGTAAGAAAATCTTCAATAATTCCATTAGTACGTGACCGATTGGAATTTGGTTTGAAGCAGAGAAGGCGGAAGGACTCCGGGGATTTGCTTGATGTGTTAGATTTTTTAAAAAACACCTGATAAAAAAGTTATTGACGAGCAAACAAATTATCCAGGGTAAAAAATTTGTTTGCTCGTCAATAACTTTTTTATCAGGTGTTGTTTAAAAAATCTAACACATCAAGCAAATCCCTGGAGTCCTTCCGCCTTCTCTGCTTCAAACCAAATTCCAATCGGTCAAGTATTAACGGAATTATTGAAGATTTTCTTACCTGAAGTCTGGGAATTTTTTCAAATAACGGTTATTGTTGTTGTTGTTGTGTCACGTGATTCCCCGCCGTGGTATTGATACGTAAAAACTAATATCAACATTGCTACTTTATAGAGCGTAATATTACAGTCAGCCCGCTTTTGGGGCTAGTAGTGATGCGTCATATAAGACAGTCGAATCTTCGAAGAATATGACATGCGCAGACAACGGGAAATTCCAGGATTTCACTGCTAGGTATATAATAAAGTGAAAATAACGTTAGCTGTTTTCTATCATGGTTAAGTACCCTCTACAAAATATGTAGCCATTCTCTCTTCTCTCGATAAGTGTCGACTTAGACCGACATGCACATGAAAGTAAGCCTTGAACAAGATAATAGATGAAAACTTATGGAATTGGGAACCCGATTTCCCTAAATTCTCACTTATTAACCCTTTACCAAACAAACCCTGGTTTTTACGACCCTTAGAAAGAATTTAAGCCTATTGAACACGTGGGAAAAGGAGAAAATGCTTGAAACTAGTATTTTCTGCTTTTCCCACTGTGTTTTCTACCTTTCTGGAAACAAATTTCATTTTTTGAGTTACATTTACTTTTCGTCTGCACGTGCTTTGAATTTGGGCCAGTCTAAAATCTTGTCGTCTGGTAAAGAGTAAAATCAAGGCTTAACCCTTTCCCAAACAATCCCTAGTTTTTACGGGTGTGGAATAGAAGCCTTTTGAAAACAATGTGGGAAAAGGAGAAAATGCTGGCAACCAGCATTTTCTCCTTTTCCCACAATGTTTTCTATCCTATCATATAGAAAAATCATCTTTTTAGCAACTGTTGATTTGTCATCTGCAAAATGTTTTGAATTTGGTCTGGTCCAAAATTTGCCGTTTGGGAAAAGCTTAGATTTCATCTGTATGTAGGTTTTAAGATCGAGATAAGACTGCGCACTACATGCAGTCTGATTTTGGATCTGCACTGTCCGATGAGAAGATTTTTTTCCCCAAAAAATTAATTAATTAATAATTAATTCAAACTTTGGGTTTTACTTTAGCTTTTAGGGGAATGGCCGAATCTAAGTTGTGAGAACTTGTGGCCAGACCCCTTTGCCAATGTACATTTGTCATTCCATGTATACTAGAAATTGTATTTATGTATTGCTGTTATTGACATGTACATATGTATGGCAATAAAATATGTTTAAACTAAAACTTTAGCTAGAATTTAATATAATTCACTTAGCAGATGAAGGAAATTGTTTTCATAGCCCATCTTTCTCTCCATCCATCCATGTTTCTTCTTGAAGATATTCTACAGACTGAAATCAGTCTATCAAATGTTGACTAAACAATCCTGTTGGGCTTTAGAATGTAGTGAGAAACTGCATGTATTCAGCAAGTTCCTTTTTTCCTCACAACGTCTTTTTTCATCATTTGAAAGAATTTCAATATTTTGTAATTTTGTGGGTAGAGCTGAATAGACCATTTTCATGGAGGAAAAAAGTGAAGGTGCAAAAACGTCATATTCTCAATGTCTGAATCAACTGATCAGGTAAAAAGGCTTTTAAGGCTTTTTCGGGGAGCCCAGGTTAGACCAGGAAATGTAGAACATGCAATCAGATGTAGACCGAGTGTACGGAATCGGCCGAGTTGTGACGAGTGGCTCCAATCACCCGAAGTATGCCGAATGTTACCCACCCCCCACGATTCGAGCCCCGAGTAGCATCTCTTCTCCGCGCCAGTCGCACAGGTAATGATGCAAGGCGTTGATCAGCTAATTCATCATCGTCTGCTTTTTTGCGTTAAAAAACAATAATTCTTATGTATTTCAAAGAGTTAGCATAAATAGCTTAGAAAGATGACGCTTTTATTCCTTTTGTTTGAGATGAGTGCAGTGACATTAGATTTCGCGGCCATGTCTTGTTGCTGCACTTCTTGCATACAGCCTGGTGGCGTGCTCAGGCATTATAGGCTCATTTGTAGAAAGTAAAGTTTAACTCTTATCCAAAAGATATATTAAAAAACGCAATGTTACATTATTCACAATGTCCTTTTTGTGAACTCGTTGTTATAAACCAATAAAAGCTGGTTAAAGGCCCAATAGTGGCATGAGGAGTAAAGTAAACAAAGGGGTTGGTATAAATGAAATTAAATCATACCATTTAGAATTGTGGAAATTATCACACAGAGGACAGTCTGTTGTGGTATAACTGGTCCAAGTGTTTGTTATTGGCAGAAAAATGAATTTTTAAACTAGATTAACTCTTTACCCCATAAGGCATTTCTATGGTATCTCTTATTGACCTTAAATAACAGCAAGGATGAAGCCGTTTCTTATGTGTATAATGATACCTTTTGATAGCATAGAAAACATTGTGGCAAAAGGTGAAATTGCTCTTCATGAGCCATTTCACCTTTTGCCACAATGTTTTCAAAAGCCTCCTACAAGCAATGCGTAGAAATGAGTATCTATGGAGTAAAGGGTTAAATGTTGCCAGGTTGCTGTATCTTTAATTAGGGGAACAAGACAGTTCCTCGACAAGACAGTTTCCTGACACAAGTATTCGAGACAGTTCCCTGACACTTTTGTTAATGGCAAATGGCAAAAATTTAATTGCATTTCACTGCAGTTCAGATTAAACCGACGACATAGAAAGGCAGTATTGTGCTTTATCTTTGCTACTGGAAAATCTATGATGGACTCTACTGTAGACGGTGTGGTGCACAAAAATGTCCAAATATGAAAACAGTCACCATAGCGTTTCATTATTTAGACTATATCTTTTGCGTACTTTTTCCCTGGTTTTAAATATTTTCCTGTCGGCACCTGGCTAAATCGAATGTAAGACGTTTTGGATGTTTTGACCAGCTAATTATACAAAGTAGGACGTTAACCGACGTTTAGGCCAAATGTTAATTTTGTGAATTTTTACCCTGTTAAACATGAATTAAAACCCATCATACAGGGTTAAAAATTCTTGCATATTTACTTGCAAAATGCAAGTCAGAACTGGAAAATGCTAAATGAAATTTCAAGCACCTGATGAAAAATGGAGTGCAAGTTATTGAAGAACAGTTGCCAAAATGTAATTCATTTCATATGTAAATACAAATAAGGTAATTCTTTTCGTTTTGATTCGTTCACGTCTGAGAATACCCTTCATCAGCTGTTGATATTTTCAGATGTCGCTACTCAAGCATCCAAGTTGTTGTTCAATACCCCAGTTCCTTGAGCACTCACGACCGATACTGAGGTTTTGCTTTTTTTTATGTGGTAGGCAAATTCAATCTCTGATTATAGAACAAAAATATTTGTTAGTCTTTCATGAAAAGATAATTATTATGCACAAATAGCAAGGCGAAGCAAGTCGGATATGGTTGACTCACTAAACCAATGTTCTGACTCGCAGATATTTGGATGTGATACGTCCGTAATTCATTTACAAAATCGTCTATCACTGTAAATTCTACAGAAATTCAACTGGAACTCGTGGTTAGATGAGTGTTTAAACATTAGATAAGGTTTCTTTATTGGTTGTTTGTTGTCTCAAGTCGACAGGTTTTGTAAAAGAATAGAATTCAGGATTTTCCCTCGGCTTTGAAAATTGGGGGTCCTTGTGACCCCCTTCCCTATTAGTTGAGGATCATTTCGTTAATTTAGGGGGTCAAAAAATGGATCACCTCGTCATCAACTTCAAACATGATTTACAATTCATTTTACCTTTAAACACCAACTTCCAAAATTGAAGTGTTGGTCGATCATTTCTGACAGAAAGGTCGATGTCACTTTTTGACAGACCAAACACTTTCGTTTCGTGGCTTGATCAGCAGTTGTAGGAAGCAGACGATAGAAGAATGCTACAGTTTTCTTCGTCATGACGTTAATTTTTGGCTAACAGCATTAATGTGTACTTTATATACCCAAAGTCGTGTAAAATATGCTATGAAATACACAGAACCCAAACACAACTTCAACTGGGCCCTTATCTGGGTTCTCGTTTGACCCTGAATGCATTTTCTGTGTTAACTCTTTACCACACGAGAAAATTTTAGACTGGTCCAAATTGAAAGCATTTGCAGATGACAAAATAAAGGTGAATGAAAAATAGAAATTTGTTCTGGGAAGAATAGAAAACACTGTGGGAAAAGGAGAAAATGCTGGTTACCAGCATTTTCTCCTTTTCTCATAGTGTTTTCAAAAGGCTTCTTTCTCAGGGGCGTCAAAAGTAGGGATTGTGTGGTAATGGGTTAAAAAGCATTTGGCCAAACGTCCTACTTCACACATTTGGCTGGCCAAAATGCCAGTGGCCATAACGTCCTGGGCTAAACGTCCGTGGCCAAAACGTCCATCCATCAGCTAAGTCACCCCTTGTTGTACTTCTGAGCAATTGAACTGCTGTTAGCCCTTTACCAAACAATTCCAGTTTTGCTTTCGGGATCCCCATATACATGACTACACTATCAACACAATATCCAAAATGGCGGTGTCAATCAAGATTAACTTCGAGATTATGCGCCAAGCTGCATGTTTGAGCACATATTACAAAGGTTTCAGTGACGTCGGTTTTCCAGTGACATCAGTTTTCATTGAATTGATCTTTCGTAAACGCGAGTTTGGCATGTCCTCTCCCCCCTCCCCCTTAGTAACGAGGTATTTTGGTTGTCAAGCCTGTCAAGCTAACCAGAAATGTGTCAAGACTTTTTTGTTTACATGATGCCCAATGCTGCGTTTTCATCGGTCGATAACACGTTGGAACACCTCCTATCAATCAAAATCGGGAGAAAGGTCAATTGGGGCACACAGACGGGAAATTATACTTTGTCAGCATACTCAATTTCTTAACTCTTTACCACACAATCACGACTTTTGATGACTGAGAAAGACACCTTTTCAAAACACTGTGAGAAAAGGAGAAAATGCTGGTAACCAGCATTTTCTCCTTTTCCCACAATGTTTTCTACCCTTCACAAAACAAATTTCAAATATTCAGTCACTTTTATCTTGTCGTCTGCAAATGCTTTCGATTTGGACAAGCCTAAAATATTGTCGTTTGGTAACGAGTTAAACCAATAAACAGGTAAAGTTTGCCTAACTCACATTTGAATAATAGAATGTTGCAGTATAATAAATTTGTTAGGCAGTCAGGTGGCTGGAGACTTGGAAACTAGTTCACAGCTGTGATGAATCATGCCGCCACCTCGCCTTAGGCTAGGTGCAACATGATTCACTAAAGCAGTGAACAAGTTTCCAAGTCCCCTGCTACCTGACTGTACAACTAATAATGTTACTGTTTCATGTAAAATATGTTTCCTTATCACTTCAATTACAGGAGCTCATGATGTCTGCCAGACGGGTTCGTGACACATACTCAGTGTTTGTTGGGCAGTTGGAACCGGAAGTTACCAAGGTAGATTTATTTTGTATGAACCTGTGACGTTGAGGCCAAGCAGCCATATTTTATCACATAAAGCCTAGAAATACAATAATTTTAATATCTGTGTTTAGGGTTTCAGTCCAAGAAACTGTAGGTAGGATAAGAAGGGATTTCTTTTTTCCCCAAAAACTTTTTCCATGGATCATATATTGTGAAATCACACTCGAGAGATATATATATATTTTTTTTTCAATCATGGCGAAAAAGGTTTAGGGAGGGCAGCATTTTCTAGGGAAGGTAGGGAACTGCTTAACACAGATAATTTTTTTCTTATGCCTAACCTCACTGTTTAGTGTAATATACCCATCACAAGTTTTGTTGTCTTATACATGTTTGATGGTACAACTGTGTGAAATTATGTATGTATTATATATACATGTAGTTGACTAGGTTTTATAGATTACAACACTCATTGAGCTATAGACAGTTTTGCATCTTCTGATTTATAATTTGTGAAATATCTTTATTTGATAAAATGAATTTGATGTTAGTCAGCACTTAAGATAAGATTCTATTGAACCAATCAAAGACTTGCTTAACTCGTTACCAAACAACAATTTTTTAGGCTTGTCCAAATCGAAAGCATTTGCAGACGACAAAATAAAAGTAAGTGAAAATTTGAAGTTTGTTCTGTGAAGGGTAGAACACATTGTGGGACAAAGAGAAAATGCAGGCTACTAGCATTTTCTCCTTTTCATACAATGTTTTCTAAAGGTTTCTTTCTTAGGGTCGTCAAATAAAGGGATTGAGTGGTAATTGGTTAACTTATTACCACTCAATCCCTACTTTTGAAAAAACCCGGGGAAGAAGCCTTTGGAAAAGATTGTTGTAGAAGGAGAAAATGCTAGTAAACAGCACTTTTTCCTTTTCCCACAACATTTTCTACTCTTCACAAAAAAAATATCAATTTTTCAGTCACTTTTATTTTGTCGTCAGCAAATGTTTTCGATTTGGACAAGTCTAAAATATTGTCGTTTGGTAATAAGTTAATCCATCAGATTTTTGGGCAAAAGTCTCTAGGTTATAAATATTTACCATGTCTTTATTTCGGTTTGTATTTTTCCTGCTTTAGGATGACTTACGAGTGTTATTTCGAGAATGTGGGGTCATTGCAGATATTGTTATTATGGAGGATAAGAATAAAGGAAGGAAAAATTTTGGGTAAATATCTTTTCTTTACAAAACAACCGTGATAGCTATATCACTGTTTATCAAACTTTCCTGACTTATCAATTTTTAGTGATTTTTTGGAAAGACCTCCTTTTCAGGATCCTTGAAGCTTAAGACTGTTTGTTAACCCTTTCCCAAACAACAAACTTTTGGACTAGACCAAATTGAAAGCATTTGCAGATGACAATTCAACTCTTGCTAAAAAGATGATTTCTGTCTGTGATAGGGTAGAAAACATTGTGGAAATAGGAGAAAATGCTGGTTACCAGCATTGCTCCTTTTCCCACAATGTTTTCAAAAGGCTACTATTCCAGACCCATAAAGACCAGGGATTGTTTGGAAAAGGGTTTAGTGTGAAAGAATTAACGTGGTCGAGTTTAGGGACAAAGTTTCCAAATTTCAATTGTAAAGTTCTGTAATTCTGAGATGACAAGACTTAATAGTTGAGAGTTTTTCATGAACAAGTTATGACGGTTTTGACAGGCCCTTTTTGATTTCATGAACATTGACAAAAATGAAATCTATGCAGGGTTTTCCATGACAAACAAATCCTGCGTCATAGACGCAATTTTAATTCAAATGACCCCCAGAATAAGTGACAGTGCGTCACCTGTGACGCAACTTTCCAAGATCTAAATAATGTACGAAGTTAAATAAAGCATCATAATTCCAAGTCTGTTCATTCTTCAGTGTCAGACGAACACCATTTTTTTTCTAACTACATGTTTTATTTTAGATAAAAGTGGTTTTCCGGTAATTTATTAAGACTGGTTTACACATTGTTGGTATAAAGTATATTGGACACATGTTGTAAATATGGGCCCAGTCGAAGTCGTGGTTGGTTTCTTTGTATTTAATAGCACATTTTACACGACTTCCGGTATGTAAAAGTACACATTACCGGTCTGTGTTGTTAGGGGAAAATTAATGTCATGACGAAGAAAACTGTAGCATTCTTCTATCGTCTGCTTCCTACAACTGCTGATCAAGCCACGAAACGGAAATGTTTGGTCTGTCAAAAAATGACATCGACCTTTCCGTCAGAAATGATCAACAGACTTTTCAATTCTGGAAGTTGGCGTTTAAAGGTAAAATGTAATGTAAATCGTGCTTGAAGTTGATGACGAGGAGATCCATTTTTTTGACCCCCTAAATTAACGAAATGACCCTCAACTAATGAGGAAGGGGGTCACAATGACCCCCAATTTTCAAAGCCGAGGGAAAACCCTGCTATGTAGGGCTCCGTATCGGTCAGTTTGATCGATACGATATTTGTATCGATACAAAATGATCGATATTCGATATATCATATGATATTTCAATTTTCAAGAAAAGACAGAAAAAAATGCGAAAATTGTGTTTGTTCTTTTTTCAACATACCTGAAAAACAAAATACAGCAAATTTAACACTTCTAGATTGTATTGAAATTTCATAATTATGTAGGCCTAAATTAATATGAATTCTAACTAGATCTACATTTACTACTCATTAAAAAGCTGAAAAGACAGTCTAAGAGGACACTGATCGGACAATGTCAAGGAGACATTTTGTTGTGTCATGGGTTTCCGTGTTTTATTTTTTCACCGAACAATTTTTCATGCGTGTTAATTTCTGGATAGGTATGTTCGCATGAATCGACATAGATTTCTCAATAAGGATTAGAACTAGCATCAAAACCTGTTATTTTACTCACGATAAACAGATAATGGCCTTTTTTGTCCATGTTTTTTCTTACGTGAGGTCTCGCGTGTGATTAACATTTGTTATGCAAATTTCAAGTCTATAAAATGATTTACACAATAATTTACGCGAGTCGGAACACTGATTTCAGATAATCTAATGGAAAAAGAGATTTGATTTTCGAGCCACATTTTTCGGCAATATTAAAAGATCGACCAAATAAAATCTTAGGAAGGTTGAAAGGTCACGGCTTCAATTATTTCCATCGCTACCTTTCGATCACATCACGAGATGTTCATTACCTTTGTTTAATCAGCTATATTGACCAATTATAAGCGTAAATTTGTCTGCAATCTGCTGATTGATGCATAATTTGCAGATTTCAAACAACATGACGGGGGAACGAAAATAGGAGTATAAGCTAATTGTCATCCATTGTGTAACGGGTACAGGGCGAGTAATAAAGAATGACGCATTTCGATTGGGTGTAAGTTTCCCAGGTAGCCACACCTACCTCTACGACTACTCGACTTTAGAGATTACCTAAAGTAAACTCGTAATGAATTTCGCCGTTAAAAACAACTAAACTGGGTATTTATATGCTTTACTTTTATTTTCTTTTGATGATCGATATTCTGTTCGATACAGAAACGTTCAATCCGATACATCTATCAAACGTAAAATACCGGTTTTCGATATATATCGAGTACCGGTACGGAGCCCTACTGCTATGGTAGACATTATTTTGGCTTAGCCTGAGAGCTCAGTGGGTGCCATTCAGAGCTTTCTCAAGCATGTGACAATGATTTTAATTGTTCCGAATTCAAAGCATATATAGGGGGAAGAAATCAAAGGTGACCGAAATAGCAAAATTTGGTCTTAACAGGGTAAAAAACTGTGGGAAAAGGAGGACATGTTCTTATCTAAGATTTCCTCCTTTTCTCACAGTGTTTTCAAAGGACTTTTTTGTCAGAGTCCGTAAAACCTGGAATTGATCATTGTATGGTAAAGCATGAAACCAAGGGGTTTGCTTGTTTAACCCTGTACAAGGCAACACAATTTTAGCCTTATCTAAATTGAAAGCATTATCAGATCTATGAAAATTTCATTTTTGCTGGAACAATGTATTTTTTTGATTGGGTAGAAAGTATTGTTGGGAAAGGAGAAAATGCTGAAAACCAGCATTTTCTCCTTTTCCTGCAATATTTTTAAAAGGCTCCTTTCCCAGGGTTGTTAAAAGTTGGCATAGGGTGGTAAAGGATCAAACACCTGTATAGACCAATTTCTTTCTACATGTAGGTATTGATTAGAATCATTGTGACAATATTCATTCTCCTCTCACTGCTGGTCAGTGTTCTTTAGAACTGCATGTGGGAAAGTGGCTCTGGGAGTACATTGTGCAGTGTGCACATAAGTGGTCCCATAGGAAAGCATTCACAGGTGCTTTGACGTAACCCATTGCCTCACAATCCCTACTTTCAACGACCCTGAGAGAGAAGCTTTTGAAAAAAAACATTTTGGGAAAAGGAGAAAATGGTGGTTACCAGCATTTTCTCCTTTTCCCACAGTGTTTTTTACCCTTCACAAAACAAATTTCAAATTTCCAGTCACTTTTATTTTGTCATCTGCAAATGCTTTCGATTTGGACAAAAGCTAGAAATTTGTTGTTTGGTAATGAGATAAATGATTTTGAAAACAGCGTTAGAACCATAAAGCCAAACAACCAAACCTTGGTAGCTCTTCATATAAAACCCTTTTATTTCACAACCCTGAAAAAGAAGCCTTTTGAAAACATTGTCAGTAAGAGAAAAAATACTAAGAAGCACCATTTTCTCCTTTCCCACAATGTTTTCTACCCTTCCTAAAACAAATTTTACTTTTTGAGTCACAGGTTCATCTTCAGCAAAAGCTTTGAATTAATACCAGGTTGAATTTGTGCCTCTTGGTACATACCAGGTTGAATTTGTGCCTCTCTGTACATACCAGGTTAAATTTGTGCCTCTTGGTAAATACCAGGTTGAATTTGTGTCTCGGTAAATACCAAGTTGAGTTTGTGCCTCTTGGTAAATACCAGGTTGAATTTGTGTCTCTCGGTAAATGCCAGGTTGAATTTGTGCCTCTCGGTAAAGACCAGGTTGAGTTTGTGTCTCTCGGTAAATACCAGGTTGAATTTGTGTCTACCGGTAAAAAGGTTAAAAAGTTAATAATTGTTTCCATGTTTTATTTCAGTTTTGTCCGTTTTTATGACTCCGAGTCAGCATTCAAAGCATCCAGTGAACTCAATAGATGGACACTTAAAGGATCACAGATTTTGGTGGACATATCTAAAGATACAGCAGAAAAAGTGAAACTAGGTAAATAGCATCTTTAATTAACCCTTTCCCAAATAAGCCCTGGTTTTTACGTGTCTGCAGTAAATATCTTTTGAAAACACTGTGGGAAAAGGAGAAATTGCTCGTAATGAGCAATTTCTCCTTTTCCCACAGTGTTTTCTACCCTTTTTGAAAACTTTCTGCCATTTTCTCAAAATCTAAAATTGTCGTCTGAAAACTCTAGCAGTTTGGAAGAGTCCAAAATTTGTCGTTTGGGAAAGGGTTAAAAACTCTTGACTATGCAACTACGTTGATTGGATTTGTCTTCAAAAAGGTAGAAAACTTTGTGGGTATGGAATAAAATGATGATTACCACATTTGTTTGCTTTTCCCACTATGTTTCTACTTCCTCGGGGTCATTAAAACTCAGTACTTGTTAGAGAAATGTAAACTGAATTTCATACAAAATTTGACTTAAATTTACCGCAGGTTTGACTTTTGAAAAATCATAGGATAAGACATAGAGGATTTTTTTTTTTTTTTTTTCTGTGAAAGATTGAAATTTATTTCATCGAGTGAACACCATTGGTAATATTTTCACTGAAATAAATTTTGATCTTTCACCGAAAAAAAACCCCAAATATTCTATTTATTTCATGCTTTTAACCTTTTCTGGGAGGAGCTTTATCAAAATCCAGTACAGTTCTATTATTCTCATATTCATTTATTTCAGAGAAAGGTATTAACTGTAAGAAGCGCGCTTTGAAGTCAACTAGAGATGGCAGTTCCAGGCCCAATGACTCGGTGAAGGATGCAATGTATTTTAACAGATTGAGGGACACTTTAACATCTTTAAATCTCCAGTATGCTGCAGCAAACGGTATTGTTACATAAGTTATTCATACTTTGCTTTACCCAAGGAATAAATTCTGTTCTTGTCCAACTCAGCAGAATTGGCAGACAAGAAAATTGTTGCTCACACAGTAGAATTCGTGAAAGGCTAGAAAACATTGTGGGAAATTAGGAAAATACAGGTAACCAGCATTGCCCTTTTAAACCCATTTACCATATGAAAAATATTAAGACCTATAAAAATTGAAAGCATTTTGCAGATGACCATTTCATTGTGGCTCAATTGATGCAATTTCTCTTTGACAAGGTAGAAAGCAATGTGGGAAAAGGAGAAAATGCTGGTTACCAGCATTTTCTCCTTTTCCCACAATGTTTTTAAAAGGCTTCTTTCTCAGGGTTGTTAAAAGTTGGGATTGTGTGGTGAAGGGGTAAAAAGTATATTTTATGGCTTTCTTTTCTCATTTTCTCTTGTCGTCGTGGGTTAATGATCTGAAAATGTTACAGGCAGTGTGTAGGTCCTGGTGATATTATGCCGTGGGCAAGACTTATTTATTGTTTTAGTTCATTTGCACAGGAATGCTCAAAGAGAGACAACTCTATTAGACTGGAGTTGATAAGTATTTGGATACTTTTAACGTATTACCACACAATCCCTACTTTTGACACTCCTGAGAAAGAAGCCTTTTGAAAACATTGTAGGAAAAGGAGAAAATGCTGGTAAGCAGCATTTTCTCCTTTTCCCACAGTGTTTGCTACCCTTCCCTGAACAAATTTCAATTTTTCAGTCACCTTTATTTTGTAGTCTGCAAATGCTTTCAATTTGAACCAGTCTAAAATTTTGTCGTGTGGTAAAGAGTTAAGGAAAGTGGAAGGAAATGCTTTAAACTTTACCTCACAGTCCTGCCTTTTAACCCATCACCACACAATCCCTTCTTTTGACGACCCTGAGAAAGAGCCCTTTAGAAACATTGTGGGAAACGGAGAAAATACCAACAACCAGCATTTTCTCCTTTTCCCACAATGCTTTCTACCCTTAACAAAACAAATTTCAAATTTACAGTCATTTTTAATTTGCTGTCTGCAGATGCTTTCGATTTGGACAAGCCAAAACTTTTGTCATTTGGTAATGAGTTAATGACTGACAAAGAAGTCTTTTGAAAACATTGTGGGAGGAGGAGAACCTGCATTTTCTCCGTTCTCCTCAATGTTTTCTAACTTTGTAAACAAAAAAATTGTCAAGTTTGGTAACATCTAATTTGTCGTCTGAAAATGCTTTCAGTTTTTACATGTCAAAAAACTTTTTGTTTGGTAAAGGGTTGAGAAAGACAGTAGGAAATACCATAACTGTAATCATATATCAAGCAAAATGGAATTCTTTGGAATTATGGGTTTCTGCTCTTGGTTTCAGATCAAATAAATTACAATCGATTATTGAAGGATATAGGTCCTATTTCAACATTCTGTCCAACTATGTTTGCCTCCATGAAGGAGTTTGTTTCATTTGAGAAAGTGTCAGCAAAAATAATGGAAAAGTAAGTAGACACATTTTATTTCTAACTATGAAAAGTGAATTGCAACAGACATTGTTATAGTGTGTAAGCTAGGTAAAAGAACTATAATCTTTTACCAAACAATCCCTGGTTTTTATAACCCAGAGGACAAATACTTGTGAAAACATTGTGGGAAAAGGAGAAAATACAAGTAAAACCTGCATTTTCTACTTTTCCCACAATCTTTTCTACTGTTCTAAAGTCAAGGTTGAATTTTTGAGTCCCATTTATTTTGTCATCTGCAAATGCTTTCAATTTGGACAAGTCTAAAGTTTTGTCATTTGGCAAAGTGTTAAGTGTAACATGTAAGGTATAATTTCTTTGCAAAATTATAGAAACTGCAAAGCAATGAATTGATTATATACATGTAGTTTGATTATGGTTGAATGATTTTACCACGAATTATGGTTAATGGCTGTTTTTGTCAATAACTAATGTTTGTATCTTAACCCTTTACCAAACAATCCCTGATTTTCATGACCCTGAAGAAGCCTTTCGAAAACATCGTGAGAAAAGGAGAAAATGCTGGTAACCAACATTTTCTCCTTTTCCCACAATGTTTTCTGTCCTTCCCAAAACAATCTTCAATTTTTGACTTCCAGTAATTTTGTTGTGAGCAAATACTTTCAAATTGGACCAGTCTAAAATTTTGTCATTTGGTGAAGAGTGAATTAAACTTCATAGTAAGTTTTAATACAAAACAAAGGTGTGCATTTTCTTATTGGTTTTTGGTTGAATGATTTTTCTGATGAATTATGGCCCTTTGGTGAATTTTAGAGGATTCTGTGTTTGAGCTATTTCTACTGTATGAGAGAATTCAATCAAACTTCTTAAGAAATTTCAATACCAAGAAAAGATGTCCATAATATCTGTTTTATGTGGTTGATGATTTGTCACAGATATATGATTATTTGATGTTCTTCTTTTTAATCAAATTATGTTTTATCATATTTCTTAATTAAGGCTTTGTTGTCAGTCATTGTACATTTGTGTGACAAAGGGTTATTTCCTTACACGAAGCTTTTGAGGGTATCCATCAGCTTTAGTGATAGATTTAGTTTATAACAGTGCATCCTAGAAGGTAAAGAGTTTTTGTACAGATAATTGATAAAGTATGGGACTCTTTGCCTAGAGACCAGGGTTTTGAGCCTCACTAGAAGCACCTAGTTTGTCTTGAGAGTGTTCTTTGGCAAGGCACTTCAGAGCATTAGCCTGGTACTGGTGAATCCCTGGACGTACATGAGTGTATGAGCTGTGATGGAAATACTGTTTATCTTTTTACCAAACAACAAAATTTTAGACTGGTTCAAATTGAAAGCAATTGCAGACGACAAAATAAATGTAGCTAAAAAATTGAGATTGGTTTCCGGCAGGATAAAAAATATTGTAGGAAACAGAGAAAATGCTGGTTACCAGCATTTTCTCCTTTCCCTACAATGTTTTCTAAAAGGCTTCTTTCTCAGGGTCGTTAAAGGTCGGGATTGTGTGTTAAAGAGTTGAAGCAGGATAGAACAGCATTCAGTTTATCAATCAATCATTGCAGATGTAAAGAAAAAGAGGAAGAAGTGATGTTTGGGAAAAAGAGATCAGAAGAATTCAAGAAATCCTTGCAAATTATAATGTCAGAAGTCAGTAAAGTAATTGGTGCTGAAAAACCTGTAAATTTGGACACAGATCAGGAGAATGAAGGAAATGACAAAACTATTTTTGATCAACATGTTATTCCAGAGTCAGTTAGAATAATCCAAAAACTAGAAAAATATACAGAACCTGTTAAAGTAAAAAGTGTACAGAATTCCAGAATTACAGAGAAAAAATTAGATGAAAGAGATAATGAATCAAATCATTGTAAAATGTCAGATGCTGAAGTTATGACAGATATAACTGAATTAGATTATTGTGTAAATAGTATGAACAACTTAACTGTTGATGATGATCACAATCAAAAAGAAGAAACTGAAAAGGACTTTTATGACCCAGCCGTACTTGATTTTCACCTATCAAAAGTTGAAGAAATGGCATTAAGTGAAATCAAAAGTGACATAGAGAATAAAGATGTTGCTCATTTAGGGAATCAAAATGCCTTTGGGAATGAAAATTATGTAGATGATCCACTTGAAGCCTTATATTTGAAAATGAATGCAAGAAATCAGAACAAACCTGGTTTAATACCTCGGTCAGGGTCAAGAGACTCAAGCATGTCAGAGGAATCTGTGGATGGTAACATTGATGATTCTGGTGTAGAGTGTGACGGTGCAACATTCAGAGGTACGCCCACTCATGCCATTGTGGACACAAGACATGAGATATACAGGGCTGAGGGAAGACCCAGACCAGTGGACCATGGGCACTCGGGCAATCATTGGAGAAAAACTGAAGATGAAAAAGACGCAAACAAAGAACAACCCTGTCGGGAATTCTCTTTGGAAAAGTATATATCAAAAAGTAAGTAAGAATTTCTCTGACTCCTTTCCAATTAACTTATTACGACACGAGAAAATTTTAGACTTGTCCAAATTGAAAGCATTTGCAGACGACAAAAAAAAGGTGACTCAAAAATAGAAATTTGTTCTGGTAAGGGTAGAAATTACTGTGGAAAAGGAGAAAATGCTGGTTACCAGCATTTTCTCCTTTTCCCACAGTGTTTTCAAAAGGCTTTTTTCTCAGAGGGGTCAAAAGTAGGGATTGTGTGGTAATGAGTTAACACATTCTAGACTTACTGAAATTGAAAGAATTGGCAGACAATAAATATGACTCAACAGTTGAAATTTTCTTTTGGACGGGAAAAAACTATTGTGAGAAAAGGAGTAAATGCTTTTAACCAGTGTTCAAATGCCTTCTTCATTAGAGTCATAAAAACTTGGTAAGGTGAATGGTTTTAACTCAGTGACATACAGGTATGATTATATTATAAATGTAGCTGTGAATTGTATAAAAGATGGAGAGAGAGGAGAGCAATCACTGAAAACAAAGAGTTGTTGTATGGTCATAATGTTGTTCATGTATTTCAAAACAGAAAGCTTTCTTCTCCTTCGCTTTGTGTGCATTGTGTCATTGACATATCTACATTAATCAGATTAGTACTTCTTACATTTTTTCCACGTGACAGATTCTAGACTCTGCCAAATTCAATACAGAGGCAGATAACAATGTAAATGTGGCACAAACTACAATACATGTACAACGAAACTTGTTAATCCATTGCATTTGAGGATTGTAAGAAGTATTGTAGAAATTACATTTGCTTTTTACAAGCAGGTTTTCCATACTGTTGAAAATTTAAAATTTCCCCAGCTGGGGTCCTAATGGTTAACCATTTACTCCATAGATACTCATTTCTATGCATTGCTTGTTGAGCCTTTGGAAAACATTGTGGCAAAAGGTGAAATTGCTTGTGACGAGCAATTTCACCTTTTACCACAATGTTTTCTACACTATCAGAAGGTGTCATATACACATAAGGAATGGCTTCATCCTTGCTGTTATCTAGGGTCAATTAGAGATACCGTAGAAATACCTTATGGGGTAAAGGGTTAACATGTAGAGGTTTGAAAAAATAAGAATTGCTTGGACAGTAATTGGTTTAGTTGTATGTTTGAATGTAAGTGTATGCTCTTTCTTACAGATGTAGGTCGAGGAAGAGGACTTTTTAATGTCAATTCAGAGCCTCAATTGAAGTCATTAGGTAGAGGCAGAGGACTCTTTTCAGACCTCTCTACAGGAAAGTGAGAAACTGTGGGTGAGAAAGATTTGGGTAGAAAGATATATTCATTGACCCATGTGCAGTTTTAGGCAACTAGACATGTATTCCAGTTTTTCATACAGATCAAATTAGGCATTACTTGTTCTTTCTCAAGAGGCATTATTCCACCTGTTTTTGTTTTCAAAGAATGTTTTGTAAAACAATATTCTAAATTTTATTCACATTTTATTACATTTTATTTTACAATGTCTTGCCATATCTGGTAGAATCATGCTTTGGAATCCAGTCCAGAAAAGAATCGTGTACAATTTTTTAATTTGCTCAGAAATCATTGGTTTGTTTTGATTGTGTTATTTCTGATGTTGTTGGTTGTCAAAATAGTGAAATGAAAGTCTTTTTTCCCTGGGACTAAAAACTAGTCTTAAAGGTTGTTGAAGTTTCCATTTTTTTATGGTTTGTCATCTATTTTAGGCTGTACCAATTATCCTGTATATATTCAGAATGATGGAAAAAAAAAGGCTTTTACAAATATTTTTTGGAAAAGGTGAACATGCTGGTGATCAGAACATTCTCCATTTCCAACAGTAATCTTCCATCCTATTATAGATAAGTACCGTTATCTGTGCCATATGTTAACCCTTTACCCTAAAGGTATTTCTATGATATCTCTAATTGACCCTAAATAACAGCAAGGATGAAGCCGTTTCTTATGTGTATATGACACTTTTTGATAGCATAGAAAACATTGTTGCAAAAGCTGAAATTGCTCGTCACGAGCAATTTCAGCTTTTGCGATAGTGTTTTCCAAAGGCTCCTACAAGCAATGCATAGAAATGAGTATCTATGCAGTAAAGGGTTAAAACTGAAAATTTCGTTGTATAGGATTTACTTTATGAATTATTTCCAATGCCCACATTGAAAGCATTATGAGAAAAAATATAAAAGAATGAATGAGTGTGTGGTGTTGTATGAAGCATCATCATTTAGGATCATTTAGTGGGCAAAAGAAGAACTAACGAAAGGAAAGAAAAGCATGAAAGAATATCAGCCACGAGTATAGTATATGATGTAATATTTTTTTATGAAATGATACTGCGATGGAAATACATGTAAAAGAAATATTCTGTAATAAGAATAAAATAGTCTGAATATAAATAAAAGGTTTAAGATCAATACCACAATTTTGTACAAGGAGATCCTTTTGGAGATTTTATTTTACAGTCACTATAGAATCTTTTCAAAGCACATCTTTTACACCCCTGACTCCCATTCTTAACTCTTTCCCAAACAAGCCCTTGTTTTTACGTGTTTACATAACAAGTCTTTTGAAAACACTGTGGGAAAAGGAGAAATTGCTTGTAACAAGCAATTTCTCCTTTTCCCACAGTGTTTTCTACTCATTTAGAGAACTTTCTGCCATTTTTATCAAATTTGAAATTGTCTGCACACTCTTTGAGTTTGGAAGAGTCTACAATTTATCGTTTGGGAAAGGGTTAAATACTATTCCTTCCTTTCATAACTTCTTTTTTGAATGCTACATGACCTAAGGTGTCAGTGCTCCATTGAACACCATACATTGATTCAATTTCTTATATTTTGTCTCCAAATGCTTTCAACATTTGAATTTGAAACTGCTCTGAATTTTGATGAGCCCATTTGGGTTGTTTGAAAGAGAGTTAATATGGTGCACAGTTTTTTTTTTGACTCGCATGCAAAGCCTTATTTTAGTTTGGTACCTACAGTAATGTTGAAATTAACAAGTGGTGGCTATATTTATGTTGAAATTTAGAAGTGGTAGCTAAAGGAATGTTGAAATTAACAAGTAGTAGCTACAGTTGTGTTGAAATTAACAAGTGGGAGCTGCGGCAGCTACAGTAATGTTGAAATTTAGAAGTAGTTTCTACAGTTATGGCCCGCCCGGGTGGCTCAGTGGTGAGCGTGTTGGACTCATGACCTGGTGGTTGTGAGTTCGATACCCGGTTGAGGCGAACTTCCTTTCCGGCGTATTTTCGCCTCTCACCTCTGCTGAAGCATGTGAGAAAAGTAGTCGGTGGCTTTGGAAAGAAAGTAGTGTAAGTACCGGTGTGAGAAAGCCAGGAAACACATGTGCGTCACCGACCGCCGTGATATGACCTTAGCTGTTAAAGTGGCGTTAAACCACAATACAACCAACCAATCTACAGTTATGTTGAAAGTTACAAGTGGTTGCTACAGATATGTTGAAATTAACAAGTAGTAGCTACAGTTGTGTTGAAATTAATGAGTGGTAGCTTCAGTTATGTGAAATTTACAGGTGGTAGCTACAGTTGAAATCAACAAGTGGGAGCTGCAGTAGCTACAGTAATGTTGAAATTTAGAAGTAGTTTCTACAGTTATGTTGAAAGTTACAAGTGGTTGCTACAGATATGTTGGAAGTTACAAGTGGTAGCTGCTTTTTTGTTGTTGAAATTCACAACTGGTAGATACAGTAACTGTTGTGTTTAAGTTGCAAGTAGTGTTATGGTACATTTAGCTACAGTTATGCTGAAATTTGGAAGTGGTAGAATTATGTAAAAATTTTCCAATGGTTGCTGCATTTACAAATAGCACATCCAGTGTTGTTAAAAAATTACATGAGGTTGCTGAAATTCTGTTGAAATTTACAAATGGGTTACTTTGAATACTTTTATAATTTACAAAATTTACAAGTGGTGGATCAGTAAAGTTTAAATTTAGAAAGATTATTTCAAGTATGGTAAAATTGTTTAGGGCCAGCTACATATATTTTAAGTTTATAAGTGTTAGCTACAGTTATGTTGAAATTTACAAATGATTGTTTCAATTTAAAAGCGGTAGTTGCATTTCTTTTTACATTTAATTAGTGATAGTACATTTTTTTTATAGCTCACCTGAGCATGTGCTCAAGTGGAGCTTTTAGGATCACCTGGTGTCTGTCATCAGCAATTCTTTAAACATCAACTCTTCCTAAACCACTAAGCCAATTTGGACCAAACTTGGCTGGAATTTTCCCTAGGAGGTTCTCTTTAAAAATTGTTTGACACTTTAAAAAAAATGTTCGAAAAGTTTTGATCAGTCAAGAAACATGGCTCTGGTGAATGGGGGTCACTTGCACTATATGGACATTCTTACAAATTCTTCTTCTCTGAAACAGCTGGTCAGATTTTGAAATAATTTCACAAAAATGTTCCATTGGTGACATTTTTCAAAAATTGCTTGCAAAATTCTGATCTATCAAGAAACATGGCTCTGGTGAATGGGGGCTACTTGCACTAAATGGCCATGAAGAAATTATAAAAAAATTCTTCTCTGAAATGGCAGATCAGATTTTGAAAAATAAATTGCTATGGTCCTCTAAAAAATTCAGGTGTGTGATCAAGGGCCATCTTGGCCCTCTTGTTTTGTTCCAATCCACAAGGTTTTCAATGATTTTTTTTTTTTTGTAAAGAACAGAAAGGTTGTATGCAGATGAAATTGTGTATATATGTAAGCTTTTGATGAATGGATCAAGATTCTGCAGTATTAGATAAAATGGGACCATTGTAGTTGACATTACTTTCATATACTAATGTTGTGTTCATTTAAATATGGTGCTATATGTATAGGGGTAATTATCTCCCATCCCTTTCTTTTCCTTATCACAGAATTGGACAAAGTTCTCCTTATCTGGCTTCAAGCCATATACGGTGAGGGCCATTCTTCAGTTATTTCCCTTAACCCATTACCACACAATCCCTACTTTTGACGCCCCTGAGAAAGAAGCTTTTTGAAAACACCGTGGGAAAAAGAGAAAATGCTGGGGTCCTGGTTCTTTTTTTTTTACTGTATAGAATAGAACCTCGGCCTTTCACCATGGCATGTCGTAGAAGGCGACTAAAATTAGAGACAAACGTCTGCTTTCCTCGTAATTCATAGGATTGCAGCAGGCTGGATAGTTCTTATTCCAAATCCTATATTTTTTTCTCGATGTGAATAGGATTTGGAATGGGAATCAATTGGCCTGTGGGACCCCGTGTGGTTTAATTGGGGGCATAAGAATAAACCACTGCAGTCCCGTGATCGTCACATCTTCCATTTCATCTAGCGGAACAAAAGTGACAGCATGCATGTCGTAAAAGGCAACAAAAGGGGCATCATTTTGTGTTTCGTCCATTTCTCATTTATCATGTTTGTCTTATCTTGTTGCACATGTATTTTATTGTCACCTCGCATTATTGTTTACTAAGTAACTGCGCCCAATATGACCCAAGTTGTCGACGGGCCTTAAAACGCTATTCATTCATTCATTCATTCTTGATTTTCTTACAGTGCACAAATAATATTATGTCATTGAGACAATATATCAACAAAATCAGATCAGATTGCTTTACGGCTTGATTATACTCTTTTCTCTGATGATTTGAAAATACTACCCTTTAACCTCTTGCCACACAATCTAAAGTTTTGAGAACCCTGTGAAAGAAGCCTTTTGAAAACATTGTGGAAAAATGAGAAAATTCTGGTCACCAGCAATTTCTTTTTCACACAATGTTTTCAACTTAAACAAAGACACCATCATTTGGGCAGCATTTAAATCCTTGTCTGCAAATGCTTTCATTTGAAAAAGTGTACATTTGTGTAATGTGGTAAAGGGTTAAGATAACATAGGGTCCATATATACATATCATAAATCAAATCATATCTATTGCAAAATGGCCAAGAGAATTCGGGATAAAAACACAGTGGAATACAGGTATCGGGACCAATCTGTTACTTGGATACTTTTTGTCTTATCTTGCAAGGGAGATAATCTAGAATATTGGAATAGCTGTCATTGCCCTTCTCAGGTTATTGTTTTTAAGATCAGAGAGCTCCTAGTAGATGTTAGTCACATTTTATTAATTTGTCAACATTAAATACCTATAGTTGATGTTGGGAAGTTTGTGAACAGATAATTTTGTCTGCCTATGCAAAGGTAAGTGTGTGGTTGCTCCATTAAGTAGGAAAATTTGTCCTACGACTATGTAAATGTTTTTTTTCTTTTTAGCTCACCTGAGCACAACATGCTCAAGGGGAGTTTTTAGGATCACCTAGTGTCCATCGTCCGTCGTGTGTCATCAACAATTCTTTAAACATCAACTCCTCCTAAACCGCTGGGCTAATTTGGATCAAACTTGGCTGGAATGTTCCTTGGGAGGTCCTCTTTGAAAATTGTTCACAGAATCTGATCCCATCAAAAAACTGTGGTTTGCCATGGCAATGGAATTTTCTAAGAAATTCTTTAAAAATCTTCTTCTCTGAAATGACCAGATTTTAAAATGTTTTCACAGAGTTCCTTGGGTGACGCTTTTCAAAAATTGTTCGCGAAATTTTGATCCGTCAAGACTCAAGAAGCATGGCTCTGGTGAATGGGGGCTACTTGGACTATACAGAAATGAAGGAATTCTTAAATATTATTCTTCTCTGAAACAGCTGGTCAGATTTTGAAATAATTTCTCAGGGATGTTCTTTTGATGACCCTTTTCAAAAATGTTTGCGAAATTTTGATCCGTCAAGAAACAAGTCTCTGGTGAATGGGGGCTACTTACACCTTACAGAAATGAAGAAATTCTTAAAAGTTCTTGTTTTCTGGAAAGGCTGATGAGATTTTGAAATAATTTTACAGAGATATTCCTTGGATGACACTTTTAAAAATTGTTCACAAAATTTTGATCTGTCAAGAAACATGGCTCTGGTGATTTTTGGCAACTTGCATTATTTGGAAATGTAGAAATTCTTGAAAATTCCTCTTCTCTGAAACAACTGGTCAGATTTTATAAAAAATTCACGGAAATGTTTCTTGGGTGACCCTTTTCAGAAATTGTTCACGAAAATTTCAATCCATCAAGAAACCTGGCACTGGTGATTGGGGACTACTTGTACTCAACAGAAATAAAAAAAATCTTAAAAATTCCTGTTCTCTGAAAGCGCTGGTCAGGTTTTGAAATTATTTCACAGGAATTTTCTTTGGATGATCCTCTTCAAACATCATGCTTGAAATTTTCATCCGTAAAGAAATATGGCTCTTGGGAATTGGGGCTACTTGCACTATACAGGGATTAAGAAATTCTTAAAAATTCTTGTTCTCTGGAAAGGCTGATCAGATCTTGAAATACTTTTACAGATTAATTCCTTGGGTGACCTTTTTCAAAAGTTGTTTGTGAAATTTTGATCGGTCAAGAAACATGGCTCTGGTGATTGGGGCTACATGCACTATATTGGAAATGAAGAAATTCTTGAAAATTCTTCTTCTCTGAAACCCCTTGTCAGATTTTAAAATAATTTCACAATAACGTTCCTTGGGTGACCCTTTTCAAAAATTTTTTGCAAAAATTTTGATCCATCAAGAAACCAGGCTCTGGTGTTGGGGGCTATTTGCACAATACGAACATGAAGAAATTCTTATAAATTTTCTCCTCTGAAACCACAGATCAGATTTTAAAATAATTTCACAGAGATGTTCCTCGGGTAACTGTTTTCAAAACTTGTTTGCGAAATTTTAAACTGTCAAGAAACATGGCTCTGGTGTATGGGGGCTACTTGAACCATGCAGAAATGAAGAAAATCTTAAAAATTCTTCTGCTCTGAAACCACTGGTCAGATGTTAAAATAATTTCACAAAAATGTTCCTTTGGTGACTCTTTTCAAAAACTGTCGCAAAATTTTGATCTGTCAAGAAACATGGATCTGGTGAATGGAGGCTACTTGCACTGTATGGACACGAAGAAATTGTTAAGAAATTCTTCTTTTCTTAAACAGCTGGTCAGATTTTGAAACTATTTCACATCAATTTTCCTTGGGTGACTCTTTTCAAAAATTTTTCATAGGAATGTGATCTGTCTAGAAACAGATGATGGCTATGGCTATGGGTTGTTTTTGCATTACATGGACATGAAGAGGAATTTCAGAGTTTTTTTTCCCTGGAACGGCTGGTCAGATTTTGGAATTATTTCATAGAAATGTTCCTGGGATGAACCTTTTAAGACTATTAGGGAAATTTTCATCCATCAAAAATAACAGCCAGTTGTTGGCACCTTTAGTGGTGCTTTTGTTTGACTTACCTTTTTAGCCACCATCAAGCATGTGCTCTTTTCAAGAAATGGTCCTTGGGTGATCTATCCAAAAATTTATTTGCAGAATTTTGATTCATCAAAATTATTGCTGTGGTGATGATAGTAGGAGTGGTGACAGATTTTGAAATGACTTTTACAGGTGACCTTTTCAAAATTGCTTGGCAAATTAATGATTTTGTTTCCAAAGTTTCAATATCTCAAAAAATGGCTATGGTCCTCTCAAAAGCTCAGGTGAGCGACCCTGGGCCATCTTGGCCCTCTTGTTCATTTTTACTTTTTTGTTACATTTTTTAAAAGAATTCGTTTTTTAAAAAAATACAAAAAGAGACTTATGCAGAAGATATTGAGTTAACCCTTTACTACACAGTCACAAGTTTGAAAGACCCAGAAGAAATGCCTTTAAAAACATTTTTGTTACCAGCATTTTCTCCTTTTCACACAGTACTTTCAACATGTACAAGGCAATGATTTGGGCAATGTCTAAATTGCATCAGTAAATGCTTTCAGTGTTGACCAGCATAAAGTTTTGTTGTGTGATAAAGAGTTAAAAATGACACAGCTAGAACAGTGTGCAGTAACTACCACAAATATATACATATATCCTTTTTAAAAACCTTGTTGTATAGTTGATTACCTCATTTGCAGAAAAGAATAAATAAAGTCAGCATTTCAATCTTGTTTTATTTTGCATTTAGTTTTAATTATGTGTAATATGTTTGTCCTTGTTATCTATTGCATTTACAGTAGTTTTGTCTAGAGCATTTTCTCATTATCCTTTGACAGTAGTAGTAGTATTGTACTTTGATTCAAGAGCCAGTTAGGTTTAACTTTTTACCATAGATCTACAACAAATTTTAGACTTGTCCAAATTGAAAGCATTTGCAGATGACAAAATAAATGTGACAGAAAAATTGAAATTTGGTTTGGAAAGAGTAGAAAACATTGTGGGAAAAGGAGAAAATGAAGGTTACCAGCATTTTCTTCCCACTCGGGGTGGGCAAAAGTCGGGATTGTGTGGTAAAGAGTTAACTCTTGAACTGAACCGATGATAAGATTTAAGACTTTTCCTGAATAAAAGCACTTGCAGGCCACAAAATAAAATTTAATGTGATTCAAAAATTGAAATTTGTTCTTGGGAGAATAGAAAACATTGTTTGAAATGAAGAAAATGCTGGTTACTGGCATTTTCTGCTCATTTAAATGGTTTTTGAAAGCTTTTTGTCCGAGTTTTGTGGGAAAAGGTTCAATAAATCTTCAGAAGACAGTTTGGAAATACAAAAGAATTGCAAGAGAATTAAAGCTAGCAAATAATACTGTTCTTAAATGTTGAGACGAACGGCTGCTTTCCTCGTAATTAGTAGGATTGCAGCAGGCTGGGTAGTTCTTGTTCCAAATCCTATATTTTTTTCTCGATGTAAATAGGGTTTGGAATGGGAATCAATTGGCCTGTGGGACCCCTTGTGGTTTAATCGGGGGTGTAAGAATAAACCCTTGCAGTCATCTCATGTTTGTCTTTTGTTGTTGCACATGTATGTTATTTCACCTTGCATTATTGTTTACTAAGTAAGTGCGCC
Organism: Tridacna crocea; assembly: GCA_943736015.1. Classification (NCBI taxonomy): domain Eukaryota; kingdom Metazoa; phylum Mollusca; class Bivalvia; order Cardiida; family Cardiidae; genus Tridacna; species Tridacna crocea. Next base: position 49,223,997 of record OX031063.1, read on the forward strand.
CAATATGACCTAAGTTGTTGACGGGCCATAAAGCTCTATTCATTCTATTCTATTCTGTTCTTAGATGCTTTCAAAATTTATCATTAAGCATCAAAAACTGTTAAATCTTCACAGACTGTACCAAACAATCCGGAGTCTTAATGGCCCTGAGAATTGAGGCCTTTTGAAAACATTGCCAGAAAAGGAGATAATGCCCATTAACCAGCATTTTCTCCTTTTCCCAGAATGTTTTCTATCCTTTTAACTCTACAACATAATCCTGAGTTTTAATGTCTTTGATGAAGAAGGCTTTGGAAAGCATTGTGGGAAAGGGGGAAAATGCTGGTAATTAGCATTTTCTCCTTTTCCCACAATATTTTTTACCTTTCCAATGGCATATTTCAGTTTTTGAGCTGCATTTAACTTTGTTGGCAGAAAATGCTTTCAGTTAAGACCTACTTAAAATTGTGTCATTTGGTAAAGTGTTAAATATTACTCCAATCAATTACCCCACATTTTATTTGTCATCTTCAAATACTCTTACCATAGAAAAGGCTAAACTATGATTATCTGGTAATTAGTTAACTCATTACAAAACAACAATATTTTAGACTGGTCCACATTGAAGCATTTGCAGACGACAAAATAAAAGTGACTGAAAATTTGAAATTTGTTTTTTGAAGGGTAGAAAACATTGTGGGAGAAGGAGAAAATGCTGGTTACCAGAATTTTCTTCTTTTCCCACAATTTTTTCTGAAGGCTTCTTTCTCAGAGGCGTCAAAAGTAGGGATTGTGTGGTAATGGGTTAACTCTTTACCACACAAGAAAAATTTAGACTGGTCCAAATTGAAAGCATTTGCAGACGACAAAATAAAAGTGACTGAAAATTTGAAATTTGTTTTTTGAAGGGTAGAAAACATTGTGGGAGAAGGAGAAAATGCTGGTTACCAGCATTTTCTTCTTTTCCCACAATTTTTTCTGAAGGCTTCTTTTTCAGAGGCGTCAAAAGTAGGGATTGTGTGGTAATGGGTTAACTCTTTAACCACACAAGAAAAATTTAGACTGGTCCAAATTGAAAGCATTTGCAGACGACAAAATAAAGGTGACTGAAAAATTGAAATTTGTTCTGGGAAGGGTAGAAAACACTGTGGGAAAAGGAGAAAATGCTGGTTACCAGCATTTTCTCCTTTTCCAACAGTGTTTTCAAAAGGCTTCTTTCTCAGGGGCGTCAAAAGTAGGGATTGTGTGGTAGTTGGTTAAGCCTTCACTACACAATCCAAAGTTGTAATTGGAGTAGGAAGCCTTTTGAAAACATGGTGGAAAAAAGAAAAAGTGCTGGAGACCAGCATTTTCTCCTTTTCCCACAATGTTTTCTGTCCTTTCACAGAGGAATTCCGTAATTTTAACAACACAGAATTTGTCTTGTGTATAATGCTTTCAAGTTGTGAAAGTGTTAACATTTGTTTTCTGGTAATGGTTAGAACCTTGACAAAATTATCCTGTTTTACAACCCTTAGAAATTTTGGTTCTTCCAATGCATTTGATTTATTGTAGCCCTTTAACTCATTACCATACAATCTCTACTTTTGACGCCCCTGAGAAAAAAGGCTTTAGAAAACATTGTGGGAAAAGGAGAAAATGCTGGTAACCAGCATTTTCTCCTTTTCCCGCAATGTTTTCTACCCATCATAAAAGAAATTTCAAATTTTAGGTCAGTTTTATTTTGCCGTCTGCAAATGCTTGCAATTTGGACAAGCCTAAAATTTTGTTGTTTGGTGAAGAGTTATTGTGCAAAAGGGAGAGGTAAGGCTAGCCTGAGCTTTGTTTCATTTTTGTCTTTTTTTTTTAATTTTCTCAAGAGTTGTTTTGGGTAAGACATGCCTGTATATTTTACTTTTATTTTTGCTTATACATTGTATTTGCTTATTTTTAGTTATCTTTTACATTGTTTTATGATAATTCTTTAACCATATTAATATGAAGTCATGTAATTATGCCACCTTTTGTTGATACCTCAGTTTACAAAACCCTGATAGAGATTTTTTTCCATACCTGTAAGACGAGTTTTAATCCACCGCCAAAAAGGCTGTAATTGTGGTCATGAGGAACAAGGCTTTTCAAAAGAGGGTCACCAGCATCTGTCCCTTTTTCCAACTTTTAACTCCTTACCCAAAAAACAAAATTTTTGACTTGTTCAAAATGAAAGCATTTGCAGACCTTAAAATAAATGTGACTCAGAAATTGAAACTTGACTTCAGAAGAGTAGAAAACATTGTGAGAAAAGGAAATAATGTTGGTTTCCAGTTGGTTTTTAGCTCACCTGAGCACAACGTGCTCAAGGGGAGCTTTTAGGATCACCCGGTGTCCGCTGTCCGTCGTGCGTCAGTGCATCGTGCGTTGTCAACAATTCTTTAAACATCAACTCCTCCTAAACCGAACATCAACTCCTCCTAAACCGCTGGGCGGATTGGGACCAAACTTGGCTGGAATGTTCCTTGGGACGTCCTCTTTAAAAATTGTTCACAGAATTTGATTCCGTCAAAAACTCTGGTTGCCATGGCAACGAAATAGAATTTTTTAGGAAATTCTTTAAAAATCTTCTTCTCTGAAACCGCTGGCCAGATTTTAAAATAATTTCACAGAGATGTTCCTTGGGTGACCCTTTTCAAAAAGTGTTCGAGAAATTTTGATCCGTCAAGAAACATGGCTCTCGTGAATGGGGGCTTATTGCTCTATACAGAAATGAAGAAATTCTTAAAAATTCTTCTTCTCTGAAACCGCTGGCCAGATTTTAAAATAATTTCACAGAGATGTTCCTTGGGTGACCCTTTTCAAAAATTGTTTGCGAAATTTTGATCTGTCAAGAATTATGGCTCTGGTGAATGGGGGTTTCTTGCACTATACAGAAATGAAGAAATTCTTAAAAATTCTTCTTCTCTCGAACGGCTGGTCAGATTTTAAAATAATTTCACAGAGATGTTCCTTTGGTGACCCTTTTCAAAAAGTTTTCGTGAAATTTTGATTCATTAAGAAACATGGCTCTGGTGGATGGGGGCTACTTGCACTATAGGGCAATGAAGAAATTCTTTAAAATTCTTCTTTTCTAAAATGGCTGGTCAGATTTTGGAAATTTTTCACAGAGATATTCCTTGGGTGACCCTTTTCGAAAAATGTTCGCGAAATTTTGATAGGTCAAGAAACATGGCTCTAGTGAATGGGGGCTACTTGCACTGTACAGAAATTAAGAAACTCCTAAAAATTCTTCTTTTTTGAAACTGCTGGTCAGATTTTGAGAGGACTTTTACAGGTGACCTTTTAAGAATTGCTTGGCAAAATAATGATTTTGTTTCCAGTGTTTCAATACCTTCAAAAAAAAAAAGGCTATGGTCCTCTCAAAAATTCAGGTGAGCGATCCAGGGCCATCTTGGCCCTCTTGTTTCTTTTTTTATCACCATATTGTTAAAAGGCTTCCTTCTCAGAGTCAATGTAACTTTCTATAAAGGCAACTGAAACCTGTTTTAGCACTGTAATACTTCAACCGATTCTTGAAAACTAACCATAATTTACCCATTACCACATAATCCCTACTTTTGACGACCCTGACAAAAAAGCCTATAGAAGCATTTTCTCCTTTTTCCTACAATGTTTTCTATCTTTCACAAAACAAATTTCAGTCACTTTTATTTTGTCGTCTGCAAATGCTTGAATTTGAACAAGCCTAGAATACTGTGGTTTGGAAATGAATTGACCTTTATCCGGCTAAATGAGCCAAATGTAACTGTTCCAGCAACAATTAAAACCCCACACACTGTCAAAAGTTTTATTTTGTGAGGATTCATTTTGTGCCACAGTGTCTCAAAAGTGACAGTATTCATTGTTTAAAAGTTATTTGCAGGCAGCTTTGTTAAGTTGTATGCAGTTTCCTTTTAACCCTTTACCACAGAATCCCTGGTTTTTACGACCCTGAGGTAGAGGCCTTTAGAGAACATTGTGGGAAAAGGAGAACATGCTGGTAACCAGCATTTTCTCCTTTTCCCATAATGTTGTCTACTTTTCTGGAAACAGATTTTAATTTTTGAGTTGCATTTTTTTGTCGTCTGTGAGTGCTTTCAATTGAGATCGGTCTAAAATTTTGCCGTTTGGTAAAGGGTTAACTAATTTTTCTCCCTGGGACCATAACTGTTCTAGGAATTGTCTACAGATAATTTTAAGTAGAGTTATAGACTATTATTACACCCCCCACCCAACAAAACTTTGTTGTGGGGGATTATGGAGGTCAGCCATGTCAGTTGGTCAGTTGATCAGTCTGAAGCTGATTTTGTCAGCTCTATTTCTCAATAACTACTTGACAGATTCCAGTCAAACTTCATATGGAGTTTCAAGATGAAATCAAAGATGTGCATGTTATAATTTGGTTACGGTTGAATGATTTTTAAAGGAGTAATGGCCCTCTCATGATTTTTTTGTCTGCTCTATTTCTCAATATCTACTGGATGGATATCACTCAAAGTTCACAGGAAGTTTAAGTACGAAGCAAAGATGTGCATTTTATAATTTGGTTATGGTTAAATGATTTTTCAGTGATTTACGGCCCTTTCAAGAATTTGTTTGTCCTCTGTATTTCTCAAAAACTACTGCACTGGCTTCAGTGCCTTTATAGGCAGTTTCATGTTGAAGTCAAGATGTACATACTACAATTTGGTTATGGTTGAATGAATTTCCAATGAGTTATGGCCCTTTTGTATATGTTTTTCCTCTCCATTTCTCAGTAACTATTGAATGAATTCCAGGCAAACATCATTCGAAGTTTTAATATCATTCCAAGATGTATATAGTATAATTTTGTTATGGTAATATCCTGGACAAGTTTGAAAATGGATCATGTTAGGTCTTAAACTAGGTGCCTAGATCAAATCTTAGAAAAAAACTTGTGTACACTCAGGAGGCCATGTTTTTTGTCCAATACTCATAAAAACTCGGTTAAAATCTTTATCTTGAAAGTGTCTGGCAGAAGTTTGAAAAAGGGTTATGTTGGGTCAAAAACTAAGTCAAATCTTAGCAAAACCTTGTGTATGCTTTAGGGGCCACATTTTTTTTTTTTTTTGTCAGATACTCATAAACAATGGTCAGAATGTTTGGCTTTATATGTTGAATAAGTCTGAAAATGGGTCTTGTCAAGTCAAAAACTAAGTCACTAGGTCATATCCTAGAAAAAAACTTGTGTACACTCTAAAAGCCATATTTTGAGTTCAGTACTTTCTAAAGTTGCTCAGAATGTTTGTCCTTATATCATTTTTGATGCATTAGTAAATGGGTCATGTCTGGTCAAAAACTAGGTCACAAGGTCAATTCTTTGAAAAACCATGTGAATGCTCTTGAAGGCACATTTTCAGTCTAGTACCAAGTTAAATTGGTCAGAATCTTTGTATTGATGATATCTTTGAAGAGTTTAAAAAGGGTCACATTATGTCAAAAACCAGGTCAGTAGGTCAAATCTTAAAAAAACCTTGTGTACACTCTAGAGGTCATTTTTTTGTCCAATATTCATGAAGGTTTATTAGAATGTTTGTTGTGATGATGTCTCAATCCAGTTTGAAAATGGTCACATGAGGTAAAAATCAAACTACATGTAGGTCACCAGGCCAGGTACATGAAATACCTTGTATCATTTAGAATGTTTGTCAAAACATCTTAGAAAAAGATTGGAAATGGGTCACGTATGGTTAAACTGCTCAGATGAGCGACTCCATGGCCATCATGGCCCTCTTGTTTATGATATGAAAATATTACATACTATGCAACATTCTTGTACAATTAAGATATGTTTATACTACAGTTGTGTTTGTAATGGCATTTTTTAAAATTTTGTTCAATCCATAGCATGCTTTTGGTTTTAGCTCCACTGGCCAAAAGCCAGCAAACTTAAGTCATGCTCCTGTGTCCATTGTGGGTCAGTTTGTGCAAGATTGTGTCCATGTGTTAACTTTAATCTCAAATATCTTCTACCCTACAACTATCCATGCAATTTTCCCCAAATTTCACAGAAATGATCCTATTAGCCAGTGGTGCAATACAGGGTCATGATGGCCCTCTTGTTTTTGTATATTATAGAAGGGCTTCAGAATTTCTAAAAAAAATTCAATTCTTGGAAAAACTCTGGTTGGCATGGCAACAAAACTGAAAAATATTGCAAAACTTCTTGTCTGAAACAATAATGTCCAGAGCCACCAAATTTGGCATGTACCTTCATCTCAAACACTTCACAAAATTTCTTCTGATTTTAGTCCACAAGGTCAAAATTGGCCCTACCTTGCTTTATATCATATGACCAAGGCTACCAAATTTGGCATGTAGCTTTAACTAATGAACTTGTATTAAGATTCTTATAATCATACCCTGATACCAAAACTGGCCCTGTCTGAGGCTTACAGTTTTGCATTGCCTTATAAACATGTAGTGTAAATTTAAAAAGTGCTATGGTCTCTTACCTAAGGCTTGAGGCTACCAAATTTGGTAAGTAGCAGCATCTAGTAGATAACATCTGAATTTGTCTAAATTTAGCCAATTAACTCTTTACCACACGAGAAAATTTTAGAGTGGTCCAAATTGAAAGCATTTGCAGACAACAAAATAAAGGTGACTGAAAAATTGAAATTTATTCTGGGAAGGGTAGAAAACACTTGGAAATGGAGAAAATGCTGGTTACCAGCATTTTCTCCTTTTCTCACTGTGTTTTCAAAAGGCTTCTTTCTCTGATGCGTCAAAAAGTAGGGATTGTGTGGTAAAGAGTTAATCAATAGAAACCCCTCCACTTGTGTTTTCTGGGAGTTTTATGTCAAGGAAACTTTTAAAATCTTTTTGTTTATAACCATTCAGCCTAAACTTGTATTACTTTGTGTGTGGCTGTATCTTGTGGACTTCTACCAGGATTCAAGGAACTTCAACTCTTTTGTAAAAAATGGCCTTACCCTGGGTTCACATGGGCTTTTATAGAGAAAACTCTGTAAGTCCTCTTTTTTGAAACCATTTGGCCTTGAATTGTAGTGTTTTCTTCTATGGGTTGCATATATTAGCCAGTGGTGCAATACAGGGTCATGATGGCCCTCTTGTTTTTGTATATTATAGAAGGGCTTGTAGATTTAGTTACTTTATCATAGGTCATCTTGTTTACATTGGCATTCATTATTGGTTAGTTCACAATGACTTTTTCAGATTGTTTTATAATGATGCTCAAATACTGCCAGAAGATATTGAGGAATTCCCTGATCATGTCATCATTTTCATTTAGCTCTGTAATTACCAGAACAATCTCTAAACAACCCTGTGTTTTAACGACCTCGATCATGTTTTCAAAAGCATTATACCTCGAGGTCGTATTTTTAAATATTTCACAGATGTATTCCTGGGGTGACCCCTTTAAAATTTGTTAAGGAAGTTTTTATTCATCGAAAAGCAACAGCTTATTGCTAACAACTGCATGTGGTTCTCTTGTACGGCATGTGTTTTCAGTTATTTTTAGAGCATATGCTCTTCTTTAAGAAATTGTCCTTGGGTGTTCTACCCCAAAAAATATTTTCAGAATTCTGATTCATCAAAATCTTTGCTGTGGTGATGATTGTAGGGGTGCTGACACACTATGAAATGACCTTTACATGTGATGTTTTCAAAATTGCCTGGCGAAATAATTATTTTGTTTCCAAAGTTTCAATACCTCAATAAAAAAAAGAAAATTGGTTATGTTACTCTAAAAAATTAAAGCGAGTGATCCAGAGCCATCTTAGCCCTCTTGTTATACATACCACACTGTGTTCTAGGTATTTCTTTTTCAAAAATCGTGACAATGTTGTAAAGAAATTGAAGGCACATATGGCCAATAAAACACGAAAAAGGTCATTTTAACATTTGCGTAAAGTGTCACCCAGGATCAGCATGCGCAGGCAGACCCGAAATAACACTTTCCGTTCTTAGGTTATTTTCTATTTTGTCCTAGTCTAATGTAGGACAAAATGGAATGTAGATGTAAAGTAATGTCTCTGACATTTTACACAACTGTCTGAATGCCTGTTTACGTGTGTTGCAGGCCGTTATCAATGTTTTACTCACTGATTTGTAATAAGTCTTCATTATGAATGCTTTTGAAAACAAGCAGCAAATCAAAGAATATGGTGCCATATATTATGTATCAAAATTGACTGTTTACCGTAACCGTTTACCAAACAATCCCTGGTTTTAACGACCCGAGGAAGAAGCCTTCTGAAAACATTGTGGGAAAAGGAGAAAATGCTGGTAACCAGCATTTTCTCCTTTTCCCACAATGTTTTCTACTCTTTAACCATTACCACACAATCCCTACTTTTGACGCCCCTGAGAAAGAAGCTTTTTTAAAACACTGGGGGAAAAGGAGAAAATGCTAGTGACCAGCATTTTCTCCTTTTCCCACAGTGTTTTCTACCCTTCCCAGAACAAATTTCAATTTTTCAGTCACCTTTTCTTTGTCGTCTGCAAATGCTTTCAATTTAAACTAGTCTACAATTTTCTCGTGTGGTAAAGAGTTAACAGTCTAGTTTTAATTTTTGAGTTACGTTTATTTTGTCTTTTGCAAATATCCTTCAATTAAGACCAGTCTAAAATTTTGTTTGGTAACGAGTTAAGTGGACATATGAGAGAAAATATTACTGTACTTGTCTATTTTTATAAGAAATAAAATGGTTTATACTGGTAATGACCTACAGCTTAATTGTTTTTTTCCCCACCTCATATCAGAATCTCCAGCAGAATGATGACTTTTTGCGTCTTGCAGTCAGCACAAGAAAGTATCTGGGCAAATGAAAATTTCTATCTGGCAACGTTCATCCCAACTGGCCTAAAGGCCATCAAGCGTATGTGTGAATCTGTGTTAAACTAGCTTGTATGTGCTCCTGCGACCAATTTTCACAAAACTTTACAGAACTAGCCTCACTGAATCCTTCATAGACTATTGAATCCATCTCTAACTCTGGTTACCTTGACAAGTCAGATTATTGAAAATCTTTAGAAATCTCTTAACCCTTTACCCCATAAGGCATTTCTATGGTATCTGTAATTGACCCTAAATAACAACAAGGATGAAGCCGCTTATTATGGGTATATGACACCTTTTGATAGCATAGAAAACATTGTGACAAAAGGTGAAATTGCTCGTGACGAGCAATTTCACCTTTTGCCACGATGTTTTCTAAAGGCTCCTACAAGCAATGTGTAGAAACGAGTATCTATGGAGTAAAGGGTTAAATAATATAGAATTTGATACAAAAAAGTTTCTGTTGTCAGTGGGTGTTCCTGTTTTTGGATTCATGTAATGTTACTGTGATCCTGCAGAAAGATATAGCTTCTATGGAGTTAGCATTTGAGTTTCTCAGGCTTAATTCATTACCAAACGACAATATTTTAGATTTGTCCAAATCGAAAGCATTTGCAGACGAGAAAATAAAAGTGACTGAAAATTTAAAATTCGTTTTGTGAAGGGTAGAAAACATTGTAGGAAAAGGAGAAAATGCTGGTTACCAGCATTTTCTCCTTTTCCCCACAATATTTTCTGAAAGTTTCTTTCTCAGGGTCGTCAAAAATAGGGGTTGTATGGTAATGGTTAAGACCAGCTAGCTTATGCTGTTGCCCAGTGATCAATCTGTGCCTGTACATTTGTTAATTTTCATATCAAAGCTTTTAAAAGAAACTAATGGAACTTTTATGACCAAATTTCAAATAGTGGTCTTGGTTGGATCAGTGGTAAAGTGTAGGACTCAAGACCTGGAGGTCTTTGTTCTAGCCTCACTGGATCCACTATGTTCTTGCTGGAATGTCTTTCGGCAAGACACTTCAGAGCCCAAGCTTAGTTGTGATAGAACCCAGAAAATACATGAAATCTGAGCTGTTACCCTGACATGACTGTAACAATGTAGAAAACGGACTAAACACCAATAATCCAAACTTCAAATAAATGATCATGCTATGGTTCTCTAAAATCTTTGAAAATCTTCAAAACCACAAACTTCAATCCTTTCTCAAATAGACGCTTGTTTGGAACCGTTGAAGATCTCTTAATATGAGCAATGCTCTGTGAAAAGGGGGCTTAGTGCCTCTGCAAAAAAATGTTCATTCTTGTCAACTTGCGCAGCTTGTTACAGATTTATCCAGATAGTAGTTTACTTGAAAGCTCTTGCAGAAGACAAAATAAGCATGACTAAAGAATTGAAATTTGGTTTGGGAAGGGAAGAAAACATCGTGGGAAAAGTAGAAAATTCTGGTTACCATTTTTTCGCTGTTCGGGTCGTTAAAAGTCCGGCTTGTGTGGTAAATAGTTAAATAATTAGAAAAAAAAAGTTCAATCTTTTATAACAAAGATTTTGATAGCTTTACATGACAAAGTTAAGGACAAACATTTCGTCCATGGTTGTGAGTTAGAGCGTCGATCTTGTAACAAAACGTATCCAAGTACGATAGCCTGGAGTTGCTGTCAACTTTTGGACTTTTCAATGGCCTCTACACTCTGCACGAGTAATGCTGTAGTCCCCAGGAAGTAGAATCGAGAAGAATCAGTACAAGTTGTTAGAACTTGTCTCTCGAACGATGTAAAATAAATGTGCTTAAATATTTGAATGTAACACCCTCTCGAACATAGGTAACAATATTTTCTACACTTATCTGTATAGAAATATATATATTCCATATCTATTTACTAACTTGTTAATTGTGCGAGCGTATATTCTCCGTGAACGGGTGTAATAAATAGAATTTATTTCATCAGCCTGTGGTTAATACGAGAAAATATTTGCCGAAAAAAGGAAAGGTATGCGAAAATTACGAATGGCGCTAGGCATTTTCGCGGACCTTTCCTTTTTTCGGCAAATATTTCCTCGTATTAACCACAAGCTGATGAAATAAATAATATAGTTCCTTTGATTATTTTGTCAACGAATGCCACTTTTAAAACTAGTGATTTCAAGTCAATTGACCGGATAACCGATATTTTCCAAAAAAAAGTAGTTCCAGATTTTCGGAAGAGAAAAATATTCACTGTGACGGGGAAATAATTCCCCCCTCTCCCCCTGCTTAAATTACGACATTTCTTTACCCATAACATATAAAAAATAGACATATAATGAAATATGATATCAATATATCTGTATAGGGTCATTTTGTTTTTTCATCAAACCCAAACTGTAAAAGCTTTGTCAGCCAAGTCGGGCGATGAAGGGTCATCACGACCCTTTTATGTCGAAGTAGTAGTCTTATCTAAATGTAATATTAACGACAGCATTAGAAAGGATTTATGGAATTTACATACAAATCGTCAAATTTATTCCAAATATTTTGACACTTATTTACTCTTGAAGTAATTGTTCGTGTTGTGGTCAATACTGTTTCCAAATAGTTTTATCTTTTTAAGTCCTTGATATACTGTGTGAAGATGGTTGTTAGGATATGGGTCGTGCCCTCGGAAAAATTGTCGTAATCCTTTATCAAACGACAAATTTTTTGACTGTTTCAAATTGAAAGCAGTAGCAGACGTTCAAATTAAACAGGTACCAAATGATGGAATTTTAATGTAAAAGGATAGTAAAGATTGTGAGAAAAGGAGAAAATGCTGGTTACCAGCATTTTCTTCTTTTCTCACAATCTTTTCAAAAGCTTTGTTTCTAGGGTCCTTAGAACTCGGCACTGTTTGTTAAAGTGTTGTTAAAGGTGTCAATTCAGATTTTGGGACGAAAATTTTACAAAAATACAGAGAAAAAAAATCATCCTTATACTCCCATTCATTCATAAAACCCCAGTAGTCGAAAACCATTCGACAACAAGAGAAATTAGAGATTTACAACGGTCCAGGTCGACACTGACGGGAAACACAGTCTATTTTTGTATGAGCAACTCGCTCATTTACATACCGGAAACACAGACGAGGCTTCAAACATGGAGTTTGAAGAAGACATTATGGAAAATGGCATTATTCACGTTTTAGTCACTTGACATTCCCACAATTTTTTTTTATCTCTGGCTTGAAATCTAAAAATACCTTAAGAGGTTACGTAGCCTTTTAGGAGAACACCATCATTTTTTTCTATTTCTGTAATTTTATAATTCTTAATTATTGATGATTTGTATTGTTTTTTCATATAAATTTCAGTGATATACAAACTCTATAATATCTTTTAACCCTTTTCTCCATAGATACTCATTTCTACGCATTGCTTATGGGAGGTTTTGGTATCAAATTTTTGCTATCAAAACGTGTCATATACACATAAGAAACAGCTTCATCCTTACTGTTATTTAGGCTCAATTAGAGATACAATAGAAATGCCTTATGGGGTAAAGGGTTAATTTGGTGAGATGTGAAAAATCTAAATAGCCACCTTTAATGAATCTCCGTGATGCACGATACAAAGCAATTCATAGCATAATTAAGATCAATAAAACCTATTTCGTCTAAAAACCAACTGAATCATGGAGTAAACTGGTCTTTTGACATGCTGATAATTGACCCATAGCAAAAAGTTTCGAATCAAATCAGCCAGCACGCCCATACACTTTGTTTTCTCGGAATAGCAAGTCTTTTAAAAACAAACTGGTATTTTAATAAATTAAAAAAAAAAAACATTTTGTTGAAACGAATGTTTATTTCGTTTTCTTGAAATAAGTTTTACAACGTCAAATTATTACTTCGTTTTATCGAATTGATATTCGTGATAACGAATTCCTTTTCCTTTTTATCGAATTAGTATTTTGTAATAACGAATTCGTCTTCCGTTTTATCGAATGGTTGTCTAATATTGACATTGCGATACCACGGTATTGTTGTCTACAGGAAATTCAAAGTCAGTCACGGAGATTTCCGGAAGATATGTACAATTAAATTCTAAGCCCCATCTTAATACCCTTTTATTTTGGTAGTGGAGGAATGAATGAAAGAACGAACGCATAAATGTTGTGTGATTCATTGATGTCCTTTTAAAAGTTTATGATATGGTGATTCGAACAAACTGTATGACTGTGGCCTAAGGCTTGTTTAGTCACACTTTCGAGGCAAACAACTGTTTTAGCTTACTTTGAATACTACATGTATATTCAGACGTGGAGAGAGGTCCAGTTAAAGTAACATTTCATTTTTGACACTGAAAGACCTTTCCTATGTTTTATCATTCATAACTTTCTAGGACATATTTGCAGTAAACGATGTGTTTTCAAAGAGAAATAACACACACTCTCGAATTTCCTACGGGTAGTTTAAATTCGGTATTGTGTGGTAAAAGTGTTCACTAAATGACGTTCGCTTGGATTAACCCTTTCCCAAACAATTCCTGGTTTTTACGGGTCTGGAATAGCAGCCTTTTGAAAACATTGTGGAAAAGGAGAAAATGCTGGTAACCAGCATTTTCTCCTTTTCCCACAATGTTTTCTACCCTATCATAGACAGAAATCATCTTTTCAGCAAGAGTTGAATTGTCGTCTGCAAATGCTTTCAATTTGGTCTAGTCCAAAAGTTTGTCGTTTGGGAAAGGGTTAACAGAGGTGTAGTGTATCTACCAAGATCAGACTGAGTATATAGCGTAAGCTTGAATACAGGCTCATCTGGACCCACACCGTCTGCAAAATTACATTCATCATCGCTTGTGGTAGGACAAGAATAGAAATAGCCAGGAAAGGAACTGCGACATCCGAAATATAAAGAAACAGTGATAAATCAAAATTCCACAATGACCTGTCATTTCGCTTTATAAGATTTGTTTATCAGTCAGGCTTAATCCTTTAATCCGCTATGTCTTATTGGTTTATCCTTTTCAAATTCAGGTCAGATGACCTGATAAGTGTGTGCGTGTGGTGGGTGGGGGGGGGGGGCAAGGAGGAAAGCTTGGGCAAGTGGGGGTCGGGTACAAGAAACGTTTATTTTTTTGCTCTACAAACAATATCGCGAGTACTTACCAAAACCTGTCGGGCGTATTCCTTTCGCTATTCGGAACACTCCGAACATGTTCTAGATAAACAGAGTATTTCGGAACACTGTGCCGTGTTCTTCAGAACATGCTTTGACTGTTCTAATTCAGGGCGTATTCCTTTCGCTACTCCGAACACTCCGAACATGTTCTAGGTCAATGGAGTATTTCGGAACACTGTGCCGTGTTCTTCTGAACATGTTCTGACTGTTCTAATCCAATCGAGGTGTAACACACCTGCTGAACGGTTGCTAGGTGATACAAGATGGCTGAAAGACGGACAATTCTTCATGGCCAAATTTGGAATTGACATTTTTACGATATTAATGCCATGAATAGGGGCATGGTAGACTCGTCTCTACTCTCTCTCCGCAGCTAATCATTCCTCAACTAATACAGCTAAGACGGTAGCTCTTGCAACAGCCATTATGACAATGAAGGAAATCAAGGGAGAAAAGTCTACCTGACGTGGGACTCGAACCCTCGACCCCAGAACACTAGTACCGCAGCTCTACCAACTGAGCTAGCCGGGCATCTCGTCGTGAGTCCACCCATGTAATACATCACAACCACAACGTATTTTCATTTCGATATGGTTTAGAAAAATGTTCCGAACATGCTCGATTTAGAACATATATTCCAGAACAGCATTCCAGAACACAGAACATTGTGCCAGAACAACTGAAAGGAATAAGCCCTCAATCGAGGTGCAGCGCACCTGCTGAACGGTTACTAGGTGATACAAGATGGCTGAAAGACGGACAATTTTTCATGGCGAAACTTGCAGTTTTCTTTTTTACGATATGAACACCATAAATAGGAACATTGTAGACTCGTCTCCACTTCCTGTCCGCAGCTAATCATATCCTCCACTAAGACAGCTAAGACAATAGCTCTTGCAGCAGCCATCACGGAAATGTGTATTCATTTTGGTATTGATTAGAACAGTGTTTCGATAATGGTCCATTCAGAAAATTGTTCCAGAACAGTGTATTGTGTTCTGAAATATTCCTTTCGCACATTCCAGGACAGCATTCCAGAACACAGAACATTGTGTCAGCACAGGTGAATGGAATACTGCCTTCGTAGACCTGGATGTCCACACCTTACACTAGTATTTTATAGGCGACTTTAAGCGAATTTACCATTTTGAAAATGAAATAATTTCTTAATGTATACTGTTATCAGTTCAGTTTTACAAACGAGTAAAGCTAGCGTGCACTTAACCCTTTCCTAAACGACAAACTTTTGGACAAGACCAGATTGAAAGCATTTGCAGAGGACAATTCAACTCTTGCTGAAAAAGATGATTTCTGTCTATGATAGTGTAGAAAACATTGTGGGAAAAGGAGAAAATGCTGGTTACCAGCATTTTCTCCTTTTCCTACAATGCTTTCAAAAGGCTACTATTCCAGGCCCGTAAAAACCAGGGATTGTTTGGGAAAGGGTTAATAGTCATGTGAGGGTTAAAACCTCATCGGTATTTTACTTTTGATGAATGAGAAAGAAACAAAAGTTACCCGTTGTGTAATTTATCAAGGTTTGCTAACTTGCCGGTAATAAACGACGATTGACATACAGATGTCCCGTAATATACAGATGTGTGGAACTTGGCAGGCCGACCATAAACGATACCCACACCCGTGCACAAAGCCCCCTTTCCACAGAGCACGGCTGACTTATTATTAGTTTCATCCTAGGACAAAGCATTGCAGAGCCAGTTTCTTATTCAGATGAACTCCTAGCAATAATTTTGTACATATGGCTGGTAACAAAAACAGTCGGTGTAATGCAGAGAAATGACCCTCCCGTTCAAAATGACCCATAGGTCATTTCACTACGTAGAGGAATGACTTTGGTCATTATTCTACGTAGAGAAATAACCCTCAGGGGCCATTTCTCTACGTAGAATAATGACCCAAGTCATTCCTCTATGACTCTATGAAACAATGTAAACCATTCTCCTGCCAAAATAAATTTTTAGGCCGAAAGTGAAAACCCAAAGTTTTCCATTTTAAATGTATTTTTATCGAGAATTATGTCCATATCGGATAGTGAAGATCAAAGATCAGACTGCACGTTCTGTGCAGTCTGATCTTGATCTACACTGTCCGCAAAAGGTCAGTAAGTTGAGCTTGGCAGTCTATGGGTTACAAACGGGGTTAAACATCACACAATCAAATTTTCGTTGCACAAAAATGTGTAATGTGAGGTAAAACACTGGACTACCTGCAAACAAGATGCGACATACTATACAGCACGTCGAAATCCAAATTAATGCAGTCGGCGCCATGGAAACTAATCTACCCCACAAAGATATATAAAGAACTTCCGTCTTTATCAACACTTTCGTCTGGCCAACAAGCGTGTACAGTCTAGTATCACGAGGACAATGGAACTAAACAAGTTATTCTGCATTGTTTTTGTTCTGATATCTTTGTGTATGTAGCTAGCTGTTTTCATTCATTTTCCTACGCTCGTAAGATTTTAGGTTTTTCCAAATGGAAAGCATTTGCAGATGACAAAATAAAAATTTGGAATTTGTTTGGTGAAGGGTAGAAAACATTGTTGGAAAAGGAGAAAATCTGGGTACCAGCATTTACTCCTTTTCCCACAATGTTTTTTTTAAAAGGCTTCTTCTTCAGGGTAGTAGACCCGTAATACTTCAAGTGAAGCTTGGCAAAAAATTTCTTGATAGCTGATAAATACGGATTTATACAGATATGATATATACTTTTGCACATTTTTAAAAGACCAGAAATTCCTTTTATGTCCACCTTGAATTTATTTGTTGATACTTTTGTTAGTTTCGAGAAAAGGGGTGTAATTATTATCTCCCTTTGTAATGAGAATAAAGTGGTTTTAGATTTATTAGTGATAATTCTAAGACAGATAAAAAGAAAAAAAGCTCGGTGAAAGTAATACAATAATACTCATTTTTAACAGTAGCAAATTTTGTAGAATAATATTACAGTGGAAAATAGATCTAGCTGTTTTCTATTACGGGTTCACTACCTTAATACATTTTATATTCAAAGTGATGTTTTGCTACTCACCCATCTTGTGTAAATCCATAGTTTATAAGCCAAACCCTAGCATGACCGTTTCTGCGGGTCAAAGGACCATTCTACTTCAGTATTAAGCCGTTTCTTAGACAAAAAAGGTTTTGTGGATCCATAACGTTATTTTTTTTTTTCCGTTCCGTTATTAAGTGGAACGCTGGATAGATGGGATGTAGTCTTTCAGTCATGGCTGTTTGCTTGATTGAGGGAGTTCAGTTTATTTGTCCGGCACTTCACACAATGTCTGCATGTTCGACACTTTTCTGTCAGCATTTTTCTACCCAGTAGGCAAGTACATGTATACATTTTAGTGCTCGCCTTATATCTGGTGATTTTTCATTTTTATCATTTTTTTTTATTTTCATTGACTATGTACAACTGTGTACTTGTCGCAAAATAAAATTCGATCAGTTCTATTCTGTTCATAATTGTATAATAAGGTCGAATATTCATCCTTTGTGGCATATCTATATGGTTTATGTTTGTTTAAACAAAATACCTGTTTAAAAGGAAATTTTTAACGTTTTTGTTTCTTTATACGCAGGTTCCGTGGCAAAGAGCCAGGTAAGTTATTGTTTTATATGTCATTTAGGGATCTGCGAAAAGCACCAACTGATGTCAACCTATGACTTGGTCAAAACTTCTCACTATCGGTAAAGTTATGTTTATCAAAGAATTGGATCACAATTAGCTTGCAACACGCAAAAAAGTGCATTCGGATATTTGCGTAAAGTGTCGTCTCGGATCAGCCTGCGCACTCCGCGCAGGCTAATCCGAGACGACATTTACGACTACATTAGATTTTGTGCTGCAGTACACTTTCGCAAAACAGGAAATAAATATTGAAACTGAAACTGTCGTTTCGGATTAGCCTGCGCAGACTGCACAGGCTGATCCGAGACGACACTTTACGCAAACGTCCGAATGCCCCTTTTTGCGTGTAGCAGGCCATAATAGTACAGCCAGTTTTTGGAAGTCGATTCATATTGTGCTAGGTCTTGTTTGGTTAAATGCATTACTTAGATACATCAAACCCCTTTTTTTCCTACGGACCTGACAATCAATTTCTTATATCCAGACTGTCAGCCGGAAGTAGTAACCGTGTAGCCGCCAATAACGTGTCACACCACTGGTTTTTAGCCATATTGAAAATAGAGTGAAATCGGCCATTTTTGAAGCTTCACAGATCGCTTAATAGCAAACCTTTTGCTTTTTCGTCTCTTGCTGTCTAACGTACGTCCTTAGTCCTTCAAAAATGCATTAAAAACAACATGTCGAGCGATTCTGTTTTTCGCTAAATCCCAACACGCACGGGCACCTTAGGTTCCTCCATTGACATAAAATAGTCCACTCAATACATAATAAAAACACATTTTAGTGGTCCCCTACTGCCCAAATTTGAAGCAAATCTAAATTACATACCACTAAGCTCTCTTAGCTCCATAAAACAGTGCAACACATGTGCTACTAAAAATTTCACACGGGACTACTTTTGAACTACTAGGAACCGGAAGCAGTCTCGCAATGATGCGACACCATATTAAGTCGATAATCTAGTCATAACTTACGATATGGTCTGCAATTCGTCAAAAGGGGCTTTCGGACATTTACGTAAAGTGTCGTATCGGATCTGCCTTGGCATTCCGCGCAGGCTAATCCGAAACGACACTATCCGTTTTTACGTAATTTTCTGTTTTGCACAAGTCTACTGTAGCACAAAATCCAAGTAGTCGTAATGTGACGTCTCGGACTGCACGGACTGAATATTTTATCATTATCATCCCCAACTTTTAGCTGCAGGTCGAGCAAGAGTTACTCTCCTTGGAACTTATCGATTATCTGGTCCGAAAGGATTTCCGATAACGGCCTGTCATATAGGATTCAGAAGGGAAAATTTTTTGATCGACTAAAACACATTTTTCTTCTAAAATGATTAAAATCTATAACGTCTTGAAGTATTCTGTAATATCTCTACTTTACTTCAATATAATTTTAATTCCTGTAGCAAAATGGGAAGTTGCGTCCATTTTGATTTAAAGTTACTGACCCATTCTCCTTCTTATTTCTATAGAAAGGTTTAAGAAATTTGCTCTTGCACCGTTTTTGACGCTAAATAACATAAAAATGAATTGCAAGAAAAAAATCTATAACGTCTTGAAGTATTCTATGTTTTATTGTGATTATGATCAAAGTATTCGTTTACATTTGTTAAATTGAGATCTTGCGTCCATTTTAGTTTAAAAACGACACTATCGTTAATTTTTGTATAAAAAGTGCTGTATCGAGCAAAGTGAGATTTTAAGACTGGGTGAAAAGATTTAGCAACGGATAAAGGGAAGATAAGAACTGATGACATGATAACCTTGTCTATATTGTTTTGTTAAACCTGGATCCTGTTTTTACACATTGTCCAAATATATAATGATTGTATTTATCATTTTATACATGTACGTGTATATTATTTGCATCATTGAAAACTTTCAAGAGATTTGTAAAAACCATTATCTTCCCAGTATCGTCTTTTTTAATTCTTTTTTGGAAAAATAATTTCAATTTAGTTAGCATAAATTTCTTTAAATTGCATTTTTATTTCTTTCTTTTTTTTTTTTTTTTTTTTCTCTTTATTTCTAAAGAAGATTGAATTTGTTGTACTATTGGATCATTATAATAATTATGCAGTCAATAGACCAGTAACAAACTGTACAAAACAAGCAGTCTGATCCTGAGCCGAATCGGATTTATTTTATCTGTCGAAATTCTTTTGGCTTAAAAAAATTGACGTATCAATATCAATATATGACTGAAATCAGCAGAAAACAATTTGCGTTTTTGGAGTATTGATGTGACCCGTACAGCACACTCCCGAATTTTAACGGTCCTGCATAAAACCTTTTGTAAACATTGTGAGAAAAGGAGAAATACCAATATCCAGTATTGATTCCTTTTCCTACAATGTATTCTACTCTTTTAAAGTGAAGAATATTAATTTAGCTACATTTGATTTATTTTCTGAAATTGTTTTTTTTCTAAGTTGGTGAAGTCAAAAAGTTCTCCATACGGGAAAAGGTTTTAAATTATTGACTTTTGAAAACACATGAGAGGGAGAAAATACATGTGATCAGATTGAAAATAGCGAGGAAATTTGAATATGTGAGCTGTCACAATAAAATACTTTTGAAAATGCATTAATCATCACACATTCGCAAGTAAACAGCTATAGAGAGAAGGCGGCAAATTGGACTTCCTTATACAAGATCTTGTTAACCTTGACTTTAAATCCTTATAAGTAATCTCGTAAAAAAAAAAATCTGTTCTTAGTTTAAACATTTAGTTTTAATTTATTCAATATACTAACATCATTCATTTACAACAACATGTATTGCGAAAAGGATTGAAACGAAAGCATCAAAGCTTATATAGATCCTCTCCCTAAAGAAGTCTGATTTTTTTCCTGATACATGTACTTTCTTTCCGATTACCCCGTATAAATGTATCAATGTACACGGCGGGGAATCACGTGACACAACAACAACAACAATGACCGTTATTTGAAAAAATTCCCCGACTTCAGGTAAGAAAATCTTCAATAATTCCGTTAATACATGACCGATTGAAATTTGGTTTGAAGCAGAGAAGGCGGAAGGACTCCAGGGATTTGCTTAATGTGTTAGATTTTTTAAACAACACCTGATAAAAAAGTTATTGACGAGCAAACAAATTTTTTACCCTGGATAATTTGTTTGCTCATCAATAACTTTTTTATCAGGTGTTGTTTAAAAAATCTAACATAACAAGCAAATCCCCGGAGTCCTTCCGCCTTCTCTGCTTCAAACCAAATTCCAATCGGTCACGTATTAACGGAATTATTGAAGACTTTCTTACCTGAAGTTGGGGAATATTTTCAAATAACGGTCATTGTTGTTGTTGTTGTGTCACGTGATTCCCCGCCGTGATGTATACCATTACGTAACACCAATCAAGATACCCGATAGGCGTCTTATCTAACAGTGAGACTCGGTCATCATCGGAGAACTCCGGCACAATGCAAACGATCAGGGAAAAAGAAAGAAAATACGATAGTTGCTTTAATAAAGTGTAAAAAGGGCTAAAAATGTATTTTCTAAATGACAGAAAACTACGCCATATTAAAGAACAATAAATAAGCTTTCTGACTTCCCTGAAGATAATTTTGATTTTCCAACAATATTGTGCAGGCTGATTTATGTTAACCGTGTGCTCACAAAACCACTGACTTCTTCTAAAAAATGACGAAATTATTTTAAAAAGAACTGACCTATTGAACATAAAGGTTAAAAAATATAATTTGTATACGGTTGGTTTGTTTATGATAGATCAGACGATACCAGTGTGGTCTGATCTACCAACACACTTTCCCCAGCTTAATATACATGTACGTACATGTATTTGTGACGACGCTATGCAAAACAATTACAATAAAATGCCGTCTGCTGACTATGTAATAGCTATATGCTACAGGTTGGAAATTAATGTTTTCAAAAACATTGTAACAAGAGAAGCTTCTTCATAATATCCTTAACTTTGTGGGTAGCTATTCAGAATATATTCTACCGAAGTAGTTTTACTATTTTTTTAACTCTTCTGGAACTGGCAATGTATGACTGCCCCAATATTTAAAGCAGTTGTAGACAACACAATAAATATGGCTCAAATTATTCAATTTGTACCAATTAAGGCATTACAACATTGCTTGAAATAGAGCAAAAGCTGGTCAAAAGCATTTTTATAGCTAACCATAATTTTTCAAACGCGTGCCTTCGGTAAAATTTGAGGTAGATCAAATTGTAAGACCTGAAAGGAAAACAAATCCTACAAGTTTTGGTACCCCAGTAATTTACAACCCCAGATATCCCGCAGAGTTGTTTTCCAATAAAAAAAACCCTCTACATTGAAACCCTCTACACTCGAAGCGCGAAATTCGGGTTATAAGTGCAAAGGGTTTGCAGAGATCGCCAGTCAATAGATAATTCCGTATGTGATCGATTTCACGGCCAAAAGGGATCAAACTCTCATAATTTAATTGGCTTACATAGCGGTCAAATAACAGTTACCGGGTTTGATTTGCATGATAAAGTTGGCCATGTCCCGCTAGATGGCATTCTATAAATACTCATCTATCTAATTTGGGCATCCTGGGTACAGAGCCGAACCACTTTCCTATGCGTCAACCGTTAACTTTGAATTTCAAACTAAAATAAACATTTACTCAATAAAACACTACCTCGTGCAATTCACTCAGCTATGATCAGCAGTCTAGAGAAATCTGGAGCTAAAGCAGTTTCTCATTTCTTCTCAAACGTACTGATAAAAGCTATTTTCTACATTACTACTTTATAGAGCGTAATATTACAGTCAGCCCACTTTTTGGGCTAGTGATGCGTCATATAAGACAGTCGAATCTTCGAAGAACATGACATGCGCAGACAACGGATATTTTACGCAAATGTCCGAATGCCCTTTTCGAGTGATGCAATCCAATTCAATATTCAGCATTTGCTGTTAATCTGGAGGGTAAAACTAGCAAAAGTTTGTCCCCTGTTGCTATTATATGGTAAAAAAAAGAGGCAAAGCACCATTCTGTAATTCCGGTATACTAGTTATTTGATTTCTGATCTTTTTCCAGCTTTGTGTCGATAAATACCGAAGATTTCCAAATCACACGATGTGTCTGTCCTGGTCGAAAACACGACAAGACAAGCAGACGGAGAGTAAGTTAGCCATGCTATGTGAAATGATGATTTAATACATCCGCAAAAAGTATCGATTCAGATCAGCCTGCGCAATTCGCGCAGGCTGACCTGAATCGAAACTTTTCGCTATTGGTAATTTTTCAGCATTTTGAATTGGCTTAATTGATCTTTAAAAGACCAATTAAGTCAATTTAACAACAAATGGGAAAACTTTTTACAATTTAAAAAATTTTTCTTTGCCTTAAAGTGAATAAACTTCTAAGTGACAGTTCAGGATCTCTCTCTCTCTCACCTTGTTTTTCTTTTTTCTTCTTTTCAAGTTAGAAAAAATAGCATGTTTATAAATATTATGTATTGATACAACATATCCTTTTCAAATGAATCATATTTAGAGAAAAAAACAATGTTTTTGAATGTTGTATTGCAGTATGCACCATGTATACATTTTGTGGAAAAAAAAAAAAACAGCATGTCAAAGGACCAGTCTACCTAACGATTGAATTGGTTGCAAGACAAAATAGATTTTATTGATCTATAATGTTTGACGAATCACTCAGTGAAATGTATCACAGATATGTCCCAAACCCTCTTTTTTTTAACCAGAATATGGCTCAGGCATATCTATACTGTGTATAGTTTTTCTAACAATGTCGGAAACTTTGTTCCAACAGTATTTGGCAGCAACAAAAGCTGATGCCTTCTCCCTTGCAGACCATACATGGGAATCGTAATCTCTATATTAAATTGTATAAAACCTAAGATATCCACAATATTTTCTGCCCTTCAAAATCAAAATTCAAATCTTTGAGTCACATTTATTTTGTCATCTGTAATTGCTTTGATTTTGGACTAGTCCAAATTTTTGCTGTCTGGTAAATCTATAGGAAAGATGTTGCATTAATTTTTGTCAATGTTCTCAAACGTTTTTGTTGAATTTGAGTGAAGAGTCCGTTTATTTCTTCATTGGTTTATGGTAAGGGTTAAAACTTTCCTTATAGAAAAATAAAACTACATGTAAAAAGATACTTTTGATTTTAAGTTTTAACATGATACTTTTTTGTCTCTTTCTAGGTGAAATTGTCAAAATACACAATGACATCCGGGCAAACGTTAGCCCTGCGGCTGCAAATATGTTAGAAATGGTATGATATCTCTCTCCTTCTCTCTCTTTCTCTCTCTCTCTCTCTATCTCTCTCTCTCTCTCTCTCTCTCTTTCTTTGTGTCTCTGTGACTTTTCAGAAAAAAGTAGAAAAACTTGAAAAAAAAAATTGGAAAAAAACCCTGAAAAAAAAAAGAAACCCGAAAAACAAAACAACCGAAAAACAACAACAACAAAACAAAAAAAAAACAGTAATGTGAAACGAAGTAGAAAAAAAAAACCGAAAAAAAAACGATAAAAAAAAACCCGAAAAAAAAAACCCGAAAAAAAAAACTGTAATGTGAAACGAAGTAGAGAAATGCTTAACTGTGTAGTATTTTAAACCGCGTTTAATACCATTTCAGATATATCCCGGCGACATTTGATTAATTTATGTATACCCAGGGTCCGTATTCACCAACCATTCTTGAGAATATTCTTAGTCTTATTCTCCAAGTATTTCTAAATTTGTAAGTAACACAACTTCTGATTGGCTAAACCATTCGGTTTAGCCAATCAGAAGTTGTGTTACTTACAAATGTAGAGAATTCTGGAGAATACTAATAAGAACGTTCTTAAGAATGGTTGGTGAATACCGGTCCAGGCTGGGCTAGGCTTGGCTTCTACCAGTACTAGGCTAAGACTCTAAAGTGCTTAGCTCAAGGACACTCACACATAAATTCCAGTGCTTTCAAAAAGGATTGAACATGAGGTGTCCAGGGTACGAGTTCTACACTATACTACAGAGCCACGCGGGACCCAAGTTTAGAACTGAAACTGAAACTGTTGCATATAATCGCCACAGCTTTGTTGGATCATATTTGTAACAAATCATATATGTAACACCTGTTACATATATGATCACATATGTAACATGTGTTACATATATGACTCGGAAATCAAGCATAAATGTAACATATTTTGTGACGAATATGATCGATGCCGGTTTTTGATGTGACATGAAATCACATATGTCACAGGTCAATTTTGATTTAAAAACAGTACAAAAGAATGCATATTTACATCTGAAACACATTTGTAGCAGGTTTTTATTCACCAGATGGGCCAATATCTTGATACTGATTTGTTGTGTCACTTTGTCCATCGTCGTCATCGGCGGTGACGTCGACGTCACTCTTTCGCGTCCGCTCCATATTTCCTCAACTCTTTAAAGGATATTCATGAATATAATGTCCGGTATCGTGGCTGCTCTCTGTTTATATATATAAACATATATATATGGGCCACAACGTGAGAAAATGTACCTTCGGACAATTGGTGAGTATTTGATAAACAACGTTATTTTGAATGTATAATATTTCTGGAGTGTGTTAGTCTTTATTTGAACAGATTATTCAGGTTATTTTGTGAGTTATGACCAATTTACTATATGAACCCTACAAACGTCATTTACCTGAAAAATGAAGTCAAAGTTGCGTAATGCATTTCTGCGTGTTAGTAGAACCTACAAAACTCGATGCATTTGCTTAAAACTGTTTAAGCACTGATCAAACCCCGTATTGTTACGGCAATATGTTGAAATTATTTTGTGTATTTTATTGCGATGTGGTTGCTATGGTTACCTTTTAACGATAGATATAGGAAAATATATAAAATGGGCTGAGACAAGGGCAGATAACTCCAAGTATTGAAATAAATATGTTTTAATACTTATTCAGTTGAAAGATTACAATTACAGTGATATTTTTAAAACATTTATATTACATGATTTTTCCTCTTTTTGCAGCTTTCTACTAGTGATGACAGAATGTCCGAAGGTACATTTTGTCACGTTGAGGTTCATGCGTTTGTGTGTGTGTGTGTGTGTCTGTGTGTGTGTGTGATTACACACATGTGTTACATATGTGATCATATATGTGTTACATATGTGATCATATATGTAACACATGTTACATTTGTGATCATATATGTAACACATAGACAACTAAACCTGTTACATATATGCTTCTCATGTCAACCCCCATTTCGGACAAACACATTTGTAACACACTTTATCTGTTACGAATGTGATCATGTACGTAACAAATGTGTTACATATATGATTTGTTACAAATATGATCCAACACAGCTTACATATTTGATTGAGCTTTGCAACGAGATAAACATACAATTGCAAAGGACAGTTTTGCTCTACAACTTGCATTATAATGCAAGTTGTACAGCAAAACTGTCCTTCGCAATTGTTGTCGGAAGGATTGGTTGTGGCGAATTGTTAAAAAAAAACTTGCTAGCGGTGCACATTTTAGTTTAAATCAACTGACTGACAGCGTAATTCTTTACCAGTTGACAAAATTTTAGACCTTTCCTTGTTTGTTGAAATAATGTTTAGACGAGCGTGGACCTAAAGATGGGATTAATTTTACCTTTGCCTGGGTAGAAAACATTGTTGGAAAAGAAAAAAAACAAAACATGCTGGTAATCACTTGCTGATCTCCTTTTTTTCATAATGTTTTCGACAGTCTTTAATTTCCGGGTTGCTACAGCTCGGGGCTGTTCTGAAATGATTTCAGTAGCTTCATATTCTTTCATTCTATTTAACAGAAATACTTCAAAACGCTTGCCCTCGAAGCACAAATCTGGGCTGAACAATGCACATTCGACCACGACGATTTTCATCTGCGATTTCAACCAGGTTAGAAACAATAAATCAAGTACCTTGTCTAAATTCAATAAACTTTTATTTCTTTTGTCCAACAATGACATGTTTTTACGACAAAAAAGTGATTAAAGGTGGCCCTTCAGAATTTGGGACGAAAATTTTACAAAAATACAAAAATACCATCGTTATACTCCCAAAGCCTTATAATTGTCATTCATAAAACCCCAATAGTCGAAAACCATCCGACAACACGAGAAATTAGAGATTTACTACGTCCAAGGTCGACATCGACGGGAAGCACGTTCTAATTTTACATGAACAACTCGCTCGTTTACATACTGGAAATACACAGACGAAGCTTCAGACATAGTGTCCAAAGAAGATATTATGAAAAATAATTACATGTTTGTTATGTAATGGAATTTAAGCGTCATTAGTCACGTGCCAGTCACTTAATATTCCCACAAAGCATTTTTTTTATTTTTGGCGCGAAATCTAAAAATAGCTTAAGAGGCTACGTAGCCTTTTAAGGGAATACCATCAAAAAATTTTTTTTTGGTAATTTTATGATTCTTAATTATAAATTATTTGTATTGTTTTTTTCATATAAAATTCAGTGATACATATATATTTTGATTTGGTGTGATGTGAAAATTCTAAGTACCCACCTTTACGGAGAAAGAAGAAAAAAAGCTAGTTCTATGCATTTTCTTCTTTCCTCAACTTCTTAGCACGGGACAAAATTTTGAACTTTCACCAAATTTGCAGTTGAAAAATTAAACGCATCTGAAATAATTTGGCTCTTGAAAATGGATAGAATATTGTGGAAAAAGAAGAAAATGATTGATGTGAAATTGACAGTACACTCCAGCTTCCCCCAGTTTTTTTCCTTTTTTTTTTCAACTTAAAACCCTTATGATGACTGATTGATTGGTTGATTGGTTGATAGATTGGTTGATTTTTTTTATTGATCGGTCGGTCGGTCAATCGATCGATTGATTATTTGTTTCCTTAACAATCAGACTTGAACCAGAACATACCATGATAACAATAATGATATCGCAGTTTCATCTAATATCTATTTATTTATTCATTTATTTATTTATTTATTCATATTTATTTATTCATTTATTTATTTATTCATTTATTTATTTATTTATTTATTTATTTATGTATCTATTTAGCAAGGTATGATGTGGGCCAGAATATCTTTACAAGCTCAGCCAATTTGTCCTGGTTTAGAGTTATAAACATGTGGCGACGAGAAAACACGAAATTCTCATACGGGAATTCCTCGAACTTGTTTTCTGAGGTCGGAAACTACAGTCAGGTAGGTCGTCTGTTCTGTTATCCTGTGTTAATCGTTAGGCTGTTAATGCTGCGTTCACACTAGAGCACGATCTGTTACGATCATCACGATTGGCCAATCGCAGCGAATCGTGTAACTTTGCTGAAATTTGACGATTAGATACGAGTTGGTGCGATTTCATGCGTTCTGATACGATTTGTTACGCTTACATGCGATTTGGTCACGATTGGTCAATTTCTGGTGATACGATCTGTGTCCAGGATAGACACGATCACATACGATCTGATAGGAGTATCACGATTGAGTTCGCGATTCCATTGCGATCTGACGCGATCATAACGATAAGTGTCCACGATCTGTTACGACACAATACGTGCCGATGCGTTCCCGTACGAGCATCAAGGACTGATGCGCTCTGTTGCGATGTGTTACGATTGTTGGATGGATGTTTTGAGCGATTTCGATCACGATTGAGCCACGATGAGACCGCGACTGGTATTTGATGCCTGCAAGTCGTTTGCTATACCAGATCTCATTCTGCATGAGGAAGTCGATGATTTCTTCCTTCTGCTGCTCTGTAAATGCCGTAACGATTTTTTCTTCTTGGGTTTAACATAGGTGGTCTTATCCACCTCCTCTTGAGCAGGCTCTGAATCAACAGGTTCTAGCACTGGGGGTACCAAAGCCTTGCCCTTTCCCTTTTTGCTTTTGGAGCCCTTCGGTGGCATACCTCAGAAAGTTTCAAAATTGCTAGAATATATGACGTTAGATGTTACTGTTCTATTGTAGATGGAGCAATGAAACAAATTAATCTTGCCCGATGTATATATGGTCGCGATAACTTGTAACAGATTGGGCGTCCGTCACAAATGCGTAACTAGTCGTGCCTTGTCGTATTTTCTCGCATCGGCTCGTATCCTCTCGTGAGTCGTTCGCATCAAGTCGTGGGCAATCGGGCCCGACAGAATATCCTGAATCGTGACAGATCGTAACACATCGTTGGAGATCGCAACACATCGCAACAGATCGCGCTATTTGTCTCGACCCCGATCACCACGATTTGGAAACACGATGAGATACGGTCTGTTGCGATTTGTTGCGATGACTTACGATCTGATTCGATGGTTACGATAGTTCCGGCAATCGTGTTAATCGTGGAAAAATTTTTAACTGCCAAAAAATTTTCCACGATTAACCCGATTGCCGCGATTGACATCAAGATGGGATACGATCTGATAAGATCCAATACGATGATCCCGATACGTCCACGATAAAGCCCACGATTTCAATCGTGGTCGAATCGTGATAAGTGTGAACGCCACATAAGCGGGACTCACTGACCTTTTGCGGACACTGTAGATCAAGATCAGATTGCATAGAATGTGTGCGACTCACTATCCTTTGTTATATACATGTACTTTTATATCATTTACATAATTTGCCGTGATTTAACAGTATGATTTGATCGAATTCGTTGATTTATGTTAAAAAAAACCTGTCCTATTTATTCAAAAAGCAATGAGAAATGTGCTTCGTCGCCACACCGTGCTTTCGTGGAATGTTTAATTTTCGCTTTTGATGACGTCACAGTTGCTAAAGGTTTGTTAACAAACAAGATGGCGAATGATGATTCTTTTTCATCACTTAAGGAATTCATCGTCCATAAATATGTTCGATAGACAAATTGTTCATAACTTTGTAGTGACTGTTATTTGGGAAACAAACATTCTTTTTGTGTTTCTGATAAGAATTATGCATTGAAAAGTTCGTAGAACATGAAGTCTTCTAGCGCTGAATTTTTTGACAATGGTGCCCGTTCACATTTTGATTTCTAGACTGAAATGGCGGGTATTTTAACATAGTCCCGTACTTAACAACGCACGTGAAAAAAAGCTCTAAACTATGTTATATGATCAAATATGTTATATATATTGCATGCTTTATGTTATACTTCTATGACCATTAAGCTTATATGCTTAAGAGTCTAAATAAAATTTCTGTTCTGTTCTGTTCTGTTCTGATCAAAGTATGCAACATGGAAAGTATTGCATACTTTCATCCAGTGCAAATACATACATGGGGACAATATCAAAATATATAATAACTTTTAGGCCTACATACCATATGTATGATTATAAACTATATGTCTTTGTCATATAAAAACGACTTTCTGTTCTGATCTATCAAAACGCGCTAGTTTTAGCTTCTTTTACCGATATGTTTGCAGCTTGTTTATGCCGAGACGAGAGCGGTCGGCTGCGGTATGTCAAACTGCAATGGTACATATTTCTATGTGTGCAACTACGCACCTAGGTAGGTTTAAAATCGCGACATATATTACCCTTTCTTATGAACGTGTCTATGCAGTTTTTGGTTAAAAAGTAGTGTTGAAGAAGGAGAGATTTTGTTTTGCAAGCAGTGAATCATACTCTAGTAAAATAGGTTTATTATTCTACTGCAAAGAAAATTCTCCTGATCTGATTGGATAATACGCACCGAACATATATATCATGTACACTGGCAAAACCATCGTAAAAGCAGTTTCCCTTTCGGGAGCCCCGTATACATGAATACACTGTCAATGCAACATCCAAAATGGCGGCGTCGATCAATATTATCATCAAGATTATGAGCGAAGCTGCACGTTTTACCACAATTACCAAAGTTTCAGTGATGCCGGTTTCCAGTGACGTCAGTTTTCATTGAATTGGGGCACTCAGAAGGGAAATTCTACTTAGCGTACTCAATTTTTTAAACCAAAAACAGGTAAAATTCCATTAAAAAACGTTGGAATGGTAAACCTTTGCATTATAATAAAGTCGTTGTACGGTTAGGAGGCAGGGGATTTGGAAACTTGTTCACGGCTGTGGTGAATCATGCATTCTTGCAGATGCATTAAAAGAACAAAACCTATATCGTCGGTATACTTCAAAAACCTCGAAACTACAGCTTGAAACAAGCTGTAGTTACGAGCTTTTTGAAGTAAACCGACGATATCATTTTCCATCATTACGAACAAAAAAATCTTATTTTCATTAACAGTCGTCCTTTGTGGCATTTAACCCTTTCCCAAACGGCAAATTTTGGACCAGACCAAATTGAAAGCATTTTGTAGATGACAAATGGACACTTGCTAAAAAGATGATTTTTCTATATGATAGGGTAGAAAACATTGTGGGAAAAGGAGAAAATGCTGGTTACCAGCATTTTCTCCTTTTCCCACAATGTTTTCAAAAGGCTTCCATTCCTGATCCGTAAAAACCAGGGATTGTTTGGGAAAGGGTTAAAATGTTCGTAATTAGTCCGATAATTGCCTATACAGTAATGAGTTTAGGAACTAGATCATAGTATATAGCTCAGCAATCACCATATATCAAATAACTAAAGAAGAATCCGATAAGCGCACACAGACTGGGTATATAATACAGAGGAAAAGTGACAACTGTAACTCTTTCACTATTAGAAAAATAACCTATACTATTCACATGGCTATAAATACTGTAGGATACTACAGGATGTAGAGACGTTCTTGGCTGTCTTGGCTGTCCGATCTGAATCTGTAATGTTCACAATAGGTTCTTGTGTCAGAAATGTGAAGAAAGTGAGGAAAGAGTTAAGCCTTCAACAAACAATTTGAAGGTAACACAACTTGATTGGCTAAATCAAATGATTTAGCCAATCAGAAGTTGAGTTACTTTCAAATTCAGAAATTCAAAGATAAAAAGTTCAGGAATTTTCTTTAGAATGGTTAGTGAATACAACCCCAGACCAGTCTAAAACTTTGTCGTCCAGTAAAATGTTAAACTTGGGCCCTATAACAAAGCGGTCAGATACTCAAAAACGCTAAATAGTACTGTTCTTTTCTAACAGACTTGCACTGTCTCGACTGTCAACTCCATATGAAGCTTCAAAATCCAGCAACTCTTGCGACTCATGTCCACTCCATTGTGACCTGAATACAACCTCAACGCTGTGCAGTAAATACCGATATTCATTTTTTATCTAAAACATTATTCTGAAATCGACAACTTGTCTAAATCCAGAAATTATTATTTGATAGGCGTCTGATAGAGCCAAACGCTCCGTCTCGATCGAACAGATAGCCAGCCTTTGAATTTAGATATTGATCCAGAAACAAAGTTAAGAATCGTGAACGCCTCAACATTGTTTCAGGAATGGTTCCTCAGTCATTTTATAAATAGAGTTTATTTCATCAGCTTGAAGTTAATATCGGGAAATATTTGCCGAAAAAGGGAAAGGTATGCGAAAATAACGAGTGACCTTCCTTTTTGAGGCAAATATTTCCACATATTAACCACAAGCTGATGAAATAAATTATATATTTCCTCTGATTACTTTGTCAACGAATTCCGCTTTTAAAACTAGTGATCTTAAGTAGAATAAAAATAGTAGTTGCAGATTTTCGGCAGGAGGAAAATATTCACTGTGACGAGGAAATAATTCTCCCTAGCTTAAATTACGACATTTCTTTATCCATAATATTTCTAAAAATAGACACATAAAAATATAATAAACATTTTTAATATATACCCAGCAGTGAAATCCTGGAATTTCCCAGTGTAATAAATTTTGATATCATCACTAGTGACGTTATCAACTTTCACTTCCTACGTAATTTGGGAACTACTTTTTTTTTTTCGCCTACATTTTTTCGACTTTCAAACGCAAAATTACAAATAATGATGTTAATAAGGTATATAATAAATAGAATAATCAACTGGTTATTTTTGATATGAAAAATATCTCACTCGGACGCGTCGTAAGGCGTTAAAAAACTCGTGCTGCGCACTCGTTTTTCCAACGCCTAACATCGCATCCTCGTGAGATATTTTTCATATCAAAAACAACCTGTTGATTATCATCAATTTTTTCGTCTCAGGCTGTGAAGGAAAATTCTGTCTCAATGGAGGGAAACTGAATCTGACGACTTGTGAATGTGAATGTGTTGCTGGAGTCAAGAGTTACAATTCATCAGATTATTGCACACGTAAGTAACTAAAGATACATTATCTGCTGCTAGGTGCCATTTTTAAATACACATCTATCTGATTTGGGCATTCTGGGTACAGAGGCGGACTACATTTCAAAACGACAACAGTTACTTTGAATTTCAAAATAAGATATACGTTTACTCAATAAAACGCTGCCTTGTACGATTCATTCAGTTATTGTCAGCGCATTATCTCCCGCTAGATGGCATTCTACAAATCACATTTATCTAATTTGGGCATTCTATAGGTACAGAACCGGACTACTTTTCTACGCGACAACCGTTACTTTGAATTCCAAACTGAAATAAACGCTTACCCAATTAAACGCTACCTGGAGCCACACATTCAACTATGATCAGCAGTTTAGAGAAATTTGGACCCATATTCACCAACCATTCTTCAGAGCGTTCTTTGTCTTATTCTCCAGAATTTTCTACATTTGTAAGTAACACAACTTCTGATTGGCTAAACCAGAAGTTGTGTTACTTATAGATTTAGAAAACCTTAGAGAATAAGACTAAGAATATTTTCAAGAATAGTTGGTGAATACGGGCCCTGGAGCTAAAACAGACCTGATTTCTGCTCAAAAGTATTGATAAAAGCCATTTTCTCCATTGCTACCTTATAACTCGTATTACAACGATCCTCCAATACTGAGGGAGGTGAAACGTCATAGTAGACAGGTCGAATCTTAGAAGAATATGACATGCGCAGACAACGATGTAACTAATGCACCGGCTATTTATAGAAACAGCCCTATCGGCTTGGGTTAAAGCTTGGTATGAGACCAAGCACTTCTTGTTGATAAGTCTGTGGGGGAAAACCCCTGCAGGAATCCATGTTTCTCTAAGGTCTATATGTAGAAACTATATCCAAAGATGTGCCGTAAAACACGAGTTTTTGCGTGAACTATTTTTCGCTTTTGAAATAAATGAAATTTCAAGACACATGTATTTGGAGAGAATGCTATATTTTTCCAAATGTATTGTTTAAATAGCCATTTCCTCCATTGCTACTGTAACAGCGGTGTATTGATATTATCCTGTACAGGATGGTGTGATGCTTCATAGCAGACCGTTCAAATCTTCGAAAAATTTAGACGTTTTATATTTGCTCATCTTATTGATGTCTTCATTTCCTCCTTTTTTTGTACGTTATTGTACTTGAGTTGCGGGGTAAAGTAATTTGTATTTGTTTAACCCATTACCAAACGACAATATTGTAGACTGGTCCAAATTGAAAGCATTTGCAGACGACAAAATTAAAGTGACTGAAAATTTGAAATTTGTTTTGTGAAAGGTAGAAAACATTGTGGGAAAAGGAGAAAATGCTGGTTACCAGCATTTTCTCCTTTTCCCATAATGTTTTCTAAAGGCTTCTTTTACAGGGGCGTCAAAAGTAGGGATTGTGTGGTAATGGGTTAAGGGTAAACTTGGGTTCTGTTTGATTTCAGTTTTGTGTGAAGTCAACGGAGACAGCCCAAAATGTAGTGCTCTCAGTGAAGCTGAATGTCGGACAAACGAGACCGTCATTTACTTGTGTCCATGGAAATGTGGAATTTGTCCATGTAAGTAAATATAATCTTGTGTTTACCTGTACAAAGCAAAATTTACATTGAAGGAATTTAGCGAAGTCAAAAAATTACTAAAAAAGCCTTTTTACCACAAAAGTGGTTCTGTCAAAGCTCTGACGTAATAAAATTTGTTACAACCTTTATCATGCTCTATCAATGAAAAAGAAGAAAGCAAAAGAAAAGATACATGAATAAATAGGGTATAGTTGACATTTGTGTCACTATATAATCGTGGAGTTTAGACCATTATTGTTCTGCAATAGAGTTCTCGCGATTTGATTCGATAATATAATCCTCGAACATGTGTTCTTCTGCAGTGGCAAAAATCCACGTAAAAGCAGTTTCCCTTTCGGAAACCTCGTATACATAGCTACCTTTCCAAAATGGCGGCGTCATCGATACGAGTCGTCTACAAGATAAGCATACTTATTAGTCTGCACTAAATTATTAATAGTTTCCCGTCATGGTTGCCATTAAAGGAGAATAGTAGATTGTTTTTAAAAAAAATAAATGAATATTGTTACATATATTATCGCTCGTTGTCATCCTATTACAAATTCACAAGGTTAAAACGAGCCACCTCTTCGTCAGGTAAGCAAATTGTGAAGTGTCGAAACACAAAATTTACACACAAAATGCTAGGAGGATAACTTACGGGTCGTTTGAGGCAACTCTCCGTCCCTTACTTTTGTCATCAAATCATCAACATGCATAGTTACTGACCTTGGAGTTGTTCAAGTCCATGATCCAGTAAAATTACGTTGAATTTCTATCGCAGTGACATCATCACTGACGTTAGTTTTAATTACTTAGTTAACGTCAGTTTTCATTGAATTGGGGCACTCGAAAGGGATATTCCATGTCGTCATTATACTCAACTCATGAGAAGATCTAAATAAACGGGGAAATTTCATTGAATTCACATTGGAATGGTAAAATTTTGCAGTATAATAAATTCGTTGTACAGTCAGGTGACAGGGGACATTAAAACTTGCTCACGGCTGTGGCAAATCTTGTTGCTCCGAGCCAAAGGCAACTAATACAGGTAATAAAGTATATCTATTACAGTCTAGGGCCCTGACTGATCTTTTGGATCTACAGATGCACTAGTCGCAAAGAAAATGAAAAAAAAAAACCTCCCTTTGTATGATAAAGGAAAACCTATCGATATCGATATTTTTGTGCTGCATGGCTTCGATTTTTTGCTCGGCTGTTTTCTAGTTATTTACGTCAAACTTGGACTTGTTGTTAACTATCAAACCTTTGATATGAAAAGGGTCGGTAACCATCAAAATATTTTTGATACAGTTATGCCCTCTTTCTGATTATAACTTTTCCATGAAAATCAGACAACTGCAGCCTAGCGTTGGCACTTGCATACTGTGCGCTTGTGTATGCGAAACATGTAGTTTGATATGCACAATACTTTTATAACTTCTTTGTGCTGTCCGTAATGGTCAGGGGGTGCGTGGTCCATTTAGCCACAAGTCCTCGAGTTCGATATCCGGGAGCGGATGTCAACTATGGGATTTTTCATTGGCCCACACATTCGGCGCGAGTACCGGTGTAGTTCACCCGGGAAGCAGAATCGAGGGAGATTAGTATGAGTTGTAAGAACTTGTTTCTAAATCGATGTAAAATAAATATGTTTGAATTAAATCATATTTTTTTCAACCTTTTTGTCCTTGCTATAGCCCTATCCCTGCCTTTCTTCTGGCCTATCTGGTGCCTGTATTCATGTAATTGCTTCTGACAATCTAACGTGTTATTACTTTTCTCCTTTTTGCTTACGCTTTATGAACATTTCCTTTTTTTATCTGGCTTAAAGCATAGTTCAGCCTGCGCGAACTGTACAGGCTGACCTGAGTCGACACTTTTTAACAGATGCATTAGATACCCTTTTCATACAACATGGCTGAAATATACCATGTTCTATGTAGAGCTAGTTGCTTTTGCTAAAAAAAAATGTTCTTACCTGTGCACAAAGATTTTCTTTTCTTCTTTTAGAAATCATAATCGATTATTTTTGCTCTTCTTTTCTTTTTCTGTACTTGCTTCACAACTGTGTCTAATTTTGCTTCTGCTAGTTGAGAGATGTTTAAAAATTACACAGGGGACCAGATAGGGAGTGCAGAGGCCACAGAACCAGACACAGAGATAAAGGATAATGAGCAGCTAGACGTGGAAGGAGAAGTACAGGAAGATGGAGAAGCATTCATTTGTATAAATAACTGTTGCAATTATTTTTTAAGACTTTATTTGAAGAGAATTGACAAAGAAATGCGGGGATATGTGTAGTTGTCATTATAAATAACCTACAACATGCGAAAAGGAGTATTCAGACATTTGCGTAAAGTGCAGTGTCACGACACTTTACGTTCTTTTACAAAATTCTATTTCACGCAAGTGTACTGTAGGCATGTAGTCAGAGAACTCCCATAACAAAAAGCATTTCTTTTTTACATGCACAGGAACAGTGATGCAGTGCTGAAGCCTCAAAAGAATACTACTTTTTGTTACATTTCCCTTCAGCTTTTGACGCTTCAGCACTGTTCATTGAACAAAGATAAAAGTAACACTTGATCAACATAGTCACTTGCACACTCACAATTCTCACGCAATATTTTTTTCACGATTATATACAAAAGTATGTCTTTTTTGTCCACATAATAGAGAGAAAAAACATTGAAGAAAAAGTAAACATTGATTAGTCTAATACTAGTGTTAAATCATTATTTATCACATAACCTCCATTGTTTTCAATGTAAAAATACCCATTACGAATTTTCTTTTATTTCATGCCTTCTGGTAGGATATCGAGAAATAGCAGTGAAAATATTTGTCATTTACCTTACATTTCTCACGCTTGACGTAATATTGTAATGTGTTGCTATGCGGGAGGAGTACACCACGGGGAATAACGGAAAAGAACTGCACTGGATTTTGATAAAGCTCTTCCAAGAAAGGGTTAAAAGCATGAAATAAATAGAATATTTTTTTTTCGGTGAAAGGTTGAAATTTATTTCATCTCGTGAACACCATTGGTAATATTTTCACTCGTAGCTGCGCCACTCGTGAAAATATTACCGATGGTGTCCACTCGATGAGATAAATTTCGATCTTTCACCGAAAAAGACAAATATCCTCTATCTATTTCATGCTTTCCGGTAGGATATCGAGAAATAGCAGTGAAAATATTTTTCGATCTTACACTGGTACCACCAGTGAAAATACCGATTTTCACGTTCTTGTTGCCTAGGTAAAATGCGCATGCCTCACAACCAGATGGGAAGTATGACGTCATAGACCTTAGATTTCTCGGGCTTGACGTAATATTGTAATGCGTTGCAATGCGGGAGGGGTACGCCACGGGGAATAACGGAAAAGAACTGTACTGGATTTTGATAAAGCTTCTCCCAGAAAGGGTTAAAAGCATGAAATAAATGGAATATTTTTGTTTTTTTCGGTGAAAGATGGAAATTTATTTCATCTCGTGAACACCATCGGTAATATTTTCACTCGTGGCTGCGCCACTCGTGAAAATATTACCGATGGTGTCCACTCGATGAGATAAATTTCGATCTTTCACCGAAAAAAACAAAAATCCTCTATATCTCTACTTTTGACGCCTCTGAGACAGAAGCCTGTAGAAAACATTGTGGGAAAAGGAGAAAATGCTGGTAACCAGCATTTTCTCCTTTTCCCACAATGTTTTCTACTCTTTGCAACACAAATTTCAAATTTTCAGACACTTTTATTATGTCGTCTGCAAATGCTTTCGATCTGGACAAACCGAAAATAGTGTCGTCTGGTAATGAGTTAATTATGTGAAACCCTGCGTGGTATCATGTACGGTAGGGGAGGGGCAATGAATTAAGCCCCCTTTTTACAGATCATGAGTCATTTGTGTTTATCTTAGTATTGATACAAGATACGTTATTTTGTGTTTCAGGGGGAGATGCTCACTACAGAGGCGGTGTTCCTTTACCATTTGGTAAAAAACCTTTTACTCGTTTGATTACCTAACCTAATCATGCATCTGAAAGACGTTTTTGGCGAGGGTGAATACGGTATAAGGATGTTCATAGAATTTGTAGACATGTATATTACAAAAAGTCTGACGTCATAGACGTGTGCCACACAATTAAGTTGAATATTGTTTAGAGGACTTCAAAAAAGATTGATATGAAATACATACCAAATAAATATCGATATTAACGAGTAATTATTGCATAAAACGTGTCTTTTCTGTCCTTTATAAGAATGTATTAACGGGTAAAAACCGGGCGTTAACGGGAGAAAACCTGTATTAATCCATGTGTACATTCACGCGCCGTTAACGACCGGCTTTCTATCAATATCCTCGATTCGGGCCTACCTTTTAAACAACGTTTGCTCTTGTCAGATTTTCCCTAGACTCCGACCATCAAACTTCAGGAATTTGTACTATATTAGATCCTTTTCATGCCATGATGATATTAGTACACCACAAATATGATATTAGTACACCACAAACAATATTTTGCACAGGATCTCGGCTTAATCGAGATCTGAACAAAAAATCACCCGTGAAATGTACTCTAAGCCAGCTACACTTTTTAACGTGATCGGTAATTCCCTCGCTTGATGTAGATCAAACTCACTGACGTCTTTCAGTGACAGAAATTCATATCCGCTCATTCATCCTGAAATCGTCCAAACGTGTGCAAGTTTATCCAACATAAGTCCACTTTGCATTAAAAATCATTAGAAGTGAATTTATACTGAGAGAATCAAAACTGGCATACAGGACTAACGGCCCTTCACTGCTCGTAACAAAAACTTCTTCTCCGACTTCCGGTTTTGACCCATTTAGGTACAGTACATTTGAAGTTCGCTTATTTGCATTTCTATGGGAATATTTTTGCTATCTTTGCAAATTATTGTTAAATTACCTTTACTTTATTCAATAATGGCATTAATTCACGTTTTTTTTTTTTTTCAAAATACTCAAAATACTTTAACACCCCTCATGCTTTGCACTCGGGGCGTTACAGCATTTTTCAGGCCTCTGTGAATGTTAACGACCTCAAAAGCGTGAATTAACCCTATATAAAAGTGCGGCAGCAAGAGCAATTACATGCATCTGTGCTACAGCTATTTTTTCTTATTACGTGCTGTTGAGGAAAATGCTCGTTGATACAATCATGTTTGAATAACGGAAATGACACTGTATTTTTGATATCTGATATCCCATTGTTTCTTAGATTGTCCGATACCCAGGAATATTACACATGGAAATGTTACGTACAATGGCTACAGAGACGGGAAAGTTGTCACCTATGTCTGTCACAGTGGATACACTCTGTCAACTGTCAATAATACCCGTGTGTGTCGCAATGGTAATTGGAGTGGTCCCGAACCTACCTGTGACGGTATAGCATTTCTTTCGATAATGCATTTTTCATGATTTCTGTATTTTGTTGTTTTGTATTTATTCTTTAAAAGCCTTTACTAAAAATAAGAATCGGCTGGTCGAACTCAAAGGCATTTGCAGACAACAAACTCAATGTGTTTATATTCTTTGCCAAAAACAAAACGTTTGACCATCCTGGCGGTCACGTAGCTCATTGAGATTAACTAAGATAATTAGATTGCCATTAATTCAATAAAGGTCAAAGGCCAAGGAAGTACGGACCTATACACGTTACATTTGGGTCCTGCTTCGTAAAAATAAGGTTAAATATCGTTGGTTTACTTCAAAAACCTTGTAACTACAGCATGAAACAAACTGGAGTTACGAGGCTTTCGAAGTAAACCGACGATGTATCACTATTATGCAAGTCATCACATAAGTATGGACCTATGAAACCCATCTAAGAAACAATTAAATAATTATGTTAGAATGGTCTTTGGACATGCAGAAAAGCTGAAATAACAAAAAAATTTCGACCCATGTCATCCTGCGCCAACTACGCAGGCCGACATGATTCGAAACTTTTTGCTTATGCGTTTAAAGGTGGGTAATTAGAGTTTTCATATAACACCATATAAAAAAATATATAATTTATATCGCTGAAATTTATATGAAAAAACAATACAAATCATTAATAATTAAGAAACATAGAATAACAAAACAACAACAACAACAACAACAACAAAAAAATGGATGGTATTCCCTTAAAATGCTACGTAGCCTCTTAAGCTATTTTTAGATTTCGCGCCAAAAAATAAAAAAAAAGCATTGTGGGAATGTTAAGTGACTGGCATGTGACCAATGACGCTTAAATTCCATAACAAAACAAATATGTAATTATTTTCCATAATGTCTTCTTCGTACGATACTTTTTGAAGCTTCGTATGTGAATTTCAGGTATATAAATGAGCGAGTTGCTCAAGTAAAATTAAATCGTGTTTCCCGTCGGTGTCGACCTGGGCTGTAGTAAATCTCTAATTTCTCTTGTTGTCAGATGGTTTTCGACCAATGGGGTTTTTATGAATGAAAATTATAAGGCTTTGAGAGTATATGGATGATTTTTTGTACTTTTGTAAAATTTTCGTCCTAGAATCTGAAGGCCCCCCTTTAACTCCCTTTTCAAAGAATATGGATGGTTTATGTTTTGTGGCAGTATTATATTCTATATTTCAGTGATACCCACTACCGTGCAAACGCCACACACACCATGTAATGGCGGAGTCACAGGTAAGTTAGTACATCTTACACGACATTGAACGTAAAATGAGTAAGGAAAATAATCAAATGGAAAATTACTGGAAAATTATACAAGCCAGAGATATGGTTCTTGTGCATGACACTTTGAGTGATAGAGCTTTACAAATGCTTGAAGTTTTATCAAAATATTTTGAAAAAGTTTTAGAGTTGTAGAGCCGAAAAAATTCGCAAAGGAAAATGATGAAAGGCAAATACATGTAACTCGAAAATATACATTCCAGAGTTATGGTGCTTTTTTATGAAATTTTATCAAATATCTTAAAAGGTTTTCGAGTTATACAGTGGATACGATTTAGGAAGGTAAATAATCAATGGGAAATGACTAGAAGAGTACACAAGTCAGAGTTACGGTTTTTGTGCATGACACTTCGTCTCATAATGCTTTACAAATGCGTGAAAGTTTGTAAAAAAATCTTAAAAGGATTTTGCCTTATAGATCGGACACGATTTGTGACGAACATAGGAAGACGGAAGGACAGATAGATAGACGGACGCACGGGATAAACACTTTATTATACAGCAAAGGGATTTCTCGCGATCTGATTTGATAATATACCCGAACACATATATCATGTACACTGGCAAAATCAAAGTAAAAGCAGTTCCCTTTCGGTAGCCCCGTATACATGATTTCACTATCAACACAACATCCAAAAGGGCTGCATAGATCAAGATTAACATTAAGATTATGCACCAAGCTGCACGTTTTAGCACGTATCATCAAGGTATCAGTGACGTCAGTTTTCATTGAATTGGGGCACTCAGAAGGGAAATTCTACTTTATCAGCGTACTCATTTTTTTTTCACCAAAAAACGGGTATAGTTCGCGTAACAAACGTTGGACCGGTAAAACTTTGCAGTATAACGGCTGTGGTGAATCATGTAGCCAGCTCGCCTTCAGCTCGGGGCGACATCATTAACCATAGCCGTGCCCCTGCCACCTGACTAATAATGTCTCCCGACACTGACGGGGGAGACATAAGTCTTGTAGTGTTATACAGATGAATTAGAAGTTGTGTTACTTTTAAGTCATAAAAAAAATCTGGAGAGTAAGAAAAGAACGCCTTTAAAAATGATTGGTGAATACGGAACCAGACTTTACTTTCTATTTGGTCAGATCTTGATCTATACTGTATGCCAAAACAAGTAAATTCAGGTTCAGCACTACAAGGATTGACTATTTTCAAACTACATGTAGGTGTCACGACCTGTCCACCACCGAGACCAATCATCAATGGACATGTTACTGTTGTAAACTACACCAATGTACAACTGGCCTCATACAGTTGTGACGCTGGATACTACATAGCGACAGGGAACCAAACCCTTGTATGTGAGAACAGTCGATGGAATGGAACAAAACCGACCTGCCATGGTCAGTAATCTATTTAACCCTTACCGTGATAAATAAATCAAATGAAACTTTCAAACCAACAGTAGAAACCCGAATAATGTAATTTCAACCTTTTTCTTTTTCTTTTTTTTTAAAGAAAAAACGTACTCCTTGGCAAACAATGTATATCCAAGACCAGACAGCACGTTTTGTGCAGTTTGCTCTTGATCTAGAATGTCAAAAGGTCAGTGAGTCGCACTTAGCAGCCCAAAGGTTAAGTATGAGTGTATAAAAATGATGAGATCCTCATAAACACCGCTTTAAAGCGGTGTCCACACGTGCAAGCTTTACAGTAGGCTTACTTGCACAAACCAGTGAGCCTGTACGTGCGGACGGGAAGCCTGTATACCGTGCAAGTCGATAAGCGCGGCCTGCAAAACCGTCGACATGTCAAAGATTATAGCGTGCAAACTTAACCGTACGGTGAAGCTTGCGCCGTGTGGACAGGCGTCATGCCGTGTCTTCAGTCTGCTAGCAGAAGTCAGTAAAAAAACATGAGTAATTCTTCTTCATCAGACATGACCGTCACCACTAAGATCTAAACAGGAACTGAAGTTTGCACGTGCTTACTTGAAACGTGTGGACACACATCCTATTTTATCCTATATGTATAATATGTAATGTTTTCAAAAGTGTTCTTAATTAGGGTCTTTAATTCATAAGGTTGTTTTTCTGTTTGTTTTGTCTTTGAACTCTTTCCCAAACATCAAAAAATTAGATTGGTCCGAATTGGAAGCATTTGCAAACGACAAAATAAACGTAACTTTAAAAGTGAAATTTGCTTCCAACAGGGTAGAAAACATTGGTTACCAGCATTTTCTCCTTTTCCCACAAATGCTTTCAAAAGGCTTGTATCCCTGGTTAAACAAGGTATTGCTTGGTAAAAGGTTAATCAGGAATCTGTAAACGTGGTGAACGTTCTTTATAATGGGCCACATTTAAGTTTAACCAGACAACAAAAATTCAGATTTACTCTTATTAAAAGGAATCGTAGGCGACAGAGTATAATAAATGTGACTCTAACAATTCAATATGTACATAAATGGATTGAAAAATCCACCAAAAAAAGGGAAAAATATTTCTTACCAGCAGTTTCTGCTTTTCCAATAACGATTTCAAAAGTCCTCTCTTCCAAAAATGTACATACATGTAAGAACTTCATTCACAATAAGAAAGCAATAGATAAGTATAAACTAAGATTATCTTATATCATCATAATTCCAGAGTTACCTTCTACAAACAACTTCAACGTGTCGAATCTTCAGACAGGGGCGAGTAAAGGCTGCAAAAGGAACGATGCTGGAAGAGTAACCGTGTCTTTCAATGGTTGTCTTTTAGCTGTTTGTGTTTACATATTAATGTGTGTCTAATCAATAGTTCGTCTTTGAAATGACAATAACATGATTGGAGTTAGTTGATTGCCAAGAAAAAAGACATAAACATCGTTTTAATTAGTTTGTTGTCGAGAACTTACGTTACTTTATTTAAATAAAGATACAACGAATGTCTATCGCTTTGACATCATCTGGGTCTGTATTCACCAACGGTTCTTAAGAACATTCTTGGTCTTATTCTTCAAGATTTCCGGACTGTACATGTAACAGGACTTCTGATTGGCTACACAATTTGATTTCACCAATCAGAAGTCCTGTTACTTTCACATTGACAA
This sequence comes from Tridacna crocea, assembly GCA_943736015.1. Taxonomy (NCBI): domain Eukaryota; kingdom Metazoa; phylum Mollusca; class Bivalvia; order Cardiida; family Cardiidae; genus Tridacna; species Tridacna crocea. The sequence goes on from OX031063.1 coordinate 49,268,160, forward strand.
AATTCTGAAGAATAAGACTAAGAATGTTCTTAAGAATGGTTGGTGAATATGGCCCCAGGATTACCAACTGGACGTTTGACCAAGTCAGTATTCATGGAATTGGAGTACTCAGAAGGGAAATTCTACTTCGTCAGCGCCCTCAATTTTTGAGACCATAAAATATTTCGATTAACACACGTTGGAATGGTAAAACTTTGCAGTATAATAAATTCGTTGAACGGTCAGTTAGTAAGGGATTTGGAAACTTGTTCACGGCTGTAGCGATTTTGGCTCGGGACGACATGACTCGCTACAGCCGTAGGCAAGTTTCCATGTCCTCTGCCACCTGACCGAACAATTATTAGTGTAAAAACAGTTACAAGTACTTGTAAATGATAGCAGGAAAAAAAAAACTCTTTATAGCTCAGATATGATGTAGAAGAAGCATGTTTCTGGGAATAAATCGTTGTAATAAATATTTACAAGATGTCTATCTTTTATAGGCCTGTTTGTGACCTTTAGTAATTTTCATAAGGATATTTCCATTTAAGTTTAAGAATTACCTATAATTATATACATGTATATATCCGTAAGATTAAATTCGTTTACTTTGTCTTTTGTTGCTACAAATTTCCAGGATGCGTACTCACTATCTATTCTAAGAGAGTTTGTAGATCTATATTTTCTCCAAAATGTTCTCGTTTTTTCTTTTTGTTTTCGTTTATTTTACAGTTACAAGGTTAGGCATTATGGTTATAATCCCTTGACATTGCAAAAAGGTATACCAGCTTTGAAGATTTAAAATATCAATTTGCTGACAGCGCAAAACGTAGAGCTTTTCATCTTTTATATACAGTGACAGTATCCGAGACGAGGAAAAGAGCTGGCAAATATTAAAGTCTTTTTTCTTTTTACTTGAAATTTTTCATTCATTTAGCTACATTGTATTTAGATGTTAAAGCGTTGGGTTTATAATCAAGATACCTGTTCACCATCCATTCTGAAGAACATGTTGTAACCCTAATTGTCTTAGATTTACTAATTTAGAAAGTAACAAAGCTTCTGATTGGTAACACCTTATGATTAAGCCAAAGCTATTGGTCAAACATTCCAAAGAGTCGTTGATGAGTACGACTCCTTAAAAATTCTGATTCCATCCCTGAGATGGTTCAGATATCTTACACTATCCTTGAGCCATGTACTGACGAGCTCTATGTAAGAGATGGTGAAACGGGAGAAAGACGATCATTGATTGACGGTGTAATGCAGAGAAATGACCTTCCCCTACAAAATGGCGCGGGTCATTATTCTACGTAGAGAAATGACCCCAGAAGTTATTTCACTACGTATAGGAATGACCCGGGTCATTATTCTACGTAGAGAAATGGGGTCATTTCTCTACGTAGAATAATGACCCGGGTGATTCCTCTGTGTAGAGAAATGACGCATGGGTCATTTTGTAGGGGAGGGTAATTTCTCTGCATTACACCGGCATCATGTGACTGAAATAGTTTGTAGGTGGCGTAAACCACATTCAAAATTTAAAAGTGCTATAAAGAGAGCAACATTATTTGCTTGGTTTAACTCTTTACCACATGACAAAATATTAGACTGGTCCAACTTGAAAGCGTTTGCAGATGACAAAATGGATGTGACTAAAGAAATGAAATTTGTTTTGAGAAAGGAAGAAAACATTGTGAGAAAAGGAGAAAATGCTGGTTACCAGCATTTTCCCCTTTTCCCACAATGATTTCAAAGAGCTCCTTTCACAAGGGTGTTAAAAGTTGGGATTGTGTGGTAAAGGGTTAAATGAATATCTGTTGCAGGGCCAGAAAAGGTCTTATTTGTACCATGCAGAGGAAAATCAATATCACTCAAATAGTTTCGAAAATACTTTACCAGAATGTGTTGTCAGGTGCTTGGAAAAAGAAAGACCATTTGAAAACTGACTGGCCTCCAAGTGCAGTAATAGATTTTATGATAATAATAACAGGGATGCACTTTGGTATTTTCTTGTGTTTGATGTAAAAGAAGCTATCGCATAAATGAATTGGAGCCTGAAAAGTACAAAAAACAAAGCTAACGTTACATGTATAGGCTTTTGCGAATACATGAGCACACATTTGTGTAATGGAACTAAGCGCTATGTTTATTGTAATGTAGGTGACACAGCTTTGTTTTGATACAGGTTATTCACGGTTTCTTGATATAGTTTTCGGTGTATGATTGAATAAAGTGGAATTAGAAGTCATGTAAGTGGTCGAAGGAAAAGGAATATTCAAGTAGACAGTGTCTTTACATATTTCATTAGATCGCGATGGAAATTTCAGCTTAATACAGGTCACAAACACACAGACGCATCGTAAACAGTGTGGATTCTAAATGGAAATGAGATGTTCCTATATATAAATAACTGGGGATGATGCCGAATAATGACCCTCCCCTACGAAATGACACATGGGTCATTTCTCTTTAACCCTTTACCACAATATCCCGAGTTTTAACGACCCTAAGAGAGAAGCCTTTTGAAAACCTTGTGGGAAAAGGAGAAAATGCTGGTAACCAGCATTTTCTCCTTTTCCCACAATGTTTTCTAGTCTATCAAAAACAAATTGCATCAATTGAGCCACACTGAAGTTGTCGTCTGCAAATACTTTCAATTTGGACAAGTCTAAAATGTTGTTGTTTGGTAAAGGGTGGGTGCATGCTGATATGAATTTTCAGGTATCTATTTCCGAGTCATATATGCATTTGGCTTTCTGAGTGAACATCAAAAACAATACTTTCACTCTTGGCCGCGCCACTCGGGAAAATATTACCAATGATATTCACTGGATAAAATAAATTTCGATCTTTCATCGAAACTAAAATGTGTTTTGCGTCTATTGCATTACGTAGATGCATTATGTAGCTTCTTAGTAAAGCACAGTTCGTTATTTGTGAGTTGCCATGAAACTGGTAAAGTCCTTAATAACTCTGTCAGCTGTGTAGAGGTCACATTTGCTGTGTAATTGAAGCAGAACTCTAGCAGTTGGCATACATTTCATCAGTTGGGAACGTGGCTAAAATGGTGTCATAGATGTACTTGTACTGCTCCTGTTTTAAAAGAAAACGAAAATAAAAACCATGAAATCGAATCCATCCACTTGAGTGGAATTTCTTTATGCAGAAAACAACCATACTGTCTGATTTATTTGACAGGCCTCATTTCTTAGACAGTAGATGGTGTATCCTTAATAATAATCCCTTAAATGTTAATGTAACCCCTGAAGATGGTCCATTGACGATAAGCTTGAAATTTAAAGAAGTGCTTGCTGACCCCTGGTTACGTGTAGGGCGTTATAGTTGTTGATTCGAATCCATGGCTCGCAATTCCCTTTTAATGAGGATTCATGATACATTGCGATAGGATTCACTTCTTACTAACTGCCAATCATTCATTCGAAGATGCATTGTAGGAAATGAGCTTGTGGCTTTGGAGGAATATTGTGCGAAGTACCACTAACAGCAATTCCAGGAAAGCAAAGGTATGTACACTGGTGCCCGCAATATAATTAAAATAACATTAACAATGGCAATCAATCAATGAATCAATGAATCAATCAACCGACCAATTAATAAATCAGTATAAGGAACTATTTGTGGGAAAAGATGTAGTGGATTATGAAAGGTGTTTTCCTCTTTCAATACTGCTTTGAAAGCTACATAAAAGGGGCTTTGCCTATATCTTTGAGATCACCCTCAACTGGCTAAAGATTATGAAATTCTGCGAAAGGGAAAGACAGGATTTATAAAGCATTCTATACGAGGAACTTGTCACACTCAAGTTTCTTCATTTTTTGGCTTTCTGTAAATAGTATCCGCATTCTAAACTCAGTCCATGATATCATTATTTTTATTATTATCTTGAGCCTTTGGCATGACACTTGCTTATACAGAGTCAGTTTTCGAGGCAACTTATATTCGAGCTATGTTCTGCGAAAAGGGATTTTGATGCATCTCCTTGATGCAGTATACAAAACAAATCAATACTTAGCTATAGAACCATAAAATCCATATTTTTACAATCGACTAGATCTTGAGATAGAAGGTCATTCGACACGTTAATTACAAATTACAAAAAAATGCGCAGGCTGACATAGGCCGATACTTTATGCAGTAGTATTGAGTCCCCTTTTTTCCAGAACTTACTACTCACAAAATTTGGAATGATGTCTTCGTTTCTCTCTTTCATCCGTTTCACAGATTGGACGATATTTATATGCCCCTGGTCTTGTCTCATGCGCTCTAACTCACTGAGGAGCACGCATACCAGCCCACTCCGTTCAAATCCGTTACTGTCAAAAGTAATGATAAAATCTCTTGTTACAAATTATTTAACTCTTCAAGCTAAAGGCTTGTCTACTGCGACGAGGCCTAAACGAAAATCAGTGACTACATATATAAGATACTATCAAACGTAACTCTATACTGACGAAAAGCAGATTTCATTGCGCTGCAGCGTCTAAGTACATTCAATTTTTAGTTCTCGAAGACAATACCACTTTGAGTTCAATATTGAATTTTGAAGACCATGTATCGTATTTTGCGCAAAACCGAAGGAAATAAACCCAGCTACACTCAATTTTTCTTAGGCTCACGAGTTCTTCGATTCAGATATGGAATTGGAAATAGCGTGTCAAAAGACAATAGGTGTGGCCATCGATCGTGGAATTACCAAGTTTTCTTAGCTAGCCATTTATTGGCGCAATGATAAATAATTTGTCTACCGATCGCTTTTTCGTTCCAAAAACAGTTCGTCTCATGGCTCGTTCATCCCATGAATGCACGCTACTCCATTTGATTGGGCATGAATAGTTATAGATTGAAATAAATGATAGTAATGTTGGAAATTAAATGTTAACGGCCGAAGATACATGTATTTCAAAATTAAAGTTTTCAGGAACAAACTTAATTTTATTCGACATATTTACATAATTTATCTTTCTATCCACCAAGCATCATACTGTCAAGGAACGTTACTCCTGACTCCTAATGATCGAAGGAAGAGCACCGATACACAGATAATCCTAGCTTTGTCATGAGTACTCTCCCTTCACAAACTGAAAAGTGTTCACTTCCTTCGTAGGTTGACATTTAAGCCAATATTTGAATACGCTTTTCTCTTTTTCTCTCAGATTATTAATTCAAATCTCAAATTATCAATTCCACACAATGGTTTCCTTAACATGTACTACTTCAGCGTTCCCAACGCTTTGATTCTCATTATAACCATTATTTTGTCAACGTTACGGACACAGTATCTGATCGAATGACATCGCGCTGTCTCGCTAGACTTTCTTACCAAATAATTAGAGACGGCGCTTTACGACTACATAAAATTTTGTCCTGTAGTTGACATGTGCGAAACAAAAAAAAATCACATTAGAACGGAAAGTATCGTCGCGGATTATGCCTGCGTAATGCAGAGAAATGACTCTCCCCTACAAAATGACCCATGGGTCATTCCTCTCCGTAGTGAAATGACCTATGGGTCCTATTGTAGGGTGGGTCATTTCTCTGCATTACACCAGCGCGGATTGCGCAGGCTGATCCGAGACAACATTTTACGCCATTGTCTGAATGCCACTTTTCGCATATTGAAGGCCAATAATTGTCATACTATTCGTTGCGTTACTCCCTATGTTATCACTTTCTCTATATATTCCTGTTATACATATTTTCTCTTACGTCATACTCTAAATTATTTTTTAGAGGTCAAGCCTGGCTTAGTAGTTTAGTATAAAACTCGTAACCTAGAGGCCCCCAGGTTCGACTCTCACGGGATCGATCCTTTGGGGTTTTGTAGCTTTTTTTTTTGGAAATGACAGAAATAATATTGAAAGCGGCGTAAAACACCATTCAATACTATTCATCTCTATATATATTATCCACTTTGTTGTTTACTTTCTGTTATGTGTGAATTGTCTTCGTTATACGTTTTCTTATCATTCCCTTTGCTATCTCCCTTACATTATGACCTCTGCTTTTTTTTTTCCTTAGATTATCCCCCAAGTCATTTATTCTTCCTCATGTTAACCGTTATGTTATCAATTCACCATGAAATGATTCCTAAATGATTCCTATTTCGTCGTGTTGTTTGTCCTCATACATTTCCTGCATTTTGTCAGTTCTTTGTACATGACCAATTCTATTCCTGTTGTCCTATTTTATCCCACGTGCTATTAATTCTATGGTATATTGTTTCTTGTGTTATTCATTTTCTACTGTTATACCTGCAGTGAACAAGAACTGGCTGTGAAGCTGCCATCCGATCTTGTGAGTTTAATACAGCCTCCAAAAAGTTTAACATGGACTTTCTGTCTTCAGGAGTGGCGGCTGTATCTCTCCAGAGTTTAAATTCGAACTGACGCACTGTGCTGTATTCACCGTTCTATGAATAAATAGGATACCAGTCAGAAAATCATCATTATCGAAAGATGGCATTAATATTTTTTCTACTATATGATGCACCGTATCATATCGTCATATCGTCATTGCAATAAGAATAAGACAAATACATATTCTCTATAACAAACGGAGGAGTAAACTCACCAACAAAACTTTGACTCAAGGTTGTATCAACACAATTTTTACAAGCAGCGAATGCACTCTAAGCTTTCCATTGTAGGAATGAAAAATAAAGAAAATAGATTAATTTACCGAGTGAGCAGTGGGTGTTTGTTATGATTGTAACTGGAACAGCCATGGTTTATTCCATGGGAGTATAATACGCTTCCGCTCTTGTACACTATATATGGACTCGTTTTCCTTTGATCAAGAGTTTGTCATGTTAGAGTAGAAGATTGTTTCTTCATTAACCTCCCTTCTTTCCAGTGTAAAACAGCACATTTAGATTTTCTTACCTCATACACGTTTGAAGAGATAAACGTTTTGTAACGTTAAATGTGGCGTTTCACCAATGGAAATGATCAAGTGTTTATGTATTATTTTGCATAGTTGTTCCAACCTATAATTTGTTATATCGTTGTGTGATAACAATAATCTGACATTTGTTGACTTTTTAGATTTGTCTTTCATTAAGCTCGTCTTTAAATTTATCATTGAGCTCATCAGAGTTCAATAACGTTTTTTTTTTCTTTCTAGATTGCCAACTTAAGTTAAATGGATCCTTTATACACTGTACATGTATCTTATACTTACGTTTTTGTACTTGAATACCGTTTCGTTGAATAGATAAATTATCTGCACTTCCTTCATAGATACATCAAATTTTTTCTGTATTGCGGTGTTGTAAGTGCCCAAATTCGCACATATCTGTAATAGAGATATAATTGACTTGCAACACCTGCGCAGTCAGCGCAGGCTAATCCGAGACGGTGCTTTATGACTACATTACGTTTATGTTATAGTAGACTTGTGCAAAATCGAAAGTTACACAAAAACGGAAAGTGTGGTCTAGGATTAGCCTGGGCGGACTGCTCAAGCTGATCAGTGACGACACTTACGCAAATATCTATATACATGTCCCTGTTCACGTGATGCAGGCTCTATAACCCTTAACTCTAAGCCTGCTTGACACCTGCTTGACACGACACAATGCGCTTTTCAGAAAGATTAAATCGAGACCTTTGTACAGAGTATGCAGTCTGATCTTGGACGGATAATTGGGGCCGACCCTTTTTTTTTTGTCCAGAATAAAGTTCTTTCTTTTTACTTAAAGTATTTGGGTTTCAACCATTAACTTAAAGTTTCGATTGATTTATGCGTTAATCGTTCAGAAGAAGAGGAACAACTTTATCATTGATTTTTACATACGTTTCCGAAATAATATATACTGTGCATTTTGTGACCCATCACGCAAAAAGGGACCATCTGAGAATTCTGTACATCAATTAGATGAAAACAGATCATCGATACTGCAGTAAGTTTAACTTCATATATTAGAAAATGATTGTGTAACAAGGTACAATGACTATTTTTCAAACAGAAAATGTCATTAAGTAGAAAAGTGTCAACCCTGGTCAGCCTGCGCAATTCCCGCAGTCTGACCGGTGTTGACACTTTTCGCAGTTCCCAGAAGGTCCCTTTTTGTATGATGGATCACAATTTACGTAAAGGTCTACGAGTCGTTCTTAGCACCTTATGTTTAAAGACTAAAACTTACTTTATGGTTGGACGATGTATCTGATGTCAGCATGACGATTGTTTTCACATGTTGTTCGTCAATAAGTGACCAAAATTCTTCAAGTGTCGCGTCTGTTGGGGATTTCGAGATAATAATGGTATTTTTGCCTTCATGGTTCTGGAATGGTTAAGAAGTAAGTGCTTATCTTTTAATTCTCGAAAGAAAAAAATAGGTCTTTTCCAAATTGAAAGCATTTGCATAAGGCAAAAGCAGTGTTGCTTAAAGATATGGAATTTTGTCTTTTATAGGATAGAAAACTTTGTGGAAAAAGAAGAAAATACTTGTTACTAAGATAGGGTCATTAAAAGTTTGGATTGTGAGGCAAAATGTCAAATTGTCCTTGGGGGAACATAGGCCTCTTCAAAATGAAGTTTTAGTTGAAATCAACGATCAACCACTGACGGCTAAATACCTCTTGTTTATTTCATGCTTCGCGGTGGTTTATCCAGAAATGGCAATGTTCGATATTTCACGGTTACGATCAATGGAAAAAAAAAACAAGCAAACAAACAAAATGATTTTTGTGGTATTTGTCGAATACAATGCCACTTAGAGTTCAATAATAAATGTTCAATATTTAATTTTGAAGACCACGAACTGTATTTTGTGCTAAACCGAAGGAAATAAACCCAACAATACTAATTTTTCTCACAGACAATTGAGTTTAGTTTTTCGATAGCACTCAGATATATATATGGAAATGGTGTATTGAAATAAAATGCACTAGGCCATCTATCGTTGTATTACTTCTTTTTGATTGAAAATATCTTCACTCCCACATAGCCTTCTATTGGCGCAATGATATACACAAAATTTGTTTACTGACCGATTTGATTCCGGGCATTTTCGTTCCAAAACCAGATAGACTTGGGGTTTGTTCGTCCCTTGATGGCACGCTAATCAATTCGATTATGCATGAATATTTGCAAGTCGAAAAATTAATTTCAATGTTGGGAATGAGGTTACGACGACCAAAGACAAAATCAAAATCACAGTTTTCGGGCATAGAATTAATATGATTCTATGTATTTACATGGTCTCTCTCTCTTCCCATCAAGCAACCTAACGTCAAGGGACATTAGTCCTGACTCCTCGTGAATGATCAAAGACAGACCATCAATACACAAAATGAATAATGCATACTTTGGCAGCAGTGCACTCCCTTTAACCAAAAAAGATATACATAGTTGCTTAGGTGGTTATGTTTTAAGTTAATAATTGGAAAATATGACTTTTTTCTTTTCAAATTAATATTTCCACACAATGTCTTCTTTGACAAATGCCACATCAGCGTTTTGATCGACCCTTTCATTCTAACGCTTCAATTATAGGCGGAAACAGTAGTTCCCGCGCACTAATGAAAAAAAAAAATCCACAAAGAAATAATACCGGTAATGAGATAGCACCAAGATCTCTGTAACTTCTTCCACTCTTTGACTTTGGAATGTAATCATCAACTGTTGAATAGACAAACATATCTTAGTAAAATCTTGTTGATTTCCAGCTGACAGCGGTCCGAATACAATAGAATGTATTAATGTGATAAAACAAGTAGGTCACGAGATTGAATTTTTGGCCGTTTTTTAAGAAAAATCTAGACAGAGACAAGCAAAAGACAGAGAGGAATAAGAATCATAGCATTGATTTAACTGAAGCATTGTTGGAATTAGAGCCGAAATCGGACATTTACGTAAAGTCCGTGCAGGCTAATCAGAGGCGGAATTTTACAACTACATTATATGTTGTCCTTCAGTAGACTTGTGAAAAACAGGAAACAACATTACAACGGAAAATGGTATTCCAGATTAGTCCGCGCAGACACTCTATGCATATGTCTGAAGGCCCCTTCGCGTGTTGCAAGCTATATCAAGGTGCTTACTTGTAACTTCCGTACTGGATTTGTTCTGGTGTATAAATACATTGGAATATTCAACATCGTAATTCGAACTTCTGTCTTTTTCTAGTTTCTTCCGGTCTTCTATGCTCTCAACGATTAACTGTTGGAAAAAAACAGAGAAAAAATGTATGAAACTACTGCTTTTAGTTTCTTCCGGAACACCAGGCCCTTTGCGATATGCTGATTGAAAGTATCTAGGCAACTACATATACATGACAACATCTGGCCTGAAAGATTCAAAAAAGGGCATTCAAACATTTTGCGTAAAGTGTTGTCTCGGATCAGCCTGCGCAGTCTGCACAGGCTAATCCGAGACAATACTTTCCATTTTTATATAAATTTCTGTGTTGCACAAGTCCACGGTAGCACAAAATCAATTGTAGTCGTAAAGTGCCATCTCGGATTAGCCTGTCCGAATACCCATTTTTACGTGATGCAAGCCATATAATCTTATACCACTAAATTACGTGTGTAAACGACCCTCGAAAAACAAAGCTTCTTAAACACAAAAGAAATCTAAACGCAAAAGGGAACTAACATTTTCTACCTTTACCACAGCTTATTGAAAACAAATCGAGACATCCATTTTTTTCTTCAAAATATATTTAAGTCTCTGCTGTTACACCCGCATGAGCACCTAAACATTTTGTCTGATCTCAGTACGATTGCATTAGTTAAAGAGAGGTAACCTTGTTATCCATAACTTTCCCTCTTTGAAGGAAGTCAATTTGTTGACGTAAAGTCCTGTTCGACTTTGAATTATAACCGTATAAACTATAAAGATATTTTCAGTTGAATTTTAAGTATAATTATGGCACCCTAATGGGATTTGTGTAACAGTGTCTGTCATCGCCAGATTGGCATGGATGCTGCTAAGACTTGGGTAACCTTTAGTCGTTGCGAGAAACCAGCATCTATCGGCCTATCGATTTCAATTTCATCCCATTATTGTTATACTTTTTCGGGGCTCTACCAAGCCCATTACATCATTAGTTGTACGGTCAGGTGGAAGGGGACTGGGAAACTACTTCACGGCCGTTGTGAAACATGTCGCCCCGAGCCGGATGTGAGGTGGCGACATGATTCACCACAGCCGTGAACAAGTTTCCAAGTCTCTTTCCACCAGATCGTACAGAGAATATTATACTGCAAAGTTTCACCATTTCAACGTTTGTTAAGCGAATTTTACCTGTTTTTTTTTGTTTAAAAAAATGAGTACGCTGATAAAGCAGAATTTCCTTTCCGAGAGCCACAATTCAATGAAAACTGACATCAGTGGGAAATGACGTCACTGAAACCTTGGTAGTAGGTGATAAACGTTATAAAGCTTGGCGCGTAATCTTGATGTTAATCTTTATCGACGCCGCCATTTTGGATGTTGTGTTGATAGTGTAGTCATGTATACGGCCTCTCGAAAAGGATACTGCTTTTATGTGGGTTTCACCCAACCTCGGATACCCCGGGGTCTCCCTATTTGCTACGCTACATCGACCCCTGGGACAATCAATTGAATTTCCCTCGCTTTACCGCTGGCCGAATGCTGGCTTTTCATTGGTTCCATCATCATCTTGTGATGGGCGAGTGGACTGTACGCTATGACGTTTCATATCGATTTTCGGCGGCTGATTCAAAGTTTTATTAGTCAATTGTCCCAGGGGTCGATGTAGCTTAGCAAATAGGGAGACCCCGGGGTATCCGAGGATGGGTTTCGCCATTGTACATGGCATGTATGCTCGGTGTATATTATCCAATCAGATCTCGATAAATTTCTTGGCAGTTTATTAATATATTATAACTGAACAACACAATGTTTTACATTATACTGGGTTTTCATTCTCTGCATTTTTGTACCCATCACTTCCTCAGTTAAATATGTATAAAACTCTTCGAACTGGTTGGACCAAATAAAGTGCGTTCCAAACAATAAGGCATCTGCGACGGCTTCGTGTAGGAATACATACTGCTCCTGAAGAAAAAAAAAAACAACAACAAAATTCCTCGCCAATTGCAAGTCAAAAACTGTTCTAGGCACGTGATTAAAAATAGAAAAAAAAGGAAAAAAGAGAAAAAAAAGGGGGGGGGAAGAAGAAAAAAAAGTCTTCGGTGTTTTAGCCATTCTAAGTAAAAAAGTGTGTGTGTTGGGGCGGGGGGTTTAATGTATTTTCAAAAAGTATCAACCAAGTTTAGCCTGTGCATTATGTGCTGCTTAATCTGGGTCCGTATTCACCAACCATTCTTATGAATATTCTTCGTCTTATTCTTCAATTTTTCTGACTGTGAAAGTAACAGAACTTCTGATTGGCTAAACCAAATGGTTTAGCCAATCAGAAGTTCTGTTACTTTCAGTTGGACAAAATTCTGAGGAATCAGAACAAGAATGTTCTTAAGAATGGTTAGTGAATACGGGCCCTGAATTGAGACTTTTTATATTGCGAAACTTTCTGCATGATAAAGACTAGCCAAGTTCAAAGGTCAGTCGGTTGTCAGACAAACTTAATGTTTTGGAGCCATAGAGGATAATGACTTGCTCGATATTACGCCTCACAGAAATGTATGAGGCCCCTTCAACCAGAGCCTCGCCCATTTCTATAATATGACCTGCAATATGCGAAAAGGTGCATTCAGACATCTGCGTAAAATGTCGTCTCGGATCAGCCTGTGCAGTCCGCGCAGGCTAATCCGAGACGGCACTTTACGACTACATTAAATTTTGTCCTTCAGTAGGCATGTGCAAAACAGAAAAATGCCTCAAAACGGAAAGTGTAGTCTCGGATTAGCCTGCGCGGACTGCGCAGGCTGATCCGAGACGGCACTTTACGCAGATGTCCGAATGCCCCTTTTCGCGTGTTGCAACCCATATAACCTGCAACATGCAAAAAAGGGCATTCGGATATTTGAACAGTTTCGTCCCCCGATTAGCCTGCGCAGTCCATTCCTAGACGACACTTTACGACTACATTAGATTTTATTATACAGTAACGTTAGATATGCACAAAACAGAACATTAAACAAAAACGGAAAGTGTCATTTCAGATCAGCATGCATGGGTTGCGCATGCTGAACCGAGATGATACTTTAGCAAATGTCCTAATGCCATTTTTCGCCATTTCAGGCCAGTTATTGTATGGTAAAATCTTGAACTGCTATTAGGAAAATTTAAAAGCAATAGAAACTGTTTTACTCTTTTGGAGCTGAAGTCTGATATTTACTGAATCGTTTGGTATTCAGATGAATGAGAAAAAGTAGTTTAGATGAAAGGAAACAGAACTAGTTACAGTTTTTGGAAAGTGCTTTTACATTTTTTTTCAAGCAATATCTAGTGATCAACCTCTATTTAAGTACAAAATTTTGAATATTTAGGATTTCATGGTAAAGCTTTTTGGTATGAACCTTTTAATGAATCATACCTTTGTCTGGACCATATTGACCCTCTGTTCTCGCAATGTAGTGACTATATCTAACAGTCTGAGGGTTCCTTCAGCCTTGGCTTGATGATAGGCGTTATCCAATGCAATAAATGTGCCTGTCCGTCCAATACCAGCACTGCAACATGTAAGAATAATCAAGTCATAACACTGACCTGAACCTACATGTCACAATGGCGAGTAATAGCAGTTTAACTGCCAGTAGATAACGTTAAACTGCTGCAATTTTAGGCTATGTTGGTCAAACTATTTTTGCAATACATGTACACATGACACAGCATATCAAAGAGCATAGAACGTGTCATTGTTCGATTGTGATCTTAACTATGCCAATCAATATAAGGTTGATTGGACTTTTTATACAACATATTCATTCGTTTTTCATGTCAATCTGTAGTTCTGATCTTTTCTAATGATATTGCACATTGACATTGCTGTCCAATAAAACTCCACAAACTAATAATCATGCAGTCGGTCTGCACCAAAGTGTTGTATCAAGAGAGTAAAAAACACAATTTTTGAAGACAACCTTAGCCTTATGTATACCATGGAGAGGTTGTTAGCATGATGAAATTCAATATGCAACTTTGGAGCTTTCTTATTTTGCATTTGGTGACGTGGATATGTCTTACTTTAAATCCTAATCAGGGTCGGTATTTGCCAACCATTCATGAAAATAGTCTTAGAATTATGCTGAGGAATTTCCTAAATTTGAAGAAACACAACTTAAGACTTGCTTAATCATTTGATACTTTCACATCTGGACAATTCTTGAGAATAAAACCAAAATTATTGTCAAAAATGGTCGGTGAAAAGCTACCAAGATTTTTTTTCTCCCGATACCTTGGCCCGTATTCCCAAACAATTCATAAGGATATTCTTACTCTTATTCTCGGAGATTTTCTAAATTTGAAAGCAACGCAACTTCTGATTGGCTAAACCATTTGGTTTAGCCAATCAGAAGGTGTGTTATTTTCAAATTTATAAAATTCTGGGGATTGAGAATGTTCTTAAGAATAGTTGGTGAATAGTAGTATAAGGGTCTCTTTGGAGCCAAAAAGAGATGACGTAATCGGCGGTAATCTTGACCTACTTTCAGCCATCGTGTTACTATATATAGTAACTCATTTGCATATAAGGAGTTGTTTGTGTGTCATGGGTTTTCGCGTGGGTATGGTGAGTCTGCCATTTTGGATGAGGATCAGCCATGCAGGATAAGGGTCGGCCATGTTGGATAAGGATCAGTTTACAGTGCTGACGTGTACACCTCATGTTGGTAAGTACTCGCGGGCATTGACACAACAACAACTTCTTATATGCAAATAAATTACTAAATATAGTATCACGATGGCCGAAAGTAGGCCAAGATTACCGCCGATTACATTATCTTTGTTTGGCTCCAAAGAGACGCTTATACTACTTTGAATACTGGCCCTGGAAAGTATTTCTTTAAAAAAAAGACAACATTTTCTTGCTTAAACCCTCTTGACCAGAAATTTCATTGCTAAAGTATCACTTGTTCTCGAGTGGCCAATTTTAAGCTGTAATTTCCCATTCACGTTTTCTCACGTCCGCTGCCTATAAAAGGGACGGGTTATTTGGTTTCATTTTTTGCAAAATAATTGGCCAATCTGAAAACAAACCTGAGTCAAATTTTAAAAAGAATTCATTAAATATTTACTGCCGAAGAAACTTATTGTTGTTCATTCACTCAACATTGTAAACTGAAATATCAAGCTTGTGAAAACTTCATACTTGTTTTGCTATTAATTTTTTACAAGAATATAATTTTTATGTTTTTTTCTTATTGTTTACAAAATGGCTAACGTCCAGATATATGTCACAATTTGTTTATATTCACATTTCTTATACTTGCTCCATTTTATATAAGAAACAAAAGTTGCCGTTTAGAAGTTCCTTTCAGTGTATAAGTGTACCTGCAGTGTACAACAATTGGACCTTGGTTGCTATCGGCATCTTGCAGCACGGCATGCCAGAAATTTACCAAGGACCATGTGCTATCCGGAACTTCTTTGTCTGGCCATGCCCTGAAATGGTATTGTGTTACTCTTCTCCCATCCCCGTCATTCTGTGAAAAGTGAGAAAATGGCAAGTTTGAAAAAATGAAACAAACAGCGACCAAAGTAAAAATACCACTGTGTTCCTCATCTCCCATCCCCGTCATTCTGTGAAAAGTGGGAAAAGTTGCAAGTTAAAAAAATAACCTAACAGCGACCAAAAGTAAAAATGGTACTGTGTTACTCATATCCTATTCCGGTTATTCTGTGAAAAGTGAGAAAAGTGGCATGTTTAAACAAAAAATAAACCAACAGCGACCAAAATTCAAATTGGTACTGCGATACTCATCTCCCATCCACGTAATTCAGTGAAAATGAGAAAAGTTACAAACTGTTAAAAAACTAAAAGCCCTAAAAGTAAACAATGGTACTGTTCGCAGTGGGCGCAGACGGACCTTCTTCGAAACGTTTTGCTATTGGACAACTTTCTGCATGTCCATGGACCATTCCACCCCAATATTCGTATGGCTGTTAGATTGGATGGGTATTTATGGCTCGATAACTAGGCGATGGTTTTTGTTTTATCATGCATCATGGAGATACACTACACTTGCCCCCTTTTGCCAGACACCAATATTATAGAATTGTAAAGTATGTAAAAGAAAGGTATACAACCCTGTACCAAACGACAACATTTTTTACTGGTCCAAAGTGAAAGCATTTGCAGACGACAATTTTAAAGTGGCTCAAATGGTACAATTTTGCTTTGATAGGGTAGAAAACTTTGTGTGAAAAGGAGAAAATGCTGGTGCGTTAAGGTAGTGGAGCCATAATAGAAATAGATATTTACACTATAAAATTGTCCTTTAAAATTAGCTATTATTAAAAATGAGTATCATTGAACCATTTTCACCAAGCCACCTTTTCCCTTTTTTCCTTCTTAGAACTATCATTTGTAAATCTAAAATCCCCATATTTTCATTACAAAGAGAAATAACAATTACCTCCCTTTTCTGGAAATTTACAAAATTTTAAAAGACTAATTTGAAGATAGACATCAATGGAATTTCTGGTCGGTTAAAAATGAGCAAAAATATTATATCTGTAAAAATCCATATGTATCAACTATCTAGATTTTTTTTCACGCTACACTAGAAGTGTTACGGGTCTACTACCTTAAGTAAAAACAACAAAAGAAGATACAACCACTAACCTTTCTGATTCTCAGATTCCTTGTGATAAAGTCTGGTTGCATAATTTGTGATTCAAGCTTCACTGTAATCTTACCGAAACTAACATCTTTCCCCTCAGGCCAATACATCAAACACTTTTCCTGAAACAATAAAAAAAATCGGTATGGGGTATATGTATATGTCTCGTTCTCCATATTATCCTTACTTTGTCCCATTATTTCCGACGTTTTCGAATGTGAACTTCAAAATGTCAAATCATAGTGTCCGTTTCACGCTCAGCAACCATCCCTCAATGTGTGCTGTTCGTGTACTATACAAGTTGTGTGCACCATTAATTAATTAACGTACATGTACTATCTCCGTTTTTACTCAATATTTTTGTAAAAAATAATCTTTTCTTCTGTTCTATTGTATGGGGTTGTTTTGTACAAATCACATGACCACATATATAGTAAAACCATTTATTTTATTCATGCTTTCCAGTAAGATATCGAGAAATAGCAGTGAAAATATTTTTCGATCTTACACTTGTACCACCAATGAAAATACCGATGTTCATGTTCTTGTTGCCTAGGTAAATTGCGCGTGACTCACAACCAGGTGGGAAATATGACCTCATATACCTTACATTTGTCGCGCTTGACGTGATATTGTAATCCGTTGCTATGCTGGAGGGTACGCCAAAGGGAATGAAGGAAATGAACTGTACTGGATTTTCATTAAGCTCCCCCAGAAAGGGCTAAAAGCATTAAAAAATAGAATACTTGTTTTCTTCGATGAAAGATCGAAATTCATTTCATCTCGTGAACACCATCGGTAATATTTTCCGGAGTGAAAATATTACCGATGGTTTTCACGAGATGAAATAAATTTCGATCTTTCATCGAAAAAAAAAAAAAAAAAAACCCAAATATCCTGTATGTAATACAAGATAAGTGTATATATATGTATATATACTTAACAAAGTATCTCTTGTCTTGTCTAGTGTGGTATTTACTATCACCAATTACCAGCGAATATTTTCGTTTTTCAAGTCGCTTGAAAATAAACAAGTTTTAATTTAGCTCATTACCAAACGACAATATTTTAGGCTTGTCCAAATCGAAAGCATTTCCAGACGACAAAATAAAAGGGACTGAAAATTTGAAATTTGATTTGTGATGAGTAGAAGACATTGTGGGAAAAGGAGAAAAGGCTGGTTAACACAATGTTTTCCAAAGGCTTCTTTCTCAGGGTTGTCAAAAGTAGGGATTGTGTGGTAATGGGTTGAATGATGATAATGATGATAATAATAATAATAATACAAAGTTTATCGTATTTCTATCATTAGGAACCTATGTATGAAGTTTCATTAGTATTTGAAAAGGACTTTAGAAGATATCTGTCCGGACGAACGGGCAGACAGATGGACGAAGAAACGATAAGAAACGCAAAATCTGTATTCCTCCGCTTTCGGCCAGGAACAAAAATATCCCATTTTGGTCAACTCGCACATAAAAATAATGAGTTGAAATTGTTAATTTGACTGTTTTCTCTAAATGATAATTGGAGAATGTCCGTGGTATAGTGGATTATGGAGATGCACTAAGCTCCCTTTTGCCAGAGCATGGCCCGCTTACCATGCCCATTTCTACGAGGTTGGTCAACATTACAATTTGTTGCGAGTTTTGCTGCCACACCATCCTCCAGAAATCGTCTATCATTGCTTCAGTCGGGCCTAAAATAGGTATATTTCAAAACATGTCTGTATTATCCTTGAAACAGGGCCTGCAATACGCGAAAAGGGGCATTCGGACATTTGCGTGAAGTGTCGTTTCGGATTAGCCCGCGCGAAAACAACACATTCCGTTTTTATGTAATTTTCTTTTTTTCTGCATGTCTACTGAAGGATAAGATCTAATGTAGTCATAAAGTGCCGTCTCGGATTGGCCTGCGCGGCCTGCACAGGCTAATCCGAGATGACACTTTACACAAATGTCTGAATGCCCCCTTCCGCGTGTTGCAAGCCAATTATTATTATTTATCACACTTTTATAGGATCGTTTGGATAATTCAATGCGGGTATATGTTACAACAATACAGTTTTGCATTAATAACATTCATTTCAACGAGTAGTTTATGTAAAAATGGTTCTATGATAAAATGTTATTGGAAACCGTTGACAATTTCAATTACAATGTATTTAGGTACTGTATTCAATTACACAGGTTCTTTTAGTTTGAATAACCAATATGTGATAGGAAAAGCATTAAAAGCAATGAACGTTTTGATTAAGAATATCAAGCAATATGACGTCACACCTTCAATTGCACTTCAATTATTTGACTCAATTGTCTCATCGTCTCTTAATTATTCTAGTCCTGTGTGGGGTTTTTCGAAGTGCAAAGATATAGAAAGAGTCCATTTGAAATTTTGTAAGAGTATTCTTGGAGTTAAGCAAACTACGTGTACGACAACTATTTATTGTGAATTAGGCCGTTATCCTCTTTATGTTCAAAGATATGTTCAAATAATCAAATATTGGTTGAAAATAATTAGATCTAGTAACATCGTATTGTCTCTGTCTATGATTCATCAGTAGAGCTGCATAGTAACAATAAAAACTCTTGGGCAGGAAGAGTCCATAAATTGCTAGATGAATACGGGTTTTCTGATGTATGGGCGAATCCATTTAGTTATAATGACAAATATTTTGTTCAAATCTTTAGGCAGAGAGTAATTGATTGTTTTCTCCAAAAGCTACGATCAGATCTTGAAAATAGTACTTTGTTATGTCATCTGTATTTACATTTAGTAAGTTCTTTCGAAATGGCCCCTTATCTTGATTTACTATATAATAGAACATTTAGAACTTGTCTATCAAAAATCAGATTATCTTCACACAAACTTCGAATAGAATCCGGCAGATATGGACCAAATAGATTACCCCGAAACGAACGATTGTGTCAGTTTTGTAACGAACCAGAAATAGAAGACGAATTTCATTTTATTCTCGTTTGTAAAGTTTTTCAAGATTTAAGAGTAAAGTTTATTAAGAAATTTTATCGAACAAGGCCCAGTATGTTAAAGTTCGTCAATCTTTTAAATACAAAGAATAAATCAGTTTTTATTAATTTAGGTAAATTTATTTTCCATGCAACGAAACAAAGAAATAACTTTCTGAGTTCTTTAACTTAATGGAATTTTCTATATTAATTGATACAACTACCTTTGATTTTCTATATGTATCCTATGTGAGTTCATTCTCCATATAATCTTCTTATCTACGTATTGTTATCTACGCACATGTATGTAATCTATTTCTATTGAGATATCACGTTATATATATTTGTACTTCATGTTAAAAATGACTATGTACAACTAGTATTCGTCATTAAAATTTGTGTTCTGTTCTGTTCTGTTCTATGTAATCTGGGTGGCAATGCAACATGATGAAAAAATACACGTATGTGAAATATGCCTCACATTATATTTCTACTGAATCTGATATGGAGGTGCCTAGAAAATTTTGTGAAGTATATATAGTTTAGTGGCGCATATAACAATTCGTCTTTTTAGATTATTACGCTCTTAATCGAAATGTTTAGGTCACAGTAATTTTTTATAGTCCAAACGCTTGTAACTGATCTCTTCGCTTTATTCCTATTCAATTTGTTTAGCCCCTACAATTAATCAAATTTATTAGTCCGTGAATTTAATTGTATACCAGGGCCCCGTTTTACTAAGGTAGTTATGAACAAAATTTGCTTAAGGTAGTGGACCCGTAATAGAAAACAGCTATTTCCACTATAATATAATCCTAAAAAAATGATATGATTAAAAATAAGTATTATTGTACTAATCTGACCGAGCCACCTTTTCTTTTCTTTTTTCTTTCTTAGAATAATCGTTTATGAATAAAAAACCACTATATTGTCATATTGTCATTACAAAGGGAGATAATAATTGTCTTCCTTCTCTGGAAAATAACAAAAGGATCAACAAATGATTTCAAGATCGACAACCAAGGAATTTTCAGTCGGTTAAAAATGTCCCAAATAATACACATATAATACAGTATTTGCTTCCCATCCCAAAACAAATTTCAATTTTTGAGTCATATTACTTTTGTCGCCCGCAAATGCTTTCAATTTGGACCATTCTAATTTGTTTTCGTTTGGTAACGAGTTAACCAATTAGAATGTGTTATATTTTCATGCCCATGTAGAATGATATAGTACCAAAACGTATTTTTCCTTACCTTGTGATGCAATGAATTTCTTCTTTGTCTCTATTCCCTAAAATACAAATAAATACTGTTGATTTTTAAATCAACTGACCAGTTCGATCTTTACTATATAATCCCGAGTTTTTACGATCTACAGAAAAAATGCTTGTGAAAATATTGTCGAAAAAGGAGAAAATGCTGATAATCAGCATTTTCTCCATTTTCCACAATGTTTTCTTCTCTTCCGAAGACAAATATGTTAAAGCCTGATTTAATATGTTTACAGCCAATTCTTTCAATATTGACAAGTCTTAAAAATTTTGTTATTTGGTGAAGAGTTAAAATAAGTGTACATAATCTAAAGGAATAGATTTGACATTTATATTGGTAGTTCACTAAACTAATGTGTTATGTAGATAGGATATACAGTTACCTGTTTTCAGAACATTCTACAAAGATGAGGTTTTTGCATTGTGGTTATTTTCAGAAACAGGTTGTTAGTAAAACAAGCTGTTTACTAATCAATGATGTCATCTTTCTAGAAAAGACTAATCCAGAATTTTCCAAACTGATATAAATAGGAGTGACTTAGTTGGTGATTTTGGACTTAAAGTTAGACTGTTGGCTTTGTGGATTCAGAATTAGTGAAAAGTGTTGGATTTAACTTGGGATATACATCTGTAAGTTTGAATTTTCTTTAATCTAAACAGGTTGCTCACATCTACTTGCAAGTTCAACTATTGTTAATTTAGGTTTTAGGAAAGAGAAATTTCATTCTTTTTGAAAACATTATTCTGAATTTTGAGGGACTTTTTCTATTTCTTGTTCTAAGAGTAGAATTGACGAAATTTCATTTATACTTAAATCCTATTGTACTCTTCTGTTTTTGTTCACCAATAAATATTGTTTATTGTTAAAGGCTTGTTGCTTGTTTTCTTTCTCGTTGCATTTGGTTCGTAACAAATGCCAGATATGATTTTTTTTTCCTTTATTTCTATGGAAGAGAGTAAAAGCATCCAAGTTACATTTAGGCTTTGTCATGTCGTTTTTCGGACTGAAACTTATACATGTAGTACAGTCGTTTCCTTTATTCTTTATATCTGGTTCACATGTAAGGGCAGCCCCGCTGGGTAGCTCAGTGGTTAGATAAATGGCTCATCAACTGGTGGTTGCAGGTTCGATACTCAGTTTCAGTCATCTTTCTTTCTGGAGTGTTATTTAAAGACTTGCTTGCTTGGTGTATTTTATTTAGCTCACCTTTGGCTCAGTTTTGCCAGAGCATTGCTCAAAGGCTTTAGCCAATCAAAACTGACGTTACTTTCAAATTTAGAAAATTCTTCAAAACTAATACCGTTTTTTAATATAGGTATGGTTGGTGAATATCCAAGTATGGTTGGAGGGTCCTGCGTGGCTCAGTGGTAAACTATCGGACTCGAGACCTTGAGGTCCCAGGTTATGGCTTCACCGGATCCACTGAGCCTTTCGTGGGAGTGCCCTTGGGCAAGACACTTCAGAACCCTAGCTAGCACAAGTGAAACATATGAATATATAAGCCATAGCCGTGGTATGACTTAAATAATGTTGAATCCGGCGTAAAACACCAATCAATCAACCGTAGGTGGATATGGCTCCAGATTGGAGAATAAGGTGTCATTTTAACCCTTTACCAGACGACAAAAGTTTAGCCTTGTCCAAATTGAAAGCATTTGCAGACGACAATTTCAATGGTGCAAATTTTCTTTGATGGGGTGGAAAACATTGTGGGAAAAGGAGAAAATACTGGTAACCAGCATTTTCTTTTTTCCCAAGTTTTTTTCAAAATGCTTCTATGCTAGGAGTGTCAAAAGTCGGCATTGTGCGGTAAAGGGTTAAACTTCTTACATCAATGAAAGAAGCGTTGATATATTCACTCTCGCCTTCCTCTGCTTTCAGTGATACCCGACTGTGGTCATCTGAAATGAAACAGTAAATGCAAAATAGATAATACATTATTTCATGCTTTCCGGTAGGATATCGAGAAAAGGTGAAGAAAATATTTTCGATAATCCGCGGGTACGACTAGTGAAAATACCGAGTTTTATATTCTAGTTACCTACATGTAGGTAAATTACGCGTGACTCACAACCAGATGAAAATGTGACGTCATTTACCTTACATTTCTCGCGCTTGACGTAATATTGTAATGCGTTGCTATGCGGAGGGGGTACGAAACGGGGAATAACTGAAAGGAACTGTACTGGATTTTGATAAAGTTCCTCCAAGAAAAGGTTAAAAGCATAAAATAAATAGAGAATATTCGTTTTTTTCGGTGAAAGATCGAAGTTTATTTCATCGAGTGAACACCATCAGTAATTTTTTCACGAGTGGTGTCACTGCGTTTTCTCGATATCCTACCGGAAAGCATGAAATAAATAGAGGATATTTGTCTTTTTCTGTGAAAGATCGAAATTTATTTCATCGAGCGGCTGCGAGTGAAAATATTACCGATGGTGTTCACGAGAGTTCCTTCAAATAATAGCCCTGGGGTCAAAATAGGACCCGCCTCGGGGGGTCACAAGTTTTATATGGGTTTATATAGGAAAAAACTTTAAAATCCTTCTGGTACCTAGCCATAGGGCCCAGGGCTATCAAATTTGGCATGTAATTCTATCCAGTGATTGTCTACCAAGAGTGTCCAAATGATAGCCCAGGGGTCAAGTTTGGCCCAGCCCTGGGTGGTTACAAGTTTTATATGGGCTTATATGTGGAAAACTTTAAAAATCTTCTCGTATCAAGCTATAAGGTCTACATCTTCGCAAGCCAACGTTACGATCACTACGTGGATCTTACCTTGGCTGATTGAGCCCCATTATGAGATTCCTGCGATGCGCCCTCTATTGGATGCTGTTTATTACCCCATTTTACATCATATTTCCAAAAGCCAATGAAATATCGTTTTACAAACCGCTTACGAATACACATTTAAGCGATAAGCAGACATCCACGTGGGTTTCCATGTTTACCTTCTATTTGAAAGGTAGCGACTTTATTCTATTTTTATCAAAGATGAGATGCTACGAGCGATTTCATTCGTTGCAGTTACAGCTGGCTGCATCCAAAGAAAGAGCGTATCGAGGGAATGTAAAAATCAAGCTCGATCCGCCAAGGGTAGAGTAGCGTAGTGAATCTTCAGCCTTGGCTTGCGAAGATGTAAGGTCTAGGGCTACTCAGTTTTGCATCTAGCTTTATCAAGTGGTTGTCTACCAAAGGTGCCCAAATTATAGTCCTGGGATTAAAAGGGCCCCGTCCTGGGGGGGGGGGGGGGGGGGGGGGCGGGTTACAAGTTTTACAAGGGCTCATATTGGGAACTTTTTAAAAATCTACTTGTGCCTAGCCATATAAGGCCTAGGGCTACCAAATTTAGCATGTAGCTTTATCTAGTAAGCCTCTACCAGGAGGGCCCAAATTATAACCTTTGGGTAAAGTTTGTCCACACACCAGGGGTCACAAGTTTTACATGGGCTTTTGTGGTGAAAACTTTTAAGTCAAATTGTTACTTACCATAATAAAGAGTAGGGCTACTAAATTAAGCCCTGTCTCACGGGTTTCATGTTTTACAGGGCCTTTTATTGAGAAAACTTTGAAAAATCTTCTTGTTTATAACCACACATTCTAGACCTGTATTATTTGTTATGGGGCTTTATCTTGTGGACCTCCACCAGGATTCAAGTAATTACAGCTTTGCGGTCAAAATTGGCTTTGCCCGTGGGTCACAACTTTCTCGTAGGATTTTATAGAAAAAAATTGTATGTCCTCAAGTTTGAAACCAATTGGCCAAATATTGTGATGTTTGGCTTGAAGTGTTTTTACTTATTAGCCAGTGGAGCGATACAGGGCCATCATGGCCCTCTTGTAGTATATTCTATACAAAATGATCTCGTGTTTTAATTATCCAAATGAAAAGATGAAAGGGGATTTTGAAAATATTGTGGGCACAGGAGAATCTGCTGGTTTACTCTTTTTCTTTCAACATTTCTTACACCCTTTCAAAGATAGATCCCATCTTCTCAAACAACATTTTATATACCCCTCCCTCCCTTTATGAATACTACCGGACTGATGTCTGAAATGTCTGATGTCTGAAATATTGAAATGTCGTTTCGTCTGCTACAGAGTTAACCCTTTACCCGACGACAAAATTTTAGCCCTGTCCGAATTGACAGCATTTGCAGATGACAATTTCAATGTGTCTCAGTTGGTGAAATCTTTCTTTGACAGAGTAGAAAAAATTGTGAGAAAAGAAGTAAATGCTGGTTACCAGCATTTTCACCTCTTCCCACAATGTTTTCAAAAAGCTTCTTTCGCAGGGTCGTGAAAAGTCGTCACTGTGTAGTAAAGAGTTAATCAATTAACTCTTGGACAAGAGTTGGACAATTGAATGATCTCTTGACTGACTTAGTTCTTAGACTTCAGGATCGATTACCTTAATTTGTCTAAACAGACCGAAAAAAATATAGTCGGCCTTATGCAAAAAATATAGATTTGACATTGTAAAACTTAGACAAACAAGAAACGCAAATAAAATCTTGTGTAAAAAAAGAAGAATTTCTCATCTCGAGATATTTCGCTGTTTCAACAAATAAATGATTTGAGATATCCTATTGTGTACATGTATCTGAATGCACTGGTATTAAAGACGTTTGCTACAGTTTTGTGAAAATTTAATCCTGTCATAGAATTTTCTAATTCTAAAATATGTTGGGTAAAATGCAATTGCAAACTCAAAAATAAAAAGAAAAAGGTATGTTACCGAGTTAGATTTTCTGCAAAATGGCTGTTTCTATGGTAACCGTTTGTATCAAAACACGTAAAATGACTATATCTTCATCAAAGACAGTAATATAGTGATAGAAAGTTTGTCATACAATGCAAATATTATTTTCCATATTTGATATATTATTTCTTGATTCTGTATGAATGAAATAATAATCTAAATTCATTTTCTTTTTTAAAAAATTATTTTTCCTATTTCTTGACTCGCCAAAATAGAAGCAAAATCAACATGTAGTCTTCAATTAATTTAAATATTGAAAAATTCCTTTCATAGAATTTTCTACTTTTTTGGTATATACAGTAAAATTTAATGGTAGGTACAAAAATGAAAAGAAAAAGATATGTTGCCGTGTTAGATTTTTTGTAAAATAGCCGTTTCCATAGTGACCGTTTAGGCGCTCAGACCGATCGGCACTGTCATGTTCGGTAGATTCTAGTCTCTGAGAAAGTCGATACCGCCGAAAACTTTCCTGTAGTCTTCTGATCTTTTCCCCTTCAGATCTTTTTGCAAAATGTCCGTTAAGTCGATATTGTAGACTCATTCTTCGTTTCGAAACGTACCGTATCCGAAATTCAAGGTATTGTCCGAACAATATACAAGTACCTTCTTTGAGAAGAGTTACTGTCTGTTATTGTCTCCCTTGAAATCGCCAAAGTGATCTGCAGAAATTAATACGGAAAACGTCCTTAAGAACAGACTTACTAGAAGGATGTTTTAGAAATATGTCACCAATAACAACTTACATGTGTAAAGACCCTTATATCTATTCTTTGATTTGTTTTCCTTCATCAGAGCCACTTCATGTGGATGTAAAAGTCCAGCTTTCAGGTGCTAAAATGTAAAAGCAATGTTACGTTTTCAACCCTTTACTCCACAGATACTCATTTCTACGCATTGCTTGTAGGGGCCTTTGGAAAACATTGTGGCGAAAGGTGAAATTGCTCGTCACGAGCAATTTCACCTTTTGTCACAATGTTTTCTATGCTATCAAAAGGTGTCATATACACATAAGAAACGGATTCATCCTTTCTGTTATTTAGGGTCAATTAATGATACCACAGAAATGCCTAATTTGGTTAAGGGTTAAGGACTGATGAGGGCTATACAAAAAGTTATTTGAATTTGCTACTTAAAAGAGAACTACTTGTGGTGTTAGATTCAAATATTCAAATGTTTAAAGTGCATTTATAATAGACAAAATTGGAAAATTCAGACATATTGATTTATAAACGTAGTTGTTAAAACTCCGTTTATAACGATCATGACGTTACCCATGGCACACCATGACGTTAACGACTTTACCAGGACGTCGTTTATTGACTTCGCGCGCCCACCCTCGGACCATCTTTAAAACCCTTTTGTCCCTTTTAAACCGCACATGCCACTTGAATACTACAGTTTCTTTTTTCGATCGTGGCTTTACCCAGCTTCTGTTGATAAAATAAACGTTCAACCCTTACCATACCCTAAACTATACAGAGAATTTAAACCCTATGTGAGTTTCTTCCAATTTCGAAACCACCATTTTGTACCTCATTTTCCTCTGATACGTCCCACAAATACTGTCGTCCTAACGATGATTTACGGAGGTGACGTTAAAAATTTCGCACAGAATAACGACTGGCGCCATCCATTTTGTTGAATTGATTTCAGGATGTTTTAAGGTAAGACCTGTGTAATGCACTTCCGGTGAATATTGGGCAAAAATTCTAATTGGTTGTTAAATAAGGATAAATAAGGACTTATACCGAAATAATATTATTGCACATTTCTAACGGATCAGAAATTCCGAATATGTCTATGTCGAAACTTTTTTTTTTATATTTACTTTTGTTTGTTTCTAGAAAGGGAGGTAATTATTATCTCTTTTTCAATTGAATAGCGGTTTTAGATTTATAAATGATATTCAAAGACGGAAAAAATGGAAAAATTGAAAAGGTGAAAGTAGTTCAATAATACTCATTTTTAATTATAGCTAATTTTGCAGGATGATATTTTAGTGGAAATAGCTGTTTTCCATTACACAGGTCTAACCTTAATCTGCCGATTTTGAAATATGGGCTACATGGATCTTTTCGACTACATTCAATTTTGTCAAATAGTAGTCTAGCACGAAACAGAATATTATAAAAGAGAGCCTGTGAGGACTGTGCAGGCTAATCCGAGACTTCTTAACCATTTACCACACGACAAGATTTTAGACCTGTACGAATTGAAAGCATTTGCTGATGACAATTTCAATGTGGCTCATATAAAAAAAACAACTTTTTTTTGATAGGGTAGAAAACATTGTGGGAAAAGGAGAAAATGCTGGTAACCAGCATTTTCTCCTTTTCCCACAATGTTTTCAAAAGCCGTCTCTTTCAGGGGCGTTAAAAGTCGTCACTGTGTGGTAAAGGGTTAAGCAAATGTCTGAATACCTTTTTCGCATGTTATAGATCATAAATATTGGTGATTTCAGAAGTTACTTACGTTGAATTCCTGATAAAATAGTACGCAGCTGTCTTTCTTTTTCTGGTCTATATAGTCCCAAACTTGGCAGATTTTCAGTTCCTTCTTTCTCGAAATAAAGCTATAATAGTCCGCGTCAGGGCCATCCTCCTTTCGCGTCGTTTCTGTTTCCTTGTGAATATGATTTTCTGGAAATCCAAGACGATTCATTATTTTCAACACGAAATCTTTACATCATATGACGTGTTACAGCTCTTCAAAAATAATAAGACCTGACAAAAAGTATTGGATATGCAGAAAATGGCATAAAAATCTAGAAAAATTATTAAAAAAAGGTGAAAAAAAATGTTTGGCCGATAGTATCATTTTCCTCTTTAATTTCAATCACCGTCAACTGATCAAGGATACTAATAAAAAATGTTTATAATGTTTAAGAATTTAATGAATTAACCCATTACCACACAATCCCTACTTTTGACGCCCCTTAGAAAAACACCTTTAGAAAACATTGTGGGAAAAGGAAAAAATGCTGGTAACCAGCATTTTCGCCTTTTCCCACAATGTTTTCTACCCTTCACAAAACAAATTTCAAATTTTCAGTCACTCTTATTTTGTCGTCCGCAAATGCTTTCAATTTGGACCAGTCTAAAATTAACAAATGAAAATGAAATAGAATTGATCGCTCTTATGTGTTCACAAATATGTACTTAAATCATCATTTACTATTTTCTTAAGCTTTAGTTGTAGACCCCTTAAATGGTAACATAGAGTTGATCAGCATTTGACCGAGTTCTTTCGCTCTCGACCTTTTCTTTTCTACTATCGATCAGTTCTTTATTATGAGGAATATTGGACTTTACTGGTATTTCATAACATCATAACAGGGCAAGCAAGTTGTACAATTCTGACTCGACAAGTTCAGCCATGCACCTGCCTCTTACCCCTTATCCTGCTAAATAACTCAGAAACGTACAAGCCAATAGTGAAAACCTAGGACAGAAACGTACAAGCCAATAGTGAAAACCTAGGACAGAAACGTTCAAGCCAATAGTGAAAACCTAGGACAGAAACGTACAAGCCAATAGTGAAAACCTAGGACAGAAACGTACAAGCCAATAGTGAAAACCTAGGACAGAAACGTACAAGCCAATAGTGAAAACCTAGATTTCCCTTTTCAAAGGTATTTTTGGTGAATGATATCCCATTATCGGATAGTGTAGATCCAAGATCAGACTGCACGTTCTGTCAGTCTGATCTTGATCTACGCTGTCCGCAAAAGGTCAGCGTACGGATTAAAGACGGAATGATTACATTTTTGAAATACTGCTGTACGGATAAACCTTTTCCTACAGGCATTTTAGCAAGATTTAATACTCTCCAGATCATTTCACAAGAAGTTCTATACTATTCGGGCCGGTGTAATGCAGAGAAATGACCCCCATTACAAAATGACCCACGGTCATTTCTCGACGTAGAATAATGACCCGGGTCATTTTTCTACCTCGAAAAATGACCCATGGGTCATTCCTCTACGTCGAGAGATGACCCGAAGGGGTCATTTTGTAATGGGGATCATTTTTCTGCATTACACCTGATTGTGTTGAATTCGAAGCAATGAACGCGTGAAGATGGCGAAAGCAAACACGGTACATGTCGAAATTAATACCACCTCGCGGGAAACGACGTCCTTGTTGCTCAGGCATATACTCTGGGAAGATTTTATGATTTTCATGTTTACTAACGACAAATGTGCAGCAAGAAGTTTCATTGTAAATGAAGGCAATCTGTCATCTTGCGTGTTTACACATTTCAAACAGATCTACATCTATAGATAAACATGGATCCGTAAACGCTAAATTGGCTATAGGTAATGATGCAGGTTACTTGCTAACATTATTTCATGCTTTCCCGTAGGATATCGAGAAATAGCAGATTTTCCACGGGTACGACCAGTGAAAATACCGATTTTTAAATTTTAGTTACCTAAGTAAGTTGAGCCTCACTCACAACCAGATGGAAATATGACGTCATTTACCCTACATTTCTCGAGCTTGACGTAATATTGTAATGCGATGCTATGCGGGAGGGGTACACCACGGGGAATAACTGAATAGAACTGTACCGAATTTGATCAAGCTCTTCCCAGAAAGGGTTAAAAGCATGTACTAAATAGAACATTTTTTTTTAGTGAAAGATCGAACTTCATTTCATCTCTTGAAGACCATCTGTAATACTTTCACGAGTGCCGCACCCCCCCCCCCACACACACACAAAAGAAAATGTCTTCTATGTCTGTTAGTCATTGCATGTGATAAACAGAATCTCGGATTCAGAGTTATGTATTCAGAGCAAGGTCACTTACTAAATTATGATAGATAAATAACCCGAACTAAGCCTCGCGTCACAAACTGTAGTTTACTTATTCAATAAAAAAGCCAATGAAAGATATTCTATTCTATCTCACATATTCTATCTCAGTTAAGGTTTGGTATACCTTTAGCGGTTTCAACAGCTTTCCCTGTTGGTTTAGCATCCTCCATACGATGCAGCTCTACTGAAGAGT
Organism: Tridacna crocea; assembly: GCA_943736015.1. Classification (NCBI taxonomy): domain Eukaryota; kingdom Metazoa; phylum Mollusca; class Bivalvia; order Cardiida; family Cardiidae; genus Tridacna; species Tridacna crocea. Next base: position 49,298,894 of record OX031063.1, read on the forward strand.
TATGAATTTTTTCCGGTATCTTTGTGCCTCTGGATCTGAAATAGTCAGTGATACTGTTTAATAATTTTCTGCTTTTCTTTCTGTCATTCTGTCACTGCCTCTGTCTGTCTGTATGTCTGTCTCTCGCTCTCTTTGTCTCTGTCTGTTTCTATCTGTCTCTCTCCCTCTGTGATTGATGATAGTCATTGCGACAGGATTAATTCCTCTCTCACCGCTGTTCATGGTTTCGATGAAGGTAATATGAAAAGGCTGCTAGTACCTTGGAAGGAAAATTGTCCGGCGTACTGGCAGCAGAAACTCAAAAAAAACATGGATAGGTCACTGGTCCCCGCGATAAAACTCAAATGATGTTTAAAACGGCGTTAAACACATTACACTCAACTAACTCTCTCTCTCTCTATCTCTCTCTCTCTCCGTCCGCCTAATGTCTAATCTGTCTGTCTGGCTAGCTGGCTGGCTGGCTGAGTTGGCTGCCTGCGCCTTTTGTCTGTCTGTCTGTCTGTCTTGCTTCGGGACAAAACCGTTTGACCTCGGGACGCCAATTTTTGTCACTTTTTTTCCGGGTTTTTTGCATTTTTTTACATGTTTTGGGCAATTTTAAGACTTTTAAATTTTAAAATTTTTTGTCCCTATCCCTGTCTGTCAGCAACGAAATTTTGCTTAGTGGGGGCATCGCCTACCTCTCTCAAAATCTTTCTGACCCGATTTACAAACCTTCTAAATATTCCACTTTGATAAAATTACGTGAAGTGATTGTTTATGACTCAATTAGTAACGCATGTAAGTTTTGTGCAAAAATTTAGAATATTTACAAAAATACTGCAATTTGATTTTTTCGCAAATTTAGTCAGACACTCACTTTATAGACAGACAGAGGTAGGCGATGCCCCCACTAAGAGAAAAACCATTTTGTAATTATCTCCAAAACCTTATCGAATTTTTTCGTAATTTTCACCAGGCATCGACTTCATGTAGAGCACAATAGTTTCAAAAAGTTTCATGAAAAAAACATTGGGTGGTTTTGAAGTTATATGGTTTTCTTTTTTTCATTATTTTTGACAGACAGTTTCTGTCAAGCAGACAGAGACAGACAAAAACAGAAGAGCGCATTTTTGCACATAAAACTAAAACTGTCATCATCTTTTGAAAAATAAGTATTTGATCGACTTTGAGGATGTCTGACGCATCTTCCGAGCAATAAAGGAAAGGAAAAAAGCTTCATTGATATCAGAGGTTTGCATATCTGTCTGTCAAACACCATCGAGCGAGGATTGCATGACCAATTTATTACTAAAATATGGTGCAGAAAAAGATCGATACCAACCTGGAAATGTGATAATTTTAAATATATCTTCAATCCCTATCGGTTTGATTTCATTTGAGTAAAATATATACAGAAAATCGGTGAGAATTAGTACCAAAATCGCTCTGGAAAAAGCTTCATTTCGGCAATTTGGAGGGGGAGGGGTAGAAATATTGTGAATTTCTCGTTTAGTAATGGCTATTAAGCTAGGATTTCATTACCATGTTGTAGCCAGATAGCAGGGCTACAAATGAAAAAAAATATAAATGAATTCGACCACTGTAAAATGGTGTAATTCTTCAGCGCGCGGGTCTTACGTCGCGAAAACCCGTGATTTTCGTTTTTCCGTGACCCTGACACCGAATTAGCAGACAATTCTGTCCTTATTAATGGAGATATTGATAAAATCTTGGTATCATCTTAAAGCAGGGACTTTGTAAAATGTATTTAAACTAAATTTCGCCATTTTACATTGAGGATTTATGAGTACGATCCGATTTTCCTACCCTACCCTGGGCTGAAAATGGATTTACAGCTTTTCGATACCCATATTGCTCCTTAAAACGTGTCAGTTTTTCTACAAAAAAGATTTCAAGTAATTTGAGGTATTGTTCTTAAGATTCTGGCGGAGTTTAGGGGGGAAGAAATGTTATTTGTGGGAATAATGGCCGAAATCGCTCCGAAAATTGCTTCTTTTTTCCGCCTTTTTAGGGAGTGGGGTAGAAATATCGTGAGTTTCTCGTTAATTAATGATTATTAAGCTAAAATTGTATTCTCATGTTGTAGCCAGATAATAGGGCTACAAAATGAAAAAAAAAAGTAAATGAATTCGACCACTGAAAATGGTGTAATTTTTCAGCGTGCGGGGGTTACGTCGCGAAAACCCATGATTTGCTTTTTCCCGGGACCCCGACGCCGAATTAGTAGAACATTCTGCCCTTATTTATGCAGATATTAATGAAATCTTTGTATCATCTTAAAGCAGGGACTTTGTAAAATGTATTTAAACTAAATTTCGCCATTTTATATTGAGGATTTATGAGTACGATGCGATTTCCCTACCCTACCCTCGGCTGAAAATGAATTTACAGCTTTTCGATACCCATATTGCTCCTTAAAACGTGTCAGATTTTCTACATAAATAATTTCAAGTAATTTGAGGTATTGTTCTTAAGATTCTGGCGGAGTTTAGGGGGGAAGAAATGTTATTTGTGGGAATTATGGCCGAAATCGCTCCGAAAATTGCTTCTTTTTTTCGCCTTTTTAAGGGGTAGGGTAGAAATATCGTGAGTTTCTCGTTTATTAATGATTATTAAGCTAAAATTGTATTATCATGTTGTAGTCAGATAATAGGACTACAAAATGAAAAAAAAAAGTAAATGAATTCGACCACTGAAAATTGTGTAATTTTTCAGCGTGCGGGGGTTACGTCGCGAAAACCCGTGATTTTCGTATTACCGGGACCCCGACAATGAATTAGAAGAACATTCTGTCCTTATTAATGGAGATATTGATGAAATCTTGATAACGTCTTAAAGCAGGGACTTTGTAAAATGTATTTAAACTAAATTTCGCCATTTTACATTGAGGATTTATGAGTACGATGCGATTTCCCTACCCTACCCTCGGCTAAAAATGGATTTACAGCTTTTCGATACCCATATTGCTCCTTAAAACGTGTCAGTTTTTCTACAAAAAAGATTTCAAGTAATTTGAGGTATTGTTCTTAAGATTCTGGCGGAGTTTAGGGGGGAAGAAATGTTATTTGTGGGAATTATGGCCGAAATCGCTCCGAAAATTGCTTCTTTTTTTCGCCTTTTTAGGGGGTGGGGTAGAAATATCGTAAATTTCTCGTTTATTAATGATTATTAAGCTAAAATTGTATTATAATATTGTAGCCAGACAACAGGGCTACAAAATAAAAAAAAAAATTAAATGAATTGGACTACTGAAAACGGTGTAATTTTTCAGCGTGCGGGGGTTACGTCGCGAAAACCCGTGATTTTCGTATTACCGGGACCCCGACAACGAATTAGAAGAACATTCTGTCCTTATCAATGGAGATATTGATGAAATCTTGATATCGTCTTAAAGCAGGGACTTTGTTAAATGTATTTAAACTAAATTTCGCCATTTTACATTGAGGATTTATGAGTACGATGCGATTTCCCTACCCTACCCTCGGCTGAAAATGAATTTAGAGCTTTTCGATACCCATATTGCTCCTTAAAACGTGTCAGGTTTTCTATAAAAAAAATTTCAAGTAATTTGAGGTATTGTTCTTAAGATTCTGGCGGAGTTTAGGGGGCAAGAAATGTTATTTGTGGGAATTATGGCCGAAATCGCTCCGAAAATTGCTTCTTTTTTTCGCCTTTTTAGGGAGTGGGGTAGAAATATCGTGATTTTCTCGTTTATTAATGATTATTAAGCTAAAATTTTATTCTCATGTTGTAGCCAGATAATAGGGCTACAAAATGAAAAAAAAAGTAAATGAATTCGACCACTGAAAACGGTGTAATTTTTCAGCGTGCGGGGGATACGTCGCGAAAGCCCGTGATTTTCGTATTACCGGGACCCCGACAATGAATTAGAAGAACATTCCGTCCTTATTAATGGATTGATGAAATCTTGATATCGTCTTAAAGCAGGGACTTTGTAAAATGTATTTAAACTAAATTTCGCCATTTTACATTGAGGATTTATGAATACGATCCGATTTCCCTACCCTACCCTCGGCTAAAAATGAATTTACAGCTTTTCGATACCCATATTGCTCCTTAAAACGTGTCAGCTTTTCTGGAAAAACGATTTCAAGTAATTTGAGGTATTGTTCTTAAGATTCTGGCGGAGTTTAGGGGGGAAGAAATGTTATTTGTGGGAATTATGGCCGAAATCGCTCCGAAAATTGCTTCTTTTTTTCGCCTTTTTAGGGGGTGGGGTAGAAATATCGTAAATTTCTCAATTATTAATGATTATTAAGCTAAAATTGTATTATAATATTGTAGCCAGATAACAGGGCTACAAAATAAAAAAAAAATAAATGAATTAGACTACTGAAAACGGTGTAATTTTTCAGCGTGCGGGGGTTACGTCGCGAAAACCCGTGATTTTCGTATTACCGGGACCCCGACAACGAATTAGAAGAACATTCTGTCCTTATTAATGGAGATATTGATGAAATCTTGATAACGTCTTAAAGCAGGGACTTCGTAAAATGTATTTAAACTAAATTTCGCCATTTTACACTGAGGATTTATGAGTACGATGCGATTTCCCTACCCTACCCTCGGCTGAAAATGAATTTACAGCTTTTCGATACCCATATTGCTCCTTAAAACGTGTCAGTTTTTCTACAAAAAAGATTTCAAGTAATTTGAGGTATTGTTCTTAAGATTCTGGCGGAGTTAAGGGGGGAAGAAATGTTATTTGTGGGAATTATGGCCGAAATCGCTCCGAAAATTGCTTCTTTTTTCCGCCTTTTTACGGAGTGGGGTAGAAATATCGTGAGTTTCTCGTTTATTAATGATTATTAAGCTAAAATTGTATTATCATGTTGTAGTCAGATAACAGGGCTACAAAATGAAAAAAAAATTAAATGAATTGGACTACTGAAAACGGTGTAATTTTTCAGCGTGCGGGGGTTACGTCGCGAAAACCCGTGATTTTCGTATTACCGGGACCCCGACAATGAATTAGAAGAACATTCCGTCCTTATTAATCGAGATATTGATGAAATCTTGATATCGTCTTAAAGCAGGGACTTTGTAAAATGTATTTAAACTAAATTTCGCCATTTTACATTGAGGATTTATGAATACGATCCGATTTCCCTACCCTACCCTCGGCTAAAAATGAATTTACAGCTTTTCGATACCCATATTGCTCCTTAAAACATGTCAGCTTTTCTGGAAAAACGATTTCAAGTAATTTGAGGTATTGTTCTTAAGATTCTGGCGGAGCTTAGGGGGCAAGAAATGTTATTTGTGGGAATTATGGCCGAAATCGCTCCGAAAATTGCTTCTTTTTTTCGCCTTTTTAGGGGGTGGGGTAGAAATATCGTAAATTTCTCAATTATTAATGATTATTAAGCTAAAATTGTATTATAATGTTGTAGCCAGATGACAGGGCTACAAAATAAAAAAAAATTAAATGAATTGGACTACTGAAAACGGTGTAATTTTTCAGCGTGCGGGGGTTACGTCGCGAAAACCCGTGATTTTCGTATTACCGGGACCCCGACAACGAATTAGAAGAATATTCTGTCCTCATTAATGGAGATATTGATGAAATCTTGATATCGTCTTAAAGCAGGGACTTTGTAAAATGTATTTAAACTAAATTTCGCCATTTTACATTGAGGATTTATGAGTACGATGCGATTTCCCTACCCTACCCTCGGCTGAAAATGAATTTACAGCTTTTCGATACCCATATTGCTCCTTAAAACGTGTCAGTTTTTCTACAAAAAAGATTTCAAGTAATTTGAGGTATTGTTCTTAAGATTCTGGCGGAGTTTAGGGGGGAAGAAATGTTATTTGTGGGAATTATGGCCGAAATCGCTCCGAAAATTGCTTCTTTTTTCCGCCTTTTTAGGGAGTGGGGTAGAAATATCGTGAGTTTCTCGTTTATTAATGATTATTAAACTAAAATTGTATTATCATGTTGTAGCCAGATAACAGGGCTACAAAATGAAAAAAAAAGTAAATGAATTCGACTACTGAAAACGGTGTAATTTTTCAGCGTGCGGGGGATACGTCGCGAAAACCCGTGATTTTCGTATTACCGGGACCCCGACAATGAATTAGAAGAACATTCTGTCCTTATTTATGCAGATATGGATGAAATCCTTGTATCATCTTAAAGCAGAGACTTTGTAAAATGTATTTAAACTAAATTTCGCCATTTTACATTGAGGATTTATGAGTACGATCCGATTTCCCTACCCTACCCTCGGCTAAAAATGGATTTACAGCTTTTCGATACCCGTATTGCTCCTTAAAACGTGTCAGTTTTTCCGGAAAAACGATTTCAAGTAATTTGAGGTATTGTTCTTAAGATTCTGGCGGAGTTTAGGGGGCAAGAAATGTTATTTGTGGGAATTATAGCCGAAATCGCTCCGAAAATTGCTTCTTTTTTTCGCCTTTTTAGGGGGTGGGGTAGAAATATCGTAAATTTCTCAATTATCAATGATTATTAAGCTAAAATTGTATTATAATATTGTAGCCAGATAACAGGGCTACAAAATGAAAAAAAAAGTAAATGAATTGGACTACTGAAAACGGTGTAATTTTTCAGCGTGCGGGGGTTACGTCGCGAAAATCCGTGATTTTCGTATTACCGGGACCCCGACAACGAAGTAGAAGAACATTCTGTCCTTATTAATGGAGATATTGATGAAATCTTGATATTGTCTTAAAGCAGGGACTTCGTAAAATGTATTTAAACTAAATTTCGCCGTTGTACCTTGGTCATTTATGTGTACGATCCGATTTGCCTACCCTACCCTTGCCTGATAAAGGATTTTCAGCTTTTCGATACCCCGTATTGCTCCTTAAAATGTGTCAATTTTTCTAGAAAAATCGATTTCAATTAATTTGAGGTATTGTTCTTAAGATTCTGGCGGAGTTTAGGGGGCAAGAAATGTTATTTGTGGGAATTATGGCCGAAATTGCTCCGAAAATTGCTTCTTTTTTTCGCCTTTTTAGGGGGTAGGATAGAAATATAGTGAATTTCTCGTTTATCAATGATTATTAAGCTAAAATTGCATTATCATGTTGTAGCCAAATAGCAGGTCTACAAAACAAAACAAAAAAAAAATAGATGAATTCGACCACGGAAAGAAATGTTATTTGTGGGATTAATGGCCGAAAGCGCTCCGAAAATTGATTCTTTTTTCCGCCTTTTTAGGGAGAAGGGTAGAGATATGGTTAATTTGTCATTTATTAAAGGTTATTAAGCTAAATTGTTATAACCATTTTGAAGCCAGATAACAGAGCCTCAAAATGAAAAAATATAAATGAATTCAACCCTGAAAAGGTTTCTTAATTACGTCGAATTTTTCGACTTTTCAGAAATCGGCTCGTTTTCGGAAGGGTTTTTCGACTTTTTCCACACTGTTTTCAGTAGTGGCAAAAACCTTTTTACAGGGATTCAAAAAGGCTTCCTAGGCTACAATATAGTATTTCAAACTTTGCAATCAGATTAAAACCAAGCACAGGAAATAAGATCAAAGGGTTTTGAGAGGCAAGCGTAAAAATTGTGCGGAAAAATACAAAAATATGTCCTTGTCTGAGGATTTTTTAGGCTTGCCCTTGAATAACTCGCCATTGCTAACGCCTGCTTTTACTATACTGTTTTCAGTAGTGCTAAAACCTTTTTAACAGAGTTTCAAATAGGCTTTCTCAGCTACGCAATGATGCATAAATCTTTAAGATCGGCTTATATTTAAGAGCTGTAGGGCCCTGAAAAGGTTGCTTGATGAGGTCGAATTTTTCGACTTTCAGAAATTGGCTCGTATTCAGAATGGTTCTTCGTTTTTTTCCATATTGTTTTGAGTAGTGCTAGACAACTTTTTACGACGATTCAAAAAGACATACTCAGCTACAGAATGATGCATAGAACATTAAGATCGGCTTATATTTAAGAGCTGTAGGGACCTGAAAAGGTTTCTTGATGACGTCGAATTTTTCGACTTTTCAGAAAAAGGCCCATTTTCGGATTGGTTTTTCGACTTTTTCCACACTGTTTTCAGTAGTGGCAAAAAACTTTTTACAGAGATTCAAATGCACATTCTCTGCTACAAAATTATGCATAGAACTTTAAGATCGGCTTATATTTAAGAGCTGTAGGGCACTGAAAAGGTTTCTTGATGAGGTCGATTTTTTCGACTTTTAAGAAATCTGCCAATTTTCTGAATGGTTTTTCGACTTTTTCCACAATATTTTCGGTAGTGTAAAAAAACCTTTTATTGCGATTCAAAAAGACGTAGTAAGCTACAGAATGATGCATAGAACATTAAGATCGGCTTATATTTAAGAGCTGTAGGGCTCTGAAAAGGTTTTTTGATGAGGTCGAATTTTTCGACTTTTCAGAAATTGGCCCATTTTTGGATTGGTTTTTCGACTTTTTCCATACTGTTTTCGGTAGTGGCAAAAAACTTTTTACAGAGATTCAAATGCACATTCTTTGCTACAAAATTATGCATAGAACTTTAAGATCGACTTATATTTAAGAGCTGTAGGGACCTGAAAAAGTTTCTTGATGACGTCGAATTTTTCGACTTTTCAGAAAAAGGCCCATTTTCGTATTTGTTTTTCGACCTTTTTTACACTGTTTTCAGTAGTGCCAAAAACCTTTTCACAGGGATTCAAAAAGACATTCTCAGCTACAAAATGATGCATAGAACTTTAAGATCGGCTAATATTTAAGAGTTGTAGGGCCCTGAAAAGGTTTCTTCATGAGGTCGAATTTTTGGAGTTTTTAAAAATCGGCTCGTTTTCGGAAGGGTTTTTCGACTTTTTCTACACTGTTTTCAGTAGTGGCAAAAAACTTTTTACAGAGATTCAAATGCACATTCTCTGCTACAAAATCATGCATAGAACTTTAAGATCGGCTTATATTTAAGGGCTGTAGTAACCTGAAAAGGTTTCTTGATGACGTCGAATTTTTCGACTTTTCAGAAAAAGGCCCATTTTCGTATTTGTTTTTCGACTTTTTCTACACTGTTTGCTGTAGTGCCAAATACCTTTTCACAGGGATTCAAATAGACATTCTCAGCTACAAAATGATGCATAGAACTTTAAGATCAGCTTATATTTAAGAGTTGTAGGGCCCTGAAAAGGTTTCTTGATGAGGTCGAATTTTTGGAGTTTTTAAAAATTGGCTCGTTTTCGGAAGGGTTTTTCGACTTTTTCCACACTGTTTTCAATAGTGGCAAAAACCTTTTTACAGGGATTCAAAAAGGCTTCCTAGGCTACAATATAGTATTTCAAACTTTGCAGTCAGATTAAAACCAAGCACAGGAAATAAGATCAAAGGGTTTTGAGAGGCAAGCGTAAAAATTGTGCGGAAAAATACAAAAATATGTCCTTGTCTGAGGATTTTTTAGGCTTGCCCTTGAATAACTCGCCATTGCTAACGCCTGCTTTTACTATACTGTTTTCAGTAGTGCTAAAACCTTTTTAACAGAGTTTCAAATAGGCTTTCTCAGCTACGCAATGATGCATAAATCTTTAAGATCAGCTTATATTTAAGAGCTGTAGGGCCCTGAAAAGGTTGCTTGATGAGGTCGAATTTTTCGACTTTCAGAAATTGGCTCGTATTCAGAATGGTTCTTCGACTTTTTCCACACTGTTTTCAGTAGTGGCAAAAACCTTTTTACAGAGATTTAAATGCATATTCTATGCTACAAAATTATGCATAGAACTTTAAGATTGGCTTATATTTTAGAGCTGTAGGGCACTGAAAAGGTTTCTTGATGAGGTCGAATTTTTCGACTTTTGAGAAATCTGCCAATTTTCTGAATGGTTTTTCGACTTTTTCCATAATATTTTCAGTAGTGCAAAAATGCCTTTTATTGAGATTCAAAAAGACGTAGTAAGCTACAGAATGATGCATAGAACATTAAGATCGGCTTATATTTAAGAGCTGTAACGTTTTTGTTAATGTTAATGTTTCTTGATGAGGTCAAATTTTTCGTCTTTTCCGATATCGGCCCATTTTCGGATTGGATTTTCTACTTTTTCCACACTGGTTTTTGTAGTGGCAAAAAAACTTTTTTACAGAGATTCAAATACACATTCTCAGCTTCACAATGATGCATAGAACTTTAAGATCGGCTTATATTTAAGAACTGCAGGCACCTGAAAAGGTTTCATGAAGAGGTCGAATTTTTCGACTTTTCGAAAATTGGCCCATTTTCGGATTGGTTTTTCGACTTTTTCCACATTGTTTTCAGTAGTGCAAAAACATTTTCACAAGAAGTCAAATAAACAATCTCAGCTGCAAAATAATGCATAGAACTTAAAGATTGGCATATATTTAAGAGCTGCAGGGCCCTGAAAGGTTTCTTGAAGAGGTCGATTTTCTTTACGTTTCTGAAATCGGCCCATTTTCGGATTGGTTTTTCGACTTTTTCTACACTGTTTTCTGTAGTGGGAAACACCTTTTCACAGGGATTCAAATAGACATTCTCAGCTACAAAATGATGCATAGAACTCTAAGATCGGCTTATATTTAAGGGTTGTAGGGCCCTGAAAAGGTTTCTTGATGAGGTCGAATTTTTGGTGTTTTTAAAAATCGGCTCGTTTTCGGAAGGGTTTTTCGACTTTTTCCACACTGTTTTCAGTAGTGGCAAAAACCTTTTTACAAGGATTCAAAATGGCTTCCTAGGCTACAAAATAGTATTTCAAACTTTGCAATCAGATTAAAACCAAGCACAGGAAATAAGATCAAAGGGTTTTGAGAGGCAAGCGTAAAAATTGTGCGGAAAAATACAAAAATATGTCCTTGACTGAGGATTTTTTAGGCTTGCCCTTGAATAACTCGCCATTGCTAACGCCTGCTTTTACTATACTGCTTTCAGTAGTGCTAAAACCTTTTAAACAGAGTTTCAAATAGGCTTTCTCAGCTACGCAATGATGCATAAATCTTTAAGATCAGCTTATATTTAAGAGCTGTAGGGCCCTGAAAAGGTTGCTTGATGAGGTCGAATTTTTCGACTTTCAGAAATTGGCTCGTATTCAGAATGGTTCTTCGACTTTTTCCACACTGTTTTCAGTAGTACTAGACAACTTTTTACGATGATTCAAAAAGACATACTCAGCTACAGAATGATGCATAGAACTTTAAGATCCGCTTATATTTAAGAGCTGTAGGGCACTGAAAAGGTTTCTTGATGAGGTCGAATTTTTCGACTTTTGAGAAATCTGCCCATTTTCTGAATGGTTTTTCGACTTTTTCCACAATATTTTTAGAAGTGCAAAAAAGCCTTTTATTGAGATTCAAAAAGACGTAGTAAGCTACAGAATGATGCATAGAACATTAAGATCGGCTTATATTTAAGAGCTGTAACGTTTTTGTTAATGTTAATGTTTCTTGATGAGGTCGAATTTTTCGTCTTTTCCGATATCGGCCTATTTTCAGATTGGATTTTCTACTTTTTCCACACTGGTTTTAGTAGTGGCAAAAAAACTTTTTTACAGAGATTCAAATACACATTCTAAGCTTCACAATGATGCATAGAACTTTAAGATCGGCTTATATTTAAGAACTGCAGGCACCTGAAAAGGTTTCTTGAAGTGGTCGAATTTTTCGACTTTTCGAAAATTGGCCCATTTTCGGATTGGTTTTTCGACTTTTTCCACATTGTTTTCAGTAGTGGCAAAAACCTTTTCACAGGGAATCAAATAAACAATCTCAGCTGCAAAATAATGCATAGAACTTAAAGATTGGCATATATTTAAGAACTGCAGGGCCCTGAAAGGTTTCTTGAAGAGGTCGAATTTTTTTACGTTTCTGAAATCGGCCCATTTTCGGATTGGTTTTTCGACTTTTTCTACACTGTTTTCAGTAGTGGGAAACACTTTTTCACAGGGATTCAAATAGACATTCTCAGCTACAAAATGATGCATAGAACTCTAAGATCGGCTTATATTTAAGAGCCGTAGGGCCCTGAAAAGGTTTCTTGAAGAGGTCGATTTTATCGACTTTTGAGAAATCGGCCCATTTTCGAAATGGTCTTTCGACTTTTTCCATACTGTTTTCAGTGGTTTCCAAAAATCTTTTTACGGCGATTGAAATAGACATTCTCAGCTACAGAATGATGCATAGAACTTTAAGATCCGCTTTAATTTAAGAGCTGTAGGGCCCTGAAAGGTTTCTTGATGAGGTCGAATTTTTCGACTTTTGAGAAATCTACCAATTTTCTGAATGGTTTTTCGACTTTTTCCACAATATTTTCAGTAGTGCCAAAAAGCCTTTTATTGAGATTCAAAAAGACGTAGTAAGCTACAGAATGATGCATAGAACATTAAGATCGGCTTATATTTAAGAGCTGTAATGTTTTTGTTAATGTTAATCTTTTTAAATGAGGTCGAATTTTTCGTCTTTTCCGATATCGGCCCATTTTCGGATTGGATTTTCTACTTTTTCCACACTGGTTTTAGTAGTGGCAAGGCAAAAAAACTTTTTGACCCCCCGGTCTCACAGACCCCGATTTCCAAAATAATCGTAGTGCTTCGGGAGAGCGCATTTTCTCCGATTTTACCACGAATTCAAGCCGTTTTTTTCCGATCATACTTGGACGAGGGGTATTGTTAGACATACATCGGTGTGTTCCCGATGGGCTGCGAAAAACTACGATGCGATACGATTTACCACGCTTTTGTCCCGATTTTGTTCCGAAGTACCCCGAGTTTAGGAGCCGAGTTACTACGAAACAGTACGATCTAGACCAATTGTCCCGATTTCTTACTACGATGGACTACGATGCACAAAGATTTACTGCGACATACGCCGACATATCCGGTCGACTACGAGTTTCAAATCTTTTTTCAGGATTATGCCCCGATTTCGTAGACTGGTTATATAAATTCCGTGATTAACAACAAAAAAATCAATTATCATATGGACATAAGACGTCATCCTCAAACTCATTTTGCAGGACAACTGGCTGATCCGGCATAAAATCAGGGTCAGGTTAGTTCTCTGTGCTAAATGGTGGAGCTTAGGCGCTCGATGGAGGAGACATATCTGTTGTAGATGACTGCTTTTTCTTCAAAAGCCCCCTTTTTGGTTTCATTGTATCGAAGTATAGGGAAGCGTCTCATTTAAAGGTTTGGAAAAAATCTGCAAATTAATTGTTTTCAAAGTTGATTTGCCTTTTTATACCAATTGGATTTCGGGGTACTTCGTAGTACTACGGGATGATATCTTAGCAGTTCGTAGTTATTCGGTGTAGGTCGGTGTAGCTCGTGATGCTAGTCGCATATCTCGTCGTAGTTCATCGGCGAGAATCGGTAGTTACTCGTAGTACATCGGCGTTATTCGGGGTTCATCGCCGAGGTAGGTACGCCGAAATAGGACCGACTAACGCCGATTTGCTTACTATGAACAACGACGACTGAGTACGAGGTACACCGAGGTGCGCCGATTTCGGCACGATTTTCCAAATCGGGAGAAAAATTTGCGCATGTTGAAATTTTTGTCCCGATTTATTTTTGATCCCGAATTGATGCCGATTTGAGTCAGGAGGCACTACGACTCTCCCGAAGCTAGCCGATTTCGCGCCGATTTTGAAATTTTCGAAATCGGGATTAAATCGGGGTCTGTGAGACCGGGGGGTTACAGAGATTCAAATACACATCTCAGCTTCACAATGATGCATAGAACTTTAAGATCGGCTTATATTTAAGAACTGCGGGGCCCTGAAAAGGTTTCTTGAAGAGGTCGAATTTTTCGACTTTTCGAAAATTGGCCCATTTTCGGATTGGTTTTTCGACTTTTTCCACATTGTTTTCAGTAGTGGCAAAAACCTTTTCACAGGGAATCAAATAAACAATCTCAGCTGCAAAATAATGCATAGAACTTAAAGATTGGCATATATTTAAGAACTGCAGGGCCCTGAAAGGTTTCTTGAAGAGGTCGAATTTCTTTACGTTTCTGAAATCGGCCCATTTTCGGATTGGTTTTTCGACTTTTTCTACACTGTTTTCAGTAGTGGGAAACACCTTTTCACAGGGATTCAAATAGACATTCTCAGCTACAAAATGATGCATAGAACTCTAAGATCGGCTTATATTTAAGAGCTGTAGGGCCCTGAAAAGGTTTCTTGAAGAGGTCGATTTTATCGACTTTTGAGAAATCGGCCCATTTTCGAAATGGTCTTTCGACTTTTTCCATACTGTTTTCAGTGGTTTCCAAAAATCTTTTTACGGCGATTGAAATAGACATTCTCAGCTACAGAATGATGCATAGAACTTTAAGATCCGCTTTAATTTAAGAGCTGTAGGGCCCTGAAAGGTTTCTTGATAAGGTCGAATTTTTCGTCTTTTCAGAAATCGGCTCCTTCTCGGAATGGTTTTTCGACTTTTTCCACACTGTTTTTAGTACTGCTAAAAAACTTTTAATAGAGTTTCAAAGAGACTTCCTGGACTACAACCTAGTATTTAAAACATTGCGATCGATCTAAAACTTAGCACAGGAAATAAGGTCAAAGGGTTTCGAGAGGCAAACGTAAAAATTGTGCGGAAAAATACAAAAATATGTCCTTTTCTGAGGATTTTTTTAGGCTTGCCCTTGAATAACTCGCCATTGTTAACGTCTGCTTTTCAGGAGTGCTAAACCTTTTTAACAGAGTTTCAAATAGGCTTTCGTAGCTACACAATGATGCATAAAACTTTACGATCAGCTTATATTTAAGTGCAGTAGAAAAATAGAAAATTCGACCTCACATAGAAACCTTTCGCAAGCTCCGCAGTTCTTAAATTTAGGCCGATCAAAAAGTTTTATACATCACTGTGTTGCTGCAAAAGTCTCTTTGAAACTCTTTTAAAAATTTTTAAGCTCTAATGAAAGCAGTATGGACAAAGTAGCAAAGTAATGCAGTGTGAAAATATTGATGGTCAGGCCAAACAAAACCAGCGGAAATGTACTACATTTGGTACAATTCCGCTAGGAAGGAAGGAAGTGAGGAAGAAAAGAAAAAAGGAGGGAATGAAGTGAGGAAGGAAAGAAAACAAAAAGACGGAAGGAAGGAAAGAAGAAATCGTTACTAACATGTATTAAAGAAAGCTACAGGAATGTTCTTGTTGGGATCTGTGTCTGACAGGCAGGCATCGCCTACCTTGACAGACACGACTCTGGACGGTTAGCATTGCAATGTCATAGCCGATTTATATTAATAGGAAAGGAAGGTAGTTATATAGGAAGGAAGAAAGAAGATGTAAAGAAGGAAAGATATAAAGAAAATAACAGAAAAAAAAGAAAGAAAGAAAACGTAAACTATTTAAGAAAGCTACACGAAACTCCTTGTTGGGATCTGTGTCTGACAGGCAGGCATCGCCTACCCTGACAGACACGACTCTGGACGGTTAGCATTACAATGTCAAGGTTATTGGTATCATGGAAGGAAAGAAGGAAGGAAGGAAGAAAGAAGAGAAAGAGATAGCATAATACAGTCAACAAGATGAAAGATTTATCTGTTATAATCGTTCTTTTTAGACCTCGACCTGATAAAGAAACCTTTTGCAGGCCAAGCACGTCTTAGATTTAGGCCGATCGAAAAGTTTCATACATTACTGTGTAGCTGCGAAAGGCTACTTCAATCAACGTTAAAAAAAATTAACATTAGTGAAAACAGTATAAAAAAAGTCGAAAAAACTATTCCGAAAATGTGCCGACATCTGAAAATTGAAAAAGAAAAATAGAAAATTCTACCTCATATAGAAACCTTTCGCAAGCTCTGTAGTTCTTAAATTCAGGCCGATCAAAAAGTTTTATACATCGCTGTGTAGCTGCGAAAGGCTCTTTGAAACTGTGTTAAAAGTTCTTTAGCTCTAATGAAAGCAGTATGGACAAAGTAGCAAAGTTATGCAGTGTGAAAATATTGATGGTCAGGCTAAACAAAACCAGCGGAAATGTACTACATTTGGTACAATTCCGCTAGGGAGAAAGGAAGTGGGGAAGAAAAGAAAAAAGGAGGGAATGAAGTGAGGAAGGAAAGAAAACAAAAAGACGGAAGGAAGGAAAGAAGAAATCGTTACTAACATGTATTAAAGAAAGCTACAGGAATGTTCTTGTTGGGATCTGTGTCTGACAGGCAGGCATCGCCTACCCTGACAGACACGACTCTGGACGGTTAGCATTACAATGTCATGGCTAAATGGTATCAAGAAAGGAAAAAAAGGAAAGAGCCAGCATAATATAGACAACAAGACGAAAAGTTTATCTGTTATATTCGGTCCTATTTGGATCTGTGTCTGACAGACACGCCTCTGAACGAAAGAAAGAAAGAATTAAAGAAAACGTTTACTATCTAAGAAAACTACAGGAAACGTCTTGTTGGGATCTGTCTGACAGGCAGGCATCGCCTACCCTGACAGACATGACTCTGGACGGTTAGCATCACAATGTAATTGCCGAATGGTAACAAGGAAGGAAGGAAGGAAGGAAGGAAGGAAGGAAGGAAGGAAAGGGATATCTGTTGTAATCGTTCTTTTTGGGGATCTGTATCTGACAGGCAGTCATCGCCTACCCTGACAGACAGGACTCTGGTCGGTAAGCATCACAATGTCATTGCCAAATGGCAACAAGGAAGGAAGGAGAGAAATAAAGAAAGCTTCAGTATAAAGTAAGACAAAAGAGATATCTGTTATAATCATTCTTCTTGGGATCTGTGTCTGACAGGCAGGCATCGCCTACCCTGACAGACACGACTCTGGACGGTTAGCATTATAAAGTCATTGCCGAATTATTTTAATATGAAAGGAAGTAAGTTAGATAGCAAGAAAGAAAGAAAGAAATAAAGAAAGAAAGAAAGAAAACGTTATTCATTTAAGAAAGCTACACGAAACTTCTTGTTGGGAACTGTAAAGATCAAGATCAGGCTGCAAAGAAAGTGCAGTCTGATATTTGATCTCATTAGGCCGATCGAAAAAAATTATATACCATTGTGTAGCTGAGAAAGCCAATGTGAAACACTGTTAAAAGTTTTTAGCACTAATCAAAACATTAAGGAAAAAGCAAAATAAGAGTTTTCTGAAAATGTGCCGATTTCTGAAAATTCAAAAGTTCGACATGATGAAAAAACCATTTGCAGGCCAAGCACTTCTTAGATTTAGGCCGATCCAAAAGTTTCATTCATTACTGTGTAGCTGCGAAAGGCTATTTTAAACAACGTTAAAAGGTTTTTAGCAATAATAAACACAGTATGGAAAAGTCGAAAACACTATTCTGAAAATATGCCGAATTCTGAAAATTAAAAAAATTCGACCTGGTGAAGAAACCTTTTGCAAGCTCTGTAGTTCTAAATTTACAGCCGATCGAAAAGTTTTATACATCACTGTGTAGCTGCGAAAGGCTATTTTAAACCGTGAAAACTTTTTTAGCACTAATGAAAACAGTAATGAACATTTTGAAAAAGCCTGAACGGTAGGCATAACAAAGGCCATGGCAGATTTACAAGAAAGAAAGAAAGAAAGAACTCGTTCTTTACTGTACACACAAGAAGGTTTGTGGACAGTGTGGATCAGGATCAGACCTCGAAGAAAGTGCAGTCTGATATTTGATCTGTACTATCTGTTGATATATTCTAGATTATGACCGAGCTGTTTCTTGATCTTACAAAGGAGGCGTATTTTTAGCCTTTGAAAAAATGCAATTTATAATTTTAGAAGTGGAAGAGTTAAGGGAGGGAGAAAAGGGAACATTGTGTTTGCTGGCATCATGCTGCGATCAGTTATCGATTATTGATTGTCTCTCTACATGGGGTATCGGTAGAGCACAGGCCATATAGACTCTTGGATTTACAATGGAATTTCAAAGGAAGGAAGGAAGGAAGGAAGGAAGAACGGACAATTTTTATGTAAGAAAAATAATGAAAATGTGGTCTGTTCATCGCCTAACCTAACAGACTCTTGGAACGTAAGAAGTTTGACACCATAGATACACTATAATAGATAGACACCATAGAAACAAAGAAAGAGAAAAAGAAAAATGAAATAAAAAAAGAAAGAAAGAAGCAAGAATGAAAGAAGGCAAGAAAGAAATAAAGAATCAATTCCTTTTTTACTGTAGACAAAAGAAGCTTTTGTGGACAATGTAGCAAAAGATCAGACTGCAGAAAGATAGAAAAAGAGAAAAGAAAGAGAGAGAGAGAGGGAGAGAGAGAGAGAGAGAGAAGGAAAGGAAGAAAAATAAGAAAGAAAGAATGCATGAAAAAAGAATTAACACTTTCCTTATTGTAGACACAAGAAGCTTTTGTGGACAATGTAGATCAAGATTAGACCGCAAAGAAGGTGCAGTCTGATAGCTGACCGAACTGTTTCTTGATCTTACAAAGGAGGCGTATTTTTTGCCTTTGAAAAACTGCAATTTATTATTTCATACGTGAAAGAGTTATGGTAGGAAGAAAAAGGGAACATTGTATTTGCTGGCATCACGCTGCGATCAATTATCGATTATTGATTGTCTCTCTACATGGGGTATCGGTAGAGCACAGGCCATATTGACTGTTGGACTTACAGTGGAATTTCAAAGAAAAATGAAGCATGGTAGGAAAGAATGAATGAAGGAAGGAAAGAAGGATGGGAGGAAAGAAGGAAGGAAGGATGGGAGGAAGGAAGGAACGAACTTTAAAATACAGGTATGAGCATATGTTCTGTTCCAACAGAATGTGTGTCTGACAGGCAGGCATCGCCTACCCTGAGAGACAGGATTCTGGTCGGTAAGTATCAAAAAAGTCACGGCCGATTTACACTTGAGAAAGAAAGAAAGAAACAAAGAAAGAACACCTTTTTTGCAATATAGATAATACGACGACAGTAATTTAATCGTTTTTATTGCGATCTTTGTCTGACAGGCAGGCATCGCATACCCTGACAGACAGGAATCTGGACGATTAGCTTCATAAAGGCAATCGCCGACTTTTGCTAAGGAAGGAAAGACGGAAGGAAGGGACGAAAGAAAGAAAGAATGAAAGAAAGATTACATTTTAAGTATATTAACTTTTGCTAAGAACGATAGAAGGGAAGGGATGGGGGGAATGAGAAAAGATGGAACGAAGGAAGGGATGGGGGGAGGAAGGAAGTTAGGAAAAAAGAAAGAACGTCCTTAAGGAAAGAAGAAAAAAAAGGAAGAAAGAAGAAAGGGAAAATGGGAAGGAAGGAAGGAATTACCAATGAATATAGGTGACATGTCGAGAATGTAGTCTGTATCACCAGGATCTGTATCTGACAGGCAGGCATCGCCTACCCTGACAGACACGACTCCGGACGGTTAGCATTACAATGTCATGGCCGAATGGTATCAAGGAAGGAAGGAAGAAAAGAAAACGTCAGCATATATAGTCAACAAGACGAAAGAGATATCTGTTATAATCGTTCTTTTTTAGGAGTATTTAGAGTTAGTAAAGTTATAAGTAGATGAATTTTTTCGCCGTTTCAGTTTTTCAAAATGAATATCTATTAACAATCATTTTTTTTTCTGTTAATTGTGTTTATGTTTCAGAATGGACATTGACCTGCTAAAGTTTCATTTCAATGTATATACAGTTTACTGGGTAACATTTTGCACATCTTATATAAAAAATCATAAAGAAAATGCTATGAAATGCTATGAAAAAAAGTCAAATAAAAAAAAGTCAACTTTTTAGCCTAAATAACATAATGCCATAAAACAGACTTATTTCAAAGAAAAAAAAAAACACATTTATATTGTTAAAATAAGACTAAATTTTTCAAAATAATAACGAAATTGCTATAAATTTAAAGATTAAAGCAAACAGAAATATTTCCGATTAAAATAAAAACCATTTTTAAGCTTTTTAAAAATTCAGGGGGAAATGTCCAGGTGAACAAATTTTGCAGGGGGAAATGTCCGCAGGGGCAATTGTCCGCAGGGGCAATTGTCCCAGGGGCAATTGTCCGCAGGGGCAATTGTCCGTACCCCGTGTCTGACAGGCAGGCATCGCCTACCCTGACAGACACGACTCTGGACGGTTAGCATCATAAAGTCATTGGCGATTTGTAACAAGGAAGGAAGGAATGAAGGAAGGAATGAAGGAAGGAAGGATGGAAGGACCATTGAATATAGGTGACATGTCGAAAATATAATCTGTTTTACTAAGATCTATGTCAGACAGGCAGACATCGCATACCCTGACAGACAGGATTCTGAAGGTACGGATTACAAAAGTCGCGGCAGAAAGCAAGAATGAAAGAAGGCAAGAAAGACAGAAGGCACGAAAGAAAGAATCAATTCCTTCTTTACTGTAGAGACGAGATGCTTTTGTGGACAATATAGATCAAGATGAGACCGCAGAAAGACAGGATGAGAGAAAGAAAGAATAAAAGAATAAAAGAAAGAAAGAAAGAAAGAAAAAGAAAGAAAGAAAGAGAGAAAGAAAGAAAGAAAGCAAGAAAGAAAGAAAGAAAGAAAGAAAAGAAAAGAAAGAAAGAGAGGGCGAGAGAGAAGGATAGGAAGAAAAATAAAGAATGAATGAAAAAAGAATGAACTCTTTCCTTAATGTAGACACAAGAAGCATTTTCTCCTTTTCCCATAATGTTTTCAACCCTACTGGAAACAAGCTTCAATTTTTGAGTTACTTTTATTTTGTCGTCTGCAAGTGTTTTCAATTTGGGCCAGTCTAACATTTTGTCGTTTGGTAAAGAGTTAAGGGAGGGAGAAAAAGGGAACATTGTGTTTGCTGGCATCACGCTGCGATCAATTATCGATTATTGATTGTCTCTCTACATGGGGTATCGATAGAGCACAGGCCATATTGACTCTTGGACTTTACAATCGAAACTCAGAGGAGGAAAGAACGAAAAGAAAATCTTGGAGAGAGATGAGGGAGAGAGAACCGGAGAGAGACAATGAGAGACACAGAATGGTTACATTGTAGTAGTTTTCATACTTTAGTATTTTGATGTCTCAACATGCATAACGTAAAAGACATATGAAAATATTGGTTTTTTTTTTTCAGATTTAACCCATTACCACACAATCCCTACTTTTGACGCCCCTGAGAAAGAAGCCTTTTGAAAACACTGTAGGAAAAGGAGAAAATGCTGGTAACCAACGTTTTCTCCTTTTCCCACAGTGTTTTCTACCCTTCCCAGAACGGATTTCAATTTTTCAGTCACCTTTGTTTTGTCGTCTGCGGATGCTTTTAATTTGGACCTGTCTAATATTTTGTCGTGTGGTAAAGAGTTAAAAGGTCATTTTGAACATTTCAAGCATTTGCAGCATAAGTAGTGTTTTTTTTTTTAAATTTGTCGAAACTGCTTTTTCCTAATATAAATCTTTCGTGGATGCAAGATAGTTTCCTTCCAAAATCTTAAATTTTGGAAAAAGTAAAATTAGATAAGCTTAATTGTGTCACATGGCAGTAATACAAAGTTTAATGATTTTTTTTAAAAATAATTCACAATTCTGAACGGTTGGAAGCGAGATATTCCTTGATCGGAGATGTCAATCATCTTATCCATTATGATTATGATTGCAAGGTTATAACAACCTGAATTTTTTAACTCCGCCCCTTTTTTGTCATTGGTCAAAAGGATTTTGGCTCCGCCAATAAGCGAGTGTAACAGACTGTTCATAAAACTGTGCAATAGAATTTACATAAATCGTTCACCTAGTTAGAAAGATAATGTAATATATTTAAATTTCTTTCTCGTGTTTTTTCTATAAATCTTCTACTAAGTTGTTACCAAGTTTCAACGATGCCGGAAAAAAATAGTCTTATATTCATTGACTATATGTATTTGTCTATCAAAATATATTATAGCGATTTCGACTGTTGTATTGTATCGGATTTTAACTTCAGATCATCATGTCGGTCAGTGCACCTAGGCATGTGTTTCCTGGTTTTCTGACGTCACTCTTGACACATTTTTCTTTCCAAACTACTGACTACTTTTCCCACACGAAACAAAGGTAAGAGGCGAACAAAGCCCGGAAAGAAAGTTCGCCTTAAACATTTATAGAAATTGCAATCACCAGGTCACGAGTTAGATGCGCTAGCCATTGAGCTATCCGGTCAGGCATCAAAATACAATGGATCCTATTCGTCGGGTTAGAAAAGGTGATTTGAGCTCTCAATATTTTAATTGCTGCTCAAGCTGCATGTAATTCATTAAAAGAAGGAAGAGATTTAAAAATGTGTTTATTATCTCCTTCACAAGACTATTTCAGACTTGGCCAAGTTGAAAGCATTTGCAGATGTACAGACTAAATGTGGTTTATATAATATGATTTGTCTCTTTATGAGTAGAAAACATTGTGGGAAATAAAGAAAATGCTGTTTACTTAATATTTTCCTCGTGAATGTTTAAACTCGGAACTGTGTGGTAAAGTGTTGAGTTCTTTGGGGAAAAAAAAAGTAAACAAAAGTCACAAAAAACAGAAGACAGACCGACGGACAGACAGCCGGACGAACAGTCTGTATGGCTCATATATGGACGAACGAAGGGTTAGAAATTGTGTCATGACAAAATAACTATCAAGCGTTAGTTAGCAGACGCTAAAATGTCATCTCTGATAAGCGTAACACTATAGGTAGGCATCGCCCCGTTATGGGGGCATCGCCTACCTGAATGGTGGGGGCATCCCCTACTTATGGGGGCATCGCCTACCTCCACGAAGCCTGTTTGTCTGTCTATCTGTGTCTTTGTCTCTCTCTGTGTATGTCTGTCTCATTCTCTCTCCCCTGTTTGACTGTCTGACTCTCTCTCTCTCTCTCTCTCTCTCTCTCTCTCTCCCTCGCTCTCTCTCTCTCTCTCTCTCTCTTTCTTTCTCTGTCTGTCTCTCTCTCTATCTCCCTTTCTATCTCTCTATCTATCTCTATGTCTGTCTGTCTGACTGTCTGTCTGTCAGGATCTTCGTCTCTCTCTGTCTTTCACTCTCCAATGAATTACCTGCGTTTCAAGACGATAAACACAACAATGACAGCGACTACAAGGATTAGAATTCCTCCAATAATCCAACCAATCATTGATGTGGGAGGCTTGTTCTGTGTGTGATCAGACTGGCCCAAACCTGGATAAAAAAGGAAAAGATCCCCATTGAGATAAAAAACAACACCACTAATATGAGTAAAAACAACAACACTAATATAAGTAGATCTAGTTTGTGTTAACCCCTAACCCATTACCAAATGACAAAATGTTAGACTGGTCCAAGTTGATAGCACTTGCAGACGACAAAATAAATATAAGTGAAAAATTGAAATTTGTTTCCAGCTGGGCAGAAAACATTGTGGGAAAAGGAGAAAATGCTGGTTACCAGCATTTTCTCTTTTTCCCACAATGTTTTCAAAACTCTTCTATCCCCAAGGTCGTAAAAACCAGGGATTGTTTGGTAAAGGATCAAACTGCTAAGCACAATGAACTCACTGACCTTTTTGCGGACTATGTAGAACGTGCAGTCTGATCTTTGATTTACACCGTCCGGTGTGGAGATACTCCCCAAAATATAACTTTTAAAATAGCAATATTTGGATTTTTACCATCGAATTAGAAATTTTATTTTAGTCATCTTCCAGGGTAAGGGTTAACCGCTTAACTCTTTACCACACAATGCCGCCTTTTAACACCCTTGAGAATGAAACCATAAGAAAACATTGTGAGAAAAGGAGAAAATGCTGGTAACCAGCATTTTCTCCTTTTCCCACAATGATTTCTTCCCTATCAAAGACAACTTTAACAACTTTGGCCACATTTAGTTTGTTCTCTGCATATCCTTTGGGTTTGGACATGTCTACATTTTTGTTGTGGGGTAAAGGGTTAACAGACAAGATTTTTTACCTGTTCTTCTGAAAGGAATCTGAAGACAAAGTGTTAGATGTCTCCACTTTTAATTTGTGTCGTCTCTTTTAAGTAATTCAGTTTAATGTTGGATAGGTACATGTTAATATCACAACCAAACCTGTATGAGGTACAGCAATTAGTAAATAGTGATATAACAACACATTAGACTTCAATTGTTTATTTATTTGAATGGTGGTTTACGGCCGTTTCAAAAGTATTTCAATAATTTATGTCATGCTTTCCGGTAGGATATCAAACAATAACAGTGAAAATATTTTTTTGATATTACACGGGTAGGACCAGTGAAAAACCGATTTTCATGTTCTTGTTGCCTAGGTAAATTGCGCGTGCCTCACTACCAGATGGAAATATGGCGTCATTTACCTTACACTTCTAGTGTTTGACGTAATATTGTAATGCGTTGCTATGCGGGAGGGGTACGCCACGGGGAATAACGGAAAAGAAGTGCACTGAATTTTGGTAAAGCTCCTCCCAGAAAGGGTTAAAAGCATGAAATGAATAGAATATTTGTTGTTATTTTTTTCGGCGAAAGATCGAAATTTTTTTTTATCTCGTGAACACCATCGGTAATATTTTCACTCGTGGCGCCATTTGTTTTTTTTTTTTTCGGTGAAAGATCTAAACTTATTTCATCTCATGTGGCTGCGCCACTCGTGCTGCGCCACTCGTGAAAATATAACCGATGGTGTTCACGAGATGAAATAAATTTCCATCTTTCATCGAAAAAAAAAACAACGAAAGTTAATATCCTCTATATCTGTAGGATAGCTGAAAAAAAATCTTTGCTTTCACCATTACTATGCTCGGGCTGTGTGGTGCCTTACCTAATGTCACTTACAAAGCAAAAAAAAAAAAGCCGGTGGTCAGGATCAAACCAGGAGTTGCGGATTAAAAATCCAACCCTTTCACCCTTTACAAAACGGGAAAATTCTAAATATTCTCAAAATTTAAAACAGTTACAGCGCGCTGTGCTATATAAAATGTGGTGACAACAGTTACTACACGACTTGTCTCTAAAAGCGTAGAAAATCTTGTGGGAAAAGGAGAAAATACTGGTTACCAGCATTTTCACCTTTTCCGCAACGGTTTCAAAAGCTCTTCTTATCAGTGACATTGGAAATCCGGATCGGAAGATTAACCTTTTATTTCTACTGTGCTGTTTACCTATAGTGAGATTCTATACCACAGTGAGATTCTGTACTACAGTGATATTCTGTACAGTAGAATTCTATACTACAGTGAGATTTTAAACTACAGTGAGATTCTGTACAGTGAAATTCTATACAGTGAGATTCTATACTATTGTGAGATTCTAAACTACAGTGAGATTCTATACTACAGTGTGATTCTATACTACAGTGTGATTCTATAACACAGTGACATTCTATACTACAGTGAGATTCTATACTACAGTGTGATTCTATACCACAGTGACATTCTATACTACAGTGAGATTCTATACAGTGAGATTCTATACCGCAGTAAGATTCTATACTACAGTGAGATTCTATACTACAGTGATAGTCTATACTACAGTGAGATTCTATACCACTCCACAGTAATATTCTATATCACAGTGAGTTTCTACACTACAGTGAGATTCTATACTACAGTGAGATTCTATACAGTGAGATTCTATACTACAGTGAGATTCTATACTTACGCATCATGCAGTTGGACCCTTGATAACCTATATCACAGGCGGCACAGCTTCCGTTACTTTTGTCACAAGCCGTGTTGTTCAAGCAGTGTCCACATTCATGTGCACAGTCTTTGCCGTACTTTCCATCTTCGCATTCTGTGTGTAAATAATTGATATCAAAATCAACCGGAAGTAAATTAAAGCGAGGACAATGACATAAGACAGTATGACCCTTGACTCCGCATACAAAAAATCTTTGCCTCATACCTGTTTTGATCGGTATAAGCCCAGTGAATTAACAATCGGTTTCTTTACAGTTATATGGAAATATGTTCTTTCTCTAGTTGCAAGTTATTGCTAAGAAAGATTTATTTCAATCGCGAAGGCCCTCGAAATATGCAAAGACCATCAAAATGGTCAACGCCATCGTGCTTTGCACTCGGGCGTGTTTTAACAGATTTGGGCGTACACGAATGTTAACACCCTAAAAATAGTGATTTAACCCTAAAAATTATAAATTAGCATAACTTAAATCCTCAATCTGACAGTCCAGGGTTTTCTTGGTTTAGTGTTGGAATCAACATGACCACGTTCATTTATACATTTGGGGAGTAACGAATTTAACTCTCTACTAAACGCCAATTTGAGGTATTTACAGACGAAATCATAAATATGGTTTATCTGTTTTTTTGAAGGTGGCCCTTCAGATTTTTGGACTAAAATTTTACAAAAATACAAAAACAATCATCTTTATACTCCCAAAGCCTTAAAATTTTCATTCATTAAACCCAAATAGTCGAAAACTATCCGACAACTAGATAAATTAGAAATTTACTACAGCCTAGGTCGACACTGAAGGGAAACACAATCTATTTTCACATGAGCAACTTGCTCATTTAGATACTGGAAATAAACAGACGAAGCTTCAAACAGCTTCCGAAGTTCTAAACATTATGGAAAATAATTACATGTTTTTTATGTTATGGAATTTAATAGTCATTAGTCACGTGCAATTCACTTAACATTCCCATTTGCTTTTTTGATTTTGGCGGGAAATCTAAAAATAGCTTAAGAGGCTACGTAGCCTTTTAAGGGAATACCACAAAAAAAATTTTTTTTGTAAGTTTATGATTCTTAATTACTGATGATTTGTAATTTTTTTCATATAAATTTCATTGACATATATATTTTTTAATTTGGTGTGATGTGAAAATTCTAAATACCCACCTTTTAACGTATGGTTACCAGTATTTTCTTCTTTTCTCACAGTGTTCTAATAGCAGTTTTCTTCTTCAGGGTCATTTAAACTAAGGGTTATGCTTTTAACCCTTTACCAAAGAATCCATAGTTTTTACAACCCAGAGGGAGAAGCCTTCTGAAAACTTTATGGGAAAAGGAGAAAATGCTGGTAACCAGCATTTTCTCCTTTTCCCACAATGCTTTCTACCCTTCTCAAGTTTTTTTGTCATGTTTATTTTGTTGTCTGCAAATGCTTTCAATTTGGACCAGTCTAAAATTTTTTGTCGTTTTGTAAAGAGTTAAGGGTTGAAAGAAGAGACTCTAGTTATTACCTTCTTGACATTTGGGTAACTGAAATCCTTCAATACACCCGGTGGAACATTCACCAGTTTTCTTGTTACAAGCAGAATTGGAATCACAATTACCACATTTTCTTATACATCCGTTTCCATAGTAACCGTCATCGCATGCTGAAAGAACAAAAAGTGATGGTAAGCTTACATATCACACAACCATTTGTCAGGCATTATTATTTTTAACTTGTGTTGTGTTTAAACGCCGTTTTCAACTTTATATCGTTTAAACCTTTCCCAATCAATCCCTACTTTTTACGGGTCTGGAATAGTAGCCTTTTGAAAACATTGTGGGAAAAAGGAGAAAATGCTGGTAACCAGCATTTTCTCCTTTTCCCACAATGTTTTCTACCCTATCATAGACAGAAATCATCTTTTCAGCAAGAGCTGAATTGGCCTCGACAAATGCTTTGAATTTGGTCTGATCCAAAAGTTTGTCGTTTGCGAAAGGATAAAATCATAGTGACCTGTGCTGTTATTATTACTGCGCTCAATATTCTCCCCTATCAACTGACTGCTTTCTCATTACCAGTACTTCGCACAGTAGTCTTGCCAAGCCACTGGCTGCTTTCCCACATAAAACTCGTCGAAACGATGATCAACCAAGAAAGCGGAAGGAATCCTGTAGCAATGACTAGATTTACATGTATACCATTATGACCAACTTAGAGATTCCAACTAGCGACTGCCTGCGCTACCGAATGCTTGTTACAACATGC
This sequence comes from Tridacna crocea, assembly GCA_943736015.1. Taxonomy (NCBI): domain Eukaryota; kingdom Metazoa; phylum Mollusca; class Bivalvia; order Cardiida; family Cardiidae; genus Tridacna; species Tridacna crocea. The sequence continues at coordinate 49,326,700 of OX031063.1, forward strand.
GTTAATTAACCCTTTAGTCCATTGATACTCATTTCTACGCATTGCTCGTAGGAGCCTTTGGAAAACATTGTGGCAAAAGGTGAAATTGCTCGTGACGAGCGATTTCATCTTTTGTCACAATGTTTTCTAAGCTACCAAAAGGTGTCATATACACATAAGAAACTGCTTCATCCTCGCTTTTATTTAGGGTCAATTAGAGACACCATAGAAATGCCTTATAGGGTAAAAGGTTAAGAAATAATTTTCCATCGCCCTCGTGGATTATTTGTTGTGCCTCATAACTCACAAGAGTGGTTTATCGAACGATAAACCACAATAGACAGAAGATTATTTCGATTCTAACATGATCAACTCTTACTGAAAGGCAAACAAGTTGATACTTCGAGTAACAACAGGGATGTGGATTGCATTCCATCAAATAACTTACTTACTGTAGACAGAGTGACGTCATTCTATATATAGAATAACGTAGATTCTAACATGGCACGTGAATTCGGCTCTATAAACACAGTGCAACGAAAGCATGGTAAAATCTATTTTATTCGATGCCGAATTACGTCATTCTATATAGAGTGACGTCATTCTGTATAAAGTAAGTAAGTAGGTTATTCTATGCAATATAATTTATTTCATGCTTTCCGGTAGGATATCGAGAAAAAACAGTGAAAATATTTTTAGATCTTACACTGGTACAACCCGTGAAAATACCGATTTCACGTTCTTGTTGCCTAGGTAAATTGCGTGTGCCTAACAACCAGATGGGAAATATGACGTCATATACCTTACTTTTCTCGCGCTTGACGTAATATTGTAATGCGTTGCTATGCAGGAGGGGTACGCCACGGGGAATAATGGAAAAGAACTGTACTGGATTTTGATAAAGCTCCTCCCAGAAAGGGTTAAAAGCATGAAATAGATAGAATATTTGGGTTTTTTTCGGTGAAAGATCGAAATTTATTTCATCTCGTGAACACCATCGTAATATTTTCACTCGTGGCTGCGCCACAAATATCCTCTATATCTTCATCCGTGATTTCACTCTAATGATGAACTTGCTATCGCCCTCCTGGATTATTTTTTGTGCCTCATAACTCGCAACTGTGGTTTATTGATCGATAAACCAGGATAGAAAGAAGATTATTTCTTAATTATATCACGCTTTCGTTGCACTGTGTCTATAGAGCCGAATTTACGTGTTATGTTAGAATGAGATAAATAATTCCATAAAATAGAGAAGATGAGACCTGTTTGGTGGATAGAAAAGTTGGTGTTATCACCAAATGCCTAAAGTGCAATTATGGTCAAAATAGCGAAAATAAAACTCACGATATGCAATACAAGCCAGGTGTCAAGCTACAGTGTATTCTTCCTAAGCATTATGATCAAATGATAGTAATTTTCTTAACTACAGCTATCACTAAACGTGATTATACCCCCCTCACCAGGTCCTTGTCACAAAAACAGGTCTATCTCACAGAATGCAGATTGTTTTAGTTCGAAAGTAAGAGTTGAAAAAAGTTCAAGAGGAGATAATTCCACAACAAATCGCAGCAGGGTCATGAAAATTGCACATGCACAACTTCACATATGGCGTGCAACACAAGAAAAGGAGCATTCGGATATTTGCGTAAAGTGTCGTCTCGGATCAGCCTGCGCAGTCCGCGCACGCTAATCCGAGACGGCACTTTCCGTTTTAATGATATGTTTTGCGCATGTCTACTGTAGCACAAAACCCAATGTAGACGTAAAGTGCCGACCGATCCGAGACGACACTTTACGCAAATGTCCGAATGCCCCTTTTCGCCTGTTACAATCCATATATAGGAACCCTGTGTGTGTATTCGAGTTCAGTACGTGAAAAACTGTAGGAGTATTGCTACGGACAAGTTTGTGTCTACGGAAAGACGGAAGGACAGAGTAACAGCCATGGCGATTCCAGTATAACCCCCTCCACTATGTTGTGGGGGTATTAAAATACATGTAAGTCGATTGGAATTTGGAATTTGATGAATTATTTATGGCACATACGTACTTTTATTACAAGAATCGCCTTTGTATCCCGGTAAGCAACCTCTTGAACAATATCCATTTGTTTTCTTGCATGCCTCACCGTCCGAACAATACCCACACTTGTACTGACAGTTTTCGCCAAAATACCCGTCACTGCATTCTAAATAGCATAATTTCAAAAAAAGAGACAGATACAGAACCGACGGTTTAGACCCAAGATCAGATTGCACGTTCTCTGTAGTCTGTTCTTCATCTATGCCTCCCACAAGAGTCCCTGGTTGGCCTATGACACTCAAAAGCCTAAGCACTCAAACCGTTAAATGAAATTTGAGTATTTGTCTTCCCATGTCATATTCTTTGAAGATTCGACCTGTCTACTATGACGCATTACTTCCCCAATTATTGGAGGGGGGGGGGGATTGTAGTAATACGCGCTAATAAAGTAGCAATAGAGGAAATGTCTATTATCAATTCGTTTGAAGAGAAATCGGGCCTTTTTTAGCTCCAGATTTCTCTCAACTATAATAATTTTTACCTGCAAAAGTATAGTTACGTAAATGTAAAACTTACGCAAATTTTGTCCGTAACTACCTTAACCCTTTCCCAAACAATCCCTTGTTTTTACGGGTCAGGAATAGAAGCCTCTTGAAAACATTGTGGGAAAAGGAGAAAATGCTGGTAACCAGCATTTTCTCCTTTTCCCACAATGTTTTCTACCCTACCATATAGAAAACTCACCTTTTTAGCAGCTGTTAATTTGTCATCTGCAAAATGCTTTCAATTTGATATGATCCAAAATTTGCTGGTTGGGAAAGGGTTAATAAAACGGGGCCCTGCTGGGGTTTATTTTACCAGTACTCCACACAATATTTTTCCCAGCCACTATCTGCTTTCCCACATACTAGAAACTATCGTAGGAACAATGATCAGCGACGAGAGAGGAATAATTCTTGTCGATATGAATATTATCAACCCTCGGATTTGGTTGGTTGGTTGTATTGGGGTTTAACGCCACTTTAACAGCTGAGGTCATATCATGGCGGTCGGTAACGCACATGTGTTTACTGGCTTTCTCACACCGGTACTTACACTACTTTCTTTCCAAAGCCACCGACTACTTTTCTCACATGCTTCGGCAGAGGTGAGGGGCGAAAGTACGCCGGAAAGAAAGTTCGCCTCAACCGGGTATCGAACTCACAACCACCAGGTCATGAATCCGACACGCTCACCACTGAGCCACCCGGGCGGGCTCAATCCTCGGGATGATATTGGCACAGCAGGGAATCGAACCATCGATCTCACCTTCTTTAGTCCTGTACGTTATCGACTGCATAGAATTGCGTATGTCAAAAGTGTCAACGATCACTTACTAGATAGAAAAGAAAAAAAAGATAACAAATACTAAAAAATGTACATGTACACCACCTGTTTTACAGATGTCTCCGCTATATCCAGCTCTGCAGCCCGTTGGACAAGTTCCATTTGTGTTGATACAAGCTTGGTTTTTCTTACAGTTACCACAAGATTTGGCACAGTTCTCACCATACCTGCCTGAGTTGCATTCTGTTTAAAATTAAAGAAAAAGGTGCCTTGACGCAATGCCAATAATGTTTTGACGTGATGCCCATAATACTTTAACGTGATGCCCATAATGTTTTAACGTGATGCCCATAATGTCTTGACGTGATACCCCCTATGCCTTGACGTGGTGCCCATAACGTTTTAAGGTGATATCCATAATGCCTTAACGTAATGCCCATAATGCCTTAACGTGATGCCAATAATGTCTTGACGTGATGCCCACTATGCCTTGACGTGGTGCCCATAACGTTTTAACGTGATGCCCATAATGCCTTAACGTAATGCCCATAATGACTTAACGTGATGTCCATACTGCCTTAACGTGATGTCCATACTGACGTGATGCCCATAATGCATTGGCGTGATGCTTATAATATTTTAACGTGATGCCTATAATGTTTGAACGTGATGCCCATTACGCACTGACGTGATGCCCACTATGCCTTGGCGTGGTGCCCATAACGTTTTAACGTGATGCCCATAATGCCTTAACGTAATGCCCATAATGCCTAAACGTGATGCCCGTAAATGCCTTTACGTGATGCCCATAATTCATTGGTGTGATGCCCATAATGTTTTAACGTCATGCATATAATGCCTTAACGTGATGCCAATAATGCCATCACGTGATGCTCATAATGCCTACACGTGATACCCATCATGCATTAACGTGATGTTCATAATGCCTTTAAGTGATGCCCATAATGCCTTAACGCGACGCCCATAATGCCGTGACGTGATGCCCGTAATGCATGGACCAGATGCCCATATTGTTTTAAGGTGATGCCCATAATACCTTAACACGACGCCCATAATGCCGTGACGTGATGCCCATAATGCATGGACGTGATGCCCATATTGTTTTAAGGTGATGCCCATAATGCCTTGACGTGATGCCCATAATGCAAAATGCGTAACATTGTAATGTTGACGTTTATTTGTTTGTTGAGCCGTTTTAACCTATTCCCACACAATCCCTACTTCTGACGACCCTGATAAAGAAGCCTGTAGAAAACATTGTGGGAAAAGGAGAAAATGCTGGTAACGAGCATTTCCTCACAATATTTCAAAAAACAAATTTCAGATTTCAGTCACTTTTATTTTATTGTCTGCAAATGCTTTCGATTTGGACAAACCTAAAATATTGTGAGATCACCACTGTCGTGGCGGACATTGCACATTTCAATGTCATCCACAGATGCTGGGTTTTTTTTCACCAGTTTTTTGCACAATATTCTTCCCAAAGAAGCTAGTTTCTATCCCACATAACTATTCTTACGAACAGAGTCCTTAACAAAGAAAGAAATGAACAAATGTATAGGCAGAAATACAGAGACCGGACAGAATTCGAAGCTAGAACGCCTGCGCGAAAGACCACATCAACACCATAACCACTGTGCCAAAGAGAATTCTCCCGAACGCTGTTATTAGATATTTTCTGCCTAACGTAGCCGTTAGGTATTATAATTTATTTGGAATGAAGCTATGCATGAAGGAGCAGTCTCTCCTAACACCATAATTGAAACGATCGATGGTAAGACAGAAGTGAATCCTATATGTCGCAATGAGCATACTAACAAGCAGTTTCCCTTTTAATCTATTCAAATAAAGATGATTTTAAACGTTTAGTCAACTGGAAAGTACATGTACAGGGTGACACACAAAAAAAACGGTCATCACCTAAACTTGAATAACTTTTGGAATAATAAATCAATTCTTGGTCGACGGAGAAGGGTCGTCAGGGTCCTCCAGTGGTTCCAGCAGGATGGTGCCACCACCCCCCCCCCCCCCCCACACACACACCTCAAACGAATCAGTGGCATGGCTACAGCAGCGTTTCCCTGACTCCCTGACCGACTGATCAGCCGCAGGTGTGAACCCCCGAGATTTATATCTGTGGGGATACCATAAGAACAGGGTGTATGGCAACAACCCCCAGACTATCCCTGACCTGAAGGCGGCAATCACAGCAGCGATAAGAGCAATCCTAAGGGAGGAATGCGGGAGGGCCATCGAGAACTTTTTCCAAATGTGCCTGAAGCGCCGGGAAGCTCATTTGGAGCACATTTTTTGAGCGCCAGTGAAACAAAGAGTTTTTGTAGTACAGACTTGAAACTTTGGAGATGTCTGCTACACAGGCTTGACCTAATGTAGGTGAAGTTTTGTGTCAATCTAAATAAAATTTTGAAAGTTATTCTATTTTTTGTGATGACCGTCCTTTTTGTGTCACTCTGTAGTTCAAAATGAGGGAAAAAAGCTTACTTCGATCACAATAGCTTGACTGGAATCCTGCACTACAGCCATTTTCACACACTCCTGACCTCACGTTACAGGGTTTGTTCTCAAGACAATTCCCACACCTTTTGGAGCAATCTTGACCAAAAGTGTTATTAGCACATTCTGAAAAGTATATAAACTGCATTTTACTCTGTTTAATTGGAATCTTATGCATTTGCAATAAGTATTGACCCAGGTCAGCCTGCGCTGTACGCGCAGGCTGACCTGGGTCAATACTTTTTGCTATCGGTCAATTTTCCGTATTTCAAATGACCAGTCTACTCTGTGATTCTGTGCGTTGTAACACAAAGTGGATTTTATCGATCCGTAATTTTATTCAATTTCAAAAGTTCAAAATACTTCATTAGTTCAGATCTTCGAACTACAAGATATGTGAGCATTTTCAAAAATTTATAATAATTTCGTGTGACTACGAGAGGTTTCCTTTCAATAATTGATTGTCTGACTGCGAAAGTAACAGGACTTCTGATTGGCTAAACCAGTCGGTTTAGCCAATCGGAAGTTCTGTTACTTTCACATTGACTAAATTCTGAAGAATAAGACTAAGAATATTCTTAAGAATGGTTGGTGAATAGGAACATTGTCGTTTTATTGCAAGCAGTACCACCATAGCAGCTCCCACATTTCTTTACACATTCCGGAATATTACAATAAGTATAAATGTGTTGTCTCAAATAGGCGGTTCTTATACGCACCTGTTCTACACCGTTTTCCCTGATATCCCGACATGCATCTACCAGGACAATATCCGGTGGTTTTGTTGCAGGCAGCCCCACCGTAACAGCTCCCACATTTCTTCACACATCCCTGCCCGTATTTACCGTTCTGGCACACTACAGAACAACGGATTAACTCTTTAAACAGCGGCAAAATTTTAGACTGGTTCAAATTGAAAGCACTTGCAAATGACAAAATAAACTAAACTTAAAAAAAAAGTAAAAAAATAAATTTGTTTCCAGCAGGGTAGGAAACATTGTGGGAACCGGAGAAAATGCCTGTTGCCAACATCTTCACCTTTTTCCACGATGCTTTCAAAAGGCTTCAATCTCAGGGTCGTAAAAACCAGGGATTGTTAAGTAAAGTGTTAAATTTTCATCAGACAACAAAATTGTAAATAATAATTTAATAAAAGGAAAGTAATTTCACCATCGGATGGAACAGTTTACTTATTTAATAGGTTAGGGGTTGATGTATTTGTAGGCTAAAATGACGTGGTCTCCGCCACATGTGAAAATTGTTTTGTCAATAAACTGTTGTTAAAAAAAATCGAAAGCATTCGAAGACAACAAAATATAATATTTCTCAAAAGAGGACATTTTTCTCTAAAAGGGAAAGTATTATTGTAGGAAAAAGAAGAGACAATGCTGGTTACAAACATTTTATCTCCACGCGACGAAGCCCCACCACCCCCTCCAGCTTTAGTTCTTGGGGTCCTTTGCACATGATACTGTTTCGTAAAGAGTTCAAGTTTGTTTCGTACCCAGACAATGTTGCCACAACATAAATGAGCCGCGCTCTGACAAAAGGGGGCTTAATGCATCTCTGTTATATACACGATACTGGCCCTAGGCATCACATAATTATTGGTCCACAGGAGCCTCTTTTTTTCAATAAACTGATTCAATTATTAGGTAGATTGGTCTTTGACAGACAGAAAATTGACCGACAGTGAAAAGTTTCGAACCAGGTCAGCCTGCGCGGACTGCGCAGGCTGACCTGGGTCGAAACTTTTCACAAATGTATTAAGCCCCCTTTTCATATAGTGGGACTCATTCGTAAGACCGGATCATTATGTCACGGGACTCTTAGTAAAGGTTTGATAATTTACCTCACAATCCCGAGTTTTAATAATCCCGGTAAAGAAGACTTTTGAAAACATTATAGGAAAAGGAGAAAATGCTGATAATCAATATTTCCTCCTTTTTCCGCAATATTTTCTACATCTTCATGCTTAGCAGAGCTAGTAGTAAACTTTATATTTCATTTGTTCTTCAGGAATGGCTCTTGAAACTAATAACTGAATTTATTAGTTGTGTCAAATTTTATTTATGTAAATTTGCAATTTCATGCTCAGGTGGGTTAAAAAAACAATAACAAAAAAAGAGTAAATTTTTTAAGGATCTGATATGTGTTGGCATTCGAGATGTATAGAGTTTATTTCATCAGCTTGTGGTTAACTTGGGGAAATATTTGCCGAAAAAGGAAAAGGTATGTGAAAACAACGAGTGTCGTAAGTCACGAGTTATTTTCGCGGACCTTTCCCTTTTGAGGCAAGTATTTCCCCATATTAACCACAAGCTGATGAAATAAACTATATATATTTCCTCTGATTATTTTGTCAACGAATGCCAGTTTTAAAACTAGTGATCACAAGTAGAACTAAAAAAGTAGTTCCAGATTTTCGGCAGCAAGAAAATATTCACTATGACAGGGAAATAGTTTCTCCCAGCTTAAATTTCGACATTTCTTTACCTATAACATTTCTAAAAATAGACGCATGAAATATAATGTGAAAATTTTTTGGACGAATCTAGGGAAAACAATAATAATGATAAGCTAGCCTTTGGCGAGCCTAATAAGATTTTCTGACGAGTTCAACAAAATTTTACCTCGAAAAGCCAATAGATATCAGACTTTTTAATACGAAGCGGCATTTTAAGAATTATATTTCATGATTTTTTTAAACTAGAGCCTAAAAGTACATGTGTATTGAAATTTACATGAAGGCTATTTACTTCTTTGATTGGTGTTTGTCACATGGAAAAAAGTAGTTCCATAGGAACTAGCATCTAATGACTTTATTTTTAACCATAAAACCAATAAAAATTCGATAAGACAATAAATATCACACTAACCAATTTTAACATTCATTTCTTTACATAGGAATTTGAGTCAGCAACCGATTCGTAAATGAGGCGTATGAATACAGAGCTTTGACCATAGACAGGACTTTTTGCAGATCTCGAACGCGAGCTTTTAGAAAAAAATGTTCTGCTTTATTGCACTTAAACTGTTCATAGTTATGTGATAAAAAATATGTTTTACCTTTATCACAAGCGTCCCCTTCGAACCCTGCTTTGCATATTCCACTGGGACAAACACCAGTTGTTTTATTGCAGGGGTCACCTTCACAGTGGCATAACTTGGTGCAGTAATAATCGTATTGTCCGTCTTGGCATTCTGGCGGGAAAAGAAGCTATTATTGTTCTGCAAGATTTATATTTGACCCAAAAGGGGGCATACCATACAATGCCGACTTTTGACGCTTCTGGGAATGAAGCCTTTTGAAAACAAATATTCTTTTTATTTTTCATGTTTTTATAAGAACAATATTTTGAAACGTTTGTAAATCTTCATGTCTGACGCTGAATATTTTTTATAATGGTGACCGTTCTTATTTTGACTTTTAGAGAAATGATAGGTTTTAAAATAGTTCTGTACTTAGCAACGAACGTGAAAAAAGCTCTAAACTAGATCTATGCAATATTAAAGTATGCAATTTGAAAAAAATGTTGCATACTTTCATCCAGTGCAAATACATGGGGACAATATCAAAGTATATAATAGATAATAAAACTAATTATTTCATGCATTCCGGTAGGGTATCGAGAAATGGCAGTGAAAATATTTTTCGATGTTACACGGGTACAACCAGTGAAAATACTGATTTTCATGTTTTTGCCTAGGTAAATTGCGCGTGCTTCACAACCAGGTGGAAATATGACGTCATTTACCTTACATTTCCCACGCTTGGCGTAAATTGTAATGCGTTGCTTTGCGGGAGGGGTAGGCCACGGGAAATATCTGAAAAGAACTGTCATGGATTTTGACAAAGCTCCTCCCAGAAAGGGTTAAAAGCATGAAATAAATAGAATATTTGTCTTTTTCGGTGAAAGATCGAAATTTATTTCATCTCGTGAACAACATCGGTAACATTTTCAATCGTGGCTATGCCACTCGTGAAAAATTACCGATGGTGTGCACTCGATGAAATAAATTTCGATCATTTACCGAAAAAAAAAAAAACCCAACAAATATCCTCTATGCCATGCCCTTGAAAAAAAGGGACCTAATGTAATCTCGGGATGCATTACTTAGCAAATTGTTACATATTATGGGATTGATAAACACTATTTTATCAAACAACTAGTCCAGTAAAGGCATAGAACGGTCCTTGGACATACAGAAAAAATTCGGAAATAGCAAAAAATGTCGACCCATGTCAGCCTGGGCGGAGTGCGCAGGCTGACATGAATCGACACTTTTTGCTGATGCTTTAAATTACCACCCCCCCTTTTTTTTCCCTCATGGAACATGGCTCATATACACGCTATTTATGCCTCACCTCCATAAACCGTCATCTCACACACGGTAAACACTCTGCTTACGTTTCTCAGCATAAGTGACACGTAGCGGGTAGTTTTTGGGTTCTGTGGTATAAAGTCAATGTAATTCGTTTGGGTCAGTTCCGTTCTTTCTACATTCTTGAGCCCGTTGTGGATACTTTCAAAGAAAATCTGTAGGTTTTGAAAATGCTCTGAAATTTTGATAAAAAAACACAGTCACGGGTATTGTCAATAACGAAGCTATGAGTACTTATACTTTCTAAGGAAAACTATAATATAATCTTGAGTTTGAATAAAACTGGAATAAAGTTTTTGAATATTTCCTACCAGTTGATGTGGTCTGCCATCTTCGCAAGCCAAGGCTGACGATTCACTACGCTACTCTACCCTTGGCGGATCGAGCTTGATTTTTACATTTCCCCGATACGCCTTTTCATTGGATGCAGCCAGCTCTAACTGCAACGGATGAAATCGCTCGTGTTACGAACCAGGCGTAACTAGAAAGTAGAAGCCAACAACAAACGATAACAATTAACAGAATTTATTAACAAAAAAAATCAAATAATCAGTGACAATATTACAATAGTACAAAACAATACCTTAGACGTCATTTACAGAAGACAAATTATTCCAGTCTTAATTCCAGTCTGATCCTGATCCAAACTGAATGTAATCCAAGCACACGAAATAATCCCCACTTTAGTCTAGTCTGATCCTAATCCAAGCTGAATGTTATCCAAGCACTAATTATATGTCACAAACACAAAATAATCCCCACTGTAGTCTGGCAATCATGTATTAACTAGTGAACGCCGAGATGTAAAGAGCTTTTCCTTTATAATAACAGAGAAACTTCCAGAAAAGTCATGCTAAAAACAGTTGCATAATTTCTAGTAATCAAATTGTGAAAAGGCCCGGAAACTTCCAGAACAATATTCCACAAGAGAGAATCCAGTTCTAAAAATAGCAACAGGGGAAAACCATTCAAAAATAGATACACACATGAACAAAGCTAGGAATAACTAGGTATGTACATAACACTTCCCCCCTTGAAAAGAAAAAGAAAGGTTTATGAAATGAATCTTTTTTTTTTTTTTGCAATATTATTTATATACATGTATATAACACTTTAACTGAAGTATTACATAGGAAATGACAAACTCAAATATTAATTATTTCAGACTAATGAAAATAGTCAAGGTAATGAAAGTACAATTTGAAAATCCAGTTTGACTTTGATTTAGGGAAAATGACTATTGGAATTTCAAACTCTTGAAAGAGCATCTGGTATAATGTTATCTTTCCCTTTTATGTGTCTTATGTCAAGATTAAACTCTTGAAGCAATAAACTCCACCTCAGTAATCTTTGATTCTTATTCTTAAGTTTGTGTAGAAAACTTAAAGGGTTATGCTCACTGAATACAACAATTGGTGAAGTTGAAGAGGTTAAATAAACTTCGAACTGCTGGATTGCCAGAATTAAAGCAAGACACTCTTGTAGCGGATAATTTCTAAGGAAGAGTAAGTACTTCGCGTGTGTGCAGTTCGATCCTTTATTTGCAACTGATTTATAATTCAAATACAAAACGTACAATTACAAACATGTATACAATAACAACGTGACGTCAAGACAGCATACGAGAACGCACACAAAAATACTGGAACTAAAACAAGACGCGAGAAAGACAAAACGACGTTGACGTGTTCACGACATTTCTTTTTCTATGATAGAGTAATTTTTCTGATGTTTGTTAAACTTCTTAGAAAAGTAACAAACTCGGTGATCAATACCATTATTATCTTCTTGTAAAAGAACAGCACCAATACCAACATCACTTGCATCAAAGCTAATTTGAAACATTTGTCAAAATCAGGTGCCAAGAGAACTGGTGCGCTCTTTAATATGGCTTTTAGACGATCAAATGCATCTTGACATTTGTCATTCCATTTGAACTTTGTGCTTTTCTTAAGTAAATTTGTTAAAGGTTCAGCAATACCTGAGAAATTTTTACAGAATTTCCTATAGAAGCCAGCCATACCAAGAAATCGCATCAGCTGTCTTTTACATTTAGGCACAGGAAACTCAGAGATAGCACTGACCTTAGCTTCTAAAGGTTTAACTTGACCCTGTCCCACAAGATGTCCTAGAAATGTTACATTAGCATGACAAAATTCAGTTTTTGCAAGATTCACAGTCAGTTTCGCTTTACTGAGTCGGTCGAAGAACTTCCTGATTCTTTGAAGGTGGTCACTCCAACTGTCTGAGTAGATGATGACATCGTCAATATATGCATCACAGCCATCTAATCCGCATATAACGTTGTTTACAAGTCGCTGAAACGTTGCAGGAGAATTTTTCATCCCAAACGGCATAACTTTGTACTGGTACAGACCGTTTGGAGTAGCAAAGGCTGATACTTCTTTTGCTTTATCAGTCAATGGAACTTGCCAGAATCCTTTTAGCAGGTCAAATTTGGTGACATATTTAGAATTTCCAACTTTGTCAATACAGTCATCAATTCTTGGTATTGGAAAAGAGTCTGTTTTTGTCACAGAGTTCACTTTACGATAGTCAGTACACATTCTATAAGTTCCATTCGATTTGGGTACTAATATACATGGTGAACTGTAATTACTCTGGCTAGGTTCAATAAAGTCATTTTCCAGTAAGTATTTTATTTCATCTTGGAGGTATTTCTGTTTCAAAGGATTCATTCTATATGGATGTTGCTTTATTGGTTTAGAATCTTCCACAATGACATCATGATAGATTTTATCAGTTCTTGTGGGGATATCAGGAAATAAATGTTCATATTCATGTATCAACTGTTTCAGCTCTTCCTGTTGTGATGGTTCCAAGTGAGAAAGTTTGTTGTCAAGGTTTCTCAAAATATCAGAATTCTCAAGTTTAGATGGACCAGGATCAGTTTTATCAATAAAGTCAGAATTTACTTCAAGTTCAAATACATTTGATTCTTGTGGGACAGTGTTTACAACTGTAATTGGTTTTGAAATAGAGCTATCTCTGTCAAAGTATTCCTTTAACATATTTACATGACACATTTGTTTGTTTTTACGCCTTCCTGGAGTATTAATTATATAGTTTAAATCATATGTTTTCTTGTCAATAGTGTAGGGTCCAAAATATCTTGCCTGTAGAGGCCTGCCAGGTATTGGCAAAAGAGCAAGGACTTTGTCACCTGATTTAAATTTTCTATCAATAACATAACCTTATCATATTTTTTAATGTCTTGTGAAATCTTTCTAAAGCACCTTGGCTTTCAGGGTGATAAGCGGATGACCTATATTGCTTGATCCCTAATTCGTGCATAACCTGTTGGAATATACCAGACATAAAATTTGACCCTTGATCAGACTGAACTGATTTTGGAAGACCATCAAATGTGAAAAAATTTATAAGAGCTTTGACTATTGACTTTGTTTTGATGTTCCTTAAAGGAATAGCTTCAGGAAAACGTGTAGAAGTACACATAATTGTTAAGAGATACTCATTTCCTGACTTGGTTCGAGGTAAAGGACCAACAGAATCTATAAGTATCCTACTGAAAGGTTCATCAAACGCAGGAATAGGTTGTAATTGAGCTTTGGGAATAGTTTGGTTGGGTTTACCTACCATCTGACATGTATGGCAAGTTTTACAATATTTAGAGACATCTGATTTGAGACTAGGCCAATAAAAATGATTAATAATTTTATGATAGGTCTTGTTTATACCTAGATGACCTGACATAGGACTTTCATGGGCTATACTTAGTATTTGATGACGATATGACTTTGGAACCACAATTTGGTGGTAAACAGCCCATTCATCATCAGCTGGGACATCAAATGGTCGCCATGTTCTCATAAGAATCCGATTCTTTATATAGTAACACATTGGGACCTGTGAAATTTCATCTTCAGGTAAAGCCCTAAAAATTAATTTTGAAATCTCAGGATCAGTTTGCTGTTCCTGGATTAGCTGTGACTTTGACAGCGTGTCGTGACCTTGGTCAGTAGACTGTGGTGGTGAATGACAAGACATTGACGAGTCTGTCTGAGTATCAGACAAACTGGGATCAAGAGACTCTTTAATCTCATTATTAAAATATTGACCGATAAAAGTATCCGTCAAGTCAATGTCAGAGTTTGAGTTTTTCAAAATGGCCTTTTTAGCCATAGCTCGGGTAACTGCACAAGAAGGATACAAGTCAGGAATTTCCTGCTCGATAGGGTCATATGTTTGACCTATATTTGGTGTGTCAGTTACAAGTGGATTAACCACAACCTTATTTCCAGCTAAGTCATTGCCTAGCAGTAAATGGACACCTTTAAATGGTAAGGAAGGTTTAATACCAATAACCACAAGCCCAGTAACCAAATCTGATGACAACGTAATGGAGAGGGATATTAACAGTTCCACACTCTACACCCTGAATAAGGACACTAGTACCGGAAGAAGTCTTCTCAGAAAAAGGCAGTATATCTACTAAAATAAGAGATTGAGAAGGTCCTGTGTCTCTTAAAATTTTAATAGGGGTAGGTGGGCAATTATCACCTGAAAGTGATACAAACCCATTCAACATAAATGGTTAAAAAATCTCCATAGTAGAATCAGACTTGGGTTTCGTGACTATGTCAATTGTATTGGTTTTAATAGAAAACTGTGGCCTTGGCCTAAGAGTGGTGAGCCCTGTTGGTTTGGTTTCATCTCTTTCTAACTTCCTTTTTAATTTCAAACATTCAGAAACAAGGTGACCAGGTTTCTTACAATAGTTACAAGTGGGTCGAGATAAGGGATATTGACCTTTGGTTTCACTAGTAGAATTGGGTTTGGGTGTATTGGATTGACTGGGCAGGCCAGATGAATTACCAGACATAAATTTATTTTGGGGATGTGAGGAAGTAGGTTTGGGTTTAGCAATAAAAGAAACTTTATGTGTAAGGTAGTAATTATCAGCCAGATGAGCTGCTTCTTCTAAAGTTTCAACTTGTTTTTCGTCTAAGAATGTCTTAACATCAGATTGAATACAACGTTTGAATTCTTCAACTAACATAAGTTGTCTTAGTTTATCATAATTTTGGTCTATTTTCTTAGAACAGCACAATCTATCAAATAACTGTTCTTTGTTTCTAGCAAATTCAACATGAGTCTGGTTAGAATCTTTTTTACAGTTTCTAAATTTTTGTCTATATGCTTCTGGGACCAGCTCATAACCTTTGAGAATAAGTTCTTTAACAGTCTCATAATGATGACTTTGTTCAACACCTAGTTGTGTATAAATTTCACGAGCTTTGCCGATCAAAACACTTTGCAGAAGTAAAGTCCAGTGCTCTTTTGGCCAATTTAAGTTTTCTGCAACTTTTTCAAAGTGTAGGAAGTATTTATCAACTTCTTTTTCTTGAAATGGAGGAACAAGCCTAATATGGTTTGTAACATCGAAATTGTATTCAATCTTTTGCTTGGGCTGATTTGCTCTTTCTTGCATTTCTATTTCCCTCATTCTTAATTGAAATTCTCTTTCCTTCTCTCTCTCTTCCCTTTCCCTTTCTTCTCTCTCCCTTTCTCTTTCCCTTTCTCTTTCCTTCTCTCTTTCCTGAATTTCTAATAGTCTGATCTGAAATTTCAATTCAAGTTCTTTCGAACTTGAAACTGACTGAACGTCAACTATCAGGGAAAGAGCATTTTCATTGAAAATCTCCTCATCAACAAAAGATTGTACCAAAATGTTCTTAATTTCATGTTTACGCATTGAAGATTTTATTTCAGACAATTTATAGTGCTTAGCAAGATTAAGCAAATCAGTCTTTTTACCTAAATTCAATAACTCGGTTCAGCCGTAAATTTATCTAAGTCAAAAGACATGTTTGTTTGTTGCTGGATTCAGGTACAAAATTGTATTATAATTACTGATTAGTAATTTTGACTAACAGGATGTATTAGATTTATTCAAATTGTGAAAAGCAAACGTCTATGTCTTATTTTCCAATCGATGGTTAATCCCAAAAGGAAAACGAATGCGTTAGTCTTATTTTCCAATCCCGGACGAGCCCCCAATTTCTGTTACGAACCAGGCGTAACTAGAAAGTAGAAGCCAGCAACAAACGATAACAATTAACAGAATTTATTAACAAAAAAATCAAATAATCAGTGACAATATTACAATAGTACAAAACAATACCTTAGACGTTATTTACAGAAGACAAATTATTCCAGTCTTAATTCCAGTCTGATCCTGATCCAGACTGAATGTAATCCAAGCACACGAAATAATCCCCACTTTAGTCTAGTCTGATCCTAATCCAAGCTGAATGTTATCCAAGCACTAATTATATGACACAAACACAAAATAATCCCCACTGTAGTCTGGCAATCATGTATTAACTAGTGAACGCCGAGATGTAAAGAGCTTTTCCTTTATAGTAACAGAGAAACTTCCAGAAAATTCATGTTAAAATCAGTTGCATAATTTCTAGTAATCAAATTGTGAAAAGGCCCGGAAACTTCCAGAACAATATTCCACAAGAGAGAATCCAGTTCTAAAAATAGCAACAGGGGAAAACCATTCAAAAATAGATACACACATGAACAAAGCTAGGAATAACTGGGTATGTACATAACACTCGTAGCATTTCATCTTTGATAAAAATAGAATAAGGTCGCGACCTTTCAAATATAAGGTAAACATGGAAACCCACGTGGATGTCTGCTTACCGCTTCATGTATAATAAGTGTATTCGTATGTGGTTTGTAATACGATAGTTCATTGGTTTTCAGAAATATGGTGTAAGTAATGGTTAGAGCACAAAAAAGAGAATTCTTCGAGAAAATAAAAGCGAAGGCGCTCTGCGCCGTAGCTTTTATTTTCTCGAAGAATTCTCTTTTTGTGCTCTAACCAACTTAGTGATCGACTGGGTTTTTATATAAATCATTTTATAGAGACTGCATGCTCTATAAAGTTTGTCCTAGATATTATGCAAAGACATGCCTTCATTACCGCACGACCCTATAAACACGCCCACATGACATAAGTATATCAAGAAACATGACTTTCATCAAATTTCATTGTTTTGTTTTATTGTAAAGACACGCCCGAAACACGAGAAAACAACACTATCACGTGTATTTCCTTATGCACAGTCCTCTCATGTTATTCGTGTCTCCAAGCCCAAATTTTGCGAAAGAAAAGTGCATGGCATTGCTGTCTTTACAATGGCGGAAGCCAAACCAAATTTTGACCTTTTCTTAGGAAATGACTTAGACGAAATTTTCAAGGATATATCATGTACGCAATTGCCCACACAAGAACTTGTAAAAACAGGTAACTGATATGATTTATGATTGCAGTCCTCTTTTTTTCTTTTTCCAAATAATACAAGTTCACATGTTTATCAGTAAATTTCGTTCTTTAGGGTACATGCAAAACACTATTAATTTTAGTATATGTTGATTTTTCAATGTCAACATTTTAGGTACCACAAATGTATCCACTTTTCATTTATAAATGCGTTGTCCTTGGATATATAAGATAATCTAGGTATGACATTTGTCAACTGGCCAACTAAAATTACTAATAGTCTTTCGGATGAGACATTAACCGAGGTCCCGTGTGACGGTGCTATACGCCAAGCACGTTAAAGAACCAGGCGAAGCTCTAAGTATTGTCGACCTGTATCCTTGCACTATCCCCCGTAACAACTAACCGTCTTCTGGGGGCGTCGCTCAGATGGGCAACCGTTAGCGACGATAAATAAATGGAAATAACAAACAAACAAACATTTGTAAACAATCTACCATCTCAATTGTTGTTGGTCCTCGTTATCAATTATCACATGAGGTCGACAGTTTAAGAGATTGAATAATTGGTTAATTTATTGATGATTGTTATTTTACACCGCTTCTGTTTCCTTGCTTTTTCACACCTGCACTGACACAACTTTCTTTCCAAAGCCACTGACTAATTTTCTCACATGCATCAGAGGTGAGATGCAAAAGTTTAGCGTAAAGAGAGTTTGCCGCAACCAGGTATCGAACCCGTGACCTTCAGGTTACGAGTCAGATACACTAACCATACGTGGCTGGGCTGCTTTTAATATGCTAGAGCCTAAAGTTTTTATATCTTGTAAAGAGTGCATGGCAAGCATTTTCGGACTTTCCTTTATAACTGTACTTGCTCAATACTATCTTTTTTTTTTGGGGGGGGGGGGTTATTTTTAAAAGAAAACAAAAAGACAAGTTGAACTTTTCTAAATACTAATCAGTTGGCTCTTGCTGTAGATAATCTTTTTTACTTTCGAGATTTTCAAATGTTATTTCTTTGTTTTCACATTTTTGTCATGATACAGAACGGACAACGTGCAATCAGTCCATAAATTTTAACATTGCGCTGTTTAGCACAATGTTTCAATTCGTGATCAGACTACACGTTCTCTGCAGATTGATCGTTAAAGTTCACAAAAGCTACTTGGGTCGTCTATTTGGGTGTAAAATTTATTGGGGGTAAAACTATAGAGAAGGAAAATCAGATTTTGTTTTATTACTCAATTCCTCCATTGCAATTTCCCCTTTTTCTGCAATATTTTCTAAAATCAAACTTTCACCGATAACATACAGGATTACTTGGTAAAGGGTTTAGGTTGTGTTGTAACAAGTTTCAAATCGTGCTTTAAATGGTTGGGAGGAGCATGAATTAATTTTATGTAGATGTGGGAGGAGCCAGTAGAATTCATACGTGCGGAACGGCTGTCTTTATTTCAAGCAGACAAAATTTTATGGACTTTTAAGAGGTAGAAAATTTCCACAAATACTCCTCTCTGATTGGACAAAAAATTAGGTCGATCACTAAATGGGGGTTATAACCAGTATCCATCCAATGGAAGGCGCATCGCAAGAATCTCGAAATCGAACTCAATCAGCCAAGGTATGATCCACGTAGTGATCGTAAACTTGGTTCTCGAAGATGGTGGTCTGGTAAAGAGTAAAAAGAAAAATCGCTCATGTCAACGGTGATGGTAATGATGATGGCGATAACGACAAAGGTGACGGATGATGATTATTATGATGATGATGATAATGGAAATTTCGTTAAATTTGGGAAAAAAAAGGTATGATATCATTTGACATTTAGACTAAGGTTGGTGTAATACTGTAACATTTTCTTTGACATCATAAATTGTTAGCAAAAGTTCTTTCTTTGTTTCTTTATTTGTTTCTTTGTTTGCTTCTTCCTTCCTTCCTTCATTCCTCCCTCCCTCCCTCCCTTCTTTCTCCTTCCTTCCTTCCTTCCTCCCTACCACCCTCCCTTCTTTCTTTCTTTCTTTCGCTTACGTGCATGTCGTTTGTCGCCCCTGCCCTTGATTTTGACTCGATTAACATCATACTGCCCTCCTAAGTCTAGTTGATACCAGGGATTGTGTTGTCCAAGTGTGGCGGCGCAACAACTGCACCCATCGGCATCGTCTCCGTAGATCATGTCAATTATTCTAGCAGGTACCCAGTTGGAATATACGCTGCTGGATGTGACATTCTTCCTCCACGATAGAATGGCGGTAGCCGTTAAATCTGTAAACAGAAGGAGAAAACCATTTCTAGGTCGAGGAGTCAGTAGCTTAGTCCAATGATGGATGGTTGGATGGATGGATGGATGGATGGATGGATGTATGGATGACCCATTCCTCCCTCCCTCACTCACTCTTTTACCTTTCATCTTTGGGTTAATTTCTTCATGCCTTTGTTCATTGATCAAGGATTATTTAACACCACAGTTCAGGAATGCCACATTGCCAGTTGATAGAAACTCGAAGACACATATGGTGGCTTGTAACACACGAAAAGGGTATTGGGACATTTGCGTAAAGTGTAGTCTCGGATCAGCCTGTGCAGTCCGCGCAGGCTAATCCGAGACGGCGCTTTACTGCTACTTTAGATTTTGTGCTACATAAAATTACATAAAACAGAAAGTTTCGTCTCGGATTAGCCTGCGCGGGCTGCGCAAGCTTATATCCATGGCGACACTTTTACGCAAATGTCCGAATACTCCTTTTCAGGTGTTACATGCCATATGTGTCAGGCTCTGTGATAGACTGGTGCAAATTGAAAGCATTTGCAGATGACAATTTCAATGTGGTTCAAATTGCAAAATTTGTCCTTGATAGAGTAGAAAACAATGTGGGAAAAGGAGAAAATGCTGGTTACCAGCATTTTCTCCTTTTCCCACATTGTTTTCAAAAGGCTTCTTTCTCAGGGTCGTTAAAAGTCGGAATTATGTGGTAAAGAGTTAATGCAAACTCTTATGTACAAAGTATCAAGTCGTGTCAACCGACGCGGACTGAGCGGGCTGACCTGAGTTGAGACTGTTTGTTGTAGGTAAATCTATATGCATACCAAACGACCATTCTGCCTTATGATACGGCATGCGTGTGGAAAAAAGTGAATAATATTCTACCAGATGTTTGGTTTAATACATCACTTAGATGCACGAAGCCTCCTTTTTTACCATACAATCCCTGAAAGAAGAGGCTTTTAGACATATTAACCATTAAAGTGCTGAGTTAATACAAGAGACATTTTAGAATAGGAAAAAACATCTGAAATATTGCTGCACCACGATTATTTTGGCCAGAGGATGTAACAGAATAGTGGACAATGTAAATCCAAGATCAGACTGCGCATTCTGTGCAGTCTGATCTTGATCTGCACTGTCCACAAAAACAAGTTAAGTTGGTTCCAGCGCTTTAAGGGTTAAGCTATGACCATCCTTACGCTTCTAGTGCAACATGGTATGAAATTTTTGTATCAGTTGATAAATACGGATTTATACTGATATGATATTTATTTTTGCACATTTTTGACCGACCAGAAACTCCTTTGGGTCACATATATGAAATTATTTGTTGATATTTTTGTTAGTTTTCTGAAAAGGGAGATAATTATTATCTAGTGTTGCCCTAGATCTATAAATGATAATTCTAAGAAGGAAAGAAAAAACCCGAAAAAGTGGCCCCGTCAAAGTAGTATAATCTTACTCATTTTCAATCATAGGAACTTTTTTTTAGGAAAATATTATAGTGGAAATAGCTGTTTTCCATTAGAATAGTACTACCTTAAGGGAGAAAATGCAGGTAACTGGAGTCCGTATTCACTAACTATTCCCAAGAATGGTTGTTAGTCTTATTCTTCAGAATTTCGTCAATGTGAAAGTAGTAGAAACTTATGATTGGCTAAACCATTCGGTTTAGCCAATCGGGTGTTCAGTGTTTCTTTCTCTATTAGAAAATCTTGAAGATTAAAATTAAGAACGTTCTCGAGAATGGTTGGTGAATACGGACCCTACTCTCACCATCTTTTGTCAACCGTTAAACTGAAATACTGTGACGACGAGTCAATCCGCTGTTTCAAGAGAAATGGGTCCATATAGTTCTATTAACAGATTCATCCATCCTCGGATACCCCGGGGTCTCCCCAAGGGTCTCCCTATTTGCTACGCTACATCGACCCCTGGGACAATTAATTGAATTTCCCTCGCTTTACCGCTGGCCGAATGCTGGCTTTTCATTGGTTCCATCATCATTTTGTGATGGGCGAGTGGACTGTGCGCTATGACGTTTCGTATCGATTTTCGGCGGCTGATTCAAAGTTTTATTAGTCAATTGTCCCAGGGTCGATGTAGCGTAGCAAATAGGGAGACCCCGGGGTATCCGAGGATAAGATTCATCTGTATGATTTGATATGTGACCCATCACGCAAAAAAGGACCATCTAGGAATTCTGTACATCAATTAGATTAAAACAGATCAGCGATAGTGCAGGTCAGTTTATGTTGGTAATTCAAAAATGACTGTATAACAAGAGACAATGACCACTTTTCATACAGAAAATGTCATTAAAGCAAAAAGTGTCAACCCTAGTCAGCCTGCGCAATTGGCGCAGTCAGACCAGGATTGACACTTTTCGCAGTTCCCAGAAGGTTCCTTTTTTCGTGATGGGTCACATGTATGAAAATGTCATGGGGATGGATAAACTTTGCAAGAAAATAACAAAAGTAATGAGCTTCAGAGTTAAATGTCACAGAATTACCTCTAGTTATTTCATGCTTTCCGGTAGGATATCGAGAAATAGCAGTGAAAATATTTTTCAATCTTACACTGGTACCACCTGTGAAGTGAAAATACTGATTTTCACGTTCTTGTTGCCTAGGTAAATTGCGCGTGCCTGACAACCAGATGGGAAATATGACGTCATATACCTTATATTTCTCGCGCTTGACGTAAAATTGTAATGCGTTGGTATGCGGGAGGGGTACGCCACGGGAAATGACGGAAAAGAACTGTACTTGATTTTGATAAAGCTCCTTCCAGAAATGGTTAAAAGCATGAAATAAGTAGAATATTTGTTTTTTTTTTCGGTGAAAGATCGAAATTTATTTCATCTCGTGAACACCATCGGTAATATTTTCACTCGTGGCGCAGCCACTCGTGAAAATATTACCGATGGTGTTCACTCGATGAAATAAATTTCGATCTTTCACCGAAAAAAACAAATATCCTCTATATAGATTTGATTTGTTTCGCAGCTTTGACGTGGCCTAGTTTATAAAGTCTAAATCGCGGATGGATGAGTAAAAGAAACACCAAATACACCCCAGATCACTCGTTAAACACACAAACTTCTGAAAAGAGCATATTTATCCATACTCATAAAATAACATGTAAGAATAAGCAATCGGATACAGTTACATATTAGTAAATGTCTTCCCCATTCTACTACTGGTATAGCCGGTGTAATGTAGAGAAATGACCTCCCCTACAAATTGACCCATGGGTCATTTCAATACGTAAAGAAATGGACCGTGGGTCATTTCTCTACGTAGAGTAATGACCCTAGTCATTATTCTACGTAGAGAAATAACCCTCTGGGATCATTTCTCTATGTAGATTAATGATCCGGTTCATTCCTCTGCGTATGAGGAATGACCCATAGATCAATTGTAGGGAATACCGCATTACATCGGCTACGTTTATAAATGTGCATTGTGTTTAGCGCCGTTTTCAACATTGTCTCCGTTATATCGTGGCGACCAGAGCACCTCTCCATGCTTTCCTGGCGTTTCTGTAACCAGTACTTTGCATCACATTCTTCCCAAGCCAATGGCTGCTTTCCCACATAACCATCGTGAACACAAGGATCAACGGTGAATGAGAAAATAATCCTGCCGCAATGACAAATATCAATTCTCGCAAAGAAAACGACCGAGATTGTGATGCAAGTGACTCCCTAGTCTCATTTCTTGTACGCTGCTGACTTGATGGCCTAAGTACATAGTGTCGTTGTTGTATTATTCTGAAAATAGCATGTGAGCTTATACAACCTTTCAGTATTTGCCGTTTTATAACAAAATATCATAGATTCCTGTTGTCTATCGCGCCTATCAACAAAGTCGTGGCATGTCGTCACCTGGAGACCTGACACACCGTGACTGTTCAAGTATTTGACTTTCGAGGACTTTTGATAGTCCGAGCGCTCCTAACGCTGTGGGTATACGCTGAATGCTTCTAGGAATCCAGTAGAGTAGGAGACTTAGTTCCTGAACTCTTTGTCAGTCGACGACATTTTGCACTGGATGAAATTGAAAGAATTTGCAGACGACCAGAGACATGTTGCGTAAATGATGATTTTTGTCTTTGATGGGGTATAAACATTGTGGGAAAAGGAGAAAATGCTAGTTACCAGCATTTTCTCCTTTTCCCAAAATGTTATCAAAATCCATTTCTTTAAAGGTAAGTAAAAGATGTCATTGTGGTAAAGGGTAAAAGTAATAGGAAAAAAAATGTTGATTTTTACGGGCAGCGTTGAGCAAGATCAGACTGCACAGAACATGCAACCGATATGTTTGAGATTTACAATGGCAAAGAAGAATAAAATAATTATACATGTACATCTTCATATCACGGACACTTATATCGTTACAACCTTTGCCCCATATAACGCCCTGCGCCACTCATGAAAATGTTACGAATGATGTTTACACGATGATATAAATTTCAGTGAAAAAAAAAACAATCCTTGCTTTCATAACATTTCCTGTAGTGACGACTGAATGGCAATGGATAACTTCAGCAGAGTGAACCACATCGAACTTAAATACGGATTGCACCGGACCAGATCAAACTTAATGGCTGTTCAAAATCGGATCAAACCTTATAAAACGGATTGGACCGAACAGAACTTAATAGTTTTTCTTCAATCTTACATGGACCATTTAAGCTTTATGTTTACCAAGGCCACTTATTCTACATTTTCTAGTCGTCCGGTACCTTCAGTACTTTGATTTTACATCGTCAATGGATACTTCGTTACTTTTCACAGGTCATTATAAATTTTACACCCCGGCCGAGTAGCTCAGTGGTTGGTGTATATGTCTCGTGACCTGGGAGTTGCAGGTCCGATACTTCGTTGCGGTGAAGTTTCTTTCCGGCTGTTTTTCGCCCCTCACATCTAATGTACTTGAGAAATGTGGTCAAAGTCTTTGGAAAGAAAGTTGTGTTAGTACTGGTGTGAGAAAGCCAAGAAACATATGGTTGCGTCACTAAGCGCTATGATATGGCCCAAGCTGTTGAAATGGCATTTACCCATTACCACACAATCCCTACTTTTGACGACCCTGAGATAGAAGCCTTTAGAAAACATTGTGGGAAAAGGAGAAAATGCTGGTAACCAGCCAACATTTTCTCCTTTTCCCACAATATTTTCTACCCTTCACAAAACAGATTTTAAATTTTCAGTCACTTTTATTTTTGTCGTCTGCACTGCTCAATTTGAACAAGTCTGTCATTTTGTTAACTCATTACCAAACGATAATATTTTAGGCTTGTCCACATCGAAAGCATTTGCAGACTACAAAATAAAAGTGACTGAAAATTTGAAATTTGTTTTGAGAAGGGTAGAAAAAACATTGTGGGAAAAGGAGAAAATGCTGGTTACCAAAGGCTTCTTTCTCAGGGTCGTCAAAAGTAGGGATTGTGTGTAAATGGGTTAAACTCCTATGCAGTACAACCCCAATAAATTTCACTTTCAGTCAAAAAACTCGAATGAAGGACAATTGTACAGCGGTCTACTTACCGATTTGTAGGGCCATAATTACAATCAAAACTATGACAGGATATGTCGAGACCTGCATCCTGGTCCAGCACTTGACTTTGGGTAAAAACTTCCTCGTAAACGGTTTGAGTCTGAGAGGAGAGGCTTAAGATGTCAACCTGGGGTGAAGTGTCCTTAACTCTGTCAGAGCCAAAAAAGTGAACCTGAAGTCTCTCGATGCCTGAAAGGAAAATACACTAAAACTAAAAATGATCTGGATCTATATCCGAAAAGCGGCATGAATAAACCAGCGGGCGGCATAGATCAAGATCAGACTGCACATTCTGTGCAGTCTGATCTTAATCTATGCCATCCACTCAAGCTCCCATTTTAAATCCTGTGGCGTTGAGGGGGTTAATAGATATAGGGAAATAAAAGCGTTAATTGGCGTTATAATAATAATAATTGGAGTGCAACACGCGAAAAGGTGCATTCGGACATTTGCGTGAAGTGCCGTCTCGGATTAGCTTGCGCAGTCTGCGCAGGCTAATCCGAGACGGCACTTTACGACTATATTAGATTTTGTGTTACAGAGGACTTGCGTAAAACAGAAAATCACATAAAATCGTAAAGTGTCGTTTCGGATTAGGCTGTGCGGACTGCACACGCTGATCCGAGACGACACTTTACGCAAATGTCCGAATGACCCTTTTCGCGTGTTGCAGGCCAATTATATCAGTCGTATTAATATTTTCGCTTCCCTGTCCCGTTGATTTGGCGACCCGTCCTGTAGAGAGTCGTTTTCAATGATTGATTGACCTTGCGTCATTATTTCACGCTAGTTGGCATTTTCAAATACACATCTATCTGATTTGGGCATGCTGGGTGCAGAACCAGACTACTTTAAAAAAAAAAACGGCAACCTTTACTTCATCTTCGCAAGCCAAGGTTACGATCACTACGTGGATCTTACCTTGGCTGATTGAGCCCGATTTCGAGATCCCTGCGATGCGCCCTCTATTGGATGCCGTTTATTGCCCCCCTTTACATCATATTTCTGAAAGCCAATGAAATATCGTTTTACAAACCGCTTACGAATACACATGAAGCGATAAGCAGAGATCCACATGGATTTCCATGTTTAGCTTCTATTCAAAGGTAGCGACTTTATTCTATTTTTATCAAAGATGAAATGCTACGAGCGATTTCATTGGTTGCAGTTAGAGCTGACTGCATCCAATGAAAAAGCGTATCGGGGGAATGTCAGAATCAAGCTCGATCCGCCATGGGTAGAGTAGCGTAGTGAATCGTTAGCCTTGGCTTGCGAAGATACCTTTACTTTGGAATTAAACGTTTACACAATTAAATGCTGCATGGTATACGATTCATTCAGCCATGGCTAGTATGTAACCTATGCACCGACCATTTATAAGTATAGGTTTGGTAAATAGCTTCGATATACCAGCCCTCATAGCTCAACAGGTAGAGAGAAGGACTCGTGATCGCGATGTTTCGAGTCCCCATGGCTTGCCATTTAAACCGAGGTCCCGTGTGATGGTGTTAACACCGAGCACGTAAAAGAACCAGACGTAACTTAACATGGGCTATCCCCCGTACCAATACTAACAGCCTTCAGGGGGCGTCACCCAAATAGATAACCGATGGCGACTATAAATAAACGCAAATTCTATCAATCATAGCTTCGATATCAGCCATGAGAGTTCTTGTTGACATGTCTATTAGAAAACGCTGCACAATCTTGGTTTTTCTAAAGTTTACATTTGGAAACTGTCTTCAAAGATGTGCAGTAAAACAAAACTATTTTGTGAGAAATATTTCTCCTTTTTGAAATAATTGTTTTTTTTAAGATTTTTGGAAACAAATTACATTTTTTCACACTTTATTGTTCATAGCCATTTCATCTTTTGCTACTTGATTAATGGTGTAATCATTTCTCAAATACAGGGGAAAGAGGTGCGCCATTGTAAATAGGTCGAATCTTCGAAGAATTTGACATACGCAGACAACGGTCGCCTTCTGTGGTTTATCAAAATTGCATTTATTTATCGTCTTCACCGGTTGCCCATATGGGTGACGCCCCCTGAAAGCTATTAGTTTTTGCCACGAGAGATAGCGCAAGATACAAGACGAAACCCATCGTAAGTTACGCCTGGTTCTTGAACGTCCTTGGTGTATGGCACCGTCACACGTGATCTCAGCTTACCATCTTATCCAAAAGACTGTTAATAATTTTCGAGGGCCAGGTGTAGGAATCGAACCCACAACCTCAAGTGACCTAAAACATAACGTTCAAGAATCCTATGCTCAGCCAATTCAGCTATGCGACTGGTCAAACAATAAAGCCTTCTGTTGATATTACAGGTTATTTCATGCTTTCCGGTGGGATATCGAGAAATAGCAGTGAAAATATTTTTGATCTTACGTGCCACCGGTGAAAATATCGATTTTCACGTTCTTGTCGCCTAGGTAAATTGCGCGTGCCTGACAACCAGATGGGAAATATGACGTCATTTACCTTAGATTTCTCGCGCTTGACGTAATATTGTAATGCGTTGCTATGCGGGAGGGGTGCGCCATGGGAAATAACGGAAAAGAATTGTACTGGATTTTGATAAAGCTCCTCTCAGAGAGGGTTAAAAGCATGAAATACATAAAATATTTGATTTTTTTTTTCGGTGAGAGATTGAAATTTATTTCATCTCGTGAACACCATCGATATATTTTCACGAGTGGCTCAGCCACTCGTGAAAATATTACCGATGGTGTCCACTCGATGATAAAAATTTCGATCTTTCACCGGAAAAAACAAATTTCGTCTATATATATTACATTGTCTCAGTTATATCGTAGCAACCAGTGCACCTAATCATACTTTCCCGGAGTTTCTTGTACAAGTACTCAGCAAAATTTTCTTTTCAAAACATTGGCTGCTTTTCCATATTACATAGGATGTCAGCAGTGAGAAAAGAATGAACCCTGTAGCAATTGCTATCATCAATGGTGGAAAGAATTGAGCTCGAGCCGAGTATCGAACCGGCGAACTCCCAATCCCAAGTCCTTTACATACACTACCGACCGAGCTATCGGGGCTCGGCAGCTATTGAATGTAAATTTTCAAGTCATTTATTTAGCAGTTTAATCCCTTTACCAAACAATCCCTGATTTTTACGACCCTGAGATAGATGTCTTTTGAAAACATTGTGGACTGCTGGTACAACTCTGGGAAAGCATGGATAGGGACACTGACAGCTGCGATATTACGAAAATAATGTTGAGACAGCGTTAAAAACATTCTAGAAAACTTGGAATTTTTTCTATTTTCTATACTTATCAAAACTAAAATAATGAATCTAAGTGCAAAAGACTTGGTAAAATGATAAACTACCCTAAAGGAGCAAATTTCTCTCTTTTTTTGCCAGAGCGCTTTTTTACCTGTTACCACACGGTAAAATTTTGAACCTATCCAAATTGAAAGCATTTGCAGGCGGCAATGTACAAAGTGGCTTAAATAATGCAATTTTGCCTGAGTTAGGAAAGAAAGCTTTGTGGGAAAAGGAGAAAATGCTGGTTACCAGCATTTTCTCCCTTTCCCACTAAGTTTTCAAAAGTTTTTTTTCAATGGGCCGTTAAAAGTCGCCATTGTGTGATAAAGGGTTAAATTACACAGCTGCAAGGCAGAAGAAACAGATCGCAAAGTGTTAATGTGTATTAGACATTTACCACACAGTGACGACTTTTAACGACCTTGAGGAAGAACCATAATGAAAACATTATGAAAAAAGGCGAAAATGCTGGTAACCAGCATTTTCCCCTTTTCCCACAAAGTTTTCAAACCCAGAAAAAAATACACCAGTATGAAATTGTCGTCTGCAGATGCTTTCGATTTGAAGAAATCTAAAATTCTGCCATGTGGTAAAGGGAAAAGCGTTTGCATACATCTTTTTCATACGTGATAAAATCGCTGGCAAATGTCTTGATGTCAACGTTGTGCAATTAATTGTTAAAACTACCTTTGTTGACATTATCAACTAACTTCATTAAATATATGAGCCGTGCTAAGTGAAAAGGGGGCTTAGTGCATCTGCGAAAAGTACTTATTTAGGAGTCGAATCTTTATGCTATTTTATCTTTTTTTTTCATGCCAAAGGGCCATTCCACCCATTAATTCAGACGGATAAAATGGATTTTAAGAGCTCTGATTATGTGAAATCGTGCTTAGTACGATGCATCATTGATATGTATTTAGATTTAGTATAAAATAGGCATGACAGGCGCGTTTTAAGCCATTACCACACGACAATATTTTAGACTGGTTCAAATTGAAAGCATTTGCAGACGACAAAATAAAAGTGACTGAAAATTTGAAATGTGTTTTGTGATGGATAGAAAACATTGTGGGAAAAGGAGAAAATGCTGGTTACCAGCATTTTCTCTTTTCCCCACAATGTTTTCTAAAGGCTTCTTTCTCCGGGGCTTCAAAAGTAGGGATTGTTTGGTAATGGGTTAAGTCAGATCAGACTGTCGGCACGTTGTCTACATACACAATTCCAGTCGTTATACAGTGGAAACCGGGTAGAAATTTGAGAGACGGCACGAGAGCTCCAGATAGAGGGAGTAATTTTGATTTCAAAATTATTTTAAAATGATTATTATTCTCCACAAAACCTTATGTTATGGGTACTTATTAGAATCGTCTCATCGAGACGATTCTAATGAGTACCCGTAACATAGGGTTTGGAAGAGATATAATGGATTTAGAATACCATCACTCCCTCTTATCTGGAGCTCTATTGAGACTGTAATATATGTCATAAAGGATATATTGAAGATGAGTTTCAGTTTATTTTTATTTGTTGTAAATATGAATTCAAAAGAAAAGGATATATTGATACTTTTTACCGGATTTGCTATATAGTCTAAGGCCTGGCAAGCTGGATTCAATTTTTTTCAATCCGTCTGGTAGAAAAATTTCATTGGTACCAGGTGATAGTACAGCTATATCGAAGTCATATTAGGGTGCATGCCAGAAACAAAAATGGTGCAGATTTTTTTCAGACGACATTTTGTTACCCCACCCACTGAAAATGCATTGAATTGAGCTTATGTGTATAAACCACAAAATTTCAATATCTTCCGGAGTATATTGATTGCAAAAAGGTCTAAATGACAGTTAAGCCCATAAGCAATGGTAAAACTCAGTTGCAGGAGAAGACAAAATACATTGGCTGTCCTGGTGTTACCCCACCCACCAAATTTGCATACATCTTTTTGAAAATCATGAGCAACTTAATATCATTTAAGACTTTTGGGTTTCAACTTCTTGTGAAAGGGCTTGATGAGAACTAAATGCTTACTATTGTACTAAATTGCTGCATTGTATATTTGTTACGGCCTTGCTTATCTTTTACCCCACCCACTAATGTATATACACGGCAATCTATGAGCTATTTTATAATTATGGCAAATTTTAGGCGACACGATTTTTGAAAATTAAGTTGGATTTTTTTTGTTTCATAAGGTTCCTTATATCCACACTGAAATATTGTCTACTGTGATGCAATGCTAGTCATAACACATCGACATGTCCTTCATGTAACAAAATTGTAAAGTAAAAGAAATTCCATTCTAATTTAGAAAAATAAATATTTTCTGGTTCAGATTATAATATTTCACTTCGAATCGTCTGTATAACACATATTTGTTTTATATTAATAGAGTATTTTGGAACAAAATTTTGGCACGTTATATGTCAGAGAAGATCAGTGTTTTGCAACTATTTTAATTTCTTGAAAAAGTTAAATAGGTCTAGTAAATGATTCCTAGCTGTTTGTATTAAAATGTAACTGTATTTTCCGTTTTGTTCCCAGAAATTGTTTTTATTAAATTAAACGTCGCTGCTTCCTTTCATAAGCATTTTTTATGTTTTACAGCAATGACACAAAATGTTACAGCGCAGACACATATAAGTTTCAAAAAAGGTTTGTACTTATTGCCTTTATTTGAGAAAAATCAAACGAAACAATAATTGAATAGTTACATATGAAATGAAGAAAAGTCATTTGCACCAAAAATACTGCCTTGTTGACAAGTTAAGACTTTAAATGTTATCACAATTACATTTAAGTTCTTTCAATTACTCTTCTGTACCCACTGTTAACTATATTTATGCATTAACATATCATTGTTATGTAGGAAATAAGTCCGTTACATCATGACATTTCAACAAGAGGGACATTGGCCCTGGAGTGCTCACCTGAGACTATAGCTTTATTTCCCTCATGCGTATGTGATGAACTTTAATCTAACCTGTGACTCCAGCGGCAGGGCCAGTTTTGACCCCCAAGGGCATAATACGAACAAACTTGGGAGAGGTCCACTAGGAATTGCTACATGCCAAATATCAAGCTCTATGCCTTCTAGTTTTAGAGAAAAAGAATTTTATAATTTTCTGTCTTTGTTCCTATGTTGAACTTGTGACCCCCAGGGCAGGGTCAGTTTTGACCCCAGGGGCATCATATGAACAAACTTGGTAGAGGTCTACTAGAAGATGCTACATACCAAATATCAAAGCTCTACGCCATCAAGTTTCAGAGAAGAAAATTTTTAAGGTTTTCCTTCTTGTTCCTGTGTTCGAACTTATGACCCCCGAGGCAGGGCCACTTTTGAACCCACGGGCAACATGACATTGTGAACAAACTTGGTAGAAATCCACTAGGAGATGCTACATACTAAATATCGAAGCTGTATGCCTTCAATTCTCAGAGGAGAAGATTTTTAAAGTTTTCCTTCTTTGTTCCTATGCTCAAACTTGTGACCCCGGGGTGGGGCCAGTTTTAACCCCAGGGGCATTATTTGAGCAAACTTGGTAGAGGTCCACTAGGAGATGCCCACATACCCAATATCAAAGCTCTATGCCTTCTTCTTTCAGAGAAGAAGATTTTCAAAGATTTTGTATTTTTTTTCCTTTTTGCGGCCATGGCAACTAGTATTATGAGTGGAATTCTATTCTTTGAAAAAAATTTGGTAGAGCTTCACCCAAGGAACATCCCTGCGAAATTTCGTCAAGATTTACCCAGTGATTTAGGACAAGATATTTAAAGAAATTGTTGATGGACGACAAGACGCTGAACGCCAGACATAGGATGATCACAATAGCTCACCTTTAGCACTTTGTGCTTAGGTGAGCTAAAAAAAAAAGAACCCAGAAAACACCAACATCCATACCCACACACACATCCACACCCATATACACATACACACACACACAACGCAGCTGTACTGTCAATGCAGCAAACAAAGAAACTGATGATTGATAATACATCACGATTACGCTGAATGAACAGCGCATTTGTTAATTTCAAGTCATCAAGAGGATTTTAGCTCCACTGGTCGAAGGCCAGCGGGCATATTTCATGGCCGGTGTAATGCAGAGAAATGACCCCCATTACAAAATGACTCACAGGTCATTTCTCGACG
Organism: Tridacna crocea; assembly: GCA_943736015.1. Taxonomy (NCBI): domain Eukaryota; kingdom Metazoa; phylum Mollusca; class Bivalvia; order Cardiida; family Cardiidae; genus Tridacna; species Tridacna crocea. The sequence continues at coordinate 49,359,507 of OX031063.1, forward strand.
TAGAGGAATGACCCATGGGTCATCTCTCGATGTAGAAAAATGACCCGGGTCATTATTCTACGTCGAGAATTAACCCATGGGTCATTTCTCGACGTAGAGAAATGATCCATGGGTCATTCCTCTACGTTGAGAAATGACCGTTTTTATATTTCAAACATCTCCTCTGACACTACCCATCCAAACTTGATGAAACTTCACAGAAATGATCCTGCCATGGCTTTCTTCAGAACTTCTTGAAAGAATCTGTTTCTTTCAAAAACTCTGTTTGCCTCGGCAACAAAACGGAAAAATATTGAAATCTTTGAAAATCTTCTTATCTGAAAGCATAAGGCCTAGAGCTACCAAACTTGGCATGTAGCTTTATGTCGTGAACCTCTACCAAGTTCCTTCAAATAATAGCCCTGGAGACGAAATTGGCCCCGCCCCGAGGGTCACAAGTTTTATACGGAATTATATAGGGAAAACTTTACAATCCTTCTTTAGGGCCTTGGGCTACCAAATTTGGCATGTATCTTATCAACGGGGCATCTACCAAGAGTGTCCGACTTATAGTCCTGGGTTCAAATTTGGCCGAGCCCCGGGGTCACAAGTTTTACAAGGGCTTATATTGGGACAGCCTTTAAAAATCTACTTGTACATAGCCGCAAGGCCTAGGACTACCAAATTTTGAATGTAGCTTTATCTAGTGGGATTCTACCAGAAGGGCCCAAATTATAGCCTTGGAGTTAAGTTTGTCCCCACACCAGGGGTCACAAGTTTATCTTGGCTTTTGTGTTGGAAACTTTATAAATGATCTTTTTACTGACCATAATAAAGCCTAGGGCTACAAATTTAGCCCTGTTTCATGGGTCTCATGTTTTACATGGCCTTTTTTCTTTTAGGAAACTTTGAAAATCTTCTTGTTTATAACACAAAATTCTAGATCTGTATTATTTGGTACGGGGGTTTATCTTGTGGACCTTCATCAGGATTCAGGTAATTATAGCTTTGTGGTCAATAATGGCTTTGCCCAGGGGTCAAAGGGTCATAACTTTCTCGTAGGATTTTATAGAGAAAAATTGTATGTCTTCAAGTTTAAAACCAACTGCCCAGAGTAGTAATATTTGGCTTGTAGTGTTTTCACTTATTAGCCAGTGGCAGGATACAAGGCCGTCATGGCCCTCTTGTTTTAAGTTATATCTCCTATTGCATCAGTGAACTAGAGAAACAGATGGATGAAAAAAATAGGGCCCTTTTTTGACCTGGGCCTTAGCCTATTGTATGTCTTCAAGTTTGAAACCGTTTGGCCGCAGTTGTAATGTTTGGCTTGTAGTGTTTTCATTTATCAGCCAGTGGAGCGATACAGGGCCATCATTACCCTCTTGTTTCAAGTCATATCCCGTTTTGCATCAGTGAAATAGATAAACAAAGTAGGAGAGTAAGAATAACAGGAAATAAAGCAGCTTAAGTAATGAAAATAGCCAAATCTTAGTGTTGGCATACTCATGGTTACAGTTGTGAATATATAATGAAATAACGAAATCAAAGGTTAGTGTGCAACATCAAATTATGTTGCTAAAACTCCATAACTGTTCTTAATTCTGGTCCTCTATGTCTGTCCTAGTAGCTTTGGCCAAAACTGTGAAAAAATCTAGCCAGAAATAATAACACATTCAATGTGAAAACTGGAAATCAGAGATTGTTTTCAATTCATTCTGCTAGAAACATTTATTAGGTGTTTTACGGTATGTGAAGTTGGTCAGACTTGGTTTACTATGAGTCTGACATACATGTAAATGTTGATTTTTATGAGCATCTTAAATTCAAAAGATTTGTCAAAAAGATTGCATTATTTCATTGTTTTTTTGAACATAGGAAAAGTTTAATTTTTGATATAGGCAAATTTGGGGTAGGCGCGTTTATTAGCATATTAAAAAAAAATCTGCACCACTTTCAGATCTGGCATCCATGCTTAAAATGACTCTAATAGGCTATCCTAACTCACAGTACCATTTGAATTTTTCTACCAGATGGATTGAAAAAAAATTAAAAGTAGGGCCCTTTTTCGATCTGGGCCTTAGCCTAATATAGCAAATCTGCTTACACGTGATCGTTTTGGCCGGAACCAAATACATCATGCATAACGACGCATGCGCACTCACTTTCAGTTTTACATGGCGGGCGAACAATACAGATCTACATATGATATTCAGCTCTGACTTTGAACAAATCATACAAATTATGTTTGATTTCTTTATCGAAATTTCGTCAAAAACTGCAAAAATTGCCTTCTGAAATACTCTAAATACTTAGATATTTTCTTTCTTTTTCATTAAATGTTGCCACATGCGTATGAATATTATTTACACAGACTGGCCCCATTTTCATTCTAGAAGTGTTCATTCACAACTTGTGTCGTTCGTTGTCGAAATAAGCAAGGAGACTAAGCAAGGATTCCTTAATGAAATCACATTTTTAAAATCTATATAATAACAAATATCTTTAACTGTTCAGATAGCTAGGTTGAATTTGAGCGTAAACAATTTAAAACCCTTTTAATAAAGACTACATAAAACCCATAAAGTCGATTCGGCACCTTGTTAGCTATCCCCCTTCGTAAAGCACTACGCATACGAGAGACGGTAAAGTCTGTGTTCATGTTAAACAACAAGTAATTCAAACCTCAGAATGAAAGTATGCCGATAATTTATAAAATTTTATGTAGAGGGACCAATTCCTTTAACGCTTAGGCTGCTAAGTGCTGCCCAAGGACCTTTAGCAGACACTGTAGACAGTGTTGATCTATACTGCCTGGTAAGAAGGTTTTTTTCCTCCGAAAAAACTTTGAAATCGAAATATTTTGATTCGTACTATTGACTTGAAAGTTTTATTTCAGTTATGTAAAGGTAAATATTTTCTTTGCATAATAACTTGTCTCACTGAGAGTGATCTTGGTCTATTTTGGCTGCTTCATCTGTACCCAGGGCAAGGATTTGTATATATCAAAAAGCAAATAATATCTGGACTATGTTCTTCCACATGATGAGTGATGTTTTTTATTCTTTTCTTCAGACTATCAAAATGGAATCACTCAAAACTGCATTGGAAGTAAAGAATAACCGTTTTATCAGTGTTAACCGCTAATCACTGACGAAATGTCAAAATCCATTACACTTTAACAGTGGCTTTCATTATTTGCGAGACTAAATTCCACTTTTTGCATTGTACTAATTCACACCTGCAATTTTTGACTGAATAGAAATGGACCCAAGAATGTGAGTTTGCATATTACATGTAGGATTCATATGCTTTATGTGATACTCATGAAATGAATTTGAATTTATTAAGTATTAGTCCATTTTTATAGTCAAATGTAACACCAGTTTTTTTAAGCCATGAATGATAATCTGTGCAGAATATTAGGTGTAAGCTTGAACCTATACGGCTTATGTTTTTTCTTTGTTTTATATTTGGACAAATATAGCGATGAAATGCCATAATCCTGTTCATTTGTTTAATGACTTTCTGTGAGACTGTAGCTGATTGGTTAAGGTGTCGGTTAAGTTATCCCGGATTTTATCCTCACCTACTTGCCAGGATTTTGAATGAGTGCCTATAGACAAGACACTGCGTGGAATCAGCCTAGCCCTAGTTAAACCCAAGCCATACACAAATAAATGGGATGTTGTCCCTGTAAGACTGACATACTATTGAAACTAATGTAACCACCAGAAATCAGTCAAACGTCAAATTATTCTTGAAGGTACAGTAGTTACAATCAATTTCATGTTATGCTGCGTTCATGAGTTGACCTTAATTTTCTTTAGTGAAATCATTATTTTCTGAACTTGTTTCTTTATGAAGGTACATGGAGAATTTTCATTTATGTAATAGACCTAGAAGGAGAGTATATTCAATATTCATGAATTACACATGGGCTAGAAATCTTAGAAAATACTAAACACACCATTTAGTTTTCATCTTTCAGACTATTACATAACATTTTATAGGTCAGGAATAAAACCATGATTTTCTTTTTAAAAGATAGAAGAAATCATTGTATCTGAACAATCAAATTGTTGTGTCTTGTTTGACTTTGTATTTCATTTTGAAATTATTAGTTTCAAGTTGTATAGTAATAAGTAAGAACCCTGTAAGAGATTCCTAGGCGTTAGGGTTATGGAAAGAACAATGTGCTTTCAATAAGAAATTTCATACAAAAAGCTATTGTTTCCATACCTTGAGAGGACTCTGTTTTTTTTGTTTTAACTCTTTACAACACAGCAAAATTTGAAACTTGTCCAAATGGAAAGCATTTGCTGATAACAGAATCAATTTAACTTAAAATATGAATTTTATTTTTTAGAAAGTTTTGAAGACATTGTGGGAAAAAGAAAAATGTTGGTTACCAGCATTTTCTTCGTTTCCCACAATGTTCTAAAGGCTTCTTTCTCAGGGTCATCAAAAGTAGGGTTGTGTGGTAATGGGTTTAAACAAATTGTATCCTTTATGCTGTTATGGAATGCGGAAAAATGATTTTGGTAAGGATGAAAAACAAATATGTTTGTCTACCATTGTTTCAAAAACTTAAAAGCTTCAGACAGTATAGATCAAAGATCAGACAGCACGTTCAGTGTAGTCTGATCTTGATATGCACTCTCCGCATAAGGTAAGTGAGTGGTATGCCCTAGGGTTAACATGAGTGTTCAGTAAAGTATTAAATAAAAAAGAATGGTAAATCAAAATTTTTTCCAGATCGAGTTGTCAGATGCCAAGGAAACCTGACATGGATCAATCCATATGTCGTATACTGATCTATCCCACAGATTGATATAAAGGTAGGCCTATAGCTTGTGTTTGTATAAGGATACACTTATCTATCATGCTGTTGAGCTAGCTTTTGTAGCAAATGTGGAGGAGCGTTTGCTTACAGGGTTAGGACCTGAAGGTTCTAGGTTCAATCCCAGGCTATGGGTCATAATTATTCAAAATAACTTATGGTTTGTTCAAACATGGCCTGTATTTGACCCTTGAATTTTATGTCAAAGTTAAATTGGGAGAATTTTTGACGATTTTTCTTATTTTAGCCCTGTAACACACAATAAATCCTATGTTTTATGAATCCTGTGTAAAAGGGCTCATGCAAACAGTGTTGTCAAATAAGACATCAGTATTTCTTTTCTTTTTTCCTTCCAGAATTTTTCTACCCTTTACAAAAACAAACCACATAATCTGAGGACTCTATATCTATTGAATTATTTGTTTATGCTCTAAAAAGCAAGCTATTTAGTTTTCATGCCACCAATCAAATTAATTTCATAAAAGGCCAATAAGTACTATCAGTTGTATGTTCGACATTTCACACTTAAAAATGATTTGACAACTTACATGCATTTTGAACAAATTTTGAATTGTATCTTTACAATTCTGATTTGTGGATATTTCCTTGTTCCTATCCATATTATGTCCATATTTGTATTTGTTTTCATATGAAGTGTATGGCTAAATTCAGTAAAATGATGCAATTTTGTGCGTTTGATAATAGAATAGAAGGTTACTTTAGCAATAGGTCACTCTGTTTATTTTTGATAAACCAGATACGACGTCTTGATACCGATTTGAATATATAAATCCTTGTTGACGAAACATGTTAATGATTAAGTGCCATTCTCTCAAAGCCTTCCAAAACTATGGCAAGAAATCTTGTAATACCCAAAGGGGCTGAATATTGCAGGAAATATCAATTCAAATATTTTTTACCAAAATATTATCTTTCTTCTTTTACCTATGATTTTCCAGCTATGATGCAATAATTCATTTTTTAGTTTGTTTAGGATATGAAACTCTGATTAGTTGCTTTTAATCGGGGGGGGGGGGGCAAAAATCTCGTCCTCTGGTAAAAAGAAGACACAAAAATTTCGTATTGCATAAGTGCGTAAGCAGTAGTATATTGTACTCTTTGATAAAATTTGCTCACGATTGCTGAAACTGATTGACAGCTGCAGACCTTAACACGGTGTCTTATCAGAAATATTATTGTACATGTATATGTATCATCATTCTATTTTGTACAGTTTTTTAAGTCTTACTCATCAACAGATCAACAACTGAAGTGTTCTATATCTTTATCAAATAACTTTCAGTTGTAAATCCATCTTGGATTTTTTTTCCAGTCCTTTGCGCAACGCACTTGGTAAAACAACTTCGACTTCCATTGCCCTTGATTACTCTTCTAATTGCTTACATACTATAAATGTATTACATGTGATAAAAAAGATTAACTTTCATTACATCAAATCGTAGCTTAAAACTTCTCAACAAATTCGCTTTTCAAGACTTTCAGTCCTTTGATTATAGAATAAGACCGAATATGCAGAAACCTTGTCAACTGCTTTTTCCAAATAATAAAATGACCCTCCAAAATCTTGTTCACTTTATAGACAATGTGCATTTGCCATCAGAAAAATGAATTATTTAGATATTCAGTCTCACAGATTAGACTCTCAATATGTGTTTATTTAACACTATGATAATTTTTTTTCCATTTACTAATTTCTAATATTTATGAATTCATTTATAAAGACCGTTGAGTAATGTACAGTTAGAAACATTTATGTTTAACCTTTTACCTGATATGCCAATTTAAGGCTCTTCCATTTCAGCAGCAAGTAAAGACATGATGTCAAAAATATGGACAAATGAGGATATAAATAGCTGAATGAGTGGAAAACATTGTGGGGAAAGGAGAAATTGCTCGTTATGAGCAATTTCTCCTTTTCCCACAATGTTTTCAAAAGCTGTCTGTCGTTGATGCGTCATAAACTCGAAATGAGTATCTATGGAGTAAAGGGTTAAACCTAATAAATTATTTGTTTTGTTCTGCGTTGTCTGCGCATATCATATTCTTCGAAGATTCGACTGTCTTATATGACACATCACTAGCCCCAAAAGCGGGCTGACTATATAATAGTACGCTCTATAAAGTAGTAAAGATGAAAATAGCTTTTATCAATACGTTTAAGGAGAAATGAGACCTGCTTTACCTCCAGATTTCTCTAGACTGCTGATCATAGTTGAATGAATTGCACGAGGTAGCGTTTTATTGTGTAAACGTTTATTTTAGTTTGAAATTCAAAGTAACGGTTGTCGCGTAGGAAAGTGGTTCGGCTCTGTACCCAGGATGCCCAAATTAGATAGATGAGTATTTATAGAATACCATCTAGCGGGAGATAATGTTTTGTTCTGTTCTAAAATGCACAAAACCCCCCGTTATATTCGCATCATTGTCCCAGGGAAAGGGATTTATCGCATCTCCATTAAGCTATATTTTTTGCCATTTTTTCCAAGGGGAAACGTCGCATTATATGGACCCTTTTTTTTATAAATAACCGACCAAATCATGAGAAAGAATGTCCCTTAGACGTGCAGAAATTTTACCATAGAGAAAAGTCTCAGTTCAGGTTTGGTATTGGTATAATTTTCTGCATGTCAAAGGACCGTTCTACCTCATGATCTGGTCGGTTGTTAAGCAAAATGGATTTTAGGATTCCATACTTATATAATGATTTGCTTGGTAACATAACATATCACATCATAACATGACTCACCATACCATTACATAACATAGTCTTTATTTGGCTTTTAGTACAAACATATTGAAAGCCAATAGAACAGTTTCACAAGATAAGTACGGGATGTGAGAAGCATATGGCTTGCAACACGCGAAAAGGGACATTCGGAAATTTGCGCGAGGTGTTGTTTGAAGCCTGCGCAGTCCGCGCGAGCTAATCCGAGACGGCACTTAAGGAATACATTAGATTTTGTCCTACAGTAGACTTGCGAAAAAGTAGAAAATTGCATAAGAACGGAAAGTATCGTCTCTGATTAGTCTGCGGGGAATAAGCAGGCTGATCCGAGACGACACTTTACGCAAAAAATCCGTATGCCCCTTTTAGAGTGTTGCAGGCTATTATAGTGCACCACAGTGAATCACAGTGATTGACTTAGGCCCTTTTGGCAAGAGCACCGTTAATATATTTCGCACATCGTCGGTTTACTTCAGAAACTTCGTAACGACAGCGTGTTTCAAGCTGTAGTTACGAGGTTTCTGAAGTAAACCGACGACATTCTAAACCCCTTTCACTTAACCCTTTGCAAAATTCATTATGTTTCTTTTCTTCTTGTAACAAACGACTTGAGAAAACAAGGTGACAAAAGGAGAAATTCTTCTCGTCGACCAATTTCCCCTTAGGCCCCATCGCTTCACATGTATCTATGAATTACACCTTAGCTCTTTCAGTGCAAAAGGCAAAAACAAAGGCTTTTCTTGACGGTAGCAGACAAGCTCACTGGTCATAACAATTAATTACGAAGCGTGCGCTATACACTGTATATATGACAGATTTCAAGAAACAAATATATTGAAGAAAATGAATTATGAAAAATGGTTAAATGGGACTTCTTTTCTAAGTATCTTAACCTTTTTGGTGCTGATTGCGTCTTGCTGACCTTTTGCGGACAGTGTAGATCAAGGTCAGACTGCACAGAACGTGCAGTCTGATCTTGGATCTACACTGCCGTTAAAGAGATACTATTCCCCCCCCCCCCAAAAAAAAAAAAAAAAATCTCTGAAACTGCTAAATACGGGTTTTTACTTTTTACTTTTGGCATAAAAAATTAATTTCAATTAAACACCAGGATAAGGGTGGACCTTAAGGCTGCGGAGATATTATTCCCTAAAACATAACTTTGAAGTGACAATATTTAGGTTTTTTACCATCGAATTGAAAATTTCAGTTTAGTTTTCTAGCAGGATACGGGTTCACCCTTTTCCAAACAATCCCTGGTTTTGACGGGTCAGGAATAGAAGCCTTTTGAAAACATTGTGGGAAAAGGAGAAAATGCTGGTAACCAGCATTTTCTCCTTTTCCCAAAATGTTTTCTGCCCTATCATATAGAAAAATAATCTTTTTAGCAACCGTTAATTTGTCATCTGCAAAATGCTTTCAATTTGGTCAGGTCCAAAATTTGCCGTTTGGGAAAGGGTTTAAGTGTAAGTGTGCATTAGACATAATTGCACTGTCATCTTGAAAGTCCAAGTTGTTACGTAACATGTAATGATTAATACAGAAATGCGAGACTTTCTACCTCTTCACATATTCATCTTTTTTAATGAAGAAAAAAATGATATTTTAGTATACCGCATTTACAATTTTAGTCGAGAGAGAGAGTCGTTTAGTATACCGCATTTACAATTTTAGTCGAGAGAGAGAGAGAGAGAGAGAGAGGCAGGCAGACAGACAGACAGACAGGCAGGCAGCCAGGCAGCAGACAAAAAAGAATTACTGGTATCAGAAAAGTTTTCAAAAGTTCTACCTTTGAATTCTGGACAATTTCTAGATCACTCCGAGGAGCACTCAGTCAGACTGGAACAACCAAAAATTAACAAAAACACACTAAAGTTAAATTTTTTTGACCATGTCCATATTTCACTTCCTACTTTTATTACTTACAGACACAAAGAACTTATCGTCCAATACAAACATCCTCATCACGTGATTAGTTTAACGTATTTTCATTGGGTAATCTAAAGTAAAATTGGTTTGGAAGATGAGCCAATTGCTATACATAAAAGTGCAGGAAGGACCACTTTACAAGATGATGAACACTATTATAGTAGAAGGTTGGGTGGGGGGTGGGGGGAAAAAGAGGTTGGATGATGATGTTTTCCCCACTTTTTTATAACCCTTAATAACTCTCAAGTTGATAGTAAAAACCTGAATGTCTCTATTTTAACTCCTTACCAAATGACTAAACTTTAGATTGGTCCAAATTGCAAGCACTTGCAGACGACATAATAAAAGTAACTCAAAAATTGAAATTTATTTCCTGCAGGGTAGAAAAACATTGTGGGAAAAGGAGAAAATGCTGGTTACCAGCATTTTCTCCTTTTCCCACAGTTTTCAAAAGGCTTCTATCTCAGGGTCGTAAAAATCAGGGATTGTTTGGTGAAGGGCTAAACTTACATTTTAGTCTCTTTATCGGACAGTGTAGATCCTAGATCAGACTGCACCTTCTGAGCAGTCTGATCTTGATCTGGGCTGTCCACAAAAGCTTCACCTTGATCTAGACTGTCCACAAAAGTCTGTTCTTGATCTAGACTGTCCACAAATGTCTGTTCTTGATCTAGACTATCCACAAAAGTACGTTCTTGATCTAGATTGTCCACAAAAGCATGATCTTGAACTAGACTATCCACAAAAGCTTGATTTTGATCTGGGCTGTCCACAAAAGCCTGATCTTGATCCAGACTGTCCACAAAAGCCTGATCGTAAACAAGACTGTCCACAAAAGTCTGTTCTTGATCTAGACTGTCCACAAAACTCTGTTCTTGATCTAGACTGTCCACAAAAGTCTGTTCTTAATCTAGACTTCCACAAAAGCCTGATCTTGATCTAGACTGTCCACAAAAGCCTGATCCTGATCTAGACTGTCCACAAACACCTGATCTTGATCTAGACTGTCCACAAAAACCTTATCTTGATCTAGACTGTCCACAAAAGCCCACAATGTCGTACTTAGCAGCCTCAGTTAATCATGTGTGAAGTTTCCATGCTTGAATGTTTTAATCTTGATCTCCAATTTGTTCCTGCTCCTATATGGCTTGCAACACACGAAAAGGGGCATTCGGACATCTGCGTAAAGTGTCGTCTCGGATCAGCCTGCGCAGTCCGCGCAGGCTAATCCGAGACGGCACTTTCCGTTTATATGATTTTTTTCTGTTTTGCAGAAGTTTACTGAAGGACAAAATCTAATGAAGATGTGAACATGCCGTGTTGGATTAGCCTGCGCGGACTGCGCAGGCTGATCCGAGCCGACACTTTACGCAAATGTTCGAATGTCCCTTTTCGCGTGTTGCAGGCCATATTGCTAAAGGCGACTCAAGAGCCTTTTGCAGACAGTGTAGATCAGGATAAGACTGCACAAAACGTAGTCTGAGTTTGGATCTTTTTGCCGTTGAAAATCTGCATCGCAACCGCAATATTTTGGTTTCTATACGGCTGAGTAGTAAAGAAATTTCGTTTCATTGACTTGGCAGTTTAAAGGTTAATCGTTTCAAGTTTGAGTACGTCTATTTTGTTTTATTGTTCAACGAGAGATGGTTATCAAAGGCGGAAATAGGAGCAAAAAGATTTGAATAGACATCACCGATTGTCAACTCTTATGTCCCCCGAACCAATGTTGCTTTTTCAAGAACATAATTCTGACCAGCGGACAGTGTAGATCCAAGATCAGACTGCACATTCTGTGCAGTCTGATCTTGATCTACACAATCCGCAAAAGGCAGTCGGATCTTTATTTACGGTGTCCACTAAAACAACTTTAGTGTTTCAATGGTTACTATCTTCTCGTATTTGTCCTCTTTCGTCGAGCCCCATTAACTTCAGTGAGTATCTTACATTACTTGAGAACCGGAGATCGCGGGTTCGATCTTTTTGCTCGGCCAATTTCTTTCCGAGGACTGATGAAAGACAGACACTGCGACATAATTCCTTCCTCTCTCATCATTTTTTTTCCACGATGGTCACTTGGGAAAGCAGCCAGTGTCTTGGAACGAATACTGTGCGGTGAACTAGAGAAACTGTATGGTATCTGTGGTTATGAGTTAGAGCTTTGGCCTCGTATCTACAAGGTCCCGAGTTTGATACCCGGGAGCGGATGTCAACTATGGGATTTTTCACCTTCACCGTGAATAATCTTTCTAAGAAATTGGCTGCTTTTCAAGTCTGTATATACATTTTGTCGAATAAAAAAAAAGACATGTTCATTTTATATTAAAAAGAATACAAACATTTTTTTTGTACGATCAATCTGTCATCCCTCACCACAGAGTTACATTGTTATCAACTAATTGACCTCTACTGACCTTGGTTTACTCAGTCAATTATCTCTCTTTAGTTACTTTCCTGGGGGTTAAGCGTGTTGTCCCCCTTCAAGGCCACATTGGGTTCGAGGTGTCATAAACCTTATCAGAGCCATGGGAGCAAACATGGGCCCTTATGAAGATCAGACTGCCCAGAGTTTAAGGGTTTTGCAGTTTAAATGGAGGTGGTACTAAAATCAAAGTTGCAAAAATACTCAAAGACTAAGGTAACATTAAAGTTAGGTTTTGGCCTAACGCTCTCGTTCAGGAATGGAATAACATTCCTGATGCAATAATTTTACGTTATGTAAGGTCTATGCGACGTCGAATAATTGATTGCCTGTATCGACAGTAGAGCTTGCCATTCAAGATATTGATTGAAAAATTACAAGAACTTTAAGAAAAAAAAAAATGTTACCTCTCTTGAGTACTTTTGCATGCAACTTTGATTTTAGTACCGCCTTCATTTAAAATGCACAATCTGATTAGCCTGGTATTTTCTACAAACTCTGAACTAAAGTATGATACCCAATTTGTTGGTCTTCAGTAAAACATGCGACGAGAAATAAAAGAAAATTAAATGCACACTTCTAAATTTATAAAAAAAAAAACCCTAGAGAATATGAAAAATACATGTAATGTTCATAAGAATGGTTGGTAAATACCCTACTTTTGACGAACCTGAGAAAGAATCCTTTAGAAAACATCGTGGGAAAAGGAGAAAATGCTGGAAACCAGCATTTTCTCCTTTTCCCACAATGTTATCTACCCTTCACAAACAAATTTCAAATTTTCAGCCACTTTTATTTTGTCGTCCTTTCCATTTTGATAAACCTAAAATTTTGTCGTTTGGTAATGAGTTAACCCAGGGGTTCACTCTGGGGGATCATACTCTTGACTTGTGATATGTGGCTCCGAGTGGTTATAACTGAGCAGGTCAAATCAGAGAAAATAGCACGGTTAAGTCTATATACCAAACGACTAAGTTTTCCACATTCAAAGCATTTGCAGACGAGAAAGTCCAATGTGGACTAAACGTCAAGACTTGTTCATATAGATAGAAAACATTGGGTGAAAACAAGAAAGTGCTGGTTTCCAGCATTTTCTTCCTTTCCCACAATGTTTTCAAAAGCGGTATTTCTCTCGGCCGTTAAAAGTGTAGGTTCTGTGTTGAAAGAGTAACCTACTAAACTTATTACCTAGTGTAGATGACATTTATATTTTATATTGGACCAGTTTTGAAAACACTGTGGCAAAAGAGAGTTCGACCTTTTCCATACCATACACCACAGGGCAGATTTTGAGGACAGGGTAATGTCCACTGCTATATCCTTGATATGTTCTTGCAGGGCAAATGTATTTTTAGCCCTTGAGAAAACGAAAATATAATTTATTTACACAATAGCGAAAGAATTAACTATCACTTTAACAACAATATACTGGCAATCTGCTATACAAAGTATAACAGCAATCTAGTGGGATTCTGCTACACAAAGTATAACAGCAATCTACTTCCATTCTGCTGCACAAAGTATAACAGCAATCTACTGGCATTCATGCTATACAAAGTATAACAGCAATCTACTGTCATTCTGCTACACAAAGTATAACAACAATCTACTGGCATTCATGCTATACAAATTATAACAATAATCTGTTGGCATTCTGCTACACAAAGTATAACAACAATCTACTTCCATTCTGCTGCACAAAGTATAACAGCAATCTACTGGCATTCTGCTATACAAAGTATAACAGCAATCTACTGTCATTCTGCTATACAAAGTATAACAGCAATCTACTGTCATTCTACTATACAAAGTATAACAGCAATCTAGTGGGATTCTGCTACACAAAGTATAACAACAATCTACTTCCATTCTGCTGCACAAAGTATAACAACAATCTACTTCCATTCTGCTGCACAAAGTATAACAACAATCTACTGGCATTCATGCTATACAAAGTATAACAGCAATCTACTGTCATTCTGCTACACAAAGTATAACAACAATCTACTGGCATTCATGCTGTACAAATTATAACAATAATCTGTTGGCATTCTGCTACACAAAGTATAACAACAATCTACTTCCATTCTGCTGCACAAAGTATAACAGCAATCTACTGGCATTCTGCTATACAAAGTATAACAGCAATCTACTGGCATTCTGCTACACAAAGTATAACAACAATCTACTGGCATTCTGCTTTACAAAGTTTAGCAACATTCTACTGACATTCTGCTACACAAAGTATAGCAGGAATCCACTGAAACTTTTCTATACAAAGTATAAAAAACGCAAAGCTGAATCAGATTTGAAATAAAGTGATACATTTCATTTTAGTTTTTTTTTCTCTTTTTGCTTAAGAGATTCGTCTAAATTGAAACAGGAAAAAGGTAAGAGAAAGCAAACTCCGTCTGATAGAAGAAAACAAAGAAAAATCCCTAATGCAGGTGGGCCATATTGATCTTTGCAAAAAAGATGTACAATTAATCTCTATAGCAGATGCATTTGATGAGAATCAATTTTTGTTAAAGTCTGTCGAAATGAAAGAGACTTTAGTCTATCCGCCAAAAGATCTACAAAGCCAAATAAACTAACCAAGTCTCCTTGGGTCGAGATGACATATGGACGAGTTAGATAACGGTCGAGTTGTTTCTCTTTATTTATGGAACAAATCTTTGAAAATTGGTGAAAACGTCAGAATGATAAATGAACAAAGTTTTTATGGACAAGAGCACGGAAAAACTTTAAAGAAAAGATCGATTGGGCCACCCGAAATGATTCAGCTGCTAAATTAATTCCTATAACGTTTTTTTATTCTTTTTGTTCGGAAACATTCGTGCCTTGGAAAGATATCGAAAACAACAAATTCCTTTGACCAGATCCCATGAGGGTCTCGTTTCTAGACTAGAACACTGTTTCAAATTCACGTGACTGTCAAAGGTGTCAGAAATCGTAGGTCAAAAATGCTATTGTTTCCAGTATGTTACGTCACTTTCGTGCGTCATATTTTGAATTCATATAGATCTACTTCCGACTTATACGTGGATTTGTAGACGTCCAGGTGCCGACTTGCTGCGATGAGGCCACGAGGTCCCACGCGCTCGATCAAGCGCTTTCACGATGAGGACGGCGACAGAGAAAGGAACGGGGAATAAGAATGCTTGATACCTGTTGACTTCGAAAAAGAGGTAGACCGGAAGTAGATCTATATGAATTCAGCCGAAAAATTAAGGAAAGGATTGCTGAATGAGTGTATATGAAAAAACCTATTTTTTTTCTGAAAACAATAAGAATTCTATCACATGACATCATTTTCTGAACGTATTTTTTTTTTTTAAATAAATATCGCTTTTAATAAACCTTAAACTTTTGAAATATGCCGCCTAAGCTTTTCGGTGTTTTTACCTGTTACGTGACCTCTCTGAAGTCATCATTTTCTGAACGAATTTTTTTTAAAAATAGATATCGCTTTTTATAAACCTTAAACTTTTGAAAGATGCCGCGTAAGCTTTTCGGTGTTTGTACCTGTTACGTGACCTCTCTGAAGTCACGTGATAACTTAACCACTTAATCATGTACTCATGGACAAAATTATGTTTATTGCAATTAATGATTTTTTTCATGATACAGTTTCATATACGATAACTTCTTGCAACCGTCTCAGAGAAACATTTCATTTGTAGAAATGGATGTCACTTTTTTAACGCTGACCTTCAATCTGTTTTGCCCGTTATTTTGTAAGGTAATTGTAAAAAATACGAAATCTTAAACGGTAGTTGACGTTTTTATAGAATGCAGTCATACCTGAAAAGCTGGAATTTCTGACTTATTTTTCTTATAGCACATTTGAAGATGATTTAGATTGACACAAATACTACATTTTTGGCATGTAACATGTCCTTGAATTGCAAGATGCTTAATATTTTGGGTGCATGATCTTGACACAATTTTGTACATGCATCTAGCTACAATGATCGATGACGTCACAGAGGACGGAGTAACAGGGATATAGCAGCTGGAATTTCCTTATAGAGGTTTAACCAAGTTTCATTCATGAACTTAGATAATTTTGTTTCTTTTAATGCTATGTATGAATAGATAAAAATATCATTTTACACATCCGTGTACGTGAAAACGAGTGAGTTCGAAATAAAAATAGTTTGCAAGCGATGATCAGTTCAGTTTCGCGTGTTGCAGGCCATATCATATCTTCGATTAAAAAACCTCGTAACTACAGCTTGTAGTTACGAGGTTTTCGAACTTAACCGAGGATATATAAAAGGCAAAGCATCAACACGAGCGACTGAGGCAGCGGTATCTAATCATTATCGCCACTGATTAACATCTTGATCTCTCCGTTTTTGAGATCTGTGAGGTTATGAGCCATACTCTGTAAAAAGGAAGTTTTAATGTATCTGCAAATAAAGTATCAACCCATTTCAGTTTTTTTGGTTCTCTGTAAGTGTCCAGGAACCATTCTCGCTAATGATCAGAATTGTTTATGGATCCATGACTACGTTGTCAGTTGCTAAGTATATAGAGGATAATCAACTGGTTATTTTTGATATGAAAAATATCTCACGAGGATGCGTTGTTAGGCGTTGAAAAAAACGAGTGCGCAACAAGAGTTTTTTAACGCCTTACGACGCATCCGAGTGAGATATTTTTCATATCAAATATAACCAGTTGATTATTCTATTTATTATATACCTTATTAACATTATCATTTTAATTTTTTCGTTTGAAAGTCGAAATCAATACCTAGGATAGAGAGAAGAAATCAGGGACATAGTGCGGATGAATACACAATTTAAAAGAACAAAAACGAGACTACAAGTTGAAAATATAGAACTTACAATTAACACTACCAACAAGTGCTTAATGAAAAAAAAAGCAGTTCCTAAATTACGACAGGAAGTGAAAGTGAAAGTTGAGATATCGTCTCTAGTGATGAAATCAACATTTATTACACTGGGAAATTCCAAGATTTCACTGTTAGGTATATAATAAAATAGCATCACATAGATAGACCTAACCCCTTTTTCTCGAAATATTGCTCAGAAATAATTTCGACTTTTTCAAAGGTCTGAAAGTACTGTTCCAGACATTTTTGTCATCTTTAAAAATAAGGTGGCGGTCGGCGTAGATGCCGTAACGGACGTCATATTCAGTGTAGCCCGGTTTTTTTCTACTCTGTTTGTGTAAGCTATAAGTTGCCGTTGTCAGTTCCTTGCCAAATCCTTATTCTAAAATAAGATATGATGATCATGATGTTTGCAGCAGGGATGAAAACGTTAGATACACTTGTCTTTATACATGCATATAAAACAAAGGGTTATCAAATCTATCTCTCCACAAAATCTCTCTCTCTCTCTCTCTCTCTCTCTCTCTACCAGTCCAAAAACTGAATGTTCAGATGGTATGTATGTCTGTCTGTCTCTCTTTCTTTCTCTCTCTCTGTCTGTCTTTGTCTTTCTGTCTCTCTACCATACACATGTTAAATAACGCACTAAAATCCATGCGTGCAAAGGAGTTATTTACACATATTTACACAAGAAACTAAAGTCTCCAGATATTGTTGGGCAGGATTTCTTCATTTTCCTTTTTAGTAGAAAAACTACTTTAGTATAGACCTCAACAATTGGCATACACATCTCCCGTCTTGAACGTTTCCATAATGGCGTCGTGTATGTATTTGTATTGTTCCTGTAAAGAAACACACGAATAAATGACTATGTTGAATTGGTGTCGTTTACGTAATCAGCATACATTTAGCTTCTGCAAAATTTATGTAGGTCAACAAAGAAATCAGGTTTTAATAACATTATGCAAATGCTTGAAATTTCCTGTAATAAATATAGTTTCTTTTTATAGAATATAACCGAATATGCAAAAAATTTTGTCAACTGTTTTCTTCAGAAAATATTACCGATGGTGTCCACTCGATGAAATAAATTTCGATCTTTCACCGAAAATAACAAATATCCTCTATATCACCCTATTGCAATTGTTACGTATTGTATTTAAAACGGGATGAAACCATGCACGAAGGAGCGGTCTCCCGTAAAGTATACGTGTAGATTAACACAATAACGTCTCAATAATGGCGTCGTGCAAAGCACTCGAACTATTTCCGTAATAACATCGTTCAATAAAATCAAATATGTCATGCAAATGCATGTATCTGTAAATCTTGCTAAAAAGCCAATGAGTCATGCTTTGGCAAAATGTGGTTTCTTTTATCTGCAAAAATATAAACCCAGGTCAGCCTGCGCAGTCTGCTTCTACTTTGAAGTTTTTGTTTCATTTTCTCCATGTCTATGGACCATTTTACTTCAGAGTTCAGCCGTTCAAATTATTTTAAATTATCGGTCATTTTATCAATTACTTGAGCTGACTTGCTTGTTATAGTGCATGACGGAAATGTATCAAGTCCCCTCTTTTGTAAGTGAATGTCAGAAATTAATAATTAACGTTTCCATCATAGCATCATGCAGGTGCTCGTACATGTACAAGCTGCGTAGTTTCTGTATAGGTTCTTCACGTTTAGAATCAATGCCTTTCAATTGTGTTAGGCAGAGTTCTCTTTAGCTCAGTGGTTAAGGTTTTTGTCTTTTTAAATCGTGACAAACGACGATCTTTTCCGCATATTCACCAACCCTTCTTAAAGCTTTTCTTATTTTCTAGACTTTCCTTTATTGAGAAATAACACAACCTCTGATTAGCTAAACTATTTGGTTTAGCCAGTCAAAAGCTGTTTTACTTTCAAATTCAGAAAATCTTGGAGAATAAGACTAATAATATTCTTAGGAATGGTCGGTGAATACTAACCCAGGTCTTTCAGAATACCTGAAACCAAATAGACTGTACTTACAAAGTTTGGTATAATTTGTCCGTTTCGGATCTTCATCAGTTTCACTGACTGGATGATGTTTATTCGTCCCTGAGCTCTTCTCATGTGGTCCAACTCGTTCAAGAGGACACAAACAAGTCCGCTCCTTTCAAATCCATTTCTGAAATAATTTAAGTTTCTCGATAAAATAACAAGGGACATATTTGTTTGTTTCTGACATATGGAACATCTGTTGTGAGTCCAACTTGTGTCTCCTGTCAGATTTTTAGATTAAACTGTGGTACATTTTGCAGATGAAAATATGGTAACAGTTTTTTAATAGCTTTTTCTATTACAATTTACTGAGTCTAGCAGATTCAAAATGCTTATGGTTGTGCTAACATTCAGAGCGTAACAAATATATTAAATATGTTAGTTTAGAGAATACAGAACGCTGCTTATGTGAGTGCAAGTAAAATTAAGAAATAATCTTCCTCCTATCGTGATATATCGTTCAATAAACCACAGTTGTGAGTTATGAGGCCCAATAAATAATCCACGAGGGCGATAGCCCGAGTCGTTTATTCGTTGCGCCTCATAACTCACAACGTGGTTTATTGAACGATATACCACGATAGAAAGAAGATTATTTCGATTCTAACATGGTCAATTCTTAAAATACAGGAAAACAAGTTCAAACTTAAGAGTAAAAACGCGGATAAAGATTATGTTCCATTGAATAACCCACTCAGTGAATGACCTCACTCGATAAAGAATTACGTCACTCAGCGTGGATTGTCGCAGATTTTACCACGCTTTCCTTGCACTGTGTTTATAGAGTGGAATTCGCGTGTCCTGTTAGAATGCTTTTTAACCGTAGCGGTAATATGAACGTCTGGGGCAGCATTCACCAAACCCAGTATTTTTTAAGTCTTGTTCTAATTTAAGAAAGTGGTGCACTTTCTGTTCGGCTAAACCATTTAGGCAAACCGGTCAGGAATTGCATCACTTTGAAATTTAGAAAGTTCTTAAGAATTAGACCAAAAAATCATAATGGAAGTGATAGGTGAATTCGGATCCTCAACTGTGGTAGTTTTTGCCTTCCTATCGGTCTGGTTCGGGTCGTTCTAAATGGTGTCGTTTCCTGGTCTTCTTTTTTTCAAACGAAATGAATATGCATATTTAACTGTGTCATCTCCGTTGCGATTTACTTTGTCAGCCTCTATCTTAATGTTATGCACACCCTGTTTAGCTATAACGTAATCGCTTGTGATATCTATAATTATAACCTTCATCCTGTTCGAATTCTGCGTCTGATAGAGGGGATTATGTTTCGGCCGGTTAGTATAAGAATTAACAAGCCTATCATTCCTATCGTCTTTAATAGTGTGGAAAAAAACTTAAAGAAATATTAATCCAAGAAGAGACACTAGAAATAAATAAATCGCGTTTTTCCTTGATTTGCATATATTAAAACCCTTTACTCCACAGATACTCATTTCTACGCATTGCTTGTTGGAGCCTTAGGAAAACATTGTGGCAAAAGGTGAAATTGCTCGTGACGAGCAATTTCACCTTTTGCCACAATGTTTTCTATGCTATCAAAAGGTGTCATATACATATAAGAAACAGCTTCATCCTTGCTGTTATTTAGGGTCAATTACAGATACCATAGAAATGCCTTATGGGGTAAAGGGTTAAAACTCGGAGTAGGAAAGTCAGCGACAGCTTGTTACAAAATTTCAACGTCGTTCGACGGCATGAAAGCTGTACTTTCATCTAATTTTGAATGAATTAGGAAAAAAATCAAAAGAACACATATTACATATATATATGAGAAAAGACAGATACCTGCAATGTATAAGAACAGGTTGGGTGGATGTTAATGTCTGTTGCTGGTCCAGTACAACGTCAAGAAAATCTATCATAGACCGGGCATTGTCAGGAACTGCTTGTTTGTGGTCCCAACAGTTAAATTCGAGCTGGCATATCTCTCTGGTGCCTTCTTCCTGTGTAAATATTAACCTTAAACCCTTTACCGGACGACCAAATTTTAGACTGATCATAACTGAGCACATGTGCAAACGACAATTTCAATGTGGCTTAGTTTGTTTGATTGGAAAGAAAAACATTGTGGGAAAAGGAGAAAATGCTGGTTACCAAGCTGTTTTCTCCTGGCCGAAAAAAGTCGGGACCGTCAGGTTAATGGTTAAGCTGATTATTATGCGAAATGATGATAATAAACCTATAGTCAAACCCCAAATTTTACTATTTCATACATAGATCTATTCTTGAAGGAAAAAAGTCTCCTTATCGGACAGTATAGATCTAACACCAGACTGCACGATCGGTACAACTTGATCTTAATCTACACTGTCCACAAAATGCTACTGAGTCTTCCTTAGCAGCTTATGAGTTAATATTGGTCCAGTGAATACAGGACAATAAAAGTTAAAAACATTACATTACTTTGCATGGGCCAGTTGTTTCTTAGCTTTCGGTATGCCACTTAAAGCTGTTATAAACGAAAATAGCAGTTTCATACTGTGCATAGAGCTGCCATAAGGCATTTAATAAAAGGAATTATTTAGATGGAGACAGTAGATTCTAAATAGAAAGAACAAACAATATCTATAAAAAAGATTGGCGGTGTAAAGTAGACTGAAATATGAATACTGAAACTCCGTTGTGGCTGTATAAAAAGCAAAATAATAAAAAGTAATCTCACAAACAATGGCATTTTTTCTAGACTATTTTTCATTTCATTTAATAGTAGAAGATATACTAGTCTAGGCTATTGGGTAAGGCTTATCAAAATACTAAATTTCGAAATAGCGCAAGAAAATAATTTTCTACTAGTCCTAAAAATGGTTGACTATGCTTTGGATTGAGGTTCCGGGGTATCGATTCGTAGTACAAACGCTTGTTTGTAGCGGTCATAGGTTTCAAAAATGTGCGAGCAGACATGGCGGTAGGGATCCACCGAATGAACATGTGCACATTTCAACCAATCGCAAACTGCCACTTCTTCATTCTTTACCAATACCAAAAAGTAGGTCAAAAGCTATCGCATTTAGCTACCCCGAAAAATATGATTGTAGTGTCCACTCACACTGTCATATGTAAAACGCTTCTGATTGTATACGTCATTTGTGACGTCATCAATGAGTCTTACACCGAATGATGTCTGGATACTTTCGTCAGATGCCCCAAGATCTCTGCACATAGTTTCCCTCTGGAAATCAAAATATACTGTTTTTACGTGCTGCCCATTACTCAGAGGTAACTCTTTCACTACAAACAACTTCACTAGCTTTTAAGGATGGCATAGATTCAGATCAGATTGATCCACTGTTTTAGTCTATATTATCCAGTATTTGTAAGTTAGATCTAGTAGACCCCTAAAAACGGCTATTTCCACTATGATATCAGATCCTAACAACTGTCACTGTGAAATGATTTAAAGAAAAGATTGTTTTACTACTAGATCTATAATAGAGCCACCTTTCCCTCTTTTTCCTTCTCAGAATTATCATTTATAAATCTTAAACCAATATGTTCTCATTACAAAGGGAGAAGGTAATTACCCCTCCTTTTAAGTAAACGAACAAAGGTGTCAACAAATAATTTCACGATGGACACCAAAGGAATTTCTGGTCCGTCAGAAGTGTACAAAAGTATTATATCGGTATATCCTTATTCTTATTCTTATTAGTCTTATTCCAGGTTGCATTACAAACATTAGAGGTCTACTACTTTGGACTATTACCCATTCCTCCTTCAAAAGCAGTAGAAATCTGCATTTATAGTGGAAACGGTATTGGAGGCAACATAGCGCTAAAGGTGAGCTTAAAAAATTGTGGTCGTGCTGTGTCCTTCGTGAGTCTTCCCTTGTGCGATCGTCAACAATTACATTGTGTGCGTTCTAGAGGACCCATTTTCAGCCCGAATATTTATCAAACAGGATCAAACGTATATCTTTACGATATCTCGGACATTTTAAAGTTGGGTTACATCAAATGAATAAGCAGGTCAGAGGAATCAACCTTAGCAAAACCTCCAGAAGCCATGATTAATGTGTGCCGCGATGACATCTTGAATAATTTTATATTTTGGTCATATTGGGTGAAAAAAGTTGATCACTCGATCAAATCTAAGAAATAAACCATGTGTGCACTCTAAGTGTATTTTTCTAGCCAAAAAACATTGAAAATCGGTCAGAATTTTTGTTTTGATAAAACTTCAGATCTATCTGAAATTGAGCCACACAGAGTTAGTAAGTTGACCACTGATCCAGGTCTTAGAACTACCTTGTGTTCAGTTCGATACTTATCTAAATTGGCCTGGTTTGACTTGATAATATCAAGTACATGTTAACGATTGGGCTACGTTAGGTAAAAAGTAGGTCACTTGGACAAATCTCAGAAAAACCTTGTGTGTACTGTAGACACCAAGTTATCAGTCCGATACAAATGAAACTTGGTCCACTGTATTTCTTTCTAAAATTTAGTAAAACTTCAAAATTAGGTCATGTCAGCTTAAAAGGTAGATCACGGACAAATCCTTAGGAAATTCCCTTTTGCACTCTAGAGACCACGCTTTTATCTTGATACTAATACAAATATTTCAAATTGCTTGTCTTGGTGATACATCAGACAAAAAGTTCAAAATCAGATCACGCTGGGCAAAAATGGGTTACGTGAACAATTCTTAGAATACCTTGTTTGAAGTATTAAAGTCACATTATCAGTTTGATACTTATGAAATCTTGTCAGAACGTTTTCATGATAACATCTCTGACATGTTCAAAAATAGGTCAAGTAAGTCACGAAGTAGGTCACCTACACTGTTGTGTTTTACATCATCACAACCATAATCTCTTTTAGCTTTAATTTTCCTAGATGACTTAAGTCAGGTTAACGCTTTAGGGCCAGCGGCCCACTTATTATATGAAAGTGATTAACAATGCCATTTTTTAAAACTAAGATATATGATGATATTCATCAATGTCTGATACAGTCTTCCAAATCAATTTCTAATATATTCAATTTACTTAAAGGGCTCGTCAAGGGCCAATTACTCGAATAATAGGAACATATTCACAAACCATCCTAAATTTTGGCATCGTTTAATATTCTTTTGCAAATCAGGTTTTGACAGAAACTTTTTTTA
Organism: Tridacna crocea; assembly: GCA_943736015.1. NCBI lineage: Eukaryota > Metazoa > Mollusca > Bivalvia > Cardiida > Cardiidae > Tridacna > Tridacna crocea. The sequence goes on from OX031063.1 coordinate 49,383,424, forward strand.
TCGCATTATCGTCCTTGTTTCAGTGTAATATACCCGTTATGAGTTTCCCTATGATATACACGTTTAATATCACAGTTGTGTGACGTCATTTTTACATCACCTTGTCCGTATTTCATAGATGCGAATTGGTTTTATAACCCAAATCCCTGGGATCCAGAGATCTATTATTTGTGAAATAGAGTTATATATAGAAATGAATCTGAGTTGGCATTTGAGATAATTTTTTATTAAAAATGTCTATTGAAAAAAGTTATTTAAGCTCGGCTGATAGAATTTTCCCTTTACTCGTTTTAAAACCTTTATCTCAAACACCAACCCGTTTCAAATCTATATGTCCTTACAAATAAGATAGCTAGTCTTGGGACATAAATCAAGACCATGTGCTAGGATGTGTGAAGACCTCCGTGGCTATTATCAGAAAGTACATCAATTTCTGACTCGTTCTTGTAGAAAAGTGAAGAATAGGATCATACAAAATGTACCTTGCGATTGGTTCCCGATGTCTCTGGTACAGTTACAATGGTCCTGATGTTTTGTTCCGCAATCAGGAACCAGAAACCTTCCAATGTTGCTTTCGTTGGCGATTTTGACATAATGAACACGTCTTTTTCTTCATAGTTCTAGATCAAAACAAGAATCAGACCTGTATTTTTTGCGTTTTTTTTCCCTGTCTATAGAAATAGTACTTAAAAGCAGATCCAACGCTAAAACGCCTAATGCATGAAAATTATTCACCGACGGGCACTGTTAACCTTTTACCACAAGATCCCGATTTTTAACGACTCTGAGATTGGCGCTTTTTGAAAATATTGTGGAAAAGAGAGAAAATGCTGATAGTCATCATTTTTTCCATTTTCCACAATGTCTTGTAACTATTCAGGGCCAATTATTACCATTTGAAAACACTAGGATCACCATCATGTATATTCGACGAGTTTAGAATTTTGCCGTGTGGTAATGGGTCAAGAAACTACGGATTAAAAGTCCCGTCTACACTGGTAAACATTTCTTAGCAAACACCTGCAAATTTTTCTTTGGTTATATTTGTTTAGGTTTGTGCGTAGGGTGTCTTCAGTAAGATAAACGATGGCATACAATGCATCAATAACATGGTAACATGGAAGCTTTTGACTGGTTAATGTATTCAAAAAGCACAACACAACAGCAAACATAGCAAACAAAAATTGACATGTCATCACATGATCAAACTCTGTTTGGCGATATTTATATTTAATTTTGTTTGCTGACTGCTCTACACTAGCAACAATACTAGAAAGCAACAGCAAACACGGTGTTTGTTAGTTTCTGCAAACAAATTTTTGTTAGTGTAAATGTGCCTTTGTTTTATTTTTATAGAGAAATGGGTGAAGTTATGATATAAGATGTTGCATATATCTATTCCCTTTAGTAGAAAGATCTGGAAACCAGCGAGGTAACGGGGCAAAATACTGATTGCCCCTCTGTCATTTGTTATAGTATTTAGAGGTTCTAAAAACAGCTCGAAAAGTTGTGGGCTAATTGAGTATTAAAAAGGATTAACAGTGAAAGCTTACAAATGTCCTCTTCTACGTCAATGTAATGTATTACCCATTTGCAAATTTTATAGCATCAAGAAATATATATGAAGGTTGTTATGTGTAATTGGAAATGATAACTTATTTGAATACATATGTAACAATGGACTTCAAAGTGGTTAACCTAACCCACATTCTTGGACATCACATCTAGGTTTAACTTACCTGCAGGAGTATAGCTCCTAATTCTTTTACATGGCCCATATTTCTTGCTTTTGGCATATACTCATCAACTGCAATTATTGCAGACACATTTTACCATCCATGTTGTTGTTAGCAAAAAGAGATGAAATATATATGCGTGAAAATGAGTTTAATGAATCTGGAAAAAAAATACGACCGTGTCAGCCAGTGCAGTCCACGCTGGTTGACATGGGTTGGTTTTTACTTAATGTATAGAGGATAATCAACTGGTTATTTTTTTATATGAAAAATATCTCACGAGGATGCGTTGTTAGGCGTTGAAAAAACGAGTGCACAACACGAATTTTTTTAACGCCTTACGACGCATCCGAGTGAGATATTTTTCATATAAAAAATAACCAGTTGATTATTCTATTTATTATATACCTTATTAACAATATTATCTTTAATTTTTCAATTGAAAGTCGAAATCAATACTTTGGATAGAGAGAAGAAATCAGAGACATAGTGCGGATGAATACATAATCTTAAAGAACAAAACGAGACTGAAAAAGGTAGTTGGATTGTCTGATTGAAAATATAGAACTTACAATTAACACTATCTATAATACATAGTGCTTAATGAAAAAAAGTAGTTCCTAAATTATGGCAGGAAGTGAAAGTGAAAGATGATATCGTCACTAGTGATGATATCAAAATTTATTACACCGGGAAATTCCAGGATTCCACTGTTAGGTACATGTATATGTTAAAAATAATTAGCACATCCAAGGGCCATTCTGCTGCTGCAGAAGTCAGTCAGTTGGTAGACAAAACGAATTCTATGGACCCATAATCATACTTGCTTGTTACCACGCATTTCTGAGATGCATTCGATAAATTTTGCCCGATTATAGCTCATATGAAAACAAATCATACGAAATACATAAAGATATAGCTTCATTATACACGCATCGCCTAATATTTGGAAAGAGTCTAAAGTATTTATTTTCATTGTGTCGCCAGCCAGACCGTTTTTTGTGCTTGCGTTCGAACTCGAAACCTTTGTATTACAAAATAGTTTTGCAATATTCTGTTAGAGAACATTACATAGAAAATACAACTCTGATAAAGCAATTTATTTCCGGCATGTTTAAATTTGTATGGTCAAAAATGTATAACAGAGGACACGACAAACACAGTAACAGTGGGCAAGCCACAACAAAGACAACAATAGCAGTTAGGTCACAAAATAGAGGAACGGTGTTTTGCCTCAAAGACAGCAATCACAGCCAAACAATACCATAATAGGTCATAACAAAGACGGAGATGGTTGTCTGGATACAACGAAAACAACAATAGCAGTCAGATCACAACAAAGACAGCGATAATGGTCAGACAACAGATCTCAGTCAGAACACAACAAAGACATGAGTCAGATCACAAGGAAGACTGAGATAGCAGCTACATCAAAATTAATACAGCGATAGTAGTCACATCACAACAAGAATAGCAATAGAAACCAGATAACACATAACACGGCAATAGCAGTACATCACAACAAGAATAGCAATAGAAATCAGATAACACATAACACGGCAATAGCAGTACATCACAACAAGAATAGCAATAGAAATCAGATAACACATAACACGGCAATAGCAGTACATCACAACAAGAATAGCAATAGAAATCAGATAACACATAACACGGCAATAGCAGTAATACAGACAGCGATAGAGGTCAGATCACAACATAAAGCGTGATAATGGTCAGCTCATAGCAAAGTAATGGGCAGGTCATAACAAAAACATCGATAATAGTCTGAACACAACAAATACATTGATAGCAGTCTGATGACGACAAAGAGAACGGTAGTACAACAATTACAATGATATGACTGTCAGGTCACAACAATGACAATAATAATGGTCAGGACACAAGAAACACAGTGACAACGTCCAATTCATAATTCAAATTTCCCTTCTCCTCCATCAGTATAGTTGTTAACTAGACATTAGCTATACTTTACCACTTCATTTGATTTCGATTTCTTCATTCGATTTCGAAAAGGACTCTACAATGACCTACAATATCAGAAGCCTTACGATTATTGTTAAAAACAGCATTGATGCATAAACCCCGAGAGAAAACATTGTTGTTTTTCAGTTTCGGGTGTAAAACAGAATGACGCTATATAAGTAGAATTTAGCTCAAATGGTATGGGTTATATTCGACTGTTGATGTATTTCAGGACACTGCCAAGTAAGGTTAAAATGATTTCGGTGCTGCAGAGTCCTAAATATTTTGAGCAAAATAATCCTGAAATTGCAACCAAATTGTCCTGAAATTGCATTTTGAAAATGAACCAAATACTTCCAAAGACCACTCCGGAAATATTGTGACATGAAGTAAATTCTCTTTCACCCTAAAGATTAAAGTTTGGAGAACATACTTGAAATAATTGTTTCAGGCTTGTTTCCGTGGATGTAGACATTGGAATAAACCGCATCAGAAGCTGATCGATTACTTTCTATGATTCTCTGACGATCTTCAACACTCTCCTCTATTAGCTACACATAAAATATAGAAATTCGCCGTTATTCAAGAAAGTAATTTTCTGTTAGATCAGTATCGGTCATTATCACAACCTATTATTAGGTGTTACGTAGGTTCATACTGCCAACCAAATTTCGGTATATAATGATCTGGGTCCGTATTCACCAACCATTCTTAACAACGTTCATGGCCTTATTCTTCAAAATTTCCCGACTGTGAAAGTAACAGAGCTTCTGATTGGCTAAACCATTTGGTTTAGCCAATCAGAAGTTCTGTTGCTTTCACATTGACAATATTGACAATATTCTGGAGAATAAGACTAAGAATGTTCTTAAGAATGGTTGGTGAATACGGACCCAGGTTTTATTAAAGTAAAACCAAAAAGCTTTTGACTACTGGCAGTATCATCGTTTCCTAGACACTAAATGAAAATAGACGATAATGTCTTTATTTTTCTGTTATAATTTACTAGAAAAAAACAGCAAATCGAGAAAATGCATATACATGTACTCCCATGCCTGATTTTTTAAAACGCATAAAAGATCTTCTTCCCTAAAACAAAAACTTGAAGGGTTTGGTTTAGTAAAGTAGTATTATTAATGCAGTTATTGATTTATACTGGAGACAATTAGCATTTCTTCTTTTGAATCTGCCGTTTATCTCTCGATTGATTTTGTTGTGTCATAGAGTACTCATATTAATGATTTCAATGGGACTTCGCTTTTGAACGAAGTTTAACATGCTATTTTTAATCGTTACACCGTTTTTATCCAATACACGAATCCGTGGAAATCGGTATCTGACCAATCAGGTCATCGCATTTTTTTTTATCTTAGTGTAGCCTTGGTGTCTGCAATTTTGGCTCCCAAATAAATGACTGGACAGTTGGAGGGGTGTATTATAGTTTTTATTTATTTTGTGTTTTAAACATTCAAATTTAAGAAAAAGTTTAGAATATGTGCTTTGCGAACGTGTACGGGTGACGCAAGACCACACAGAGGCTATACACAAGTTCAAACTATGATCAAGAACTAAAAATGGGGCATATGCAAAGAGTTCGAATCAGCGCTTCATTACACAATGGATTAATAAATGCTGCATTTTCCCTCCTTAAAGAGACCAAAAAAATACTGTGGAAAACAAAGGCAAAAGTAGATTATATGAAATACTAATCAAAATTTAATACTTTTACTTATCTAGCCCTGTTGAATAACCTATGCATATACTTAAAGTGGCACTTGTCATGTTTCATTTTGACGTTAATCTTAACCGTTGGTACATGAAAAATACGCTGAATTTGTAGATATAGATCAGATTGCAAAGAGCATGCAGTTTAGTCTTGGATTAAGACTATCAGCGGTTTACAGTAAGCATATTGACGTGTATTCCTCGCTACATATACCTCACTAAAAGTAGCTGTCAGTTATGAAAAAGTCGAACTTGTGTTCGGTACTGGTGAAGTAGTTGAATTTCAGCTCGTAAGGAAACATGAAAATTAAATAAACTTTTAACTAAGTCGTAGTAAAGTGGATTAGCATAACAGCCATTTCAAAGGATGTGTCGGTAAACAGATAACTGATAACAAGTGTGTTTGATTGCAAACAAATTCGACATTCTAATCAACTTGGCCACCCGTTGTCTTCCGTAAATCATATGATTAACAAAAGTACCGTCAATAATGACAGACCATATACAACATTTTATACACATTGGTCATACAGGCTCAGTCATTCCATTACAGTTTTAACAGTGCAAAATATTTGTTATATTCCTTCATTCGGTTTTTCATAACGATACAGTTCGGTAAGTTTCAGTCTGAGGACTAGCTTTGTATTTCTTACACAACTGAACCTAGAATGACCCATGTATACTTTGAAAACGATTTCCGTCCTTTAGTTTTATTATACCTATTTGAAATTAGTATACAGATCTGCAAATACGTTTTTGACTTTTATCAAGGGTAAGATTGACTTACAAGTAACCGCATTCAGAGAAGTATGGCATAGGTAATCGTGAAACCATCCAGACAAAAGTTTACCTTATATTGTGTTTGTAGCCGTGGTACACCGGTATCAGGATCATTTTGCATCATATAGCCGTAGATTTCTTGGAATTCTCTCGGCCACATCAAATGTGTGCCGAAAAGCAAACTTTCTGCAACGGCCTCGTGTAGAAAAACATACTGATCCTAAAACAGAATGAAATCATACTGACATGAAGAGAAGCTGAAAGAATACATTTATTTAGTACTAAAAGCTTTTAATATAAATATCTTTCAATATTTTAATACTGGTAGGTAAAGGGCCAAAATATATTAAGTAAAATTGTTACTTGTTACACGCATTAATCAGCAATAAATAGTTGTCAAGATACAATATTTTTTCATCATTTGGACGATAATTTGGGGGGGGGGGGGTATGACGGAAGCGATAAATTGTTTTGTCACACATCGTATGTATATAGACTGTCAAAGGATACCAAGCTAATGAGGAAATAAAAGATCATTACCTACTGGATCCAGGCTAACTTCAATATTCAACTACCAATAATAACAGAACTGATCTGGCCATCATCTTATCTAAACTTATACTTTGAGACCACCACCCAAGTATTGCAATAAATACATAAGATACAAAATACTCTGCTAATACCACACAATGGTGCAGTACCAATAACTTTGTAGAAATATGTTTATTTTATTATATCAGGACAGCGTTTCTGTTACCTTTGTTTGTACCATATTCACACGTTGTTCTCTAAGTTGTGTCACAACGTCCAGTATCTTGATAACGCCCCTAGATTTAGCTTTATCGTATGCGTTGTCCAGCGCTATAAATGTACCCGTCCGACCTATCCCGGCACTGAACATTAAAAAATGTATAGAATATTTAAACAAATGTAGGAGTAAATCAATTGAATGGATATCTGATAAAAGAAGTAAGTAGACAGTACTAACGAAAATCTCTCGATGGTTGCACATCATTTACAAAGAGGTTCTTTCTTTCCTAGCCGTCGAAGGGATTTCTATGATCGAATAGAAAAATGAATTGCACAGAACGTGGATAATGATAAAAACTTGACTTTAAGAAAAGAACATGCCGTCTAATCTTGAATCTAAACTGCCTTTTACTGTTTAACTCTTTACCAAACGACAAAATTTTAGGTTTGTCCAAATCCAAGCATTTGCAGACCACAAAATAAAACTGACTGAAAATTTGAAATTTGCTTTGTGAAGGGTAGAAAACATTGTGGGAAAAGGAGAAAATGCTGGTTACCAGCATTTTCTCCTTTTCCCACAATGTTTTCCAAAGGCTTCTTTCTCAGGGTCGTCAAAAGTAGGGATTGTGTGTTAATGGGTTAAAACATGAATCAGCCTTGTAATTCCCTTTGATTTGCTTTTATCTAACCTTTATCCCCTTAAATAAGTTAAATGAAACTCGATGGTCGATAGCAAAAACTGAACAACGCTATTTCAAACACATTTATGTTAGAACAATGTCTCTTTATCGGAACGTGTAGGTCTTAGATTATACTGCACGTACCGTACACCTAGTCGCGCTAAGCAGTCTAGATGTTAAATGACTAAATAATGTCTTTTTTCAGAGTCCAAAGCTAAGAATCGGTTCAAAATGACATACAACATACTACCTGCAGTGAACCAGAATCGGACCTGCGCCATTACGGGTGTCGTTCATTACAAGCCGCCAGAACTTTACCAAAGGCCAGGTACTGTTCGGCACTTCTTTGTCAGGCCAAGATAAAAAGTGATACTGTGTCACGTCTCTCCAAGGATCACAATTCTGAAATCATTGTAGAAATAATTCTGAAAAGCTCTAGATACCAAGAAAGAGTACATCAACAAAATCGTTGGTTGACGTTTTGGAAATTTAAAACTAGCGAAACAAAAGGTTAACTGTTAATTTCTATATACACAGCAACCTGTATTGTCCCCAGATTTGATCCTAGTTCTACTCAATAAATTAAACGAAACTTTCAATATGATTGTAAAAAGACGAATAGTGTCTCCTTTTCGGAAAGTGTAGATCCAAGATCAGACAGCACTTTCTGTATAGTCTGATTTTTATCTACATAGTCAGCAAAAGGTTAGTAAGTCACGCGTAGCAGCTTATGGATTAATGTAAGAAAGATGGGTAGATTTCAACCATTTAGCAAACAGGCCCTAGTTTTAATGTCCCTAAAGAAAACGACTTTTGAAATAATGTGGAAAAATGGGAAACTGCTAGTAATTATGATCTTCTCCTTCTCCTACAGGCCTTCTACCCTTCGAAAATGAAGTTCAGTTTATGAGACACATAATGTGTCGTATGCATATGCTTTGGATCTGGATAAATCCAAAATTCTTGTTCATTTGTGAACGAGTTAACCCTTAGGCTGCCAACCGCAACTCACAGACCTTTCATGGAAAGTGTAGATCAAGATCAAACTGAATAGGGCCTAGAGTCTGATCTGATCGATGTGGACGTATTTTGACCAAAATTACTTGAAAAGGCAGATTTAGTTCATTTTTATCGGCCTGAAAGTTTCATTTCTTTTATTTAGCAGGATGAGGGTTAATGCATACCTGTCTGACTTTCAAGTTTCGTATCACGTAGTCGGTGAAGTTACTCTCCGAGACAAGTTTAACTGTAACTTTACCAAATGTAATTTCTCCGTCTACATCTTTTGGCCAATACATGAGACATTTCATCTGAAGTAGTAAGAAAAATATTAAATGTTCTTTCTTGTCCAATTATAAAACTATAAATACTTCACTGATCCTTCCAACGTCTTCAAAACTAATTGACAGATTATTTTTTAAACCGAATTTTCATGCCCGGTTGTATTTAACGACCACAATTATTCCAAATCTTTATCTTACGAAAAATAGTCTGGTTTGGCAATAGGATAGTCTAGGCCGTCTAGTCTTTTTTAATTGTTTTAATCTTCATTCAGCTCGTTCCGCAGACGCCAGTTTTGACAATATGAGAGGTCTCTCTGACTCTGACAGCATAAAAGCAATTATTGCCTGCTACCAAGAGATTTGACTCTTTACAAAACTGCAATATTGTTTTCTATTCAGATTATTTTATTATTAATTCTGTATATCTATTCCATTTCATTTCCATTTTATTTTTTCTTATCTAGTATGCGGACCCTCACCGATAAGGCATTGTGACGAATGGTCGAATTTGTAGAAAGTTACCATAAGGCCGTTTCAATAATGTTTTTCCAAAGGTACCTGTACATGAACTGATAAAATAAGAATGTATTAAAACGAAGTAAGAGGGTCCAATAATAGCTTACCGCTCCGCGTTCCAATAAGTCGGTCAACATGACAATTTGTTGTACATTTCGCTGCCAAAGCATTCTCAGAAAATCGTCCTTCATCTGTTCCGTAGGACCTAGAACGTTTTCATTTAAAAAAAATCCCGAAGATACAATAATTTCGTTACATAATAGTACATATTGCTTTTACAAAGACAAAGAAAAAAAACCGATAATCGTGATCAGCTGCTTTGTGGAAGAGTATGAATGGAACATAATTACATCAATAATGCCCTCTGATCAAGAACTGCAGATAAGATGTTAAAAAAATTGTACAACTTGGGAAGGTTCCCTTTTGACGTATTACCGAAGATAATTGCAGATTTAACAACAGCATCACTCTCAAGCTATGCAGGACCACAGCCAGTGAATCTTCTAGTTCCTACCTTTAGTACTTGCCTAATAGTTCGGGAAAAATAACATGGTTATAACAAAATGACAAGGTTATAATAACCTTACTCAGATGTACATAATAAGCAACGCCTTAACAATTATATTGCTCCTGCACATATGTGATTGTGAGCCATTTTAGTCAATAGCTCTTGAAAAAAAATGTTCAAAGGGGAACGATAACTTTTAAAGAGAAACTAAGGCTGTTCGAAGAACGGTTGTACATAATGTTGTATATCAATATGTATCGATTTCAAATATATTTCCTAAAATTTACACAAGCTTTCGGGAGCTTAAAATTGGTTCAAGCATGTATTCTAAGCATCAGGTATTAAAATGTTTTTATCGTAACAAATCCTTCGTTTTTTTAGTGTATTTTTTGTGTTTAGTACACACGTTTCAGATAACTATCATGTAACATCATAAGGACATCCTGTCTGCGCTGCACTTTCACAAACATGATCTAACTGTAGAAATTTTTCATCTTCATCTACAAAATCGATAGATTTCTAGATTTCAAATAAAAAAAAAAGAGTTCTTTTATAACTAATTCTTATACCAGACGAACATTCGAGACGAAGAAATGAGCCTGTCTGTAAATTACAAGACGTAATAAAATATTTTTATATATTACAAAATATATTCGTAAGTTACCCGTTGTTAGAAACAGATCTGACACTATTTGCCTTTAGTGATCTACATAAAACTCTAGGGGATCAAACTGTACGAAAAAATTGAGACGCTTGGATGTAATTTTTAGGATTTTTTTTTGTAAGATTTAACCTCAATGCCAGACTTTAAGAAATAACATTTGTCCGACATCTGAAGATGAAAACATCGGTAATTCAAACACACACAACAAAAATAATTAGCACATCCAAGGGCCATTCTGCTGCTGCAGAAGTCAGTGAGTTGGTAGACAAAACGAATTCTATGGACCCATAATCATACTTGCTTGTTACCACGCATTTCTGAGATGCATTCGATAAATTTTGCCCGATTATAGGTCATATGAAAACAAATCATACGAAATACATAAAGATATAGCTTCATTATACACGCATCGCCTAATATTTGGAAAGAGTCTAAAGTCGCAAGCCAGACCGTTTTTCGTGCTTGCGTTCGAAAACCTTTGTATTACAAAATAGTTTTGCAATATACTGTTAGAGAGCATTACATAGAAAATACAACTCTGATAAAGCAATTTATTTCCGGCATGTTTAAATTTGTTTGGTCAAAAATGTATAACAGAGGACACGACAAACACAGTAACAGTGGGCAAGCCACAACAAAGACAACAATAGTTTGAACCTATCGATTTAATAAGAGAGCTGATAATAGATATAATTTAGTTGCAATCATACAGATACAGATACACATATTACTCACATTGATTAGCTATCAGTAATGCTTACGTTGCATCTTTACAATAAGAATAGCCATTGACAATTGTAATAGCACTTTTGTTTTATCAATGCACGCTAAATTTGAGGTTGGTTTTCGGCTAATTTGAATAAAATTAAAATTCAAGCTAATATGTTGCACTGGTCGTGGTCCGTTTTTAATACCGTACAATTTTTCTAACCCCATACAACGTATGTTGGAAATCTACAAAATTATAGAGACTATAATACATTTTTCTTACCTTGTGAGGCAATAAATTTTCGGGGAGTTACCTCACCCTGTAAATATAAAATAATGGAAAAGCAGTGAATTGTTTCTGTTCACTTCTTGTTAATTTAATTAGTTAGGTCTTCGATTCGTAAAATGTCCAAAGGACCCAGATCTGCATGTAGACGAGGCTCCCCTATAAAATGCCCTCAACATTTTCAAATCAGACACCAAGCTTCTTGATAAATATATATAGTAACATATAGTAACATATAAATATTTGGTAACGACAGTTTTGGTCTTGCAGAAGGCCACATTAAAGGTTGCATAGAAAGAAAAAAATATTGTAATACCATAGTAATTCAACCAGAATCCTGTTGAAAACAGTGTCCAATAGGTATAATCCCGACCAAAAAGAGCTGTATTTACTTGCACATGTAAATCTTGACCAGTATATTCATAAAACTTGTCAAAAGAAGAACAAAATCTCCCACCAATTGTTGTATGGAAGAATAAGCCACGCTACAACGGTAACTGACGGGAGGAATTAAAAACAATCCACGATCAATCAATCCCTAACCGAAAAAAAAAATTAATCAAGGATAAAAAGGAGAAAAGGGTTATGGAAAAGCATATCTTATCAGTATACATGTACTTTATGAAATATACAAACATCTATGAATGAAGCATTGATATAGTCACTCTCTCCTTTTTCTGCCTCCAATGGGACGCGACTATGATCATCTGTAGAAAGAAACGAGAGTCAAATTCTATATTATGTTGTAACATCTTCCACTTTAGTCGAGCCTTTCATCTTATTTTAACAGACTTTGTTCATCAAGTACATAGATATGAGCATTTGACGACAATATACTATAATAACAAATGTTAGTGACAAAACTGATTTGAAGGAGAGCAAATATACTGTTTCTTTCCGAATTTCCAGCTATATGGTTAATTTCAATGATAAACGAAAGGAAAATATACTAATGGTATTTATCATCATACTTTAAATCTAACAGTATGGCATTCTCTGTCCTTTGTAAATAATTTTTACAGCTGTAGCTCTTTACCAGACTATTTTTAGTCTTTTCCAAATCAGAAGCAGACTAAGGATTGAATGTAGCTATGATGATGATACGTTCTGGTTAAAGGGCAGAAAATAATGCGGAAATTAGAGACATTTCTTTCATAATAAAAAGCATTTCCTCTTTTCTCACAACGTTTTCCAAGATTATCTTTGTCAAAGTCGTTACAACTCAAAATCGTGTGATAAAGGGTAAAAGCCACAATATCTTGGTAATTTCAAAATACTTCTTACTTACATGTGCGTGAATGATAGAAAAAATGATAACTATACAAGACGATAAAAATTCCAAACTAGCTCCAGTTGAAATAAGTTTAGACAACAGATTAAAGCTTCCTTAAATGATATCTTTTATCCTTTATAGAGTAGAAACCATTGTAAAACAGAGAAAGATGCTGGTAAATTGCATTTTCTCTTTTTCCTCAAAATATCCCTTTATAAGAGTCATGAATATCCGAGATTGTGAGGTAAAAATGAAGTCATTTCATCCCAAAACGAATTTTGAAGCACGTCAACTTTTTAAAATCTTTGTAAATAATGCCAAATATAAAACATAGCATTGTTGGAAGAATAGATGGTCTGTAAGGGACTAAACCAACCTTTAACTACAAATTTTACATTAATCATCTCAGCGGAAAAAAAAAATCGGCAGCTTGTTATAAGTTAATACATCTGAAAACAGGGCGGTTACTGTAGGAACTTACATGCGCATAGTGCCCTGTATCTGTTTTTAGATTTGTTCTTCTGTAAGTAAGCAACATCACATTTATGACGCAATCCGGAAGGTAACCGCTGAAAATAAGAAAATCCAAATTACAACTCAATTACATTAACAAATTATTATATTACATTTTAATATGAAACACACACAGACACAAATGGCAAACATTATAACTAGATCTAGATACTGATTTAAAAACACAGCATAACAATGTTTTCAAAAGATACTTACACATAATGGTTTCAAAATCAGACCCATACGTGGAATCTTATAAGCAAAGTCCTTACTTTGTTTTTAATCAATATACATGATCAAAATTAGGTACTTTCATTTTCTACAACACAAACATCCGAAACTATCTTACACTTGTTTACAAATGCGAGCAAGCGTCTGATACAGAACATTTAGACACCAGTAGGGGATCTTTACTGCTTTTCGAAAATTAAGAACAGAAACAAGTCTTTCGGATCTTAAGAACAAAACCAGCATTATACATGTATATACATATAATTTTCAGAAGTTAAAGAAAAAAACTTGTTTGAGAAAATCATACAACCCTCAAGTAAATGTCTTATTTTCAACTTGAACGTTAATAGATGATCAGAGTCGAGTATCAGGGAGGGACTGATAATTTTAGAATAAATAATTAAAAGAATAATAATGATAAGGCAGGAGATGTTCAGTACGAGTATTTTGTATGTTATTTTTATTTTGTTTTTTTTCAATTATGAAAATTGCACACTCTACCACATGTCATTTACCCCTTCAAATCATTTTCCATATTTTCTCTCGCTTTATTTCCCCAAAGTTCATTTGTTAGGCCATTAGTTGTCAGAGAATTTTGCGTATGTGCTGCTTCTCTATTTTTATTATGACGAGGGGAGGCTACGAATCATACATATCACTTAAAACTTGATGATAGAACTTTGGCATCAGTAAAGTTTACCGGTAAATCTTCATCAGAAAGATATTTAAAAAATTGCCCTGTGTAATCCAGCAAAGGATAATAGTTTACTGCAGGTACTGAGACAATACAATGACTTTCAAAGTATTCTGTAATAAGAAATTACGTATTAAATGTAAAAGCATAATTTGTCACATTTAATTGTTGTTACGTGACTAGTTTTAAACCAATACTTCACAGAGAATTTCAAGCGTTACCGCCTTTTCGAAGGGGAAACAACAACCCATGGGTTAGAATTACTCAATCACGAATGAAATTCACATTTTTGTCACAATATTAAAATGAAATGTATTTTACTAAAATGTTTCCTCAATACAGAGGGATAAACAAAAATCCGACCGTCAGACCATTTATAATGGCTTTTGTAAAGTATAACAAAAAACTAGCAACAGTAGTTTGCCAATATGCCCAATTCGCATATACTCGCTGTTCTTGAAATACACTTTGCCATACCTCTTTAGTAGATTTTGATATTATTAGAATTTTCTTTATTGACATGATTCAATTATTATTGAAAAAAAGATCAGAAGTGTTTTATAAGACTAAAAACTTTGGTTACAATAGAAGAGATGCCCGTCGTAATGTTCTCAAAAACCTTTCGATCGTCAAAATAAGGCTATACTTACATTGAATTCTTGATAAAAAAGAAGATTATCTTCTCTCTTCTTCTGATAAATGTAGTCCCATAACTGACATGCTTTCAGATCAGTTCTCTTCAACAAAAAGTGGTAGTATTCACTCCTTTCTACCTGTTCGACCTTCCCTTCAAGTTCTTTTGAATTCGTTGGACTTGGTATATCTTTTTTCTTTTCTGACAAAGAAAATCATATAGTCAGTTTTTGTCATGGTAGGAAAATTAGAATTATGTTCCAAACTACTTTATTATCCTAAATTATATCATTTTTAAGATTCAAACCGTTTTCAGTTAAGTCAGTTGTCTTGATTGATTGGTTGGTGAATGCGTATGTAGTGTCTAATTCGGTAATTCAAATTGTTTCACAGCTTTAAAACGGTTTGCAGATGAAATTCAAATGACGAGTTTGACTAAAAGAACTTCGCAAAAATATTTAAAGACAACCAAAGAAATGTTTTATCCAATTTTACTTATCCTTGAAAGCAAATTCTTTTTTAGATGGCTGCTTGGTGCAACGGATGTGAAATCACGGCCCAATTTCATTCTTGTGCCCATGTCGTTCGGATTTGACATAAAATGCACGCTTCGGTTTCAATTTCTATTGTTTATCCTTTTTTACTAGCATAATTTTCGATCCTCAAAGTCATGCTATTTTGCCAAGACCTGAATTTGTAACAAAGTAAATCCCATCTGTATAGGTAATATCTGTCGTCATGATAGAAAGCCTCAGTTGGGAAAGAGTCCTGTGCAAATTTTATACCAGTTCTATAACTCTTACTTAAACAAGTTCTTTTTCGAGTTTGCTTTTAGGACTTATTGATTTAAGGATCTAGGTGTTGCAATTTATCACTTAAACGTGGAGTTTGGTGCATAAATGTGCAGTCTGCTGATCGATCGACGCCGCCATTTTGGATGATGTGTTGCAAGTGTAGTGATGTTTACGGGGCACTCAAAAGGGAAATTGGTTTTACGTGGTTTTTGCCAGCGAACGTAATATATGTTCCCGCCATGTTAACCAATCAGATCACGAGAAATTTCTTTGCAGTATAATAGTAGGGTCATTGCCTACTTGATTTCTAACATTTACGATCATAGTTTCGTTCACCTTGGATTTAGATGCATTTGACCTTGGTTTGTCTGCAACCAGCTTTCTTCTATCTTTAAATTCTCTAACCCACCTGGAACAGGTGTTACAAGGTACAGCTAAGTCCTTATATAGTGTATACATATCTTTATGAATTTCCTTTAACTCATCTCCATGTTGCAACCTTGTGAAGATGTAAAACATTTGGTGTTCTCATTCGGAACACCTCGGTCAATTCTACCTCGGATGCATGCCGACGGACTACTTCTGGGAGGAACAACAAGACCCTCATAATAAGAAATACAATGACGTCATTATCGCGCAAACATTCGGAAAATCTCGGCCAAAATTTCGATCAAGTCCAATTGTTAAAGTGCGTAATCAATGCAAGTCCTAAATTCAACCATTTATGCTGCTACAGTTAGACTTACCGTCATTCTACTGGATTTGTTGTCATTCGAAACGGTTGCTAGTTGACGTCATTTGGAAGTGACGTCATGTTTTGATGACGTCATCAATAATATCATGATAATGTTTTGCGCGAAAAATAAATCAGAAACCTTGATTTTTGTGTTGCTAAAATTTCGTTCAAATATCAATAAGGGTTAATGATATATAGGTGTGTTTTCATTAATTACTGAACACCTCTTTTATGTTTAAAGATTCGTGCATTGCGTCCTTAATAACTCAGACAAGACAGCTTTTTTCTGTGCATCTCTTCTTACTCAGTTTTCTTAAATGTTACCAAAAAGTAAACACACTTACTCTCCTTAGCTTGCATTGTTGACATAGGCTTGTTTTTGTAAGGAGTGCTGTATACGCTATTAAGTTGTTCGCTATTGATAACTTCGTTTTCATCCTTTGTATCAGTATCGTCCTTAGGCCTTATCCATGAACATGGGAAGTTGTCACCCCTCCTGCAATGAATCATAACAAAAATGTTGCCGTACAAATCTAAAAAAAGATTCCTATAGAAGTTAGTAATTCATGAATCGATTACTATATAGATATTGATAATTATGGTCTTCATTTTTTTCTCTCGATCCTCCCAACTAGGGAAAATAAGTCAAGCGGTTCTTTGCTTCGTTTAGTAAACTCACATTTGGACCAATTCAAAATATCTTTATTTCGCAAAAAAAAAAAAAAAAACTCATGAAAACAAACTGCAGTATACTACACTTTAACAATAAAATTCCAGAATAGATAATAAACAAGAATGGTGGTTTAACACATGAAAACTTGTGAAAAGAATATGTCGAAGACCGGCAATATTAAGCTGTGAGGAAACCATTCTTTTGTCTATGTATCGTGCAGATAATAGTACGTTTCGTGCAGTAGTGGTCTTTTTGCATCATTCTTACTTCTGGATTCTAAGGAAAATCTAACCTCTTTCTAAGGAACCAAAATACACCAACTGCTACAGAAATGATAATTAAAACACCCGCAACTGCCCCGCCTACAACTCCAGCAGAAACACTAGACGAGGGACTTTCTGTCAAACCTGAAGAGAAAAGCGCAAGGTAAAGTTTGTAATTAACAGTTTCTAGGCGTATTCACATCTGACCATAAAACAACGAAAGGTGTTTCCACTGATTGTTCAATGTATAAGATGCAACTGTGTATCGAGCACTTACGAGTGTAAACCAAGATCAGAGAACGCGATAGTGTAAGCCAGTTATGGCTTTCTCCTTCGCAATATGCCAGACCAAAGTATATGGAACATTCTTTCCAAATCATAATATATGGAACATTCCCTCTTTTACAGAAACTTGAAAACATGGCACAAAGTTAGGAAATTGCTGAAGAATGAGATATTTTTCCACTTGTCACAATGTCACAAGATTAAACGTATTTGTTCTTGTGTAGCACAATCTCTGAATTCCCCACTCAAAATCAATCTGATTTTCGATCTACTCTGTCCGATAAGGTGATATCTTTCCCTCCGATATACATGTAGCATCATTTGCGTTGTTACTATCGGCTTGAAAGTCTCATTTCACTTATTTAGTAGGATTTAATTCGACGCCGACAAAAAAAGTCTATCTTTTATTCGAGATATCCAGTATAATAAGGTATATGTGCGAGATTAGGTTTTCCTTTATTTGTAGTGATCATAGTGTCCTTGTTATCAACAAAGGGAAAACAAGATTTAAAGACTGCAAACCGGCTAGATTTTTATTTCAACTAGAGCTATCATTAAAGGTGACTATAGCCCCCACCAGCTCCTTGTCGCAAAAAACAGGTATTTCTCACAGAATGCAGAATGGTTAGTACTAAACTAAGTCTTGAAAACGTTTCAAGGGGAGATAATTCCGTAATAAATCGCAGCAGGGTCATGAAAATTGCACATGCACAACTCCATATATATAGAAACATTACGTGTAAATTTGAGTTCAGTACGTGAAAAACTATTGGAGTATAGCTGCAGACATATTTGTGTTTGCGGACAGATGGACGGACGGACGGATAGCAGCCGTGGTGATTTCTTTTTTCTTCTGTTTTCCGTTTGTCCTTTTTTTTAATTCTTAAAAGCCGATTTAGATTTAAATCGTAAATCTACGTTGTTTAACAGCGTAGTGTAGAAGTGTTTTGTTGTTAATATTTTCAAACTCTTTGTTGGATGTAGCATATGTCGTTTCTACGTATTTAATGCATTGATTCTTATCATTTATGATATTATTGCTTGCATTCCAAATCTTACTCTAATCCTACGGTTGAGAGAGGAAAAATCAATTCGAAAAGGAGCCAGGATCAACGAATGCTGTAAAAACATTTAAACTATAATATTTTCTTTCTCTGGACAGAGTGTAGCTGAATGCAAAGGTACTTTTGTAGTCACCTGACTTTATGCGGAATAATGTATGTCTAGTTCAGATTTACGTAACTTCTACCCAGAGAAATATTCTAGAACTACAAATAACTTACTACTTCTACAGAAAGTCCCACTGTAGCCTTCAGCACATCCAGTACATGTCCCATTACTCTTGTCACAAGATTCTCCATTGAAACAGAATCCACATTCTTCCAGACAACCTTCACCATACGTTCCATTGTCACATTCTGAAGTATCAAGTGAGTAGAAAAAATGCCTCGAAAACGAGTCAGACATGTATGTTCCTTTTATGATTTATGCGAAAGAATTCACGAAGATCTTCACCATTTAACAAGTGAACCTTTATTTTTTACGATTACCAAATTTCAAATCAACTACTTAAAGAAACACATGTTATTCGTTTACATAGAATTAAATTGGAGAAGTGATACGGGTACTGTAACATATATATGCCCTCTCAAGTGATGCAATGACTAATATTTAAATCATTTATGGCTTTTTTGTACTTTTACTCGAAAAATTTAAGCGAGGCTTGACATAACACTTACAATCTGACGGAAGCTGACTGTCAATCAAAAGCCATCCAAGGAAAGGCAGATGTAAAACATTACGTTAAACTCAGGATAAAATGCAAAACTATATATGCATATATATTTTCAAGTTAAAATGGATAAAATCGCACATGACATGAAAAGAATCCTTATCTAAACACTGTCAAATACAGCTCCAAATAGTGGTATGATAAGACATCCCGCGCACTAAATGTTACTTTGCGAATTCGTTTGTTAAAATGTTGCGCTATGAGATGAGCCCGCGAATTCATAAAAACTAAATTACTACGAACTAATCCATGAGTTCACTAAAAATTGCAGTATTTTGATGTTTAAAGTTTTAGCTATATATATTCCGCTCTAAATAAGATGGTCTCGTAGTTTATTTTTTTTTTCTCAAGATGCCCTGTGCAAATACTATCACAAGGAAAGTTGTGACAGCATAATATTCCGAGTACCTTTCGCTAAAGTGCTTACGCATGAATTTTGCGACAATCAAATCTGAAAACTAATTTCACTAAAGTACGTAACTTTACAGTTTGAGAAAATATCTGAATAACTTTAAAACAAGTTCTAAACCCTGGGTAAAGCAGGGATCGTACTCATGTACATTCAAACCAAAACAAAAAGCGTAAATCTACACATTTTAGTGAACGGAACCCCTGATGACTATTTTTCCTGGGCCTCTTCCAGAAAATGTTTTTCTACATGATCATTACTACAATGATGTTATTCAATAAGTTTCATAGTGTGAATTACTGGTAGAATAATAATGGCTGCAAACCAAAACTCGTCTTTAATTTAGATAATTTGACACATGTAATTCAACGTGGTGTAGTTTGTCCTATCAAGAGCAGAGTTCAAAAGAATTTTTTTTCGAATGGCGAATTCATCCGAAGTTCATATCCATGGTTCAAAAAACTTGAATTATAGGGTTTTCTCTCTTGAACTCACCTTCGCTGCACAATTGTGCTTTGTAACCAGCTTGACAGCCATTTTCACATACACCATTTATATTGTTACATGTATCACCTCCTTTACAGTTTCCACATACATTTAGACATCTGTTCCCATAGAAACCATCTTGACATGCTGTAAAAACGGGAAACTATCTATTTGAAACGTATAGACTCCATCGAAATGAGACATTCACCACCATTTTTTCTTTGAGTGATCGTGTTCTACAGAATGGATCTTATGCACTTTCGTAAAACGTCCTCAGAACATTTTTTTCTGATGCATTTTTTCCCAAGGAAGAAAAGTGGATGCGCCCCTACATTTCTGACTGACTCCAAAGTCTAATTATAATTGAGGAAATCTGGCAATTCCAAAACTTTTCATTGAAGCTGTCAATCAATGAGCTAAATAAATTTACTTATGGCTTTATAATACCTAGACACTTTGCCGACCTGTCAAGTCTAGAAGACCTACGTAGTCTTACTTTGGTTACAATAATCATTCGTAAAGCCTGGAGAACATCCATTTTCACAGATCCCCGTAGTTTTGTTACATGGTGCTTCATTTAAACAATTTCCACATGTGTTCAGGCACTTTTCTCCGTAAAAGCCGTCGCTGCATTCTAGAAAATAAAAAGATGCTTTTGTTGTCATGGTAATACACAAGTCAATTATCATTGAAATGCTAGAAGATTTTTATTACTCATTACCACTTTAAACACAAATATTTGAGACAACTTAACAAAAGCAACAACAACAACAACAAAAAAAAAATAGGTTAGCCATGTTTCATATGCGTATTTCAGAATGTATGGGAAAATGGAAAATTAAATAAATATGTTACAAGGAACAGATCAAGCTCAGAGATACGTTAAATCAAGGCGATAGAGACAGCACACAATTGTAGATCAATAAAGATTATTTTGTCTAACAACCGCCTGGAACATGAGGTAATGGGTTATGTGGTCCATGGACATACAGAAAATTTGCAAGTAGCAAATAGTTTCGACCTATGCAAGCTGACATGGGTCGATTTCCTTCTTCTTTTGGAAATGCATTAAACCCTCTTTTCACTATGCATGACTTACGTATGGGACGTAAGGTGTGACAGCCTTATCAATTTCAATGCGTGTGGTATCTTCCTATAAATCTGACTGTAACAAACAGGTGTGCGCTAAGTTGGTGAAAAGACAAGGGAAATGAGTAAATTGTGAAGGAACGTACTTTGAAAAGAAATAGGGTCAACGAAACGACGTTCCATTTGGGATGACATGTCACTGACATTATGTAAAGTGTGTGCCAGGAATGTGCTAGCGTAAACATTTTTAACTGTGTTAATAGATTTTTCTTTGAAAGTAACACTTTAACACTTTCCTTGCACTGTATTAAGATCATATTTTTGTTAGGAGTTTTTTTTTTTTCATTATGAATATGTTACATTCATTCCATTAGGCATGTAAAAATCAAAAGTTTTTCATGTATTTTATAACTTTGCTTCATTGCGCGACATAGCTCCAATTGTAAAGCTACCGAATTGTGAACCCATATTTACAAAGATTAACCTATTTTTGGGAATATACATGCTTTATCAACCCTGCAACCTTTAAGAACTACTATTGCACAGAAAAGAAGCCGCTTTCCAACGGTAAACATGATTATTGTTTACAGCTATTTTTATGTAAACTTAACTGATCGCTATTTTAAAGCGATTTACCCAAATTTATGAAGAAAACCAAACGAGTTAATAAACAAAAACCATATCAACACATTGCGATCAGGCTTGAACAAAGAACATTAATGTTAACTCTAATCCTTTGTCCCGTTTATTACACTTAGTGTTTACGTTTTGAACACTTGTACGTAAAAGTATTTCAATTGGTAACTTTCCTTAAAGTAATCTTGAACTATAAACATTCGCCACAATTTTGTTGTTGGTTCAAATGCAATCATAATTGGAACCAATGACATCTTTTTTCTGCATTCTTTTTTTTAAATTTCAGATTCACATTTTTTCACTGTTGTAATATGGCGTTTACACCACAGTCTGACACCATATGAAGTAAATCATGGAATTTAATCTGTGTCATCTTTGTATATTTCGATATTTCAATTATTTTTGAAGAAGGAATATCGACTCTGCAGTAATGTTTTTTGTTTTTTTGTTTTTGTTTTTTGTTGTTGTCGTTGTTGTTGTTGTTTTCATTAAAAAAAAAAAAGAAAAGAAAAAACTGTCAACTAAATTCATGATAGACGCTCCCCAACTCCTGCAAACATCGACAAAGGTCTGATTATTGGTCAATATTATATTTCATGTGTCTATTTTTAGAAATGTTATGGGTAAAGAAATGACATAATTTAAGCCGGGGGAATTATTTCCCCGTCACAGTGGATATTTCCTCCTGCAGAAAATCTGAAACTGCTTTTTTTTAAAATATCGGTTTTTCGGTTAATTGACTTGAGATAAGTAGTTTTAACAGTGGCAATCGTTGAAAAAATAATCAGAGGAAATATAATATATATATTATCTATTTCATCAGCTTGTGGTTAATATGGGGAAATATTTGCCTCAAAAGCGAAAGGTCCGCGAAAATAACCCGTGCCTTACGGCACTCGTTATTTTCGCATACCTTTCCCTTTTTCGGCAAATACTTACCCATATTAACCACAAGCTGATGAAATAAACTCTATTCATTTCTTAGAATTACGACTTATATCAGGCAGAAAAGAAGCAAATACATTCTTAAAATCAATTCAATATTAGTTTTCTTCCAGAACATTGGCGACTTCTGATTGGCTGAAAAAAAAATCATAGCTCTATGAAAAAAAAAATCATCAGTGCAGGGACTACTTATGCAGTCAAAGTAATGTAAACAAACAAGTATATGAGATTTCATAATAGTCCTCTCTCTGATTTTAGATGTTTATCGAGTCCTAAGTTCAAATTGTTTGCTGACCTTATATTTTCTAAATATTGAAAAAAATATCCAACAGTATACTCAAAGAGAGAGCTGAAAGCTCAGTGTCACTTTAGTGGGGTTCTAACCATCCTCAGAACCCAGATTTACGCATTACATTACACTCTATGCATTAAAGAATGAATCGAAACTTGGTCATCGAGGATGGGTTCGAACAACTTAATTCTAGCGTACTGAACTTCTACTTAATCTGCAAATGGTCAATATTATAATGAAGTCACGAATTTACGTCCTTCTTAAGTCAAGAACCAGCAGTTTTACTGATCTATGAATTATGAATGAAATAAAAATTAGATAGATACGCAATATTGGATTTTCAATGGAAAAAGCAGTTACCATATTCCTGGTCTGTGATATTGAATTTTAAGGAATGAAGATTTTTTTTTTTCCCATCTGAGGTATGAAAAAAATCCTAATCACACTTTTGCAGTGTTATTAGGGTTTTTTCATATCTCCACGAAAACAAAGAAAAAACTCTCCTCATTCTTTAACCAATTACCACACAATCCCTACTTTTGACGCCCCGGAGAAAGAAGCCTTTAGAAAACATTGTGGGAAAAGGAGAAAACGCTGGTTAAACAGGATTTTCTCCTTTTCCCACAATGTTTTCTACTCTTCACAAAACAAATTTCAAATTTTCTCTCAGTTTTATTTTGTCGTCTGCAAATGCTTTCCAGTTGTACCAGCCTAAAATATTGTCGTTAGGTAATGAGTTAAATCAACTTAAATGAGCCGATACTTTGGTCAAGGGAGTTTAATGCATCTCCGTGGTGCGTTGACCGATGCAAGTCATTACATACATGTAGTTACGGATCCATATATTCCATTTGGTCAAATCTAAGATAGAGTGTTATACTTGGACCGGTAGACAGTTTGCAAAAAGCAAATTATTTCCACAATAATCACCTTGTTCCGACCGCGCAGATTGACATGAGTCGATACTTTTTTCAAATGCATCAAACACTTTTACATGGAGCATTGCTCAAAAGAAAATAACAGCAGAATAATATGTAGTCTATGGACCCTTTTACAAATACATTTTATTTTCCGAAACACACGCTCAGAATCATAATGTTTACTCTACGTCATAACCAGAAAAAAAAAACATTCCTTGGAATCAAAAGGATGCAATCAACCGAAATAGAGTCTAATATAAATAATGTTTAATTACATGAATTCTTTACCAAGATTTCGACACGATTTATATCAAGGGCTCGTTTATTCGACTCTGTTTGTTTTTACTGTTTACAAGTATGGACCAGCTTTTTTTACTGTTTACAAGCATGGACCAGGTTTTTCTCTGTATTTTGAACAAGTTGAGGGTACTAGTAGCCAACAGAATTGCTTTCCACATATCCCGAACACCATTTCTAGTCCCAAATCTGCATTAATTTACATTGAGTTGGATGCACTTACGATATTCGGAATCTTTGCCAAGATTCGTTTATAACTACATAAGGCTACCATCAAAACTGCGTAAACAGGTTGCCTACTTCCCAAAATTTCTTTTGACTGGTGGCATAAGTTTACATTTCTTGACGACATAAAGATTTTCTGTGAGCAAGCTCAACATAACATGCATGGATGTTGATTGAACGGCCTCAGGAAGGACAAAATATATCTTAATTTGTCTTTGCATATTATACTTGGTAATTTTTGCCCACAATTGTCATAATTTTTTTTTCATTAAATGTATGGAGACATTGATTGGTCAAACAAATTGAGAACGAGTCTAAAGAAAGAAACCAACGTTACATCATGACTTTCCGAAAGTTCCTCGGAAATATGAAAAGAATTATGACAACGAGAAATGCCACTGCTTAGGAGCAATGTTCTATTTAGCCAGAGTCTTTGCCTACTGTTAGACAGAACAAAGCACTAAATATCTCTGAACAGCGAATTCAGTGAAGCAGACATAATGAGAAACTAGTTATGTGCACATATGGAAAGTATATCTATACCTGTTTTACATGTATTTCCTTCATACCCTGCCTTACAGCCGGATGGACAAGTTCCATTTGTAAACACACATACAGCACCCAGTTTGCATTCACCACATGTCTCACCACAGTTTTTACCATAATAGCCCTGGTTGCATTCTGTAATGCAAAATGTTTTATGAACGGGATTTCTTGTGTTTAGACACTTTTTTACATGATCGTTCTCAAAGGCCAGGGAAACTGCTAAGGATGTTTCAAGAACACGTCAGTGACATAGCTCAATTACTTGTTTCCTTATACGTTGTATGTCCATCCAATTTTCATAATATTTTCGATATTTGAGTTACATTCAATAAGAGAAAAGCATCACTGAAAGAAGCAATTTCCTGGATTGGCGAAAAAAAAAAAATAGAATAAGTATTGATCATAGGCAGTAACCTATGTCGATTTTTATCGTTGCGCCCATGATTCGTCGTGCAGCTTAGTTTGTTTCTTTTACATACTTTGATGTCCAGAATTTCGGTCAGCTACCATACCTTCGTCACATAAGTCTTTAAGGTATCCGTCGGCACACTCCGAACAAAACCCATTTGTAACATTGCATGGCTGTTCATTACGACATCTACCACAATGATTGAGACAATCCTGACCATATTTACCACTGTCACATTCTGAAATGGTACATACAATTTGGTTTTAATGGGCTAATTCTTAGGCCAAAAGAATGTATTAAAATACAAGTATTGCCCTGATGATTAATATTTATTCACGTGGCATTTAAATTACATTGATTCAGTTGTAGTAGTTTACCCAAGCATTTAAATAAATAAATAAAAACTTACCTTGATTGCATTTCTCGCCTTGGAATCCAGGTAAACATTTTCCAGGGCAATTACCATTTGTGCCGTTACAATTACCCATGCACTTCCCGCAGTTTTCGGTACACCCTGATCCATAAGTACCAGGCAGGCAAGCTATGAGGGACAATAATTATCATTCTGTAAGTATCGATTCTACACATTTCATTACAACTAGAAAATTGACCAATCTTAAATACCTACGAAAAAAAATTACAGTGTACACATTATTTCGTGAAAATGCGTACTGGGTAGGGTTAAAATTGTTAGATATAAAAAGACTGGCTATTTTGACGTACATGTATGTTCTTTCATCAGCTGATACATTTTTAGCGCTGACTGTGATCGTTTTGACCGGAACCAAATATATCATGCGTAACGACGCATGCGCGCTCACTTTCAGTTTTGCAGGGCTGATGAACGGGAGAACAACGCAGATCTACAAATGATATTCAGCTCTGTCTTCAAACAATTCATACCAATTATGTATGGTTTCGTTATTAACATATCGTTAGAATTAAAATTTTATCAGTTTAAAATATTTTAGATACTCAAACAAAGTTTTTTTTCTCAATATTGCCATGTGCGTATGAACATTGTTTACATAGACTGGCCTCGTTTTCATTTAAGAAACATTCAATTACAACTTGTGCCGTCCACTGTCAAAATAAGCCAGGAGATTTTAAGCACTTAACTTTTGAACATTTTCAACTTTGCATTATATCAAATATCTTTAACTGTTCAGATAGCTTGCTAGAATTTGACCGTAAATATTTTAGAGCCATTTTGATAACCCATAACGTCAATTTGGCACCTTGTAACCGCCCTTCTTGTATAGGTGAATCTCCGAAGGGTTGGAAACATTTCTGTGAAGCTTTTAAAGAAATGGAGATCATGTGGTCTATCATTATAAATTTATCTGACGTGATTTATGCAAGACTGCATGGAAAAAGCTAACAAAATTCGTTACAAACGGTCCCGATCAAGTACGAACCCGTGACATGAATTTACACTGAGTATTCGTGTCCTTCTCAGTGAACTAGACATAGAACTAGACTATTTTAACCTAATATCCTGGACTTTAAGGCTCAGAGACTTACAATTGATATCAAGGTGTAAAAGTCCTTCTAATACGCTTGAAATTTACTTTGATGCCTTTCATGCAACAGAATGATTAAGATTAGGAATGCAGAATTTGCAGATTGATTTATGAAAAAGAGTCCACAGGAACTCATCTATATGTTTTACTGTTTGGACATGTAGATTTAAATTCTCTGATATATTGTTGATATCTGGAACTTGAAGTACATGTACAGAGCAAATTTAGAATATATTTACACTTTGTTTCATAAAATAGACGTTTATGATGAACTGCTGCTTCTCAACTGAAATTAAAAAAAGAAATGTGCTTCATGTAAACAGCTAGTAATTAAAACCCTAGAATGAAACCATGCCTAATAATTTATAAAGTTTTATGGAGGGACAGAATCTTTTTAATCCTTAAGCTGCTAAGTGCGAGTCGAAGACATTTTGCTGACAGTGTAGATCAGGATCATATTGCACAAAACATGCAGTCTGATCTTGGATCTAGATGCTGCCTGGCAAGGAGGTATTCCCTCCCCGCCCCCCCCCCCAAAAAAAAACCACACACACACACACACACCCACACCCACCCACCCACACACACACACACACACACACACACACACACACACACACACACACACTTTGAAATAGCAATATTTGGATTTTTACTAGCTACATGAAAAGTTCATTTTGGTTAAGTAAAAGTCATTTTTTATTTTGTTTGTCACACTCTGTGTATCTTGATCCATTTTTTGGTGAAGGGGAAAAAATAAGGGCTGCCAGGTTATGAATGATGATTTTAAATCTTTTCTTTGCACAATGAAAATGGATTCACCCAATATTGCATTGGCCTGTAATGAATTTCCTGTCTACCAGTGTTAATAATGAGTTCAAGTATCTCATAATGCGACATTAGTTTTTTTCTTGCGCGTGTCCCTGCAACGGTTCAACTATGTAGTACATGTATTCATGACTGTCAACGTCATGGCTCAAAACTTCAAAAATTAAATCTAGATCTATATGTTTGAAGAAAACTTACATCATCAGACAAAATTTCACACTCCCATCATACTATAACTGATTCTTTTAATATGTTGATACTAAAGTCTACTTTTTGCATTGTGTTTATTCACACCTGCATTTTTTGACTGAATAGAAATAGAACCAAGAATGTGAAGTCCGAGTTTGAATACTTCGTGTAGGTCTTTTAAGTTTTAAGTGATACTCTTAAAATGAACTTAAGTAATTAAATTGACAATTAAGGCCAAATATAAACACAGGGGGGGGGGGGGGGGTTAAATACATTTTTGACTGAATAGAAATAGACCCAAGAATGTGAAGTCCGAGTTTGCATAGTACGTGCATGTCTGTTATGTTTTATGTGATACTCTTTAAATACTTAAGTTTTTAAAGTAACAATAAAGGCTAAATATAAACGGGGGTTTAAATGCGTTTCAATTTTTATCATACAAACAAACAAAAAAAATCATGCAAAAAAAAAAACAGCCTAGCCCTAGTACAATCAGAGAGGTACACAAATGAGTTATTGTCACTGTAATACTGAAACAGTGTTGTTGTTCAAAACTAATGTAATCACCAGAAATCTGTAACAAATTACTCTTGATGATAGTTACAACCAGTTTCATTGTTTGTGGCACTGCATGAGTTGACTTCCCTTTTCTTTCGTGAAATCAATATGTGCTTGATAGAAAATAAGTTTTCATTTATAACAGAAGGAAGGTACATTCAATATTCATGAATTAAACATGGCCTATTCTAAATGTTAGAAAATACTGAACACACAATTTTAATTTCACCCTTCAGACTATTACATAACATATGAAACACTGTTAGAACAGGAGAAACTACTGCATATAAAAATTAACCCATTACCACACAATCCCTACTTTTGACGACCCCGAGAAAGAAGCCTTTAGAAAACATCGTGGGAAAAGGAGAAAATGCTGGTAACCAGCATTTTTCTCCTTTTCCCACAATGTTTTCTACTCTTCACAAAAACAAATTTTAAATTTTCAGTCATTTTTATCTTGTCGTCTGCAAATGCTTTCGATTTGGACAAGCCCAAAATATTGTCGTTTGGTAATGAGTTAAATCCTATGAGTGGACACTCATACTGTCTTGCTACAGAGCTAGCTTATATAGCAATATGGTTGAGCATTTGTCCCAGGACCTGAAGGTTCCGGACTCAATCCCAGCCTTGGGCAGCTATATAACGGAACTCACAGTTACAGATTTATAAGGCCTATATTTGACCCTTGAATTCTGTATCATACAAAGTCAATTTGTGAGAATTTGAGGATTTTTTGTTTTTATAGCCCTCAACCACACAATAAACCCTATGTTTTATGAGCTCTGTGTGGAACGGTTTATGATAACACTATTGGATAGCAAGACATCAGTATTTTTCTTTTTTTTCTTCCAGATTTTTTTCACCCTTTACCAATACCAACCACATAATCTGAACCATATTTATGGGAATGTCTGTTAATACTTAAAAAAAAGGAGCTATTTAGTTTTTATGTCACAAATAATTTTTATTTCTGTAAAAGGCCAATAAATACTACCACATATATATTTCTTTTCATATAAAGTGTACTGTTTGATTAAGTATGCAATTTTGGGCATTTTATCATAGAATTGTACCTTAGCAATGGTTCACTCTGTTAAATTTTAGTTTTAACAGGTATGGTGTCTTGATACTGGTTTGAGTATGAATCCTTGTCGATGGTGCTTATTCATTAAGTACCATTTCACAAGACTTTTCAGAACTGTGGCATGAAATCTAATGATACCAAAGAGGCTATGTAGCCCATGAGAAAAACATCATTTTTTAACCCCAATGGCTAAAGGCCGGCAGGATTGATATAATAGCTTTGTGTCATAGCCCAGTGTAAGTTTTGCATCCGTCCATGCGTGTATGCGTCTGCCCGTCCGTCCGTGCGTTAAGATTTCTTTTCAAACTTCTCTGAAATTACCCAACAAAATTTGATGAAAATTCGCAGAAATAATCCTGCCATGGTCCTCTTTAGAATTTCTTGAAAGAATTTGATTCCTTCAAAGACTCTGGATGACATGGCAACAAAACAAACAAAAAGTTGCAGATCTTTGAAAAATTTTCTTGTCTGAAACCGTAAGACCCAGGGCTACCAAATTTTGCATGTAGCTTTATCTACTGGATTTCTATCTAATTCCTTCATATTATAGCCCTGGGGTCAAAATTTGCCCTGCCCCGGATATCACAAGTTTAAATTGGGCTTACATAGTGACTGTGATTTAAGATAGTGTAATTTAAAAAGGGAAATAACTCATGTTATACCAGATAAACTTTGTTACTACCTACCGCCCTTGATTATCAAACTGCACCTATACATTATTGGAGTTTGGTATTCAAGTTGTTTTGAGAGGAAAAGCTAATGACTAAACTCGCGTGTTTTCACTGAAATTATCTTTGTATTCAATGTTTTTCTCATCCTTCGAATGATTCTTTGAAACATTAGGTCGTTACTGGTGGTAATAACGCTAGTGTAGTCCACCGGTTTTAGCCTCCTGCAGATGTTCTAGGAGTGAACATACTATTTTTATACCTCACTGTGACATAACAAGTTCTCTCTCAGGAGAATTGAATTATTTAGCAAGATAAGTAAGGTATTCTCTCTTTTTATTTTTTTACTCTCTCTCTCTCTCTCTCTCTCTCTCTCTCTCATCGCACGCACGCATGCATGCAGAGATGTATTGTTCCCCGAAAAAACAGCAAAAACATATACCAAATAGAGGCACATTCAGTATACACAACGTCAGACACAGCCACATTAACAAATCATAACCAGATAAAATACCCCTTGCGTTTACACCCCTACTGATTTAGTGGAGGGGGTTACACTGGAATCGCCATTGCTGTCTCTACGTCCGCCCGTCTGTCCGTAGGTCTACATAAATTTGTCCGGAGCAATACTCCAACAGTTTTTCACGTGCTGAACTCAAATTATCACACATGGTTTATATATATGTGAAGTTGTGCATGTGCAATTTTCATGACCCTGCTGCGATTTGTTGTGGAATTATTTCCCCTTTAACTTTTTTCAACTCTTACTAAACTATTCTGCATTCTGTGACAAAGACCTGTTTTTGTGACAAGGAGCTGGTGGGGGTGGGGTTATAATCACGTTTAGTGATAGCTCTTGATATTTCGTTCATTCTGTCTTTCTCTCTCTTTTGAATGTAAAATTATGTTGTTTGTTTGTTTGTTTTTCATAAAGGAGATACCTTCAGTTCCTGATGTATACTTTTTTAAGAATGGCGTTCGTATGCGAAAATGGAGACCCACTGACATGCTAACAGATGCTGACTGGACTATTAACTATAAAATTGTTTTATCCAAAATTTTAAGAAATAAGGAACTTTCAATGGCGTATAAAAATCCGAAAACAAAATTCCTGGCATGTCTGATCATCATATTCCAGCTTTTGGGACGCCATTTGGTACAGTTCTGATTGATTGGTCCTTTATCAAAATCAAATCCGGGAATGAATACTTGATCATTTTCATGTGTATTTCTACAAGATTTCCTAAAACCATACCTTTAAGAAATATTAAAACCGAAACAAGTTTGGAAGCTCTTATTTTTTTCCTTTGTTGAACTTCCAACCAGATCAGGGCTCTAAATTTTATGGTATTTTTCAACAGGTTATGTACGTGTTAAACATTCATCAATACTAGTCTGGTTATTATCCAGAGAGTCAGGGAGCTCTTGATAGATTTCACCAAACACGTAAAAAGATGATAAAGACCTAATGTCATTCAACAGGCAGAAATTGGGATGAGGGAAGTCATCTTTTATTGTCTGCTGCTAGAGAATCTGTTCAGGAATCTCTTAAGTTCGATCCTTTTGAATTAGTTTTTTGACATCTCGACAATGAGGAAAACTTCTCACTGAAGATGATACTTCTTAAAACCTTTTTATTTCAAACTTAAGATTCAAATTATCTAAAACTTGTGAACTTGCTCAGGACAATCTTCGCTCAATTCAAACAAAAATGAAAGAACAATACGATAAAGAATCCAAATCCAGATTTTTCAAACAGCCAGACCTGTTTGTAGTTTTATTAACTGTTCATGGTAAGCCTTTGCAAGCAACGTGCTTTGGTCCTTTTTTTAATACAGGAACAAAATGCTTCAAACCTTCATTACGAGGATAGGTAATTTCTCGACTAAATGATGTTGAAGGCTTTGAAGGTAACATCCATAATGTCATTTTCTATAGTTAACCTTGATTATTGCATAAAACGTGCCTTTTCGGGCCGTTATAAGCATGTATTAACGGGTAAAAATCGGGCGGTTAACGGGAGAAAACGTGTATTAATCAGTAAATTCACGCGCTGTTAACGACCGGCTTTGTACTATCAATATCCTCGATTCGGGCTTACCTTGTAAACAACGTCTGTCCTTGTCAGATTTTCCCTAGAATCACGGTGAGGAAACTACATAGACGGAGCCATTGGCTCTGTTAAGGAAATCTTTTGTGGGTTTTTCTGGTCACGTGCGGCGCCGTCAATATCGGCTGTTTCGGTGGACACGAAAACGTAAGTTTTCCATTTATTGTCAAAATTTGATTTTATACTGAACACTAGCGAGAAAAGGGGAATTGTATGAGGGGCCCATGACTTTCAACTTACTTCCTTGTCCGTAGGGAGTTCCAAGTCGGCGCGGTTTTGTCTGAAACACTTTTGCCGTGAGCCACGGCGAGGTAAACAAAGGTCATTTTCTATTAAGACCACAGGCTTTCTATTGCTCTTTCTGCATAAATATTACTTATCTAAATGTTTACACCGTCCGAATGTATGAAGTGATTATCTAATCCTTCCCCACTCACGAAAAAGAAAATTTGAATCAAAATAAAAAAAAAATTGAGAAAAAATAAACAATGGCTCCGTCCATATCGGCCGGCTCTGTCTATATCGGCTGGCTCCGCTGTATGAGGGTGAGTTTTAGAAGCGACGTATATGCACAATTGAAACAAAACTCATACACACACTCATATATCTCATGGCCTTGATGGTATAAGGCACAAATAAAAAATAATGAAGATATTCTAGATTTTAGCCCTAAGCCCCACCCCCACCCCCAGGGCAAGGATGCAGGGGCCCATGTCATGGAATGAATCTATGATAAGTAGAAGCCAAGATCTGGACTTATAGAAAACTATACGGCCACAGTCAATATTCTAAGGTGTTCTAGATTTTAACCCCTAGCCCCATCCCCCGGACAAGGACCCAGGGGCCCATGTCATGGAATGAAAGCCAACCCTACTGAGTAACTATGGTCCAAGTTTGGACCCTCTATGATAAGTTGTTGCCATGATGTGGCCTTATAAAAAACTATACATCAGTGTGACGGGAGCGCGGACGCGCACGGGAACGCGGACGACCAAGTTGACTACAATAGCTCTTCACACTTCGTGCAGTCAAGCTAAAAGTAAGTACTCAAGTCTGGAGTGTCAACTTCAAACATACCTGCAAAACTTTTACAAAGGTTATTCTCAAATATTGGTTTTATTCAGTTTTGCGTCCCCCAAGCTGTTAAAGTGGTATTGAGACGAATGGATCGGTAAGTGGGAGGAAACGGGAGTACCCCGGGAGTATCCCGGGAAAAACACCCGACACACCCGCAAGCAGAACTTGGCTTGTCCACGTTGTCCGAGAGTGCCCTGTACCCACAGGGTGATATGGTCGAATGATCAAGAGCACTGAAGTCAACCACTTTAACCACTCAACCACGTGACCGCCCTTTTTGAAATGATAGATGGTTCGAGAAAAGCATCACCATTCCAAAAATAACTTTCAAAAAATCTAACTTTTGACTGGTAAACCCAATAGCGAAAAAAACCTATCGCTTCTAAAACTCGCCCTCATACAGCGGAGCCAGCCGATATAGACAGAGCCGGCCGATATGGACGGAGCCATTGTTTATTTTTTCTCAATTTTTTTTATTTTGATTCAAATTTTGTTTTTCGTGAGTGGGGAAGGATTAGATAATCAATTCATACATTCGGACGGTGTAAACATTTAGATAAGTAATTTTTATGCAGAAAGAGCAATAGCAAGCCCGTGGTCATTATAGAAAATGACCTTTGTTTACCTCACCGTGGCTCACGGCAAAAGTGTTTCAGACAAAACCGCGCCGACTTGGAACTCGCAACGGACAAGGAAGTAAGTTGAAAGTCATAGGTCCCTCATACAATTCCACTTTTCTCGCTAGTGTTCAGTATAAAATCAAATTTTGACAATAAATGGGAGACTTACGTTTTCGTGTCCACCGAAACAGCCGATATTGACGGCGCCGCACGTGACCGGAAAAACCCACACAAGATTTCCTTAACAGAGCCAATGGCTCCGTCTATGTAGTTTCCTCACCGTGTAGACTCCGACATCAAACTGTAGGAATTCGTACCATATTCGATCCTTTCCATGGCATGTCTTTGATGATATTAGTACACCACAAACAAACCTTTGCTCAGAATCTCAGTTTGATCGCGATCTGAACAAAAATTCACCCGTGAAATGTACTCTAAACCAGCTACATCCCACCCACTTTTTAACGTGATCGGTCCGCTCGCTTTATGTATATCGAACCCTCTGTCGCCTTAAGTTCCAGAAATTTATATCCACGCGTTCATCCTAGTTGTAATCGTCCAAATGTGTACAAGTTTATTCCACATTAAGTCCAGTGTGTATTAAAAATCAATAGAAGTGTATGTACACCGAGGGAATCAAAACTGGCATACAGGACTAACGGCCCTTTCCTAACCGTAACAAAAACTTCTTCGCCGACTTTCGGTTTTGACCCATGTACGTACAGTACATTTGAAATTCGCTTATATGCATTTCTATGGAAATATTTTTGCTATCTGTGCAAATTATTGTTAAAATACCTTTACTTTATGCAATAATAGCGTTAATTCACGTTTTTTTCGGTCGTTAACATTCGCAGAGGCCCTCAAAATACTTAAACACCCTCGTGCTTCGCACTCGGGCGTTAAAGCATTTTTCGGGCCTCTGCGAATGTTAACGACCTCAAAAACGTGAATTAACCCTATAGAGGAACATCTTTGCAATATTCAACGTTTCTTTGAAAGACTTAGGAATATCAGTGGACAGTGAATTTAAACAAAAGTGTATTCTGTTATGGAACCTTTACTTTCACAAGACGTGCAGCGGGATGAGGTCAGATGAAACCAATTTCTGCGAAAATTCAGATAATTAATTATTTCCCTGTAGGTTCGAGTAAAAAACCGAGTTATGTGCTTACTAGCTATCGCTAGTCATAATATAAATTCTATACTAATTTCTCTACTATGTCAGCCCTGTTAACTGATCTTTGAAAAAACTCGTTTGGATTGAAATTTGTCAGAATATCCATTGAGAACATCAAAGCCATGCTTAGGAGTGCACGAGCACTTTTCGTTCCAAATTTCTATTATACCGTTTAAACTTGCTGTTGATGCTAGTAATGTTGGTGCATGGTCGTGCACTTTCAAAATCTGAGTACTTTATTAGTTGTACCTTCAGGTGGCAGGGGACTTGGAAACTTGTTCACGGCTGACGTGAATCATGTTGCCCCGAGCCGAAGGCGAAGTGGCGACATGATTCGACAGAGCCGTGAACAAGTTTCCTTCCAGTTCCCTGCCACCTGACCGTACATCGAATTTATTATACTGCAAAGTTTTACCCTTTCAAAGCGCGTTAAGCGAAATTTTGCTCTTTTTTAAGTTTTCGAATCGAGTATGCAGACGAAATAGAAATTTCCTTCTGATTGTCCAAATTCAATGAAAACTGACGTCACTGGAAAGTGACGTCACTAAAACGTGCAGTATGGTGCATAAACGTGCAGTCTAGTGATCGATCGACGCCGCCATTTTGGATGCTGTGTTGCACGTGTAGTGATGTTTAAGGGGCACTCAAATGGAAAACTGGCTTTACGTTGTTTTTCCCAGGGAACATGGTATGTATGTCGCCGGCATGTTAACCAATCAGATCACAAGAAATGTCTTTGCAGTATAATAATATTTCCTTTTAGTCTGTAAATCTTATTTTCAGAATATGTTAGTATTGTTGTTATGAAATGTGTAACACTCCTTCATGTTACAAATAATATATATTTAGGTGATGTGAACAGAAACTCTTCCTCTTTTAAACTTTCTTTTTGTTTAAAGGGGACGGGATGTTACGAAATGTTCGTGACTAAACCTGTAATTTCCGGCTGTTTTGTTTACAAGCAAGAATTAGTTTAGAATAGTTTAGAAAGGATATTTTTTTATTCGTAATTGCTTTGTAATTAGTGGAGGAGTGGATGATTTCAGCTGATAGAAATTTCGGTACTGAAGTGTATGATTTATTCATAGTTTGGTCTCAAAGAAAAAATAACGCTGTATTTGCATAATTCAGCATTTACGTTTACTAGGATCTCCCCTGTGTTTTTCTCGAAAATAATCCTGTAGCCTCCTGGTGTACGTAATTCTCTTGTTACACTTTAAATGCTAGGAGGGTTGGAAGAAGGAGAACAGTTGTGAGATTGACGCTTTTGACTTTCTATGTGGCATCACCGTTAGCTCATGCTGTCATCCTTTGATTCTCAGCTTTTTGGGGTTCTATTTAAACCAGGAATTTTATGTGTTCTTAGTGACTTTTTGTGTTCTTAGTGACTTTTTCAGATTCTGGATGAGCGGAAGTGTAGTATTTTAGGACTGTTTAAATTGTTTAGATTCTGTTAATTGTAAGTATAAATTTATATTATAGTTTGTTTTGTAAATTAACGTGTTTTGAATCGTTAATTTTTAACACTGAGAAGAAGTTTTCTTTTAATTTTCAATGTGTTACACCGTCAATCAATTCGTAGCCATTCGGTATGCAAGACAACGTGATTCATCGTGAAACACACTACTCAAAACTAGCGGTAGTGACTACTTCAAGCTTTTCGGGAAAAGTAGTAAAATCGTTTCTCACCACTATGCAGAAATCTTTTATTGATATATATCTCAGCCATTTATTTCTTACGGGAGACCATTACTTCATGCAGGTCCCGATCTAAATACAATACCTAGCATCTGCGTTAGGCAGATGTCTCTTTAGCTGAGTGGTTACGGTATTGAAAAACAAGGATATTTGCCCGTCATGGGTTCGAATACCGCCAGAGCCGGTTTCAATTTCAGCTATGCATTTGTTGCGAATTTTCATATTCTAAGACAATAATTTTGGGTGCCATTTACATTTCAAAATATCGCAAAAGTCAGGACATCAGAATGCAAAAACATTGTTGTTTATAGTAAAATAAGATACTTAAGGAGTAAAACTTCATTTGTCTTCCTACCAACAATGACCCATATTTGAGATACTTGCAGTTCAATTTTGAAACCTTATTTCAAAATTACAAAGATTAGATGTACAAAAATATCTTTTTGATATTGATACGTGTATTCATTTACCTCATCTCCAAGGATAAAAGAAACTTTGAAAACAGCAAAAGTAAGTGACACCTGGTGCTACTTTAAATTACTATTTTTTTTTTTTCATCATATACGTCATGAAATAATCCAAGACTTTTTTTCTCATAAAACACTTCGTATTTTAATGAGACGTCTAATTATTTTTTAAGTAACGGTAATGTGTGGCCTGCACAAATAACGCAACGAAAAAAAAAATATATATATATACAAGGGCTTATCAAAAAGTTGGTGGAATTTCTTCATAATTTTTCGCTTGTTGTCCGTTTGTTTTCAGATTCTACATCAGGAATAAAGGTTTTATATTCATTCCCATATAAAAGAATCATTTGTTTTATTTTACTATAGATAAAAATGGCTTGTTTATGAAATTTGTCACGGAGTTTAGGGACAACCCTAGCATTTATTACTTTGGATATACTTATATCCACCGTAAAAAGCGCAAGGTCCGCTACTCTAGAGTGAGCTGTACAATCCCTGTCGTCATACTTTTAAAAACAACCATATTTAGAAATCGTCTGATTAAAATCTCTTGAAAATAAGGTCAACATTATGCATGACTCCTTTGAAGTTCTATGCAAAATTTCTGGCCTCATTTCAGAAAAAAACGACGTTACGGCGATAGTTTTTCCAGAGACCTATCAAAGGAAAAACAATGCCAAAAGGACGTTTCGGAAGTGTCAAAAACTCGCGCTGCGATAAAATTCTGTGTAATCCTAGTTTGTCATCCGTGCCAGGCACGTAGGAAGCATTTCAAGATTGGGGGGCTAACTTCGGAATACTGAGATTTTTTGCGTGGTTGTTGCATTGCACTGATGACTCATATTTTAGTTACTATGATTTTAAAAATTATTGGGGGGGGGGCTGAGCCCCCCCCCCCCCCCCTAGCGCCCCCTGTTCCTACGGGCCTGCGTGCGGAACGTTTAATTTATCAAACGAAACTGTGGTAAATCTACCTCTGAAACCATGGTAGATTCTGCAGTGTTCAAGTGGGATGCTAGGTTTAAAGGCGGACAAACAAATATTGAAGATTACCCAAGAAGTGGATGCGGGAGGAGTTCAATGACGTTAAAGCCACGGTAACTCTTATGATCTATGTACAAAGAGTGAAAGTGAACTATGTTTGGAGATCATTTTGTCTAAAACTTTTCGATTTTATCCCTTATGAATGGATCTTGAACGTGTGAAAATTTTAGTGTAATAGCAATAATAGTTTTGTTTTAATTAACAAATCCACGAGTATTTCGCTAAGCTCTCGTATGTGTTTTCTTTATACCGAGAAACTGCAATGAACAATATTTTTAGACCAAGATTGACAACACAACTCAATATTTATTGCGCTGGTGTAAATTGTACATGTTAGTTTTCGTCAATAGCATCTAACTGGACTTTTATGAATCGTTCCAATGACAAACTTGAAATATTTTAGTTTTTCGATTGATTGGAGTTTAATACCGTTTAAACAGCGTATTACGTCGGTCAGTGCGCTTGTGTATGTGTCCCCTTGCTTTCTAACACCAGTTCTTACACAACTTTCTTCTTTAAATTTTAATCACTGACTCCTTTCTCACATGCATCAGGGGTGAGAGGCGGAAAAAAGCCAGAAAGAAATTTTGTCTGAACCGGGCATCGAACTCACAACCGCCAGATCACGAGTCCAATTCAGTAACCACTGAGCTTCCTAGGGGGAACTCAGTGTGGTGAACTTTAACAAGAGGGCCAAGATGGCCCTGGATCGCTCAGCTGAATTTTTGAGATGACCATAGCCTATTTTTTTTTTTTTTTTTTTTTATTTTGAGGTATTGAAACATTGGAACCAAATTTATAATTTTGCTAAGCAATTTTCAAAAGGTCAACTGTAAAAGTCATTTCGAAATCTGACCATCGGTTTCAAAAAGAAGAAAGTTTAAGAATTCTTCATTTCTGTATAAGAGCAAGTATCCCTCATCCACAAGAGCCATTTTTCTTGATGGATCAAAATTTACGAACAAGTTTTGAAAAGGGTCACCCAAGGAACATTTCGGAAAATTTCTTTTAAAATCTGACCAGGGGTTTCAGAGGAAAAGAATTTTCAAGAATTTCATCATGTCCATATAGAGCAAGTAGCCCCCATTCACAAGAGCAAGGGTCATTTAAGGAACATCTCTGTCAAATTATTTTGAAATCTGACTAGGGGTTTCAGAGAAGAAGAATTTTCAAGAATTTCTTCATTTTCATATAGTGCAAGTAGCCCCCATTCACCAGAGCCATGTTTCTTGACCTATCAAAATTTTGTGAACAATTTTTGAAAAGGGTCACCCAAGGATACTCTCTGTGAAATCATTTCAAAATCTGTCCAGCCGTTTCAGAGAAGAAGAATTTTGAAGAATTTCTTTATTTCCCTATAGTGCAAGGAGCCCACATTCACCAGAGCCATGTTTCTTGACCAATCAAAATTTCGCGAACACTTTTTGATAAGGGTCACCCAAGGAACATCCCTGAGAAACTATTTCAAAATCTGACCAGTGGTTTCAGAGAAGAAAAATTCTTATAAATTTCCTCATTTCCCGATAGTGCAAGTAGCCCCCATTCACCAGAGCCATGTTTCTTGACCAATCAAAATTTCGCGAACAATTTTTGAAAAGGGTCACCCAAGGAACATCCCTGAGAAACTATTTCAAAATCTGATCAGCGGTTTCAGAGAAGAAGAATTTTTAAGAATTTCTTCATTGCTGTATAGTGCAAGAAGCCCCCATTAACCAGAGCCATGTTCCTTGACCAATCAAAATTTCGCGAACAAATTTTGAAAAGGGTCACCCAAGGAACATCTCTGTGAAATTATTTCAAAATCTAACCAGCGGTTTCAGAGAAGAAAAAATTTTAAGAATTTCCTCATTACTGTATATTGCAAGAAGCCTCCATTCACCAGAGCCATGTTTCTTGACCTATCAAAATTTCGCAAACAATTTTTGAAAAGGGTCATCGAAGGAACTCTGTGAAATTATTTCAAAATCTGACCAGCAGTTTCAGAGAAGAAGATTTTTTAAGAATTCCTTCATTTCTGTATAGTGCAAGTAGCCCCCATTCACCAGAGCCACATTTTTTGACGGATCAAAATTTCGCGAACAGATTTTGAAAAGTTCACCCAAGGAACATATCTGTGAAATTATTTCAAAATCCGACCAGCAGTTTCAGAGGAGAAGATTTTTAAAGA
Organism: Tridacna crocea; assembly: GCA_943736015.1. Taxonomy (NCBI): domain Eukaryota; kingdom Metazoa; phylum Mollusca; class Bivalvia; order Cardiida; family Cardiidae; genus Tridacna; species Tridacna crocea. The sequence goes on from OX031063.1 coordinate 49,424,403, forward strand.
ATTCCTTGATTTCTGTATAGCGCAAGTAGCCCCCATTCACCAGAGCCACATTTTTTGACGGATCAAAATTTCACGAACAATTTTTGAAAAGGGTCACTCAAGGAACATATCTGTGAAATACTTTCAAAATCCGACCAGCGGTTTCAAAGGAGAAGATTTTTAAAGAATTTGCTAAAAAATTCCATTTGGTTGCCATGGCAACCAGAGTTTTTGATGGAATCAAATTCTGTGGACATTTTTTAAAGAGGACCTCCCAAGGAACATTCCTGCCAAGTTTGGTCCAAATTGGCCCAGCGGTCTAGGAGGAGTTGATGTTTAAAGAATTGTTGACGACGCACGACGGACGACGGACACCGGGTGATCCTAAAAGCTCCCCTTGAGCACGTTGTGCTCAGGTGAGCTAATAAAAATGCAAATAAATGTAACAGGTGATGGACGCCTTAATGCATGTAACAAAAATGAAGTTCCTTAATGAGGTTATCAAATGAGATCGTCAAATACGACAAATGCAACTTTAGAGAAAGAGTTACCTGTACTGCATGTTTGCCCTTTGTAACCAGGTTTACAAATACCAGTGGGGCAAACACCTGATGTTTTGTCGCATGGTGTTCCCTCACAATAGCAGTTGTACTCGCAATATTGTCCATACTCTTCCTCAGCGCAAACTGTACAAGTACAAAATGCAACTTATTGTATCTTAAAGTATTCGATAGTTTCGGCTTGCCTGTGCTTGAAACTTACTACGTACTTGTAGACTGAATTTGTAAGTACACCGTTCACTTTTTCTTTCGGTTTGGAAGAGATCACAAAGCTATTATTACATTAAGATTCCATTTTGATCACAAGGCTAGCTATTTGACTGACCGAGTAAGACTTTTCAAAGTCAAAAAGTAGATCTTTAAATGGCAAAGGTTAATGCAAGGTTTCTAGAGATGGCCTTGATCAAAATCTACACAAGTCTTGCAGTCTGGTTTTACATATATACCATCCGCTTGTTTAGTCAAGGCTGATTTCAGTATCGTAAGAGATCGATTTAATATATATGCCTAAAGAGTTAAAGTAGTATTCAGTATGGTTTGTAAATATGGTTCTTGTCCTCGGTAAGAAATCGAACTCATGGATAACTTAATACAGGCCACACTGTTACCTTTAACAATGAGTCTCTATTTGAAAGGGTGGGGAATGCTTTGCGTCATACAGTCCTCACGATAGTTGGGTTTGAAATGCCTAGGAATCGATCCGTATTAACAAAACTGCATTACTCTATCCTGAATTGGCAACCTGTTTAGCTGTGGAAGGAAATCAATCCGTTCCCAAGGAAAGTTCTTTTAACATTGTATTTGCCACGCATATTATCTACATGCGACAACCTTTCCCAATAATCTCTATACAAGTCTTGGTTGATTGAATGATTGATTGATTGTATGGTGTTTAAAGCCATTTTCAAGATTATTTCAGTTATATCGCGGCGGCTAGTGCACATATCAATGCCTCATGGAGCCTCTTTTACCAGTACTCTGCACATATTTTTTCCAAGCCACTTGCTTCATTCCCACATTACCATTATCAAAACAGTGATCAGCGATGAGAGGGGAACGAATCCTGTTGCAATGACGATCATCAGTCTACGGAAAGAAATTAGCCGAGCCAGGGATCGCACCCACGACACCTCGATCTCAAGTCCTGCACACTACCGATTGAGCTACCAGGCCTCGGCATAAGATTTAGTTTTTCAAGTATTGTTTCTTAATTTCCCCTACCTCCATAAACAGTCAATTCACAGATGGTAAACTCTTTTATTCTATTCAATAGGACGAGTGAAACATAACGGGAAGACTTTGGTTGGGGCAGGCTGTAGTCCACGGTATACGTTTCAGATGTAACACTGTGTTCCTCGTTAAAAAAGCCATCGTCTACACTTTTTAGGTAAATATGCATAGCCTGAAAGTGCTCTAAAATAAAAGAAATCTTTGATGCTGCTGGAAAACAAATAAACAAGAAAAGAAGGGATACAAATTGTATGATCAGGAAAGTTCTTTTCAAACTAAAAGATAATTCAATTATCAAATTATGCTGTACTACAGATAAACAATATACGAGTTATTAGTGACGAAGTAGGATCTTGAATAATCGTAATAGCTTACCTAAGCATTATGATGCTCATATCAGCTGAGAGGAAAATAGGTTGTTTAAAATGTCTAAGCAACTGATAACATTGGATAATCCAAAATAGGATGTGAGTTGAATTCTAGTCACATTTGACGCAAGATACATGTAGCTCGGCTTTCGCGTTTATAATGAAATGTCATTATCTTCTGTTAAGCACCCACAGACAAAGTCTTTGAAATGATACAAAAAAGGAATAAGCCTGTGTCATGCTCTGTATAAAAGGGTATGCAGTCCGCACATCCTGACCTGGATGGAAACCTTTAGGTAAGTCGATTGTTACACAATATAGGTATTTGCATCCACAATTTTATGCTAACTTACCAGGTAAAATTAATTAACGAGATCAATTACACCCTGTTTTGTTCGAGCTTCGCTCATGTCTTTCGTCTTTAAGGAGCAAGAATGTCATGGTTACCAAGTATGGTATCGCCAGCCCAAAAATCACATGAGCAGCCAAATAGCATTTGATACTTCCTTTTTTCTAATGATTTAACATTTATCTAGTTATCATGGGGACAATAAACATGATCATGTGTCTCCTTAGTTCCACTACAATTACACTGGAGGCCAGGTATGCTTTGCCCAAGGAATTTCACTAAAAATAGCCCCGCTCTTGAGTTCAAACACAGAATGACCCACCTTTAACCACTGAGCCATACAGGAAGAATTGATAATTCACATAGTTACCAAATGTATATTCCACGATTTCTGTCAAAAGCGGAAATAAGCTGGGTTTATAACAGTCAAATTCTTTCATTAGTTAGCGTTCCTTAAAACTAGATTCATACAGATCTGACAAAGGTTCAACTTTTCAATCATATATGTATTACAACCATGATACAAAACGTCATTCATGTTGAATGAAACAACATAAATTATGCGTCATAAACAACAATCGATGAAAATTAGACATTTTCTTTAATGACCAGTGGTAAAAATGTGAAAAACAAATGGCAAAAGTTTCAAAGCTACCTTTGAGATGTACACACATCTACACTTGTGGTAATTTCTAAAACTGTTACAGATGGAAAAATCGGCCAGTAAAACCCTAGAGTCTTAATTAAGGCAATGTTCGAGTTTCCTGTGAATGTAAGGAATGGACATTTCCGGTCCACATATAAAGAAGTTGTCTATGCCCAGTATTTTAGTCATATACCTACTGAAGTGTTCAAAAACCATCGTTTAGGGAGTTGCACAAGCTCCAACATGTTTCATGAGATTTTGAAGATTTTAGACGAAGAGGACATTTTATTTTCTTTCATCCTGTGTTCCTTTTATTATAAAATATTATACTATGATCGCAGGGTGCTGGATTTTTTCGCGTGAACACCTTATGATGCCGTCAATACTGTTGACATGTTGTGCAGATGCCCGTCACGATTCTTTTAGCCAACCGACTTTTTTCTTCACTTATATATATTTTTAATGATAATAATCATAGGTTTGTCAGTTTTCCTGACAAGCGGCGAATAGCACGGACTTAAAGCACTGATGGTTATGGGCAAGAGAAAAGTACATATATGCGTAAAGTAATTTGCATTTAATAATGAACTGTCCAGTCAAAAAGTATGTGAACAATATATTGATGCCAATGCTTGGCTTCAGTCGCTTTAAGTGAAAATTGTGAATCGAAAAGCCAGGCATTACTGTGTCAAAAATCTTTAGATACCCCTTTAACCCATAAGGCATTTCTAATGGTATCTCTAATTGACCCCAAATAACAGCTAGGATGAAGCCGTTTCTAATGTGTATATGACACCTTTTGATAGTGTAGAAAACATTATGGCAAAAGGTGAAATTGCTCGTCACGAGCAATTTCACCTTTTGCCTCAATGTTTTCCGAAGGCTCCTACAAGCAATGCGTAGAAATGAGTATCTATGGAGTAAAGAGATACTTAACTGCCCCAGATTTATGGGTTCCATTTTGATTTTTAACAACTAGCCCAAGTTTGAAGTAAATATGATGGGTTAGCAACTACTTCAAGCTTGAAGTAAATGTCTTTAGTAATGACAGTAATGACAAAGATGCTATAATCAAAATATATGAAAATTCAAAGTCAAAAAGGACCATTTATAAATGTTTGAAAATAAATTCATGGACACCTCTCCCTTTTGTACGGGTTTCCGTTTTTGAAATAAATATCTTCAGTAATGACGGAGATAATATGGCCTTATCTCTTGCAAGTTTTTATTTTCCCTAACATGAGTATGTTCATGCATTCCCTTATTCCATCGGCAAATACGTAAAGCGTTGTTACAAGAGTTTACATCGTATCTTGCAGTCAGTTCCGGTTCAACCCAGTCCGTCGCTGTTCCATTTTGGTATTTCCAAGCACCAGAAAATCACCGACTAATCAACCACTGCGCTACTTGTTTATGTATTGCGGTGGACAAGGTAAAGAGTTTGATCTGTTCACAGACCATGGATACACGCCATACAATACTTATCAATCAAATGTCAATTTCGCCACGTTACATCTGCATCCCAACGTGTGCACATCGCGACGACGCAGGTTGAAGACTCTGCATGAGTATTCGATGAAATTAATTGGAGAATTTATTTCTGTTTTATGCGTTCTCATTTAAAACTCATCACGCAAAACAAACGGCTTTAAAAACTTTTGCTTTGAATATATTTTCTTCGGTAGTTTCTAATTAAATGTAGACACCGATCCCCTCTGTAACCAAACGAACTCGTAAGATGTAAGGCTGGTTTGAGTGTCGTTTCAAGCCAGTTAGAAACGGTAGTTGCAGTTCCAGCAAATCAGACATTGCGAATAGCGTGCATTTATACATGATATTGAGAGTAGTTGTTTACTAGGACTAGGCGTCGTTTGCCCCCCCCCCCCCACCCCCCCCCCCCCCCCAAGCCAATAACAATAGCCCCAGGGATACCGGTATATGAACCGGACGATTCCTTTTACTGATGTGTCGAGATTTGTAATGTCTCGAACTAACGGCTGTATACGATTTTTCCAATGCTGGAATTAACGTTATGCCAACTTTTGCGTACTGATACATCATCGTGTTAGGGGCTGGGGGCTGTTATGGTGTGGGCATGTATTTGTGGGGAAACTACACTGCACTCATCGTAATTCAGGGAAAACTAAATACCCATAGAATATAGAGAAATATTCTAGGCCCTCATGTTGTCCCACTGCTTCATACCCATGAAGTCATAACGAGATTGCTATAGAATACACTTGTCATAATTCCGTAACTATATTTAACCTCGTCTGTAAAGCGGTCGTTTCCGTTTGAACTTCCAATCACGTGATCTGTACATGGCGGCGTCAGTGCCAGTCGTTTAGCAACAATAAACAACCCGGATAAATTTACTCACATCTATGTATCTGTCGTTTAGCAACAATAAACAACCCGGATGAATTTACTCACATCTATATATCTGTCGGTAAAAACCTCAATCGCATTTGATAAATCACGTGAAAAAGTGAATGTGCAAACTGTTTCTCAACTTCAGTATAGATAGAAATATTTCTATAGAAAACTGAGAGTCAAGTTTCTTTTTTACGAGGAGCCTTACAACTATGAGAACGGTACACCAGCGTATATCCGGCGATGACATGCATATGTCTAGGTGCATATCAAGCAACCAGTTAGATGGCTGCCATCATCCGAGATATTCTAATGTACGGGCTAATATCAGAACCCATCCTGGTTGTTTTTATAAAAGACAATTAGCCCTAAGAAAGCCTAGATTTGAACCCAGTACAACATCTAATGGATTATCTTATCGACGTGTACTTCGATGTAAAGAACCGCACAAGAACGCCAACTATCTTCGGCTGCCACTGCATGCATAGGAATCTTAAGACGACGTCATTTTCAAGCAGTCATTATTGTACCCAATGATCACAATGCTACTGATTATTGATCTTCGAAAACGACCCCTTCCTTATTTTAATAGGAACCAAATAATTGAAGAAGTATTTTCTATTCAATGCGCCTATATCAAAGGATTAACAAGACATTCAGCCAAAGGTATTAAACTGTAAAAAAGTATATGCATTCAGAGTTTATAGCAAACGTTTTTTTGTGTTTTCGTTTTTTTTTTTTTCTTGTCCGTATATAATAACTAAAGTGTTCGATACATGTACTTACGGCCATACCGGTGTTCCGCTCGACCCTTTACTGTTATTCTGTTGATGTTGTAGCTTTTACCTAGATTGAGTTCATACCAGGGATTAAACTGCGATATAGTGGCAGCACAACAATTACACGTATCCGCATTGTTTGAATGATTATCATCGACCGCTCTCTGTGGTGTCCAATCGAAGAACTGGGTGCTCAGTCTTATAGCCTTATTTACTGACAACACGGCCGAAGTTGCAGGACCTGAAATTGTTTTTTATCACTTGACACGCTAAAAATATCTCTTGGCGTGAACTATTTTACAGATGTTGTGTCTTAAGGTAATGTATCGATACTGAGTGAGTTTGTGTAATCATATCCTTAGATATACACGAATTTACACTTACAATAAAAACGAAAAGTCAAACGAACACAGAAAACTGTAGTTCGAGTGACCAAGGTCTGCTTTAGGTAATTTCAGAAAAATTAGCTCTCGACCACAGAGGTTAACTTTTGTATAGAAATGTTTGTGTATCTTTGTAATAAGCCGTGCTTTAGCAGAGCTATTGCCATGCATAAACAAAGAAAATTACGCGCACTATAGCACGCTCCGAGTATTTTCAATATATCTTTACCCAGATAACCACATAAAGTAGCCCGCGCTTTTGTGCGAATTAAATATTGAGCAGGACAGAAGAAGCAAACAGTAACTATACAAACAAAATACCCATGAAACGAAAGTCCTTTTTCTAGGCCATTATTAATTCCGTCTGGGTAAGGGTTACGCAAGAAATGATCTTTCTAACGTGGGTTATTGTTCAATAAAATACGGTTGTGAGTTATGAGGCACAATAAATAATTCACCAGGGCAATAGTCCGAATGGTTTATCTATTGTGCCTCACTACTCAAAACGTGGTTTATCGTACGATAGACCACGATAGAAGGAAGATTATTTCAATTCTAACATGACCCAATTTTGATTAAAGGAAAACGAGTTCATACTTGGTGTACAAGAGCGGATGTGAAAAGTATTCCCTTGAATAAACCACGGCTTTTCCAGTTACTAACCAAAACAAAACCCCATAGTCTGGTCAATAAATACATAAAGATTCAAAATTTCAATAAAACCTTAAACACCAAAACAAAATAAATAAATGAATAAAAAACCGAACCGTTTTATTATTATAATTATTTAATCCATTTCAAATGGCAAAGAAGAATGAATACGTCAAGCATCAGAGTGGCAGTCGCGTCGAATTGTGAATAGTACTCCACGCACTCAAAATCCTATTTCCAATTCAACACAGACCATTTTTTAAAAAAAAAAAAAAGTTTTGTCTTGACTAGAAAATACTTGATCTACGTTAGTTTACATGTAACATTTCAAATAGTTTAATAGTTGTCAATGTAATCAAAAACCGTCGATATCGGTGTGTTACGAGTCAGGCGTAACTAGAAAGTAGAAGCCAGCAACAAACGATAACAATTAACAGAATTTATTAACAAAAATATCAAATAAACAGTGACAATATTACAATAGTACAAAACAATACCTTAGACGTTAAATTTAGAAGACAAACTATTCCAGTCTTAATTCCAATCTGATCCTGATCCAAACTGAATGTAATCCAAGCACATGAAATAATCCTCACTTTAATCTAGTCTGATCCGAATCCAAACTGAATGTAATCCAAGCACTAATTATAGGATACAAACACAAGATAATCCCCACTGTAGTCTGGCAATCATGTATTAACTAGTGAACACTGAAATGTAAAAAGCTTTTCCTTTTATAATAACAGGGAAACTTCCAGAAAATTCATGTTAAAATTAGTTGCATAATTCTTAGTAATCAGATTGTATAAAGGCCTGGAAACTTCCAGCACAATATTCCACAAGAGAGAATCCAGTTCTAAAAATAGCAACAGGGGAAAACCATTCAAAAATAGATACACTCATGAACAAAGCTAGGAATAACTGGGTATGTACATAACACTTCCCCCCTTGAAAAGAAAAAAGAAAGGTTTATGAAATAAATCTTTCTTTTTTGCAATATTATTTACATACATGTATATAATACTTTAACTGAAGTATTACAGAGGAAATGGCAAACTCAAATATTAATTATTTCAGACTAATGAAAATAATCCAGGTAATGAAAGTACAATTTAAAAATTCAGTTTAAACATGATATAGGGAAAATAACTATTGGAATTTCAAACTCTTGAAAGAGCATCTGGTATAATGTTATCTTTCCCTTTTATGTGTCTTATGTCAAGATTAAACTCTTGAAGCAATAAACTCCACCTCAGTAATCTTTGATTCTTATTCTTAAGTTTGTGTAGAAAACTTAAAGGGTTATGATCACTGAATACAACAATTGGTGAAGTTGAAGAGGTTAAATAAACTTCGAACTGCTGGATTGCCAGAATTAAGGCAAGACACTCTCTTTCTATGGTAGAGTAATTTTTCTGATGTTTGTTAAATTTTTTAGAAAAGTAACAAACTGGGTGATCAATACCATTATTATCTTCTTGTAAAAGAACAGCACCAATACCAACATCACTTGCATCAACAGCTAATTTGAAACATTTGTCAAAATCAGGTGCCAAGAGAACCGGTGCGCTCTTTAGTATGGCTTTTAGACGATCAAATGCATCTTGACATTTGTCATTCCATTTGAACTTCGTGCTTTTCTTAAGTAAATTTGTTAAAGGTTCAGCAATACCCGAGAAATTTTTACAGAATTTCCTATAGTAGCCAGCCATACCAAGAAATCGCATCAGCTGTCTTTTACATTTAGGCACAGGAAACTCAGAGATAGCATTGACTTTAGCTTCTAAAGGTTTAACTTGACCCTGTCCCACAAGATGTCCTAGAAATGTTACAGTAGCATGACAAAATTCAGTTTTTGCAAGATTCACAGTCAGTTTCGCTTTACTGAGTCTGTCGAAGAACTTCCTGATTCTTTGAAGGTGGTCACTCCAACTATCTGAGTAGATGATGACGTCGTCAATATATGCATCACAGCCATCTAATCCGCATATAACGTTGTTTATAAGTCGCTGAAAAGTTGCAGGAGAATTTTTCATCCCAAACGGCATAACTTTGTACTGGTACAGACCGTTTGGAGTAGCAAAGGCTGATACTTCTTTTGCTTTATCAGTCAGTGGAACTTGCCAGTATCCTTTTAGTAGGTCAAATTTGGTGACATATTTAGAATTTCCAACTTTGTCAATACAGTCATCAATTCTTGGTATTGGAAAAGAGTCTGTTTTTGTCACAGAGTTCACCTTACGATAGTCAGTACACATTCTATAAGTTCCATTTGATTTGGGTACTAATATACATGGTGAACTGTAATTACTCTGGCTAGGTTCAATAAAGTCATTTTCCAGTAAGTATTTTACTTCATCTTGGAGGTATTTCTGTTTCAAAGGATTCATTCTATATGGATGTTGCTTTATTGGTTTAGAATCTTCCACAATGACATCATGATAGATTTTATCAGTTCTTGTGGGGATATCAGGAAATAAATGTTCATATTCATGTATCAACTGTTTCAGCTCTTCCTGCTGTAATGGTTCCAAGTGAGAAAGTTTGTTGTCAAGGTTTCTCAAAATATCAGAATTTTCAAGTTTAGATGGACCAGGATCAGATTTATCAATAAAGTCCGAATTTACTTCAAGATCAGATACATTTGATTCTTGTGGGACAGTGTTTACAACTGTAATTGGTTTTGAAATAGAGCTATCTCTGTCAAAGTATTCCTTTAACATATTTATATGACACATTTGTTTGTTTTTACGCCTTCCTGGAGTATTAATTATATAGTTCAAATCACTTGTTTTCTTGTCAATAGTGTAGGGTCCAAAATATCTTGCCTGTAGAGGTCTGCCAGGTATTGGCAAAAGAGCAAGGACTTTGTCACCTGGTTTAAATTTTCTGTCAATAACATGGTTGTCATATCTTGCTTTCATTTTGCCCTGAGATGTTTTAAGATTAGACCTAGCAACCTCACATGCCCTAGACAGTCTATTTCTGAAGTCAGAAACATACTGTAGTAAATTCAAAGGTGTTTCATCATTTGAGAGAAATTTCTCTTTCAAAAGTTTTAAAGGTCCACGAACAGAATGGCCAAAAACTAATTCAAAAGGACTGAAACCAAGAGATTCTTGTACAGATTCTCTGACTGCAAATAGTAACAAATGGATGCCCTCATCCCAATCTTTTTCAGTGTCAAAGCAATATGATCTTATCGTATTTTTTAATGTCTGGTGAAATCTTTCTAAAGCACCTTGACTTTCAGGGTGATAGGCGGATGACCTGTATTGCTTGATTCCTAATTCATGCATAACCTGTTGGAATATACCAGACATAAAATTTGACCCTTGATCAGACTGAACTGATTTTGGAAGACCAACAAATGTGAAAAATTTTATAAGAGCTTTGACTATTGACTTTGTTTTGATGTTCCTTAAAGGAATAGCTTCAGGAAAACGTGTAGAAGTACACATAATTGTTAAGAGATACTCATTTCCTGACTTGGTTCGAGGTAAAGGACCAACACAATCTATAAGTATCCTACTGAAAGGTTCATCAAAAGCAGGAATAGGTTGTAATTGAGCTTTGGGAATGGTTTGGTTGGGTTTACCTACCATTTGACATGTATGGCAAGTTTTACAATATTTAGAGACATCTGATTTGAGACCAGGCCAATAAAAATGAGTAATAATTTTGTGATAGGTCTTGTTTATACCTAGATGACCTGACATAGGACTTTCATGAGCTATACTTAGTATTTCATGACGATATGACTTTGGAACCACGATTTGGTGGTAAACAGCCCATTCATCATCAGCTGGGACATCAAATGGTCGCCATTTTCTCATAAGAATCCCATTCTTTATATAGTAACACATTGGGACCTGTGAAATTTCATCTTCAGGTAAAGCCCTAAAAATTAATTTTGAAATCTCAGGATCAGTTTGCTGTTCCTGGATAAGCTGTGACTTTGACAGCGTGTTGTGACCTTGGTCAATAGACCTTGGTGGAGAATGACGAGACATTGACGAGTCTGTCTGAGTATCAGACAAACTGGGATCAAGAGACTTTTTAATGTCATCATTGAAATATTGACCGATAAAAGTATCGGTCAAGTCAATGTCAGAGTTTGAGTTTTTCAAAATGGCCTTTTTAGCCATAGCTCGGGTAACTGCACAAGAAGGATACAAGTCAGGAATTTCCTGCTCGATAGGGTCATCTGTTTGACCTATATTTGGTGTGTCAGTTACAAGTTGATTAACCACAACCTTATCTCCAGCTAAGTCATTGCCTAGCAGTAAATGGACACCTTTAAATGGTAAGGAAGGTTTAATACCAATAACCACAGGCCCAGTAACCAAATCTGATGACAAATTAACATGGTGGAGAGGGATATTAACAGTTCCACGCTCTACACCCTGAATAAGGACACTAGTACCGGAAGAAGTCTTCTCAGAAAAAGGCAGTAAATATCTGCTAAAATAAGAGATTAAGAAGCTCCTGTGTCTCTTAAAATTTTAATAGGGGTAGGTGGGCAATTATCACCTGAAAGTGATACAAAACCATTCAACATAAATGGTTAAAAAATCTCCATAGTAGAATCAGACTTTGGTTTTGTGACTATGTCAATTGTATTGGTTTTAATAGAAGACTGTGGCCTTGGTCTAAGAGTGGTGAGCCCTGTTGGTTTGGTTTCATCACTTTCTAACTTCCTTTTTAATTTCAAACATTCAGAAACAAGGTGACCAGGTTTCTTACAATAGTTACAAGTGGGTCGAGATAAGGGATATTGACTTTTGGTTTCACTAGTAGAATTGGGTTTGGGTGTATTGGATTGACTGGGCATGCCAGATGAATTACCAGACAGAGATTTGTTTTGGGGATGTGAGGAAGTAGGTTTTGGTTTAGCAATAAAAGAAACTTTATGTGTAAGGTAGTAATTATCAGCCAGACGAGCTGCTTCTTCTAAAGTTTCAACTTGTTTTTCGTCTAAGAATGTCTTAACATCAGATTGAATACAACGTTTGAATTCTTCAACTAACATAAGTTGTCTTAGTTTATCATAATTTTGGTCTATTTTCTTAGAACAGCACCATCTATTAAATAACTGTTCTTTGTTTCTAGCAAATTCAACATGAGTCTGGTTAGAATCTTTTTTACAATTTCTAAATTTTTGTCTATATGTTTCTGGGACCAGCTCGTAACCTTTGAGAATAAGTTCTTTAACAGTCTCATAATGATGACTTTGTTCAACACCTAGTTGTGTATAAATTTCACGAGCTTTGCCTATCAAAACATTTTGCAGGAGCAAAGTTCAGTGCTCTTTTGGCCAATTTAAATTTTCTGCAACTTTTTCAAAGTGTAGGAAGTATTTATCAACTTCTTTTTCTTGAAATGGAGGAACAAGCCTAATATGTTTTGTAACATCGAAATTGTATTCAATCTTTTGCTTCGGCTGATTTGCTCTTTCTTGCATTTCTATTTCCCTCATTCTTAATTGAAATTCTCTCTCCTTCTCTCTCTCTTCTCTTTCTTCTCTCTGTCTTTCCCTTTCTCTTTCAGCTCTCTCCCTTTCTCTTTCCATTTCTCTTTCTTCTCTCTCTCTTTCTCTTTCCATTTCTAACTGTCTGATCTGAAGTTTTAATTCAAGGTCTTTCGAACTTGAAACTGACTGAACGTCAACTATCAGGGAAAGCGCATTTTCATTGAAAATCTCATCAACAAAATATTGTACCAAAATGTTCCTAATTTCATGTTTACGCATTGAAGATTTTATTTCAGACAATTCATAGTGTTTAGCAAGATTAAGCAAATCAGTCTTTTTACCTAAATTCAATAGCTCCACAGACGGTTCAGCCGTAAATTTATCTAAGTCAAAAGACATGTTTGTTTGTTGCTGGATTCAAGAACAAAATTGTATTATAATTACTGATTAGTAATTTTGACTTACAAGATGTATTAGATTTTTATTCAAATTGTGAAAAGCAAATGTCTATGTCTTATTTTCCAATCGATGGTTAATCCCAAAAGGAAAACGAATGCGTTAGTCTATTTTCCAATCCCGGACGAGCCCCCAATTTCTGTTACGAGTCAGGCGTAACTAGAAAGTAGAAGCCAGCAACAAACGATAACAATTAACAGAATTTATTAACAAAAATATCAAATAAACAGTGACAATATTACAATAGTACAAAACAATACCTTAGACGTTAAATTTAGAAGACAAACTATTCCAGTCTTAATTCCAATCTGATCCTGATCCAAACTGAATGTAATCCAAGCACATGAAATAATCCTCACTTTAATCTAGTCTGATCTGAATCCAAACTGAATGTAATCCAAGCACTAATTATAGGACACAAACACAAGATAATCCCCACTGTAGTCTGGCAATCATGTATTAACTAGTGAACACTGAAATGTAAAAAGCTTTTCCTTTTATAATAACAGGGAAACTTCCAGAAAATTCATGTTAAAATTAGTTGCATAATTGTTAGTAATCAGATTGTATAAAGGCCTGGAAACTTCCAGCACAATATTCCACAAGAGAGAATCCAGTTCTAAAAATAGCAACAGGGGAAAACCATTCAAAAATAGATACACTCATGAACAAAGCTAGGAATAACTGGGTATGTACATAACAGGTGTTACATTGTATGAAATATGCGCATGATTCAGATTGTAAGGTGTAACTCCCGCCCTTGTGGGCTTCGCCCATAGATAGTTAGTCGTTAACAAACCGTTTAATCTTACACACGCTCGTGTTGTATATCAGCTACGCTTGTGAAACACCAGTAGCAAACATCAAAGCACCATGGTGTCAGAACCTGGATTATAAATTAATCGCTGACTACGGAATTGAAGTCATTTGACATGGATCACTTTTTGGAAATAAAAGAGCAGAAACAGAGTGACAATGGCAGAGGGATAACCATATTCTCAGATATGGTTTAAATTCGGTAGTTCTGATGCAAACTCTTATGTTGCACACGAAGGCGACTGGGATTAGATTACCTTTTTTTAATATAAAATTTTGACCTTTGAGATTGGTTCATTTCTTAAAAGAGTATTGTTCTTCTTTTTCGGCTAGAAGTTAACAGATTGATCCGAATCGTTTTCCCTTGATCAAAATAGTATGTGTCTGTGTGCACATACTTAAAAAATATGTTCATAATCTCGTGGTAGCTCTTCTTATGTGTGTTTTTTTAGCGGATTTCTACCTCTGTCATTTGTGTACTCAAAAACTTTCTCCTTCCCATAGAAGAAGTTTCTTCTCCATTTTACGGCCTACAAAATCACCGTTGTCTGCGCATGTCATATTCTTCGAAGATTCGACTGTCTTATATGACGCATCACTAGCCCCGAAAGCGGGGTGACTGTAATATTACGCTCTATAAAGTAGCAATGTTGAAAGTAGCTTTTATAAATACGTTTGAGGAGAAATGAGACCTGTTTTAGCTCCAGATTTCTCTAAACTGCCGATCACAGCTGAGTGAATTGCACGAGGTAGCGTTTTATTGAGTATATGTTTATTTCAATTTTAAATTCAAAGTAACAGTTGTCGCGTAGGAAAGTGGTTCGGCTCTGTACCCAAGATGCTCAAATTAGATAGATGAGTATTTATAGAATGCCATCTAGCGGGAGATAATGACAAAATCATTAAAATATACCGAGTTCTTTTAGCAGACCTTGTATTGTTCTGTTAATAATACAACGGAATTTGTTACACCACATGGTGTATTTTGTATTCTAACATGACACGCGACTTTGGCTCTATAAACACAGTGCAAGGAAAACGTGGTAAAATCTGCGACAATCTATGTAGAGTGACGTCATCCTATATCGAGTGACGTCATTCAATGAGTGAGTTATTCAATGGGACATAATCCTCATCCGCGTTTCTATTCTCAGTTTGAACTTGTTTTCCTTTTACTAAGAATTGGCCATGTTAGAATCGAAATAATCTTCTTTCTATCGTGGTATATCGTTAAATAAACCACGTTGTGAGTTATGAGGCGCAATGAATAACCAACTCGGGCTATCGCCCTCGTGGATTATTTATTGTGCCTCATAACTCACAACTGTGGTTTATTGAACGATATACCACGATAGAAAGAAGATTATTTCTTAATTGTTTTATCACTAGCATGCTTTTTGTGCAAACGAAAATGCTTTAAAATGTAACCACTAAAACTGTATCGTTCATCAAAAATGTGATTTTTTTTTCCTGTCAGATTTGCCTGCCTTTCTTTACAAAAACGATATTCAAATACGTTAGTTCTTTGTTAAATATTCTTTGTTAACTTTTATGTTGTAAGCCTGCTAGCATCATTGATTTCGAGCGTTTTGAAATGTTTTATTACATTGTGCTAGTACATCTTTATGGACTTCTGTCAATTTGCCTATTGTTTTTAAATATTACCCAAATGGCGGATGAAAACAAAATAATAAACAAGACTATCTTCCAACGGAAAAGAAATACAATGTAATTATCCAGTTGAAATAATACGATGTATCACAACCTATATCATGTACATATAATCGTACATGTGTATAATAAAATCTAAAAGTAAAACACGTTGACACCACTGCAGATTTTTATAGAATAAAAGTCTCAAGCGTTAGAATAGCTTAACCCTTTCCCAAACAAGCCCTGGTTTTTACGTGTCTGCAGTAAAAGTCTTTTGAAAACACTGTGGGAAAAGGAGAAATTGCTCGTTATGAGCAATTTCTCCTTTTCCCACAGTGTTTTCTACCCTTTTTGAGAACTTTCTGCCATTTTCTTGAAATCTAAAATTGTCGTCTGCAAACTCTTTCAGTTTGGAAGAGTCCAAAATTTGTTGTTTGGGAAAGGGTTAAACCTTACAAAATGTCTAGGTTTTATGTACAGTAGGGTCTAATCTATCTCGATGTACTAATACATATGTACGCATACATGCGACCAACACAAATATCCTAGCTGAAAATACTTTCCAATATGCAAATATTATCTTTTACTAAGTTTTTAACTTACGCAGTTGGCAGGTTACAATCAGCAGTGTAACAAGGACCCTAGTTCCACTTATCATGTTTACAAACCCCTGAAACACACAGAAACGATGTATATATATAATTCTTTTGAATGACTGGCTAATAGTTTGTACGATGTCTATGAAAAAAACGTGGGTTAAATACATTTGCCCAAACTGTCGACTATGATCAGTAAGCGCTGTTTGCCCCGGCTGACCTGAATCAAAACCGTTTGCTATCAGTCAATTTTCTGCATGTTGACCGGATTTTATGGATCCATAATTTTACAATGATACAATGCCTCATACAACGCATCATGGATATGTATTTAGCTCTTTAGGCCAGAGTGCTGATCAGTTGTATTTGCTTTATCTTATACAGGTCTTCCGACTTTAGACTATTCTCTTCTAATTTCGAATGTTGTGATTATCCAGAACTTGTTGCTCATTCTGGTAAACTATACAGGGCTTGAAATCCGGACGAAGGTTTTTCGATCCATAGCTTTCCAAACATCTTTCCTAGGATGAATGATAGCCATGGTAACTGGATTCTTTCCTCTTTCACCGCGGAACAGTGTTCGACGATGTTTATGTGGAAGGGAGCCAATGGCATTGTCATCAGAAAAGTATTGATAGAGGATATCCGCAGCGATATAACTGAGGTGATATATATATGGAGTGCAACACGTGAAAAGGTGTATTCGGACATTTGCGTAAAGTGTCGTCCCGGATTAGCCTGCGCAGTCCGCGCAGGCTAATCCGAGACGGCACTTTACGACTACATTAGATTTTGTGCTACAGTGGACTTGTGTAAAACAGAAAATCACATAAAATCGGAAAGTGCCGTTTCGGATTAGCCTGTGCGGACTGCACACGCTGATCCGAGACTACACTTTTACGCAAACGTCCGAATGACCCTTTTCGAGTGTTGCAAGCCATATATAAACAGCAATGAACACCATAAAAATATTGAACAAAAGGCGCAGTCTCATCTGGAAATTACTAGCCTGGGTTCCAGTCCGTTCATTTTGTTCCTTTTCAGTACCATTTACAGCTTACTTTGTCAAAAATGACGGGCTGGTGACATTCGAAATCTGATTGCAGTGACATCTCGTTAACCCCCATCTCACGGTGGGGTAAAGTAGATGTAGCTGTAATCGCTTTTTCAATGGAAATGACTAAAGATAGATATTGAAATTTCAAAGCACTCGAATTGATCGCTTCCTGTTTGTGAGCCATCTTTGAAGAAATATTGACATGAGATTTCAAACAGATTATTCGCAACGCCTTTGGAGAATAGTCTAACAATAGCTGCTAATCGTTTCGGCTCTTTGACTCTGAAGGCTTTGTGTTAAGAAGGATGCTCTAGCAAGTGTTGGTGAAGGTAGCGATGAATTAGTCATAAAAATGCATGAATCCATAGTTACAAATGTTGTGTCCCGCGATAAACAAGTCTATAATCAGATTATCGACACAATTGATAATAATTGGCAACCCCTCGAATGTCCCCAGGCGGTAATGATAACGAAAACATGATCAGATAGCTGCAGAAGATCGAAAGCAGGCAGCGATTCTCAGGAGACCATGATGATTATCATCGTCCGAATTCAGGCCAGGCAGTGGTCCGTTATTTTTTTAAACGATGTGGTCAAACTGATAAGCAACACTGTGGTCAATTTTGATTTCGTTTTATATTGTGCATGTCATTTACGAAGAGTTCAGCATCTATGGGAGTACAGGTTGCCCACAAACCCATTTAAGTGTTCATCTCAGCATCAAACAGTTCACAAGTTGTCGTTAAATGCACATATACACTGACACGAACTTCTAAACGGCCACTTTTATTTCTCCTCTAAATTGAAGCAGGTAAAAGAAATATTATGAAAATAAATCGTGACATATATATGGACGTTAACAATGGTATTGTGACGAAAATATTCTCGATTTTGCAAACAGAAGGACTCTCTTTTTCAAAAAAAAAAAAGGGAAAACTAGTTGTTTGTGCATGCGCTGTGACTACCAGCCACAACAGTTTAAAAAAGAGAAGCATAAAATACTGAACTTTTTGTAAGCCATAAGAAAAATCATGAATGTTATTTTCTGTGAAAAAATGTAATCCGAAAAAAAAAAAACAAACATGAAGTTTTCATAAACTTGATTTTTCAATTTACAATGTTTTCAGACCGGTCAAACCTTCTGCAAAAAATTAAACCAAATAAGCTGTCCTTCTTATTGGCAGCGAACTGTAATTGCAGTTTTTGTATCACGTATTATATATATATATTTTGGGCCGGTGGTCTTTAATTATGAATAAAGAACTTGAACTTGAACTTGAACTTGGACGCGAGAAAAGCTGTATGGGAAATTACAGCTTAAAAGTGGCCGTTTAGAATTTCGTTTCAGTGTAGTTTTCCTGTTGAGATCTGAACCTGATTTGATAGTCCTCTCTCCTTCCCAAAGCGCATTCTATAAATATCCGTTTTCCTTTATCTGTTTCACACCTCTACGCAGTTTATGCTTTTGCAGAAGAAAACTTTGAAATGATTCCAGAGGTAAAAGAACACGTTATTCCTTGCAAAAACCGAATAAGTATCGTTGCAACGACCTGTAAATAACAAGATATTAACGTAGTGGACCCGTAATAGAAAACAGCTATTTCCACTATAATATTACCCTAGAAAATTTGCTAAGATTAAAAATGAGCATTATTGTACTACTTTCATCGAGCCACATTTTCCTTTTTGTCCTTCCTAGAATTACCCTTTATAAATCTAAAACTACTATACTTTCATTACAAATGGATATGATAATTATCTCCCTTTTCTGGAAATTAACACAAATATCAACAAATAATTTCAAAACAGACCCCGAAGGAATTTCTGTTCGGTTAAAATGTGCAACAGTATCATATCTGTACAAAATCTGTCTTTATCAACTGTCCAGAAATTTTATGCCATGCTGCACTATGCCTATTACGGGTCCACTACCTTAACTCAAGAATCAATAGAAACTTAGAACAACCACTGCCTTAACAACAACAGTAATATCGACATAGATAGGATCATAAGTTTACTGCCCCCCTCCCCCTCCCTATTTTTCCTCTTAAAAAAAGTAAACGTGCAGGCCAAGCCAAAAAAGGAGGAAGAAGACACATATAAAGAAAGGAAAAAAAGACAGGCAAGGAAGAAAAAGACACTTATAGCAGAGACTAGTTACACTCGTAGATGCAGGTCTACTATTAAAGAACTCTTTAACACTATTCAAGTCCGGTACACCCATGAAACTCACCGCTTTCATCCTGTAATCATTTACCAAACATTCCCATGTTTAAATACCCCAGCAAGAAAAATTTGGAAAACATTGTAGGAAAAGGAAAAAAATGCTCGTTACAATTACTGGTGATCAGCAATAGTCTTTTTATTTTTCCTTTTTTTCTTTCGAACAACGTCTTCTGTTCTATTTAAGAAGTTCAAGTCATAGTGTATGCATCACTTTCAAATTTATTGTCTTACAATGCTTTCAGTTTGGAAAAGTAAAAAATTGTCGTATAGGAAATACTTGATGAAAATTTGTTAATTACCATATTTATCACCAAAAATCCTTCAGAGATATTTACATAGGCTCCATATACCTTTAACCGTTTCCACACATTCCCGAATTTTAACAACACTTTGAAAGAGACCTTTGGAAAACATTGTGGGAAAAGGAGAAAATGCTGGTAATCAGCATTTTCTCCTTTTCCCACAATGTTTTATTCCCATCCAAAACAAATATCACTTTTTTCAATTATATTTAATCTGTTTTCTTCAAATCCCTCCAATTGGACCAGTCTAATTTTTTGGTCGTTTGGTACGGAGTTAACTTTTTTCTTCACGGGGTAGCTGAATGCGCCTGTGTAATGCAGAGAAATGACCCTCTCATACAAAATAACCCATAGGTCATTATTCTACGTAGAGAAATAACCCCAGGATCATATTCTATGTAGAGAAATAAGTCCATTGTTATTATTCTACTTAGAGAATGATCCCAGACGGTTATTTCTCAACGTAGAATAATTACCCTAGTCATTCCTCTACGCAGAGAAATGACCCTGGGGTCATTTTGTAGGGGAGGGTCATTTCTCTCCATTACACCGGCTGTTGACCTACTTCGTAGAGTTCGAATGAATCAATAGAAATGTCTGATCGGTCAAAAAAGGGGGTATGTTTATTCTGAGGACCCTACATTTGTGCCGTGTCTCTTTTATCAAAGATGTTTCTTGTTCATAAATCTTGTCTCAGGTCACCCTCCTCCATTTCCCCAAACAGAATACTCTACACCTATCCGTCCATAAACATTTAATTTCTAAGATTGTCTTATAAGAAAGTTATTTCCTAGCTGTTTTGTCTGGAAATATCAGAAATGTTTTGTCACATCACATAAATCAGAGAAGACTCTCCTTGTTTGCATGTGTGTGTGTTTTTCAAAGGAAGTGGTCGAAACTTAGTCGTTTGAACTTGACTTGTGGCCAGAACCTTTGCCTTATTTGGATAGTTTTTAACGAAAGGTATACATATAAAAACATAAATATTACAAAAGAAATTGTTTAAGATACACTTAACAAAAACAGATTTGTTGATTAAATAATTTAACGTTATTTCAGTCAAAGAAGCAGAAGAAGAAGAAAAAAGAAAGATGAATATGAAGAAGTTATTTAAAAAATAGAAGATAAATAATTATTTTGACATCACTTTATGAAAATGAGTAAAAAACGTACCCAAAGAAAATACTCTTAAACTATTTCAACAAAATTCTTAATATAATAGTTGTTTACATCAAACTCGACAGGTAAGTAATGGTTCAAGTGAATCGAGTCGTGTTGCACATTAACCATTTTTACTTCCTTTTTAAATTTGAAAAGATTACTCTTCTATTTAGGTTTGGGATACCCTTTATACAGTTCACTTCACCAAAAATCGACAAATATATAGTGTTGTGTTTATTGAAAGCATTCGCAGACGACGAATAAACTCTTTACCAGACGACAAAAATTTAGCCTTGACCAAATCGAAAGCATTTGCAGACGACAATTTTAATGTGACTCAAATTTTGCAAATTTTCTATGATAGGTTAAAAAACATTGTGGGAAAAGCAGAAAATGCTGGTAACCAGCATTTTCTTCTTTTCCCACAATGTTTTCAAAAGGCTTCTTTTCCAAGGGCGTCAATAGTCGGTATTGTGTGGTAACGGGTTAAGCGGTGCCAAATGTTGTTATTTATCCAAGAAAGGGTTGAAAACAGTGTGTGAATTGGAAAAAATGCTGATTTACCTTTACTCACTATGTTTTCAAAATTTTCCTGTCTTGGGGTCTTTTTGAATTCTGACATATAAACCTTTGGTTCAGGAGACGTTTCGTATAATATATAATCTTGAGATCAGCTTTGTACACGCTTTTACTTGTAACATTGTAAATGGTTAACAGCATTTTCTCCTTTTCCCACAATGTTTTTCTACCCTGTAGGAAATAAATTTCATTTTTTAGGTACGTTTGATTTGTCGTCTCCAAGTGCTTTCAATTTTGACCAGTCTAAAAGTTTGTCGTTTAGTAAAGGGTTAAACAAAACGAAATCTGGAGGAGGAAATAAATAAATGCACCTTGCTCCGTGAAAAGATGGCTTAATGCATCTGCGAAAAGTATCGACTCAGATGAGCTTGTGCAGATTGATATGGACCGAAACCTTTAGCTATTGGTCAATTTTCTGTGTGCTCAAGGACCAGATTACCTCATGATTCTATCGTTGATAAACAACAGATATTAAATGGATCCAGGACCATGTGATGACTTGCTTGTTATCATGCATTACAGATACGCATTAAGCCCCCTTTTGCCAGAGCATGGTCAATTTTCTGTGTGTTCAAGGACCAGTTTACCTCATTATTCTGTCGTTGATAGACAAAATGTACTTTTAGGATCCAGGACCATGTGATGACTTGCTTGGTATCTTGGTATCATGCATTAAGCACATTAAGCCCCCTTTTGCCAGAGAATGACCGAAATCATATTGTTTGCAGGGTATTTTGACTTTCGAAAGGTTGTTAACTCTTTTAGCACCAAATACATATAAACTCGACCCTTTTCGATGCGTGATACAAGAATCAGATGAGACCCTGACGGATTTTCGTTTCATACGATTGACTGAACAAGCGGGGAAATAGATCCAAGATCAGAGTGCACGTTCTGTGCAGTCTGATCTTAATCTTAGCCGTCCGAAAAAATCCCTACTTTCGTCTATGGCGCCAAAAGGATCGATTGTCTGTTTACTTCAAAAACCTCGTAACTACAGCTTGTTCCAAGCTGTAGTTACGAGGTTTTTGAAGTAAACCGACGAAATATTTTCAAGATTCGATTCATCTACTTTCAGTGCGATATAATCAATAGATAAGGAGGTTTATGTTCTCTCTTTTTTTTTCATATTCCCCTTTACTTCTTCCTCAATGTCCTGTTTTAATCATGTATAAAATTTAGCAGATACTATAGTACTTCCAATTTAAAATAGAGTAAGTTGGAATAAAAAGAGAATGTTCACCCATTACCACACAATCCCTCCTTGTGACGACCCAGAGAAAAAATTGTAGAAAATATAGAAAATATTGTGGAAAAAAGGAGAAAATGCTGGTAATTAGCATTTCTCCTTTTCTATCTTAGTTCTATCTTAGGCTGTGAAAACAAGGGATTGTTTGGTAAAGGGTTAATTCATTTCTAAGCTTGTTCAACGCCATTGCATATTTCTCTCAAACTGTATATGACCTCGTTAAAGCATTATATCTTATAAATTTTTCAGGAAAAACTAAATCAAAAAGATAAACTTATTTCCTTTGACGACCCAACCTCTCTTCTCCACCCCATGATAGGGAAGTTTTTATGAGATTAACTGAGATATTTATTCTAATTTTTCGAGGATGAGATCTGAATAATAAGACAAAAATTTGTTTGTTACTCAAACTTCCTCCTCAAGTTAGATCATTATTTTGTAAAAATACCTTTTGCTAAATTACAATAAACCAGTACCCTCTATCAAGCGATAGATTTAGGCTTGCCCAAAGGAGAGCATTTAAAGACGATAGACTAAATATGACTTAAATGGGATATAATGTATTTAACCCTTTACTCCATAGATACTCGTTTGCACGCATTGCTTGTAGGAGCCTTTGGAAAACATTGTGCCAAAAGGTGAAATTGCTTGTGACGAGCAATTTCACCTTTTGCCACAATGTTTTCTATGCTATCAAAACGTGACATATACCCATAAAAAAACGGTTTCATTCTGGCTGTTATTTAGGGTCAATTACAGGTACCATAGAAATGCCTTATTGGGTAAAGGGTTAAAGAAGAAATATCGTGGAAAAAGGAGAAAATGCTGGTAACCAGCATTTTCTCCTTTTCCCGCTATGTTTTCAGAAGAAATTCTTTTAGGATTCGGTAAACTCGGGATGACTTACTTAAGAGTACAGTTGTATAGATGGGGTCGTTTTACAGACAAAATATGTCCAATACTGCGTTTTACATATTTGACTCGTCATGCAAAAAGGAACTGCGAAAAGTGTCAACCCTGGTCAGACTGTGACGACTGCGCGGATTGACACTTTTCGCTTTAATGACATTTTCTGTATGAAAAGGGGCCATTGTACCTTGTTATACAATCATTTTTTGAATTATCAACTTCACTATCGTTGATCTGTTTTCATTCAGTTGATGTACAAAATTTCCAGATGGTTCCTTTTTGCGTGATGGGTCACATAATGCAAAATTCTTTATGATATCTACATCAGACATTTTGTGTTTTACAGCACACCGGTTTTGCACTCTTTACCAGACAACAAACATTTAGATTTGCCCAAATTGAAAACACAGCAAGAAAAAGAATTACTTGTAGCTGAACGTATGAGATTTATCTTTGAATACATAGAAGATAACGTGGGTAAAAGAGCAAATGCATGGTACCTGCGTTTTCTGCTTTTTCCGTAATGTTCTTTTTCCATAGGATTGTAAGAAATTGGAATTTTTCGATAAATGAGTTAAACATCTCACATGCATCAATAATCTTAAACATTGGGAGTGGGGTGTTAAAAAAGATTCCACTCATTAGAAATACTGAAGAAAAAGGCGCAATTATAGCTACCTAAAACGTGTTTTGAGAATTGACAAACTTACTGCACAGAATACACTTCAGGTTGCATACAGTCTGATCTTGTTTCACATTTACGCGCAAAAGCAGTTTGCTCAGTATCTTACGGGTCAAACGACATAGAGTTTACAGGACTTGGGTACTCCCAAAGGTTGATCTTGCCTATAATAAGCCACAAACCAAGATCCCCCGTATGTAAAAGGCCGATGGTGCACTGGCACATTACTAAAGTTTAAATGCACCTCTCTCTGTAATGTGCCTAGTTCCGGAATCAATCTGCCCATTACGGTACTCGAACAATAAACCTTGAATATGAGAGGCCGATGCTCTACTCTTACATAATTAAATAAATTATACTCCATGGTGTGGCCACTTCCAAACTTGATCCCCTCAGTCCTAGACTCGAACCAAGAACCTTGAATATGAGAGGCCGGTGCTCTACACGTACATCATTAACTAACTCATACTCCATGGTGTGGCCAGTTCCAAACTTGATCCCCTCAGTACGGGGCTCGAACCAAGAGCCTTGAATATGAGAGGCCGATGCTTTACACGTACATCATTAACTAACTCATACTCCATGGTGTGGCCAGTTCCAAACTGGATGCCCCCAGTACGGGGCTCGAACCAAGAACCTCGACTATGATAGGCCCATGCTCTACAAGCACATTCTAAATAACTGAACTGTCACTATGATATGACGAGTTCCAAAACCTGACCCCTCATCATATTACTCGAACCAGGAGCTTCTGGTGTGATACTGCCCGATGTTTTTATTATCTAGTCTAGCAATTGCAACATTTAGGTACATATTCTCTATCCTTGGTATATTAAATTTTAGCGGGCTAGTGGCAATCTATTTTCTCATATTTTGATGATCGAACCCACTGAAATCCATTGCAAAGTATGCAGATCAAGATCAGTGTGCATGACTGGGCAGGATCCGCCCCGACGAAAAGCTAGCACCATCACCAATTAGCGAAAGAGATTTCTCGCTAAAGCAGTTGTTAGATATCGTATTTAAATCGGGATGAAGCCATGCATGAAGGAGTGGTCTCCCTTAACGCTTATTGTCTTTTGATTATCTCTTGATTCAGCCAGATAAATCGTCGATTTACTTCAGAAACCTCGTAACTACAGCTTGAAACAAGCTGTAGTTACGAGGTTTTTTAGGTAAACCGACAAAATGGCGGTTTCCTATCCCTAAGGCTGCTTAGCGGTAACCAGTGCACTTTTCTGGGCAGTGTAGATTAACATATAATTTACAGACGGGCAGTATACACCGCATTCAACAACCCTCTAATACAGCTCTCTTAATTTGTGTCAAGATAAAGAAAGTAAAGCAATTTCTGATTGGCTGAAACCACTTGGTTAAGCCTGTAAGAAAGAGCTTTACCTTATAAGTTCAGAAAATTCACGAGCGTTTACTCTAAGAATGTTGTTAAGAATCCCGAATCTACAATTGGCAACAGTATGATGTCATCGGTTTACTTCAAAAACCTCGTAAATACAGCTTGTAACAAGCTGTAGTTACGAGGTTTTTGAAGTAAACTGATGACGTCTTTCTAGCAAAATGAACTTAAAAAAAAAAAAAAGACTTATCAGCCAATGTCTGGAAAAAAAGTAATCAGTTTATTGCATCTCCGTGGTACATTATACCAAACAAGTCATCACATTGGTATCGATCAATGGAATCCAATTTGTCAGAATCATGAGGAAGAATGGTTCTTGGGCATGCGGAAACAGACAAACAGCTAACAGTTCCTATCTATATCAGTCTGTACGGACTAACCGGGCCTACAAGTGTCGACCCTTTTTGCAAACGCTTGGAGTCTCTTTTTCAGGGTGCAACTTATATTTCAACTGTTGGCAGAAATATTGGTTTTATTTGTATACGGGTTTGGGGGGGGGCTAATCCGATGTAAATTAGTGTTTAATATTCTGTATTATGAACCCGGAAGTATTTCTGTAAATACTCATAAAGGGGGATTTATTTTATTAATGTAATAAAGAAAGCAACGAATGAAATATTTTATTGACAAAAACTTATATAGTTTTATAGTCATATAAACATGAAAATACACAATATAATTATCATCGTGCTGTAGCTAGAAAAAAAATACATAAAAGGTAATAGCTTATTTATAAGTTGATGCCAAACAAGACAAAAAAAAAATGGGGGGGTGGATTTTGAATGATAAAGAAATCAAGTTAACGATCTGGAAAATTTTAAGAGAGAGAAAAAAATGAAAATTTGTTAGAGGATCAGCCAAAAATAGTGAAAAACTGTTGGCAGCCCGGGAAAAACATTGCCGAGAGAAGCATCTTCTTATTTCAAGCAATTGCTTCTCCCCAACAATGCCCTATATACTACCTTTAAAAGACAGTATTTCACACTATTTTGTAAAAGTCTTTGTTGAATCTACTTATAATAATGAAATCTAAAAAGGAGCTGAGCTTTGTAATACATATCACAAGGCTGGTCAAAGGAAATAGCCTGTAAGTCAAGATACGCAAGCAATGCAAATCATAGATCATAATATATCACACAGACAAAAGTATCTGTTTTTATATTCTGAATACAAATTTTAAAGCGATCCCGACAGTCTAACTCTAGCATGTATAAATGATAATATGATCAATTATAGCTACAAACTGGACTATAACTAAACAAGCGCAAATTTACAACAAAACAATAAGAGTGAAGAAATCCTGTTAAATGTATTTACATATAAATTAGTAGTTGATCTGCGTAATAAACATGTAGGTACATCACAGACGATGCATTTGTGTTTATCAAAACATCAAGGATCACTGATCAAACCGCATGACTATGCAGTCTGATCTCAATTCGTGAAGATAGCAAAGCAATCAAAGTCATAAATGTACATGGAAACGTGACATTCTGACAAAATATAGAATAGAAAGATTGGGTAATGACTCGCAAAATACAATTGTATTGATATTCCTGTAAAAAAAACCAGAAAATCTTGAATAGCTGGACGTAAATGCATAATACTCAAAGTTAAATGGACAGTCTACATCAGAGATCATAACTCATATTCCGCTCAGTTTGACCTCGGTTTGCCAAGTTAACTAAATGCTTAACTTTGCTTTAGCCTGTATAACAGGTGATATCGGTTAAAATACAGAAAATGTGAAAGGGGATTCATAAGGAGGAACTTTAGTTCAGAGTGTGTTTGAGGAACTTGTGTACAGAGTGTGTTTGCGTAAAAATAACCCGAAAAATGTGAAAAGGGATTCATAAGGAGGAACTGGCGTACAGAGTGTTTGCGTTAGAAAAAGGAAAAAAAAAACCAAAAAATGTGAAAAGGATAAACTTATCGTCTCATAAATACAAAAAAATAAGCAGTTTGTATCCGAGATTCGACCGAGTATTTGTGATGTCTAATCTCGACACATTCTACTCATTAGAAAAAAAAAAGAGAGAGAGAAAACCCTAAAAATATGAAAAGAGATTAATGAGGAGAAACTTGTGTATAGTACAATAATAAGCATCGTGTATCCGAGAACCGACTGCGTATTTGTGCAGTCTGGTCTCGACTCACTCTACTCATACATAAAGAAAAGAAAAAAACAACGAAAAATGTGAAAAGAGATTCATGAGGAATACAATATAATAATAAGCAGCATGTATCCGAGATCTGACTGCGTATTTGTGTAGTCAGATCTCGACTCATTCAACCCATATATAAAAAAAAAAGAAAAGGAAAAAACCCGAAAAAAATGCTACAGATTTAAATGGAAATTTGAAAGCTGGTTGAAAGGAATGCTGGTCCCAAGCGTTTTCTCCTTTCCAACCGATGCTTTCTTCCTTGAGATAATTATTTCCCAACACTTGAGTCACAGTTAATTTGTTGCCTTCCAATGCTCAAAGTATCGATGAATGTAACATTTTTTTGTCTAGGAAGAAGGTAAAACAAGAAGCTCATTGACCCTAAAGCGCTCACCTGATCAATTGATCCATGATTTACAACATCGAAGATATCCTAGTCTAGTGATGATGATATACGAAATAGACCCAGAGTGCGTAACGGATTTTTTTTTTTTAATATAAAGTTGTGCGTGAAGAAAGGGAAATTGTACAAAAACACCACGTCTTTACAGAGTGCACAAAGTTTGTACAGATTTGTCCAAGTGACCTTATTTTGAACGACATTTTATGCATTCGTCCATATGTTGAACCAAAGAAGCATTGTATTACTTGGGTGAATCAATATATGGAACCAGACTGTATTTATATTAATGCATTCGTCAATACATTGAAATAAAGAAGCAATGTGTTGGTTTGATTCATCAATATATTGAACCACAATGTATTTATATTAATCCATTTGTCCTAGTTTTTAACAAAAGAAGCATTATATTGGTTGGGTTCGTCAATTGATATTTCTTTATTTTCGTACATACAGCTTTGCATTCTGATGTTAAGGAACATACTTTCACACCTTTCCAATCAAATGGGTAATTCCATGTTTGCACAACAATGGGCACACATTCCAAGTAATTAGTCTCGGAGCCCTTCTAACAACTCCACAGTTTGGCTTGGGATTAACCTTTCTGCATTAGGCGTTAAACAATCAAGCCAAACTTTGTGACGTCTTTGTTTTCAAAATTCCAACAACCATCTTGACGGGAAATAAGCTATTTGAGAACCCTACTCTAAAATCAACACCTGGAAATGGTAACCTATATAAACCAAGACCTTGGCTGGTCAGATGTTAACTGCTTTGACCAGTATTACGAAATAAAGTCTATGTGTTTATACGGGCATTTCTTCTGCATTACCAGTTCCAGATTTTAACGCACACAAGAATGTATGGCTGAGCTCTTAGGCCATATTGTAGGATAGATCAAATCTCTTATATTACTACATAAAACATTCAGCAAATGTCACTGATACATTCACAGAATATGTTTTCGGCCACAAAAATCCCTCCTTTAACCTTTTTGATTATTTGAATATCTATACCAAAATACCAACAGAAACATTTGCCCATATCACAACCAGAGTATAACAAATTCAACTTTATTCTATATGTTCTAGAGTATGATTTTCAGTTATCTTGAACAAATATTAAAAGTTAATGTAGTCTTCATCAAGAGAAATTCCTTAACATCAGGTGAATTTCCTCAAACTTTTCCAAATGAATGCTCATGTCACATGTAGAAAATCAGATTTTCTCTGAAAAGTGCACATCATCTCACTTTTGCATAGGGGAGACCGGGGCTAAATGATAAACGGGGCAATCTCTTACAAGATAGATAGTTCAATGATGTCGCGTTTGATGAGGCCAAAACTACTATGACGTGAAAGCGCAATGCTTTTTACTTACTTTGTGGAACAGACTGAAGAATAGTTATAAAACCGTAACAAACTAGAGTAAAAAAACACAAAATCCCGCACGTAAGTAAATTTTGACTTGTATATGAAAAATTCGCTTTGTATAGTAACGCGTTAAGATATTTTGGATATCTTAACATGATATTGTATAGAAATGATTTGTAGTTCATTCGATGTAAAGATTCTGGAATTTAGACAAAGTCCAAAAAGGTGTCTGGGGCAAAATGTTACAAAGAGATGGGGCATATTGTTACACTGTAACAGTTTACCCCGTCAATTATTTCATATCGTACATCGTTTTAGCTCGGCCGTGTACACCAAGATATTGTCGTAGCCCTGCCTCCGTCGTCGTCGTCAACGTCGTTATCGTCCTGTAATACCCTGATAGGCCTACTGTGTAACGTTAGAATCTCTGATAATCATTCATGAACATATTTACTCGAAAATCTGAAAATATGTTTACTACCAAAGTCAAACACATTATGTTCAAAGTGTAAAGCCGGAAGTTCATTTTCAAGGTCATTTGCGATTGTGCATCGACGTTTGGTCACTTGATAGCTCTCAAGTGATCAAAATCGGGTGACTTGAGAGCTCTCAGTCGAACAAACATCTCGATACAATCGCAAATGACGGTACAAAACGAACTTCCGGTCCTACACTAGGATGTTATAGGTAACAGTAGGGGAATTTTTGTATGATTTATACCCCTTTTCGCCTTACAATTGAAAGCACTGGCATCTGTGCATTGCAACTGCATGTGAATCTCTTGTTTAGATTTTAGACCCATTACAGATTAAAAGCAGTCAATGCTTGTCCAATAGAATTTCATTGTTATTACTGTTGAAAAAAAAAAAAAAATAAGAGTTATTCTCATTTTCCTAGACTACAAACTTTAAGAAGTATTTAACCTAGGTCAATAATTAGGCTCAGATCACTGACCTTTTTAGTAACACTACGTATATCTAATAGACTAATTTAATTCATCATTATCATTTTCATTTCAAGATGGTTTGTTACTACAAAAAAATGTCAAAGATCAGAAATCCCACATGAACTGACCACGAAGGGCATAGAGGATGTGATAAATTGCAGTAGACCAATTCGAGCTGTAGCGTCCGAGTTAACTAGAGCTATCACTAAACATGATCATACCTCCACCAGCTCCTTGTCAAAAGACTACTCTTTGAAACAGAATGCAGAATGGTTTAGTATAAAGAAAGACCTTTGAAAAAAAACTGCACAGAGTTGCGACGTAAACCTTGAAATTTTCAGAGGCAATAATTCAAAAGCAAATCATACCAGGTACATGAAAGTTGCACATACACAGCTTCATATTAACAGGAAAATTCTCTGTAAATTTGAATTCAGTACATGCAATACTGTGTGAGAATTGCTACTGACAACAATTATTGCTGCAGACAACAATAAATGTAATTACCTAAAAATTGCAAGTTCAAGGGGAGACAATTCAACAACAGATTATAGCGGAGGCATGAAAGAAATACATCCCATCATAACATGTACAGAAACATTATGTATAAAAGTGGGTTCAGTCAATGAGTAATGCTCTGGACAACAACAATGCAGGAAACCTTACAAGCTTAAGGGGAGATAATTCGGCAACCAATGGCAGCAAGGTCGTGAAAATTGCACATGCACAATTTCATATGTACCCAAACATTTTGTGTAAATTTCAGAGCAGAATTTGAAAAACTGTAGGAAAAAAGCTCCGTACAAAATTGTGTCTGCAGACGGATGGACGGACAGACGGACGGACAGCCATGGCGATTCCAGTATACCCCCTCCACTTCGCTGTGGGGAGTATAAATATGAAACCCATGACGCTTTGCTGCAACGTCAAACAAGCGAAAACAAAAGGTTCAGTTGAAGAGGTCTCGGTTGTTTACATTAGGGTCATCTGGCTGTCTTTGACAAGGCCCAAGTGGTCATTCTTGTCCAGTACCTGACAAAAGCAGCAAATCTTTATGTCGGTTTGTCTCCGAGTGATGTACGCTTACTAGCTTATGAGTGTGCAAGTGCCTTTAAGATCAAGATGCCATTGAAGCTGTTCATGTAACATTTTGCCCCGCTCCTTGTAACACTTTGCCCCAAGCGTGGGGCAAAGTGTTACAGAAAATTCTGATGGAAAAAATCAATTTTCTGAGGAACCTGTTCAAACTTTGTTCGCATATAAGTGTTCATATTTTACCTCTGTTGATAAGGTTTGTTTCAAAATAAGAATTGTTTGGATATACAGATATTTGAATTTTTTATCCAAGAAAAACGAAAAAGTGTAACTGATAGCCCCGGTCTCCCCTAGTGATGCAATCTTTCCAACCTGATAATGTCAGGTACTTTTTTCTGAGGGCCCCATGCAGACCTCTTAGTCTGCAAAGGCTTACGAATATGTCTTTTAGTAAAGGCAAAGGACGTCATTTCTAGGGATGTTCCTATGCAAGTCAAGAGGATATGAAAGGCCGGTGTGTTCTTGTGCCATATATGTTGCCTAACGTTTCTGAATTTATCAGTTTCATTGATGCGTGCACTGTCACGAAAGTGAACGCATTTGACCAACATATCCAATCTGTCTAATCTGATAGCATTCTCTGTTGTGTTCTTGCAAACATTTTCAGCACTACCCTGGTAAAGCCGTCTGCTTGGGACCTAGCTATGACCAGATATCAACAAATTACTAGAATCTCTTTTAGTAATGTCAAAAAAAAGTACATGGTTCAGTGAATTATGATTTAAATCACATCAGCAATTAAAAACAAATAAAAAATCCCATCTATAGATAGGGGAAGGCTGTCCGTCTTCTATGCTTGGATCGTGTGAGATGAACCTGCAAACATATTCCTGTGGTATGCTAAGCTTTTGATGAGCATGGAATAGGGACTTCTTCAGTTATCTCAAATTCTTCTGTGCCTGGATTGTTTCAATGACCTAGAATGATCAAGTTGCTTTAAAACACGTAAAAGATGCAACACTAACCATTTAATGCAACATAATTCATTTTAGCAACTGGAATAGTTGCCCTAAAACATTTGTGTCCGCTCTTGTAAACCCACTCTCGCCTACTAGCATTGGAATCACTTTATTCACTTTGAATTTCATTTAGTGAAATTAAAATAATAAAGTTAATACAAGTAAAAGTAGACGTACCCTCTCGTTCCTATTGTCTAGTTTTGTAGACAAATCTTTACGAAGTAATTACTAAATGCAAATTTGATTTTGAAACATGCTATATAAACACATATGTAGTTAAGAGGTTCAATAATGAAAATATTCTGAGAAAGAAACATTTTTATTGATTAAACATGAAAGAAATATGTTACCGCTCTCTATTTGCCATCTTCCATTGCTTAGCTTTCTAAATCGTCAATCTCCGTGAGTAAAATCTAGTTTGTCTAACGCTCATCGGCATTTTCTCAAATATACTTGCTAATTAGGACTTATCAAAAGTTTATCAAGGGACTGGACGTCAAATTTCATGAATACACACAAGTACTTATCAGTATGTGGCCGGAGAAAGAGAATGTCTACTAAAGTAGACAAGTAGACAATAGACATAAATGGGCGAATACACCTTGATTCAATTATTTGATGAATCCATACCATACCACAGTTCTTGGGTTCAATACATGAACAAATGCAATAATATTAACCCAGTTTGGTTCCATTATTTGATGAATCCAAACAATACCATGCTTCTTTGGTTCAATATATGGATAAATGAATTAATGTAAAGACAGTTTGGTTCAACAATCTGATGAATCCAAACAATACGATACTTCTTTGCTTCAATATATGGACAAATGCATTAATAAAAACACAGTTTGGTGCAATAAACTGTAAAAGAACGATATAAAATAGCCATAGCTTTCCATATATACGTCTAACTTCAATGATCGATGACATCACAGAGAATGCAGTAATAGGGAAATAGCAGCTCAGATTTCCTTAAAGATGTTAAAACAAGTTTCATGTATGAAGATTGATATTTTTGTTTCTTTTAATGCTATCTACATGTATGAATAAATAAAAAATATTGTTTTACACATCCGTGAACGCGCAAACGAGTGAGTTCGAAATAGAAATATTTTGCGGGCGACGATCAGTTCGGAAAATGGAGATATAGGCGAATGGGATAA
This sequence comes from Tridacna crocea, assembly GCA_943736015.1. Lineage (NCBI taxonomy): Eukaryota > Metazoa > Mollusca > Bivalvia > Cardiida > Cardiidae > Tridacna > Tridacna crocea. The sequence goes on from OX031063.1 coordinate 49,458,398, forward strand.
TATCATATCGTCGGTTAACTTCAAAAACTTCGTATCTTCGGCTTGTAACGAGCGACTGAGGCAGCGGTATCTTATCATTATCGGCACTGATTAACATCTTGATCTCTCCATTTTTCGAAATCTGTGACGTTCTGAGCCATACTCTGTAAAGAGGAAGTTTCGTGTATCTGCAGAAAGTATCGATCCAGGTCGAGTTTTTTTCAGTAAATGTTCTACATGTCCAGAAACCATTCTCGCTAATAATAATTAGGATTGTTTATGGATCCATGACTACGTGATCAGTTGCTAAGTATAATGCATCAGAGAGAAACACCTAACCCTTTTTTCTCAGAATATTGCTGACAAAAAAAATCGACTTCTTCAAAGGTCTGAAAGTACTGTTCAATACATTTTTGTCATCTTTAAAAATAAGGCGGCGGTCGGCGTAGATGAAGTATCAGACGGGATATTCAGTGCAGACCGGTCTTATTCTACGCCGTTTGTGTTTGTGTAAGCTACATGTATAAGTTGCCGTTGCCAAATTCTTTGTTCTCACATAAGATACCATGATCTCTGCACCAGGGATTAAAACCTTAGATGCACTTGTCTTTACATGCATATAAAACAAACGGTTATAAATTAAAAAAAAAAAATCTCTGTCTTTTTCCCCTCTCTCTCTCTGCCTCTCTCTCTCTCTCTCTCTCTCTTCTCTTTTTCTCTCTCTGCCCCCCTCTCTCTCTCTCTCTCTCTTTCTCGCTCTCTCTCTCTCTCTCTCTGCTCCTCTCTGCCTCTCTCTCTCTCTTCTCTCTCTCCATAACAGTCTAAAGATTGCATGTTCACGTGGTTCTTTAGTCTCTCTCTCACTCTGTCTGTGTGCCTGTCTGTCTATCTCTTTGCCTGTCTCTCTCTCTCTTTCTCCCTCTCTATGTCTCTGTCTCTCTTTGTTTGTCGGTCTCTCCCATACGCATACACCGAAATCCAAAGAAGTGCATAGAAGTTAGGTTATTTACACAAGACATTAAAGCCTTAAGATATCTTTAGGTAGCATTTCTTCATTGTCTTTTTTTGGTAGAAAAACTACTTTAGGATAGACCTCAACAATTGGCATACACATTTCCCGTCCTGAACGTTTCCATAATGGCATCGTGTATGTACTTGTATTGTTCCTGTAAAGAAACACACGAATTAATGGCTATGTTATATTGATATCGTGCACGTATCAGCATATATTTAGCTTCTACAGAATTTATGTAGGTCAACAGAGAAATCACGTTTCAATAGCATTATGCAAATGCTTGAAATTTCCTGTAATAAATATAGTTTCTTATTATAGAATACGATCGCATATGCAAAAACTTTGTCAACTGCTTCTTCAGATAATAAAACGACCCACCAAACTTTCATTCACTTGTGCATTTACCATCAAATAAAAATGAATTGTCTGGATACAAAGTCTCACAGATCATACTCTCAATATATGTGTTTATTTAACACATATATCAATGCATATCATCGTTTTCCCAATGACTTATTTCTAATATTTATTAATTCCTTTATTCAGACCTTTGAGAAATGTTAAAATAACCTTGTATGGATGAGAAACACTTATTTCTTAATCCAATAAGATCTTCTGCTCAGTTCTGCTCTATAATGGCTTCTTGTAAAATAAATCAAATGAGTTGATAGCGTTATTGTTGTCAGACGACTGCTAGAGCCATGCTCTGTAATAAAGGAGTTTAACGCATCTGCAAAAAGTATCGACCCTGCGCGCATTGTTGAAACTTTTTGTCAGTGATAAATTGTCTGCATGTCAAAGGACCAATTTACCTCACAATTCAGTGGTTTGCTAGGAAAATGCATTTTATGGCCCCATAATCATATGATGATTCGCTCGGTATAGTGCTTCCCGGAGATTTCATATTTCTCTTTACCAGAGTTTAGCATATAAACAATTCTGTGCGGAAATGCACAGCTAAAACAAAAAATGTATTTGGCGGAATTCGAGCTTATGCGGACAAATATCCGCGTTTTTCGATTAATACAATAACCACTGAGCTAAAGAAATATCCCTCTAATTCAGTTGTTAGGTATTGTATTTAAATCGTGACGAATCCATGCATGAAGGAGTGGTCTCCCGTAACAAATATACATGTAGATAAACACACTAACGTGTCAATAATGGCGTCGTCCAAAGCCTTTTAACTATTTCCGCAATGACATCGTTTCAGTAACATCAGATATATGGGATTTTATGTATCCGAAAAAAGAATAGACCGAAGCAAGCCTGACCTCTGCCTAACGTTTTGTGTTTGTTTCATTTTCTCTATGTCCAAGGATCATTTTACTTCAGAATTCAGCCTGTTGTTACACGAATGGCATTTATATTATGTCAATAACTTTGTGATCATTTGCTTGTTATAGTGCATACAGGAAATGTCTGCCCCCCTTTTTTTGTAATGGAATGTCGGAAATGAATGATAAACGTTTCCATAATAGCATCATGCAGGTGCTCATACATGTAAAAGCTGCATAGTTTCGGCATAGGTTTTTCCCGTATAAAGTCAATGCCTAAAAATGGTGGTAGGTAGAATTCTCTTTGGCTCAGTGGTTTAAGTCTTTTTCTTTCATTTTGACAAACGAGGATCTTTTCCAAATCGGTTCAATTCCAGCCAAGTATGGTGTGAATTTAAGTTGTACATTTGTAAAGAAATTCCATGTACGTTCGATGGTCGGTCCTTGGCAATTGAACCTTTTGTTGTCTAAATAATAAACATACTGCCTAACAGGCTATCTGTCATCAAAATAATGACATGTGAGAGGGGTTCACTCCTTCCTTTCTGCATAGCTTCTTCCCGTATGAACTCAATATTTAACAACTGCTTTAGGCAGATTTCTCTTTCGTTCAGCGGTTACGCGGTTGGCCTTTCAAACCTCGATAAACGAGTTTTTTTCCATACGGGTTCGAATCCCACCAGGTGCAGTTTGTATGCTTAGCATTTGTTGCAAACTTTCATGTTCGTTAAAACTGCATCTTGCAAATACATATTTTTTTTCAGTAAAATAGTGTTGCATTTTTAAAAAAATGCTTTTACACTAACAGCATGATTGAGCTTGACTTAGTGCATGCTTTGTTCCAGAAAAGTTATAGAAATACATAAAACATAGCTTTTTATTAAACAATCCCGTCTTTCAACGGCATATGGGAAAAACAGCTCATGAAAAGATGGAAAGAAAGGAGAATATCATGCTATTCTCACAACAATTTTATCTGTTTCAAGCAATTCGGGGCTCATATTGGCTAAACATTTCTTAATATTATTCTTATTTTCAAGACTTTCCTATATTTAAAAGTAACACAACTTCTGATTGGCTGAACCACTTGGTTTAGCCAGTCAGAAGTTGTGTTACTTTCAAATTCAGAAAATCTTGGAGAATAAGACTAGGAATATTCTTAAGAATGGTCGGTGAATACTAACCCAGGTCTTTCAGAATACCTGAAACCAAATAAAGTATACTTACAAAGCTTGGTATAATTTGTCCGTTTCGGACCTTCATCAGTTTCACTGACTGGACGATGTTTATTCGTCCCTCAGTTCTCCTCATGCGGTCCAACACGTTCAAGAGGACACAAACGAGTCCGCTCCTTTCAAATCCATTTCTGAAATGATGTAAGCTTCTCGATAAAATAACGAGGTAACGATGAACATTTTTGTTTGTTTCGAACATATAGGACATGTGTTGTAATTTCGACTTGTGTCTTCTGTCAGATTCTGAGATTAAACTGGAGTAAATCTTGCAGGTGTAAATATGGTAAGAATTTTCTATATAGGTTTTTTTTTTTTCTTTTTCAAGTTACTGAGTCTAGCAAATTCACAATGCTTGAGGTTGTGCTATCATTGAGAGCGTAACTAAAATGTTAAATATGTTAGTTTAGAGAATATAGTACGCTGCTTATGTGAGTGAAAGTAAAATGCTTTTCAACCGTAGGGGTAATAACGGTATGAGCGCCTGGGCCATATTCACGAAATACTATTTTTGTAAGTCTTGCTCGAAATTAAGAAAGTGGCGCAATTTCTGTTCGGCTCAACCATTTAGGTAAACCAATCGGATCACTTTGAAATTTAGAAAATTCTGAAAAATTAGACAGAAAAAAAAACACACACAAAGAAAGTGATAGGTGAATTAGGATCCTCACATGTGATAGCACTGTTCCTGTGCCCATAATGAAAATGACGATAAAATATTAGCGGCTTTACTAATATTGGTTCGAAGTTAAGTCGATAAGACGTTTTGGCTTCCCCTATCGGTCAGATTCGGGTCGGTATAAATGCCGTTGTTTCCTGGTCTTCTTTTTTTCCGCAACGAATCCAAACGAACATGCGTTTTTAACTGTGTCATCTTCGTTGCGATTTATTTTGTCAGCCTCTGTCTTAATGTTATTCATACCATATTTACGCTTTACCCATAACATAATTTAACCATAATAATATCGATTACCTTCATGCTGTTGAATTCTCTGTCTAACAGAAAGGAATTATGTTTTTGCCGGTTAGTATGAAAATCAACAAGTATATCATCCTTAAAAGTATGGAAAAAACATTACAGAAGTAGTAAGCCAAGAAGAGATCCTAGAAATAAATAAATCGCGTTTTTCCTTGAATAGGAGTTGGAAATTAAGCGACTGCTTATTGTAATTTTTCAAAATCTTTCAACTCATGAAAAAAGAAAGCTGTATTTTCATTTACTTTTGAATAAGTTTGGGAAAAAATCAAAAGTACACATACTCGTCATGTATATGAGAAAAGACAGATACCTGCAATGTATAAGAACAGGTTGGGTGGATGTCAATGTCTGTTGCTGGTCCAGTACAACGTCAAGAAAATCTATCATAGACCGAGCATTGTCAGGAACTGCTTGTTTGTGGTCCCAACAGTTAAATTCGAGTTGGCATATCTCTCTGGTGCCTTCTACCTGTGTAGATATTAACCCTTAACCCTTTACCAGACGACCAAATTTTAGACTGATCAAAGCTGAGCACATGTGCAAACGACAATTTCAGTGTGGCTCTAATTATGTAATTCTGTTTGATAGGATAGAAAACATTGTGGGAAAAGGAGAAAATGCTGGTTACCAGCACTCTCACCTTTTCCGACAATGTTTACAAAAGGCTGTTCTCTCCTGTTCGATAAATGTCAGGATTTTATGGTTAAAGGTTAAGCTGCTTTTTAAGCGAGATGAAGATACAAGCCCATAGTGAAACCCCGAATTTTGCTTTATTTCATAGATATTTTTTAAGGAAAAAAACTCTCCTCATCGGAGAGTATAGATCTAACATCAGACTACACGATCTGCACTGTCCACAAAATGCTATTTTATTAATCGTGCTTAGCAGTTTATGGGTTAATTTTGATTCAGAGAATACAGGACAATAAAAGTTAAAAACATGAGCCAGTTGGTTGTTAGCTTTCCGTTTGCCACTTAGGGCTGTTATAAACGAAAATGGCAGTTTCATACTGTATTTAAAGATGCCATAAGGCATTCAATAAATAGAGGAAAATCAACCGGTGGTGTGTGATATTAAAAATCTGTCACCAGAATGGGGTGTGAAGAGGTTGGAAAACAAAACCGAAGGACGAGTTTTTTTTTTTTAATCGTATCAAACCCCATTCGAGTGAATATTTTTAATATATTACACCACCAGTTGATTATTCTATTATATGCCTTATTCTCCCTCTGTTTGGTAATAATGATCAAGAACGGTAGGTATACATATAGCGTATATACTTTTCTTTACGTATTAGTTAGTGTTTATTAATTGAAAATCTAACAATTAAGAGACCCTAAGGGAGCGAACGTAGTGAGAGACCAGGGGTGCGTGGGTGTCTTAATTGTTAAATTTTCATTAATAAACACTGACTTAGTGTTTAACCTTTGACCTCTAGAACGACGGCCAGTGAAATCCTTTTCAGGTGCAGTTAATATGATTGACTTTAGTACGACAGCCAATAAAATCCCTTTTTTAGGTGGAGCCTTCATTTGATCTCGTGATGTAACAACATATCTCATTTTCCCCCTTGATGCCATGTCCCGCGTGCCCCATTTCCTACACATATCACAAAGTAGGCCTCAGCGATTATGGAAGCTGATTTAAAAAATGTCAATAATGAAGGCAACGAAGACTATTATTTTTTTCTAACCCACAACTAAAATGAACGTAAATGGGATCGGCCACTAAAAAGTAGATCTAGTTACAATATATCAGCCAATCATGCCAGTCAGTTTGCCTCCAAAACCAATATTGACAATTTTGTAACCAGTGCCGATTCAGGCGAGGCAGCGCGATGAGTTGCTTCACATGAGTTCTATATTTTCTAGCGCTTAGATATACAAACAATATTTAACCCCTATTATACAAAAATTAAATGGTCCAATAATAGAAATAGAATTCTAGTGTTTCAAATGCGGTGCCGAAAGGGTTAAATAGGTACATGTAGTACAATACAAGGCAACAGTGCGGAGTTTCCACAATTCACTGGCGCATACGCACTGCGTCTTAAACGCTTAATCATTAAGTGGAGAAGTCTTAATAATTAATTGTTCAAGCAGCTAAGTTTAACAAATAAGACGGACATTTTTTTCAAAATATGGGGCCATTTGATTGGTTGGCAAATGAGGTTAAACACTAAATTTTACTAAATGTTTAACCTCATTTACTGACCAATCCAATGGCCCCATATTTTGAAAAAAACACCCGTCTTATTTATCAAACCTGGCTCCCTGAACAATTATTAAGAGTTCGCCACTTAATCGTTAAGTGTTTAAGACGAAGAGCGCATGCGCCTGTGAATTATGGAAACTCCGCCCTACTGTCCTATCAGGCTGATATGTGCTGTACTACATGTACAAGTGTCTATTCAACCCTTTCAGCGCTGCATTTTAAACACTTGACAGTTGCATTTTGATCAATGGACCATTTCGGTTTTGTATCATAGGGTTTAAGTATCAGTTGTAAATTTCAGTGACAAACAATTATTCAAGGTCACCAACTCATCGTGCTGCCTCGTCTGAATCGGCACAGTTTACAGGCGTCAATATTGGTTTCGGGGACGCAGGGTTAATTGGCATGGCAAGATAACAATGAATTAAAAAGAAAATAATAAAAACTCCCTATATTGGATCCTATATAGTCCATTAATTCAAAAAAAAATTGAGTCAGGGACAGATTGATCAAATTCCTTATCTAAAAAGTCAAATAGGAAATGGGACACGCGGTACATTGCATGAAGCGGGAAAATGAAATTTGATGACGTAACTCATACTCTCCTGTATAACTAATAGTAAATTTTCAATTCGATATTATTAAACCTAGATCTAAATACTACTGCTAGATCTACTAAGTTATGTTTTGGGGAATAATATCTCCTTATCGGACAGTGTAGATCAAAGATCAGACTGCATGTTCTTTTGAGTCTGATCTTGATCTACACTGTCCGCAAAAGGTCAGCGAGTTGCGCTTAGCAGCCAAAGGGTTAAATGAAGGCGCCATCTATAAAAGGATTTTATTGGCTCTCGTGCTGAAGTCAATCAACCTGTTTTGACATTTTAGTTAAGTTAGACAAGTTAAACACTGAGTCGGTTAGTGTTTATTAGTCTTTGTCCTACTTTTCTATCCAATCAGAACGACTGTCTATCTTCCATAAACTACCCAACGCAGGTTTATTTTGATCATTTATCCATTTAGTCTTTGTCCTACTTTACTATCCAATCAAAACGCTCACATTTGAAAAATTTTGACCGTCTATCTTCCATAAACTACCGAACGTAGGTTTATTTTGATCATTTATTCAGTTAAACGTCGCAGTTTATCTGGAGTTTATCTGGATTTACTGCACATGCGTACCTAAACCCTACCCCTCTCATTAATATTCAACAATTACTTAACCCTCTCCCAAACAAGCCTTTGTTTTCACGTGTCTGCAGTACAAGTCTTTTGAAAACATTGTGCGAAAAGGAGAAATTGCTTGTAACGAGCAATTTCTCCTTTTCCCAAAGTGTTTTCTGTCCGTTCGGAAAATTTTCTGCCATTTTTATGAAAGTTAAAATTGTCGTCTGCAAACTTTTTCAGTTTGGAAGAGTCTGAAATTTGTCGTTTTGGAAAGGGTTAAATTAGGTCTAGCACATACCAAGTAGATCTACAAGTTACGGCGTTGGAAAACAAAGGGAAAACACAGATACAATTTATGTAATAAAAGCCGATCAATCTAGACCTATATGGTCGGTTGTCCTCTGAAACAAACCACCTGAAGCTTGAAACTGTTGTTACAGGGTTTAAGAAGTAAATCGACGATATGTTGAAATTTTAAGAAAAAATAATGCTGTAGTAGATCTGTAGAAATTTTCATAGGCTGAGTCTAGTCGTTAGAAAGTCCTCAAAATCTTGGTCAAATTCTGCCATATTTGACATTGTTTAACACTGGCGATAGTCAAGCGTGAACTGGAAATGAAGCTGATAATGATGGTTCTTTAACCCTTTCTCATATGACAAATTTTAGACCATTCCAAATTGAAAGCATTGGCAGATATCAAACTTTGAATGTGGAACAAATGGCGTTGAGTTTTTTGACAGGGTAGAAAATATTGTAGGATAAGGAGAAAATGCCAATAACCTGAATTTTCTCCTTTTCCAAAAATAACCTTCCTTCTCAATTGATTGTTTGATAAAGGGTTAAATACCACGTGGTCGTGTACGCGGTTTAGCCCTGATATTCACGTGGAAATTACGTCATATTTAGCAATGATGCAATGATGACGTTTCTTTAGCGAATCAGCCAACTCCATATATGGGTGAAAGGGCGTTTCTTTGTGAATAGTGGATTCCTTATATGGAACATTATTTTGGCAATGATGTAATGTGGGCGGAAAAAGACTAAGTCAGTTAAGTATAAGTTATTGATCATATATTTCATTTGTATGAAATTAAATCGGAGGGAGGCGAAGCCGACCGACGATTTAGTTTCATACAAATGAAATATATGATCAATAACTAACTTACAGTTTGCCCTACTTTCTAATTGACTGACAGCTAAGGATGGGTGGAAAGAGCCATACAAGGACGACAGAAAGCTCGGTTCGACACGCTTCTTTTAATTGACGACAGATAGACAGATGTGAATAACTTCATCGAGGTCGTTTATGTTGCTAAACGAATCACATTGGCCTGCCATGTATAAGATCACGTAACTCGCAGTTCAATTGTAAACAACCGTTATACGGGCGAGGTTAGATGTAGGTACGGAATCGGCCGAATTTCATGCTCTTTGAAGCGATGGATTCAACAATGGATGCATGCTTTGAGCCGATTGACGACGAGAAATTTTATAAGAAAATTATTTTCCCCGACACAGGCGACGTCTCGCTAACACAACTGTGTACATGTCCCTCTTAAGTGGCTCACTGCCCATGATCTGTTTCATTTTTAACCCATACCAGATAAGCCCTCTTTTTTACTGCCCTGAGGCAGAAGGCGCGTGAAAACATTGCGGGTAGAGGAGAAATTGCTTGTATGGAGCATTTTTTCCTTTCCTGGTATGTTTCTTTTTTTTTTCTTTCTACAGACAAATCCTCTTATTTGAGCAAGTACCAAGTTGTTGTCTGCAAACGGTTTTAAAATTGGACCCAAGCCAAAATTCCCAGCCTGGTAAAGATTTCCTTACCAGGGTCGTTAAAACCAGAAGTTATTTGGTAAAGGGTTAAATACCACGTGGTCAAGTACGAGTTGTTTAGTCCCGATATTCACGTGGAAATTACGTCACTTTTTTGGTGATGATGCAATTAGTTAGAATAGTCCCCACCCCTTTTACTACAGTGTATGCATTAGATTGGTATTTACTCTACAAAGACCAGCTAAAATACTGTGGGCGGAGCTTTTCCTTAACCGGGATACAACTGTATATAGGTCAACCATTTAATGATTAAGTGGTCACATATTGCAACATATTGAGTCTGTATGGAATTAAATCCGGCAGTTTTGAACGAAATCCGGCGTTTTCATTGGTTTAGAAAGTAGGGCAAACTGTAAGTATAAGTTATTGATCATATATTTCATTTGTATGAAATTAAATCGGAGGGAGGCGAAGCCGACCGACGATTTAGTTTCATACAAATGAAATATATGATCAATAACTAACTTACAGTTTGCCCTACTTTCTAATTGACTGGCAGCTAAGGATGGGTGGAAAGAGCCATACAAGAACGACACAAAGCTCGGTTCGACACGCCTCTTTTGATTGACGGTTGTACGTACGTGCGTTTTCAGTCGTACAGCGTTAAAACTGTTACTCAGGTTGTCCTTGAACTAGTTTCAGGACAATATGTCTGCAGTCAGGCTCATTTGGCATATCACGGGTGATGGTAGCCATCATATCCATCGTCTGTATCTAGTGGATTGATATGCAGCAGATCGGAACACCCGGAAATACGCCGGTATACCGTTCTGAAAATTGTCAGGCGCCTCTTCCAAAAGAAAACTTGGATTTTAAATTATCTATCGAAATCTTTCGAACCATATTTCAGGCGACAAACAATTCGTAGATCTACATTAATTTTTGATCGATTCCGATTGAAGTTTTAACCGACAGATAGACAGATGTGAATAACTTCATCGAGGTCGTTTATGTCGTTGCTAAAGGAATCGCATTGGCCTGCCATGTATAAGATCACGTGACTCGCAGTTCAAATGTAAACGACCATCATACGGACCAGGTTTGATGAAGTACGGAATCGGCCGAATTTCATGCACTTTGAAGCGATAGATTCAGTAATGGATGCATGCTTTGAGCCGGTTGACGACGAGAAATTTTATAAAAAAATTATTTTCCCGACACAGGCGACGTCTCGCTAACACAACTGTGTACATGTCCCTCTAAAGTGGCTCACTGCCCATGATCTGTTCCATTTTTAACCCATACCAGATAAGCCCTCTTTTTACTGCCCTGAGACAGAAGGCGCGTGAAAACATTGCGGGTAGAGGAGAAATTGCTTGTAAGGATCATTTTCTCCTTTCCTGGTATGTTTTTTTTTCTTTCCACAGACAAATCCTCTAATTTGAGCAAGTACCAAATTGTTGTCTGCAAACGGTTTTAAAATTGGACCCAAGCCAAAATTCCCAGCCTGGTAAAGATTTCCTTACCAGGGTCGTTAAAACCAGAGGTTATTTGGTAAAGGGTTAAATACCACGTGGTCAAGTACGAGTTGTTTAGTCCCGATATTCACGTGGAAATTACGTCACTTTTTTGGTGATGATGCATTTAGTTAGAATAGTCCCCACCCCTTTTACTACAGTGTATGCATTAGATTGGTATTTACTCTACAAAGACCAGCTAAAATACTGTGGGCGGAGCTTTTCGTTAACCGGGATACAACTGTATATAGGTCAACCATTTAATGATTAAGTGGTCACATATTGCAACATATTGAGTCTGTATGGAATTAAATCAAACAATTTTGAACGAAATCCGGCGTTTTCATTGGTTTAGAAAGTAGGGCAAACTGTAAGTAATAGTTAAACGCTAAGAAGTCAAAATTAAACGATTTAAACAGGCAAAAGGAGGGAGCGTAGCGGCCGACTGTGGCTGTTTAAATCGTTTAATTTTGAACTTCTTAGCGTTTAACTGACTTAGTCTTTTTCTGCCCACATTACATCATTGCTTAAATAATGTTCCATGTACGGAAACCACTATTCACAAAGAAACGCCCTTTCACCCATATATGGAGTTGGCTGATTCGCTAAAGAAACGTCATCATTGCATCATCGCTAAAAAATGACGTAATTTCCACGTGAATATCGGAGCTAAACCGCGTACACGACCACGTGGTATTTAACCCTTTACCAAATAATCTATTGGGAAGGAAGGTTATTTTTGGAAAAGGAGAAACTTCTGGCTATCAGCATTTTCTCCTTTTCCTACAATATTTTCTACCGTGTCAAAAAAATCCCAATTTCATTTGTTCCACTTTCAAACTTTGACATCTGCCAATGCTTCCAATTTGGAATGGTCTAAAATTTGTCATACGGAAAAGGGTTAAAGAACCTTCATTATCAGCTTCATTTCCAGTTCACACTTGACTATCGCCAGTATTAAACAATGTCAAATATGGCAGAATTTGACCAAGATTTTGAGGAAGTAACGACTAGACTCAGCCTATGAAAATTTCTACAGATTTACTACAGCATTATTTTTCTTAAAATTTCAACATATCGTCGATTTACTTCTTAAACCTCGTAACAACAGCTTGTTTCAAGCTTCAGGTGGTATGTTTAAGAGGACAACCGACCATGTAGATTGATCGGCTTTTATTACAAAAATTGTATCTGTGCTTTACCATTTTTTTTTCAATGGCGTAACTTGTAGATCTATTTGGCATGTGCCAGACCTAATTTAAGTAATTGTTGAATATTAATGAGGGGGTAGGGTTTAAGTACGCATGCGCAGTAAATCCAGATAAACTCGTGATAAACTGCGACATTTAAATGGATAAATGATCAAAATAAACCTGCGTTGGGAAGTTTATGGAAGATAGACGGCCAAAAATTTCCAAATATGAGCGTTCTGATTGGATAGAAAAGTAGTACAAGGACTAAACGCTAAGAAGTTCAAAATTAAACGATTTAAACAGCCACAGTCGGTCGCTACGCTCCCTCCTTTTGGCTGTTTAAATCGTTTAATTTTTACTTCTTAGCGTTTAACTATTACTTAAACGTCGCAGTTTATCTGGAGTTTATTTGGATTTACTGCGCATGCGTACCTAAACCCTACCCCCCTCATTAATATTCAACAATTAGTTAACCCTCTCCCAAACAAGCCCTTGTTTTTACGTGTCTGCAGTACAAGTCTTTTGAAAACATTGTGGGAAAAGGAGAAATTGCTTGTAACGAGCAATTTCTCCTTTTCCCACAGTGTTTTCTGTCCGATCGGATAATTTTCTGCCATTGTTATGAAAGTTAAAATTGTCGTCTGCAAACTTTTTCAGTTTGGAAGAGTCTGAAATTTGTCGTTTGGGAAAGGGTTAAATTAGGTCTAGCACATACCAAGTAGATCTACAAGTTACGGCGTTGAAAAAAAAAAAAGGTAAAACACAGATACAATTTTTGTAATAAAAGCCGATCAATCTAGACCTATATGGTCGGTTGTCCTCTGAAACATACCACCTGAAGCTTGAAACAAGCTGTTGTTACAGGGTTTAAGAAGTAAATCGACGATATGTTGAAATTTTAAGAAAAAATAATGCTGTAGTAGATCTGTAGAAATTTTCATAGGCTGAGTCTAGTCGTTAGAAAGTCCTCAAAATCTTGGTCAAATTCTGCCATATTTGACATTGTTTAACACTGGCGATAGTCAAGCGTGAACTGGAAATGAAGCTGATAATGACGGTTCTTTAACCCTTTCTCATATGACAAATTTTAGACCATTCCAAATTGAAAGCATTGGCAGATATCAAACTTTGAATGTGGAACAAATGGCGTTGAGTTTTTTGACAGGGTAGAAAATATTGTAGGATAAGGAGAAAATGCCAATAACCAGAATTTTCTCCTTTTCCAAAAATAACCTTCCTTCCCAATTGATTCTTTGATTATGGGTTAAATACCACGTGGTCGTGTACGCGGTTTAGCCCTGATATTCACGTGGAAATTACGTCATATTTAGCAATGATGCAATGATGACGTTTCTTTAGCGAATCAGCCAACTCCATATATGGGTGAAAGGGCATTTCTTTGTGAATAGTGGATTCCTTATATGGAACATTATTTTGGCAATGATGTAATGTGGGCGGAAAAAGACTAAGTCTGTTAAACGCTAAGAAGTTCAAAATTAAACGATTTAAACAGCCACAGTCGGTCGCTAAGCTCCCTCCTTTTGTCTGTTTAAATCGTTTAATTTTGACTTTTTAGCGTTTAACTATTACTTAATTGAAAATTTAACAATAAAGTACGGTGGCACAAAAGTGACATGGAAGATATATTTTATACTACGTGCGCACGCAGTAGTTAATACGTGCCCACGTAATAACTAATACGTGCGCACGTAATACTATTGCGTGCGCACGTATTAGCTAATACGTGCGCACGCAGTAGCTAATACGTGCGCACGCAGTAGCTAGTACGTGCGCACGCAGTAGCTAATACGTGCGCACGTAATAACTAATACGTGCGCACGTAATAGTATTGCGTGCGCACGTATTAGCTAATACGTGCGCACGTATTAACTAATACGTGCGCACGCAGTAGCTAGTACGTGTGCACACAGTACTTAGCTAATACGTGCGCACGTATTAACTAATACGTGGGCACGTAATAACTATTACGTGCCCACGTATTAATCGACCAATCAGACCTCTACCCCTATGACGTCACTCTGGTAAACAAATATCAGTCGCGCTGCATTTTCACAATGCCTCGAATAAATTATTGTGTTCCTTTGTGTACTGCCGAATCTAAAGGTAACCTACCTTTTTATCGGCTTCCCAAGAAAGGAACGCGTGAAAGACAGACTTGGATAAGGCTGATTCGGAACGAAAACTTGCGAACGGAGTCTCAATGGACCAGCGTGTGCAGTCTCCACTTTGTTAATGGACGCAAGACATATGATGACTCTTGTCCTACAATCTTTCCATGGTCGCAAGATTGGGAGAAAGTAATTTACACGTATAACAACAGATCTGACACTGCAAGACCGAAATTCAGATCACTCAAAATGGTTCAGCCTCAGTCTTACAGGAAAAGACAGAAAACTGGTGAAGACGGAAGTACAGCAAGAGAAAAGAGGATGAGAAAAAGACTTTTTGATACACAGGTATACCATATTCTTTTAAACCAATAGATGCAAATGGATGCATATTTTGGACAATAACCAACCAATCATTTTTTTTTTTTTACCAAACGAGCCCGACTTTAAAACGACCATGTGAAAGAAACATTTTGAAAAGATTATAGTAACCAACAATTTTTCCTTAACCCACAATGTTTTCATACCTGTCAGTGACAAATATGTCATCGGCAAAGTTGGATGTGTCAAATATTGTCTGTTGTTTGGTCAAGGGTTAAAATCACAACCCGTAACTTACTAAGATTAAAGTTCAATCAAACAAACTAAGAGCAAATCAGCTTAGTTCTTTACCAAACAACAAAGTTTTTAAATGGACCACATTCGAAGCATTTGCAGACAACACATCATACCAAATGATGATTTCTGTTGCCTATAGAAAACATTGTGAGAAAAGGAGAAAATGCTGTTTAACAGCATTTCTCCTTTTCCCATCTGGTTTTCAAAATGCTTCTTCCATATGGTTGTAAAAAGCTGGTATTGGCTTAACTCTTTACCACACAATCCTACCTTTTAACGACCCAACGAAGGCATGGGCGGCTCCTGAGGGGGGAACGGGGGGTCCGGACACTCCTGGAATTTTGGCAAAAATGCGGTTGCCGGATTCGTGAAATGGTACTGGTTTAATATTGCACAGCATTTATGTAAAATACAGCCATAATTTTAAAAAAGAAAGGTTCTAAATGTGGAGACTTCCTCATGGTTAGAACTGGAAACGTTGACTTTTCTTGTAAACGGCTTACGTCCACTGAAATCCGGAAACCAAAGTACCATATAATAAGACGAGTGTGTTTTCGGTGGGACCCCCCCCCCCCCCCCGAGAAAGATATCTGGATCCGTTCTTGGAAGGGGTGTTGTCGAAAGATTTTGAATGCTGGTTACCGGCATATTCTCCTTTTCCCAAAAGGTTTTCCACCTTTCCCAAAACAATTTTGATTTTTTAGTCACCTTTAATTTGTCATCTGCAAGTGCTTTGAATTTGGACTAGTTTAAAGAGGGTAGTCCACTGGCCTAACATTGAAAGGATTCAGTCTGTCTCTTGCTATTTCACAATATTTGGTCTAACATATTACCCTTGATCTTGATGGTGTAGTTTACTTGATTGAAGGATTGTTAAACTGGTATCACATATTCATGTATTTCCTGGGTTTCTGTAGTACAAGGCTGGTGCCCTGAAGTGTCTTGCCCAGGACACTCCAATAAAAAACATAGTGTATCCAGTGACGCTTTAACTCGGAGCCTCCACTATCTTTTGGTCCACATGAAGGTGTAATTTTTTTCTTTCCATACTGTATTGTCTATTTCAGGCAAATATCAGTACCTTAAATGTGGAGAGAACATCATATACAGTAAGCTTGGATGAATCTACAATCGCAGATGAAAATCATTTGTTGTTAGAGACAGTCGGACAGCCAAATGCTCAGGTTATAATATTGTCTTTTTCTTAACTCTTTACCAGGCAAGAAATTTTTATGAAAGAGTCTGTAGATAACAGTTAAAATGTTACACAAAATAAGCATCTTGTAGGGTTGAAAACTTTGTGGTCACTGGTACATGTATTTTTGTCTTTTCCCAAAGTTAACTTTAAATTGTCAATGTTTTAAGATTTAGAATAAATTTTGTAACATTTATAACCCATGATGTTATCTTGCATTGTGGTTGAGAAAAACTGGCAAGACTGTAGCATAGCATTTCAGAGCCCTAGCATCGAACAAAGTTTTAGTTTTGGTTGCAGATTACAAATGTTATCAAAAGTATGAAGTTTGTTTCTCCTACTGGAGAAAGAAGTATGGAAAAAGGAGGAAATACAGAATACAAGCATCTTCTCCCTTTTTCCCTTTTTCACTCCTCAGTTTTTGATAGGTTCATAATAGACCTGCATTCTTTGATTTGGCAAGATGAACAAATACCTGAAAAAACAGCTGGTTAACCCTTTACCCCATAAGGCATTTCTGTGGTATTTCTAATTGACCCTAAATAACAACAAGGATGAAGCCGTTTCTTATGTGTATATGTTACCTTTTGACAGCATAGAAAACATTGTGACAAAAGGTGAAATTGCTTGTCACGAGCAATTTCACCTTTTGCCACAATGTTTTCCATAGCCTCCTGCAAGCAATGAGTAGAAATGAGTATCTATGGAGTTAAGGGTTAAGGAACAAAATCAAGTCAAAAAGACTTGTGCCTTTATGACTATCATATTCCAAATCATATTTTTGTATTTCAGGAAAAAGCCTGCAAAAACCAAAAGGGTAGTACGGTAATAGTAAAAGACGAACTTCAACAGCTGCTCCAAAGTATTCTAAACAAATTATCCTCCCAAGATTCTGACCCTGATCCAAACAGTATAAGGGAATTACAAGCCCTGCTGAATGTTGTGACCAAATTGCTTATGAATGTGAAAGAGCAGTTGGACTGTGTGGTTGAGTTGAGACATTATGACAGATTTTTCCTAAAAAGGTTTGAGGGAAGTGATTCGGACATTAGGGTTTTGGACAGGATTTTACTCCTACCAGGCTTTGATGACATTCTATCATAATATGCTGGAGCAGGAGGCAAAATGTTTACAGTACTGGGGCGCAAATAACTCAACCACTAAGGATGGAGACAGTTTGAAATGTGGCAGAAAGAGAACACTTATTCCAATGGATGAAATGTTCATGACCCTAGTGAAACTAAGGCAAGGCTCTGCCAACTTGGATCTGGCAGAGAGGTTTGGTATTAGTGAAATCCATGTGTCACGCATATTTATTACATGGGTGAACTTTATGCACAGTGTCTTGTGCAGTTTAGACATTTGGATGTCAAGGGGAAAAATAAGGCGTAACAGTCTAAATATATTCAAGGAAATTTACCAGGATGTACGGATTATAATTGACTGTACAGAAATATCACTGGAAAGACCATCTGACTTTGAGGTACAGGCAGCAACTTACTCCATGTACAAGAGTTGCAACTAGTTGAAAGGCCTCATTGGTATAAGTCCAAATGGAATTCCGACATTCGTTTCAGATCTTTTCGAAGGGAGTATTTCTGACAATCAGATAATTTTTGATAGTGGATTGGTTGAAAAACTTCAGGAGGGAGATGCCATCATGGCAGACCGTGGATTTACAGGACGGGAGTCTCTTGCAAAACATAAAATTAGACTTGTAATCCACATTTCTTGAGCGATAAAGACCAAATGCAAATACAGAATCTTGTTGAATCTGTTTCTATTGCTCGTGTCAGAACTCATGTTGAAAGGCTCACGGGGCGCTTGAAGCAGTGGGTCATTTTGTCTTCTAAAGTGCCTATCACTTTTTGGAAGCACATTAATCACATCTTCCAGTTGTGTGTAATGTTGGTTTTATTTTGGCCCCCATTAGTAGATAAGGACTCTGAGTAAATTGATGAGTGAGTGCAGAACCATTCTAAGTGCCTATACATGTACATTGTATAGGCACTTAGAATGGTATTGAAATCATCCAACAAAATGGTCATGATACATGTACTTTTCAACAGAATTATGAATGCAGAGCAGTCATTATTTAACAAAGTGAACTTGTCATCTGCAGATACAATTTTGACAAAGGTCTGAAATTTTGTCGTCTGGTAAAGATTTGAACCTTTTTCCTGCAATGCCAACTGTCAACTCCTCTTGGAAATAATGCATTTGAAAACTTTAAAGTTTTAATTAACCTTTTCCCAAACAAGCTCTGGTTTTTACTTGTCTGCCATACAAATCTTTTGAAAATACTGTTGGAAAGGAGAAATTGCTTGTAATGAGTGAAACTTAAAAGTATCGTCTGCAAGCCCTTTCAATTGAGAAGAGTCTAAAATTTGTCGTGCAAATGTGTTCCATTTTTACCCACCTATTACTTGTCAGTAAAACAAATGTTAGCTATTAAAGGTTTCTCTGGAAAAGGGAAAAGCATCCACCTTCATAAATCTGACTGCAGGCTAACCAGAGTCTAAATTTTCACTTACATTTTATTTCCATTTTCATCAGGACAAATGTTTTGAAGAAGTAACAATTACTAAATTTCAAAATTTTTTATTAAAATGGCACATTTTATAAACATGGTAAGTGTTGTGAATTTCAATCTATTACCACACAGTCCTGAATTAAGCATTCCACTATAAGAAACTTTTGAAAACATTGTGGAAAGATAGAAAAAATGCTGGTAACCAGCATTTTCTCCCTTTCCAAGTTTCCTTTCTTTAGATGAGAGACAAATTTCATATTTCATTGACATTTTATTTGTGATCTGCTAATGCTTTCAAAGTGAGTAAGTCTACAATTCTGTCATCTAGTATAATAAATTATGTGTCAACTTTCCTTAGTCTTTTTTACATAATACATGTATTTTATGTTTATCAGTGAAAGTCTTAAATGGAAGAAAAAATGCATAATTGTAGACATTGTGGACATCTTAAATTAACACATTACCAAACAACCTTGAGTTTTAATTATCATAAGAAAGAAAGCTCTTGAAAACTTTGTGAGAAAAGGAGGAAATGCTGGTTACCAGTAGTTTCTATTTTCTCACAAGTTCTCTGGGTTTTACCAAACGACAAATTTTTAGATTTGTCCAAATTCAAAGCATTGGCAGACGACAATATAAACGTGATTCAAAAACTGAAACTTGACTTTAGATGTGTAGAAAAAAATTTGGGAAAAAGAGAAAATGCTGGTTACCAGCATTTTCTCCTTTTCCCGCGATGTTTTCAGAGGGCTGCTTCCTCTGGGTTGTAAAAACCAGGGATTGTTTGGTAGAGGGTTAAATGCAAATTCTTTGTTCTAACACATAGCATACAATCCCATCTTTTAACACTCCTTAGAAAAAAGGCTTTTCGAAAAAATTGTAGGAAAAGGAAAAAGTAATGGAAACATTTTCTCCTTTTCCCACAATGTTTTCTACCACTCAAGACCTATTTTCATCCTTTTTTTATAAAACCCCTGAGCTACCAAAGTAGGTACAATGTTCATTGTGTGGAAGTCCAACAACTTTTCTTTCACTTTTTCCAAAAAACTTGGATCAAAGTTCACACAAAGTATCAAAACTTCCTCATCTTCTTTAGTGAAAGGAGAAATATCTCTGCAAGAATACATACACTTAATTTCAACCAATCCATGTGGATCTTTCTCTGAAGATATCTGTAATCAGGCCATCAGACTAGCAGCAAGCTGCCCAAATTCAAAATCAACAAACAAACCACACCCACAGACTGTTATATTTACACCTTGTGCTGCTTTCTGCTGCTTGTATTTAAGGACAACAACTTCATTATCTATCCCATATTTGACAGCTGGAATGGATGTCAATTTTTGTTTTCTTATCTGAATAATATCTTTAACTAGGGTTCCAATATCTCCCTTTCCGACAAACTTTTTGGCCTTGCTTGCTGTAATCCTGCCTTTCTTGTGCCTGAACCACAATGGGTTATTTGCTTGTCCACGAGTTTGCTTTTCGATTTCTTTCTGTCATGCCTCTGTGACCTATAAAGGCAATAAATTAGCTGTTATCATTTATCAACTGCTTTCAAGTTAACTCTTTATCACACAGTCCCGACTTTTAATGACCCTGAGAAAGAAACCTTTTAGAAAACCCTATGGGAAAAGGAGAAAATGCTGGTAACCAGCATTTCATCCTTTTCACACACTGTTTTTGACCCTGTTGGAAAAAAAATCAACCCTTTTCTTTCTTTACTAAACCTAATGTAAAATATTGCAGATGAAAAATGTTGCTTGCTTAAAGATTTGATGTCTTTAACCCTTTACCAAACAATCCCTGGTTTTCAGGACTCCAGAGGCAGAAGTTGTTTGAAAACATTGTGGGAAAAGAAGAAAATGCTGGTAACCAGCATTTTCTCCTTTTCCCACAATGTTTTCTACCCTTCACAAATTAAATTTCATTTTTTGTGTCACATTAATTTTGTCGTCTGCAAAAGCTTTCAATTTGGACAAGTCTAAAACTTTGTCGTTCCGTAAGGAGTTAACAGAACTTTATGTTAACTTTCTTACTGAGGTCATTTAATCCATTACCACACTATCCCTACTTTCGACGATCCTGAGAAAGAAGCCTGTAGAAAACATTGTGGGAAAAGGAGAAAATGCTGGTTACCAGCACTTTCTCCTTTTCCCACAATGTTTTCTACCCTTCACAACACAAATTTCAAATTTTCAGTCATTTTTATTTTGTTGTCTGCAATTGCTATCGATTTGGACCAGCCTAAAATATTGTCCTTTTGTGATGAGCTAAACTGAGGTTGTTGATAAAAAATTATAAGATAAAGTCTTATATGTAAATACCTTAAGTTTTTGACAAACTATTTCCTCTGGAAGCTGATGAGTATTAATCCTCTCTTCTTCACTTTCACTAGCAGTATCAGTGCTTGAGTTAAGAATCTGAAGAAAATAAATTAAATAGTTTTTCATGTATGTTGGGTTATTTTTTATCCTTTTTATCCTTTGCTTTTCATTCTAACCTTCACAATGCTAAAATCAAGTAAACTTGCTTTTACCATCAGTGCAGATCAAGATCAGACTACACAGAGCATGCAGACTAATCTTTGATCTATATTGTCCAATACCTTACTACAGGTTATGGTTGAAACAACCTTGCACAATGTTTGAAAAAAGTTCATCATGTTTACCCAGCATTGTAAATGTTGACAAAAGTCAACGTAAATGTTAAAGAATACATTTGTCAACCACCTGAAAGATTGGCACAGTGCTGTCCCTGTGATTATTTTCAACAACGAAAAAGACACTGCATGTAAATGTTACTTATTTCAAAGAAGCTCCAAGAATGGTTTTCATCAATGTTGAAATTTTAGTGCTTACCATCAGCAAGCCTGTTTCATAAGGTAATTGCTTCAAGTCTTCTTTTAAGGCACTGGTATCTAAGATGGCCTTTTTCATTCGTACACTGTACCCATCATAGTTTTCAAGAGGTCTTTTTCGTCGTACAGAGCGTCCAAATACATGTTTTTGGACAACACGAACACCTGAAATGGGAGAATCAGATTTTTTGTAAAAATGTTAAAAGAACACAGTTTGATTACCATGGATCTTTTGCTCACCAAACATTTTGGTTTCCATTCTTAGTCCAAGTTTATTTCCAAATGCTTAACAGGGTTGGTGAGGCTCAGTGGTTAAAGCTTGTAATCTCAGACATGTGAGGTATTGTGGTCACACTGATTGTGGTTCAAAGTTTCAAGTCCCAACAGCAGACCTTCTGGTCACATGAGAAATATAAAATGAAAAAAAAAATTGTCGAAAGCGAAAGCAAACATTATAAATACACTTCAAAAGCGATGCAAAGCATCACACAAATGTCACAAATTTTCAGAACAAATAGGGAAAGCTTCTGATGTTTGTTGTAGTACTGTACACATTGTATAATGAAAATGCACAAGACCTCTATTTTAACTCTACCACACAATCCCGAGTTTAAACAACCCAAACAAAGAAGCATTTTGAAAACATTGTGGGAAAAGGAGAAAATGCTGATAACCAGCATTTTCTCCATTTCCCGCATTGTTTTCTAACCTATCAAAGACATTTTATAGATTTCTTATCACAACTGGACAATGTAAAAAAAAATACCTGTTTTTATGGGTTTGGTTAGCTTCTTTGCTTTTCTTGAAGGCTGGTGCCATTTCTGTTCCTTGGAAGTGCAGCTTTCTGGTGCATCATTTAAAGATTCTTGAAAGTCCAATAGGCCAAAAAGTACAATGGCTATATGATTGCACTTTCCTCCAAGTCCTGCTGCACATTTGCACTTTCCTTTCATAACTTCACCAGTGCTGTTTTTTAAAACTAAATCTGTTTGAAATGTCTTGCTCTTGTATGATGACAACACCATTCCACTGACATGTGTGTAGTCTTCCAGTTTATTAAATTTTACATCACTTACATGACCAGATCTAAAAAAGTTAAAACCTTTCCTCAGTGGTTTCTGGGCAACAGGCAAATCTGTGATTGTAACAGAGTCTTCATTGTCAGAGTCTGCAGCATGAACTATCATTAATTTTCTTTTAACTAGATAGTCAACTATGCAAGCATAGTTGAAACCTCTTGGAATAGAACCCATATTTGTTGTCCAGTTTCTCAGTAATGGAAGTGGAAAATTAATATCTTTACGGATTCCGCAGTCTGCCTCAGTTAACACATTCTGACTACATTCTGATCCATCCAGGTCAACAACAAACTTTGAAAGTCCATTCTCTTGAAGATCTTTCACCCTGAAATATCAAACAATGCACAATATTTTAAAAGTTATTCTGTACATCAAGTGTAGAATGTTACTAGTCCTAGCTTCTATGTGATAGGCTTTTCAAGTTGTAAGTATGCTAGCCTATAGTTAGATATATTTATTAATAAATAAATCATTAAAAAATGCCGTTTACAGGTGTTAAATTTATTAATTACAGCTGAATGGGAATCTAGTGCATATTGCTTAAGTTTGCATATGCTGAAGTCATCTTTTTCCACATTGGTTTAGACCAAATACAGAAAATATTCTTGTGGAAAATAACTAGAGGCGCTTGAGCGCCTGTATCGCTCCACAGGCCTGATTTTTCTGTAACGGTGAAGAGAAGTTTTTAACAATTACCATTCATTACTGCATTTTAAGAAAAAAGGCTATGAAAAACATTGTGAGAAAAGAAGAAAATAAAAGTAACCTGCATTTTCTTAGTTTTACACAATAATTTCTACCCTTTTTGATACAAGTTTTACTAATTTGAAAATTTATGTTGTCTGCAACATCTTTCAATTATGGCCAGTTATAAAGATTTTGTCATCTGGTTATAGTTAACTCATTACCAAACGACAACATTTTAGGGTTGCCCAAATGGAAAGCATTTGTAGATGAAAAAATAAAAGTGACTGAAAATTTGAAAGTTGTTTTGTGAAGGGTAGATAACATTGTGGGAAAAGGTTACCGGCATTTTCTCCTTTTCCCACAATCTTTTCTAAAGTCTTCTTTGTCAGGGATCAGTTTGATTGGATAACAAAATGCCTTATCACAACAGTAAAGCCCTGTCCCTCTTTGTACTAGGTCACCAGTAGGTCAACAAACCTTTACCAGAACTAATCAAAGTGCAGAGGTTCTCTTGTTTTATATGAAAAGGATTATAGATTATGTAAAGCAACCATCTTTAACTCTTTACCAAACGACAAAATTTGGGATGTGACCAAACTGAAAGCATTTGCAGACAACAAATTAAACATTGATGAAATGATGATTTCTCTCTTTGATGGAGTAGAAAACACTGAGGGAAAAGGAGAAAATGCTGATTACCAGCATTTTCTCCTTTTCCAAGAGTGTTTTCCAAAGACTTCTTCTTTAGGGTCGTTAAAAGTCAGGATTGTATGGTAAAGACTTACCACCATAGGAACTAACCTGCAATACAACAATGAAATCAAAACGAACAGTTTGAGAGAAGAAATTTTTCAAAGATTTTACTTTATACCATAAAAGGAAAATGAGTCTCCCATAAAAGCCATGTTTTTTGATGGATCTTTTTTTTTTAAGGAATTCTGTAGACCTCTATCTAAGGAACATTCCTGCAAAATAGTGATGCTGTCCAATTAGTGGTTTGGGAGGAGAAGATTTTAAAGGCTTTTTACTTTGGTTGCCATGGAAACGAGAATTATTCATGGAACACAGTTATTTGAAGAAATTTGAAAGAGGACCACCTAAGGAACATTCCTGTGAAATTTGGTAAAAAATCCAGTCAATAGTTTCTGAGGAGAAGTTTTTTAAAGAAAAAATTTACGGACGCACGCACGGACGAACGGACGGACGGACGAACGGACGGACGCACGACGGACACAACGCCATGACAATAGCTCGCTGGCCTTCGGCAAGTGGAGCTAAAAACCGCCAGCACATAGAAGGAAATGGATCTTAGGGGAACCCCAAATCGTAGGCCAAAACATCAAAGTTACGGACCCGTAACCATTGGAATTCCCTTTCAAAAGAATATCCACAACTTAGGCTTTGGATGCATGATAAACAGTTTAGTGTATAATCAGTCTATATGGGCGATGTCTGAAAACATAAGGACGGCGATTCAAACTCGCTCAGAGTCACAGCTCGTCGCGCAAGTCGGCAAGATATTTCTCTTAATTTACCTGTTAATAAATCTCTTTTTTGAACAACTTGTGTTCGCCGCAAAGCCTCAACAATTCAGCCTTCTTGCGAGATCCTTTGCATCGTTGTCCTCAACAACTGGATCAGGTACGGCGCCTTTTATATCTTCTTCTCATAGTTTCACTATTCTGTCCACCATATTGCAATCCAAGATTCCCCCCAAATAATCCCACAATGCAACGCGATAAACAATGCGTGACGTCATACGGTTTGAGGCCTATTCACGAATCAATAAATGTCTACTTCCATCTTGAAACAATGGCTTCCGTTCATGATTCTGATTGGTGGATTATTACGTGCGCACGTAATAACTAATACGTTCGCACGTATTAGCTACTGCGTGCGCACGCAGTAGCTATTACGTGCGCACGTATTAGTTAATACGTGCGCACGTATTAGTTATTACGTGCGCACGTAATAGCTACTGCGTGCGCACGTATTAGTTAATACGTGCGCACGTATTAGCTACTGCGTGCGCACGTAATAACTAATACGTGCGCACGTATTAGCTACTGCGTGCGCACGTAGTATAAAATATATCTTCCATGTCACTTTTGTGCCACCGTAATAAAGCCACCCAAAGGGAGCAAAATTTAATGTACTAATACATAACGTAGTATCCACTCACACTGTAATATGTAAAACTCTTCTGATTGTATACGTCATTTGTGACGTCATCGATGAGTCTCACACCGAATGATGTCTGGATAGTTTCCTCGGATGCTCCAAGATCCCTGCACATAGTTTTTCTCTGGAAATCAAAGAATAACTGTTTTTTACGTGCCACCCATTACTCAGTGGCAACTCTTTAACTACCAAAAACTTTTGCGAGTGGCATAGATTCAGATCAGATTGCACAAAACTTGATCAACTGTTTAAGTATACACCCTCCACTGTGAAGTCTATCTTCAGGGTGGTAGATCCCTAATGAAAAACGGCCATTTCAACCATAGTACTTTCCTAAGAACTGTACTATGATTAATCAAAGGACTTATAGTCCTGAAAAGTGTTGAACAGTTTCAAGCTATGATCTAATGTAAGAAAATTTAACAAATAAAAGCTTTGTTATCACACGTAATACACAGACCCGAAGGCACAGGGTGATGGGGGGGGGCGGCTAGGGGAGGGGGCACATCCACACACACCCCAATAACTTTGAAAATCATAGTAACTAAAATATGAGTTTTTAGTGCAATGCAACAACCACGACAAAAAATCTCAGTATTTGAAGTTAGCCCCCCCCCCATCCCAACCTTGAAATGCTTCCTACGTGCCTGATACATGTAGGTCTATAAAATGTAAACAATAAATAGATTGAGCAAGGACAGTGGAAGTCGAAGTTGTCCTACCAAGTGTGCTACCTAACTTAGTACTACTAAAACCCAGAAATAAGCTAGCTGAAGCAGTTACATGACTGAAATTAAGTTGAAAGTGACAGTAAACATCATGCAATTAACACTTTCTCAATCAATCCCTGGTTTTTACACCCCTGAAAAAGAAGCCTTTTGAAAACATTCGTAACCAGCATTTTCTCCTTTTCCCATCGTGTTTCCTAGTCTTCCCCAGTCAAGTTTCAATTTTTGAGTCATGTTAATTAAGTGATCTGTAAATGCTTTCAATCTGGACCAGTCTAAAATTTTTATTGTTTCGTAAAGATTTAATCAAATGTAGATCTAACATTGGCCTGCAATGTAAACCTTCACCTAACATATCTGTAAGCCTCACACAATAAATGTATTTGTTAAGTTTTTGAAAACATTGTTAAACCAACAGATTTTCGGATTTCAATTTTACTCAAGTCATTTTCTCTCATCCCATAACACCATTACTATACTATACTCTTTATTGAAGCTTTAAACACGTACAGCGTTTCTAGCCATAACTATATTAATTATACATGATGTAACAGACATATTTTACAAAGGTCGATACAAAAAAGTCATCTAGTTTGAAAGTAACATCTGACATACTACAATCATCCCAGCTATGTTTATATGTTTCACAGACTTGTTTCCTTGTTGGATGGTGCAGGTTCAAAATCGGACCGCATGTTCTGTGCAGTCTAATTTTGATCCGTACTGCCCACATGTATATGGAAGCACTTAAAAACGTAACGCTAAATAAATAACAATAATGAAAGTTAAACCAGAGCATTTCATAGAACTACGAACTGCCTCTTAATTTATTTGCGAAATGTATAAACTTAGAAAGGCTTATGATCGTTTTTTTCGATTTAGACATCATTAACGAATAGAACTCTCCCATAGAAGCCCATCTGCAGTATTTTTTGCTGAGATATTTTCGACGTATTTGAAAATACTTTGGGCAAACTAATATAAAATGATACTCGTTTTCGATCATTCTCATGTTACAATTCGTACAAAGACGTTCTTCACATGGGATATTATCAAACCTACGCCTTTCAATATTTAGATCATGGGACGACGTTCTGAATCTGGTAAGTGCAAATTTATATTTAGGCTCGTATTGTAGTTCAAGATAGGGTTCTAGCTGTAATGTATCTTTAAAACTTGTGTATGTTTTTAATGTTGTAGAGGAGTTTAGATTGATCAACCAAGACTGTATATAAGAGTCAAACAATCGCCGTTTTATTTCTTGTAAATTGATATTTATGTTGTTTTGATAGAACCACATATAACCTAAACCGTTTCTTTGTAAGATATGTAAGCCAAGTTACACCTACTATATGTATAACCATTCTCACAATCATTTAGCAGGGAGAAGTAGACCGTTTTTACAAGAGAGTTTTCTGGTTGTTTTAGAATATGGGTCCAGTACCTTAACATGTTGATCTTTCTATTTATAATAAGTGGCATTCGACCTGTTTCACCATATAGGGTTACTAGAGGTGTAGATCTTCGAACATTCAAGATTCTACGATGCAGAGCTTCTATGTCTTTTGCTATATCTCTCTGTGTACGGAACCAACTTCCGTTTTTGTAAAATGTTAATCCCAAGTACTTAAAACAAGTAACTGTTTCCATATCTGTATTACAAATCGAAAATGTGTGATGTGTGTGGCGTCCCTTTTCAAAGATCATCGCCTAAGATTTGGATGTATTTATTTTAAGTTTCCAAAGTTTGCAATATGTTTCAATGTCATGTAACATGGATTGGAGAGCCGTTGCTGATTTTGCAAAAACAACCTGGTCATCGGCATAAAGGATAAGGAAAAGTTTGAGCTCATTTAGCGTGAAGATATCTTCTAGATCCGAATTCATGTTGTCTAATAGATCATTAACGTACATCATAAAGATCAAAGGAGAACTTGGATCTCCTTGTTTCAAGCCCACGTGGGAGTCTATAAAGTTAGAAAGTTCCGATTCATATAGAACACAAGCACGGACAGATGTATACATAGACTGAAACGCGTGTACAAATTTACTGCTAACGTTATCATTTAATAGTTTCTGCCAAAGTAAAGATCAATTGATACTGTCGAAGCATTTTTCGTAGTCAATAAAAGCACAATATAATTTCCCTTCCGATGACAGTCCCTTTGAAATAACAGCATTAAAAACGAATATACAATCAATAATAGACTTGTCCCTTTAGAATCCAAATTGATTTTTACACAGATGCTCATTAATGTCGTTCCATTCTCTAAGACGATTAAGGAGAATCTGCGAATAGATTTTTAATAGCACATTTATTTAAGTATGCCACGATATTTTCGGCTTTGTTTGGGTCTCCCTTTTTAAAGATGGGTGCTATTATTCCCCTCCCCCACTAAATTGGGTATTCACCCTTTTCAAATGGTGAAATGATTTCATATGCAGACTTGATAATTTTGCTAGGTAATTCGTCTATTCCTGGGCTCTTCCCTTTTTTTTTTTTTTTTTTTGCATAAAAACGGCTTTACGTACCTCCTGTTCTGTTATATTTGAATCAAGATTATCGTCATGTTGAACGTCATGTGGAAACCATCCACTAGTTTCATTTGTATCATTCGCTTCAATATCAAACACGCTTTTAAAGTGACGAAACAGCCCATCTACAGATAGTGAATCCGCAGTTATCGCCCCTTTTTTGTAATTTGTTTTAATGTTTTTTCCAGAAATTGCGTGGGTCAGACTTGGACAAAGAGCTAATCCTTTTCCCTTCCTTTATTTTAAAATTCGCTTTTGCTCTTTTTTTGATATTATTATAAGATGTTCTTGCACGGGTAAACCTTTCCCTATTTTCGTCTGATTTTTCTTTGTAGAAGCTGTTTCTCTCCCGTTTAAAGGCGAGCTTGGCATTGTAGCATTCTGTATTAAACCATTTGTTTCCTTTTTTACATGTATTATGCTGTCGTTTACGACGGGTTTTTCCAAAAACTCTCAACGCATTCAGCCTTAAAAAGCACGTGAATTCATGAACCACGTGATTTATATTGACCATGCCCGTTGCATCGGTTAACTGGTGTATTTGTTCGCTATTGCTCATGATTGTTTCTAAAAATAGCTGTACCTATGCGTCGTCCCTAACAATGTTTTCAAAAGGCTGGCTGATCTTTTCATTTCGCCTTTTGCTTCTGGTAAACTTGGATGCACTCAAACATTTTAGCGTTAAGAGGATCGGTGCATGATCAGAGTGTTCATTAAAATCGAATATCTTAAAGTCTGTGATCATTCTAAAGTTTATGTGATTTATTAAAATATAATCAACTGCACTCATACCCTGATGAGAGCAAAATGTGAATTTATCCTTGCCTGCATCATCATGGATGCGACCATTTACTATTGACATGTCACTTTTCTGACACAATTCCAACAGACGCCGCCCGTTTCTGATTACAACGTGATCTTGGTTAAAGCGTAAAGGCGTATCTCGATCACTATTTGATCGCGCATCCTCATCCATGCACTAATCAAATAAGATAAAATCATCGCATGGGGATGTTGACCATTAAAGTCGCCACAAACAAAAACCTTGCCTTTCTCACTGTATTTTATTATTCGATTTTCGAGCTGTTCTAGGAAATCGAAGTCTTGGTCTACAATACAAGAATCTTTCAGAATTTCTCTACATACATCTTTCACTAAGACTTCATTATCTTCCTGTTCATCACCTTTTGTTATTCCGTAAAACATCAGATTTTCCTTCATGGATCATGACTCTAGATCGATAGTTTTGTCTCTAGTTTCTCTTTACTCTTTTCAAGGTCTAACGATTCTTTCTCTAACCTTTTACACTTTTCTGAAGTCTAATTCTTCTTTGAGCGTTTTAATGTCTTTTTTATTCTCATTATTTACATCTGTCACGAACTCGCAGCTCTTTTCTGTTTCATTTACCCTGACATCTAGAGTTTTTACTTTTACCTCCAGTTCAGACATTTTAAAGTTAATAGAATTGACTGTTTTCTTTATCTCATCAACTGTTTGTAACTTGCTTTTTATCTTCTTAATTTCGTCGAGTATCTCTGTCGCCCATGTTGGTTGGGAGGTTTGGAAACCGAAGGGACTTCCAGTATACTGAGAAGCAGGTGGGCTTTGTACAAAGGGTTGCGTCATGCCGTACGGCGCTTGATTTGGGAACGCCATATTGGATAGGGGATTAAAGGGAAGTGGAAGATATACTTCAGATCTATTTTGATTTGTTTGTTCGTGTAATTTACTTACAGGATCAGTCTCTTTCCCGGTGTTGTTTCCTGTGTGTATCTATTTTTGTTTAGATTTTTTTTGCCCGTCCTTTTTTTGACCTGTACACGTATTACTACCCGGTGCGGTCGTGCATATCGGGACCGATATTTTGCTTAATGGTGAGGCTGCCTTGCGTTTTTCTTTCTCCTTCTTTTTTTTTTTTTTTTTTTTGTTTTCAGAGACGACTTTTGCGAAGAACCACCGCTAGACATTTGCAATATCCCTTTAAACACTCAAAAATCCAAAAACATTTGCGAAAGAGTCCATTTTATCCGAGATATTCAAGATTTTCTATCCCGTCTGTAAAACATGTCTGACAACATCAAATCACGTGTCTCTTATGTATTAAGGATACAAGGTAAGTGTGGCTGTAATATCCCATTTTGAAGGACGTTCAGCAAAAAAAAACCTTTTGAAACAACTTATCCAATTAGCTGAGCTTCATTCAGCAATTTTTACCAACTAAAAATCAAAGGTTTTTCAGAAGAACTACTGAAGATGTTTTTTGTCTGAGACTTTGCTCTAAATCAGATTGAAAATATTAACACCTCACCCTAGGGTTTGTAAGTATGCGCTTATGAGATAGATACACTAAACATGATGACTACTTCTTTCTTCTCTACAGCATTTTAAGCATTTCTATAATCATCATTTTCCATCATTATGCAAGACTCTTTTTAGAAGATTGAAACTTCTGTACTCAAACATCACGGTTTTGATTTTTACAGCAACATTTTACAATTCTAGTTTAAAAACAAAAACTTCTAAACTGTTGTTATAATCATATAAACTGTAAACAATGCAAATCTAAAAAAGTGTGCCCATAAGAATAGAATTTTACTATGTTATGCAGTCCCCTCTAATCTACAGGTACACTTGTTACAAACCATACAGAATGTTATCATTCTGAGGTGTGAAGCATGCATTGTTTTTGAAACTAGCGCAGTTTATGTTAAAAAATAATAATAATAAACACAGGAGTCCTCTCAGGGAAAAGGAAACAGTGGTATTTTGTATGTAAGTTCTTACTGAAAGCACATTGTCCTTTTCATAACTCTAACACAGAGTTCCTTCAAGGGTTCCTCCTAATGACTACACAACTTTAAACTATTAATTTCAAAATGAAATACAAAATCAAATTAGAAACAACAGTTTGATTGTTCACGTACAATGATTTCTTCATTCTTTTCATAAGGATGTTATTGGTTTCAATCCTGAACTCATTTTTTTTTTGTATTAGTCTAAAACATGAAAACTAAGTGATGTGTTCAGTATTTTTTTAAGATTTAGACCATGTGTAATTCATGAATATCGAATATACCTTTCTTCTATAAGATAAATGAAAATTTACCTTATATCTTCATTAAGAAACAAGTCAAGATAATAATGATTTTACAAAAGAAAGTAAGGTCAACTCTTGCAGTGCCACAAAGCATAAAATTGGTTGTAACTACCTTTAAGAGTAATTTAATGGTTGACTGATTGCCTGTGTTTACATTAATGTCAACACTGTTTCAGTCTTACAGTGACAACAATTCATCTATTTGTCAAATTGTGTACCCCTTGGGATTTACTAGAGCCAGGCTGGTTCTCTGCAGTGTTTTGTCTCTGGCATTCTACAAAATCCTAGCATCTAGAAGAGGATGAAACCTGTGATAATCCAGAAGTGGTCAATACTGGTCAATAGTGGTCCAGTTGTAGAGGTCATTTGAAAATTCTAATGGTCAGATGAGTCTTGAAAAGGCAGTAAGGCTAATTTGTGAATAATTTGTTGTGTGGATTTCTTTCCTAAGATAAGTTGATTTCATCAATATATAAGACTAAGAGAGAACTGGAATAACTGTTTTGTCCCTGCCAAGGGTAATCACCTGCTGGCCTTTACCACCTTTCAAAAACTGTGTAGAAGTTCCCAATAAGGTCTTTAGATTTCATGTTTGACACCTTAAGTAATTGCTTGATGATAAGATATTATCATGATTGCATATAAGTCATTATTTCACGCTTTGGGAATCAAGGATATTACCCCAAATAAGGTCAAATGATTTGTCCCTTTGGTAATTTGATTTCAGCTACACCCACTGGGGAAAGAGATGGACAACCTTTTACTGTGTTTTGACAGCACTTAAAGGTGTAGGTAGACACTTAAATGCACGTCGATAACACTGATCATGTATCCTTAACTATTGTTTATTTAATCAGTTGTTTCTTCATGTGTACATCAATATTTTTATGTATTAATCACATACCTGTACACCTCACATGTTTGCCTATGTATGACTGCTTTTTTTCCTGCAATTTAACATGGAAATTATATATTATCTGCTTTTTAATGCTACTTTTGAACTTTTATGACCAAAGATTTAATTAAATTATATTCTTAAAACCTTACAGAGAGAGAGAGAGAGAGAGAGAGAGAGAGAGAGAGAGAGCTACAAACATTGTCTAACCTGTAAGAAATGGTGATAGACGTTTATTTTTTTTTTTTGCTTGTAAAGAACAGACCTCTATGCAAGTTCAATAAGGAAAGTCATTCTAACAACCTCTTCAGTTGACCAGCAATACTGTCTTTTGAATTATGATCAAATAAAAAAGGACCTTATTAATAAAACTTATGATACTGATGATAACATGTAATAAACCTTCATGTACAGGCTGTAAGAGGGCAGCTTTTGATATTTAGAAACCAGGCGGGTAGGTAAGCCAGTGATTTAATCAACGAAATTAACAACTCCATTTGACTACCAATCGACCACTTGTGACCAATATTGACCGTTTATAATAGATTAAAACTGCCAGCCTGGTCAATACAAGTTTACATTAACACCCCTCACAACATATATCAGTGTGACGTCACAGGTAGTGATATCGGACCCTTGTTATAAAGTCAGTGTGCGTGTTTGGTAATACTGGTTTTGTTTTTTTTGTAATCGTTCCTGTAAATGATCTGAAAAAGTCTTTAGACCTCCAAAGCGTACAATGCCTAGGGACTTTGTTTTTTGTCAAAGCTTTCGTTAACTACGTGTATCTATAATAATGGAATAGACTTCGACCAACTATTAAAACCCAATCACTTTTTGATATTTGGTCAAAGTGTTTGTGCATATAGACATCTGCGTCCTGTCTAAAACATCAGAATATTAAATGTATTCATCTAATGTCTTTGATAAATACATGAGAGTCTTTGTAGTCCGTTTGTATCAATCCAAGCTAGCCTCATTCTATCTTCATATCGTACTTACCTTTCAATATGGCGGACATAAGTTACGAAAATGCGCAGGTCCGATATCACTTCCTGTGACGTAGGTTGTTCCCTTGATTAACCTGCTCTTTGCCAACCTTGCACACTATATAACTAAATCATTGCAGGGATATGTGCAAAAATACCCGATGCAGTATTATGAGATTCTTGAAATTCAAGATTGACACTGGTATATTCATTACATCCAATGCATTTTTGAGTGAATACATTTTCATGGTTTAAAGAAAAGATATTACTGGGTTTTGTTGGTGACAGAAGTTAACCCAAGGCTGACTGAAGGATTACTCTTTTTATTTTTTCCTACGTCAAACTGCAAAGAAATACAGATAAATTTTATTAGCCTTTTTTAGTTTATATCCGAAAATACAAGCTATCCGAAGACAGAAGCTATCCGAAGACAGAAGCTATCCGAAGACAGAAGCTATCCGAAGTATTACTACGACTGAAATTCAAGGGAATTACATGCATTCATAAATTACAGAATATTTGGTATAATAGGGTAAAGAATTAATGCATTAAATTTATAATTACCTCTTTGGGCTGTCTTAATAACGCACGTCACCCGCATTTTCCCTGTTCGCAATCCGCTTGGCGCGGATGTCCCCAAAAAGGCGCAAAAAACAGAAAGGAAAAGGGACGTAACTCTATGAAACTATAATAATCGATTTCGACTATTACCTGGGAGAATTTTACTCGAGTCCTAAAATAATAAACGCAGTTACATGGCTCCCCAAATTAGTTTACTAATTTCAAGCGAATAATACTTCGGAAAGCTATCAGATGTCAATATTAAAACTGAGACTATCATATGTCGAATGAAAAAGTTTCGCAGTTCATTTAGTTAACAAATAAATCAAACTGTACAAATAAATACAAATAACTAGGATTTGAACCCTTGAAAACATTCAGAAATGTCGCAGACCACAGTAGGGCTAAGTTACTTCGATAAATCTTTACTGGTTTGGCTTCTCGACGGGGAACTCTTCGGTCTCCCATAGTAATACTAGATCATGAATTGGTCTTTCTAAATAACGAAAATCTGTTTTTCGTCTGCCTTTATCATCTAAATTCTGCTGACCTACAATTAACTTTGCCTTACGAACAAGACCATCTGCGCCCTTTTCAATATCATAAACGCGACATAATCGCCAATCGGTTCGCTGAAGATCATTATTCTTAAGGAGTACAATGTCTCCTATCGAAATATTTCTCTTGGGAGAATGCCATTTAGTTCTGAGCTGCAAATTCTGCAAGTATTCAGACCGCCATCTGATCCAGAATTGATTGATTAAGTACTGTGTGCGTCTCCAACGCTTGCGTGAATATAGATCAGACCTTTGGAAATTTCCAGGAGGTGGAAGGATCACATTTGTTTTCATAGTTAACAACATATTTGGACTTAATGGTGGTGCAGATAAAGGATCATTGATCGAGTCAACACTAATTGGGCGGCTATTGACAATGGCTGCAGCTTCAAACATAAAGGTTCTCAAACTTTCGTCATCCAATTGTGTACCATGATTACGAAGGAGAACAGACAAAACATTCCGTACAGAGCGGATTTGGCGCTCCCAAACTCCGCCCATGTGGCTGGCTGATGGAACATTCATTTTGAAATCAAACCAGTCACAATTTTCCTTTAAAAGAAATTGCTTAACAAGTTTGGAATCTAGTTCTTTCAAGGCTTCTTTCAATTCGTGTTCAGCACCTACAAAGTTTGTGCCACGATCTGATCTCAATTGCCTAATCGGGCCTCTAATTGAAATAAAACGGCGGAGACAGTTGATGAAAGAGTCTGTACTTAATGAATTGCATGTTTCAACATGAACAGCTCTACAAGTCAAGCAAGTGAAAAGCACACCATAGCGCTTTAGTTCCTTTCGTCCTTCTTTTACATACCAAAGACCGAATAGATCAACCGCACAATATGTAAAAGGTGGAGCTGGTTCTAACCTATCTAAAGGCAAATCTGCCATTTTTTGGCATTGAGGTAAACTGCGAATTCTTCTGCAGATAACACATTTTGTTATGTGAAACGAAACGGCTGAACTACAACCAATAATCCAAATGCCATGAGACTTAATCATATTGACAGTAATTCCACGACCTTGATGTTTTGCTTTGGCATGAAAATGGCGAATTATCAGCTGTGTAATATGGCCATTTCTTGGCAAAATTGCAGGATGCTTTATGGAATCTGGTATATCTGACATTCTAATTCGTCCTCCCACTCTCAAGATCCGATTCTTATCTAGAAATGGATCCAACTTGCGCAATTTGGAATGGCGACTTACAGTACTATGTTGAAAAGGACTTTTGACTGAATTGGGCGAAATTGCTTTGTTATGACAAGACTCTAGTGAAACAATTTCGTTCATGAAATGGTCTAATTGAACTAATCTAATAATCTTGTTTTCAGCTCTCTGAAGCTCTGTAACATTAACAGGTAGGTAATCACAGAGAGGTTGTTTTGATTTAGTAGAATCTGCTTCTAAGGATTTTTTGGTTCTACGACTGTGAAGTTTATCTATGAACCTTAGGCAAATTGCAATAGCTCTTTTTGCTCTATGCCAATCTGAGAAATACTGAAGGCGTTTAATCAGTGAACCGAAGGAAACCACTTTTGTCTCGGAAGAGAAACACTGTCCCTTTTTTAATTCAGGGTTATCTACATTAACAGCAAATTGTTCTTGTGAAAGTTCAGGAATTTCCTGTTCCCAAATAAAGTCTGGGCCTCTGAACCATTTTGAATCATTCACTAATTGATCAGCTAGTGCTCCTCTAGATGCTATGTCTGCAGGATTTTGTTTGCTATTGACAAATTTCCATTGAGTTAGATTAGTATGGTCTCTAATCTGTTGGACTCTGTTTGCAACAAAAATGTGAAAGCGACGAGCTTCACTTGCAAGATAACCAAGAACAACTTTACTATCAGTCCAGTAAAAATGCGACAGTTTTTCATAATCAAGCTCTTGATCAATCATTTTACCAATCTTAACAGATAACAAAGCTGCTGACAGCTCAAGACGTGGAACTGTTATTGGTTTCAAGGGTATTACGCGAGATCTGCCCATCAGTAAAGAACAACTAACTTGACCCGCGACATTCTCTAAACGCAAGTAAGAGCACTGCCCGTAACCAGTGGAACTGGCATCAGAAAAATGATGGACTTCAGCTTTTTGCACCTTTCCAAATCCATCTGGCTTAACACATCTATTAATACTAAGATTTTCTAGATCCTTTAAGCTATTGCGCCAGTTTTCCCATTCTAAACGCAAATCATCAGGCAAAGGCTCATCCCATGCTTTATGACTGGCACACATTTGCTGAAGGATTCGCTTACCAATTAAGGTCACAGGGGATATAAATCCAAGTGGGTCATACATTGAACATACCGTGGAAAGTATACCACGACGTGTCAGAGGACAATCCTTCAAAATAATTCTAAACTGGAATTTGTCGGACTCAATGCACCATGATATTCCTAAAGTCCTTTCAATTGGTAATTTATCAAGGCTCAGATTGATATCCTTAAGATTTTTAGCCCTGTCCTCAGGATCCACATGTTCAATTACTTGTTTGACATTGGAAATGAATTTGTGGAGTCTGAGGCCACGTTTCGCGCACATGGCTTGAGTTTTGTCTATCAAGGTAATTGCTTCATCTATGTTGAAGACAGATTTTAATCCGTCATCAACATAAAAATTACGACGAATGAAATCTGCTGCTTCTTTGCCAAATTCTTTCCTAAATTCTTGGGCAACTCTTTTAAAACCAAAATTTGCACATCCTGGGGAAGAACTAGCCCCAAATAAGTGCACAGTCATACGAAATTCATCTGGTTGTTTGGTGAAGTCCTCGTCGGGCCACCATAAGAAACGAAGATAGTTCCTGTGACGAGGATCTACTCTAAACTGATGAAACATCTTCTCAATGTCACATGTAATGGCAACTGGTTCTTTGCGAAATCTACAAAGTACCCCAACAAGACGATTGGTAAGATCAGGACCTTGAAGTAAATGTGAATTAAGAGATTCACCTTGAAATTGAGCACTGCAGTCAAAGACCACCCTAATTTTCCCAGGTTTCTGTGGATGGTAGACTCCGTGATGGGGAATATACCATACACAGTTACCTCCCATTCTTAATTCATGGTCAGGGACTCTTTCTGCATGTTTACTGCTCAAAAGGTCCTTCATAAATTCAGTGTAATGACGACAGAAGGTTCCATCGCTTTGAAGTCTTTTCTTTAAAGACTTTAGCCTGTTTAAAGCCATAAATCTGTTATTTGGGAGACTAGGATTTTTACCTTTAAATGGCAAAGGCATTACATAATGATCATTTTCAACATAAATTCCATCAGACAAAACTGATAGAAATTTCTGATCTTGTTGAGATAGTGCTATGTCACTAATACCAGAATCAGAAAACTCATGTTCCATGAGCCGAAGGATATCACTAGGAAGTACTTCCTTTACCTTGGTTCTTAATGAGTACATAAGAGAACTATTTGACTGCTTATCATTGGTTACTTCATGAGCAATGATGCGATGACTTACACCTATCGGGTCATTTTCATTATCAAAGGCTTGTACAATGCCTACGATACCCCAACCTAAGTCAGTCTTTTGCGCATATGGACCATCGTTTACACATGGAATGACTGATCTTGGCACTAAAGCCTTTGGACAGTTGTAACCTATGAGCAAACCAATCTCACATGGCTTAAGAGGCACAAGCTCCTTTGCAATTTCTCTCAAATGAGGCCATTGATTTGCAATCTCTGGAGTTGGGATGTGTGAACGATCAGCAGGCATTATATCTCTAGTAAAAGTAACTGGCAATGGTATTTTTGTTTGGCTATCAAAACCTCTGACAATCAAACCGGACACCTTACTACTTTTAACAAATCTGTTCTCTGCTAACATTGTTGACAGAGACAGTTTAACATCTGTGCCTGATACACCTAATGACTTGCATGTGTCTTCCAGAACAAATGTTGTATCAGACTGTGTGTCCAGCAATGCATAAACAAGAATTTCACTGTCCGGGTTTTCGCAGTGTGAAAGATACACAGGCACTATCATGGAACATTTTCTATCTGTTTGTAAATCAGACTGAAATACTGTACTGGCATTTACAGAATGACTCATTATAGGTTTTGTTTCTTTTGATTCAGCAGAGGATGTTTGATCCATTAAACCTTCATTCTGTTTAACCCTTTTATCACCATGCAATGATGTTGGGTGATATTTATTGCATATTTTACACTTTTTACGGTGTTTGCACTTTTTAGAAATATGGCCACTCTGGAGGCAAGCAAAACAAAGTTTTTTGTCCTTGATGAACAACTTCCTTTCATTCAAAGCCATTGCTAAAAATGAAAAGCAATCATCCAAACCATGTGATTTGTTGCAAAGCAAGCAGTGTAATTCATCTTTTTTAACTGGTTTGTCAGTACCTCCCTTTATGTCTTCTGAAGTACTAGAGAGAAGGGATCTGCTGCCATAAGACCCTTTTTCTTGCTTATGTATTACTTTGTTGGTCTTATGCCCATCATTTGGCCTTAAAGACTGCAGAGAAGTTATGGGATCACAAGCTATAACTGCCTCTTTAGAGATAAAACTGACAAATTCTTTGAAAGGGGGAAAGGAAGAGTATTTTTCTTTCCAGTCAGACACAATTCTACCCCACCTAGAGATTACCCAATCTGGCAGTTTGGCTAAAAGCTTTCTATTTTCTCTATCGTCATCTAAGACTCCTAAACTACCTATGGTATGCATAGCAATATTACATTGCTGGAGGAAATCAGAAAACCTTTGGAGACCTGTGCCATCTCTTGCTTGAACTTTAGGCCAGTTTTCTAACTTATCACTAAAGGCATTTGCCACTATAAATGGGTCCCCATATCTCTTATCTAGAGTTTTCCAAGCCTTCTCATAAGCTTCAACTGACGGTATCAACAAGTATCCTTCAATGATATCTTTAACAGGTGAGGATATGTATCTTTTTAGATAATGAATCCTTTCATCAGGAGGAATGTTTCTCTGGTCAATGAGAATCTGGAAGGATGACTTCCAGCCAAGGTAAGTAAGAGGGTCACCATTGAAGACACTTGGTTCAGGGGAAGGCAGGCGACTGAGACTAACTTGGTCTGCTAATGACTTGGCTAGTTCTACAAAGCCTCTGTCTGATTTAGGACAAAAGGTATTTAAAGCAGGAGCAGTATAAGCATCACCTTGAGCTGCATTTTGACTGTTAGCCATAAATGTCTGCTCATAACTGGTTGAAGGAAGGGGTTTGTTGTAAACCCATGTACTACTAGTATTTTGATTTCCAAACTGTACGTGTGAAGGAACGAATGATTGTACTAAGGGATTAAGAGTTGAACAAAACTCTGCTTCATGTGGATGTGAAACACTGTAAGTATGGGATATATTATGACTTTCAGGTAAAGTCATAGTAGGAAAAGGTAAATTTAGTGGTTGATTATCAGGTATTGTTGTAGGTAGTTGCGACCTAAAGGAGAGTTTTTCAACATAATCTTTGACAAAACTTGTTTTATCAACAGGGGCTAATGGAATTTGTGATTTTGTGTCAGACTGATCTAAAACATCTTCCAGAACTTGCATCTCAGCACCAGCTAGCTCTAATTTCTTAATGGTTTGAATCTTAAGAAGCTCTGCTTTACATTTCGATTCAGCATCTATGTATTTCAATTCAGTTTCCAAAGTTGCCTTTCTTATAGCAACATCAGAAATTCTTGAAACAGTAGATTTTCTTGATTGATGAGACAATTTTGACTTTCGCGATGATCTTGAAATTGTTGACCTCGTAGATCTACTTGCAGAATGAATAGACTGACTGTCAAGACCCCGACATTCACTTGCACGAATGCATGACGACAAATTTTGCATTAAACACTGATGCTCACTTTCAATTTTTTCAAATGATTCTGTTTCAGAACTACTTTCAGGCTTAAAATTCTTCAAATGCTTGAACTTGCTTTCCAATGTGTCAAAACGTGATTGAACGACATCTCTTTCACTTCTTAAAACATCAGT
The DNA here is from genome assembly GCA_943736015.1 of Tridacna crocea. Classification (NCBI taxonomy): domain Eukaryota; kingdom Metazoa; phylum Mollusca; class Bivalvia; order Cardiida; family Cardiidae; genus Tridacna; species Tridacna crocea. Next base: position 49,499,372 of record OX031063.1, read on the forward strand.
ATCTTTACAATCTGTCAACAGTACAGATATTTTGTTTGCTTGTTTCCTCCAAGCTGATAAAGCAGATTTAAAATGGGTTTCACTTTGAGCGCACTGATATTCTCGACCCTTTTCTGTTAGCACACGCTCACGACAGACTAACTCTGGATTTCTGCTCAACTGAGAACTTTGGTTAAATGATTCAGATGGCTGATCTTGATTAGTTGACATTTTAAAGTAAATAATATCTGATGTTTCTAATGGTAGCAAATGTTTTCAAATAGTAGAAATGTTCTGAAATTAGCAAATGATCTTAATTGTAGCCAATGTTTTCAAAAGTAACAATATTACTCTGCAATATAAACATGGACAATGAGCTAATACAATTGTATGCTGAAATACCACTAAATATATCTATAGTCTAGAAATCTTATCACAAATAAAGTGTTAATGCACAATACAGCATTATTGAATTTCCTTGTTACTTGTCAGTAAATAATACAAAAGTGTTGACATCTAGAGTGAAGCATCTGTTTTGATAAAAGTAACACAGAACTGATGACATCTGGAGCACAGATCTTGATGAAGTTAACGCAAAACTGACGACATCTGGAGCACAGATCTTGATACAGTTAACGCAAAACTGACGACTTCTGGAGCACAGATCTTGATGAAGTTAACGCAAAACTGACGACATCTGGAGCACAGATCTTGATGAAGTTAACGCAAAACTGATGTTATCTGGAGCACAGATCTTGATGAAGTTAACGCAAAACTGACGACATCTGGAGCACAGATCTTGATACAGTTAACGCAAAACTGACGACTTCTAGTGCACAGATCTTGATGAAGTTAACAAAAAACTGACGACATCTGGAGCACAGATCTTGATGAAGTTAACGCAAAACTGACGACATCTGGAGCACAGATCTTGATACAGTTAACGCAAAACTGACGACTTCAAGAGCACAGATCTTGATAAAGTTAATGTAAAATTGACGACATCTGGAGCACAGATCTTGATGAAGTTAATGTAAATTGATGATATCTGGAGCCGAACCAATGCAGCTGAGAGTTTGACTATTACTGGGTTTTGTTGGTGACAGAAGTTAACCCAAGGCTGACTGAAGGATTACTCTTTTTATTTTTTCCTACGTCAAACTGCAAAGAAATACAGATAAATTTTATTAGCCTTTTTTAGTTTATATCCGAAAATACAAGCTATCCGAAGACAGAAGCTATCCGAAGACAGAAGCTATCCGAAGTATTACTACGACTGAAATTCAAGGGAATTACATGCATTCATAAATTACAGAATATTTGGTATAATAGGGTAAAGAATTAATGCATTAAATTTATAATTACCTCTTTGGGCTGTCTTAATAACGCACGTCACCCGCATTTTCCCTGTTCGCAATCCGCTTGGCGCGGATGTCCCCAAAAAGGCGCAAAAAACAGAAAGGAAAAGGGACGTAACTCTATGAAACTATAATAATCGATTTCGACTATTACCTGGGAGAATTTTACTCGAGTCCTAAAATAATAAACGCAGTTACAAAAGAATTAAAATCATCACTCATCACCTGGAAGAAAATAGTCCTTTTTTCTATATGAGTGAATCTAAGCCCTTTGTACAGCTGAAGGTGCTTCAGCAGCCAGAATGGATCTAGATCACAATCAGTGTGACAAGTTGCCATGCAAGGTGAAAAATAATCTTATCTCTTTACCAACGACAAATTTTTAGACTGGTCCTAATTGAAAGTACTTGCAGACAAAATGAACGTGATTAAAGAAATTAAATTTGTTTAGGAACAGAAGAAAGCATCGTGGGAAAAGGACAAAATGCTAATTACCAGCATTTTCTCCTTTTTGCACTATGTTTTAAGAGATTAAAAACGTTTATAATTTCACAGAGGTGTTAAAAGTCGGGAATGCGTGGTAAAGGGTTATGTAACATAACTAAAATGAGACTTTCAAGTCGAATGTACAAATCCAATTATTGCTATTTTATGGTTATTCTTCGAGGAAATATATTTTCTTGCCAGGCAGTATGGATCAAATATCAGAGTGCACTTTCTGTGCAATCTGATCTTAAATAACACTCTCTGCAAAAGGTCCTTGAGTAGCACTTAGCTGCCTAAGGGTTAAAAGAATTGGGCCACTCTATAAAAATGACTTGACATAACTAAAATGAGACTTTCATGTCGAATACACAATTCCAATTATTGCTATTTTGAAGCTATTCCTTCGGGAAAAATACTTTCTTACCAGACAGTATGCATCCAAGTTCAGATTGCACTTTCTGTGCAATCTGATCTTAATCAACACTGTCTGCAAAAGATCCTTGAGTAGCATTTCCAACTTACTCTGTATATGCACTTTTAAACTACTGGATCAAAAATATATCAAAGATTTCAAATCTATACGCCAAATACAAAGACCTATAGAAGCACTACTGTGGTTCCTTTATCATAAATCTATCTGCAAATTCAGCATTTTTTTGTTTTTGCTGAAACGTCACAAAATAAACTTAAGGTATCAGAAGGACTATAGATGGAGTTCTACATCTTGAAGACAAATTGTAAGCCTGCCTAAGCCTTTGAGATTTCAAGTAAGTGGATGTCTAGTTCACTGAGGAAGATACAATTTCCCATTGTAAGTTCATGTCCAGGGTTCGTACTTGATCGGTTCCGTTTGTAAACAAAGGATTTCTTAATGTCCCTTCGATAACTAGAGAGAAATCTTGGAAGCTTTTCCAATGCAGTCTTGCATAAATCAAACATTTTTTATATATACATGTATATATACAAACTGCGCGATCTCTATTCTTTCACTCTATGGGTTCTGTGTATTCGTTATCGAAAGGGTTGTAATTATTCATGGCCAAATTCTAGCTGGCTATCTAAAAAACTAAAGATTATTGATATAATACATTGTTGAAAATGCAATTTTATCGAGGAAAAACTGCTTAATCTCCTTGTTTATTTTGACAGCGGACGACACAAGCTGTGAATGAAAGTTCTTGAATGAAAACGAGGGCAGTGTAAAAATATGTTTATACGCACATGTTTATATTTTGAAACGAATTTTGTCTCAGTATTTAAAGTATTTCAGACAGAAAATTCTTTTAGTTTTGGCGAAATTTTGATAAAGAAATCAAACTCAATTTGTACGATTTGTTTAAGGTATGCCTTGAATATCATTTGTAGATCTGCGTTGTTCGTCCCAATCACTAGTCATGCAAAAATGAAAGTAAGCGGGCATGCGTCGTTACGCATGATGTATTTGGTTCCGGTCAAAACGATCCCAGTATAGCGGATTTGCTATATAGCAAATCCAGCGGATTTGCTATATAGCAAATCCGCTAAAAATGAGTATTGTTGTACTACTACACTGAAACTAATTTCTAAACGGCCACTTTTGTTTCTCATATAAACTGGGGCAAATATAAGAAACGTTAATAAAAACAAATATATCTGGACGTTAATGATGGTATTGTGATGAAAAGATTCTCGATTTTGCCAACAATTTGACTCTCAAAAAAAAAAAAAACTAGTTGTTTGCGCATGCCTGTTGTCTACCAGCCTAAACAATTTAAAAAAGAGAAGCTTAAAATACTGAACTTTTGTAAGCAATAAGAAAAACAATGAAAATTATTTTCTGTGAAAAAAATGTTATCCGAAAAAACAAGCATGAAGTTTTCAAAAACTTGATTTTTCAATTTACAATGTTAAGTGAATGAACAAAAAATTAGTTTCTTCCGCGATAAAATTGAATTTATTCTCTTCAGGATTTGGCTCAGGTATGTTTACAGACCGGCCAATTATTCTGCAAAAAATGAAACCAAATAAACAGTCCCTTTTATAGCCAGTGGACGCAAGAAAACATCAATGGGAAATTACAGCTTAAAAGTGGCTGTTTAGAGGTTCGATTCAGAGTAGATCTATAATCGAGGGACTTGTTCCTCTTTTCCTTCTTAAAATTATCACATATAACTCTAACACCATTATTTTCTCTTTGCGAATGGAGATGGTAATTACCTCCCTTTTCAGGAAACGAACGAAAAAGTAAACAAATAATATCTCGATGGACGCCATAGCAATTTCTGGTCGGTTGAAATGTGCAAGAATATTATTAGTATAAATCATTATTTATTAACAAACAAGAAATTTTATTTCAGGGTGCACTAGAAACATTAGGGGTCTACTACCTTGGACTATTACCCTTTTTCGCCCTCAAAAAAAAAAACGGTGGAAATCTGAGCTAAGACTCTAGGTGCATACTACCACTCTGAAGACAAATATCTTCATTTGAGTTAATGGAGTTGACACGCATTTATAGTAGAAACGATATTGGGGATAACAATGTGCTAAAGGTGAGCTTTTGTGATCGTGCTGAGTCCGTCGTGCTTCTTGGATAGTGCGATCGTCAACAATTATATTGTGTGCATTCTAGAGGACCCATTTTCAGCCCAAATATGTATTAAACGTGGTCAAAACGTTTATTTTGATGACATTTTGAAGCTGGGTTACATCAAAGAAATAAATAGATCAGAGAAATAAACCTTAGAAAAACCTCCAGAGTCCATAATTTCAGTACGATACCCTTGTAACCTAGAATTTGTGTCGGGATGGCATCTCGAAAAAATTTGAATTTTGGTTATATTTGGGCAAACTCTCTTGAAATCCGGTCAGAATATTTCTTTCGATAAAATTTCAGATCCACTTGAAATTGATTCACATAGGGTCAATAAGTTGGCCGCTGACCCATGTCTTAGAACAAACTTGTATTCACTCTAAAGGCCATTATTCCAGCCCGATATTTATTTGAATTGGACAGAAAGGTGTGCCTTGATGATATTTATTACATGTTAACGATTGGGCTATGTTGGGTCAAAAAGTAGGCCACTGGGACAAATTTTAGAAAAACCTTGTGTGTACCCTAGACACCAAACTATCCGTCCGACACTACTGAAACCTGGTCCAATGTTTTTTTTTTTTCTAAAACTTAGTATAACTTCAAAATTAGGCCATATAAGCTTAAAAGGTAGGTCACGTACAAATCCTAAAGAAATCTCATTTACACTCTAGAGACCACGTTTTCAGCTTGATACTAATAAACATTTGTTAAATGTTTGTCTTAATGATATATCAGACAACTTCAAAATCTGGTCATGCTGGGAAAAGAATAGGTTACGTGAACAAATCTTAGAATACCTTGTTTGCAGTCTCGCAGTCACATTATCAGTCTGATATTTATGAAACCTTGTTAGATATTTTTCATGACGATATCTCTGACATGTTCAAAATTAGGTCAAGTCAGTCACGAATTAGGTCACTTACACTGTTGTCTTTTACATCATCACAGCCATAATCTCTTCAGCTTTAATTTTCCTAGTTGATTTAAGTCAATTTAGCGCTTTAGGGCCAGTGGCCTACTTGTTATATGAAAATAATTAACAATGCCATTTTTTTTACTAAGAAATATGATGATCTTTATAAATGAAAAACCAGAAAGTCATGAAGCTAAACTATACAATATTTTGCAAGATAATCTGATACAGTCTTGCAAATCTGTTTCTGATATATCCAATTTACTATAAGGGCTCTTCAAGGGCCAATAACTCGTAAAATGGGAACATCACAAACCATCCTAAATTTTGTCATCGTTTAATATTATTTTGCAAATCAGCTTTCGATAGAAGCATTTTTATTACGAGGGGTGTTCGAAAAGTTTCGGGACGATTGGCATCGTTCTTTTATTTGTTAAGATTTTTTTTAATGATTGTTTCGGTAGTAATAGCTACAACCGTATTATATACATGTTGGTTAATCGAAACAAATAAACGAAGTATACACCACACGTGATGAATGGTCACTATAGCAACGTCAAGTCGACGTGAGCGGGGCCTTTTGACGTCAATTCACAAAATAACTTCTTTTTAATCGCAAGTATCGATCACAATAAGCACTCCAGTATGCCTTTGAATTGTGTATGACAAAAGTATTCGCCTGCAGGGTGCACCGGCAACTACCTGCCATCAAAAGCTACAGTGAGTCACCGACAGTAAGAATTTCCTGAAACAGTACAGAGAATGTGGTTACAGCTTTTTGGTATTCATAATTACGGCCGATGTAACTTGGATTGGTTTGTATGATCCAAAGACAACCAAGACAGTTCTGTGTGGAAAAACCCCTTATTCACCCTCGCCGACAAAAGCAATGGTTAAACGTTTTATTTTATTGAAATGAACGGAGTTATACTCTGCCACACACGGCCGATTGGGAAGACAGTCACAGCACAGTATTATTGGAACGGATGATCCTTTTTTAACTACATTATATATAAAATGATATTCTTATTTTATATGATGACAGAATTGGTCGGTGAAACCAGTGATTAATAAACATAATTTCGTTGTGCATAGGTTCAACCATAAGCTCGTTTCAGGTGCACCGACATGAGTTGATCAGGGCTTTATAGGAGAAACAACCAAAAGAACCCGGCGCATTCTACTTACATCACTACAACGTCACACATTATACTTCATCAACTACCAAGAAAGTACCTGCTGATAGATAGAGTAACACCATTGAGTACCCACCATACTTCCCCGACTCGCACCGCGTAATTTTTGGGTATTCCCCACTATCAAGCGTTACTGACACAGTCGCAGTTTCGACGACGTCGACCACCTTCCCGTCGTAGTCAGGAAATGTATAAAGAATATTCCATCATCAGAATTCAAAAACTGTTGTAATTAATGCGTACATAGGCATCAGAGTTGCATTGAGCATACCGTGGAGTATTTTGAATAAGCTTGACTATTTCAGACGTTTGTAAAGACAAACTTTTAACTCTGTGCATCAAAGTGCCCGATTTGACGTTGCTATGGTCACAATACATCACGTGTTTCGAGTATCTTCGTTTATTTGTTTCAACCAGCCTACAGAACATGGTTGTAGCTATCATTACCTAAAAACTCATTAAAAAATATCAAAATATAAAAGAATGGCGGTACTTGTCCCGATATTTTTCGAACACCCCTCGTACATTACCCTTCCTTGTTTTCAGTGTAATATGCCCGTTATGAGTTTCCTTATGATATACACGTTTAATATCACAGTTATGTGACGTCATTTTAAGATCACTTTGTCCGTATTTCATAGAAGCGAAGGTGTTTTTTTATCCAAATCCCGGGGTCCAGAGATCTATGGATGTTTTTGCGTCTCTGATCTATGATTTGTGAAATAGTTATATATAAATTAATCTGATAAGAGTTGGCATTTCAGATAACTTTTTATTAAACGAGTCTATGGAAATATTATTTTAGCTCAATAAATAGAATTTTCCCTGTACTAGTTTTATATATTTTTTTTTATTTCAAACGCCAACCCATGTCAAATTCTATATGTCCTTACAAATAAGATAGCTCGTCTTAGTACATAAATCAAGACTATATGTTAGGATGTGTGAAGACCCACGTGGCTATTCTCATAGAAAGTACATTTTGCTCTGACTCGTTACTGTAGAAAAGCGAAGAATGGGATCATACAAAATGTACCTTGCGATTGGTTCCCGATGTCTCTGGTACGGTTACAATGGTCTTGATGTTTTGTTCCGCAATCAGGAACCAGAAACCTTCCAGTGTTTCTTTCGTTGGCGATTTGGATATAATAAACACGTCTTTTTCTTCACAGTTCTAGTTTAAGACAAGAATAAGACTTACAGTTTTTTGCAGTTCTTTTTCCTGTCTATATTAACCCTTTACCAAACAATCCCTGATTTTTACGACCACGAGATAGAAGCCTTTTGAAAATATTGTGGGAAAAGGAGAAAATGAAGGTAACCAGCATTTTCTCCTTTTCCCACAATGTTTTCTACCCTACTGGTAACAAATTTCAATTTTCAATTACAATTTTTTTGCTGTCTGCAAGTGCTTTCAATTTGGACCAGTCTAAAATTTTGTGGTTCGGGAAAGAGTTAATAGTGTTTAATAGGAGGTCCAACGCTAGAAATCCTAAGGCATGAAAATCATTAACCACAGGATTTCGAGTTTGAACGACACTGAGATTGATACCTTTTAAAAACATTGTGGGAAAGGGAAAACATGTTGAAAATCAGCATTTTCTCAATTTTGCACAATGTTTTGTAACTATTCAGGGCCAATTACTATCATTTGGAAAATGCTACGATCTTCATGAGTATATTCCTACTATATCGACGAGTTTAGAATTTTGCCGTGTGGTAATGGGTCAAGAAACCATAAAGTCCCGTCTACACTGACAAACATTTCTTTGCAAACACCTGCAAACTTTTGTTTGGTGATGTTTGTGTGCAGTGTCTCTTCACTAAAAGAAACGATGGCATACAATATTCGATCGTGGTTAAAGATCATGTGATGTAAGAACATAATAACATGGCAGCTTTTAACTGGTCAGTATATTTAAAAAGCGACACACAACAACAAACAGAGCAGACAAAAATTAACATGTCATTTCATCATCAAACACTGCTTGACGATGTTTGCTTGTGTTTGCTGACTGGTCTACTCTAGCAAACTTTTGTTAGCAAGCAAAAGCAAACATGGTGTGTGTTGGTGTTTGCAAACAAATGTTTGTTAGTGTAAACGGGCCTTTATTATTTTAAAAGAAATGGTAAGGTAAAGATATAAGATGATGCATTACTCTATGACCCCATAGTGGACAGATCTGGAAAACATCGACAGAAAATATTGAATGCCTTTAACCCTTTTCCATGTCATTTGTTATAGTATTTAGAGATTCTGAAAACAGCTCGAAAAGTCATGAGCTTACTGAGTATCAAAAAGGATTAACAACAAGTGAAAGCTTACAATTTACCTCTCCTACGTCAATATACGTAATGATACGTAATGTATTATTTATTTGCAAATTTTACAGCATCAAGTAATATATTAGAGGGTTGTTATGTATTACTGGAAACGATAACTTCTTGAGTACATATGTAACATTGGACTTCAAAGTGGTTAACCTAACCCGCTTTCTTGGACATCACATCAAGGTTGGGTGGTCGAAACCAGGGGTGGTTTTAACCGGTTAAAACAGCCCCGGTCAATACTCCCAAACCGGTCAATACTGGTCAATAGTGGTCTATTGGATATTTGTCGTGGTCATTTGGAAATTTTAATTGTAAGATGAATTTCAAGAGGACAGTCATGCTATTTAGTCCATGATTTATTGTGGGTTTTTGTTCTTTTTTTGGTTCCAAGTTTGGTTAATTCACCAATATTAAAGTGTTGAGTGGGAAAAAATGCTTTGTTCCAGCAAATGCTACTTATCAGCTTATAAGTCAGCATTTCATACTATAGGAATAAGGCCTGATGTCAAGTTTAATACCCCAAATATTGATACACGATTGGTCCTTTTTGTAGCCACACCCACTGGGATAGAGAGAGACAACTTTTAGACCTTTTGATGTGTTTTGACAACAATTTAAAAGTGTAGGTAGACACTTAAAAGTGCTTCAGACACAAATGTATCCCTAACTATTGTTTTGTTTAATCAGTTACACCTTCTTCATACATACCTCAATATGCCTTGATTAATGACAGGTGTATTTCACATGTTTACTCATGGGTGACACTTTTTCTGCCATTTTAAATGAAACTTTCAAATTAGCTGCTTTTTGATGTTACCTCTGAACTTTTATGTCTAAAGACTATGTTAAAATAATCTAAATTTTTAAAACTTTAGAACTATAAACATTTATCTAACCTATAAGGAATGATGATAGATAAAAGTTCTTTGGTTGAAAAGAACTGACCTGAATGTAAGTTAAAAAATGAAAGTCAATCCAATCAACCTCTTTAGTTGACCAGCAATAATGTCTTTTGAATTATGATCAAATAAAAAAAGGACCCTATTCATAGAAACTATTAAACTGATGATAACATGTAATATACCTTCAGTGCAAGATATAGGGGGAGAACTTCTAAGACTAGTTTAGAAACAGGACAGTGATTTAAATAACCCAATCAACCACTCTAATCGACCACCAATCCCACTATTGACCAGTATTGACCGGTTTTAACACGTTAAAACCGCCGGCCGGGTCAATACTCATATTGACCGGCTTTTTTCCCAACCTTGCATCACATCTAGGTCGACTTACTTGTAGGAATATAGCGCCTAATTCTTTTACATGGCCCGTACTTCTTGATCTCGGCATATACTCATCAACTGCAATTATTGCAGACATATTTTACCACCCATGTTGTTGTTAAAAAAAAAGAAACAAAATGAAATATATCAGTTTTTACGTTTTGTAAATAATAAGCTAATCTCAGGACCATTCTGCTGCTGCAGAAATCAGTGAGTTGGTAAAGACAGCAAACTCTAGGACCCATAATCATACTTACTAAGTGAGTAATGATTGAATGGACTCTTATTGACCAACAATTCCCAGCAACATTATTAGATTGATCCAAATAATTATATTTCATATAAAGGTAACAGATCGTTTGACATAATTTTCGACCAGAGTTTAAATGCTCGTTGCTTACATAGGACAGAGAGAGGAAGTCTACCAAATTCACCTAAAACAGCAAAGTTTGGTGTTCGATGTTTTACACTTAAAAGGTACTTTTAACAGAAATTTGACACGAAGCTTATCAATGTCTTTAAATCTACAAACTACCCAAACTTCTGCTCCATATAATAAAATTGGCAAAGCCAATAAATCAAAAAGAGAAACTTTTGTCTTTATGTCCCATGAAACTTATCAAAAACTTTAACTAAAGTATGATGGGCTTTTTGAGCTTGTTCATTCAGAGCACGGATAGAATTTAAGACCTAAATAAGTAAAACTGACCAATTTTTCAACAGTTCTACCATAAATGGAAATATCGCAATCAAGTTTTGACTTTCTTTTCTCAAAAACAGATACTTTATTTAGTCATACCAACAGTAGTAGATAATCCACATTTCTCAAAGTAATGCAAAATATTGTTAACCTTAGCGTGTAAACTAACTGGACTAGTGGTAAATAAACAAGATCGTCAGCGAAAAGAATCATAAACTTCGTTAAGAACTCTAAATCCGTGTCCGTAAACGAATCGAAATCAATATTTTCTACAGTACCATTCATAGAAAGTATGATAAAAATCGGTGACAGTGGTTCTCCTTTTTTTTTTTTGTTTTTTTTTTAAAGCTTTAATTGCCACGTCTATCGGTATGTGAGGGTCGTGGCCATCCCCCAACATACCTTACATATCATTGTTAGTAAATATTTTGTTAGTAGTACATATTTACAAATATCATTGTTTCCTTGTGTAATAGATTTTAAAATGTTTTCCAATTTTACAATTTCCCCATTCCAAAATTTCAAGTTAACTAATATGTAATTGATGTGCCAAAATACTGATTGATTTGCGACAACAAAGCTTAATTTTTTATGTGGTGCAAAAGTGTGCAGGTATGTGTGGGGTGTGTGTGCGGGTGTGTGTGTGTGTGTGTGTGTGTGTGTGTGTGTGTGTGTGTGTGTGCATTGGTGGGCTGATATGCTGCTATGCTTGTTTACTCACTAAAATGAACCAGGATAAAAGGAAGAGTCTTGTGTCTTTAAATCTTACTTCTTAATTGTTGATTTTTTTTTTCGTGTTTTCTCTGTTTTTTGTCTTCGGTTATTGACTATCTTAATCGGCTCATGGGAGGTTTTGTATGATATGTTCAACAAAAGTCATGATATTTTCTCCTTTTTCAAACATTTTAGTATTTCTATAGACGTCTAAATTTGTGGTGAGGTGGTTCCTTAATCCATTTATTGAAGGTTTATATAGTTTATTTCTGCAGAAATATATATATTTTTTTATTTCCAAAAGGAGTATATCTAATTTAATATTTGTTGTGTTTGAGCCCAAAAGTAAAATAGAGCTGTTAATTTGCACAGTTTGATTAAAATTTTTTTTTAATTTCTGTGACTCTACTTATCAAATTTTTCGTGTATCTACATTCGTAAAATAAATGTGTGATTGTTTCAACATCTGTGCCACAAAATGTACATAAATTCGTATCTATCAGCTTCATTTTAAAAAGTAAGGCATTTGTTGCAATAATCCGATGCACTATTCTTGTTTGTAACCATTGGGTGTAAGTATCTCGTGTGTATTTGAATACGTTTCCGTGAATTTGTTTCCAATCTAAGTTTAAACCATTATAATATGTAAACCATTTGTTCCTACTTGTTGGTGTTTCATCGTTTCTGATAAGAGTATTATAAACGTGTTTGTTTAAGTCGTTTTCAGTTATTATATGAAAAAATAACTGTTAATTGAAGGATTATGACATTCATTCAAAATTTTATGTGTAACGGGAAATGGAATATCCTGATTTGAATAGAAAGCTTTAACTGAATTTACAATAGTATAATAGTTTAAAAAATTTATTCTATTCTTGGTTACGGTTTTGATTTCATTTAAACTTTTAAACCGTCGTCGTTTCTCAAAATGTCTTTAACATATCTTATGCCACATTTGTATAAGTTTGCGTTGTAGATATACTTAGAGTCTATCGTAATGTTCTCGTTATAAAATAGAGGCATAGTCATTATTTCCGACAATTTTGTAAACTTATGTTTAGAGCCAAATACCATGAATGATTTTAAAACATCTATCCAAAATTCATTTTTTATTGTTCCTAGAATTTTTTTGCAGTATAAAGTACCAAAGTTAAAAACTCTCTCTGGCTTAAATATGTTGGTTATAAATTTGTAGCAATCATTTTTACTGTTGGCTACTATTTTCTTCATCCATTTTAATTTCATAGTTGTATTAAAATTCTTGATATCTATCATCCTTTATCCCCCCTCCACATAATCTTTGATCATCACTGAATATTTTATTTTAGCTGGGCCATCCCATACAAATTTATAAAGAATGTCATGTATTTTTTTTAAAAATTCATTGGTCGGCGACGGTAAAGAAATAAACAAATGTGTGAGTATTGGCACTAAAATACTTTTGACCACAATTATTTTACCAATCGGAGTTAATTTTCGTTTTTTCCAATGTGAAATGCTATTTCTTATACTTTGTAATTTGGGCTCATAATTTAAGTTTAACATTTTTTCCAAATCAACATGGAACAAAATACCAAGTAATTTAAATTCTGTTTCCCCCCATGTTAATTTCCATTTTGTTTTAATCGCTCGAATGCTATATTTCATGGAACCAATCCATATCAATTTTGTTTTATCAAAATTAACTTTAAGACCAGAAATGTGTGAAAAGTGTTCAAGCATTTCCAAAGTACTATTGAGCGTTTTTTCGGACCCATCTAGAAAAAAGGGTTGTATCATCTGCGAATTGAGATATTATGTATTCTTGATTTTTTATCTTTATTCCGGTGATATTCTTATCATGTTTTATTTTGATATTCAAAATCTCTGTGCAAAGAATGAAAACGTATGCAGATATTGGGTCACCTTGACGACAGCCCCTCCTTATAGTAAAGTACTCTGATAAAAATCCATTTAACTGAACAGAAACTTCAGTATTATACAAAAATAATTTAATCCATTGTTTAAATGTTTCCCCAAAATTAAAATAGGTTAACGCATTTTCAATAAAGTTAAAAGATAAAGAATCAAATGCTTTTTCAAAGTCAATTAACATCAACAATCCAGGAATATGGTGTTCTTCGCAATGTTGCATAATATCATAAACTAGTCGTGTGTTTCGCCTATAAATCTGCCTTGTAAAAAACCGGTTTGATCTCCTGATATGACGTGATTTAAAACATTTTTAATTCGCCTAGCTATACTACCAGATGCAAGTTTATATAAAACATTCAAAAGCGTAATCGGCCTCCAGTTTTTTAGAAATTATTTTGGTTTATCTTCTTTTGGGATTAGTGTAATAATACCTAACTTGATATTTTTTGAAAAAGAGTTTGTCAAAAATGCATGATTTTAGGCTTTTACTACGAAATGGCCTATCCTTTTCCAAAACACCTTGTAAAAGTTTGTAGTAAAACCATCTATACCAGGACTTTTGTCATTTTTCATATTTCTTAATGTTTCAGTTACCTCACTGTATTGTAAAAGTCCTTCAATTGCATTTTTATTTTTTTCATCTAATTTATTTGCTGCACAATCTTTCATATAAGTTTCAAATTTACTGTCTATATTAGAGCTTTTTTCATTAAATAAATTTTCAAAGTATTTTTTTGTTTCCACTAATATTTCATTTTGATCATAAGTATGAATTCCATCATCTTTTACAAGGAAAGGGATATTTTTTGAAGCTATATGTTGTTTTTCCAAGTTACAGAAATATTTTGTTGCTCTTTCTCCATTTTCAACCCAATTTGCTCTGGCTCTGGTGAAGTAACCATTTAGTTTTTCTTGCCTCAAGTTTTCCAATTGATCATGTAGTATAGTTAACCTATCTTTATTTGTTTCATTTAAATTATTTTCTAACTGAACAATTTCATCTTCAATGTTTTTTTCTCTTTGACATTTTGTTTTGGCTTTATGACTTGAATACGATATTGTTTCTCCGCGTATTTCCATAAGTAATGTTTCCAAAAAGAGCTGATCATTTATAATAAACTGTATGTCTGATGGTTCCATTTTGAGCACGTTATCAATGTTGTATACCGGTAAACAATATTGTAAAATAACACAATCTATCTTCCTATTTATACTATCAACATAGGCTTTATCATTCAGCAATGAGTTATTTAACTTCCAAAAACCTTTTCCGTGATTTTGTTCAGACAGTTGAAGTTCAAGAAAAATGATTGAATGATCAGACTTATAACTTATGTCTATATCACAGTTTTTGAGACAAGGAAGTAAAGTTAGAGTCATTAAAAAGAAATCAAGTCTTCCTCTTTGCAAGGGTGTTAAACGCTTCCATGTATATTTTCTAGTTTTTCCATGCAATTGTCTAAAAGGATCAATCAGATCTCTATCATTCATTTTATTCAATAGATATTTTCTTGATCTTGCATTATGCTTCAAGTGTTTGTAGTTTTCATAATCAATCGAAGTGTCTAAAACAAGATTAAAATCTCCACAAAGAATAATATTCTCATTATTATCAAAAGATTCTATTTGGTTAAAGACATAATCAAAAAAATTTGGATTGTCGATATTTGGAGCATATACATTTGCAAGTATTATTGATGTGTTGTTATAAAGTAATTTAAGGGCAATAAATTGTCCCTCAGTATCAGTTTTGTACGATAAAACCTTAATGTCTATACCTTTTTTAAATAAAATAGCTACACCTTTAGAATTTGAATTACCATTGCTGAAAAAGCAATTTCCTTCCCATTGTTGATAAATTTTGGTTTCAATTTCTGCAAAGAAATGGGTTTCTTGTAAACATAAAATGTCAGCATTTTTTTCCTTAAAAAGTGAGAATAAATCGTAACGTTTTTTAGTATTGTTCAGTCCACGACAATTGTATGAACATATCTTCAAGCTACCTATTACCATTTTTTAAAAGGAAACATATTTTCAAAATCAAACTTTGTTCTGAAATCTCCCATGTAACCGATCATGATAGTACTTAGGAAAGTTGTATGTATAAGAAGTGCAAGTGTGTGTTGTGTATGATATGTACAAATACGATGAAAAAAAAAAAGATATGGTTGACATACATTTAAATGTAGGAAATATATACACGACATACATGTAACTATATACAAAGAAATTGTTCCTGCGTACAGTGTAGACTGAATCATACTAAACACCAAAGGCATTTTGGGGAAAAAGAAACATCATTTACAATTATTTAAAAAAAAATATTTTTTTTGAAAGAAAGAAATGTCTTGAGTTCCGTATATTTAATTCTTTTTATTTCTACTGAAAATAGTTATTTCTTTTGGTTTCTCTGAAAAGAAAAAGTGAGCAGAAGAGGGCTTTTGGAAACATCATAAGAACAAGTAAAGCAGACACTAAATAATCAAGAAAGGTAACTACTCGTTAGTTTTGGCTTAGCTCACCAACATAGTAACTATCATTTTCTTTTAATATTCATCCTACTAATTTTTTTTATGTAAAACCGGCCCGCCACCCAATTAATGGGTTTGATCTTCGGCTTTCAGACCTACCGAATAATGAAAAGTAAACTTTGAGTATCATGGATTATTTTCTTAAAAACTGTGTTTTTCCTCGTGCGTATAACTACAAAAAACTTTCTAAAACCAAACGAAATCAATATTTTCTACAGTACCATTCATAGAAAGTATGATAAAAATCGGTTACAGTGGTTCTCCTTGTTTCAAACATATCGAAACATCAAAGAAGTAAGATAAACCAGACTTTCCTGATAGCTTTACAAAGATTGGACTTTGTGATATATACATCTGACCATATTTAGCATTTTACTACTAATACCTGTTTCTAAAAGCTTTTACCAGAGGAGATCCATATCCACTATCAAATGCACGTTTATAATCTAAAAAAGTATACCAGAGCTTACGATTTGTTGATAAAACCTTTGGAATTCAGGAATGTGAAAAAAAATAGCATCAACAGTAGAATGACCATCACGAAATCCAAACTGATTTTCAGAAAAAAATTGCCGCCTTTCGCACAACGAGTTTAATAATTTAAGAAATATATTAGCAGTGCTATTCGTAAGAGTTAGACCTCTGTAGCCCTCAGGTTGATGAGGATCACCTTTTTATATAGGGGAACAATTACTTCCTTAGTCCATGTATTTGGGTAGGAACATGAATCAAAACTATGATTAAAAATAGTGCAAAGGTAAGATAATATAAAACCTTTACATTCAATAAAGAAATCAGCGACTTTATGTTCAAGATCACAAGTCTTGTTTCTGTTCATAGAAGAAATTACCTTCAATTTCATACATTTATATATCTGTCCGACTCATCAATGCAATGCGAACTAACCTCAGTTTCATTTAAAACCTAATACGTTTGCACTGCACCAGACAAATTTCAAAAATGTGCTGCAAAATCATCTGCTAATAATTCGGGCATTGCATTGCAGAGCCCAATCTTTTATACTTAGTAATATATTTCCAAAACTTCCGTGGAGATTCTTTTCTCAAATTACTAAGTATGTTTCTCTCCAAAATCAAATTTAAACTTTAAAAAAAGTGTTTGTTTACAACCAGGGGATTTTTCAAACAAATTCTTTTAGCTATATAAAATTTAAACTTTGCAATTTTAATTTCATGATTGAAGCATGATGACTCTTGTTTGAAATGCTTCCCATGTGAAACAGCCTGAGAACTCTACAGTGACCTACAATATCAAAAAACCTTACAATTATTGTTCAGGAGATCCTAAATTCCTAGATGCATAAAGTCTGCTAGAAAAACACTACTGTGTTTCAGCTTCGGGTGTAAAAACAGAATCACGGTTTATAAGTAGCAGATAGCACAAATGGCATGGACTATATTCGACTGTTCATGTATTACAGGACACTGCCAAGTAAAGTTAGACTGATTTCGGCGCTGCAGAGTCCTGAATATTCTGAGCAAAATTGTCCTGAAATCACAACCAAATTGTTCTGAAATTTCATTTTGAAAATAAATCAAATACTTCCAAAGAGCACTCTAAAAATATTGTGTCATGAAGTAACTTTTCTTTCGCCCTAAAGATTTAGGTTTGGAGAACTTACTTGAAATAATTGTTTCAGGCTTGTTTCCGGGGATGTAGACATTGGAATAAACCGCATCAGCAGCTGTTCGATTACTGTCTATGATTCTCTGACGATCTTCAACACTCTCCTCTATTAGCTACACATAAGATATAGAAATTCGCCGTTATTCAAGAAAGTAATTCTCTGTTAGATCACTATCGGTCATTATCACAACCTATTATTAGTTGTTACGTAGGTTCTACGTGCCAATCAAATTTCGGTTTATAATAATCTGGTTTTATCAAAGTAAAACCAAAATGCTTTTGACTGCTGGCAGTATCATCGTTTCCCAGATATTAGATTAAATTAGACGATAAGGTCTTTATTTTCCTATTATATATAAGTAAAAATTACAGTAAACCAAAAAAATATATAAATTCCCCTGTCTCATCTTTTAAAACACCTGAAAGATTTTCTTACCAAAAGCAAAAATCAGAAATGTATGGTCTAGTAAAGCAGTAATATTAAAGCAGTTATTAATTGATACTGGAGACAACTGAGTATTTCTTCATTTAATCTGCCGTTTATCTCTCGATCAATTTCGTTCATAGAGTACTGATATTAATATTTTTAATTAACTTCGTTTTTGACCGAAGTTTAATATGCTGTTTTTTTTTAATTGTTATGCTGTATTTACCCAATACATAAAACCGTGGAAATCGATATTTGACCAATCAGGTCACCGCATTTATTTTACCGGATGCGAAGCGTTGGTGTCTGTTATTTCGGCTTCCAAATAAACAACTGGACCGTTGGAGGGGTGCAATAGTATTTGTTTATTTTGTTTTTTAAACATACAAATTTAAGAAAAAGTTTAAATATGTGCTTTGCAAACATGTACCGCGAACCATTTCGAGATCACGCACACGCTATTGAAAAGTTTGAAGTAAGCTAATAATTAAAAAATGGGATATACATGTATGCAAGTTTTGATCAGCACTACAATACACAATGGACTGATTAATGCTGCATTTTTGTTCTCTCTTAAAGAGACAATTTTCTTTTACAATGGAAAACAATGATAAAAAAAAGATTATAAGAAAAACTTATCAAAATCTAATACGTTTACTTATCTAGCCTTAATTAATAACCTATGCACATCCCAAAAGTGGCACATGTCATATTTCATTTTGATGTTAATCTTAACCCTTGGTTCATAATATGTAGATATAGATCAGATTGCAATTAACATGCAGTTTAATTTTGAATTAAAACTATAAGCTATTTACAGTAAGCATATTGACGTTTTTTCTTCACTAAAAGTAGCTTCGACTTATGAAAAAGTCGATCTTCTGGTGTACTGGTTGAAGGTCAGCTCGTAAGGCAACTTATCTGAATTAAATAGACTTTTGACTTACTCGTAATAAAGTGGATTCGCACAACTTCCATTTCAAAGTATGTGTATTGAAGTAAAAAAATTGGCTAAAACAACAAAATCTATTTCATTGTCCGTTGCCCCTGTAATTCGCCCTTATTGTACATATGCTTCTGTAAATTAGTTAAATTTTAGCAAAGAGTTCGTCATTGGTAGAAACATAATCATGTTAGATCTAGAAATGGTGATGTGAAATGTGATGTATATTTGTTTGTCTATGAACGATTATCCAACATAATTATTTCTGTTATGAAAAGGATACGATTGAATTAGGTGAAGACTGAGATCGGGCTTCACCATGTACGGCAAGATTGCATTATTTTCAGATAAGCAGGTGTTAGTTCAGTAATACTGTCTATTTTCCTCCTTATAAATAGATAATATGTCCAGACGAAAAGTCACACATTAATTTTTTTCCTACGTCCCTCCATCCCCATATATGTACATGTATATATATAAAGGAAATTCAACCGAAGGTCAAGCGCATCTATTAGGTGGCGGCACAGTTTCAATCTGCGTAAATAAATGGAAGATATAAGTGGAATATATGAAGATTACCATAAAATAGGATAAACGACATTTTATAATCCAGTTGCTTCGAATTTTTATGGTGTTTTACCATATAATGTATATAATCAAAACACGTATAATTATATCCTTTCTTGCACAATAATCATTGCAGTTTCTTTATACTTTTAAAGCACACACCAAGCAACAATCGAATTTTGTGTTTATTACCGTTTCATCAATTATCGATACTGATTCAATGGAAGGTCTTGAAAATAACGATATATCAGTAAAATTGTTGTATCTTATTACATATAATTTGGATAAATTAAAGATATGTTCCTACTATTGTCGTGGTTTGAATAGCACTAAAAAAACGACTTGATATATTTGCACTTTTTAAAGAAACGAAAGTTGATATTTCATTCTTGCAGGAAGCACACTTCACTGAATAAATTGAACAAAAAAATTATCGAAAGTGGGAAGGAGTATGCTTTTATAGTCATGGTTCTTCTAACTCCAAAGGTGTGGCTATTCTACTTAGGAAAGGATTAGATATTGAAGTAGCGCAAAGCAAAAAATAAATAAGTAAATAAATATTGCAAATATATATTTCACCCAATTCCAATAACTCTGGTTTTTTTTTTTTTTTTTTTTTTTTTTTTTTTTAAAGTTTTTGATAGAATTAAGTCTTTTGATAATGTTCATGGTTTTATAATTTGTGGCGACTTTAATCTAGGATTAGACCCATCAATAGATTATGAAGAGTACAAGTACAGTAACCACAATGAAAAATCAAGAAAAATTCTAACAATGCAAATGAATGATATCGAGCTTGTTGATCCTTTTGGAATTTTACATGGGGCTACAAGAAAGTATACTTGGAAAAGGTTATCACCATTACAAAAGGGAAGGTTAGATTTTTTTTCTTAATTGATCAAAACCTTCTTTCATTCGTTAGAAACTGTGATATAGATATAAGTTACAGGTCTGATCTCTAAATTAATTGTGCTTGAACTTTAGTTTTCAAAGCAGGAGCATAGGAAAGGATTTTAGAAGTTCAATGATTTATTATTAAAAGATAAAGAATATGTCATTTTAAAAAACAAAAAAAAAAAAAAAAAAAAAATAGCGTGATCTTGCAATATTGTTTGCCAGTATACAGCACTGAAAATGTCCTAAACGTTGATAAATAACAGTTACAATTTATAACAGACGATCAACCTTTTTTTTTTGAAACGTTGTTAATGGAAATATGCGGGAAAACCATTTCTTTTTCTATTTATAAAGCCAAAACAAAATGCATAAGAGAAAACTCCATTGAAAAAGAAATTTCCTATTTAGAAATTAATCTTAATGAAACAAACAAAAACAGGGTATGTTCACTATAATTAGAACTAGAAACTTTAAGGAAGGAAAGACTAAACGTTTATTTTTTTCATTAGATCAAGATCAAACTGGATTGACAACGGAGGAAAAGTAACTAATTATTTTTTGTAATTTAGATAAACAGCATGCACATGTAGCTTCAAAAACTGTGCATTATATAGAAAAAGAAGATGACATTCACATATTTGATAAAAAAGAAATTTCAAAAAAAAAAAACGATTTTATGAACATTTATTATACTGAACCAAATAACGTTTTTGATTTCGATCTTTCTAAACGATTAGCAGGGTGTTCTGTAAAAGGACTAAATGGAAAACAGAAAAAGGATACATGTATTAAAGGTTTGCTACAATGAGGTCACAGATACCCTAAAGAATATGAAAAATGATAAGCGGCCCGGAAATGACGGATTTACTTCAAATTGTTATAAGTTGCTTGGAATAAGATTTGTCATTTTGTAGTATAAGCTTTAAATCACGTGTTTATATCTAAATCTTTTTCACGGAATGTTAAACTGGGGACAATAACATGTACTCCAAAAGAAAATAAAGAAAGGCAATTTTTTTTAAAAAACGGAGACCAATCACACTTTCAAATGTACTATATACATTTGCATCTCCTGTATTGCTGAAAGAATTAAGAGTGTTTTAAATGACATAAATCCAAGTGATCAAATGGGTTTTTTACAAGATAGATTCATATGGGAAAATACCAGATTAGTGTATGATAATATGCAATATTGTGAAGAACATAAAATACCTGGATCATTAATATTAATTGACTTTGAGAAAGCTTTTGACTCCTTATCCTGCAACTTTATTGAAAAACAAAAACTTTACATTTTTTAACATTGGTGAAATGGTTTGAGATTAGATTAAGTTATTTTTGTATGAGACGGAAGTATGTGTTCAAGTTAACAGTTTTCTTTCGGATTACTTCATTGTCAAAAGGGGCTGCAGATAAAGAGAGCATACATTTTTATTCTTTGTACAGAAATTCTTAACATCAAAATAAAAAATGAAAAAAATATCACGGGAATAAACGTTAAACAACGACAATACATAATATCACAATTTGCGGACGACACAACCCCTATTTTTAGATGGTTCAGAAAAATCGCTCGAAAGTACATTAGTTACTTGAAAAATTTTCACATGTGTCAGGCCGGAAGGTCAACTTCGATATAACGAAGGTAATTTGGATTGGATGCATGAAATATAGTTCAAAATCTATTAAAACAAGATGGAAACTATCTTGCGGGGGGGGGGGGGTAGAACACAATTTAAATTACTTGGGATACATTTTAAAGTTGATCTGAATAAATGATAAAAAACAATTTTGAACCAAAACTACAAAACATTAAAAATAGTATATCCTACTGGAATAGGAGAAAATTAATTCCTATTGGAAAAATAACTGTACTTAAAAGCATTTTAATCTCCTTACTTACCAAACTTTTTATTAGTTTACCGTCACCATCAGATGACTACATGAAAAGTCCGCGCAGGCTGACCTGGGCCGAAACTTTTCGCTAAAGGTCAGTTTTCTGTATGTCCAAAGACCATTGTACCTCGTACTTAAGTGGATTTTGAGAAAAAAAAAAATGTTGTTTTGGATTCAAAAGTATATGATGGCTTGCTTGGCATAATGAATTACGGAGAGGTATTGAGCACCTTTTTTTGCCAGAGAATGTCTCATATATATATCATTGTATGCTTTTATATGAAAATGTTTTCTTTCATGAAGTTATTGTAAATACGTTTTTATGTTTAGAAATGAAAATATCACTGTCCACTAACAGCTTATGTAAGGTATGGTGGGTGATGACCACGTACCCCGGGTACCTATTGACGCGGTAAATAACGCTAAAAAAATATGTTAGATCTAGAAATACTATTTTCCGGAATTTTAAAGAGAGACAGTCGCAATTTTAGTAGCCTATCTGTTATACTGTATATGTATTTATTGCGGTTGTTTTTGAGTCCTTGGAAACAGTAACCAAGGAAGTCGGTTTACCTTGTCACCACGGATCCATGTTTTTTTTAAAATGTGGACTTCAGACTCCGCAATACTAACTGTTTGACCTCAATACTAACTTTACTTGCCTTTGTGGAAATTTACATAAATAATATAAGATATTATTGATATATATATTATAGGATAAGCTTTTATAACCACTGTAAGATGTGTTTAAGATGTTTCGATGGAATGCCTCGAAATAGACATGAATGTGTTGCCGCTAGAGTACAAGTTGATTATTTTGCACCGTGAAAGATTAATCTGTTGAAGACTTAAGCATACAGTACAACAACTATTGCATTTTTATGATGACAGACCGTATGCAATATTTCATACACATTGCTCAAACAAGGCTCAGTCAATCCATTATAGTTTTAACACTTCAAGACATTTCTAATATTCCTTCATTTTAACACTTCGATCATTCATCACGATAGAGTTTGGTATGTTTAAATCAGAGGACTAGCTTTGTATTTCTAACACAACTGAACCTAGAATGGCCCATGTATACTTTGAAAACGATTTCCTTCCTTTAGATATATTACACCTATTTGAAATTGGTATACAGATCTTCAAATACGTTTTTGACTTTTATCAACGGTAAGATTGACTAGTAACAGCATGTAGTTAAGCATGGCACAGGTAAATATAACACTAGCCAGACAAAAGTTTACCTTGTATTGTGTTTGTAGCCGTGGTACACCGGTATCAGGATCATTTTGTATCATATAATCGTAGATTTCTGGGAATTCCCTCGGCCACATCATATATGTGCCGAAAAGCAAACTTTCTGCAACGGCCTCGTGCAGAAAAACATATTGATCCTAAAACAGAATGAAATTATATCGCCATAAAGAGAAACTGGAAGAATATATTTATCTAGTACTAAAAGCTTTTATTACAAATACATGTATCTTTCAGTATTTAAATACTGGCAGGTAGAAGGCCCAAATATACTAGGTAAAATTGTTACGCACGTTAATTTGCAATAAATACTTGCCAAGCTGGATCAATTATGTCAATTACATCCAACTATAAGGCAGCAAAATAAGTCAAATGAAACTTCAAACCAAATGATGCTATTTCAAAATCATGAGTGTGCAAAATTATCTCCTATTCGGACATTACAGATCCACGATCAGACTGTGCGTTTTATGCAGTTTGATCTAGATCTACTCCGTCTGCTAACAGTCCTCGAGTCCTAACCCTAAGGGTTAGAAAAACGACCTGCCAAATTATGGCGGCAGCGATAAATTGTTTTGCCATACATCGTTATAGATTGTCAAAGGACACCAAGATAATGAGTGAATAAAAGATCATTACCGCCGGGACCAATGCTAACTTTAGTATTAAAAAAACAAGAACTAAAAACAGAGCTGATCGGGTCATTAGTTCATCTAAACTTATACTTTGAGACCACAACCTAAGTATTGCAACAAATACATAAGATACAAAATACCCTGATAATGCCACACCACGGTGCAATACCAGTAACTTTGTACAGTGGCAGAAGTCTGTATATTATATCAGGACAGCGATTATGTTACCTTTGTCTGTACCATATTCACACGCTGTTCCCTAAGTTGTGCTACAATGTCCAGTATCTTGATAACGCCCCTAGATTTAGCTTTATCGTATGCGTTGTCCAGAGCTATAAATGTACCCGTCCGACCTATCCCGGTACTGAACATTAAAAAAAATGTATAAAATATTTAAACAAATGTAGGAATAAATCAGCTGAATAGTTACCTGATAAAAGAAGTAAGTAGACAGCAATGAAAATCTCTCAATGGTTATACACCATCTACAAAACGGTTATTTTTTAAAGCCGTCATAGGGATTTATGAATCCCAATTATTCTACGTATGAATAGAAAAATGAATTGCGGATAACGTAGATCAAGATGAAAACTTGACTTCAAGACAAGAATATACCGTCTAATCTTGAATCTAAACTTTTTACTGTGTAAGGTATAACAGACAAATCAGCCTTGCAATTTCGTTGGTTTTGCTTTTATTTATCCCGCTAAATAAGTTAAATGAAACCCGAAGGTCGAGAGCAAAAACTGAACAATGCTATTTCAAACTCATTTTTGTTAGAAAAATATCTCTTCATCAGAAAGTGTAGATCTTAGATTAGACTGCAGGTGCTGTGCAGTATTATCTTGATCTACACTGTTACGGGAGACCACTCCTTCCTGCATGGCATATACTCCCGATTTAAATACAATACCTGGCTACTGCGTCAGGGAGATATCTCTTTGGCTCAGTGGTTAGGGTATTGGCTTTGCGTCCGGGAGTTCGGAGTTCGAATCCCGCTCCGATCCTTATTTCTGCCATGCATTTATTCATTTGTTTCTTTGTTACGGACTTTGTTCGTAAGATGGGGGCTCGTCCGGGATTGGCCATTGAGCCATTAATCCCATTTGTTGTCCAAAATCGGACTTCCTGCCTAATAAGGCTTTGAGTCATCAATAAATGATGACTTTAAGAGGGGGTGTGTTACGGGAGACCACTCCGTCCTGCATGGCATATACTCCCGAATTAAATACAATACCTGGCTACTGCGTCAGGGAGATATCTCTTTGGCTCAGTCGTTAGGGTATTGGCTTTGCGTCCGGGAGTTCGGAGTTCGAATCCCGCTCCGATCCTTATTTCTGCCATGCATTTATTCATTTGTTTCTTTGTTACGGACTTCGTTCGTAAGAACACTTAGTCGCGCTTACCAGTCTAGAAGTTAACTGACTGAATAATGTTTATTTCCAGAATCTAAAACTAAAAATTGGTTCAAATAACACACTACCTGCAATGAACTAGAATCGGACCTGCGCTATTACGAGTGTCTTTCATTACAAGCCGCCAGAACTTGACCAAAGGCCAGGTGCTGTCCGGCACTTCTTTGTCGGGCCAAGACAAAAAGTGATACTGTGTCACGTCTCTCCAAGGATCGGAATTCTGAAACCATCGTAAAATAATTCTGAAAGGCTACAGAAAATATATCAACAGACTCATTGGTTGACGTCATAGAAATTTAAAACTGGTAAAACAAAAAGTGACTAGATAATTTCTATACTGGGTACATTAAAAAAAAAACACACACACCTTGGTTCTGAATTAATATCTTCCACAATGATGAATATATGACAAAGAAAATTCACCAGTGTCAACTCTCAATATTAAATGGCTTAGTGCCCAAAGTTTCATAAAACTCGAATGAGTAATTCATCTCAAATCAAAAGTTTGTGTTTGTATGGTCAAAAAATGAAATTAACAAACTTAATAGTGCTACCACCGTAAACATCAACTGAATATTGATATCACCAATGCATAAACCAATCGTAGGCTGCAATACACTTGTATGGAATATTTTTCCTCTTGAATCTGTGCCTAACGGGAGTTGGACCTCATTTTGAGGTTGTTGAAGTCACATAAGATGATTACCACACACACTTAAAGAACCTTATGATGTTTGAGGTGGTCACACTAAATGTTAACTTTGTAAATTTCAATTTTTGATAACAGAATCTGAGATGAAATATTCATTTGATTTATATGAACTTTTGGGAACTGGGTCATTAAACATTGACATTTGGCATGGTGAATTTTCATTGTCATAGATTCATTTTAGTGTGAGACATTAATTCAAAACCAAGCTATGCATTTCTAAATGTACTCTGTATATATGTATATAAAGCAACCTAAATTGTCCCAAGATTTAGCCCTTGACCTGCTCAATAAATTAAACGAAACGTCCAATGTGCTTTTTCAAACTTATTTTTAAAGACAAGTGTCTCCTTATCGGAAAGCGTAAATCCAAGTCAGACAGCACTTTCTGTGCAGTCTGATTTTTATCTACATAGTCAGCAAAAGGTTAGTAAGTCACGTGTAGCAGCTTATGGATTAATGTAAGAAAGAAGGATAGATTTTAACAATTTAGCAAACGCGCCTTAGTTTAACTACCCTACAGAAAAAGAATTTTGAAATAATGTGGAAAAAATAAGAAAATGCTAGTAATTATTATCTTTTCCTACAATGCTTTCTACCCTTCCAAAATATAGTTCAGTTTATGAGACTCATAAATGTGTCGTATGCATATGCTTTAGATCTGGACAAATCCAAAATTATTTTTCATTTGTGAACAAGTAAAACCTTAAGCTGCCAACAGCGACTCACAAACCTTTCAAGGAAAGTGTAGATCAAGATCAGACTGAATTGGGCCTAGAGTCTGATCTGATCGATGTGGACGTATCTTGACCAAAAATTACTTGAATAGGCAGATTTAGTTCATTTTTATCGGCCTGAAAGTTTCATTTCTTTTATTTAGTAGGATGAGGGTTAATGCACACCTACCTGTCTGACTTTCAAGTTTCGTATCACGTAGTCGGAAAAGTTACTCTCCGAGATAAGTTTAATAGTAACTTTACCAAATGTAATTTCTCCGTCTACATCTTTTGGCCAATACATGAGACACTTCATCTGAAGCAGTAAGAAAAATATCAAATGTGCTTTCTTTTCCAATTATAAAACTATAAATACTTCACTGATACTTCCCACGTTTGTCAAAGTTATTTGACAGATTATCTGTTAATCCGAATTTACATGCACTGTTGTATTAACCGATCACAATTATTCCAAATCTTTATCTTACGAAAAGTAGTCTTGTTTGCCAATAATTATGAAATTTTAGAACGACTAGGCCTTAAAGTTAACCAACACTTTCTAGACAGGCACCTTTTTTTTTTGTTTTGCACATTTTTCTTCAATATTTTAATAATCATTCAGTTTGTTCCAAAGACTTCAGTTTTGACAACATGAGATATCTCTCTGATTCTGACAGTATTGAAGCAATTAATGCCTTCTACCAAGAGTTTGACTCTTTACAAAACTGCGATATGGTTTTATTCTTTCTTGACATACTCATTACTCACAGTATTACAAGCTACTTTTTGGTTGCATTACTTTTTTATTTGCGAGTTAAATGACCGAAATTATCTATGTGCCATAACTCACCACACTTTCATTCATTCAGCAGTCACTCTAACAGCTGAATATTCTTAATCAAACAACTACAAAAATAATTGACCCGATAAAGGTATGCAGATAATATACAACAATATCAGGTCATTTACATATATCTTTTAAAACAATGTTATCATGTCATTCATTTTTGTACAAGGAATTCCTCCTTTCTGCCGGAATTTCTTTTGACCAAAAATATGAAAGGTCAACAATAGTAAATGTAAACAATCCTGACAAAGAGAAAACTGGCCTTTTTTATACTTTATTCTAGAAAACAAAGTAAATGCTTTAAAAATGAATCTTTAACAAATAAAAATAAACAAAACACATGCTGTAAAAAAAATGAATATTTAAAAAATAAAGGTTAGAATATTATATGTTATTTTTGAAGCACTATTTTACATTCCAGGCAAATGCTTTTTCTTGGAAAAGGTAAACACAATAGCATATTAATTACAGGGGTAAAAGTTTTCCGTATTGTGACGGAATTCCGTATTTTCAAGGGTCAATCAAATCGTTTGTCCATATCGTCCAAATCCAAGGAGAAATTGTGTGTGTGTGTAGGGGGGGGGGTACCCCTTTATCTCTTATCTGACAGCATATTGCACGTCAAGAGATTTTCAGATGCCGTATCAATAAAGTTTATTGCTCCACTACATTTCCTCAGTTCGGAGCTGGTCTGGGTCATTGATGGCTCTCGTCAAACGTCTGGTTAGAGAGATTCTGATACGGAATCAGCCGAGTTTAGTTGCCGAGTATATTCGGAATATTTCCGCGGCATTTCCAATCGTCTATTTGTAAAACGTCTTTTGATTGGATTAAAATATATTGGTTAGCCAATACTCACTTGTATAACGGTAGAAATTCGATCTACATCCTAACATGGCCGCTAACTTAAAACAAACGCAGTCACCATGTAGAAATGAAGTTTTTACCTCCTGCATTCAACACAAAAGACATCCAAAATGAAGTTAAGAATAAATGGCGATGGGAATTGATGAACGAAAGAGATTTAAGTGGAAAAAGATACGGCGAGTGGTTGAGTAAGCCCGATATAACGGGAGTTGCATTTTGCAAATCGTGCTCGAAAACGATCAAATACAAATCGAATGGAAAGGACGAATCCCACCAGAGAAATCGGAGAATTATTAAAACAAATCAGGTAGGTCTATAATATTTCATAAAAAAATGTGCAAAATAATTATTTATCTGAATAAAATAACAGTTGGAAAAAAATAGTTTCACCTTCAAGGGTTTATTATAGTGGTTCGCATATTTGAATACTTTGTTTATATGAACTTTGACACTGTAGTCTATATAGAGCTGTGGATTATTCATTTCTTTGGACAGCATGTCATTCTGTATTTTTTTAGCTGACCTGAGCACAATGTGCTCAAGGGGAGCTTTTAGGATCACCCGGTGTCCGTCGTGCATCGTCAACAATTCTTTAAACATCAACTCTTCCTAAACTGCTGGGCCAATTTGGACCAAACTTGGCTGGAATGTTTCTTAGGAGGTCCTCTTTAAAAAACTGTTCACAGAATTCGATTCTGTCAAAAACTCTGGTTGCCATGGCAACGAAATGGATTTTTTTAGGAAATGGAATTTTATAGGTAATTTTTTAAAAATCTTCTCCGTGGGAACCCGTGGTCAGATTTTGAAATAATTTCACAGAGATGTTCCTTAGATGACCCTTTTCAAAACTTGATCGTGAAATTTTGATCCGTCAAGAAACGTGGCTCTGGTGAATGGGGGCTATTTGCACTATACAGAAATGAAGGAATTCTTAAAAAATCTTCTTCCCTGAAACCGCTGGTTAGAATATGAAATAATTTCACAGAGATGTTCCTTGGATGACCCTTTTCAAAATTGTTTGCGAAATTTTGATCCGTCAAGAATCATGGCTCTGGTGAAAGGGGGCTACTTGCACTATACTGAAATGAAGAACTTCTTAAAAATTCTTCTTCTCTGAAACTGTTGGTCAGAATGTGAAATAATTTCACAGAGATGTTTCTTGGATGACCCTTTTCAAAAACTGTTCGCGAAATTTTGATCCGTCAAGAATCGTGGCTCTGGTGAAAGGGGGCTACTTGCACTAGATCTATACAGAAATGAAGAAATTCTTAAAAATTCTTCTTCTCTGAAACCACTGGTCAGAATTTAAAGTAATTTCACAGAGATGTTCTTTGGATGACCCTTTTCAAAAATTGTTCACAAAATTTTGATCTGTCAATAAACATGGCTCTGGTGAATAGGGGCTACTTGCAATGATATGGAATGAAGAAATTCTTGAAAATTCTTTTTCTCTGAAAGGGCTGGTCAGATTTTGATATAATTTCACAGAAATGTTTCTTAGCTGACCCATTTCAAAATTTGCTTGAGAAATTTTGATCCATCAAGAAGCATGGCTCTGATGGCTGTGGGCTGTTCCCACTATGCAGACATGAAGAAATTCTTAAAAATTCTTCTTCTCTGAAATGGCTGATTAGATTTTGAAAACAATTGGCTATGGTTTTCTCAAAAATTCAGGTGAGCGATCAGGGCCATCTTGGCCCTCTTGTTTAATGACTGATCATTTTCACTACAAGGGTTTATCTAAGCAGCATGGTTTAAAGTAATAATTAATTAATAGTTATGATAAAGTATGAATTTTACAACCATATGAATTTGAGTTCCAGTCTTGCTTGTTTCATTGAAATGTAATGACAACAGCAGAGGGGTAGCCGGGGGGGGTCACATTTAGTGATAGCTCTAGTTTATTCAGATACCTGTGTCTCCCTGATAATTTACATACAATTTAAGACTGTTGACTATCCTACTGTCCCATAATGCTTTTTATAGTGTCCAAAAAGTACAAGCAATTAATGGACACCCGTACAAAACCAAACAGTGACATATAATTGAAATTATACAATTTCAGGTACTGCCTGGCTCATCAAAAGCTGGAGACAAGAAAGTAGAAAGCATGCATAGCTAGACAGAGAATTATAACAACTGCCTTCCTTAGTGAGCATTGTTTGCCATTCAGCATAGCAGGTGATATTCTGGATCTTGCCAAAAGACTTGCAGAGGACAAAGTTGCACTTGAAAAAACTACCTTGTCAAGTACTAGCGCCACTTACATAAACACTCACGGCACTGCAAAGTCATTCAAACTTGAATTAAAAAGAAAAGTGGAAGGGAGATTTGTATCGCTCAACATTGATGAGGCAACAAATAAAAACAATGATAAAGTGCTTAATGTAATGATTCAGTATTATGACCATGAAGCTGACCACGTTGTTCTTGATCATTTAGGGTCAAAGTTTCAAAATGTTGCCAATGCATCTGAAATAGTTAAATCGGTGGAAAGTATTTTGGAGGAATAAAATATCAAATGGACCCAAATTGTGAGTGTGCTAATGGACAATTGTAGCACTATGAGGGGCATCAGAGGTGGTGTTGAAACACTAATAAGAGAAAAAAATGGCCATTTGTTGGACATAAGTGGAGACACAGTACTAATGATTAGCAATGTGGCTAAAACTCTCATGAGCTATGTCAACCATGACCTTCAAAGCATTTGCTCTGATATGTATTACTATTATGATGTAGAAGAATCACCAAAAGTAAAACAACTAGTGTGTGAGGTAATGACACTAATGAATGCTGAGAAAAGTAAACATCTGCTTCGACCAATCAGCAGCAGATTTCTCCAAATGTATGAAGTATCTACTAGAGTGATCGAGGTGTTTGATTACCTGACCATTTATTATGCAGCATTTCTTACAGATGAGGAAAAAGCCAGATATAGGTAAATATGTGTAGAACATTAAGGAAGAACAATTTAACCTTTGAACATCAGTTAACCCTCAGATATATTTGATTTCATGAATGATCAAAATCAGTTCAATAATGTTGAAAAATGGGTTATTCACACCAGTATAGTATTCAAATAAGAAATTTATCATATAAAGAGATTTTAAAAGGAATGAAGTGTACCTGGAATTTCAAACACATGAATAGGAACTAGAGGCCATACATACACATGTCTTCATCAGGGTAAATACATAGCACCAAAGATATTCATTCAACCTCCTGAAAGATGATAGAACTTCAAATATTTATGGAATAAATGGGCCCTTAAAAGCAATGTTAAAAAAAAAATAAAATAAAGCTCAAAATGAGAATTATGTTCAATTTGAACAATGGCTTATTTTGTGCAGTGGTTTCCTGTGCACCATTTGCAAATAGTAAGGTGTTTTAAAGTAAGCTTTAACGCGTTACAAAACGACAAAATTTTAGACTGGTCCAAATTGAAAGCAATTGCAGACAAAAAAAACTTGTAATTTAAAAACTTAAATTTGTTTCCAGCAAGGGAGAAAACATGGTGGGAAAAGGAGAAAATGCTGGTTACCAGCATTTACTGCTTTTCCCACAATTTTTTCAAGAGGCTTCTCTTTGAGGTTTGTAAAAACCAGGGATTATTTGGTGTACATGTAGGGTTTACTTGGTATATTTGTAATTAGTAATACATATGGAGTAGGATGTTTAAAATCAAGTAGATATTACTTATAAACTCCCAAATTGCAAAACTATCTTGGTACTTTCAGCATCATTTATTCATAGGTAAGTGCATAGCTTTGGTCCTTTTTATTGTGTGCTTGGCATGTTGTTAACGCTTTAATACTCAAACCCCATGTTTTAATGTGTCAGCAATTCGTTATGAAAATCTTACATATGCAGCTTACTTGACTAACTTGGGAATACTGTATACTCTTCTCTATATACATGTATATTCTTTATGTACATCTTTTCTATATTTCTTATGTAGCTTTTTTTGTAATTATGTCCGTTGCGGTTATGGTACTTGTAGTATAAATTAGAAAAAATCTGGTGGTGGCTCATCTCTTTCTCCCTTTTTATACAAAGTTTATTATTTGTATCTAAAAAATAGTACATTTGTTTTTCCGAGCTTCTGAATGTAAAATGTTTTCTATTACTATTTCTTACAATTGATTTAATTGCACTTTTACATGAAATTTCAAATTTCAAATTATCTCGACAATAGTATTATGAAAGAAACTTTATAACTTTTTAACTTATTATTTGCAAAGACTGAAATTGAAATATAAGGATAATGTTAAAATCTGCAGAAGAAACGCTATTAATTTTTTTTTTTTTTTTTAATATTGCTTGCATGTATCTCAGAGTTCACAGAAGATATCTTCATTTTATGCACACTTAAACCTTTTTTTCTTTGTCAGTCCACTTTTCGAGCAAATATTTAAAAGACATGGAGTTTCAGAGGAGGCTCAGGCTGCCATTACTCTGCTGCAACTATCCCAAGAATCCCAGCAGAAGTCAAATACTAGCCATGATAGGAAAGACCGTGTTGTTTGCTCACTCTTTATCAATAGAACAGAGACCACTGTCAAGCTGAATCTATGTCGTGGACTGCTATCCATTTTCCAGGTAAAGTATAGGGTGAAATTTTAATAGCAAGTAGTAATCACACATCCTTTGGTGTGATTAATTAATTAGACATCTTACTAATAATTTTTATCAGGAAGATATGCATAAGTGTTAGCGTAACACTTGTATCCAGCCATATCTGAATACCTAGCTATTTTTCAATAGATATTGCCCTATAATTGTTAAAATTTGCATGCATTAAAAACATTTACCCATTGCCTCACATGGGCTTGAGTATCTGTCCAGGTTAAAGACACATTTTTAGAGTTAAATTTACTTACTTGGTGTGATGCATCATTTCTTAGACACAAAGGAAATCAATGTGGGAAATCGTGATCAGCTGTTGTGTGCAAGAGTATGAATGGAACATGAATACATGAAAAGAAGAAATGATTGCAAGCAGTTTTTTTCTTCCAACAGTGATTTTAGAAGGCCATTATTCAGCATCCATAAAAAATCATTCATACCTGTATACTAAAATTACTGAATACTTTTTTGCAGGAATACGTTAAAAAATTCCAACGAGAGGCTCCACAAATCCATATTTTACATGAGCAGATGGTTGGCATTGTCAAAGAGTTTTTGGCAATGTTCATTAAGCCGGAGCACATTCCAGACAAGGTGTCGAAGTTAGTCAAGTTAGACATAAGTGACATCTCCATCCAAAAGAAGCAGAAAGACTTGGCAGTTGGAAAGTATGCCTTTCCTTTAATACTTAAGGCAAGAAGTGATAAATCACAGCAACACTGGTTAGCCACTTTACTTTAATCCTTGAGAACAGGGTATGCTGCTGCAGGGAAGAAGATCCTCAGTCCTCCGCTTCAGAATCAGACACTTCGTTGTTTGTCTGTGCTAGACCCCCATATGCATGGTCACAGCCAATCAATTAAAGGATTTACACACTTAGCAAATCTCCTTCCTAATGTCGTTACTGAGGAAGAGACTGGTTGTCTACATATGGAACTGAATGCCTTTAATGTTGACCCAGATGTTACACGCTTATCTGAAAATTACGAGGAAGGGAAGAGAGTTGATGTAGAGTTTTGGTCTCATATTGCCAAATTAGGAACATATGATAATCAGAGATTCCCTACTTTAACAAAGTTAGTATTTTCACTGCTAACATCATTTAGTGGCCCTTTGGTCGAAGGCAGTTTTAAGATAATAGGCGACATCATTGAAGATGACAGAACAACAATGACCATAGAGAATTATGAGGCTGTTGCAGTCATTAAGACTGCATTGAAACGCAAAAATATGAAGTCTCACAAACTAGAAGTGACTCCATCCATGAAAAAGTGTGCAATAAATGCTAATAGTTCATATCAGCAATATCTAAAGGAAAAAAACAAAAAAAGCTGAAGAAAGGAAGCAAAAAAAAAAAATTAATCAGTCAATTCAAAAACTGAAACATGAGAAAGCTAAACGCCTTGCTAGATTAGTAAAGCTAAAATCTAGACAAATGAAGAAGGGCAGTGCTGGAAAAAAAAGAAAAAACATTACATGTGACTCAAGTGACAGACCATGGAAAAGGATAAAGCTTGTTCAAAATGATTGAATACATCAATGGAGAAGTTCATACTGTTTTTTTTTTTTTTGTTGTCACTTATCGGGTTATTTTATAATTTTATTCTTTTATAAAAGTTAGAGTAATAACAGATGAATTGTGTATTTCTCATGCTGGTTGTATTTTCATATACAAAACTAATGAGATCTAGTTATGTCCTTTGTACAATATGAAGATAAAAGAGGACAATAATAGCATGTGTGCTAAAAATTAAATTTTCATAGGTAAGTATATTATACCTTTCATTCTTTTCAATATTTTTTTTTAAGTTTAAAATGCTAAAACTGGATCTCACAAGAGGATTTTGATGGTTATAAAATAGCTAAATCTCAAGAGCTTCCGGGGGCCTCCGGCCCCCTCGACCCCTGGCCAGGGCGTTGCCCTGGACCCACCGGGGCCCTAGCTCAATTTTCAGTATTTTCGGATTTTTCAACTTTTACCCCTGTTTTATGTTTGAGGATGATTATTCAATATTGATCAAAATACAGTTGGGTACATGCTGACTTGGCCTATTCCCTTCAATTGTTAAAGAGAAAATGGATATAACTGACGAAAAATTAAATATGGAAAATAGACAGAGGCCGTGACGTCCACTCTTTGAGATCCATCCAGTCCCCTTTCTGTCACAGTTGCACATAATACAACTCTGCCAAACTGCCAGGATGTTGAAAATGCCACGATTTGATCTAGGAAAGGTAATCACCATAAAGAAGCTGAGGCAAGTTCAGAAGAGGATATCTCAACCTTATATCGTAAGAATTTGCTTGGTTCAGCAACTCCAGAGGCTGTGATAAACACTTTGTGCTGAGCATATGTCTACATGTTGCATTGTTAAGATCAGAGGAGTTTTCTTAACATTATGAGTTACAGTTAGTTGCCATTCAGTCCTTTAAAATATCCACCAAGTTACAAGCCCATGCATTTGTTCTTCATTTTTTTTTTTAATTCACAGATTTTCCACATGACAGTAGATTAATACGACTGAATCCTGTTCTGTAAACTGTCAGTCTGGTATAAAAATCTGATGTAACAAATGCTGAAACGAAAACAATGAAAAACACTCAGATAAGCAGAAATATTCAGCTTTAGGTACATCATAGAAATGGAGTCTGTACGTCCACATTAATGTTGCCTTTATCCTGCTTAATACAAATTCTTGACAATTACACATATTTCAATATATTAAATGGCATTGGATGAGGTTTTTAAGGCGGAAAGTAATATCGGAGCAGCAGAGAGTGCAGAGCTAGATCAGACTGCATGTATGTGCATGTCGATCTTGCTCTACATTCTCAAAAAAATAAATCCGTGATTGCAAAAGGCAGGACATGTGTTAACACTGGTAATATAAGAATTTATAGAATAAATAAATCTATGATGGATAGAACTATTTGGAGGGAAATTAAGAAGCTTACATAACATTTCAAATTATCAACAGATCTGTGTTACTCAATACACCGTACTTGAATGGGCAGAATAGCACATCTTTTATTAACTCTTTACCAAAAAATCCTGACTTTTAACGATGCTGATTAAAAAGCTTTTAAAAAAAAACCATTGTGGTAAAAGGAGAAAGTAACCAGCATATTCTACAAATTCAACAGTGTTTTCCACCCTTCCCAAAGCAAATTTCATTTTTTAAGTCACATTCATTCAGTAATGTAAATGACACAAAAACCAGAACTGGGAACAAGTGTCAAACATTAGGAAGGCCTAGCCAAGAGCTTTTGAAAGCACAGCAAGAAAATTAATAGATATTTATAAACTTTCTGTCTTTAAAAGACCGTCAAAAGTTTCTGGACCAGCACGTTCTCCCTTTTATCTAGCCATGCGAACTATCCTTGTACAAAATGCACCTGATCAGTGGTTTATGAGGCAGAGGATTGCTTTCAACAAACTGTCAACTTCGATGAAAACAATGTGCAAGAAGGCTGACATTACTGGAAAAAGGCTGACCAATCACACTGCTTGTAAACACTTGGTGCAGAAGCTGAGAGATTGCAATGTGCCTCCTACTGAAATAATGTCCAATTTGTGATAAATATTCCTCAATCTAAACATAAAAAACAAAAGAAATGCTTCATCATTTTGTCTACTAGTCCCAAAAAAAAAGAAAAAAAATATCATAAAACTATCTTATTCAATGGAGAATCTAACAAAAACTGATACATGTACTTACGGCATCTACTTGACGAACAATGAATTAGTCAAGAATCATCCAGATAAGAACCAGCCTACAGCAAACCTCGTGGTCTCAGTCTCAGCTCTAGTCCTTACTCCTCCCACTCTTCAGTTCGATATTCCTCACATAAACATAAGTACTAGTAACAACAGCCACGTCATTCCCATATTCTATGGTGATGTGTTGAATATTGACACTTTGAATGTATTTTCTGCACAATATCTAGCTGAGAGACAATAATCAGTACCCGACAAAATAAGCTTTGCGACACACCCAACCTTCCGTGTCAGGCATAATTCATATCGATTCAACACGATAACTTTTTGAAGCGATGGCAAAACTGAACAACAAGATCTCCTATAAACTTGTTTTTATTGTTGTTTTTTCTATAGACATGGGATAGGATAAAATTGGAAAAATATAGTTGAATGTCGAACCTCTTTGTGTTCTCAGATGTTTGTGCACTTTACTTTTCTACGCATACATGTATACCGGGATTCCCCCATGTAAAATATTGTGTTGTATGTATATGCACCGGGCCATTCTAAATGTTTCTTTTATTCTATCATAATTATTTGCAAATTTAATTTGACCGTGGTGCATGATAAATATAATAATATGCTAGTGTCTTACGACATCAAGTTTATCTGGCTTGGCTGGGAGAATTCATCATAACTCGGCAAAACCTCGTGATGATAAATTCTCCAAACCTCTTCGGATAAACTTGACATTGTAATACACTAACATATTATACTCTATTTACCATACAATCCCGAGTTGTAGCGACCGTAACTATGAAGTCTAATGAAAACATTGTGGTGAAAAGGAGAAGATACTAGTAACCAACATTTTCTCCTTTTCCCACTTTTTTTTCTTATTTATCAAATGAATATATCATTACTTGAGCTACAAATAATTAGCCTGTGAACTTTTTCAAATTGTAATGTAATACAGGGTCAAAAACAATATTTTGAGTGGCTTTTCTAACCACGTGAACTTAATATCTGAGCACAATGACAAACAAAACATGTACCTGACATACATGCACACTTGACAAACCCGTAGAACCGCTCTTATAAGCCTCTAGTTAAACAGGAAAAGATAATGTTTTGTTTTCAGAAATGGAAAACACCCCGTATTTAATTATATGGAGTACCTACATATAAAAAGATTACTCATTAACAAATTCGTTACAATTGAAATGTTCAAATGAACAATATATTAAAATTTTCAATCAAACTTTCCATTAAATTTCATGGTGTACAATGGCTGAATTAGTCGAAACTTACAGATATGCAGTTTCAACAATATTTTCCCAAGTCTACCTGTAGAAGAACTGATAGAATAAGAATGTATTAAAAGGAAGTAAAAGGGTTCTATAATAGCTTACCGCTTTGCGTTCCCATAAGTCGGTCAACATAACAATTTGTTTTACATTTTGCTGCCATAGCATTCTCAGAAAATCGTCCTTCATCTCTTGCATAGGACCTAGAAAAATTTTATTTAAAAAAAATCTTGACGACTTTTAACAAGGTCGCATTTGATATTAACAAAGAGACAATAATTTCATAATTACCTAATCATACATATTGCTTTGAGATAGACAAAAAACCGAAAATCGTGATCAGCTCTTGTGTGCAAGAGTATGAATGGAACATGAATACATGAAGTAATGCCCTCTGAACAAGGTATGCAAATAAGATGTCAAGAAAACTGGTCATATTGGGATGTTTCCCTTTTGAAATGGTTTTTTACATGACGTATGATCAAAGATATTGCGGATTTGACAACCGTCAAGCTATGCAGGACCACAGTCAGAGAATCTTCCTGTCGTTACCTTTATTACTTGCCTAAGAGTTCGGAAAGAATATCAAAATTATAGCCCTACTCAGCGGTACATCATGCCTATTAAGCAACACCTTAACAATTGTATTACTCCTACGCATACATAATTGTGAGCCCCTTTGGTTGACAGCTCTTGAAAGAAAATGTTCGAAGGGAACGTAAACATATAAAGAGAAATACGGCTGTTGCAAGATCGGTTGTACATAACGTTGGAAAGCGATATGTATCGATTTCAAATATATTTCCTTGAATTTACACAAGCTTCCCACAGCTTAAAAAATGGTTCAAGCACGTATTCTGAGTATATGGTATTAACTGTTTTCGTCGTCACAAATCGTTCGTTTTTGTGTGTATTCTGTGTGTTTTACATACATTCCAGATACCTAGAAAGTAACGTCATAGGGACATCCTGCCTGTGTTGCACTTTCACAAACATAATCTAACCGTAGAAATTTCTCATGCTAATCAACAAAACTGATTTTTAGACTTCAAATCAAAGGGTGTTCTTTCTCAACTAATTTTTATACCAAGTGAACACTCCAGACGAATAAATGAGCCCGTCTGTAAATAACAAGACATAATGAATTGAATATTTTCGTATATTATAAGATATATTCGTAAGTTACAAGTTTGTAAGAAACAGTAAGTAAGTAACACTGATTGCTTTTTGTAATTTACATAAAACTCTTGAGGATCAAACTTTATCAAACTCGCAAATGAGACGCTTGCGTGTTATTTTCAGATTTTTTTGGATAAGATTTAACCTCAAATGCCAGGTTTTGAGAAATAATCTTTGTCTGACAATGTTTGACGATATCTGAACATGAAAACCTACTTCAAACACATGGTATTTTGAACCTATTGATTGAATCGAATGGCTGATAATAGAAATAATCTACATGTATTTGGCACCATATAGACATAGAAACACATATTTTTTGTTAATTAGCTGACGAGAAAAAGCCATTGACAATTGTAATGGGACTTTCGTTTTATCAATGCACGTTAAATTTGAGGTTGGTTTTCGGATAATTTGATTAAAATCATAATTCAAGCTAATATGATGCACTGGTGGTGGTCCATTTTCAACATCGTACAATTTGTCTAACCCCATATAACGTACATTGGAAATCTACAAAATTATAGAGACCATAATACATGTATCTAACCTTGTGAGGCAATAAACTTTCGGGACGTTACCTCGCCCTGTAAATATAAAAGAATGGAAAAGGAGTGAATTGTTCCTGTACACTTTTAATTAGTTGAAACAGTCAGTTCTTCGATCCGTAAAATGCCCAAAGTGTAAAACTAGAAGGCCCTGAAGGGCCTGAATATGCTCTACTGGCAGAGATTTTGCTTTTAAATAAAGCATACATTAGGAACTCATTATGCAAAAAGAAAAAAACAATTGACATTTTCAACTCAAAATGGCTATTTTATCAGTAGATGAATAAAAACTCTTTCTGACTCCCCCCCCCCTTTAATGGTTACCTTTCTGACTCCCTCACCCCCCTTTAATGGTTAACCCACCCATCTGACCCACCCACCCCCTTAATTCACTCCCCTTAATGCTTACCTTACCTGATCCATCCAACACATTTACGGCCGCATCATAATGCGCGCACCAATGAAATGATTGTTACATATAATATGCATGATTTGTATATTATATGCATAACCTACTTACATGGATGGGCTTTACAGTGAATTCAATTATATATCTCCATCCTCCTCCATACATTAAGTTTATAAAAAAATTTGTAATTTTTTATAAAGAAATAAATTGTTTAAATTAAAATATTTTTTGAATTAAGGAAATGAATTATAAATAAATAAAAAATGAGTGATGTTAAAGTTATGTTAGAAAAACATTTAAAGGATAAACATGCTTTGGAGGGAAATATGCGTAAGGTATTTCAAAACAAAGAGCATACTACCATTTTTAATACTTATTTTGTAAAGAAGATATTTAATAGTTTAACAGATGCAATAGGGTACCTTAATAACTTAAAAGGTTTTTACTATTACCTATGGAGTGATGAATTATACGATAAGATTAATATAACAACTGTACTTTACTCAATACAATTTGATAAAACACTAAGTTTTGAGTTAGATAGTCACCACTTAGAGTGGGACCCTTTGTTAGATAATTTTTTAGAATACTTAGATGAAAAAATTTATTTTTTAGAAGGTGATGAAGATAATGATATTCCTCATACAATACAAATTTCATTAGAGGCAGATTGTTTTTACCCTCTTGAAGAGAAAGACCTTAAAAAATTAAAAACATTTTGTGAAGAATATTGTATTGTATGCAATGAAAATAAACCAAATGTACTGTTTTATGACTGTGGTCATATACCTATATGTGAAGAATGTGATAAAAATGATTTACTCAAATGTCCCATGTGCAGGAGGGAGGGATCAATTAAAACATACATACTAAGAGATTGTAATTAAAAAAAATATTTTTCGACATTTGCTGAAAAAATATTTTTATTTATTACTAGGTAACCTATAATGAAACCAAGCTAAAGTGTCTATCTTGTTTTCAAGTATATGTCTCTTATCATCATTACTGCTTAGTGCTATTTTGTTTACCTCCTCCGTATAAATTTCATGCTCGTGACTTCTTAATACACGCATACTCCTATATTGTTCCCTTTTTGTAACTAAACACTCTTTATAGTTATCAAAATTTATTTCGCTTTTAATTATTGACTTTTTAATTCCTTTGCACCTTTTATTTTCCTTATATATTTTATCCTTATCCTTACGCTTTTCATTTTCCATACACCATGTACATATATCTCCACTAAATATTTTATTTTCATTACACTTTTTACACTTCTTACACTCCTTACATTTCTCTTCATCTATCATTTTACATTTTTCACATTCCTCTTTATCAAATATCTTATAAGAATACATTTTTGCTCGGAGACCAACAAACTCAGCCATAATTTTTCCACCCAATTCATCTTTAAACTTACCTACTACACCTTCATTACAACTGTTTTTTATACCTAAAGGATAGTCTTTTTCATAGTTAGATGTATCGAACCACAATTCAACATCCTTTGTAATATCTTTATAAATATCTTCAGTTTCTATTTCTAGTATAAAACTATCAGTATCAGTATAACATAATCTAACTTTTCCACCATAATTTTTCTTAAAATAATTATAATAAGCATTATACATATGTGTTTTGCTTATATCTAAAATGCTCATTCCTAAATAAACAGGTTTGTTATATTTTACATTGGTCTTTTTCATATGCACAGCTATTAAATTTTCATCAAATATTGTTGTATGTTCATAGTTTGGCTTTGCTACTAGTTTTTTGTAGCGGTTTTTATTATTAACTAAATCTATGTTTACCCTATTCCTAACATTTTCCATTGTTTTACCAAAAACGGAGTTGTTCATTAACTTAAAAAAATCTTTTTCAAACTTAGTCTTTGCAGCGGTTCGCAATTTAATATTTAAATTGATATATTTTTCTAACCAAACACTTTCTTCAAACTTGATACCAGCATGAACTTTTGTTAGTTTTAAACCTAAATCAAGATATGTTTTTAAAGCTTGATAATGTAAAACATAATTTGTTTTATCTCTTAAGTTTGGAATTAATTTTTCTACCTTTTCTACTTTTAAACGTTCTGGTGCTAAAGGAAAGTCATTATGTAAATCATGTAATTCTTTAGGATATTCTAAATCTACCTCTAAAATACATGGAATATTTCTCCAGTTGTTTAACTCTTTTTTATTCATCCACTTAAAGCCGCAGGTGGGAAGTGGTTGATTCATTGCCCAAGGATAAAGACTATTTGCGTCTATATATAATAAATGCTTTGAAGGTTCATTTGGTTTATATTTATCACCCATATATTTATTGTTAGCTTTTGCATACCTTTTTGTGCACATGCTAACTCCACCCCTGATAGCCTGCTCTACCATTAAAAGCATATCAGGGTCTGATAAAAGTTCAAGGTTTACTTTTGTAATTTTCAATGCTGCATCCCAAGCTAAGCCTGGGGAGGTATAATACCAACTGG
Organism: Tridacna crocea; assembly: GCA_943736015.1. Lineage (NCBI taxonomy): Eukaryota > Metazoa > Mollusca > Bivalvia > Cardiida > Cardiidae > Tridacna > Tridacna crocea. The sequence goes on from OX031063.1 coordinate 49,542,435, forward strand.
GGTCTAAGTCATAGTTTTCGCAACAAACATCTCTAAAGTTTTCAAACACATCAGCTAAAAGCAATACATCTATTTTGTTGTAAAGTTCTAAGTAATCTTTTAATGTTTTCATATCAAAAGTTTCCCACACCTTTTGTGCATGAACATAGTCTTTATCACTAATATGTTCTTTGTTTAAACTAGAGTAAAACGCTTCTTTAGGTGGTAATTGGGTTTCTTTAAGTTTATCAAAAGAGTCTAAATAGTCATAAGGAAAAACTCCCTTTCTTCTAACTTATGGTAGCAGATCCTCTGAAAAGAATCTTGATAATATTTTTAACTGGTTGTCATTCAAGTTACTTGAAAGCCCATCTAAACTTGAATTCATAAATTTAAAGCTGTCAAGGAATCTAATTTTATGATTTGTGTTTTTTCCAACCCAAATGTTTTTACTAAAACTAATATATTTTTCCTCATTATTTGGAATACAATCGATCTTACCAGCAGATTTACCCAGATATTTGATAAAAAAGATGCGCATCATAACCACTTAAATTATGAAAGTATACCGGAGTAAAGTTAGGTATTTTAGCTTCTAGATTACATTCATTGTGTGCGGCACCTCTATATTTACCTGTAAAATGACAATGGTCTCTTACCTTATAATTTTCATGAGTAAATTTTCCATTACAAATCCAACATTGTGTTTCTCCCCGGTGCTTTGCTTCCTCATGTTCTGTTATTTTAATAGGTTTTGGGATTTGACAGTATTTTTGGTAAATTTCTTGTATATCACGTTTTAACCAGTTTATAAAAACTTCTTCAGCATCATCTCCAGTATAATTCCTTTCTATGGGTGTCATAACATCATCATCAAAACATTTTATGATATAGTAAAAGCTACAAGGTCTATGCTTTTGGTGTTTTATAGTATAACTTTTTTCAGGGTTTGGCTGGCATGTGTGTATCGGTTCTAAAATACTTTCAAAATCCGCGTATACAACAAAGGGAACCAGGATTTTTCTAACATGGTTTTCGAATTTTAAAACGCTACCTTTTTCAGGCATTTCTAAAGTAACAGGTTCATGATTATTGCAGAACCTTTCATGTTTTTTTAAAAGTTCTTTACTACCAAAATGATTCAAACATCGTTCACAATATTCTATACCACCGTTATCACTTACTTGTTTTCTTACTAAACCTTTAAAGTTTTTTATAAGGGCATAGTGTGTTTTGTCGCCATCTTTAATAAAAAGCAGCTTGATATGTTTATCTTTCTTGTCTTTTGTAATCCTTAGAGGGTAAATAATCTTTTTAGCTTTGTCAAACCCATAAACGTTTACACTAATATCTAAATTTTGTTTTTCAAACTTATTTATATCCTGTATTGTTACAGGATAGTTTATTCCTTTCATGTTTACGGTATTTTCCTTTTCTTTCAAAGCCATATCAACTCGTTCTGCATTTTTGGGTTTAGGATTTAACGCTCTCAAAATACACCACAAAAAACATTTATTATCTTTATTTGTTATGTTTAAAACTACTCTCTTATTTACAATCCATTGTGGTAGTGGTAAGTGACCTTCAGCACGTAAAGGAACATAAGGAGCTATGTGTAATTCTAACCTAACTATTCTTGAAAAAGTAAAACCACTACCTTCTCTTTGAAACTTATCTAACTTTTCTAAAATTTCATCTATCATTTCTTGCAATAACTCCTCTGCCCCTTCCGCATTCAAGTTTAATAATTGTTTAGAATGAAAAGCATATTCATTATCCGAATTAGGGTTTGTAGGTAGATGTAATCTACACCTAAGTACAAGTTTTACCTTTGTTTGTAGGTTTCTTCGAAGGGTGTTTAGAAGGACTCCCCTCGTTTCCATAAAAAATCTATCAGGTATATAACCTTCTCTACCATCTATTTCATGCTGAGTGGTATATCCTCTAAATGCGGATTGTCTAGTTCTAATTTCAAACGGCTGCCTTGGAGGGTAATTCTCTCTAACGCGAGTAACAATTTCATCAAGAACTTGTGGTATTTGTTCTTCAGTTACATTATTAGTTAACCAATTACTAAAATTATTGATTCTTCGTTGAACCGATTCAGGTATAACATTTGCTATAGCTCTTCTTACACCAGAATAAGCGGTACTCGCAGCTTGTCTAGCTATATTCGAAATTCTATTAAGCCAACTCATTTTATATATTAAATATAATTTTCTTAAGATATTTATCAAAAATTTTATTATATCTGTGTGTAAATATAATAAAATTACTGAATGTTAATCCTATATTTATCTTTCCAAACCCTTCCGTTCCAATTCATAATCGTTTGAGGGCAACGGTCTATATATTTACCAGCCTTATAAATCGATTGGAAAGTTTTTATTTCTCCAGTTTTAACATCTTCTAAAGTAACCGTTTTAGGATTTTTCATAATAGTCTGTAATCTATCATACTTAGGATCAACCTTTTTCTTTTCTGCTTTAGGCTCTTCCTCTGGTAGTAATCCATGTTCTTTTACCAACTCTAATAACCGCTTTTTATCCCAGTAAGAGCGAAAATTTATATTATTTTCTTTAAGAATTTCTTTTAAATCTGAAAACTTTATCATTTTTAATATATAGAAAAAATACTTAATACACTACACTCATCTTATTACCATCAGACTGAAAGTTAATTAGCCTATCACTAATAATAACAGCATATGCCTCGGTGTTTGCATCCACATTAGCGTGAAATTGTACTTTGATTTGAATATCAGTAACAGAGTATTTCAACCTTTCACTTTGCTTAGAAACATCAAACAAAAACAAAGGATAAAGGGTTTTATAATCCGAGGGGGAAATATTAGGGTTTGATACTAATTCATCCATGTTAAAGAACTTAGACCTAAATAACGCAGCATCACCATACGCTCTACTAAATTGCTGACTATTAAATGAAAGATTGTAATCAGCGGCAGGGTATCTTATGGAATTTAACATGACATAAATATTTTTAACACCTACATTATTAAATATGGAAGGATTTTGCCTTTGGCTGCCACTTTTATTAGTTTGAAAGCTGACAATGATAAAACGTGGCACCTCAGGAGATGATTTAACGGCAAGTCTCCAAGTAAATGATGTTGATTGAGGAACCGAGATAGAGTCACACTGTATCATTCTATATCCAACAGGAAATTTTTCTTTTTTCTCGATAAGTTTATAAAGTTCCATTTTCTCCTTATCCGCAGGCATCACATGCGGCATAAACCATGATATTTTACTCAACATAATTTTACCAGCATCAGCAGCGTTAGCTCTGAAAATTGCATCATCATTGTTATTTCTTGTTAAGGTAAGTGTTTGCTTCATTCCATATAAAATTTTATTATAGTCTTCACAGAAACCAAATATATGTTTTAATGGAACTCTAAAGCTAAATGTGCCTTTTGGGTCTGAATTATTAATGATGTACTGTTTTCTTATTTTAAAACCTATGTTTACATTATCTCCATCAATATCTGTACCAGTTGCTGAATCCTTATACCACAATTGATTAAGTCCTTGTGATTTGGAAAAATCGTCCGGATACTTTAACAACCCAAGCATTGTAGTAGCTTGACCAGGATGTAATATGGATTCAATCTCTTGACCAGAAAGTTGATACTTGATATTTTTAAAAAGATACATGAGGGCGTTGTTTGTTAAAGAAATAAGGTCAGCATCTGCATAAGCTGTTCCATCAGCCTTTGTTAAACGACCTTCTATAAGTAAATAACTTTCACACGGATGCGTAAAAATATCTTGGGTTTCAATGTTAATTCTAATCTCTCCCCCTGGACCATCGAGATTTGTTCCTGTGATTGGTTCATACTCAAAGTGCTCATACTCATCAATAGTATCATATTTTACAATTGGTTCGGTGATATTTAGTATGTCCATTTTATTAATACAATTATAATTTTTTAAAGCAAAAATTATAATTGTCTCTAATAATCTAACCAAAGCTGGGGGAAAGGCTTTTTCTCTTTGTTAACCCACACACTTTTAAGTTTAATGCTTTTTAGTTTATCTTCTCGAATATGTTTTCTCTTTTTAGGGTAAACCCTGTTTCCATACATAATTGTTACTGGTGTAATACCTATAGAGTTTAAATACTCATTTACCTTTTCCTCAATCTCCTTCATTACAGTTACTTTTTCAGGAGATAACTTTACAATTGCTTTTTGATAGTCATATTCTGTATCCTTAACTTCAAGTATATCGCAATCCGCCGTTTTTAGAAATGCATTAGTTACTGTAATAGATGAAGTTCCATATTTATCATAATTGTTACGAGTAAAATTTAATCTTACCATTTTTTTAATATATTACTTTTTTACTTAACTGAAATTCATTTTTTTTTCTTCATGTTACTTTAATACCCGACCCACTGTTTAATTTTTTAACTAAATCCTGAATAGCAATGGCACTCCCATCCATTAAACTGCTAATGCTTTGTGTTGTAGGATTGTTAACCGTGTTTACAGGTGTGGAAGTATGTTTTTCCAAAATTTTACGTGATTTTGGTGTTAAAGCTTTTGTAACTAATTTCTTTCCCGCTTCTACAGCAACATTCTTTCCAGCCTCTAAAGCTTTCTTTGCTCCTTCCTTAGCAACACTCTTTCCAACATCTAAGGCAGAAGATGCAAGTTGTTTAGCTGCGCTACTAGTAAAAAGTCTCGTGAGAAGGTTCGCAATGCTGCTAAAAATTCCGCTACCCCCGTATGCATACCTTTTATTAAATCCTCTTTTCTTAGGTGATATCATTTTTTATAGTATAGACATTAATTTTTTATAATCGTTTGAATCTATAACACCTTGCCTTTTTAATTCATCACATATGCCTACTAACTCGTTTCTTACACCTGTGTTACCCGCTTTTTTGCTCGCAAACAATAGGTCAAGTCTTTCTATTAATGCGTTAGGGTCACCTGGGATAACAACGATACCCTTTCCTTTGTATTCTTTTCTAGTATACCAAATATGTTTAAGTATATTATTCCATTTGTATCCTTTACTGCTTTTGGGATATTTATTATCCGGGTTGTTACCACGATAAAGAGCGTTTGTTCGTAACATTAAATCCCTGTAATTCTCCAAATCATCTTTAGTGTAACTAATTTCAGGTGGGTTTTTAGACATAAGTGAATTCCATAGACCAGTGGTGCCCTTATATTCTTTATTACCAACAATAATATCATCTTCATCAATTTCTATATATTTGTCTCCAATATATAATTTACCTTCTTCTTTTCTTATTCCAAACGTACTATCAGAAACATCATAAAAATTTTTTAAAAAATGTTCTGCTAATTCCCCCAAAGGTACTGAAGGCCCGATTGCTTCTTCGGTTGGTTTAACAAAGGCTGGAAACTTAATAGCTCCTGGTAAGGCTTTTATACCTTCCTTAATAGGTTTAAGTTCTTCTGTAACCTCCTTAGCTGTAGCTTTTTGTGTTTCTGTAATAGGTCTAAAAAACTTTGAAAGGTCAGTTTGTAATTCTTTCTCCCCCGTTCTCTCCGCTAGTTGGTTATTCCGAATATTCTTTTTTGTTTCGAGGTACTCTTTTACAATTAAGTCTCTTTTTGCAGGGTCAGTTATTTTTAGAAATGACATTTTTAATTAGCAACATATTTTTTTTAACGTAGATTTAAACGTTGTTTTCACCGCTAACGCAATTAAAACTACATTGGAAAGAAAAATTTATTTTTGGCTTGTTATTACTTTTAGTTGGGGTTATGATTCTTTTCAACCAACCTCCGAAAGGACTCACGCGCTTCTTGCCTCCCTTTCTCAATTAATGATTCTTCAGTTTCAGCCAATATCTTTTTCTTCGTTTTTGACCTAACTTCTTCCTTCATTACCTTATACTTTTGCAATTCTTCCAAGATTAGTTGAAATTCTTCATCAGTAACTTTGTTATCACTCAAAGCTTTTGATATATGAGAGGATATCGTATTTAACTTGGTATCAGCGATTGTTCTAATTTTTTCGTGTTTTTCAGCTTTTGCAGTGGAGCGTCTTACACTATACTTTCCAATTAAACTTAAAAGACCAGTAAAAGCTGCGGCTCCTTCTAATGCTATCACTGCAGGTATCGCGACTACTGTTGATAGTAAACCTATCCCACCTGCTCCTGAAATCAAGGTAACCGTAACTAAAACCGTATCTATGTTATCTACTATTCTTGCAGCTCTAAAATACTTCTTACTTAAGGCTTCTCTTTTGGATTTTTCATCTTCTAAAAATTTCTGAATTTCATTAATTTTTTGTAGTCGATATCCTTGCCCTTGGTCCTCTATAGGAGGGGCCGTTGGTAATTTAGGGTATAAGTTGGGTTCTTTCATCTCCATTTTTTATTAGAATTATATTTTTTTAAAATGAATAGCGAACGAGACATAGAGGTTCCTTTTCCTCAATTGTTACACTTTTGATAGAATTGTTCGTAATAGTAATTATAATATCCTCAACATTTTCGAGGTTAACTTCATTTTGTAAACTACACCACTTTAGTTTTAAGTAGTATGGTAATGTGGTTAAAACAACTCCTTTAGTCATCTTAAAACCAAACCCTAAGTGTATAGTTTTAACTTCTTTAGGTTCTAGTGTAAGCTTTTTTTGGCAAAAAATTTCCCAGGTTACCGTATTTACTTTTCGAGGTGGATATTTTAAGCCTTGTAATGGTATCCAGTGGATTGTTTTTGGTTGAATTATATTTTCTTTCATAACACCGAGTTTATGGATTTTCATTTTTATATAAATATTATTAATATTTATAACATTACAATATAGCCCCTAAGATAGGTATATTAGCAAATGGACTATTAGGACCTAAAAGCAGTCCACTTCCATCATGAAACTTTCCTCCTTGCTTTAAATACAACCCATCACCAACAGATCCAAACCCTTTACCCTTATAAGGTGATAGGTAAAGCCCCCTTCCATCAGTTTCTACCTTACAAACGCAACCTCCTTTTTTAAGGTAAAGACCTGACCCTAATGCTTTATTTACTCCAAATGAACCTAATCCAGAAAGAGCTCCAAGACCTAATGCTGGTAACGCTTTTGAAGCTAATCCAGCCACCATTGGTAAAGCTCTAGCAGCCAATCCTGCCAACATTCCAAGAAAACCACCCTCTATCTTCATGTTATGTTTAAGCTGTTTAGCACTCATTCTAATTGTTATGCCTTTACCATTTTCATAGGCTTTAGCCATTTTATTTACTTGTGAATTGGTTAATCCTATAATATCATTACCTTTTAAATCCTCATGACCTAAACGAATACTTACCGGGCATCTACCTTTAACGGCATGTTGAAGCTTTTGTTTTTGCCCTTCTGATATATTAACTTTTACAGTCGTATAACTTGTCATTTTTATATATGTGATATTTTTTTATTACACTTCTCTAATATGAAATCTAATTGTTAAAGTTTCTCCTCTAAGATTTAGTAAAGTTCCATTTTGGTCTGTAATTTCTACCGTCATGTTGTGTATTTCATACACTGTTATAGGTAAGTATATTAGGTTTCGAGGAGTTTGAACAATTTTATATCCGGGAGATACATTTGGGAAAAAAGAGTAAATCGTATTTTGTGTTGAACCGTTAACATAAGTTCCTGAAATGATATCAATATTTATGAATATACTGTTTATATCGAGAATGTTTACAGTATTCTCCGACTCATGAAATCCTTGAGTATATTTTGAATGAGTAAACCCTAATACTTTAGAAATGGAGTTTGGATGATTAAAATCTACTTGGTATCCATCTTCTATATCAATAACTGACTTAAGGGTATTAGTGTTTGCAGAAATATTAATATAATATCCATCATTGGCTTCATCATAGTGGCCTTTTTTTCTCATTTCCTGCTGAAGGGTATCATTAATGTTTGTGATTTCATAACTTCCTTCTGGTATTTCAACTTTATTCCATGAAGTACCATTATCCGGAGAATAAATGAAGATGTTGTTTGTTGCATCAATGTTTGGAAAAGAGTAGTAAGTTTCAAGGCCTACCAGAGCGATTTCGTATTTTTTATCCGTGTCAAGTTGAATAGGTGGGTTAAACCTAGTTTTAATGCGTGTTTTGTTGTCACTTACTATAATTTGAAAGGATGTTTTGGGGTCTGTATTCTTTACAATTTGTTTTAAAAGTTCTTCTTCCATTTTTAATATAGTAAAAATATATTTTTAACTCGGGATGTAAAAGTTATCAAAGCCACACCTGTACTTCCCATCATGTTTTTTACTCGTTAAATCGATAATAACAAAACCATGTGGTCTTTCCCAACACTTATGACAAAATTTTCTAAACTCCTCCTTAGACATATCTTCACTTACATGGTCGTTATAAATATGATTAATGTTTTTTAGGTCTTGTTTGAAAAGACAAATAAAATTTGCGTTTTCTCTAATAGTTTGTCTCGGTAATCTAAAATAGTTTTGTGAAAGATAAAAGCAGTCAACATTACTATGTCTTCCACGAATGTAGTAGTCCTCACACTTACTTTGCTTTTCTAAAAGTAAATCGTCAAAAATCATTAAATTTTTGTTTTCTGAGTTTAACTCTCGTGGGTCAGGTACCTGGTCAGCTGTTTCAAAAAAACTACAATTTATATCCGATTTATTTTTAAACGTTTTTACCCATTCTTCAACCAAAGCTGTTGGTGAAACATTTAAATCTTGTATATCATCTCGCATATTAAACAACTTTAAAATACCTTCTTTTGGTAGTCTTTCTTCAAAAGCTTTTTTAAGTATGCGGTATTCAGGTTGAAAAAGACTTTTCCCAAAAACGCATAAATTGTTGTAGTCCATCCAACCTGGTCTAAGTAAAAGGTTAAGTAAAAGGGTAGTTTTGCCACATCCTGATTTACCTATGATTAATCCTCTGATACTCTTTGGTAAAAGAGGGTTATTAAATCTTTTTGATACTATTTCGTTCCATGATAAATCAATTACATCCATTTTTTTTATATAACTTTTTTTTATTATTATATAAAAAATGTATTGCGTTAAATGTAAAAAAGTTACTGATACGAATAACATAGAATATACTGTTAGTAAGAATGGAAGAAATATGAAACGAGGAAAATGTGTGGTTTGTGGAACAACTAAAACCCAATTTATTAAGGCAAAGGAGGGTGGTTCAGTTTTAAACAAAATGATTAATAATATGCCTTTTGAGATGCATCTCCCTGGTCATAATTTTACGGGACCCGGCACTAACCTTAAAAAAAGGTTAAACCCAGATTTAACTCCAAAGAAATGGAGTAAACCTATCAATAGAGTAGATAAAGCCGCTTACCATCATGACATATGTTATCTCCAAAACGATGATACAGCTACCAGAAATGCTGTATGTGATAAAAATATGTTAACAGAGTTACAAGGTATTTACAATCCTACTTTAAGAGAGAAAATGGAAAGAGGAATTGTTTCTGGCTTAATTGGAACAAAGAAACGATTTGGAATGGGGATTAAAAAAAAAATTTCGTAGATTTAGCGGAAGAATTACACAAGCCCGTACAAAGAAAATTTAAGAAAAGAAGAGTTGAAGTAAGCGGTATTGATAGGATATGGGCAGCGGATTTAGTAGACATGCAAGCGTTTTCTAAATTTAATCGAGGTGTAAAATATCTTCTCGCTGTTATTGACATCTTTTCTAAATATGGTTATCTGGTGCCATTAAAAGACAAAACGGGGAAATCTGTTGCTGTAGCATTAAAAAGTATTTTTAAGGAGAGAAAACCAGAGAAAATGTGGGTGGATAAAGGTAAAGAGTTTTATAACAAAGATGTTAAAGACCTGGTTGAATTATATTCTACTGAGAATGAGGAAAAATCTAGCGTAGTTGAGAGATGGATTAGAACAATGAAAGAAAAAATGTGGAAGTATTTTTCTGCTAACTCTACGAATGTTTACATTAACGTGTTGCAAGACCTCGTTAAAGAATATAATAACACGAGGCATTCTTCTATTAAGATGACACCAATAGACGCGAGTAAAAAAGAAAATGAAACCAAAGTTTGGAGAAATCTTTACCCCGATCGTTTCGAAATAAGAGATATAAAACCTAAGTTTTCTGTTGGAGATAAAGTAAGGATAACTAAAAAGAAAAAGACTTTCGAGAAAGGGTATACTACAAGATGGACTGAAGAGGTTTTTACGGTTTCCGAGGTTAAAAATACGGAGCCTGTAACATATAAAATAAAAGACCTTAATGGAGAAGAGATACAAGGTACCTTTTATGAACCCGAACTACAAAAAACTAGTCAGGAGTTGTATAGGATAGAAAAGGTTATTAAAAAGGGAAAAAATAAATCGTTAGTAAAGTGGAAGGGTTATTCCGATGAGTTTAATTCATGGGTTGATAATAGTGATATAGTAAATATCTCATCATAATAAAAATGAGAAATATTGCAGTAGGAAACCTTATACTACCAAATAGACCGTTAAACAATTTCGAATTAGAAAGTGCGGCAAAAAAATTAAAGATTCCTTCTTTTAGAGGAGCCCTCGTCCGAGACGCTTTACCGAGTAAGTGTAGGAAAAAGGAATGCGGTATATTAAACCTCGATGACACAGGTGGCCCTGGTACTCATTGGGTTGCTTGGTATAAAGACGGTAAAACTAAAAATTACTTTGACAGTTATGGTATACAACCCCCTATCGAAATTCGAGAGTATCTAAAAAGCCCGATACATTACAATAGTGATCAGATACAACCAGCTAAAGAGGTATTTTGTGGGCATCTGTGTCTTTACGTACTTAAAGAGTTAGGTAGAGGTAAAGAGTTCCAAAATGTTTTAAATACTTTATTTTAGTAATAAAAAAATGCCTGTTGATAAATTTGGAAGAATGGATATTGAATCTAAAACAAGCGGTGATGGTGTACCACTCACTTACATAAATAATAACTTTTTACGGAAAGATGGAACAACCACCGTTACCGGTTCCATAAATATGGGTGGGAATACACTTACTAAGGTTAGTAATCCAACTAATCCTCAAGATGCTGCTACGAAGGATTATGTTGATACGAGTAAAGGAAAGGGTTTTTTAAAAAGGAATCAAGATGGAAACATTGTGGTAAAGAAAGATTTAGATATGGATGGTAATAAACTGTTAAATATTCCCTCTCCCAAAAATGATGGTGATGCTGTAAATAGAATATATGTTGATACATTAAATATGGGAACTAAAAGATATTCTGATATTCATACACCTTTTATTAATCAAAATGGGTATGCTGCTAAAAATTCAATAGATATGAGAGGTTTTACTCTGAATAATGTAGGAGAGCCAACTGATTCAAAAGATGTTGCTACCAAAGAGTATGCTGATAGCACAAATGCTTTTACCCCGAGAGATGATGGAGGTTTTACAGCCAAAGGACCAATATATTTAGCAAATAATAAGTTAGGCGGTTTAAGGAATCCTATAAACGGTCGTGAAGCTGCTAATAAGGAGTATGTTGATGATACTATAAATGAATATGTTGAAAAGTTAAAAGATGAAAATGGAAATTTTGTTATGAATTCACCCGTAAATATGAATGGTGAAAAACTTTTTGGTTTGCCTGCACCAACTGCACAACACGATGCTGCTAATAAGGAATATGTTGATAGAGTAGGAAGCGATGCTAAAGAGTATGTAGATAAGTCAAATGAACTGCTAGGAAAACGTTTTGAAAACCTTCCTTTCGCTTTTGTAAAAGAAAATGGAAATTATGCTGCAAACGCTCCTATTAATATGACTTTTCAACCTTTGAAGTATTTACCTGAACCTGAAGAGGATGCTGATGCCGCTACAAAAAAGTATGTGGATGAAACAATACCATTTACTAAAACAAATATTGTAACTGATGATGATGGTAATGAGGTTGCCGTTCTACTAGATGAGAAACCTACTTATGTAGCACAGGGTGTAATTGGAAGTAACCATCGAATTGCACTTTTTCAAGACAGCTTTATTGATAGTGATGCTGTAAACAAAAAATATGTGGATACTCTTGTGGCAGATAATGTAAGAGATGGAGCTCTTCCTGGAGTTGCCGAGGGAACCGTATTTTTTAAGGAGAATGGAAATTATCAAGCTACCGCTGGTATTAATATGGCTTTTAAAGAATTAGTAAATCTCCCTTTACCAAATAGTCCAAGTGATGCTGCTACAAAAAAGTATGTGGATGATTTTAATAATGAAATTAAAGAATTAGTAATAACCTCTTATGAAGACATAATAAAGACACAAGAATATATTCATAAAACAGATTTTGATGAAAAAATAAGAAGTTTTGAAATTTTTTATGTTACAGGTATCTGGGAAAATATTGGTGAAAATAAGAACTCCTTTCCCTTTTCTTTCAATGGTGGGCCAATAGGTAGAAAAAATGGAGGTTATTGTTTACCAAAAACAGCATATCTCATAGAAATAAATTTTTATTTTGCTTTTCCTGATGAATATAACCCTAGTTTAATAAGACATGATGAAAATAATCCACATTTATTAGATATACATTATGGTTTTGCTCTTACTAAGGAAGTATATAAAATAAATTATAAAGAGCATTTAACCGCCTTTGATGCTAATTTAAGAGAAGACCCTATTAAAATATCTAGAGGAGATTTTATGAATATTGAAGTTAAAAAAGGTTTTTTTGGTGATGCTTTAGTAGAAGATATAAGTAAACCTGGAAGAAATTTTATTAACATGATGGATACCCCAGTCAGTATACACATGATTTTAGTTTTTTCTGAAAATGTTTTAGATGTAAATTAATATATAACTCTCCAACTGTGAGTTATATATTAATTTAGAGTAGCTTTTTCCCTACCTTAACCATTACTATAACATACTTTTTATAATATCTATTATATCCTTCATCTTGATACATTTTTCTTTTTAATAATTCTTCTATCTTATTTTCTATTATTGTAATTTTAAAAGTATCAACTATAGCACTAGGTTGTTGTAGTTCTCGAAGCTCTTGTTGAAGCTTTATAAAATCATTAATTATTACATCACACTCTTTACAAAGGTCTTTATTTTTTTCTTCTGTAAGTAAAGATTTAGCTATATCTATTACTTCTTCTAACTTTTGAGAAACTACTGCTTTTTCAAGTGTAGTTGTGATATCATTAACCTTTTCTTTCATTATTGTTATATTTCTAATATAGTATTCTACTTTATAGTATAAATATAATACTTTTGTTTTTATTAGTTCTGTTTCCATTTTTTTATATAATACTTTTTTTTTTAAAAAAAAAAGTTATATTTTTTTAAAAAGAAGAAGATATAGAGTTATACGCGTAAAGTAAAAGGGTTTGGGTAGTATTTGCCAATACACATTCATTGAAGATTACAGCGTAATCATTGACATTTATACTTCCTCTTTCGTTTTCAATGAGGAGATATAAAAAAAAGGGGTTAAAGGCAATTAACATGAGGAATATCAAAGTTTTCGTTTTATAGTTGTTTCCTTTCTACATATAGGACACTTTTCTACTTCTTCTTTATTACATGTATTACATATGCATATATGTCCACAATTACAGAATAATACATTAGGTTTATTTAAATAACATATTACACATGTTTCTTCATAGTAAGTTTTATCATCATTATTAATTTGTCTAACACTTATATTTTGACATGATGGTACCTCCATACCATTTTCTAATGGGTTATTTCCTAAATTAACCCATCTTCGTCCAAACTCTATAAATGGAGAAAGTTTATGTAAATTTTCTCTAGTTCTAGTTGCATTTAATCCACATGATAAAAATAAAAAGTCATATTCAAATGCTTCTTTTATATCACTATCATAAGTAGATAAATACATATCATTTCCTGGTCTAGCCTTAACTATAAAATGACTATCTCTCCATCTTCTGTCCTGGGATGTATTATTATAAAAAATAATCCATAAAGTTAAATTATGTTCACCATATTGATACCTATCTTGACTAAAACAATAATATATAACTGCTTTTGCTGTTTTTATGGTATCTCCATAAATTCTTGGAAAATATACTCTTCTTTCTTGGTAATTATAAACAGGCATTTCCATATACTTATTATTAATATGAGCTTCAAGAGTATTAATAACGTTAGGGTTAAATTTATCTAACACACTCATTTTTTTTTTTTTTTATTTATAATTCATTTCCTTAATTCAAAAAATATTTTAACTTAAACAATTTATTTCTTTATAAAAATTACAATTTTTTTTTTTATAAACTTAATGTATGGAGGAGGATGGAGATATATAATTGAATTCACTGTAAAGCCCACCCATGTAAGTATGTTATGCATATAATATACAGATCATGCATATTATATGTAACAATCATTTCATTGGTGCGCGCATTATAATATATGCGTTCGCATACCGTAAATGTGTAGGATGGATCAGGTAAGGTAAGCATTAAGGGGAGTGAATTAAGGGGGTGGGTGGGTCAGATGGGGTAACCATTAAAGGGGGGTGAGGGAGTCAGAAAGGTAACCATTAAAGGGGGGGGGGAGTCAGAAAGAGTTTTTATTCATCTACTTTTATCATTACTGTTTGTTGATTTTTTTTTTCAAACTTAACAGGGTTAAAAAGGTATTAATGGGATAAACAAGTTGAAAAATTCGCAAAAATCTGATCACAAATAAATACTTTATCATGTAAACAAGCAATGAAATTGTTCAATTTGAAATGGCTACTTTTCCTGTACTGTTTGTTGTATGATTTTCAAAATCAATAGAATTAAATCTATTGATGAAGATAAACAAGCTATGCAAGTTTCATGAAACTCTGATAAAAAATGAAGACTATATCGAGTAAACAAGAAATGAAAAGTTTTTAACTAGAAATGGCTACTTTTCCCATACTGTCGGTTTGATTTTTTTTTTTTCAAAATCAATAGGGTTGAAGCTATTGATGTGATAAACAAACTCGGCAAGTTTCATGGAAATCTGACCAAAAATACAGACTTAAAAAAAAACGATAAGAAAGGGATAAAATGAGAAAAGGGTTATGGAAAAGCGTATGTTATCAATATACATGTACATGTACTATATGAAATATACAAACATCTATGAATGAAGCATTGATATAGCCACTCTCTCCTTTTTCTACCTCCAATGGGACGCGACTATGATCATCTGTAGAAAGAAACGAGAGTCAAATTTTATTATGTTGTAACATCTTCCTCTTAAGTCGAGCCTCTTATTTTTATTTTAACATTCTTTTTTTATCAAGTACAAAGTTAAAAGCATTTGAATACAAAATAATAGAATAACAAATTTAAACGTAGAAATTGATTTGAAAGAGAGCAAATGTAATGGTTCTTCCCCAATTTCCAGGATCAGTTATATGGTTAATTTTAATGATTAACGACAGGAAACTATACTATTGGTATTTATCAGCTTATTTTAAATCCAAGTTGGCTTCTTTAAAAAAGAAGCCAGGAGAGGTCAGCAATAATGTTTTCAAATAGTTTATTGGCTTTCAATTTCAATATTTTTGGTACATGTAAACAAATGAGTAAAAATGCCGCCGCGTAGAAACTTCATATGCTTTACACGGGGGTAATTTGACCTTCTTGTCGTGTTTTCAAGTTGCATGTTCTTGTCCAGCGGTCTTCTTTCGTTTTTTTTAACAAAATTCTTCTTACTTTTTCTTCTGCTTGAAATATTTGCGTAATAAAGAAAACTACAATTATTAGAGAGGTCATTTGCAGCCATGGCAAATTACTAAATCAAATCTTTTCTGTATTTTATCATTTCTAAAAAGAAACTATGTCTATTTCCTGTTTCGGTATTTTATTTCGCTTTATTTACAAAACCATGACAAAACAGACTGTGTATCAGAACAGTTATGCTAGAAGACGGTCTTTCGTAGACAATATTTATTTTTTTGTAAACCGAAAACAGACTAAAAATTAAATGTGGCTACGTTGATGAGACTTTTTGATTGAAGGATATAAAATAATGCGGAAAATAGAGAAACTTCTTTAATTCTGAGTGCCAATGAAATTGCAACCTTAAGGTTTTTTCGAACAGACTTAATGTAACAACTAGTTGAATAAAAACAACTCGGTTTTTGAAAATCCATCAGCAACAAATCAATGTGAAAACTGGATTATCAACCATGTACAGTGCTTGTCAATACAGTGTTTGGCATCGACAGCCGACGGAAACAACCTTGTGGAATGTTGTTCAAATCATCTTGTAATGCGATTTCGAGCTAACGTAGCGTAATAGGTATCGAATAACGTCTTCTTACCGCTTGCCCCAGTAGATACCAGAAATGTTCAATCGGGCTCAAATCCAGGGGAAAAGATGGCCATGGAAGTGTCAAATGTACATTGTTGGCATTAAGGAAGTTGCGTGTGAGGTGAGGCACGTGCATTATCGAGTTGAAACAAATCAACTTTCGGGTGTTTGCCAAGAAACGGAAGCACGTTAGGACCTAACACTGTATCAATGTAGCGTAAAGCTGTTAGAGTGCGGTTAATTACAACAAGACGTGTCCGATGATTCAGTGATACACCTCCGTACAATAACACTGCATCCACGCCAATGATCAGTTTCTTAAACACAAGGATTCAAAAAGCCCACTCCTCTACTTCTCCAAACATGCGTTCGGGCGTCAATGTGACGCAAATGATAACGTGACTCGTCGGGACACAAAAGTGATGCTTGTCTTCTATGCGACCAACGCTGACGTTGTTGTGTCCATAAAAGACTTTTGAGACGTCTCTGGCGTGTCAGTATGTTTCCACGAAAAAGGCTTCCTGCTCTAAAACCTTTACTACGAAGACGTCAGCGGACTGTATTTGCACCTATACGTCTACCATGTACACCATGCGTCTCCTGTGCAGTTTGAATTGCTGTTCGAAATCTGTCGCGTAGATGTTGAAGAATAATGGAACGATCTTGTTAGGGCGTTGTAACTCGAAGCCTCCTCGGACTAGGTCTGTCATTCAAGGATAATAGGAGGTGAACATTTCATTCTAGGCACAATTTCTCGCTGTCTGAAAGCTTTGGCGTATTCACATTTGTCGCTGCTCAAGATATGGAAATTGTGGTGGGAAAATTAAAAACACGTTTCTAAGGTTTTCCAACAAAAAACTTGTCACAACTCAACCATGCACGTCTGTGTAACAAAATGACTTTAACATGTATTGAAAGAGAAAGACAAGTTGAAAGAGAATTTAAAAACCAGCAAACCATGAAGATGGTGAAGGACTTACACGCATCACTGAGAAAATGAAAGTAATTATTTTCTGTAAAACATTGTAAAGAAAGAAGTGCTGCGGTTTCATTGGCACTCAGTATAAAAAGCATTTCTCCTTTTCTCACAATGTTTTTCAAGATTTTCTTTGTCATTGTCGTTAAAAATCGAAATCGCGTGATAAAGGGAAAAAGCCACGATATATTGGTCTTTTCAAAATACTTCTTATTTACATGTGGGTGAATGGTGGAATAAATGATAACTTTACAAGACTAAAAAATCTAAAACTGGTGCCATCTGAAAGCTTGCTGAACTGATATCTTCCATCTTTTACAGAGTAGAAACCATTCTGAAAAAGAGAAGATGCAGGAAATTTGCATTTTCTCTTTGTCCTACAATGTCTTCAAAATGTCCTTTTCATTAGGGTCAATAATATTCGAGACTGTGAGGTAAAATATGAGGTCATTTCATCTAATTCCGAATTTTGAAACAGGTCAACTTTGTGAAATCTTTGTTAAAAATGCCTTATTTAAAACTCAGAGCACTGTTGGCCTGTAGGGGACTTAATCCCCTTTACCTACATATTTTACATGAATCACCTTCAGCGGAAAAAAAAACGCAGCTTGTTATGAGTTTGATAATATGCAGTAAATCTGGAATCAGGGCTGCTTTTGTAGGAACTTACATGCGCAAAGTGCTCTGTATCTATTTTTAGCTTTGTTCTTTTGTAAGCAAGCAACATCACATTTATGACGTAATCCGGAGGGTAACCGCTGAAAATAAGAAGATCCCAATTACAACTGTTATTTTTTTCCAGATTTGACAGCAAATAACATTAACAAACATTTCTACTACACGTTAATGACGTATATGACGTATACGCATCCGACTGCGCTTGTGTTTTTTTCGTGAATATTGCAAGGAAACAAAGGCAGGAAACCCTTTAACGCTATGAAAGTATGATTTTTTCCACTTCGAAAATTACTGTTGTAAAAAGAGAAATCACTTCTATTCAGCAGTTTCTCCCTTTCCGACTATGTCTGCTGAGCTTTTATCTTATTTTTACCTTGCAAAAATAATAATAACTTCCACAGTAACCTTCAAACAAGGGTTTGTCTGGTAAACGTTATTTTCACTCCTAGCTCCACTGACCGAAGTCCAGCTGGTTTATGTCAAAGCCTGCTGTCCGTCGTGCATCTGTGCGTCCGTCTATGCGTTACTTTATTTCAAACACCTTCTTCTCTGAAACTACCCATCCGATTTTGATAAAATTTCACAGAAATAATCCTGCCATGGTCTTCTTCAGAAATTTTGAAAGAATTCGATCCCTTCAAAACTCTTGTTGCCATGGTAACATTGGCATGTTGCTTATCTACCAAGTTTCTTAAAATTATAGCTCTGGGGTCAAACTTTGCCCCTCCCAAGGGGTAACAGGCTTTACATGGGCTTATAGAAGGAAAACTTTAGAATTATTCTAGTACATAGTCATAGGGCCTGAGGGCTACCAAATTTGGAATGTAACTTTATCAAGTAGGCATCTACCAAGGGTGTCCAAATTATAGTCGAGTGGTCAAATTTGGCCTCGCCCTGGGGGTCACAAGTTTAAAATGGGCATTTATGGGAAAACTAAGTCTTCTCGTACTTAGCCATAAGGCTTAGGGCTGACCTTTATCCAGTCGGTTTCTCCCAAAATATAGTCACTGGGTCAAATTTGTCTCCACCCCGAGGGTAACAAGTTTTACATGGGCTTACATGAGGAAACTTTAAAGATCTACTTTTACCTAGCCATGATGCCTACTGCTACCAAATTTTGCATATAGCTTTATCTAGTAGGCCTCTAATAAGAGGACCAAAATTATAGCCCTGGGTCAAGTTGGCACCACCCCAGGGGTCACAAGTTTGACAAGGGCTTATATATAGTGAAAACTTTATAAGCTTATGGTTACAAACCATAAGACCTAAGGCTACTAAATTTAGCCCTGAATCAGGGATCTCGCGTTTCACAAAGCCTTTCATTTAGGAAACTTTGAAAATCTGTTTGTTTATAACTACACATTCTGGACCTGAATTATTTGATATGGGCTTTATCTTGTGGACCTCAATCAGGATTAATTGTGGCTTTGTAGCCAAAAATGGCTTTGTCCTAGCGTCATCACTTTCTCACATAATTTTACACACAAAAAATGCAATATGTCTTTAAGTTTTGGCCATGTATCGTAAATATTTGGCTTGTAGTTTTTGCCAAGTATCGTAATATTTGGCTTGATGTGTTTTAACTTATCAGCCAGTGGAGCGTTACAGGGATATCACGGCCCTCTTGTTTCTATACTTACATTGAATTCTTGATAAAATAGAAAATTGTCTTCTTTCTTCTTCTGGTAAATGTAGTCCCATAGCTGACATATTTTCAAATCATTCCCATCCAACAAGAAGTCGTAGTATTCACTCCTTTCAGCCTGTTCGACTTCCTTTTCAACTTCCCTTGAATTCGTTGCACTTGGTTTTGGTATATCGTTTTTCTTTTCTGACAAAAGAAAATATATGGTCAATTTTTTTTCTTCGATGAAAACTCGTTAAGTTATATCCCTAACTGCTTTACTACCCATTTTTATATCATTTTTAATGTGCAAACCGTTCCAAGGTATGTCGCTTGTATTGATTGCTCAGTAAAAAAAAAGTATGGACTGCCTAAGTATATCATTTAAATTGTTAGACACTTTTAAAAGGTTTGCAGATGAAATTCAAATGAAAAATTTGACTAAAGGAACTTGGAAAAAACATCTACAGCCATCATATAACATAACATAAGCATTATTTGGCATTAAACTGTTTCAATTCATAGCCAATACAAAAAGAAATATCCATGTGGAGGGTAAACACTTGCAACATGAGGATGGATCAAAGAACTATACACAGAATTCATTGTATTCTAAGGAAGGGGAAAAGGTTTATTTTCGTACTTATGGAATTCTTTCTTTAAAAGCAAAGAAGATATATTTTGAGAACTTATTTATTTCTTCTAAATTTTAGGATGACATGGTTTAGATAAGTTTTAAAGCAGTCGATCGTCTGCCGTGATAGGGTTTTCAAACAAAATGTTTCTTAGGTCGTAATATTAGACATTTCAATTAAAAGTGTTGTCTTCAATTTTATTCAATGAGCGATTTTGGCATTTTCTGAGGTGTCTATCAATTCAATTATGTCGGCCAGTTTCAATCACAAGTTTGTCAAAAGATAATCTGAATTTTGTTACGGCATATCTGAGTTTATTTGTACAAATTTTTTTTTGATAAAATTCAAGTTCAAATTCTTCTTTGTATAAACAGTAAGAAGAAAATCTCGGCAAGTTATTGATATTGATAAATCAACTATGTTTGTATAATTATATCTAAAAACAATGTAGAAATACCAACAACAACGCTGTCGTTATGTATATATATTTTTAATATCCTTTGGTCAACGTTTCGGCATTGAAGCCTTCATCAGGACATATTAAAAAATACTGACGGAAATGACGTTTAGATGTAGCTACGACGACGCTAACAACTTCCGCTAGACCAACGTCAGCTGATTTCGCGGGAAGAGTCAACTTCACGCAGAAATGCGGAAAAATCCAAAAGCGTATCTAGAGCGTGCTATAGGATTTGCTATTGCTAAAAGTTCCTATTGTAATTATATTTTATAAAAAACGAGTAATAGGAACAAACTATAACATACCCTAGATACGTCTGCAATATCATGTTCAGAATACAATACATACGAATTAATTTTAACCCTATCCCTCATAGAAGCAAGTATAAATGAATATGTTTTGTAATCTCTAAAACATTGTCTGAAAATGAGGAAGCGTTTGTTATGAACAATGTCTCCATTTCCAACAATGCTTTTTTCTCCATCAGAAAGTAAATACATTGCTTATCCATGGTTGAATATATTTCACACTAGATTATTTCGAATGGGAAGGCAATTAGAATGTTTATGAGGGAAAGGGTTGACTTATTCCGTTTTAAATAACACTTTTGAATTCATACCGTTGGGATGAACAGTCCCAAGCCTATGTATCCAATATGTTTCTTTACACAATCTTTCATAAGTATTATCAATAACATCAGTAGGCATAAAAGAAAAGTCATTTATACTATGATTGTCTGAATTAAAATGAGTCGCAACAAGCGAAGAAAATGATGGGTCAGTATAGTTGTTGATATCAAACCTATGGCTATTCATGCGTTTAGACACAGGCTGTGACGTCTGTCCAACATACTGTATCTTACGTTTTTTACAAGTCAGTAAATAAATGACATTGTTTGTTTTACAATTAGCATCTTGACGTATATTAAAGGTTTCTTCCGTAATGTGACTTGAAAACTGACTTCCGGTGATGATAGAAACACAATGAGAACACCGTCGTCTGTTACAACTGCTAATCACAGGAGAGAGGGTGTCTTCATTATTTTCTTTGAAAGAAGAGCTAATTAAATAATCATTTAAACTACGAGGGCGCTTAAACGCTACAAGTGGTCTGTACGTTTTGTGCATGTGTCTGAGATTTTCATCCTTAGATAATTTTAAAAGGTCACAATATCTGTTGATCGTTTTACCTATATTTGGTAAGGATGGGTTATAAGTAACTGTAAAAGGTATGACTTTAGCCTGGTGTTTTATGCTTGATTCAAGAGCTTCGGACTGCGACATTTTGGATACTTTTTCAAATGCGCTATCAATCACAGTATTAGGATAATACCGATCTTTGAAGTAAGATCGTAATTCGTCTAAGGAAGAATTAAATTTGTTGTCGTCTGACATAATTCTTCTATAACGTTTAGCTTGACTGTATGGGATGCTGTCCTTGCATTTTTTAGGATGACATGAGGTGTAATCAAGATACTGGTGTATGTTTGTTTCTTTTTCAAAGACCTCTGTGCATATATCAAGTGACTCTGCTTTAGATACCTTTACATCCAAAAATGTAACTGACTTTTGCGATATAGTGTGGGTGAATTTGATGCATGGATGAAAGTTGTTGATGTTATCTATGAATGAATGTAGCTCATTTAAAGAGTGGTCCCAAATCATGAATATGTCGTCAAGAAAACGTAACCATAGAGTTGGTTTAAGTACACGGGCACTAAGGAAATCATTTTCCAATTTCCCCATAAACAAGGACGCGTATGACGGAGCCATGGAGCTACCCATGGCTGTACCCATTTTTTGTAGATAGAAACTATCACCAAATTTAAAATGGTTATTTTCGAGAGCGAGTTTTATCAAATCTGCCATTTCATCAACAGATAATTTACTAGCGTGCGTGTCTCTCTCAAGAAAGTATTTATACAGGCGTTAATACCATCTTCGTGTGGAATGTTAGTATATAACGAAGATACATCTAATGTGACCAGAAAAGTATTTTTACTTTTAAAACTTCTTCCCTTTGTTTGAGTGATAAAATCACTAGTATCTTTAACAAATGAGGGCAAATTAAACATTAATGGTTTAAGCACATAATCAATGTACTTAGAGATATTTTCTGTGGATGAATTGCAGGCAGACACTATAGGTCTGCCGGGGTATTGCAATGGCAAATTCTTGTCTGGTGGTTTGTGAATTTTTGGTAAAACGTAAAAAACTGGTGTTCGAGTCTTCACTGGGAATGTGTCGAATTGATCAGTAACCTAACTGTTGGAACTTTTCATTTCGTTAATACGTTCAGAAATATTTTGTTTTATAACTTCTGAGGGATCACAGTTAACTTTCTCATAATATGTGCGATTATTCAGTTGTCTTAAAACTTCATTCTTATAATCACTTGTATTCATTATTACAATAGTATTGGATTTATCATATATATATATATATATATATATATATAGAGCGAGTGCACCTATTACCGAACACCTAAGCATGATAATGTGCCGTTCGGAAATAAAACCACCTACTGAACATGTGACGTCATTTGGATCATATTTTGTGTATTCCTTTCAATTGTGACTGATAACTAACGCAGTATAGTGCACCGATATCTAGTTATGGGCATTTCTACAGTGTAACCAAAGGGTTGAAATTACGAACGCTGGTTATGAATCCGAACACATATGGTGGTAAATCCGAACACGTTGGCAATTTTTAAAAATTACCACTTTAAATACACGTTAATAGCAGTCTATACATGTACTAGAATTTGCGGGGTAGTTGCGAACAATCTTGTGTATGCAAACAATGACAACTCTGGACAGAGATCTATGTTGACTGGGTTCTGTCAGATATAGAGGTATACTGATGGGATCACAGTCTAATCAATATCTATGGGTCACTACTAAATCTTGGAACGGAACGGAAAGAGGAAAAAATCTCTTGAAATCTTGTTGTATAGTTTGCGTAATTGAAAAGTTTTGAAAATATTGTGACAGAAAGGAGTTTTTGCTTATGATGATTAATATTTCCTTTTGTCACAATGTTCTCAACATCATTTTATAGTAATTCTCAAGATATCAACATAACAATGGATTTATTCTTATAATATGAAACATGCAAATGAATGAACTGGAATCAGTGGATGAATTTTCTCATGATATTGCACCCTTCGGTGATTGAACTTAACACTGTTTACATAATTCGTAATTAAAACCAGTCTGGGAAATCAAGGTTTGAAATCCGAACAGTCAAATATCTTCGTTCTCCATGTGTAATGATTTAAAATGTCTATTGGTGCTGGTAAATAATAGTTTCACCATCAAGAAAACAATACAAAAACAGATTTTTAGCGTCTTTGTGCCGCGAGGTAACCTTAGATAACATTGTCATTGGATTAACAAATGTCACAATTTTACTCACCCGATTGCGGGTAGCAAAACTAAGTTGAAGTTGTAGGAGATATAATCACGGTATCAACTCCAAACCGGCGAAATAGGACAGATTCATAAAGAGTCGTAATACATGTGATGTCATATCTGTTCTGTACAGTAGTGCAAAAGAAATAAGGTCATAAATAGGAACTTGTTCGGAATTAGACGTCGTACGGAATTACATGCACCCGCTCTATATATATATATTTTTTTTTTTTTTTTTTTTATAATTATATCTAGAATTCTTAATTAAATTAATTGCATATTAATATTAAAATTGTCCTAGAAGATCCAAATGTTTACTTTGCCCAGCTCTTCGAGCATTAATCTTTAATGAATTATTTGTTTCATATGACTAACCGTTATTAGCGTCTCTTTTCATGGTATTTTATAGCCTTATGCTCACTGTGTTGGTATTTAGCCGTAATAACTTTATCCGAATTTGGGATGAGATTATTTTCTATGTATTATCTTACGATGTCTGGCTAACTAGCCATTCATTGCGTATATATTAGTTGATTAACATATACATATTATTTACGAAGGAACTTGAAGTGTACGGATTCTATATCTTTAGCGTATATGTCATTATTTCGGCTTCATAAATCAAGGTAGATCCTACTAAGCTATCACACAGTTTAAAGTATAGATATCCGTTTTTGAATACATGTAGCCAGAATCCAAGATACTTGAAAGGTTGTACTAGTTCCAATATCGAATTATCAAATAAAAAAAAACTCTGCTGCCCTGATTCAAAAATAATAATCTTTGTTTTATTAGTGTATACTTTGAGTCGCTATTTCTTGCTCTAATACTTAAAAAGGTAGTTCAATAAAGATTGTAATTCTTCAGGGGAATGAGCAAACAAGAGGACCATGATGGTCCTATATCGCTCACCTGAGTACCAAGCAGCACAGGTCTAAAATAAAGATAAATACCAAATAACAAGGTTCAAGGCCAAATGATAATGAAACAAGAGCAGTAAATTGTCGCAATTTAACTTGATGCTTCGAAGTTCCGTTTCATGCAAGCAGAAATACTGTAAAATGAAGATCAAAATGGAATTAATCAAAATTCGCGCTAAGTAGAGTTATTGTTCTTGCGCACTGTGCTCCGTAATATTGCATCAAACATGCATACCAAGTTTGAAGTCGTTCTGACATTTATATTCAGGGCAGGCACTAAATGCTGTGAAAATGACATTCAAAGGGAAATAACTCAAAGACAGTGCGAGGTAGAGTTACAATTCTGAGGCACTGCACTTCCAAATATTGCAACAAATAAGCATACCAAATTTTAAGTCATTCCTCCTTAAGATGAGAAGTTTTGCACCGGACAAGCAAGAAATGCTATAAAAATGAAGGTCAAAGGGGAATAACTAAAAATTTGTGCTAGCAAGTTATGGTTCTTGTGCAATGCACGCCATACTTTTTCACAATCAAGCATATCAAATTTGAAGATGTTCAGGTTGTAGATAACAAAGCTATATTCCAGACAAGCAGAAAATGCTCTAAAAATTTCCATCAAAGGGTAATAACTCATAGACAGTACGAGATGGAGTTATGGTTCTTTCACACTGCACTCTGTATTATCCCAAAAAACACAAATGCTAAATTTCAAGTCAATCTGATTGGAGATGACAAAGTTATGCTCGGGACTAAGAACTAAAGAACTTTCTTATTCAAGGGTAAATAACTTCAGTTGTTCTGGTCCGATTATATACATAATCAAACTCATACGAGATCTTATAGTCATGTATAATTTGACCAAGTTTGGTGCCGATTGGTTAATAATTGTAGATGCTAGAGTGTAAACAAAGTCAAATATAGCAATTTTCTAAATCAAGGGCAAATTACATCAGTCATTCTAATCCGATTAGACCCATAATCAAACTCATCCAAGTTCTTATAGTTATATATATTTTGGCCAAGTTTAGTGCTGATTTGTTAAAAATTGTAGATGCTAGAGAGTAAACAAAGTCAAATATATCATTTTTTATTCAAGGGCAAATAACTTCTGATGTTCTGGTCCGATTAGACCAATTATCGAACTCATCCGAGATCTTATAGTCATATATACATGTATTTTCACCAAGTCTGGTGCAGAATGGTTGATATTTGTAGATGTTAGAGTGTAAACTAGGAAATGTGAACGGACGACGGGTGGACGGAAGGACAGACGACGGACGCCGATGGACGTCGAGTGATCACAATATCTTACTTTGAGCACTTCGTGCTCGGGTCAGCTACAAAAGCTGTTTCATCAACAAAACGGATGATAAACAGCTTCATGTCTTCAAAACTAAAAAAGACCGTCAATATTGTCATTTACATTATGTACAATGTCATTTACGAAGTACTAAAAAAAGTAAACTTAGGTCCCCTTGCTATGCTCCTATATTAGAGCCTATGAACAGTGAAAAATTATTTTAAAATTTCACTGTAGCTTTGACCGATTTGTACACATTTTTAATTGCATTTATTAACATTGTACGTGTACATACTCTTTCATTGAACAAGTTTTGAAATATTAGATTTCTTTCTAATTTATCGAAAAATCTATCGAAACACGTTTCGAAGTCAATGAAAGCACAATACAGGTTATTGTGACGTGAATGTTTTTATAATAATAGAATGGAGTAACAAAACACAGTCTATTGTTGACTTAACTTTCTGTAAACCGAATTGGTTGTCAATAATTCTATTGTGTTTTACGGTCCATTTAGTTTATTACAATTTATGTGTATATATATTCATCAATTATTGTCCTCTTTAATGCAGAGACTTTAATTCCAAGAACCCAGGAACTTGGATATTTATCAGTCTCAAACAAAGTAACAAGTGGGCCATGATGGCTCTGAAGTCGCTCATCTAAGCCTTTTGATCAAACATGGCCCATTTCCAATCTTTTCAGAGGTAATAAGACAAACACTCTAGCAAACATTCATTAGTATTGGGCTTACAAATATGGCTTCTAGAGTGCACACAAGTTTTTTCTAGAATTTGTCTCAGGGGCCTACTTGACTTGTAGGAATTATCCAAAAATACATCCCGACAAACTTTCATGAGTATTTGAGAGAAAATGCGTACTGTAGGGTGTATAAAAAGTTTTTCTGAGATTTGACCTAGTGACCTATTTTTTTTATCCAACATGACCCATATTCATACAATTCTAAGATATTATCAAGAAAAATATTCAAAGCAAATTTCAAGATTATTGTACTGAAAATCTGGCCTCTAGAGCGTACAAACTGTTTCTTCAAGGATGCCCAGTTTTCGAACTCTTTTTAGATATCAGCAAGATAAACATGCTGAATAACTTTTAGGAGTATTGGACCATCCCTCACAACGTACGTCTCTGTGACGTCACAGGAAATGATATCGGGCAGTTGTTTTGAAGCCAGTGTGCGTGTTTGGTAAGACTGTTTTCTTTTTTTTTTTTGTTCTCGTTCCTTTAAATTATCGTAAAAAGGCTTTAGTTCACCAAAGAGTGATTTTTGTCAAAACTTGTGTTAACTTCTTATAATAATGGAATAAACCTCGACCAACTAGATCTATTGAAACCCGATCATTTTTTACGGAATATCGATCACTCACCTATACTGTTTTGTGTCATTTTGCCAAAAGGACCACAGAATCGTAGACAATTCGAATCGTTGTTCTCATTCTAAAGCCATGAAGAACTTCCATTGAATTGAAAAATAAACTGCTGAGCTAAATTTAGCCTGTAGAGAATGTGATAACAAAAAAGTGATGTAGGTCACAGTACAAAAATAAATGGTATCGGGCACGCTTCATCGTAGAGCATTCATTTTGAAAAGCCCCCAACCTAATATGCTCTTCATCAGATTGTCGTTGTAAAATAATTCGGAATTATTCTTAAATTTGCAAGGTGTTGTTCACTCTCTTACACCATCTTTTGGAAATACATCTTTTTTTTTTTCTAAATATTTTTTCATATTATAACAATGTTCTTAAATACCAACTTATTTCCCGTTTGTGTTTGAAGGACAGGTTTTTCATTGCGTTAACAAGTCTACAAAGTTGAAGCCCCTGTAAACCCTAGTTTATATTGTGAAAAGTGGGGTATGCGAGGTATGGATTATTTTCTTAATTTTGTTTAAAACAGGGGTTTTGGGTGCTCATTAGAACCGCCTTACTGAGGCGGTTCTAACATGCCCCCAAAATCGATGATCGGATCAGAAATAAGAAAATTATCACCATTTTACGCCCGAAAAAAAATCATGTTACATATCATTATACTGCATAGGTATGTTAACGTAATGTGTTTATGATTGTCCCAGTTCCTTGTCATTGAATTTTATGATGACTTAGTATATAAATTACGCAAAATCGTAGGGAAAGCAGAATTTCCTGATCAATTTCAGAAAATTATCATGCGATTTAAACGCATTGGCTATACATAGTATAATGCGACAGTCTGCATGCTTAGTGGTTAACCCAATCACGGGTACAACTTTGCTGTCCTCTTTAATTGCACCCCGGTGGGTCGGAGTTCAGACTCTTTGTTAGCCCCAACATAAAGCTATATATTGGTTGGTTGGGGCAAGATACTTGTCTGTTTCTTTGCGCACAGGGGCTCAATTGGTGGTCTTCGTTTGCTCCAGTATTCCAGTGGTGTTGCTGACGCACCAGGGATCTCCAGGTATCTCAACACCTTTTGGGTGTCGAGTCCTCATCTTTGCTTCATCACTGTCTTTTCTTAATTGTAATTGTTTCCCGTAATGACTTACTGATGAGTTAGGGGACCTCCATACGAGCTGAACAACCAACTAATTGTGTGCACCGCGGCAGAGGGTGAGAGTGAAGGTTTGGGCCCTGTAAAACCGGTTTAACCCCCCTCCCCCAGTTATTATCACTGAACGTCCCAAGGCGGTACTTTCGTTGCGGTCGCATTTGTTTTATGTTCGATGCTGTTTGACTTATTGCGTTTTCATTTTAACTCTTCTGTGCGTCTAAATTATTGATTTCAGTATCGATGACTGAGTCTCCACCTGTTTGGCAAAGAGCTGCGGACTCGGCTTATCGTGTGTTAGTTTATTGTTTGTCATGCTGTATTCGGCCATCTTTTTCTTTGATGTTGGGGATAAGGTTTGGGATCTGATTCAGTCAGTTCCTGAAGTGTATTTTCTCTTTATATTTCTGTACGAAAATTCGTGGAAGAGAGCTAATCATTTTCCCGCAAAATTTTTAAATTCTTAGTATTTGATCATGATCACTGGAAATCATCATAAAATGACACAAAAGACATATTTGAGACCAAACCAGCATGTTCAAGTAAAAGTTTCTAGGGCGTAAAATAAAAAATCACGCTCATGGATTATTTCCCTTGCTAATGCGCAATTCCTGTTCAAAATTCATTTTGGCTATAAAAACTTTATATGTTAACCGATTTTCAAAACCTTTGCAGATCCTGTTAGGACAAATTTAGATCAAGATATTGACAAGGAAATATTTTCCTCCCAACGAACAGACTAAAAGTCAGGTTTTACACATTAAATACTTGTCTGTGTGTGCCCGTGCCTTTGTGCAATTGTATTTATCTTTCGATGCCATTACGTTAACACTCCCATGCAAAATATTACCTCCCTTTTTGATGCTTCTATAACATTGTTTTGAGAAGAAAATTGTGATAGTTTTTTATTTAGTGTCCGAGCATAGATTTTTGGGGCTCGTTAGAACTGCCTCAGTGAGGCGCTTCTAATGCGCGCCAAAAAATCTGTGTTTTAAGCAAAAATGAGAAAAATAATCCATACCCCTGCAAACACCACTTCTTACTATATAAAGTAGGATTTACAGGGAATTCAAATTTATAGACTTGTTAACGTAATCCCTTGGGATTGTGGCACTCCCAGATACCTTCAATTTAATCCTTAACCGATACTTTACTATCGATGTTTGGCTCGAGCGTGCTGTTTTATCTTTGGTTTGGTCATAATGCTCTGTTCATAATGCTCAGTTCATTTTATAAGCAAAACATTGTGGGATAAGAATCGAAAATAACCATGAACAGTTTTTTCGGTTCGTATGTTTTGTCAAACTCTCCAAATGAAGGTGCCTTCATGTCAGTCTGTCGACTCCAATCTCCCAGTGGGGTACTCTGAACGTTTACTGATACATAAGCTGGGCCGCAGCACCCAAGAAAATCGGTCCAGCCTATGTATCTAGAAAATATCAGAGTGACTCCCTGGCCCCCATCCCTTCGTGCTGATAAATTCTGTGCTGTTAAAAGTAAGTAAAGATATATAATTCTAATTGCTTATGCATCTCTGAAATAAAAAAAAGGCCTCAAGTGATGCCAAACTTGTAGCTTTGAATCAGTCTGACGAAATGACCAAATGACAAAGCAGTACATACTACTTGTTCATAGAGCAAATGGCTTTTGCTGAGGTCTAGACCTCATTTTTTCCTGCTTCCTTCCTTAACAAATTTGACTGACTGTGTCCGATATCCTATTTGTTTTATGATCTTCCGATATCATTTTTCTGGTAATGACTCGCATTTCACAAAATGACAACAGTGTTCACCTACAGTTGCATTTTACAGAATCCCCATACGAAACTGAAAATAATTGCTGGTGAAAAAAATGAACCATTTAAAAAGAAAATTTCTATGGTTTTGTCACTAAATGTGACCTACATCCACCGTCGTTTTGATATTTGGTCGAAGTGTTTGTGGACATCGACAACTGTTTCCTATCTGAAACACCAGAATATTACATGTACTTATCTAATGTCTTTGATCAATACGAGAGAGTCTTTGTAGTCCGTTTGTATCTTCCCAAGCTAACCTAATTCCATCCTCATACCGGACTTACCTTTCAATATGGCGGACATAAAAGTTATGGAAATGCGCGCCCGATATTACTTCCTGTGACGTAGGTTGTTGCCCTTGTGGACAGAAAATGTGGCCCTTAGAGCCTAAAGAAGGTTTTTTGGAGGAATTTGACCTAATGACCTAAATTTTTAGTTTGCCATGATCATTTTCAAAGAAACCTGAGATATCATCAAGGCAAACATTCTTACTAAGTTTCATGATTATCGGAAAGAAAATATGGCGTCTACAGCGTACACAATGTTTTTCTAAGGTTTGACCTAGTTTTTAACCTACATGGCCCATTTTCGTACTCGTCCGAGATATTATCAAGACAAATATTCTGACTAAGTTTCACAAGAATCGAACAGAAAATGGGGCCTCTAGACTGTACACGACGGACGACGCGCGACGGAAGCTGGACAAAACACGATCACAATAGCTCGTCATGAGCACTTCGTGCTCAGGTGAACGAATAAAGTAGAATTACTTTCAAAGGAGTGTTTTTATAACTATGCTGGTATACCATCGGTACCGCAACTTTTATATTACTTTGCGCTGATGACAGTTTTCAATTCGGATAGAGTGATAGGAGAATCGAGATCGTCATCAAACACAAAGTTATGATGTTGATCTATCTCGTTATCATATTTTCGAAAATCTGACGTATGTAACGTACTGAAATTATTGTATAAATCATCGCAAGCTATTTTTTTTCTGAATTTTTAACAGTCCTTTTGTGTACTGTTTCTTTATATGGACCCAGAATCTTAGAGGATGATTTTACCTCAATTGCCAAGTTCAAGTTTTTTCTTGTGCATTACATATGTCTTTTTGGCTTTTTTTGCTCACCTGAGCACAAAGTGCTCATGGTGAGCTTTTGTGATCGCCCACTGTCCGGCGTCCATCGTCCGTCGTGCGTCGTCCGTCGTGCGTCGTCCGTCGTTCGTCGTCCACAATTTCTTTAAACATCTTCTCCTCCCAAACTACTGGGACAATCTTGATGAAACTTAGCAGGGATGTTCCTCGGGTGAAGCTCTACCAAACTTATTAAAGAGATTGAATTCCAGCCATAACTCTGGTTGCCATAGCAACCAAAAGGAAAAAAATAGCAAAATCTTTGAAAATCTTCTTTTCTGAAACTAGAAGGTTCAGAGCTTTGATATTTGGTATGTTGCATCTCCTAGTAGACCTCTACCAAGATGGTTCATATGATGTCCCTGGGGTCAAAACTGGCCCAGTTCCGGGGGTCACAAGTTTCAACCATAGGAACAAAGAAGGAAAACTTTAAAAATCTTCTTCTCTGAAACTAGAAGGTTCAGAGCTTTGATACTTGGTATGTAGCATCTCCTAGTCGACCTCTACGAAGATTGTTCGTATGATGTCCCTAAGGTCAAAACTGGCCCCGCCCCGGGGTCACAAGTTTGAAACATAGGAACAAAGAAGGAAAACTTTAAAAATCTTCTTCTCTGAAACTAGAAGGTGCAGAGCTTTTCTTTTTTGTATGTTGTATCTCTTAGTGGACCTCTAACAAGATTGTTCATATGATGCTCTTGGGGTGAAAATTGGCCCGGCCCCGGGGGTCACAAGTTTGAAACATAGGAACAAAGAAGGAAAACTTTAAAATTCTTTTTCGATAAAACTAGAATGTTCGGAGCTTTGATTTTTGGTATGTAGTATCTCCTAGTAGACCTCTACCAAGATTGTACGTACGATGCCATTGGGGTCAAAACTGGCCCCGCCCCGGGGGCCACAAGTTTGAAACAAAGGAACAAAGAAGGAAACTTTAAAAATCTTCTTCTCTGAAACTAGAAGGTTCAGAGCTTTGATACTTGGTATGTAGCATCTCCTAGTGAACCTCTACGAAGATTTTTCGTATGATGTCCTTAAGGTCAAAACTGGCCCGGCCCCGGGGGTCACAAGTTTGAAACATATGAACAAAGAAGGAAAACTTTAAAATTCTTTTTCTATAAAACTAGAAGGTTCAGAGCTTTGATATTTGGTATTTAGTATCTCCAAGTAGACCTCTACCAAGATTGTATGTACGATGCCATTGGGATCAAAACTGGCCCTGCCCCGGGGGTCACAAGTTTGAAACAGGAACAAAGAAGGAAAACTTTATAAATCTTCTTCTCTAAAACTAGAAGGTGCAGAGCTTTGATATTTGGTATGTAGCATGCCCCAGTAGACTTCTACCAAGATTGTTCATATGATAACCCTTCGGTCGAAACTGGCCCAGCCCAGGAGGTCACAAGTTTGAAACATAGGAACAAAAAAAGGAAAACTTTAAAAATCTTCTTCTCTGAAACAAGAAGGAGTAGAGCTTTGATATTTGATATGAATCATCTGCTAGTTGATCTCTTCAAAGTTTGTTCACATGATGTCCCTGGGGTCCCAACTGGCCCAGCCTCGGGAGTCACAAGTTCGAAACATAGGAACAAGGAAGGAAAACTTTAAAAATATTTTTCTCTGAAAGTGGAAATCGTAGAGCTTTGATATTTCATTATGTAGCATCTTCTAGTGGACCTCTACCAAATACGATACGATGATCTTTTCGGAAAAGAAGGATTTTCATTGTAGACATTTACTGCTTAGTACTCAGGTGAGCGATGTAGGAACATCATGGTCCTCTTGTTCTTTTTTAATTCTATTGTTGTCAGGTTTTGCTTTTAAATAATCATCTCTTTTTATCAAAACTTGTATATATATTTCTTAAACTGTCTTCAAGTATTCTAACAATCTGAACCATGGATTTTTTTAAATCTTTTTTTACATTTGTATACCTCTGACTGCCATATTGCTGTCCATCGTCATTGAAAGCAATATTTGCACTTTTATATATATTCTAGAAAGAAAATTCGTTATGCTATCTGTATCGTCGTTATAATGGACACTTTCCTCAAGTTGATTTAATTTGCCATTTGTTTAAGCCCAGTATGGCATGAAATTCTGCAAGTTTTGAGCTATTCTATTTTATTGGCACGGCAGTATCATTGTTTGTGTGGTTATCCTCTATATCGTAGAAACCTATTTTCAAAAGAAACGATTCAAACTTTGAAATCGTAAATTTTTTAAAAACCGGTTTAACACTGATTAAAAGTGGGTCGAAAATTGCTCTCTGGGGCGTCTTGCATGGCTGTGCTTGATTTTGATTCATATCGGATGATCCGTTTCTCCGTGACATAATTTTTCAAGTTTAGATGTGCAACCTGTCTTGAACATGACCAACTGCATATTAAGGAAAATACTTAGTGTGTTTTACAGTGTTCATACCAAAACAAAAGAAACACACGCATGAAGATAAGATTCGAAGCAAAAAATATTTTGCTAAATCAATGACGGCGATTGTAAGCGTAAAAGGTACACGAATCTAGTCAACGTTATTTTGACGTTACAGCTCATTTTCTTGTGTCGGAACGTTTAGCGGGACGCTACAGAACGCTAGGATAATCATGCAATTTTTTTCCCTTTCAGACCTACCTCACTGACGGCACATGCTCAGGATAGCTGCATCCGGACGTCAAACTTATATAAATGACTCTTGACAGCTTCAGCAAGAGCTGTGGAGACGTAAGGGGTTAAGGACAACAGAATTTGTGAAAATGTATTTCGTCAGATAATTTCGCCGAGTCCGCTGAAAAAGCCAGACGTCAGTACATTGTTCAAACGTTTACATTACGTCCTTGACCCAGTATGATACGGTGAGCCTGGCAAATTAAACTTAAACGAGTGAGTGTTAAAATCGAATCAATGTTCCATTTGGAACGCAATGATCTATTTGAGTTGAATCATCAACGACGCACAAAACCTTTCGCTTACGGACGTGGCAGTGCAATGGAGACGGCGTCGCCAGGAACTTGGTGTGTAAGTACTTCAACCATCTTTTGATGGCTCACTATTGCACGACGAAACACAAAATACTGCGTTTTCATCTGCATGTTCTTTTCCCAGTTGATGTTCCTCATTGATGAGGGCTATTTCACAGCTAACGTCGTTCTATCACATCATCTTTGATCGCGTGGTCTAAAGTTGAGTAAAACTTTTCCAATAGCAGCAAATGATCGTTCCTTTTTGACGCAAAAAAATCACCAGATCAGTCATCTTTACAG
Organism: Tridacna crocea; assembly: GCA_943736015.1. NCBI lineage: Eukaryota > Metazoa > Mollusca > Bivalvia > Cardiida > Cardiidae > Tridacna > Tridacna crocea. The sequence goes on from OX031063.1 coordinate 49,577,458, forward strand.
AATCGATAGATGGGAGGTCGGTTTGTTGCATTAGACGTCGTCGTCACTAAGCAATAATAGCCTTGTATAACACATTGTGAGACAGGATGAACCTCAATCCCTTTGAATGAAGTTCAGGCACATGCCCAGGAAACGACGAATAGTTCTTCAGTTGTGAGAGATGCAAATGATAACCACAAAACATAAAGAAAATATGTGTAACTTGGTGCTGTGACCCCTACATGATTACGAGCAGTCAGACGATTACGTCAGACGATACTTGTAAAATTTGACGTATTGCTAATGAAATTTACCACAGATTACTACAGATTCAGGATATGTAACAACTAAGCTCCTTTCTAAGGCATGCATCGTTTCTTTTGGAAGTATGTAATTGAAGATGAATGTTTCCGGTGTAGATTTATAGCTAAATCCTAGTAGTAAGAAAATTCATTCGGTTGCAATACCCAAAAACCTGTTATGGAATAGAAAACATCTATGTTTAGTATACTCTGGACCCATGTATTGAATGGTAAGTAAAATCAACTGAGCCCTTGTCTATGGGCTCGATCAATGATCAATGATTAATGATCATGGTGGCAGAATCAATGTCTAAACCATCTGTTATTAGTTCCTTCATCAATAGTTCACAATTTTCTGACCGGGTTTCTTCGTTTTCGTGTGTCCATCGTCCTTCTGGGCTGCCGTAGAAAATAAGATTTTTTCTCCCGGTTTTCAATGTTAACAATTTTGTCAGAAATTTCTTTTTCCATTTTTATATGCTTAAATATGTGTTTCATCACAATGTTTCGTACTCTTTGTCATTGAACGTGACTGACTGTTTATATATCCGTATTCGTATACAGAGTGTTAACTTTGGTCTCTACAGCTATTAGTTTTGAGTTTATAGCTTTTACTGATTTTTGGAAGTCGATTACGTCAGTAATCGGTCTTCCTATGTGAACGCTCAGGCATTTGGGAAATCACCCAACAACACCAATATTCAACCAGCGAAAAAAAAGTTCTATGAAATTCAAGCATTTAAACATATAAAACGATTGAATTTCAGATAAAAAATGAAATAAGTCAAACTATTGCACTAAACAGATATTTTCTTTGAGTTGTTATGACATTTCAATGAATAATTATCAAATCTTGATATTTGTAATACACAGATCCTATATTTTTCTATATGAATGCGGACGAATCTAGCCATTCGGCATTACTCCGGTGTTGAGAGGGTGTCGCACCACTGCTAGACTGCTTCCGGTTCGTAGTATTCCCAAGTGAAAATTTGCAGTAGCACTTTTGTTGCACTGTTGTATGGGGCTAAGAGGGCTTGGTGGTATATAATTTAGATTTGCTTCAAATATAGGCATTGGGGGACCACTTAGATGTATTTTTATTGTATATTTAGTGGACCATTTTGTGTCACTAGAGGATCAAAAAATTGGGGTCATGGCGGTGAACAGGTGTTTTTGAGAGGGAAAATTCTAGGGTGCCCGTTGTTTTTGAGATTTAGCGAAAAACGCAATCGGTTGACATGTTGTTTTTAATGCATTTTTTCGAAGGACTATGGACGTACTTTAGACAGCAAGAGACGAGAAAGCAAAATTTTTGCCATTAAGCGATCTGTGAGGCTTCAAAGATGGCCAATTTCACTCTATTTTCAATATGGCCAAAAACCACAGGTGTGACACCAGAGCCATCAAATCGGCCGAGATTTTACGATTACCACTATTTTATGAATGATATGTCACTCGGACCCATGTTCACATAAAAAATAGCTTTCGTTAAAAACGCATCATTAATATTCTTACCTAAAAAATTATTGGTTTGTTACACGTTTATTTTTCAAGGCATTTACATTTTCAACAAATATTTGCTTGAATGTCTGAGGTGTTGAATAGCTAGTAATCTAATTTATTCATACGCGCAACGTGACTTTCATCCACACCACAGCTTTGAAACGGCGACGAGTGAAACGCAAGGAAGCAAGTCACAATTTGATCTGAACAAACCCAAGGCTGCAAAGGTAAAGTTCAATGTATTTTTTTCTTTTTTGAAATGTGTTTTTGTTTTAAACGTGAAGGACATTACGTCCTTCCTTAAGTATTGTTTAGAAACGAAGTAGGTCAGTGGTTGTTTATAAAGATTACAGTCGCCATTTTGATTGATTGTAAGCTCGTGAAAGCTTTACGCCTTCGTTTCAGAAGGCTACATTAATATATAAATATGAATTATTTGTATTCCATTTGCTGCCATAACTAGTTGAATGTATTGCTCTTCGTCGAAGAAGAATATTTAACGAATCCCAAATGTCAACAGTCCTTACAGTGACTGGAAATTTCGACCGATAACAATTTCGTCCCATTACAATTTCGGCCCATTACAATTTCGGCCCATTCTCCTAACGTGAGTTTACATGGTTTGCATTTGTGTAATAAATCTTACACCTTTAGAATCTTTTAAATTTACCTTTCAGCACTTGGCTTTTGCAGCCCTAAGGTGAAAGTATATTGAAATGTTGGAAAAATATAAAATGGTGATCTATTCTTCCTCTTTCATATAGTTAATTTTGACTTTAACGCTGTCAACCTGGATCTAACATATATATGCATTTAAATCTTTAAATTGGCTCAGTCAAAAGTATTGCAGCTTTTGTACTTTCACTTAAAGGTGGCCCTTCAGATTTTTGGACGAAATTTATACAAAAATATTAAAATTCATCCTGATACTCCCAGTTCCTTTTAAATTTCATTCATAAAACCCCAGTAGTCGAAAACCATCCGACAACAAGAGAAATTAGAGATTTACTATGGCCCAAGTCAACACCAACGGGAACCATGGTCTATTTTCAGATAAGCAACTTGCTCACTCACTTACCGGAAATACACAAATGATGCTTCAAACACAGCGACTGAAGAAGAAGTTTACGGAAAATAACATGTTTGTTATGTTATGGAATTTAAGAGTCATTAGTCACGTGCCAGTCACTTTACATTCCCACTATGCTTCTTCCGATTTTTGGTGCAAAATCTAAAAATACCTTGAGAGGCTACGTAGCCTTTTAAGAAGATAACAGTAAAAAAATGTATACAAAGAGTGTCATGGTATTGAAGTTTTTGAAGTTAATTGACATAATATTTAGTAGATTCATTCAATTTAGCTGGCAAGTATCTTGCAAAATTGATACCTGCTTCTGTAGAGAAAAGGGTTAAACATTAATATTGAAAAAAAAAAAAAACTAAATGAATGTGCAGGCAAAACCGAACAAGAGAAAGCTTTTGAAAACATTGTGGGAAAAGGAGAAAATGCTGGTAACCAATGTTTTCTTCTTTTCCCATAATGTGTTCTTATCCTTTACTGACAAATCTTATTACTTGTGCCACATTTACTATGTCTCTTGGAATTTCTTTCAATTTTGATCGGTCTGAATTGTGTTGTGTGGTAAAGAGTCAAATCTGATATAAAAGGTTTTTTGAAAATTGTGTTTGCATAGGTAAAAAGGCTGTACAGTATGTGTGCTTAACCCATTACCACACAGTCCCTACTTTTGACGCCTCTGAGAAAGAAGCCTTTTTAAAACACTGTAGGAAAAGGAGAAAATGCTGGTAACCAGCGTTTTCTCCTTTTGCCACAGTGTTTTCTACCCTTCCAAGAACAAGTTTCAATTTTTCAGTCACCTTCATTTTGTTGTCTGCAAATGCTTTAGATTTGAACAAGTCTAAAATTTTGTCATTGGGAAATGAGTTAACTCTTTCCCAAACAACAAAATTTAAGAGTGGTCCAAATTGAAAGCCATGCTGATGACATAATAAATGTGGCTCAAAAATTGAAATTTGTATAGGGAAGAATAGAAAACATTGTGAGAAAAGGAGATAATGATGGTTACCCACACTTTTCCCACAATATTTTCAAAAGGCTTCTGTCTCAGGATCGTTGAAAGTCGGGATTGTTTGGTAGTCTTAAGAGTTAAAGGTAACCAGTGGCACTGTTGAGTTGATGCAGAATGCAAACCATTTTAGATATGTCTGTTCGGACTACTTTAGCTTTTAACAATTGCCACAGTCAGGGAGATTTGTCTGAAATGATTATGATCCTTGATTGAACATTAAAACCAATATTTTATCATCTACAAAAGATGTGAAGCATTTTTTAACCTTTTACCACTCAGTGATGAGTTTTGACACCCCAAGGAAAGAAGCCTCCTTTTCCCACAATATTTTCTACTATGTCATAAGAACAATTGCAGCATTTAATTCAGTTAATGAGATTGAAATTGTTGTCTGCAAATGCTTTCAATTTGGACAAGGCTAGAATGTTGTCAATCGGTAAAGGGGTTAGACCTGGTTTGTATGTGTTAGCATGATGCTTTCAAGTGGGATAAAGCAGTTAAGCTAAAGAAATGCGGGCTGAGCTTAACAGGAAGCCATAACCCCTATCTTGCCTATTGCAACATTGGTCATATTTGCTAATAGTGTAGACCAATGATCAACCTGCATAGCCATTCAGTCTGATGTTGGTCTGCACTGTTGGCAAATTTTACAGTGACTGAAATTTGGAAGCAAATCTGGAATAGTCTATTCTGGGAAATCAGCAGCATAAGAGGTAAAATTGACCCTTGAAAAGATTTTTGAAAAACGTTTTTGTTAAAGAAAAAATTGCTCAACAGTAAGGTGGGTAATTTTAGACAATCAAGGCCCTCTTCAATTCTTTGGACAATAACTTGATGTTGCATCAATCTACAATATGCATCTTTGATAAAAGAAGAATGTTAAGTTAAATACTGTTCAGATTTTTGTATGGCTATCATTTGGTTATATTTCTTTGTATCTGTTTTAGGAAGAGATTGTGAAGATTGTGCAGGTCAGAGGGATAGACGTCCAGGTCAAGACAGTTAAGATCTCAAGATGGCACAGATGACTTAAAGGTGTCACTCTGGAGGGAGTGGAGGGAGATGAGTTCAAAGAACCTAATGGGTCAATACATATAGCTAACAATTGTTGTTGTCAATACAGACAGAGACGAGATGTCAGTGTCAACCAAAACAAAGACTGAAATTAAGGTATTAAATCCACTCTAGTCTTCCCAGGTTATCCCTAGTGCTCATGGTGAACAGTTGTGATGGGTTGGTATTTTGACTATTGTGTGTCTGTTCACCATTAGCACAAGCACATTTACATGTTGCTCCTGAAGTTCTATTTGACAAAGCCCAGAAAAGCAATGTCACAAACTGGCTTTCAGTATCTTTAACAGAATCACTAAGATGTAAAAGGATAATTAAACTTTTGACAGTATTTTTTTTTTTACCACACAATCCCTACTTTTGACGACCTTTGGAAACAAGCCTTTTGAAAACATTGTGGGAAAAGGAGAAAATGCTGGTAAGTCGCATTTTCTCCTTTTCCCACAATATTTTCTACCCCTCACAAAACAAAGTTCAAATTTTCATTCACATTTATTTTTGGTCTGCAAATGCTTTCAATTTGGACAAGCCTAAAATATTGTCATTTGGGTAATAAGTTAATCTCTTTCAGACCTTGCATGGCCCTACGTAAGATCTGGAAAAAGATTGATCTTATGCCGTTTGTTTACTAACATGTTGGGACATTCTATTGGTGTATCAGCATTGATGATAATTCAACATTCTTTTTCAGGAGACTGAAATAGGGCTATCTTGACTCACTTGTTTCCTCAGTCATTTGCTATTGAAAATAATAGAACCATTGTGATTCTCTAAAATTCTCAAAGTAACTGTGACTCAAATTATATATTTCCATTATCACCAGAAATTCTAATTTCTATGGGCATAGATCAAGAAAAGTGCAGAGATACTGCAGAAAATCCTTACATTGCTAATGCATATTGCAGCTGATTATTAGGAAACATAGTTAACCCATTACCACAGAGTCCCTACTTTTGACGACCCTAAGAAAGAAGCTTTTAGAAAACAGTATGGGAGAAGGAGAAAATGCTGGTAACCAGCATTCTCACAATGTTTTCTACCCTCCACAAAACAACTTTCAAATTTTCAGTTACTTTTATTTTTTGGTCTGCAAATGCTTTTGATTTGGGCAAACCTAAAATATTTTTGTTTGGTAATGTTAACTGCTACTAACACAAATTATGTGTGCAAAATAGCCCAGAATATTTTTTTTTTTTTATGTGGGAATTTCATACTAACTTGTTTGATTTTCAAAAGTAAATTCATTTTTTTTTTTTTTTTAATTTCAATGGCTTTTTTTTTCAGACTTGCCAGGAGCCATCCTCCCAAGTAGAAGGGGAGTTGCAGGCATACATTGCAGAAAACAAGTACACCATCATTAAGAGGGGACTACGTAAAGCACTAAACTACAACAGTGCAGACTCCGACTAATTTCTATGAAAGAAGATGTTTACGTGCATGCGTCCGTAACTTTTTCTTTAAAAAAACTTCTCCTCAGAAACTATGGACTGGATTTCTACCAAATTTTACAGGAATGTTCCTTAGGTGGTCCTGTTTCAAATTCCTTCAAATAATTGTGTTCCATGAATAATTCTGGTTGCCATGGCAACCAAAGTAAAAAACCTTTAAAAATCTTCTCCTCCCAAACCACTAATTGGATAGCATTATATTTTTGCAGGAATGTTCCTTAGATAGAGGTCTACAGAATTCCTTACAAAAAAAAAGATCCGTCAAAAAACATGGCTTTTATGGGACACTCATTTTCCTTTTATGGTATAAAGTAAAATCTTTGAAAAATTTCTTCTCTCATACTATTCATTTTGATTTCATTGTTGTATTGGAGGTTAGTTCCTATGCTGGTAAGTCTTTACCATACAGTCCTGACTTTTAATGACCCTAAAGAAGAAGTCTTTAGAAAACACTCTTGGAAAAGGAGAAAATGCTGATAATCAGCATTTTCTCTTTTTCCCCTCAGTGTTTTCTACTCTATCAAGGAGAGAAATCATCATTTCATCAATGTTTAAAAATGTTGTCTGCAAATGCTTTCAGTTTGGTCACATCCCAAATTTTGTAGTTTGGTAAAGAGTTAAAGATGGTTGTGTTACATAATCTATAATCCTTTTCATATAAAACAAGAGAACCTCTACACTTTGATTAGTTCTGGTAAAGGTTTGTTGACCTACTGGTGACCTAGTACAAAGAGGGACAGGGCTTCACTGTTGTGATAAGGCATTTTATTATCCAATCAAACTGATCCCTGACAAAGAAGACTTTAGAAAACATTGTGGGAAAAGGAGAAAATGCTGGCAACCTTTTCCCACAATGTTATCTACCCTTCACAAAACAACCTTTAAATTTTCAGTCACTTTTATTTTTTCATCTACAAAATGCTTTCCATTTTGACAACCCTAAAATGTTGTCATTTGGTAATGAGTTAACTATAACCAGAAGACAAATTTTTTATAACTGGCCATAGTTGAAAGACGTTGCAGACAACATAATAAATCTTCAAATTAGTAAAACTTGTATCAAAAAGGGTAGAAATTATTGTGTAAAACTAAGAAAATGCAGGTTACTTTTATTTTCTTCTTTTCTGACGTTTTCATAGCTTTTTTTCTTTTAAAGTGACCTAAAATGCAGGAATGAATGGTAATTGCTAAAAACTTCTCTTCACCGTTACAGAAAAATCAGGCCTGTGGAGCGATACAGGTGCTCAAGTGCCTCTCGTTTATAGACTAGAGGTAGAATGCTTTTGGAAACATTTTCGGTATACGAGAAAGTGCTTGTAATGCGTATTTACTCCATTGGTCACCATGTTTTCTTTCTTCAAAAGGCTACTGCACACTTTGAGCAAAAGTTCATTTCTTGTTTGCAAACCTTTTCAAGGCTAAATTTTTTTTATGTAGATAGAGTGATAGATTGATATTTTACATGCACATCATCTGGCTAGTCAGGTTTTTGTGTATATATTTTCACTTGATTACTTTTTGGTACATGTTCATTATATTTTTGCCACTACCTTTATGTTTACATGCTGTATCTTATTATATTTGCCTGTTCTTTAACCAATTAACACTTTACCAAATCATCCCTGGTTTTCACGACCCTGAGATAGAAGGCTTTTGAAAACATTGTTGGAAAAGGAGAAAATGCTGGTTACCAGTAATTTCTCCTTTTTCCACAGTGTTTTCCGCCTTGCCTGAAAGAAAACTTTATTTTTGAGTTGCCTTTATTTTGTTGTCTGCAAATGCTTTCAATTTAGAGCAGTCTAAAATTTTGTTGTTTAATAAATAGTTACTAGCAGACAAAAATTAAATTGTCCCAGATTTCAGCAGACAATTTCAAAAAACGGCCAAAAAAGTGGAAAAGGTACTGAAAGGATAAATATAAACATTATTGGAAAGAGACACTATTTGGATTATATGAAGAAAGCATTGTGTTGCAATGTACCAGTGTTTATCTGTAGATTCCTTTGACATAGTGTGCAAGTTGTTGGCTAAATACATGTACTCATGTTTTCTTTTTAAAAATCATCATCAAGTATAAGAGTATGAGCTTTTTTTACTTTCATTTATTTGCAACTCAAAGCATCAGCACAGATGAAAATGCTTGTCGCAAGCATTTTTACCTTTGGACACAGTGTTTTCAAAAATATACCGAACAACTTTAAAAATCGGGCTAGTTGGCTATGGGTTAAGTTTTGATTCAAGGGCCATTTATTTCTCTTTATACAAGTGGTATGGTCCCTAAATTTGGCTTAGAAGTATTCTCTGCATTAAACAAATTTAACAGTATGAGAATATACTCTAGCTGAAGTATCAAAATATACTTTCAGTGTTCATCATACTACAAGTGCATACAATTAAAAAAATATCAGAAAGATCTTTACAAGCTATTATTACTTATTTTGATGTTTCGAAAATATAAGAAAAATATGAGATTTTTGTTTTGGTCCCTTGAAATATTATGCAATAAAAGCCACATTTTCTTTTTTATGCAGTTCAAAGTTAACTCTTTACCACACGACAACATTTTAGACTGGTTCAAAATGAAAGCATTTGCAGACGCCAATATAAAAGTGACTGAAAAATTGAAATTGGTTCTGGGAAGGGTAGAAAACACTGTGGGAAAAGGAGAAAATGCTGGTTACCAGCATTTTCTCCTTTTCCTACAGTGTTTTCAAAAGGCTTCCTTTTCAGGGGCGTCAAAAGTAGGGATTGTGTGGTAATGGGTTAAACTTCCTAGTCTTTTTGCGAGCCTTTTTGACAGGTCTTAATTGAGACAAAGCACTGGGATAAGGATGTAACACTTAGTATTCAATTGTTTTCTACTTTTGCCACAATATTTTCAAGCTGCTTCTCTCCAAGAGTAGTCAAAAGTCGTCATTGTGTGCGAAAGGGTATTGACATGTCCTGCTTGAGATGGAGGTGTTTATTCACAAATATACTGTTTACTTGTTTAAACTACCTTTACATAATATTCATTTTGTTGTGGTACTTGATTCATGTTACGAGAAGATGATACTTTTTTCAAATTAAAGTGAAAAAAAAGAAGCTTTGTTTCTGTTCTATTTTTTGTTTAACTGTTTCATCTTAAATAGTATTGAGTATTGTTGACTATTTCAGTCTGCACATGATGAGAAACTTTTGGTCACATCCAAATTGAATGCACCTTCAGACCAGGGGGAACGATTTCTTCATTTACTCAATCTAATTCTAAAATCGACTTCCATGAGTACTTTCAGTACTTTGATTTTATTTGGTCAGTATTGGAAAAAGCTGCTTTAAGACTTTTAACATCTTTAAGTAGCGTAATAGCCCAAGTGGGTGAGAAATTGAACTTGACTGGTTTCGAAGACTGCTGGAGATACTGTGGGTTGCAATGTGGTAATTGTTGGCTAAAGTTCATTACGGCTGAAGTATCAAAATTCAAACTGAACGTAAATAACCATCACATAAGTGAAAGTCATCCACTACACTATTTTCATTTATGTTTTACACCGGTCACGCTTGCGAACCTCGAGTTTGGCTCAGTCAAGTTATGGCTGCCATTATCAATATCCGGAGAACCACTTGGTTTAAGCTTCTCCGCTTGTTTGCGTCTCTTCTTTTTGGTTTTCAAAAAATTTCATCTTTTGATGTGGAGAGAGAAATTAAATCCAAATGTTCACATTAAAATTGTCCATTATTTTTATAGGATTATGTTTTAAATTTCAAATCTTTAAGAGCAACGAAATCCATGTTTTCACTCCACAGGTCACGTGACATAAAAGCAGTGTTTTCACTCAACTTCACTGATCCTTTAGAGCAAAGTGTTCTTGTTCGAGATGACCACCTGGTGCAAAGAACATGAAATCACTGTCCAAGTCCGTTCCAGTGCTCATGGTGTTCGGATTTAATATTTAAATTCAAGATTCGGTTTATACTTCCATTGTTATCCATTTTTTTTTTCTTTTTCTTTTCAGCAAAAGCATTATTTTTCGATCCTCAAAGTCACGTTACTTTGCCAAGACATGAATGCGTAAAATAGTTAATACTTTACAGAGAATGTCCATCGTCATACTAATAAGTCTCGGTTGGCAAAGAGTCTAGCGCACATTTTATACCAGTTCTATAATTCTTACCTGGAACAAGTTCTTGTTCGAGTTTGAATTTAGGACTTGCTTATTTAATGCATTGTGTCGTTTATAACGCAGATAGGAAAATGTGCCTTTCTCTGTGTATCTCTCTTCCTACCTCACTATTCTTAAAAATTACAATAGAGTAAAGATACTCACTTTCATTAGTTTGCATTGTTGACATATGTTTGCTTTCGTAAGGAGTGCTGTATATGCTATCAAGATGGTTGCTATTGATCGCCTTGTTTTGATTCGTTGTATCTGTATGGTCCTTAGGCCCTATCCATGAACATGAAAGCCTATCTGCTCTCCTGTAATGTACCAAAACGATACAATACTGTATGTTGGCCATACAAGATATAATACAAGATTCATAAAGTAGTATAACATTATTGGTCAGCTACTAAATAGATGATAATAATCATAGTTTACAGCCTTTTCCATCCAAATTATGCCTCGTCAAGCCCAAAACAACCACATGGTTGAGGACTTAAACTTTGTCAATTATTCCAATTAATGTAAATTTTCTCGTTTTGAATAACGTTTACTTACCTACTCAAGACAAATTTCATTATTTCAGTAAGATTTAATTTGTTGTCTACAAATGCTGCCATCTTGGACTACATAAACAAATTGCAGCATAGCACGCTGATAGCATTACAATAAAATAAGAGTGATAAACAAGAACTATGATTTAACGTAAGAAAACTTGCGAAAAGACTATATCAATGAGCAAAACTTCAAGCTTCGAAAATAATGTTCTTTTGCCTCTTTTGAAAGAAAGAAAAAGTATCTTGCAGTGATGTCTTTTTCAGCATTTTTAAAATACACTTGAATTCTAGACAAAACCTACGCGAGTGAGCACTGAACTTTTGCCACAAGGCGCACCCGGCAGGTTGTAGTCCCTAATAAACAGATATTTCCACTTGCCACTTTTTCCATTTTAGAATTATCATTTATAAATCTAAAACCACTATGATTTTATTACAAAGGGAGATAATAACTATCTCCCTTTTTAGGAAACTGACAAAAGTATCAACAAATAATTTCAAGATAGACATCAAAGGAATTTCTGGTCTGTTAAAAATGTGCAGAAATATCATATAAGTATAAATCATTATTTATCAAGTGACAAGAAATTTTAGTCCATGTTGCACTAGAAGCGTTAGGGGTTTGCCATCTTAAATTACCTTCATAAAAATTAAAGTATTGTCGGTTTAATGCAGAGAAATGACCCCCCGTTACAAAATGACCCCTGGGTCATTTCGCTACATAGAGAAATGGCCCGGGTCATTATTCAACGTAGAAAAATGACCCCAGACCGTACAAAAAGGACCCCTCTGGCTGTAGCAGAATGACCCCCTCATGAAGAGAATGGACCGCCATAGAGAAATGACCCCCTTTTTTTCCCTTGCGGCATTGTTGTTAATGCTGATGCTGATACTACTACTACTACCATTTCAACAACAACAACTACTACTAGTACTACTATTATTACTACTCGTATTCTTTTACTCAATTTTTGCCTTAACATTATTATTGCTGCTGATGTTTCTGCTACTAAATCTACTACAACTACCACTACTACTGCTATTACTACTACTACAGTTCCTGCTACTGTAACTACTTCTAGTACAACTACTACCACTAAAACTTCAACTACTGCTACTTCTGCTGCTACTACTACTACTACTACTTCTTCTTCTTCTTCTTCTTCTTCTTCTTCTTCTTCTTCTTCCTCTCATTTCTTAGTCTATATTATACGAAGTGTTCTACAACGATAAATACTATTTTTGTATTGAAAACTGATTACTTTTATAATGTTGTGTATTTACAAAATTATGCTGGGTATACAGCACTGAACATCATTATAATTTTTTACATGAACATCATTTTATGGTGCGATACCGGTGGGATCTTGGTTGTTTTAATTGATACCACAAAGCTTCTAGATGTTGCTTTTGCTGGGGTGTTTTTTTTTTTTTTGTGTGTGTGTATGTGTTGTTTCTTTGGTTTTATTTTTTGTTTGTTTTTCAAGGCTACTTGCTTGAATCCAAGGGAATTCGCATCATTTACAGCAACCCTCGTCCGAACTTTTAAAAAGCATGCACCTCTGGACTTTTGGGGTCCACGCAGAGGTTGTGTTAGAATTTTGTTAATTATTATGTTAATTACTAAATCAAAGTAAAATCAAGTATATGTACATATCTGCGATTTAAATATACCATAATTTGAAAATACATTACATCCGGTTACCATGGTGATGGGAAAATCCCGAAAACTAATCATGCATTTTTCCGTCAAAGTGGGTTGAAGAAACAGTTACCGAGAAACGCTCGCTAGCGAAAAAATTCGAGACATATGCTAGCACTAGCCGAGTAGTTACTTAATTCTTTCCACACTAAGTAAGTAACTTACTCTAGCGGGTCCGAACTTTTGAAAAGCATGCACCTCTGGACTTTTGGGGTCAACGCAGAGGTTGTGTTAGAATTTTGTTAATTATTATGTTAATTACTAAATCAAAGTAAAATCAAGTATATGTACATATCTGTGATTTAAATATACCATAATTTGAAAATACATTACATCCGGTTACCATGGTGATGGGAAAATCCCGAAAACTAATCATGCATTTTTCCGTCAAAGTGGGTTGAAGAAACAGTTACCGAGAAACGCTCGCTAGCGAAAAAAAAAAGATTTGTTGCCGTTGAGATTCGAGACATATGCTAGCACTAGCCGAGTAGTTACTTAATTCTTTCCACACTAAGTAAGTAACTTATTCTAGCGGGTAAAATGGTCCTTTTTAATACTTCTTTTTCAAACTTTTGGACCAATCTAACAAAATTCATTTTAAAAGCATTGACAACAGCCTGATCAAAGGAGAGGGCTCATATATATGTAGGAACCCTCTGGTTTTTGTCTACACTGTTTTCAAGTATCACAAGAGCCCTTTAGACAGGTCTGTAGTGTTGGAAGAGTAATGAGCGAATGCTTTACTGATATGTTAACAAGCGGAATATATACAGGTCCTCTGCTATTCAAAACAACGTGTGTTGTAAAAAACTTAAATCCTGGTAAGACGCCGCGTCTCACAAGGTTTCAGGGTTATTTTTGTTATCTTACTAACAGTTATAAAATGTACAAATCGCTTGCGGTGCAGTTTCGGCACGGTGGCGGTGCGGTTGTCAATCTACTTATTTTTGGGTCAATTTTCTATTTATAAAAGCAGACAGAACCTAGAGCCCTTAAACACAGAATCGTACCTAAGAGTCCTAATTCTTTGTAGTAAAATTGCACAGGGTCATCATTCTACAAAGAAATATTACCCCGGGTCATCATTCTACGAAGAAACATGGCCCTGGTTCAATGTTTTATGTATACAAACTGAGCAGGGTCAATGTTCTATGTAGAAAAAATAACCTAGGGTCAATACTCTACGTAGAAAAAATAACCTAGGGTCAATACTCTACGTAGAAAAAATAACCCAGGATCAATATTCTACGTAGAAAAATGACCCATGGTCAATATTCTACGTAGAAAAAAGGACCCAGGGTCAATATTCTACGTAGAAAAATGACCCAGGATCAATACTCTGCGTATAAAAAAAATGACCCAGGGTCAATATTCTACGTAGAAAAATGACCCAGGGTCAATATTGTACGTAGAAAAATGACTCAGGGACAATACTCCATTTAGAAAAATGACCCAGGGTCGATATTCTACGTAGAAAAATGACCCAGGGCCAATATTGTACGTAGGAAAATGACCCAGGGTCAATATTCTACGTAAGAAAATGACTCAGGGACAATACTCCATTTAGAAAATATGACCCTAGGTCAATATTCGACGAAGACTAATGACCCGGGTCTTTACCTTAACCTCACATTTACGAATATTGTTCCATAATATTATAGACGCAACATGAACACAGACAAGACCCAACTATTTAGCAGTTGACACAGATATTGGTTTGGCAGCTAGGTGTCAATTAATTTGGTGCAAAAGACCTTAACCCTTTACCAGACGACAAAATTTTAGCCTTGTCCAAATTAAAAGCATTTGCAGACGACAATTTCAGTGTGGCTCAAATGGTGTAATGTTTCTTCGATAGAGTAGAAAACATTGAGGGAAAAAGACAAAAAATGCTGGTTACCAGCATTTTCTTCTTTTCCCACAATGTTTTCAGAAGGCTTCTTTTTCACGGGCGTCAAAAGTCAGCATTGTGTGGTAAAGGGTTAAGGGGCCCATGTTTTTTACATGTATTATAACAATAGAAAAACGCTCTTACATTCTGGACTCTCGTCGTTCAGACAAAAAGGCTGATGGATGAATATATCCCTACAGATTTAATCTTATATCAATTACGTACTTATCAATATTTGAAAACTCACATAAATGGTCCATGCTCATAGTGTGCAATTTCAAATCTTTACCGTGATGCAGGGGAAATAAACACAAGATTGGATTTGTTGCGACTTTTCCGCCTCTATTTCTCACACTGAGCTTAACAAGCTTAACCTTGTTCAAATAAATTGAATAATATATATTATGCTTTATGTACCGTCCGTTTCACATGCATTTGTCGCTGATTTTTTGCCGATATTTTATTTATTTTCATTCCGATCAAATTCAAACTTACCTCAGTTATATCAGCGTTTTAGACAAACTCTATGACGAAATCTAATTAGGATTTGACATCGGGTACAGAATTTATCCATAACCCCCCCCCCCCCTCCCCGATCTCAAGGATTGTTACAATGGGGTATATGGGCAAATTCTGCGTATTTCTCACAGAAGAATGGAGAAATCTTTGTCCATCGACCAATTTTGACGAAATTTCGTCACAAAGTTTGTCTAAAAAGTTTACACATTTAAGATATGTTCCATTATGATCAGTCGAAATGTACTTGAAATATCGAGAAAAAATCGGTGACACTGGCAGGTGAAACGGACAGAAGTAGTAGAAAATATAATAGTAAAAGCTGTAGCAGCAATAACAACAACTAGAGCAAGTATAGCTACAGTAGTAGGAATAGTGGTGATGGTGATGGTGGTAATAGTAGTAGTAGTAGAAATAATAGTAGTAGAAATAGTAGTGGTGGCAGTAGTAGCAATAGTACATGTTGAAGAAGTATGAGGGTTGTCCCAGAATAACGTAGACTTTTGTTATATCTTTTATAGTAGTTAAGGCAGGAATAAACAATTTCGGGAGCTGTGAACATTATATCTTTCGCACAAGTTTACAAAAATTTCAGGACGGTAACTTGTCTGATTCTACAAACTATAGAGATAAATAGGGGTTTCGGATGCCGGGCAGTTCATCACGTCGTCGTGAAGTCATTTGTGTTTTTATCACGACAAAGTTTAATGTTTGGGCTCATGCTATCAACAAAGTCTCCATCAACCTTTACACACTTATATGAATGTGTACCTACTGATAGAGCACATTCTTCGTATTCTGATTCCATTTCCTTATCTTAACATCTTACTAAGCAGTAGTATTTGTAGAAATAGTAGAAGAAGTAGTAGCATCAGCAGCAGCAGCTGCATTGGTAGAAGTAGTAGTAGTAGTAGAAACATCAGAATACGAGTACTAGTAGTAATTGTTGTGTAGTAGTCGTAGTAATAGTAGTACTATCACCATCAGCAGCAACAACCATGCCGCAAGGAAAAAAAGGGGGGCTCATTTCTCTACGAGGGTCCTTTCTCTCCATGAGGGGGTCATTCTACTACAGCTAGAGGGGGGGCCTTTTTCTACGGTCTGGGGTCATTTCACTACGTAGAAGAAAGACCCGGGTCATTCCTCTACTTAGTAAAATGGCCCAGAGGTCATTTTGTAAGGGGGATCATTTCTCTGCATTACACCGGTGTAATGCATGTAAATCACACTCCCCTACAAAATGACCCATGGGTCATTTGATTACGTAGAGGAATGACCGAGTCATTATTCTACGTGTACGTAGAAAAATGACCCCAGACTGTAGAGAAATGACCCCCTCTAGCTGCAGTAGAATCACCCCCTTATGATAAGAAAGGACCCCCATAGAGAAATGATCCCTCTTTTTTCCCCTGTAACATTGTTGTTGCTGCTGATGCTGATACTACTACTACTTCTACCATTACTACTACAACTACTACTCGTACCTCTTCTACTACTACTACTTCTATTACTATACTACCACTACGCTACTACTACTACTTCTGCTGCTACTACTACTATCACTACAACCACTCCTTTTACTACTACTACTTTTACTACTACTACTACTACTACTACTGAGAGGAGTGTCCTAGATATAGACTTTTGCTATAACTTTCGTGTTTTTTTTTCTATGTTTCTAAACCAAATTTTACGTGTACAAACTTTTAAGAAATTCACAGTAAATCTGTGAAACAGATTTTCAAGTAAAACTTTTGAAAAATATTTTATTTGTCGCCATAGTAACCGTGGATACGACAGGCGGGGCAGTGATTATTGTTTGTTCTTAAGCCAAAATTCAATCAACTGCATCGCCAAATTCCAATCCTTGATAAAAAAATGTGCAGCGTCTTTTAGTAACTACTCTACGTCTGTTTACTAAACAATATTAATTGTGACACCATAACTGCTATGGTTGAAGTTTTATAAGTTAAAAGTTATAAGTTTACAGTTGTTGCATGAAAGAGGTCAAAATATAACCTCAACGTAATACGCTGAATATCATTCCGTAATAAAACATTTTAACCACCGAATGATAGCACCACAGAAATGTGAAACGTTGTAAACTACTAAGAGCACTCCTTCTGTATCAAGGAGTTTAAATCTAAAACGGCACAATCCTTTCAGAGATACCTACGACAGCAGTGCAAAAAGCACCGGCCGATGCGAAAGCCACTGAATGATACGTTAGTTGATGCAAAAGTGCCTTGCATGGTAGAACGCGTAACAGTTTTGCAGCAGTGTAGAGTGAGGTTGATGGTTAAGATAATAAATGGAATCAGAATATAAAGAATGTGCTCTATCTGTGGGTACACATCCATATAAATGTGTAGAAGTTGACGGAGACTATGTTGATAGCATGAGCGCAAACATTAAACTTTGTCGTGATAAAAATACAAACGATGCCATGACGTTGCGTTGAACTGCCCTATCTATCTCCAGAGCTTGTAGAATCTGACTAAGACAAGATACCGGGCTGAAATTTTGTAAACTAGTGCAAAGGATATATATGTTCACTGCTCCCGAAATTGTTTATTTCTGCCTTAACTGTTATGAAAGATATAACAAAATCTACGTAATTCTAGTATTGCTACTACTACCACCACCACTTTTACTACTACTACCACCACCACCATCCCTGCTACTACAACTGTAGGTATTCTTGCTCTAGATGTTGTTGTTTTTGCTGCTGCTACAGGTCTACTTCTACTGTCCGTTTCACCTGCCAGTGTCACTGAATTTTTCTCGATATTTCAAGTATATTTCGACTGATCATAATGAAACACATTTTAAATGTGCAAACGTTTTAGAGAACTCTGTGACGATATTTCATCAAAATCGGTCGATGGACAAAAATTACTCCATTGACCCCCCAGTAAATAATACGAAGAAATTGCCCATATACATGTACCCCATTGTAAAAATTCTTGAGGGGAGGGAGGCCTATGAGCAAATTCTGTACCCAATGTAGGATCTTAAATTAAATTTCGTCATAGAATTCGTCTAAAACGTCGATATAACTGAGGTACATGTACATGTACGTTTGAATTTGATCGAAATGAAAATAAATGAAATATCGGCAGAAATCAAGTGAAAATGCATGTGAATACATATTTAAAGCATAATATAGGATTAATTCACGTTTTTTAGGTCGTCAACATTCGCAGAGGCCCGAAAATGTTTTAACGCCCGATTGCGAATCACGAGGGTGTAAAAGTCTTTCGAGGGCCTCTGCGGATGTTAACGACCGAAAAAAAAACGTGAATTAATGCTATTATTGCATAAAGTAAAGGTATTTAACAATAATTTGCAAAGATAGCAAAAATACTTCCATAGAAATGCAAATAAGCGAACTTCAAATGTACTGTATGTAAATGGGTCTAAACCGGAAGTCGGCGAAGAAGTTTTGGTTACGAGCGGTGAAGGGGCGCTAGTCTTGTATGCCACTTTTGGTTCTCTCGGTGTAAATACACTTCTATTAATTTTTAATACAAAATGGACGTGTGAAGCATAAACTTGCTTACGTTTGGACGATTACAACTAGGATGAATGAGTGGATATGAATTTCTGTATCTGACAGACGTCAGGAGGATTGCTCTACATCAAGCGAAGGAATTACCGATCACGTTAAAAGTGGGTGGGATGTAGCTGGTTTAGAGTATATTTCACTGGTTAATTTTTGTTCAGATCTCGATTAAACTGAGATCCTATGCAAAATTTTGTTCGTGGTGTGCAAATATCGTCAAAGATATGCCATGAAAAAGATTTGATATGGTACAAGTTCCTACAGATGATCGGAGTCTATCGAAAATCTGACTAGAACGAACGTTGTTTACAAGGTAGGCCCGAATCGAGGATATTGATAATACAAAGCTGGGCGTTAACGGCGCGTAAATTTACCAATTAATACACATTTTCTCCCGTTAAAGCCCGGTTTTTACCCGTTAATACATGCTTACAACGGCCCGTAAAAGCACGTTTTTTTTTTGCAATAATATATATTATTCAATTTATTTGAACAAAGTTAAGTAGTAGTAGTAGAAGAAGTAGAAGAAACATCAGGAGCAAAAACAATGTTAAAGCAAAAAGGAGGTGGTAGAAGTACGAGTAGTTGTAATAGGAGTAGTAATGACAGTAATAGTACATAGTTGTAGTATCAGCAGCAGCAGCAGCAACAACAATGTTACAGGAAAAAAAAGGGGGTCATTTCTCTACGGGGGTCCTTTCTTTCCTTGAGGGGGGTATTCTACTACAGCTAGAGGGGGTCCTCTCTCTACGGTCTGGGGTCATTTCTCTACGTAGAAAAATGACCCGGATCATTCCTCTACGTAATGAAATGACGTATGGGTCATTTTGTAGGGGGGTCACTGACTCATTTTTCTGCATTATACCAGAAAGAAATTTTAGACGATTCCTATAATCTTATTACGCCAAAATGTATAACTAATATGAAAAGACAGAATTTTGTAATCATCCAGAAAGTAAACTTGTCGTTACCGATTTTTTTTCTAATACTCTACCTTACATCGGAATAGATATACAAATATGCATACGCTATTATTAGGTCTATTTCATTTCAAGTATTTCTGTAGGGTCACGCAAAATTCCGTGAAGTGGCCAGAAGTCATGTGATCTAAATTTCATTGTATAACGTACATTTCCAGTCTTGTCGTGCCTCTCGTTATACATGTATATCCTCGAAAAATCAAAAGAAAGTCCTACCTCTTTCTGAGGAACCAAAATACACCAACTGCTATAGCAACGATGATCAAAACACCAGCAACTGCCCCGCCTACTGCTCCAGCAGGGACGCCAGAAGAAGGATTTTCCGTCAACCCTGAAAACAAAACCTCGGTGCAAAATTGCTATAAAGGAGCTGTATTTACATTGACCACAAAATAATAATAACAGTGGTTTTATCCAAATTTCTTCCATTTCCATTCCGGTATTTTTCTCTGAGAGCGTTCATACTGCACCGATGAATATCAAATAGAGGAAAATACCATTGTTTCTTCATTAGATCTGAAAAGATCTCGACAGGTATCTCTCCCAAGAAATCGAAATAGATTACAGCAACAAAAGAACTAAAACTGATAAAATATATGATTAATTTAAAGTTTTTTTTATTTTTGCGGTCGTACACGGATACTCCTTTTATTGGATGAAAAAGAGGCTATATAAGATGAATGACAAAAATCTTAAATGAAATTTCTTACCGATAGTTAAAACATCAATGTTGCTTTTTCAGAGTTATTGTTTGATAAAAATATTTCATTATAGAAGATTTAAGAAAATATTTTTCTAACAATTATTTTTCTTCCTTGTTAATGGTTTTGTTGGGCACACAGCATTCTTTTTACAATATTCACTGGGGTTTAGGTTTAGTGGCCGCCAAAAGGCTCTAAAGTCACGCCTTGATTCTGCATTATATGGTGTGCAACCTGTCCGGAATTTACGACTAACATTACAGGGTGTGTATTTAGCGACGACCGTCGTATTTCATATATAGCGAGAAAGTGCGAAAGAAAATAATTTCGAAGTAAAAGGTTTAAATTGTGTTTGTTTGCATGATGAATTTGAATGAAAACGCTTAAGGCCGTGACAGAAATTTCGACTTAATTTCGCCAAATAGTCATGCAGAGAAAATACTCATGCAGAGATTGACACAACCAACATCTGTGTTTACCTCGAGTCCACCCCCCGTCCGTTTCTATTTTACACGGCAGATGAATAAACTCGTAAGGTGTAAGGCCATTTAGAAGGATATGTCATTTCTAGCCAATCAGGAACAGCAGTTGCAGATCTAGCCAATTTAGAGACAACGAATAGCGTGCATTTACATCATGTTTAGATCAGTTGCAGCTTTTGTGCATAAGTTTGAAAGGTGGTTACTAAGGCTAGGCGCCGTTTGCCTCAAACCAATAATATAGTTATGCATAAGACCCTCCTTAATCTATCAGAAATTCTCTTCTAAGAAGCCTTAATTGATCATCAACTTATTAATGACAGAATATGGAAAACCAATTTGATAAAAAAAAAAGATACAGACTTAACAATTTATCAGCGATAAAACATTGTAGAATTTAACTCGCGCGGGAATCAGGATTAATGAAGACTGTAAATGCTCTGTAAATTCTGTAAATAGAGGGTTGATGCATCTGCAAATATATCGACCTATGTCAACCTGCGAGGTTGGCCCAGGCTAGAGTGGATCGAAACGTTGTCATTTATTGTAAATTTTCTGTGTGCCCAATTAACATTCTACCTGATGAATAAGTCTATTATCAAGCAATGTGGATTACAGCGATCCATAGTCATGCAATTGCTGGCATGGTTCAATGCAATCATGTAGTAGGGCTCTAAAATTCATTTTTCAGTATCTTTATTTCATACAGTTTACCGTTTTGAAAAACAGCTGTTGTAACACTGATTTTACGTGGTTACAATTCATGTCTATTCAGATTACCTTAATTCTATAGCAGGAAATATTCCAACAACTTACTACTTCTACAGAGAGTTCCACTGTAGCCTTCAACACATCCAACACATGTTCCATTACTCTTGTCACAAGGCTCTCCATTAAAACAGAACCCACATTCTTCAAGACAGCCTTCACCGTATGTTCCGTTGTCGCATTCTGAAGTATCAATTGAGCTGAAAAGTTGGCTCTCAGTATTGCAAATTTTACGGCCAGGCATAAGAAACTACTTTTGAAAATATGTTAAATATTATTATGTTAATACAGTGAATATTATCAATATAATATAAATACAATAAATAAATTGGTCGAAATTAAGCAAGATAAATGTTTGCTCATTTCAACCCAGTAAATATTGCTGATTTTTAGCTCACCTGAGCACAACGTGCTCAAGGGGATCTTTTAGGATCACTTTGTATCTGTCTTGCGTCGTCCGTAGTTCGTCGCCCGTCGTCAACAATTTGTTTAAACATCTTCTCCTCTTAAATCGCCGAGCCGATTTGGACCATGCTTGGCTAGAATGTTTCTTGGGAGGCTTTCTTTGAAAACTGTTCTAAGAATTTGAGTCAATCAAAAACTCTGTTAATTTTCTTGGAAATTATTTAAAAATCTTCTTCTCTGAAACCGCTGGTCAGATTTTGAACAGAAAAGTTTCTTGGGTGACACTTTTCAAAAATTATGTGGGAAATTTTGATCCGTCTAGAAACATAGCTCTGGTGAATTGGGACTACTTGCACTATATACTTCCATAAAGTTATTCTTAGAAATGTTTCTTCTCTGGAACAGCTGGTCAGATTTTGAAAAAGAAAAACACACAGAGATGTTCCTTCTTGGGTGACCATTTTCAAAAATTGTTCGCAAATTTTGATTCGTTGAGAAACATGGCTCTGGTTAATGGAGGCTGCTTACACTATACGGCCATTATGAATTCTTAGAAAAATTCTTCTTCTCTGGAAAATAAAGAATTGTTTTTCTCTGAAACAGCAGGTCAGATTTTGATATAATTCTATAGAAATGTTTCTTGGGTGACGCTTTTCCCAAAATGTTTGAGAAATTTTGATCCATCAAGACACATGGCCGTGATTGCTGTGGGCTGTTTAAACTTTATGGACATGAAGAAATTCTAAAACAAATCTTCTTCTCTGAAACCTCCGGTCAGATGTTGAAATAATTTCAAAGTTAGGGAATTTTTATCCGTCGAAAAACAACAGCCAGTTGTTAGCACCTGATTGTGGTTCTCTTGTTGGACTTATGTTTTAGTCACTTTTCAGCATGTGCTCTTCTTCAAGAAATTGTACTTGGGTGACCTATCAAAGAATTTATTTGCCAAATTCTGATTCATCAAATCATTGCTGTGGTGATGATTGTAGGGATGGTGAAAGATTTTGAAATGACTATTACTGGTGACCTTTTTTTTTCAAATGATTTTGTTTCCATAGTTTCAATATCTCAAAAAAAGTGGCTATGGTCCTCCCTAACGTTCAGGTGAGCGATCCAGGGCCAGCTTGACCCTCTTGTTTTCTAATTATCTTTTATAGGTTTTTAGTAGATTTCTTCTAGAAAGGAAATAAATAAAGGCTAACTTTTGATGACTTATACCGGATATTTTTCGAAGGACAATAATTAATAAACAACCAAGATCAGTTGATATTCATGTAATTATTTAAAAAAGTTTGATCGACCCGTCTACTTGAAAAGGTGTTTAAATGCATATGCAGTAAGTATCCACTCATATTAGACCACGCAGCCTGACATAGTTTTTATTAATCTATAATTGTGATAACTTGTTACCTACTATGTATTACATAAATGCATCAAAGTCCCATTTTCCCTTTTCCAATAGCACTGCTGAATTATATACCTTAATGGTAACAATGCCACTGTAAAAGACATAGCTATATTTCATATGCATTACCATAAACTTGTAACATTAAACCCTCGCGATGCCATCGATTAACGTTGCAAATTTCGGACATTTGATTAAAATGTAGATCGTCCAATAGGAAAATTTGGATTCAGATTCTGACCATTATACTACTTGATCTACCTGCAATATCCGAAATATGAAAGTGATGCGTTAAATCTAATCATTCTAAAGTTCATTTTCAAGATTTTTTTCTGCACTCACCATCTATACACAAATGTACTTTAAATCCGGCTTGACAACCAGTTTCACACGCACCATTTATCTTGTTACATGTAGCACCATTTATACAGTTCCCACATTTGTTTAAACACTCTTTCCCATAGAAACCATCCGGACAAGCTGTAAAGATGTGAAACAAAATGAAAGGCATACCGCCACACAGACAGCACAGACAGACATACATATGGAGAATTAGCTCCAACAAACAATTAGGGGTAAGCTTATTCAATTGATAATAAAGATTTTAACTATTCTTCATTAATCAGTGATGCACTGTGTTCCACAGAAAAGGTTTCATCCACGTTTGTCAAGTCTTCAGGATGTGAATCAAGTAACTTTTGTTTTAACGAGTGTTACAAAATAGGAAAATTCAATTTAATCTTTCTTCCACATACTAGCAAAGAGTCTTAATTCTGGCTAACGTCCGAGTCTCTCGCCTATTGAGATCATAATGAAGATTTGGAAAGATCTATGTTATCAGTGTTGTTTTGAATTGACTAATGCTTTTCTTTACAGATTAGGCATGAAACAGCCAGAGATTGTGGACATCACACATCGACCTTTCAAATATTGAGAACCTTAGTATTCTTACTTTGGTTACAATAGTCGTTCAAAAAGCCCGGTGAACACCCGCTCTCACAGATGCCTGTAACCTTGTTACATGCTGTACCATGTAAACATTGACCACATATATACCGGCAGTTTACTCCATAAGACCCATCACTGCATCCTACAGAACAAAAGTAAAACATGATAATCAATCCGTGCATTTTGTATTGA
Source organism: Tridacna crocea (assembly GCA_943736015.1). Lineage (NCBI taxonomy): Eukaryota > Metazoa > Mollusca > Bivalvia > Cardiida > Cardiidae > Tridacna > Tridacna crocea. Next base: position 49,602,105 of record OX031063.1, read on the forward strand.
GGAAGTATTTTATTGATCAGATGAAATCACTAAAGTATAAAGAAATCGGTTCTTATAATGACGACTGCATTTTGCACAAAATTAACCCAGAGAATGAAAGAGAAAGTTACATATACACAATTTAAACAGAAAATGGGCTACGCTGACATAGGTCAGGGAAGTAAGTTTACTTATGTAGGTTTTAAAAAATCACACGATTTACATTTTATATCTACATATGAACTTTCTTAAACTACATGTATACACTGACTCAGCGCCGGTTGCATAATATAGGTTTAAAGATAACCCCGAGTTTAAACTCAAGTTTTACGCATTTTCATTGCATAAGCATAGCTTACTGAGTCCCAGACAAACAGTTAAACGTAGCGGTTTTCTTTAATATAATTAAGCTTAAGCCCAAGTTTAATTCATCCTCGTAACATGATCTAACCCAAGAAGACCGTTTTTTCTATTTTAGTCATATTCTGGCAAAGTGTTGTTTTTTTTTTAATCTTTCCAACACGTCCACCAATATCGTGTCGAAAGAGGGAACAAATTAGTTTTTTGACGGGTGTCACAGTCTAATGTTAACTTGCCATAATGTCTATCTGACCAAATAGTTCTACATTCAAAGAAGACACCTTCCTTACCTGCCTCTCTGATGTAGTATAGGAAAAGAAGATGAAACTATTATTAAATATGTGCATTGCTGAACTTCATCTTTCCATTCGGCTGGACAATAAAGTCAACTATCTGCTTGCACATCTCAGTCCATACCTTCCGCAGCAACTTGTTTAAGATAGATTCGGGAAAAATGAAATTGCCCAGGTGAAGAAAAATAAATGAACTCTTCCTATCTCCTTCAGAAAAGGACTTTATATAAAGACAAGAAAAAGTTGATGCAAAGCATCAAAGTCGCCGCAAAAAAATTGTTTAATGCTTCAAGAAAGCCAGGGCAAGTAAGTAAATGTCAGTTTTCATCAGCAGATTTTTAACACATTATGAAATTGATATGACTGTGAATCTATATCAAAACTTGTCTTCTGTTACAGTATCTAATACCCTCGCACAGCGCTCTCTTAGCTCTCTTCCAAATGACAAATATCAGACTCTTCCAAATTCAAAGAGTTGGCAGACGACAATTTAAAAAGCTGCAGAAATGGTGGAAAATTCGCTAGTAGTGGGGGAAAAGTATTTGATAAAGGAGAAATTGCTTATAACGAGCAATTTCTCCTTATCCAACATATTTTTCTGAAAGAATTTGACAGCACACATGTGATAACCCGTGTTTGTTTGGGAAAATGTTGAAAACAGGGCTAAGTTACTAAATGTTGCTGTCCTAGGAAAGTATGATTCAAGAGGACGTAAGTTTGCAAGGCATGCTTTCAATTTAAACAAGTCTAAAACTATACTGTTTGATGAACAGTGTTGATAAAGAATCATGGTTTTGCATCGCGCTTTATGAACAATATAGCGAAAAAGTGGCCTCTCTCCAGATTTTTTTCCACAAATTAATTTTATGCAGAGCTCGGTGAGAAATAAACAAACGACTTCTATACAATATGTTTTAAAAACTAAACTTAGAAAGAAGTAACCAATAATGGTCAGATACAATAATAACCATCATACTCGTTCTTCGATGGAATCTAACACCATTTCAGCAATGTTCAACTTTAGCAGTGGTCATTCAACAAAAAACACACAAAAAGTAGGAAAAACTAGGTACTGAATAATCAAAATGAAAATTAAACCTGTGTACGAAATGACCAAAGTGGGTACGAAATGAACAACTGGGTACGAAATGACCAAAATAGAAAGTAAGGGTAGGTACGAAATGCCCAAAATCGTACGAAAAGACCTAGGTACGAAATTAACTAGGTACGAAATGACTGGAAACCTGTACAGCCTTGACCAATGGAAACAAGGCAATTATTTGGATGAGTCCATTTCTCACAAATAGCGAAAATAAAAATAATGATTGGGCGGATTTTTTGATGTTGTAAGTATTAACAATGAACAAAAATAGTATCGTATTGTATATACTTCGTAGTTTAAGAATGAATTAAAAAGCCAATTTAAGGCGAGGTAGAAAGATTCCTTGTTAACCTTAATACCCCTATAAAAAAGAAATTTCCACTGTCCATGTCCTAACTCGAAAAACAATTAAAAATATAGTCCCGCGGTTCTGCGCAGCGACTAATGGCTATAAATACGTTTCAGATGCATATTAAAAGTCCCTGGCATCTTCATTTACGATCAAAATGAGAAATTTAGTGCAAGACCAGTTATGTTATTCACCTACTACACAATCTGTTCTTAATTTTGGCATCACACGAATTCAACCAATGTATGGCAACGTCATGAAGGCTTTGAAGGTTGATTATTCTGGACAGAGACACTTCTTAACACTTTACAAAATAAGCCCTGATTTTTATGGCTGTCGGGAAGACAGATTTGAAAATGTTGTGGAAAAGGAAAAATGCTTGCAAGAAGTATGCTATCTTTAATTTCAAATCTTCAAGAGAAAAAAATCCATCATTTGAGCTAGTTATTTTGATGTCTGCAATTGATTTCAGTTCGAACGAGATCAAAATCTTATTTTCTGGTAAAGAGTTATTCTTAACTTTCTAAGAATTCTACACTTTTTCTTATCTGATCATGGAGAGTACTTAGACGATTTGTGCTGTTTGATCTTGGTCAGCTAATTTTTTCGTATTTATGTATTTTTGATCTCGAAATGATTACAATCTAGTTTTAAAAAAAAGTAACGGCTCTTTTTTGTTGATCCACCACCAGCATATCGTACTGGATAGCGGCGCATTTTAAAAAAAAAAACCTCCTATATAGAAACATGCATGATAACGTACAGAATGGTGTCATTCTCTGGACAACAGTGGTGCGCTGAACAAAATCTACCCATCATTCAGTCCTACCTGGAGGATAGCTAAACCTAGTCTGAATAGACTGGGGCTGGGAAGATTCTAGGTAAAAAATACAAACCGGGCTAAAGTCTGTCTACCCAGACATGGATAACGCCTCATTCCAGTCTTAAATAAACCTTTGTTATGCAACCATCCCTCAGTTCTGTTAAACTAACCATGGAACGAATACATTTATTTTAAAAGGCTGATAATAGTGACCTCTTGTTATTGTAGGCACATCCTTAAGATGGTCATCGGTTGATACAAAATGTTACTGTTTGTGTAACGTTATCTTTTTTATATTAGCCTGTCGATGTAGGGTCATTTTAAGTAGGCCAAGACCTGATCAAGTCTTCTTTTTCTCTGTTAGATCTGAAGGAAATCCTTACGCATTAACAAAACTTTTATTCTTGTTGATGAATTGATGTTGATTGAATGCCGAAACAAAGTGTGCATGTTCAATCCAAATTGGAGACTTTTTTTTTTAAGAAAAAAAAAAGGATAAAATGCATGAATAAATAAATGACCCAACACAAAAAGCGACCGAAGTAAGATTCATGGTGTTTTGTAAATCTTTGTCAGAGCCCACATAAAGGAAGCTGGTGACTATTTAGAAAAAAGGCCGCTATATGGTATTTAAAGAGTTAGTATAAATGTACTTGCGCGAAGCACTAAGCGTGTTTTAAATAGGTCGATCTACTCATTTTAGTCGAATGTAATTCTAAATGTGTTGAAATCGATAAATAAGCAATATCTACTGACCCCAAAATCAAAAGAATTTTCACATTTATTATTTGGAATGAATCTTGGTTGAAAGCATGTAATGTGAGGCCAATGTTGTAAACAACATGCTCGTGTATCACTAGAGTCATTTACGTACTCTCATTTACAGATAGAAAGCTAGACTTTTTGTTGTTTCAACACGCGAAATGGAGCACGCATTTATTTGTAGGATCTTGTCTTTTGCCCTTCTTTCAGCAAACTCCAAAAGCTAAATATTAACGTACTCAACAGAAATTTACATTTCTACTGTCTTTTAAATCATTCCATTGCAATCTCGATATAAAATTCCGACATCCTCGAGTAACTTCCTGTTTGTTTGGGGGGGGGGGGGGTTGTGATACAGATTGTTGCGGCAGCCGACATGTGTGGTGTATATTGGCTCTACTTTCTTGCCTGCAACACCAATATGCAAGACGAAGGTCGTGTAACAATCACATAACAACCATCACGCAGTATCCGCGACTGACGGAGTGAACAGCCGCCAAGTCAAGTTTTACATTTTCTAATCTATGCAATCTCGCAATATAAAGCTTTACTGTCATAAAACCACAGAAATGACTAAATTTCGATAAAATATTGACGATGTTGGTTACTTTTGCTTAAAATGAGCAAACGGGTATCTTTCAAAGCAAATTCTAAAATAGACGTCCGTTTGTTCTTTTGTGTCGTTCTTTGGCAAATTCGCTTGGCAAACTCTTGGTTTTCTGTCTAATTTAAACCTGTACCTATCTCAGTTTTGTTGTTTCATTTACCTTGGCTTCAACGTATCATGTGACCTTTACGTCATACTTTACGTCATAGTTATAGATGTAAACAACAGTTAAAGATACGCGGTAGGATTTATGATTTATTCTCCTGTCAGTGAATGGAACTTTAACCAATCGCATTTGAAACGTGTCATCATCAAATTAATCAATATACTTTTTAATGTTATCGTATTAATTCATTGCGTTTTAACATTTCTAATTATTTACATTTGGACTTTACTGTGACGTCAAGCTTCGATGGGTAGGTGAAGTTTACCAATATTTCTGACCTGTTTTACATGTGTGTCCTTTATATCCTGCCCGACATCCGGATATACAAGTACCATTGGTTTTCTCACATGAGGTATCAGTTTTGCATTGACCACAACTTTCTGCACAATTTTTACCGTAATTGCCCGGATTACACTCTGGGAAAAAAAAGATTTATCATTATAAGAACATAAAAACAAAACTAGGAAGCGATAGTGCCGATCGGTAAAAACATCTAGATCTAGATAATTCAGTGTCAAGAAAATTTTAAGAAATTATCCGGAAGTGTAAACGAAGATCAAGCTGTAAATTGTTTTACCAACAGATAATTGATGTATACTGTCCCCAAAAGTAATGAATACTACATTGGTGCATGATGGCTCAGCATGCACCCCACCATCTACACACTTAAATACTTATTTTATCTTTTTTTGTAAACTCTTTGTCTCATTTCCGTGCAAACCGTCTGCAGGTCTTGTTGTAAAGGATATTGTTAGTTCACCTGAGCACAGCGTGCTCAAGCAGAGCTTTTAGGATCACCCGGTGTCCGTCGTTCGTCGTGCGTCAACAGTTCCTTAAACATCTTCTCTTAAATCGCTTGACCAATTTGGATCAAACTTTGCTGGATTGTTCTTTAGGGGGTCCTCTTTAAAAATGTTCACAGAATTTGATTCAATCTAAAACTCTGGTTGCCATGGCAACCAATTGGAATTTTCGAAGAAATCCTTAAAAGATGTTCTGTTTTAAACCGCTGGACCGATTTTAAAATAATTTCACAGAAATGTTCCTTGGATGAAATTTTTAAAAAAAATGTTCGTGAAATTTCGATCCGTCCGAAACATGGCCATGGTGGGGAAGGTGAGATCTTTGCCCTCGTTAAAAATCTTCTCCTCTGAAACTGCTAATCTAATTTTGAAATAATAATACAGAAATGTTCCTTGCTTGACCCTTTTAAAAATTCTTCTCGAAATTTTGATTCGTCAATAAACATGGCCGCATGGTGGGATTGAACTCTTTGTACTGTATGGATTTATAGAAATTTTTTGAAATGCTCCTTTTCTTGAACCACAGATCAGATCTTGAAATAATTCCACAGATATGTCCAGTAGATGCCCCTTTTGAAAAAAAAAATGTTACAGAAATTTCGATCGGTTAGGAAACAAAGCTGGGGTGGTGCGGGAAGGGGGCTATATGCACTATACAGACATGAAGTAATTCTTTAAAAACTCTTCTTCTGTGCAACCACTGGTCAGATTTTGAAGTGATTACATAAAAATGATCCTTTGGTTCCAAATTATACCCCTTTTAAGACTTAGAAATTTAACTTACTATCAAGCACCCAACAGCCAATTGTTGGCACCCACATGCGGTGCTCTTGTTCTTTTTATTGAAGTTACTGAAGAAAAACTTTTGGAATAATGAAAAAAGGCTATAATCCTCTCAAATATTCAGGTGAGCGACCCAGAACCATCTTGTCCCCTTTTTTTGTTTGCATATGATCTAGATTCTTTTCGAACAGTTAAATTCTAAATTTTGTAACGTGACAGTGCCTTGGCGACGGTGTTCAATTGCACAATATCCTAGAAACAGTTTGCAAATGAATCATGGTACACAAAACTTTCTTATATTTTGAATACAATACTTTACCAGTTTGACAAAGTTCTATTTGGTATCCATCCTCACAATCTGCGCAAATACCAGTTTGAGCATCGCAGGTATCTCCGTGGCGACAGCGACCACAATCACTAAAACAGTTCTGACCATATTTACCTTTATCACATTCTGAAACAGACAAATATACCTCTTCGTGTGATGTACCTTTGTACAGCTGCAAAACCATGTAACTTTGGAAGACCCAACATGGGTTTTATTCTATGTTCAGTGAATATGACGAACTGACAAATAAAAGACACGCTCTACCCCCATGTCTTTGTTACCATGCACATGTCAAACTCAAAGAAAAAAAGATGCAAAATTTCTAAGTGCCCTCTTACTGAAAAATCGTTTTTGTTGAAAAAAAAAACGTTTGTTTGAAAAACACTTTGCCCCCGCATGTCAGCTAAAGTAAAACAGATGACAGGATATTAATAAACGCTTGCATGACCCCCCGCCCCACCACACACACAAACATAATTGTGTTCTTGAATCTGGTCTTCAGCCTACTAAGACAAAATAAGTAGGCTTGGTTAATAAATTGTTTGTTTTACACCGATTTCAACGTTATTTCATTCATTGGTGAATAAAAGAATAAAAGAATAAAGGAAACAGTAAAAAAAAATGAAATTCAATTTCTCAAAACTAATTTTTTGGAATCCAGCCAAATTTGAAAGGGTTTCAGTACGTCTTGTTTTAAACAATCTCCACAAATTTCAATGAAATATGTCAAATAATGCGTACTTTGTTGAGTAAATCAAAAGTCATCAAATTGCTTTTTCCGAATGGTTTACCTTATTTTCTTTACTTGACAATCTTTGCAAGTTTTAAAAGAATTGGTCCACACTGTGGACTTCGTTGGCTCAGCAAGAAAAGGAAATGTTAAACTTTGATTGGCTACTTTTCCCAAACTGATTTTCAGATTTTTGTTCAAGATCAATAGGGTTCAAACTCTTTATTATAAAAGGCAACTGTGCAAGTTTCATTAAAATCCAACCACAAATGCGTAAACAAGAATTTGCTACTTTTCCCATTCTGTTTGATGGCTTCTCTTTTCCAACAAGGCCCAAGCTCTTGATGATATAAGAAAACTGATATTTTTTTTTACAAAAATCTGAGTACAAAAGCAAACTTTATCATGTAAACAAGAAATGGAAATTTTAAACTTTGAATGGTTATTCTCCAATATTGTTAATTAGATTTTTTCTTAAAATCAATAGGGTTGAAGCTACTGATGAGACTGGCAAACTGCAAGTTTCACGAAAATCTGACCACAATTGAGACTTAATCATAAAAACAAGAAATGGACATTTTCGACTATAAATCTTCAAATGGCTATCTTTCTAATATTGTTTGTTGGATTATTTGGATTTTTTTCAAAATCAAAAGGGTTGAAGCTATTGATTAGCATAACAAACTATTATAGTTTCAAGAAAATGTGATGACAAATGCAGACTTTATCAAGTAAAATAGAAAAAGACCAACTGACGGACGGAGGGATGGACGGACGACGACGCCACGACATAAACTCTACAGGCTATTAGCCAGTAGAGCTTAAAAAATGACATAACTGATCAAAAGATACATTTTGATTGTATCTGCAATACAAGATATATCAATAACTTTATAAAGTATAAAGACTCCTATAGTCTTTAGGGCCAAGTGTTGTAAAACTTGAAAAACTAAATCATCGCCCCTAAATAATGAACGTAAATTGTATATTAAAGCGCAAACTGACAAATGTGGCATTCACAAGACTATTGATAGGACGGACTCCTCATACTATTACCTTGATCACATTTCTGGCTTTGAAACCCAGGTAAACATTGCCCAGGACAAGTACCATTGGCTGGGTCACAAACATCCATACATTTCCCACAGTTCTCAGTACACCCTGAGCCGTAAGTACCAGGTTGACAAGCTAGAAAGAAACATAAATGTATTTATTAACGATAGATTTATGCTATAATTGCCAAAATTTACTTTCGCCAAAACTAGAAAACTGATGATGTATCCTAAAGCTATCCAGAATATGGAAAACTATCATTTGTATGCATGAAATGTATGGTCAAGACAAAAATTCTCGAGTTAGTGATCGATCACATATTTAGTGATCCATGGGACATCAATAGCAAACCATTTCACTTGAATAATGCAAATCATGGCCGTTGATCTACCAAATTGGTCATAAAACTATTTAGTATACTTAAAACATTTCATATAAAGCTAAGAGAGCAGAAAAAAAATGACTTAACGTATGTTTTATTTGACATTGGCCTTCTCTTTTTACAAAGAATATTATCTATAACAAGACATGGATGAGAGGGTATGGACTGTTGAATACTAGGCACTGTTTTCGAATAGTACATAATAACGATTACCTTCCTCGAGGAGATTTGACTCTACACAAAACTACGGAGCCCGGTAGGTGTCATGCTCTACACATTTTTTATTTCGAAAAAACGAAATGCTAAATCGTTATAACGAAATGCTATTTCGAGAAAACGAAATGCTAAATCGTTAAAACGAAATAATATTTTGAGAAAACGAAATACTAAATCGTTATCACGAAATACTATTTCGAGAAAACGAAATGCTAAATCGTTAAAACGAAATACTAAATCGTTGAAACGAAATAGTATTTCGAGAAAACGAAACACTAAATCGTTAAAACGAAATGCTATTTCGATAAAACGAAATAGATACAGGGTGTCTGGAAAGTAAGGTAACACTTTCGTACATTTATATTTTGGCTTAAAATACAAGATAACGAGATGAAATATATATACATGTAAATAAAACGTGTAATTTTTTTTGTGTGATGATTTAATTCAATTTTCTTAACACTTTATGTTTTTATACAGATTTCAATTCAAAAGTCCTTTTTCTGTCATTGGCGTCATTTTACAATTAATGACGTTTGCAGCGAGACGGCAGATTATGTTCTTACCATGCCGATCATGCCGGATGATATTGTGAATCACTTGAGTGCACATTTAAATATCAATCTATTTCAGTGTAAGTGGTCTTTAACAATATGGCTGTGCTGTCTTGGATGAGGCTGTCAATTTGCAACCTTTGACCTTTTAAACTAACAGAAAGAAGTGGCATATATTGAAATCAGAATAAAGTCGCCCTCATTCCTCATTGCAAAGCAATTGGTTCATGCAGGAAAGTGCTACGCCACACACATCTAAATCTGTGGCAGACTTTTTACATAATATGTTCAGTGATATAGAGTAGTGTCTAAACGATATCCGGAGGTAAGACATGGCCTGCACACAGTCCAAGACTCAACCTTAACCTGCATGACTTCTTCCTTTGCAGTGTGTTGAAGTCAAAGGTCTACGATCCCAACCTAAACAACCCAGACCTGTCGTTAAAAAAATCCTTCTAGTGAAATCAGTATGATTGATGTTTGAATGCATTACAAAGTGAGTGAAAAATTCATTGTGCGTATTCGGAAAGGAAAGAGTGTAAAAGACAGTCACACTGAAAACGTCATTAATTACTAAAATGACGTCAATGACCGAAAAAGGACTTTTGAAGTGAATTCTGTATAAAAGCACGAAGTATTATGAAAATTCAATTAAATTATCACACAAAAAAACTTACACGTTTTATTTACATGTATATATATTTTTCATATCGTTATCCTATATTTTAAGCCAAAATATAAAAGTACGAAAGTGTTACCTTACTTTCCGGACACCCTGTATGTTCGGAACGCTTGGTTGTCATTGTCATGTGAGATGAGTGGCTCCGGGCTTTTTCGTCCTAAAACCAGTCCGTCCCTGGGCTTGTTCGTCCGCTGGGCTTGTTCGCCCGAGCTTGTTCGTCCCTCACTCCTTATAAATCGTGTTTGAATGTATAGTGCTATTTGCCTTCTAAAATTAGTTGTTATTTACATGTAAAAATACTTTAAATAAAACGTTCTCTTGGTCGTTTATAGTACTTCCCCAGGCCCGTAGGAACGGGAAGGGGAGGGTTGCGGGGGATGCTTTAAAAAGCAAATTTAAATATTGTCAAAACCTTGCATTTACATAGTGTACAATTAAATTAAACTTTAATTCTTGTTGATTAAACGTCCTGTTCCAACCGATCTGCTTTTTAAGCTCCCCTGAGCACAGCGTGCTTAAGGGGAGCTTTTAGGATCACCGTATGTCCGTTGTGCTTCGTCCGTCGTCAACAATTCTTTAATGATCTTCTCCTCCTAAACCGCTGGGTCAATTTGGACAAAACTTGGCTGGAATGTTCTTTGGGAGGTTCTCTTTTAAAATGGTTCACAGAATTTGATTCTTTAAAAAACTGTGGTTGTCATGGCAACCAAATAGAATTTTCTAAGAAATTCTATAAAGATTTTCACCTCTGAAAACGCTGACCAGATTTTGAAATAATTTCACGGAAATGATCCTTAGATGACCCTTTTCAAACATTGTTCGCGAAATTTTGATCCGTCATAAAACATAGCCACAGTGAGGAGGGCTGTTCACATTCTTTAAAAATCTTCTTCTCAGAATTTGAAATAAATTCACATTAATGTTCCTGGATGCCCCTTTGGAAAAAAAATATTTATGAAATTTTGATCCGTCGAAAAACATGGCCGTGGTGGTTGTTTGGTTGGTTGTTTAGTTGGTTGGTTATTTTGGGGTTTAACGTCACTTTAACAGCTAAGAACATATCATGGCGGTCGGTGACGCACAATTGTGTCCTGGTTTTCTCACACCAGTACTAACACAACTTTATTTCCAAAGCCATCGACTACTTATCTGACATGCTTCAGCAGAGGTGAGAGGCGAAAATACGCCGGAAAGAAAATTCGACTCAACCGGGTATCGAACTCACAGCCACCAGGTCATGAGTCCGACACGCTCAACACTGAGCCACCTGGGGGACCCCGTGTTGGTGGTGGTGATGGTGGTAGTAGTGGTGATGGTGGGTGCTCTTTGCATCTTGCTATGTCAACAAGTATTTAACTTGTCCTTCTAAACTGCAGGGTCAACTTGGACCAAAATGGCTGTAATGTTCCATGGGAGATCCTCTTTAAAGTTTGTTCACAGAATTTGATCCATCAAAACCTCTGGCAACCAAATGGAATTTTTCTAAGAACGTTTTAAAGATCCTCTGAAACCGGTTATCAGATTTTGAAATAATTTTACAGAGATGTTCCGCCAAGCCCCGGTACCTCAGTCGATAGCGTACAGGACATGAGAACAGGGGGTCGTGAGTTCGATCTCCGGCTCGGCCAATTTCTTTCCGAGGATTGATGATAGTCATTGCGACAGGATTCATTCCTCTCTCACCGCTGATCGTTGTTTAAATTATGATGTGTTATACCCGTTGTTTAAATTATGATTTTAATTTACTATCCAGCACCCAACAGCCATTCGTTGGCACCCGCATGTAGTGCTCTTGTTCTTTTTATTGAAGTTATTGAAGAAACAGTTTTGGGAAAAAAAACTGGCTATGCTCTACTCAAATATTCAGTTGAACGGACCACCTTTGTCCTCTTGTTTTTGTTAATGATCGCAACCTAGGTCTACTTTGTTTGCATTAAATAGACCTCTGTTCATTTTATCTTTTATTTAGCTCACCTGAGCACAACATGCTCAAGGGGAGCTTTTAGAATCGTCCTGTGTCCGTCGTGCCTCTTCCATTGTTCGTCATCCATCATCAAAAATTTCTTTAAACATCTTCTCTTCCTAAACTGCTGTGCCGATTTGGACCAAACTTGGCTGGAATGTTTCTTGGGAGGTCCTCTTAAAAATTATCGACAGAATTTGATTCTATAAAAATTTCTGGTTGTCATGGCAACCAAATGGAATTTTTTAAATCTCTTCTGAAACCGCTGGTCAGATTTTGATGTAATTTCACAGAAATGCTTCTTTGGTAACCCTTTTCAAAAACGTTTGTGAAGTTTTGATCCTATGAAAAACATGGCTATGGGGGGAAGGGGCGGGGGCGGAAAGGGCTCTTTTATTTCTCTAGATAAATGTGTACAGTTCCACTTTTACGAACCGATGAAGCAAATATACCCCCTTCTTAAAAAATAGTTACCTCTCCCCCCCCCCCCCGAAAAAAAATAGCCCCCCCTTGAAAATGCTTCCTACGGGACTGGAACCACACCCTCTTCTTCAAAATACAATGACACGTTTATTGCCTTTTGTTTGCAAAATAGCGTTTACCATTGGTTCGTTGTAACATGTTTTTCGTAAGAAATACTATGATAAGGAATACAGAGTTTGTTCGTTAGATCGTGTTGCTCAAAGCCGTTTTTAACAATATTGCAGTTATATCGTGGTAGTCTGTACTAAACAGCCTCTTTCTTCTGCTAATCGTCCTAAAATACCCTGTAGATTGAAAGTTCCTGTCCATATCCATAGACATTTTTCAGTACTTTGATTTCCTCTCTAAGCGTAATGATGGGGAAAACTATTATATAAACCCGTCAAAAGTACGCAGTATTAAAACTTTGCTTGGCACGTACATAACTAGGGACGAACAAGCCCAGGGACGAAAAGCCCATGACCTCACAGTCTGTATATACTATGACATCCAAGTAAACCGAACAAACCTATTTCGTTTTCTCGAAATAGCATTTCGTTTTAACGATTTAGTATTTCGTTTTCTCGAAATAGTTTTTCGTTTTAACGATTTAGCATTTCGTTTTTTCGAAATAAAACATGTGTAGAGCATTACACCGACCGGGCTCCGTACAAAACTGCGCATATTGTGTTTTTTTTTCCTTCCTATTCAGACTTGTTCTTATGACGGTATATGTATTTTATTTGATTACCATCACAGAATCATTACATTACACTCCTTCCATGATATAGACATTACTCACATTCTTACTAATTCCTTTTATCATTCATTCATAATAACTAACTTTTACATAGTTTTCAGTTTTAGTGATAAAGAAAGACTTACGCATATTGCATGACTGTCCTGAATAACCGGGAATACACAGACCGCTGGGACAAACACCTGAAGTTTTGTCACACGCGTTTCCTTGACAGTAGCACTCATTCTCGCAAAACTCTCCAAACTCTCCGTCCGCGCAAACTATGGCAATATAAAAATAATAAGAGTATAAACTCTGGACACGATTAGGAGTATTTATTTCAGTGAGCTAAGAAATACTGTTAGAACAGAGTAAGACAATGATCACTTCAATTGAAGGGTTACAAATGACCACAGCAAAACTCTAAAACGAGCAGTAAAAATATATCTATCCTTATTACCGGTGTTAACACTTAAGCTGCAAAGCGCGACTCACTGACCTGTAAGGTCAGTGTTGATCAAGAGAAGACTACACAGAACGAGCAGTCTGATCTTCGATGAACACTTTCCCATAAAGGGATGTTTTTCTCCAAAAACAAACTTTAAATTAGTAATATTTCGTTGTTTTTTTTCTACTATCGGCTTGAAAATTGCAGTTAAGGTAATAAAAATGATAAGGGTAAATAGATTCCAGACACAGAATCAGAACATTATTACTCTTACAAGCGACAGAAATAAGTTTGAGTTGGTTTTCATGCAAAATGGATCCATCCTATGCCATGACATTCTTGGTATTATGCAATGCATGGATCAGTTTTATATTGTACAACAACATGCATGTCATCGCACAGGATGGATCCGTTTTATATTGTACCACACCATGCATGTCATCGCACAGGATGGATCCGTTTTATATTGTACAACACCATGCATGTCATCGCACAGGATGGATCCGTTTTATATTGTACAACACCATGCATGTCATCGCACAGGATGGATCCGTTTTATATTGTACAACACCATGCATGTCATCGCACAGGATGGATCAATTTTATATAAAAACCAGCTGAATTGTGTGTTGGAATGGTCATTTTACAAGCAAAAAATTAATCAGTAGCAAAACAGAGGTTGGCAAGCGTGTACTGCACAGGCAACATAGGTCGATACTGGTTACAGATGAATAAAACTCCATTTTCATAGAGCTGTGCGGCTGAGAGGAAGATAATAAAGCAGAAATGAAAATGTCTGCTACTTGCATTAAACTTTTCTCAAGTCCTATACACCACCAACTGTGCTACACGACTCCGTAGGTTGTATATTATTAACCTAATGCCCTAAGTACCTGGGCCCACTTTACTTAAGATAGGTATAAACGAAATTTGCGTAAGTTTTGCCTAACCATAGTATAACGTTATATACTGGCATTAATCTGCTACGAGATACGAAATAACTGTCATGATTATTTCAGAAAACTCTTATTTCAGCGATAAATCAAAGTTTTCTGAAAGTTTTTTCTATTCATTTTATCTGGATAAACTTTCCAGGAAACTTTGATTCATCGCAATAGTTTTCTAAAATAATCATGATAATTTTCATGTATATCATGGCAGATAAATGCCACTTTAAGTACTATAGTTACGTAGAAATTGCACAAATTTGTTCGTAACTGCCCTAGCTAAACTGAATCCAGGTTTCAGACCAACAGAAGAGTGCTAGTGTTCCCACACACCTACGTTCTTTTAACTCTAGACCATGGGGTTGCAGGTTCGAATCTCCAGCTCGGCTTCTTTCTTTGGCAGGATTGATGCTAGTCATTCCTCTCTCAACACTGATTTTTGTCTCGACGATAGTTATGTGGGAAAGTTGTAAAGTAGCCGGTAGCATGGGGAGAATTCTGGTAAAAGAAATACGAGGACATCATGGCTAGATTCACAGGCTGCCGCTGTAAAACTAAAATGACATTTGAAAGGGCGTTTACCACCACAGTAACGAACAAACAAATACATTCTTATAGCATTCTCTTTACTGAGCAAGTTATATTAGGCGGCTAAACACCCATCATCAAACTGTGATTAGCGCCAGAGTTCGGTAGATTGGTAATCGAGTTCTTTTGTAATACTGCATGTAAATTCAAATTTTCGGACCAGTGCTACACTTGTATATCGAAACAGTGTTTTAAAACTATAAAAATTTACTTTCTGACTGTGTAAAGGTGTAAAATGATTTAAATACCACTTTAAAAACAATTTCTGCAAGTTGGACATGGACATTTATCGGTCAAACCATCTTCTGGAGTGAGACTTACACGCCATCTATAAGAAAGTAAGCCAAGTTTGACAATTCTTGTTTACCAAAATATAGAGGGAATAAAGTATTTCAGTATCCTTTACACGCTTAATAACACTTTAACACAATTTCAAGTTTGAAAGACCTTTCAGAGGATTTTTGAAAACATTGTGGGAAAAAGAGAATATACTGGTAACGAGTGTTTCTCTTTTCCCCTACCAGCCTTTTAGACCCATCATTTCAGTCACATTTAATTTATCATCTGTAAATGCTCTAAAAATGGACTAGTCTAAATTTTTGCCGTGTGGTAAAGAGTTACAGCTTATTTCTCCTACCTCCATAAACTGTCAATTCACAAATTAGGAACTGCCACGTTTTGTTGTAGATTACAAGTGATACATAATGGGTAGACTTTGGTTGAGGTAAGGTGTAGTCAACGGAATAGGTAGCATCTTGAATAATAGTCTCTTCGCCAATAAATCCATCATAGACACTATGGAAATATATACGCATACCCTGAAAATGCTCTGAAATACAAAAGTGTAACGTTACATTTTGCTAAGATATATATGTAATAAACAGATGCATGCATACAAGACAGAAAGAAATAAAGAGATATTGGGACTAAAGGACAGACGGCCGGTGTAATGAAGGGAAATAACCCTCTTCTACAAAATGACCCATTGGTCATTCCTCTAATAGTGAAATGTCCCGTGGGTCATTTTGTGTGGAGGGTCATTTCTCTGCATTACACCGGCTAACCGATTTATACGACTTTTCAGTTTAAGAATTTTGAGTCCTTGGAACGTTTTATCAAAATTTATTTATTTCGAATTCCTGAGTTCAAACTGTAAAGAATTCGCAATTTAGTTTAGCGTCTGATTAAGGCTCAATAGCGGCCAAAAGTAAATGATACGCATGTTAAAAAGCATTTAAATCTGATTCATATCTTTCAAAGCTCGGAAAACACTGTACAATTGGCCGAGCAAACTGTTATTTAGTCACTGACAGAAAATTGAATTTTAGGATCACGTAAAAGTAAACAGAAGATAGAGTGACTTGGCAAATTTTTATCTAGTTCTAACATCCATTTTTCTGCTAACGACTATCACTTGAACCCACCTTATATTAACACATTGCCATTTTCACAATAATATCCACATTTTTATAAAGTATGATATAAATTTGAAAATATTTTTATACTGGCATTGTTGGTGGCCACAAGGCCTTTAACCCTTTACCAAACAATTCCTGGTTTTTACGACCCAGTGGAAGAAGCCTCCTGAAAACATTATGGGAAAAAGAGAAAATATTGGTTGCCAGCATTTTCTCCTTTCCCTCAATGTTTTCTTATCTTATAAGTTATCTTCTAAAGTCAAGTTTCATTTTTTTACTCTTGAAAGTTGATTTTGTCGTCTTCAAATGCTTTTAATTTAAAGCAATCTAAAATTTTGTCCTATGGTAAAGAATTAAGGAATATGATGAACACGTCTACAACAGGCCTGTGATTCCTTCAAAGAGGATCAACATGGTTTTCGGCATATATTGAATAGAAAAGTCAAAAACAGTGGCACAAGTGTCTATCTCTTTTTTCATGTCACTTAGCAAAACAACCATGAAGGTTATAACAATAAATTCTGAATATTGCTCTCCCTGGAAAATTGTCACCGCTCCCAATGCATGTAAATATCTAACTCCAAGAACAGTGCTTGGTTACAATTGAAAAAGATGGCACAACATTGGTACATAAATGCACCTACGATTTTGTACATTTGTTTAAAAGCGAAATCGCCCTTAACAGTTTTCTATGAGAATAAAAAAAAATGTGAAAACTGTGTAAATCATACAGTTTTGTAGTTTTGTGAACGAAGTCACTGTAATAGACATTAGACGTATGTAAATCTAAACATGGATTTAAACGAGTTCAAGATAAGTATGTTCATTCTATGCTTTGTTGGCAAAAGTAGACAAGCAATAGTGTTCGGAATACCGTTAGGACCATCGCCTTTAGAATCATCATTGGACAAGGACAGAATTCTGGTGAACTTTATTTTCTCCTGTTCAACAGTGTTATTCAATCATATGAGTGAACTTGAGCTCATTTCTATCAATTTCTGAATATTTGTCTGCAGATACATGTACATTAACAGAGCCTTAAACTTTTCATATAGGGAATGAATTATTAACGAAATAGCATTTATTTGATTACCATTTTTTAATTAAAAGACAAAAAGACTGTGGACAAATCTGATTAATCTGACAAAAAGTAATTCCTAGCCAAGTGTAGATCTGGGGTCCTGCATGGTTTAGCAGTAAAGTTTAGAACTTGTGGTTGATAGCTTAGGTTCCAGCCTCACTGGAAGCAGCATATTTTTCTATGGGAGTGTCCTTAAGCAACACACTTCAGAGCCCTAGCTGAAACCAAGACATACATGAATAGCTAAATGTAGTAGTTACATGACTGAAATAATGTTGAAAGCAACATTAAACACCATTCAATTAATCAAGTGGGGATCTAGCATTGGCCTCCTTCCAAGCTGACCTCTATCTAAGATTTCTCTCAGCCTCACAAAATGTGGCTTTCAAGTTCCATGACTGTCATTTGTGGCCACGAAAGCAAAAAAAAATCATGATAAGAGTTAGCATTATTGCGATATTTTTATCGTGAAAATTTTTGTTTTATCACGATACTTCTCTTAAATCATCTCAATAGCTATCTCGTATCTCGCGGCAGAAATATGCCACTTTGATAAACCTTAATGGATTCAATGTGTTTTAATGTAGGTAAGTGTGGCTATATTATCCCCTTTTGAACGATGTTCACTGAAAATGTTTTGAAATGACTTGCCCAGTTGGGTGGGCTTTATCTAGCTTTATTAATAATCAAGGGTTTTCAGTAGAACAAGTGAAAGCAGTTTTTGTCTGAGATTATGCTTTAAGTCAAATTGAAAATTCTAACTGCTCACCCCAAGGTTTGTAAACATTTGAACTTAAAATCATAGTAAAGTCCACATGAATAATAAAAAAATATATAAAATAAAACCAAATTTCATTTTTGTCATGTAAAAATATGGCGATTATAATAATCATGGCATGTAAAAGTGCATTTCGTAAAAGTTCCTGTCAATGGCAGAAAAAGAAAATACTGAAACTAGAAGAAATCCTACCATGTTGCATTATCTGTTTGTTTACATCGATTATCGCCGGCGATTAGCCATCGTAAATGTCGGGTATAGCTAAACAGCGAAATGAACTTCCTTTCGCTTCCTTTCGCGAAAGGAACATAATGCCCACGAAAGGAAGATTGTTTTCTATGAAAAAAGCGTTTTTCTTGCGAAAGGAAGGTGTTTTTGGAAAATTAACGTCAAGTCTTTCGTACGGTTGAAATAAAATTGTTGGGATTGAGCGTTTGAGGCCGAAAAATCGTGTTTTAGTAATCGCCGTAAATGGTGTTACTATAAATAGCATTTCCTTCCTAAAATTGAGTTTCTTTCACGAAAGGAAGATTTTTGCGCGCAAGTAATGTTTATTCCACGACATGATTTTATAAATAATGAAATATCTCTTTTGAAGTAGGTACCCCTTACAGATTAAATTTCAGCTTTTTTTCAATGATAGCGTGTAGTGAATTTGTTATTTATGATTTTGCAAAGTTTCTTTTAGAGGAAAATTCCATTCATGAAAACAGGGACCATATGTCAGTAATAGACTATATGTACATTTTAAAATCCCTGATAAAAGGAAAATTCACTCCGAGCTACGCAAGAATTCTATTCCTATCGAAAATAGGATTTCTTTCCCAAGTTTAGTACATTTTCGCAACATAAATGAAATTTAAAGGTTTAATTTAACTTTTTACATCCCCCCTCAAAAAAGAAAGAAGAGTTTTAGTGGCGCTTTCTTTGTGTTTAAAAAAAAAAGGTTTCTTTTCTAAAATGCATGTTTTCTCGATATGATTTGAATTTTAAGATGTTGAACAGTTTCAAACCAAAAACTCCAGTCTTAGTACATCTAGTAGGGTGAGCGCTCTTCCACGAAAGGAAGGTATTTTTGTTTTGCCGGCCCTTATTTTGCTATAATTTAAGGTGGGTATAATTGGCAAGAGAACGGTTCCTTGTGGCACTTGCTATATTATCTTGATATAGATGAAATTTTTGTTCATCGTGTATTTACAAGTATTGCAGCAGAGAAAGAAACTTCCTTTCGCGAAAGGAGGAATACGTTGACCCACGGAAGGAAGTATGCTATTATGGGTAAAATTGATAACAGGACTGTTCCTTCATAACAGTTAACATATTAGATCTATCTTGATGTGGAAAAATACTTATTTAAGAAGTTTTAGCCATTCATGAATTTGTACCGCAGCACTTTATAGATCTAGATCTGAACAACATTGAAAGTTCTACTGATCCATTGAACATGAAAGGAAATTCTTTTCGCTTTTTTTTTACAGAGGAATTGTTAGGAACAAATACATTTTTTAACGAAATCAATGGCTGCTTTTCATACTGCACATGCTACATTGTATATGAATGACTTTGTCACATTATGATCTTCTTGGCGTTCTTGAAGCTCGAGGCTAGATTTTTCGGGGGTCGGATATTTCGTCCTTTATACTTTTCGTACCTTCAGACGTTTCATACTGTTTTACAGGTGCCACAGACACTATATACCGTGGAAACCATAATATAAAACGAGGGGGAATTCCATGTGTATTTCATTTTCAAACAGATTGTTTTACTAACCCCTTTGCCAAATTCATAACCCTGCCAGTGTCATTAAAAGCTTTTGCAGATTGCAAATTGCAAATAAGAATGATTCCAATTCTGGGATTTGCTTTTGAAAAATAAGAAACATTTGTAGCAAAGTAAGAAACCTCTTGTTAACAGTATTGCTCCCAAATCTTTCTTCTTTTGGATTATCTGGAAAATGATGAAAGGTTGTGAGGAACATTTTTCATATTTTCTTTTCATTCTACAGATAATATAGAAAGAACGTTTAAACAAAATGCCGCTGCCCCCACCTCCTGTCAATTTTCTCTTTATATGTTGCAGGCCCCGCTTGGCCCAGTGGTAATGTACATGTGTGTGAATTATAACCTTGATGGCACAGGTTCGAGCCACTATGGGACCCCTGAATTGTTCATGGGAGTGCCCCTTTGGCAAGACACTGAAAAATAGAGCCCATTGCCAAGAACTTGTGAAACCCAGAAGAAACAAAAATATATGAGCTTTTGCTGTGATATTACCAAAATAACTTTGAAAGTGGCGGAAAACAATTCAATCGATCTTCATTTGTAAAGTATATCTCTTTTTTTTTCTCACCCTATTTACTTAACCCATTACCAGACGACAAATTTTAGGCTCTTCCAAACTGAAAGAGTTTGCAGACGACATTTTCAAAATTGACGAAAATGGCAGAAAGTTATCGAAACGGTTAGAAAACACTGGGAAAAGGAGAAATTGAAAGCATTTGCAGACAACAAAAAATTAAGTACTGAAAATGATTATTTTTGTCTTTGAAAGGGTTGAAAACACCCTTTTCTTCCCTACAATGTTTTCAAAGGGCCTTTTACCTAGGGTCGTTAAAAGTCGGGATTCTGTGGTAAAGAGTCAAAGTGGCAGAAAAGACTACAACAACAACCATTTCCTCTCTTTTCCACACTCTTGTCGAAAGTCATGATTCCCATGGACCAGTTGTTTGGTAAAGAGTTAACTTTCTCGAAGTTTGCTAGTCTAATGATTTCATCTTAAAGTCTTAGACTTTTTCAAGAAGAACAGTTTTATATCTTGGTTCTATAGACGGATTTGTATTTCGCAAAAGGAATTTCCTTACACTAAAGAATCTCGTTACTAGCAAAAGTTTTATATAAAACTTATAAATTTGACAAGTCAAGTTCATCCATGTTGGAAAGATATTCTCAAATTTTGAAAAATCCTCTCATGCAAAAAGACTACGTTCGAGGCAAAAATCTTCCTTTCATGAACGGACTTACTTTCGCGCAAGAACGGTTATTTATAGTAACACTTTCACCGTGATAGTAAAACACGATTTTTCTGGTCTAAAACTCTCAAATTCAAAATCTAACTTTTACAAATACCTAGAATATTATAATCAATAAATCAACGGCGGTTTCCTTTCGTGAGGAAAACGCGTCTTTCATAGTAAACATCTTCCTTTCGTGAACGTAATCTTCCTTTCGCGCAAGGAAGCAAAATGATTATGGTACGAAATGATTGCATATACCATCATGATTCTTTTGATAGAAAAAGAAAAAAAACTCTGGAAATAGCATTTTATCCCCTTCCAACATTTCACTCCAAAATATGCTTTTCAGATAAGGACAAGAAAGAATTATACGAGTTTAACAACCACTGATCAGCGTGTTTTACATTTGTGATTTCAATCTCATATTTTAAACTTAAATCACGTCTAAATTATTAGAAAATCATATTTACATTTTATTTTTCGTCTTTCATAAAGCTTGCTAGTCTAATGAATTCATCTTAAAGTCTTAGACTCTTCCAAGAAGAACAGTTTTATATCCTGGTTCTATAGACGGCTTTGTATTTCGCAAAAGGAATTTCCTTACACTAAAGAATCTCGTTACTAGCAAAAGTTTTATATAAAACTTATAAATTTGACAAGCCAAGTTCATCCATGTCGAAAAGATATTCTCAAATTCAGAAAAAAATCCTTTCATGCAAAAAGACTACGTTCGAAGAAAAAATCTTCTTTCGTGTACATACATACTTTCACGCAAGAACGGTTATTTATAGTAACACTTTCACTGCGATAGTAAAACACGATTTTTCGAGTGTAAAAATCTTAAATTCATAATCGAACTTTTACAAATACCTAGAATGTATAAGCAATAAATCAACGACAGTTTCCTTTCGTGAGGAAAACGCTTCTTTCATAGTAAAGAATCTTCCTTTCGTGGACGTAATCTTCCTTTCGCGAAAGGAAGCGAAAGGAAGTTCCTTTCGCTGTTTAGCTATACCGGTAAATGTCCGCAGTGATGTTATAGTGATGTAAACAAAGACGAGAGCATTCAAGGCGTCAAAATAAACCTTTCATTTACGTGGTCATTCTGTCCCTATTCTTGTCTTAAAAAACATAAGTTTATCGACATCGTAAACAGAA